>OX422217.1:401180112-402654487 GCA_949130495.1 Sambucus nigra
TTTCTCTCGAAAATCATTTACACTCTCTCGAGGCGTAAATTAAAATGTAAGAGTGCGAAGTTAATCATCAAAGGGAAATTTAATTTAATTAAACTAATTAAATTCAATTAGCATCAAATTAATAGATAATCCCACCCCTTCAAAGGGGATTTAGCCTAACATAATATGAAACATGATAATCAAATAAACAAAGGCAATAAGATAAGAGTAGAGAAGAGAACAATCAAACCAAATCTCTTTGCATCCAATTGAACTCAAATCATTGAATGAGAAGCGTACAATCCTCCAATTGAATATCCAAATGATTTTCAATAAAATATATACACTCAATTGAATCTCTCACAAATTAATCACTCACCGATCTAAAAAAAATAAAAAAATATTTACAAGTTGTTTCTCTCTCTCTCTAGTCTCCTCTCTCAAAACCCTACTTAGGGTTTTTGGGTGATACTCTTTTTATGGCCTTGGGTCTTCTTATATAATGCACATGGAGCTAAGGGATAGTTTGGGTGGAGATAAGAGTGTGCATGGGGTGTGTGAGGTTAGGGTGAGGAAAAAATTAGATTTGTTAAAAGGGTATTTTGGAAATATGGTTAAAAGAAGCTAGTTGGGGGGTTAATTTTGGAAGGTGGGGTAAGTGGGTTTTTGGGTGAATGGAAAATTCAGGAACATGTGGGTTAAATGGGTTTAGTTGGCATTTGGTATTTATTTTGGACAAAAGCAGGTAACTCATGATTTTGGCTTTCGGGTTAGGACTTAGGCAGCATTTGGAAATCGGGTATAGGTGATGGGGGATTGGTCCGGTGGGAATCAGGTTTCTGGTTGTTGGGTGATCACGTGTTGATGGGGTAAGAACAGAATCGAGTTGGGTCTCGAGTTGGATGGAAGTTTTCGGGTTAGTGACTGGATATGGCAGGAGGTTTACGAGTATGGGAGGTATCGGTTAGTTGGAACCACGCCGCAGCAGGTGCGACCTCGGGTTTATGGATTGCAGATGGGTTAAGGCTGTGGCTGGTAGGTCTCGGGTTTGATTTCGAGTATGAGATGTTCGGGTTAAAGGGGAGCTAAGGTCGGTTAGTTTGATGGGTGTCGAATTGGGTAAGCAGTAGGTGGTGGGTGATGGTGGTGAAGAGAGAGGGTTTTGGATAGTTGTTAATGGAGGTGAGAGGAGAGAGAATAAGTGGGATGGTGGAGAAGATGAAGGTGAGGGTAATTTGGTGTGGTGAGGGTGTATGAGAAAATGGTAAGGGTGAGTGTGTTTAATGGGGGGTGGGGGGGGTGAGTGCATTTGTACCTTGATAATTTTTTTTTTATCTAAACTAAAAAAAACTAAATAATAAAAAAATAACATCCTAACTAAAAAAATCAAACTAAAAAGAAAATAAAAATAAAAATAATAAAACCTATTAAACTAAAAAGACTCTAAATAAAAAAAAATTAACAATCTATAAAAACAAAAGTCCTAAAAAAATCTAATAAAATTAAACTAAAACTAAACTCCTAAAACTAATCCTAATAAAAATAAAATAAAAACTGAAGATTAAAAAACTAATAAAAATCAAAAATAAAAATACACTAAGTAAAAAGAAATAGAAAAATAGAAAATAAATCCTAGAAAATTCTAAATAAATAAAAAATAAAACCTAATAATAAAACGACTCAAAATAAAAATCTAAAAATAATAAGAGTACAAACACAACACACACACGGGTTTGGTGTGGACAGTTTAGGCTAGGTCTGGGCTAGGGTATGGGAGTTAGCTTCATTCAACGCGCATTTGACTTGAAATAAGAGTTTGAACTCCACAAACGACGATCAACCTACAAAATAAACAATAAAGCGCATAGATCCAATTTTGTCGAGAATCAGCAACTAAAATACGTCTATTCAAGGTATAAAATGTACACTTTTGGGTGCTTATCACACCTTATTGGTTCACCCATCACATGTTTTACCGACCAAGCGACGCTGAAATATCTCCTTGCTAAGAAATATTCTAACCATGCTCATAAGGTGGATCCTACTCCTACAAGAGTTTAATCTCTCCATTAAAGACAAAAAGGGGTAGAATATGTCATTGACGATCATTTGTTTCTTCTCTCGTACGACGTGCCTAGTGATCCCATACCCATAGACGAGTATTTCTCGAATTAACAACTATTTTCCACCTCTTCTCTTCCCTAGTTTGCGGACATAGTTAACTATCTTATCACGGGAGTCATCCATTCCGATTGGGCACTGCAAGAAAAAAAGAGGTTCAGTACTTGGTGGTGCATATTTTTCTATGACGATCCATTTCTATTTAAATATTGTGTGAACCAAATAATTCGACGTTGTGTACCGGATGACGAGACTCATAGCGGCCATTTTTTCACAAATAAGACAGCTGCTAAGATTCTTCAAAGCGGACTCTATTGGCCCACAATCTTCCAGGATGTGAACGCTTACTGTAAATCTTGGGATAGGTGTCAAAGGATGGGAGCTATCACCTGATGATACATGATGACTTTAACCCCCATACTCATAATCGAAATAGTTGATTGTTAGGGTATTGACTTCGTGGGCCCTTTTCCTCCATCCTTTGGCTTCCTATACATCCTCGCTATGGTAGATTACGTGTCTAAATGGGTAGAGGCCATAGCTAGAAAATTCGAATGTCAATAAACTGGTGATTAAGTTCTTTCAAGAACATATACTTACTCTCTTTGGTGCTCCGAAGGTAATAATTAGTCATAATGGTAAGAACTTTTGCAATAGGCTATTGCAAAAGCTTATGAGAAAGTATGGAGTTTTTCACAAGGTCGGAATAACTTATCACCCTTAAACGAGTGGGCAAGCCGAGCTAGCGAATCATGAAATCAAAAATATTCTTGAAAAAATCGTCGATCCTAATCGAAAAGAGTGGTCCCTTAGATTGAAGGATGCCTTATGGGCTTATCGAACCGCATACAAGAATCCCCTCGGGATGTCCCCATTTCTCTTTGTCTATGTCAATCCATGCCATCTCACAGTGGAGCTAGAACACAAAGCTTATTGGGTGATTATGAGGTTGAACTACATTTTGGATAAAGCCGGTGAAGCTCGCAAGCTTCAATTAAACGAGTTGGAAGAGATGCGCAATGATGCATACGAGAACACTAAGATTTCCAAAGCATGGATGACACTTGCACATGATAAGATGATCCAACACAAGGAGTTTCATTGGGGAGAAAAAGTGTTTCTCGATAACTGTAGGCTACATTTGTTTCCTGGAAAATTACGGTCAAGATGGATGGGCCCATTCATTCTAAGACCCCACGGAGCAGTGGAATTGGAAGATCCAAAAGGGGAGATACATTAAAATTTAAAGGACAACACCTAAACCCTATCTAGAGGCGTATATGGATGAAGCCGGCACAATATGGTTATCGAACCCCACTTACGGGGTAGAGTGAGTTGTAACGGAGAGGTTGTCAGACCCCCGATGTGTATGGGGTGAGTCTTGTGTACATTAGTTAGAATTAGGATTAGGGTGCTAGGAGTTCGTAAGTGTAAGTCATGAGAGTATTGGAGTTCAAACACGCGTTTCGAAAGGGCATGGAAAGTTTTGAGGGAGTTAATTCGCTGAAGAGATTACGAGATTGTTCAAAAAATAGAGAGTGAAAGTATTCATGCTTTAAAGAGGAGAGGAGAGTTTCTGTTCCCAGCAAATCGAACCGATACCACTGGACCAAATTGGTTCGGTTTGGGAAAATTTGAAATAAAAAAGAGGGGAACCAGACCAGTTCTCCCCTGGGATCTGGACCGGTTCGGCCTCTGCAGAATGTTGCCCCTTCCCTAGGTTCTTGCCCCCTTCCACCAATATCTTTAACTTATCCCCTATTCCAATTTTTCCTTTCATTATTCCCCCATTTTACCTCCATTCTTTTCCCCTTTTCCCTCCAAATACTTCCCCCCTCTACTTTTACCAACTATAAATTCCCACCCTCTCACACACTTTTCTCACCACTCTAGCCAATTCACTCCCATACATACATACATACATACATACATACATACATACATACATACATACATACATACATACATACATACATACATACATACATACTCTCTCTCCCTCTCTCTCTCTCTCTCTCTCTCTCTCTCTCTCTCTCTCTCTCTCATTTTCCAGAAACATAAAAATTTCCCATGGCCAAACGAGCTCCACCCGTCAAATACACCTCCATCGAATTCATCCCCGACGGTAACGGGGACTACCGTTCTCACATTGAACGACTATGGTGTGAGCAGTTTTTCATCTGCTCCCATAAACTCCATATTCAGATACTCGTTAAATGGCATGAACTACCCCTCACTGCCATTAACCTTTTCTGCCCTAGGGGCTGGTGCCAATTCTTCAACGAACGCCACGAGGTGGTATGGGAGGACGAGCTTCGGTCTTTCTATGGCTCCCTAGTCCACATGGGGGAGTTCGAGGACCAAGATTTGTTGACGGACGTCCCATACCCTTCTCCTTGGAAATTTTGTCTTGAAATCTTGCCACCAAAGGAGGTCCCGATCCCGGACAGATTTGAATATCCAAGTGCCACTACACCCATTCCCAAAAGTACCTGCATAGCCCGACTTGCACCCGGGAAAAATTGGGTCTGGGAAAATTTTTCGGCGGGGCACCTAAATAATAAGTCTCGTATCACCTTCCACATTGTTTGTACCAACCTCCTCCAAACTTCAAATGATTCGGCCATGCGCCCTCGCCAAGCTACACTCGTCTACCACCTTTTTGATCCTAACACTACCATTCACCTTGGCCGCACATTTTACGCCGACATCCTCCATACAGCCTTAGATTAAAAGGGCACGACCCCTATCCCATATCCCCACCTCATCACCTCTATACTCGCCGATGTCGACATAGAGACACCCCAAGCGTTTCCCCGCCTCCCATAGCCCATTGGGAAGTAATCATGCAATCGAAGTGCAAAACAACGGGAGGTTATAAGAGAATCAAGGGTAGAGGTTGATAATTCGGATGAGGAGAAGAAGGATTCTGATGATGAGGAGTAGGAAGAAGTTGAGGACGTAGAGATGGCCGAGGGTGGAGATGAAGAGTATGGTTCTGACTATGAGCCAAAGGGAGCAGACTTTGATCAATGAATTTCTGTGATGGAAACATGCTCTGATGGTTTCATTAATGAATACCGTACCAACCGCAAAGCGGACCATCGAGCATACCAGCATGATACAAGTATGATGCATCGCCTTCAAACTGAGCTTTATCGACTGCATATGGGTGTTCCACCACTGCCCTATTTTTACGATCCATATGACTCAAACGCTCCCAGTTCGTTAAACCCACCTCTCAGTAGCCAGTTTTTGGTTTGGTTATTTGTATTTGGTTATTCGTCCCATTTTCTGTCCTTAAATGCTTATATTTTGTAATGAAAAACTATGAACTTCCTATCTTTTCATTTCTTATACTAGCTTGTGATTATTTTTACATTTTGTCCTTTGTTTATTTTTCTATATATTCTCTCTTTAATTTTGATTTTAGTCCTTTTGCATAGGGACTTTGCAAAAGTCTAAGTTAGGGGGGGTACACATGCGCTTCAAAATTTCACAAAGTTCAAAATGCCCCAAAACCCAAAAAAATGGAAAATTTCAAAAATTTCCAAAAAAAATCTGAAAAATCCAAAATTATTTTCTTCTAAATAAATAAAATTTGGAATTTAAATTTTTCAAAAAGGCCACAATTTTTAAGTCTCGGATTGAAAATTTTCAAATGCACTAAGTCGAAATTGACCAAAAATAGAAATTGAGCGAAAATTGACGACTTTACGAATAAGTAAGGAGATTAATCTAACTAGTGAGATTTCAAGATTTTCACTTTTTTTGAGTTTTTAAATCAATCCGAGTTAATGGTTAAATCAAAGTTCATTTCAGCGTTTTAATAAGTCGTTGAAAATCTCAATTCCTTTGTTTTGATCAGTTACGGGAAACGAGTGAGATGTTGTTTTGAAAAATGCACTAAAAATATCTCTAAACTAAATTACTCTCGAGACGCATATGGTAAATTATTGAGTGATTCAGACAATGAAGTTAGGCCATCGTTTTGTTACCCAAAAATATTAGCCATAAAAAAAATTGTGAAAATTATCCTTTTGCTACCCAACTTGAGCCTAATAAAATTTTGGGTCATTTACTGACTGGGGTAAATTTGTTTACAATATTTTGTTCCTGGGGTACGCTAGTTTTAGTTATTGTTGGATGGATGTTAAACTAACATCTGGCCTTAACTGCTGTTAGCCAGCTGTACCTTATCCAGACAATTACCAACATTACCCTTTTTTTTCAATCCTCCATTCTTTACAACTGCTATATCCAAATAGAATCAAAACGCACATTTATTACACACTAACTTCATCTTCATATATTGTTACAACATCTCCATTATTTCACCAAGCAGCAGCAGTAGTTAACATCCAAAATTCTCATGAAATAAAAATGGGTGGCAGCGTAGATGAAAAACGAACACAAGATCAACATGTATGTCAAATGTGTGGTCAAAATTACCACACTACAATTGACTGTCCATGGGTTTATAACACATGTACTTATGATCAGTGTAATGGCCTCATGTTATTGTTGAAGACATCAAATGGGCAAATTTTTTTAAAGTGTCAAATGCATCATGTAATGGTTTTAAACTCTTAGAATATGCAATTAAAAACACAGGAGGGCCATCATCAAGTGATGGGTGTTTTCATTGTGGCAGTCATGATCATTGGGTTAAAAATTGTCCATGGAAAGAGACAACATGCCTAAATAGATGTTACGGGACAAGGAAACTCTGGACTTCAAAGAAAGAAAGAAGTTATGGGAAAAAAATTCTGAAGTGTTTGACATGTGGGGATTTTGAGTGGTTAACAGATGCAATTAGGAAATTCGATGAAGATAGTAAAGTGAATGTAAGGGTTAAAGTAGAAGTTAGTTTGGATGATCTTTGTGATGGATTTAAAAAGAAATTCAGTGTACGAAATGTGTGTTGTGCATGAAATGTCTTTGTAATCAGTGTATGGAATTAGAAAATGTATGTTGTGCAATTAAAAGGCTGTTGTAATCTGTGTTGTGTAATAAAATGTTATCATATTATATGAAATTCACTTTGCATATGTTAACATGAAATATAATGGCATTCAAAATTTACAATTGTCTTCCCAAAACACAAAGTTATGATTCAACATTGACTTCTTAAAACACAAATATAAGTAACATTGTCCCAAAATACGAAGTTAAACCCAAACTTATGAACCTACTGAGTACAACCTTGAGTAAGATTTGCTGTTGGATCCAGAATGAGTCTTTGAGATTTTCTTACATCTACAGGTGATTTAAACTTTCTTTGGGGAGTTTTTGGTGATTTCTTGGGAGGGATGAAAGTAGATGGCAAATTTGGGTCTTCTAAATAAAGATGGTACTCTCCAAAGTACTCCACCAAGTTGTCCCACATGTCAATTACTTGAGCATCATTTTCAACGGTCCACAAGATTCCATCTTTAACCCATTTAATATACATACCCTTCAGACCAATGTACTTTTCAATGTCATTTTCCAAGTCCATATAACATAATTCATCACCATCAATGTCATTCAAAACTACCTTCCTCCTGCCATTATATTTTCCTACTATATTTACTCCATTTTCCCTCGAAGTTTACTACCAAATTTCTATTCCCACGCAAAGTCATTTAGCAAATGTAATAAGTACAAATCATGTAGTAAAATAATAGTTAAAAAATGAAACCCTAGACATACAAGTTCTACTTTATTCATGAGAGAAGCAAAATAAAAAAGATAAACTATAAAACCCTAGAAAAGTTGAGAAAAAACAAAACCCTTTATAAACAAATAACATAACAAATGATCTTTGGACTAAAAAAATCCTAAATCAGTATTAAGTGGCATTACCCGAAAGTGAAGCTTTGCAAATGATCAAAATGTTGATGTGATGTTGAAGGTTTGAACTTGATGATGCTAAGAATCAGCACCACCGGATAAGGTGTTTCCAAGCTCAATATATGAATAACAATGGCAGCACAACTATAGAAAGAGATAAGAGAAGGATATGAGGATATGAGGAATCAACACCGGAATATAGGTGGTTCAGCCAATCTGGCCTACGTCCACTGTGAGTGTGTGAGTAATATCACTGAATGAAGGCACTAATGGCCATGGATACAATTCTCTCAATCTTTCTCTCTCTACTGTATATTTAGATAGAGTTTTAGCTAGGGTTGAATAGCTGGGGATCCTTTTGCAAGGTAGGGGATGACCCCTATATATAGTACCAAGGGGGTGTAGTGTACCCCCCATGCATGCAATGAGCATGAGTGTGATATCCTCACCAATGTGGGAGTGCTATCTGTCACTGTCACCTGTAAGGAATGATGATGAAATATTCTCCCCATGTGTGGAGAATAATCTTGTTACAACTGATTTGTGCCCATGTATCCTTATCCAAATGTCAATAGATGCTCGGCCACCATATTGGTGGATGACTTCGGCCTGGGAGAGGCCGAGCTGTAAAGGCTTGATGTCCGTTCAATCCAAGATGGGTCATAGGGAGTCTCGGCCTGATCTCAGCCGAGACATATGCTGGGGTCGGCCCGAGCCGAGGTTGGACATATAGCATGCTGATGATTATTAATGCTTCTTGTCACCTCGGCCCAAGCCGAGGTAGGACTGATTCCATGTTGAAAGTTACCAAGGCTCCTTGTCACTTCGGCCTACTCTCGACCGAGGTTGCTATACCCAGGTACATGAGGATGCTGTTGATGCCTGTGATGCGCGCAATGTCCATTGGAAGAGTAGGTGGTAGTGTCGGCCTGGGCCGAGGTTGGTCTGGCCGAGGGATGATATCAGGGGCCTATGGCCTACATAGAGTCGATCAATGTCTCGGCCCTCATATGGGCCGAGGTTGGTACCTCTGGGCCGAGGTTACACTTGGGCATATCAATCACCCCCCAACCCTTAGTCATATGCGAGAGCAAGTGGCTAGGGGATGACTTCCCCTCCGAGGCCTGTCCGTCCCAAGTTAAACACCTGCATGACATCTGTCCCAAGCTAGAGTGTGCAAATTTGGCTGGCGTGTGCTGTCAGTTGTCCCTTGGGTTTCCCAAGGCAATGATGGGCCTTGGGAAGTGTGCCCAAGTACTTAAGGGTTTAAACCCTTCCTTTCTCTTTCTTCTTCTTCATTTCGTTCCCGCGCACACTGTTCTTGCGAATTTTCTCTCTCTAAGCTCCTCCACTCAATCGTTCTTTTGCAGAGGATTTCGTCGATTTCTTTGCGAGTTTCCTTCATTTCACTCATCGATTCATTCTCCAGGTACTTCTTCCTATTTCCTTTGTTTCTGGTATTTGGTTTGTATTTTCGGGCGTGTTTTTGAGTTTTTCGGTGAGTCTTTAAGTTTTTCGACGAGTCTTTAAGTTTTTCGGCGAGCTGGGTTTGCTTCAAACTTCCAAGTTTGATCCTTAAATCCTTTTACCCTATAAGCAAATCCTGTTTGTAGCTTAGGAAGTTATCCCAAGTTTAGGGTCGTCCTCTGATGCTCAGACCGCTATACCAGCTTCTTGAGGATTTCCCTTCTCTTAGAGAGAAGACCCTAGAAAAGATTAGGCAAATAGAGAGAGCTCAAGAGGAAGCTCGTAGGTCCCAGGAGTTTCCTATTAGACCTATATTTCCCCCACCTCTCAAGGTGGTATATCCTGATCCTCCTGAGAACTTCTATGAGACAGACGTCTCTGCCAACCCATTACCGAAGTCTGAGTCTGAGTCTTCCACCTCAGACCCCATGTCTGTGGACTCTTTCCAAGAAGCCATGGATTTTACACCTCGGCCTGATCAGGACCCTGAACAGGCCGAGGTATCCAGTCGAGCTTCATCCCAAAATGGCTCAAGCACCTCAGATTCTTCTTCAGAGGTTGAACTTGTTGCGCCAAGTGTGGCTGTGCCACCCATTCTTGATGACATCCCTCTGTCGGCCGTTACAGGGGTTGAGTTCGCTCAAAGATTCCCTGGTCACCCCTCTACGTCTGCTCCAGCCGACGTTGAGCTTGACGGTGATGAGGATGCTGAAAGTGATGTTGACATCTCTGAAGCAGCCGAGTTCGAGAGCACAGTCACTGAAGTGGATCTTTTGCACTTCAAATATTTATACTCCATCAGTCCCTCAATCAAATTAAGGAGACCTCTGAGGGAAGAGAGGGCCTACCATGGCCGAGATGGAGAAATCTGCTTGTACGAGCAGATGTTTAAGTTAGGGTTTCGCCTACCCATTCATCCTATCATCAGATCCATTCTCTCTTTTATCAACTTGGCCCCCTCGCAGCTTTCTCCCAATGCCTGGAGAGTCATTATAGGGGCCATTATCTTGTGGAGGGCAGTCCACCACTCTGACCTCCCAGTTCAGGTCTTTGCTGGTTGCTATGTCCCAACCTCGGCTAAAAACCATCCGAGCTACTATCTTTTCGTGGCTCGGAGGCCTGAGAAGAAGATTCTCCAGGTGACTCAGACCTCAAATCACAATTGGAAGCCCCGATATTTTTTCGCCTCAGGGCCATGGGAATTCGGCTCATCTGTTCCCTCTTCCACTCTTGGGCCGAGGATACCCCTCAGATAGGGTAAGGTCACCATGTCTGCAAGGGCCGATCCCGGTCTAAGTCTTCAAAATATCAAAAAGGTGATGGCCCTGCAAGACCAAGGGGCACATGGTTTGTTTGTCAAGTTCGAACATCTGCTGACCCCCCAGTATCTCTCGGGGACGAGCTTGGGTGGGAGTCCCCTTACCGACTTTGGTAAGGATTTTTCTTTTTAAGTCTAACCTCTGACCTCATTCATATCTGATCTCTAACCCTTGTCTTTTAACTTTAGCAGAGAGACCACCAGGTATCCCAGACGAACTGTGGGAGATGGCAGCTCCGAGCTTGGCAAGGCTTGCAAAAAAGACTGGTTTGAACGCTCCTCCTCCAGCTCCCTCGACATCCAAATCTAAGAAGAGGGCCCCTGAAGCCCATCCCTTTGAGGATCAAAGGCCAACAGTGAGGCAAAAGAAAGCCTCAGATGCTGCACTTCCAATTTCTTTAGCCGACATCCTGACGGCTCGTCTGGACCAGCTCAAGTTAACTGATAGCGTGGTCGGCAACAACAGACAGGCCATGAAGGCCCTTGCCTCTGTAATGACCGAGGCCGACAAACATTTTTACAGAGCCATGGACACTTCCCTACTGGTGGAGTTCGGCCTTCACAGAGCTGTCCAGGTATGATTTGTTCCTTTGTTAAATTTTTACAAGTGCAACGTCTGACTTTTCTCCTGCTTAACCTCTTCATTAAATGTGCAGGGAGTGACTGCCATGTATCAGCTCTCGAACTGGGCCATGAGGAAGTTGCCCCTTATCCAGAAGGGGCAAGATGCCGAGAAGGTTGAGAGTGCCCTGAATGCCGAGGTAGACCGTTTGAAGTCATAGCTACAGACCTCTGAGAATAAGGTCAAGGGCTTGGAGAAAGATGCCTCTCTTCACGCTAAAGCCCTGAAGGCCAAAGATGATGCTCTTCAACAGAAGGTCAGCGCGACTGTCAAAGCTTCCCTTGAGGATGCCACTCCCAGAATAATTTCCAACTATAAAGGTTCAGACGATGAGGATGCGAGAATTACGTGTGATAATTGATTAACTTCGCAACTTTCTAATATAGCACACTTATTTAATTTCAGCCCCTAAACATGCATCTAAGGTGCGTGTGTCGACCCATAAATGAAGCATATGACACAAAAATATGCTGAGACACAGAGTTCAGGAAAAAACCCCTTTCGGGTAAAACCTTTATTTCACTATGAATATACAAGCCGCAACTTACAATTACATAGAGAAATCTGCAATGGATCAACGCGCAGCCAACCCACAAAGACACGCAGTCTTGAACTCAGCAAGAGAATACACGCAGCACCCTCCAAGGACTCGCAGCCCCAAACAACGAAGAAAGAACCGCAGCTCTCCTTAATGACACGCAGCCATAAAACCTTGAAGAGACTCCCTCATCAATGACACGCAACCCTCGGTTGCAAAGATCTCTCCACAAAGATGAACAACAACAAAGTTTGTGTTCTAGGGTTCCAAAAGATTCACAAAAGTAATTGGGATTTTTGTGTGTGAATCAAAAAGATGTTTGGCACATCAAAAAGGTGAAGACTTAGAGTATTTAGGACTCTGAAAATCGAGTATATAAGTCTTTAAAAATAACTCCCCGAAGTTGGCTTTAAATAGGAAAACTTTGAGCCTAAAAAATCTGCAGCGAATCTGGCCGAATTTATCCTAGTCGGACCGGTCCGGTTCTGAGGCGGATCGGTCCGGTCAATCGGATTGGTTCTTTTATTTTGGCCTTCATCGGTTCACATGCGGTCCGGGGTATACTGGATCTGCAGCAAGCGGATCGGTCCGGTTTTCCCAGAAAAATAAAATCCTTTTAAAAGCCTCATTTTGCTTGAAAAAACTTACTTCTTATTTTTATAAAAAACATTTTATAAAAATTTCCCAATACTAAATATGAACTTTAAGGAACGTAAAAACAAAATCTTACCAAGCTCATTCTTGCAGAGGCTATGATGTTGAAGACGCTTTGATATTCGGATCCGTTGATGTAGATGCAATCTTGAATTTCTTCAACGGTGTAACGGCGTATGACATACATATTGATAATGGACAAAAATATCCTTACAGACGAATTCGTTGGTTTCGGCTTTGAATATCTTGAAAGAGGTATCAGGGCCACTACCAGATGGGCTGAAGTCCGAGAGAAGGAGGTTGGCACTCTAAATGCCTCTGATCTTGTGGGTCTCGGCTTTGCCGACCCTCAGTTCGCACAGGCTCTTCAATAGGTAAAAGACGAGGCTGCTGCCCCTGGTGAGACTGCTACTCTGGGAGGGACTGAGCTCGGAGGGACTGACCCTGCTGATGATATGGCTGAGGTGACCAACGCTGATCAAGTCAACCCAGTCGAAACTGTCAATGCTCCCCCCCTCAGACGTTTAACTTGTAGCAAATTTGTATTTTGTAACTTATAATTTTTAACCTGTAGCTTGTAACTGAACTTGTAATTTGTAACACCTCTGAATGCTATATGATCTCTTCCTTTTTCTGAATGGCAATCTCTTCTCTTATTTTGTTGTGGTATTCTTGTTTATATTGTCAATAATTCTGATCTCACTACTGAATTGCTATTAGGCTCTGAAGTCATTTCCTAATATGCTCTCCTCATAACCAACTTCACCAAATTAATGATGTTAAAGGTCTGAGGTCATCTAGGAAGGTGTCTGACCTCAGACCTCGTCACCACCGAGTGATGTTATGAGAGTCTGAGGTCATCACCTATGATGTTAGCCTCATAATAAGCTTCACCAAATTAATGACGTTAAGGGTCTGAGCTCAGACCTCGTCACCACCGAGTGATGTTATGAGGGTCTGAGGTCGTCACCTAAGAGGTTATCCCCATAATAAGTCACCAAATTAATGATGTTAAGAGTCTGAGGTCCTCTGCTAAGGTGTCTGAGCTCAGACCTCGTCACCACCGAGTGATGTTATGAGGGTCTGAGGTCATCACCTAAGAGGTTATCCCCATAATAAGTTACCAAGTTAATGATGTTAAGAGTCTGAGGTCCTCTGCTAAGGTGTCTGAGCTCAGACCTCATCACCATCGAGTGATGTTATGAGGGTCTGAGTTCATCACCTAAGAGGTTATCCCCATAATAAGTCACCAAATTAATGATGTTAAGAGTCTGAGGTCCTCTGCTAAGGTGTCTGAGCTCAGACCTCGTCACCACCGAGTGATGTTATGAGGGTCTGAGGTCATCACCTAAGAGGTTATCCCCATAATAAGTCACCAAATTAATGATGTTAAGAGTCTGAGGTCCTCTGCTAAGGTGTCTGAGCTCAGACCTCGTCACCACCGAGTGATGTTATGAGGGTCTGAGGTCATCACCTAAGAGGTTATCCCCATAATAAGTCACCAAATTAATGATGCTAAGAGTCTGAGGTCCTCTGCTAAGGTGTATGAGCTCAGACCTCGTCACCACCGAGTGATGTTATGAGGGTCTGAGGTCGTCACCTAAGAGGTTATCCCCATAATAAATTTCTAATCTAAGAATGAAGCAAGAACTGATATGGAAACTGATCTTTATTAATAACCTCTTCTTAGTAAGATAGTACATTTACATAAAATTCTATGCAACATCATATGTAATATCTCTTGAGATGGTCAGCATTCCAAGGGTTAGTGAAAGGTTCTCCTTCTAGGTTTTCTAGCCTGTAAGTGCCAGGCACAACCTCTTCCGTTACTTTTTAGGGGCCATGCCAGTTTGGGTGTAGCTTATTTGCCTTCTGTAGGGTCTTCTTTAGCACTAGGTCTCCCACTGTAATGGGTCTTGGCTTCACCCTCTGGTTGGAGAATTTCTCTTCCCTCTGCTGGTAGGCTGCTTTTCTGACCTCTGCGTCTTCCCTTGTTTCTTCGATGAGATCCAGGTCTATCCTTCTCTTCTCCCCATTACTGTCAGGGTCGTAGGTCTGAATCCGATGAGTCGGCAGTCCTACCTCTGTTGGTATGACGGCCTCTGAGCCATGTACCAGCATGAATGGGGTTTCTCCCGTTGGTGTCCTTGCCGTAGTTATGTAGGCCCATAACACTGCGCAGACCTCTTCTGTCCATCTACCCTTCGCATCTTCTAACCTCTTCTTGATTCCGTCCAAGATAGTTCTGTTAGTGACCTTGGTCTGGCCATTTGCCCGAGGTCGTCCAGGAGATGAGAAGAACTGTTTAATCCCCACTCTTAGGCAATATTTTTCTAAGGATGAATTCTTGAACTGGGTCCCATTGTCTGAGATGAGAGTGTTCAGGAGGCCATATCTACATATGATGTTCTTCCAAATGAACTGGAAGGTCTTCTGCTCTGTAATTGTTATCATCGGTTCTGCCTCCACCCACTTTGAAAAGTAGTCAATGGCAACTATCAAGAATCTATAGTTGTTGACAGCTCTTGGCAAAGGTCCTACTAAGTCAATTCCCCATACCGCAAATGTCCATGGAGAAGATATTGATGTCATAGGCTGATGAGGTTGATGAGGGATAGTGGCGAACCTTTGACATTTGTCGCACCTCTTCACATAGTCTGCAGCGTCCTTAGACAAGGTAGGCCACCAGTACCCCTGAGTGATGATCCTCTTGGCTAAGGGTCTTCCCCCTATGTGGCTAGAGCAAGAACCCTCATGGACCTCCTGTAAGACCTGGGGTACTTCCATGGGATGCACACATCTGAGGAGAGGCAATAGAAACCCCTTTTTGTACAGGACGTCTCCTACTATTGAAAACTTGGCAGCCTTGTACCTCATCTTTCTCCTTTCCATCTTGGCCTCAGGTAGCTCTCCATCTCTTAGGTATCTGACGAGCGGGTCGATCCATGAGTCTCCAAGGTTCACATTGTGACAAGGGCTACATACCTCGTCCTCCTCGATGCTTGCTTTTCCTAAGACCTCTATTGGAATGGTCCTTCCCAATTCTGTCTTCATTGCCGAGGCCAGCCTTGCCAATGCATCATCGTGGTTGTTGCTCAGCCGAGGCACTCTCTTCAGCTTTGCTTCTTCAAAATACTCCAACAACCCTCTTACCTTCTTCAAGTACTTGGCCATCCTTTCATCTTTGGCCTCGTATACCCCCAACACTTGATTGACAACTAACCTTGAGTCGCTATGGAGCAGGAGTCGCTTTACTTGAAGATTTGTTGCCAATAAGAGACCTGCTATCATGGCCTCATAATCAGACTCGTTGTTGGAGGCCTGGAAGTTAAATCTCAAGGCGTATTCAATGTTGGCGCCATCTGGAGCCGAGAGTATTAACCCCGCGCTGCTTCCACTGTCACAGGAAGAGCCATCAATGAAGAGGCTCCATACGTCTGCATCTGATGAGAAGACCCCTTCTCTCATAACCCCCTTCTTGAAGAGGTATCGATCCTCTTCGTTCGCTTCCACTCTGCTCCGAATTTTGCCTTCGGCGACCTCTTCTTGGCCTCGGAAGACGTTTGGGGCAGTCTCTTCCGAATCTCGGAAGACACTACGGTTCGTCTCTTCGCCGTCATCAAAGCCTTTCTCTGTCTCGGCCTCTTCCAAACCTCTATTGGCCTCTTCCTAGGTGAACTCTGCGACAAAGTCTACGAGGGCCTGTCCCTTGATGGCTGTCCTAGGCTGGTAGGTCATATCATATTCTCCTAGCTCGATGGCCCAGGTCATTAATCTTCCGAACTTCTCAGGCTTGTGAAGAACCTGCCTTAGTGGGGAGTCAGTGAGGACTACCATGGAGTGAGCTTGGAAGTAACGCTTCATCTTCCTCGAGGCGTGTATCAGGGCATAAGCCAACTTCTCCATTCGGGGATAGTTCTGTTCAGACCCTTGAAGAGCCTTACTATTGAAGTACACAGGCCTCTGGATTCCATCCTCTTCCCGTATGATGGCCGCGCTAATGGATGATTCAGAGACTTCCAGATACACAAACAACCTTTCCCCCGTGATGGGCCGAGACAACAATAAGGGAGAACCCAAGTAGGACTTGAGTTGGTTGAAGGCTTTTTCACACTCTTCGTCCCACTGGAAGGCCTTTCTTAGGGCTTTAAAGAATGGAAGACACTTGTCCGTTGCCCTAGAAACAAACCTGTTAAGGGCTGCCACTCTTCCCGTGAGTCTCTGGACATCCTTGATACTCCTAGGAGTCTTCATGTCGAGCAAGGCCTTGATTTTCTCAGGGTTTGCTTCAATCCCCCACTAATTAACGATGAACCCCAGGAACTTCCCGGCTCCTACCCCGAAGACACACTTCGCTGGGTTGAGCTTCATTCTGTACGAGTCCATAACGTCAAAGGTCTTCTTAAGGTCCGCTATGTGAGTGGAGGATTTCAGGCTCTTCGTCAGCATATCATCCACATACACCTCCATGGTCTTACCTATTTGCTCCTCGAACATCTTATTGACAAGACATTGATATGTTGCCCCTGTATTTTTCAGACCGAAGGGCATCACCTTGTAGCAGTACGTCCCTTTGTCAGTAATGAAGGCTGTCTTCTCAGAGTCTTCAGCATCCATGAAGATTTGGTTGTAGCCTGAATAAGCGTCCATGAAGCTCATGAGCTTGTGCCCTGCCGTTGCGTCCACTATTTGGTCTATCCTAGGTAAGGGATAGCTGTCTTTCGAGCAAGACCTGTTCAAGTCGGTGAAATCTACACACATTCGCCACTTCCCATTGGCCTTAGGCACGATGACTGCATTTGAGAGCCACTCCGGGTAGGTGACCTCTCTTATGAACTCAGCCTCTTCCAACTTTTTTACCTCTTCCCGGATGACATCATACTTCTCCCTGGAGTACACTCTTCGCCTATGATTGATCGGCCTGGAATCTCTGTCTACGTTGAGCTTGTGGCTCATGACCTCAGGGTTGATACCAGGCATGTCCGCGTAACTCCATTCGAAGACACTCTGTCTCCTTCTGAGGAATTTTACCAGCTCTTCCTTGATTCTTGGTTCTAGGGCCCTGCCGACCTGGACGGTTTTTTTCGACTCGTCCTCATTGAGGACGATGGATTCTACCTCTTCCGCGGCCTCACCCTTCTTTAATTTTGTTTCGTCTCTTGGGTCAAGAGTGTCAAGGCTGTAAGTGGCGGTTGCTCTCTTATGGGCCTATCTCTCTTCGGCCGAGTTGAAGTAACACTCCCGCGCCGTGGTCTGGTCCCCTTGCACTTCCCCTACTCCATAAGGAGTCGAGAATTTTAGCATCTGATGGACCGTAGAAGACACGGCTTCAAACTCTTTGAGGGCCACCCTTCCTACGATGAGGTTGTAGGCCGAGAAAACGTTTTCATCCATGACGAAAAAGTTTATCTTCTTGGTCAGCCTCTTAGGCCACTCATCCCCCATCCGTACATCCATTTCATACATGCCTAAGGGGTGCACCTTTTCACCACTGAAGCCTATCAATGGGTGATGGTAGGGCACCAGCCTTGCCCTGCTTAGACCCAGGCTCTTGAAACAAGGCCAGAACATCACGTCTGTTGAGCTTCCCCCGTCTATGAGGATCCTCCCTACCTCGCACACATTCACCGTTGTTGTTATGACCAAAGGGTCATAATGGGGGGCTAAGATGCCCTTGAAGTCGAGTCTGGAGAACCCCACTACGAGGGTGTCCATGTCAACCTTCTTCCTCTTCTGCACGGCATCGGAAGACGTTAGATTCACAACCTCGGTCTTGGCCACATATCTGGCCTCTGCTACATGGGCCTTCCTATCCGCTACCTCAGAGCCACCCCCTGCAAATCCCCCACATATGGTGCCAACACCAAAGGAGATCATACCGACCCTCTTCACTGGGGTGTTGTCATCCTTTGGCGGGAGATCCGGGTCGTCTTCATCATCTCCCTCTGAATCATCATGCCTCCTAGCTGGGGTGTTTTTCATTTTCCAAATGACCGTATTCCGATGAAGAGATCTATTCACCTAAATAACTTCCTTCTTTCAAATTTATGTGTGTGACCTTGTTTCCATTGCATTTACTCTTATAAATCATGCATACCGAGAGAAATATCCACAATTCGAATGATTCGTTTGTGAGAGAATCCCGTGAGATGTTGAAATCAAAGCAAATTTTTGGAAAGTAACGTAATAATCAATCGGTGGAAATTTGCGGTTTGATTTTTGGCTTTGCACACACACTATGAGTTGAGACTTATGAATATGAATTTATGGTGACCATTTTTGGGGAGTTTAGATCGTACAATTTTTAAGTATTTTGATTTTTCTTTGAGTCAAAATCGAATTTTGTGGGTACATTCATTGCAAACCCTCACGAGACAACACTCGTCCTACTAGGGTAACCTAGGGGTTTAACGACTTGTTCCACGCGCTAAATACAATCGCTTGCCCGCAAAAAAAGTATTCTATCCTAATAAAGTTTTTGAAAAGTCCTTGACTCATTTTCTTATTCTTTTATATTGCTCGGGACGCGCAAAGTTTCAAGTTAGGGGTATTTAATTAGGCATAAATTCTTCACATTTATCCCCTTAATTTCGGTATTTTATGATCCCGAGGATTGTAATTGACTTGGTTTTGTCTCATATTTCAGATACTAATCCTTTTTGGTAAGTATTTCATATTTTGTGTATCTCTTATGTGTTTTCATAGGTATTTAATGCAAGTTAGTGCGAAAGAGAACTTGAAACAGTGAAAGAAACCAAGAAATGGGGAGTTCTAGGGCATTTTCAGTATTTTTTAGCCATATTTCGTAGGTGAGGACAACTAGAAAGTTGAATATCTCTCAATTACAAGAACACTGGAAAAAACGACACCCCAATCCGAGCCACGGTGAAGAAGTTATGCCCATTTGAAGTTAAGAAAGAAATCCAAGGCAAAACTGTTAAGGCCAAAACCGACCCGATTCACCATTTGTCACGCTCCAGATCCGTTACAAAATTAGTCACGCTTTAAAATGTGACAAATTTCCAGAAGTGGGATTTTTATTTTGGCCCTATCTTTTAGCCAAAAGAGATTTAGCATTTGAGGACTCTTCTAAACGACCCAAGGCTTATATATACTCATTAGGATTATTTTAAGGGAGATATCATTCATGTAAAAGCTCCTAATCAAGGAGGAACATCTAGGAGAAGAATTTTTGCACCTTTAATACTAGAGATTTTTTGATTTTGTTTTCAAGATTTGATTTCTTCTTGCATGTTCTTGTTCTTCATTCTTGGTAACTTTTATTTCCATTACTTTAATTATTGTTTCTCATGTTCGATCACACTTTTAGCGTTATAATGATTCCATGCTACGTATATTTCTTGATTAATCATAGTTTCACCATGTCTGGATAGATTTTCAAGGGTTGGGATGTAGGAACCCAACCCGATGTGGTTTGCATGGATATAAAAGTGATTCTCAGAATTAAATAAATGATTGAATCGTGTTGTGTAGTAATCACAACCGTCGTAGGGCTTTTAACCTCATTTTCCCTAGGTAACCGGGGTATTTAAGAGTGTGACACGCGTGTTAGCTATTTCGACACCGCTTTATTCTTACTCTTGATTATGTATGATGTGGGCTAGTAGCCTCATATATGTAATGCTTGAGATTAATAAAGACTGGGTTTAATTAATTATCTAATTAACAACCAGTTTTATATCCGATAAATTATTAGTGTTCGGGGGATTGTATTCTAACATATTTTTCTCATTTATATTTAGTTAATCACCATTAGTTCACTTCTTCTTAATTAGTTTAATTTAATTTGCATTTAGTTAGTAGAATCAAATTCCAAAAGATCAACATCTTTTTCATTCTTTTTCTAGAGCCAACCTTAGGATTTGTCATCTTACCTATCATCGTCACGTTCTACATCCTATTTCCCTAAGGATTCGACCCTGTCTTACTGGGCTTATTACTTATGCGACCGATTTTCACTTGAATCGTAACTAGCACGCACTAGAGATACATTTGTAGTTGCAACATCACCCATTCCTCATTAGATATCTTGCCCATGATCTACATATGGATAGGAGGAGGAGTCGGTGGAACCTCCACCTTGCCTTCCATTGCCTGCCTGAACACCCTTTATCCCAAGTACTAGACATACCCAAACTCGTGTGCCAGCAACCACCGTGACTGGATATGGATACTGGTGACACCCATTGATCCCGAGTGCTGACCCCATTGACAGAATGTTACATATTCCCAAATAAAGTCAATCATCCAATATTCAATCAAATACAAAAAACATAAAAAAAAAAAAACGTGAAAAATCCAAAAATAAGATAAACCTAACCTGGTCACTCGTAAGGACATTCAACTTAACCCTCACATCCTTAAGGAGAAAAAATCCTTCAATACCCTATTATTGCTCTTCAACCAAGTCATCCACGACCACTCCCCCTCCTCACTCTCCAGCAAAGACAACGACCCCACTCTATTCCCGATAACCTTATAGAACCACATCTAAAAGAACATCACAATTTTTTCAATAAAAAGAATGCAAAAAGAAATAAAATACAACAATGTTTAAAGATTACCTCCAAAAGGTACGTAGCCCCCATAAAGGTTTGTTGACAAGGCCGACTAAAAATGTGAGGAGAAGCGTTCCTCCACTCATACGTACGAAAATCAGAGATGAGTTCAAAAATGATAAGAACCACAAATGAACGAGGTCTCGACTTGTCCCCATCAAAAATCCCCCTAACAAAAGAAATATGAACACGTGGGCCACCTTCCGCACCTGTTGCCAGTCCGTAAAACTATCATCCATGACAACAGGGTGTTCTTCAACATTAACAAATTCTTCGACTCTCCGGAACCGATCCGCTCAAAGTCCTCCTAACGCCGCCTGGATCACCTCCTCTATCAAATGAAGCAACCTACCAACCACTATATGATGACCCTCAAAATCTAGACTAACCAGTTAGTACACATTAATAAGGGTGATCGTCAACTCACCCACACTGAAGTTAAATGTGTGGGTGGTGTACCACCACCGCTCGCCCAGACCGCACAAGACTACCATCGATCACTATCGTGATGTGACCGAACCTGACGACATCCACCATAAGCTTCATCTCCCTAGGAAGATTCTCCCACACTTTATTTATCCCCATCGTGCCCCGAGAGCGACTACTTGTCTCAGCGGAGTCAATCTGTAAAGTTCAAATCGAAAAATCATCAATTCCCAACGGAAAAACAAAACAAAAAATTCAAAAATATTAATAAATATTCAAAAATAAACAAAACAATAGTCACATAGCCATTTGGGTTCCTTATCCTCACAGAGCGGTGGAGATTGGCCTCTCGTAGAAGCATCCTCTAGTCATCCACTTACCTAGCATCACGATGTGCATTTTCAAACCCCACCTCCATCGCTCCAGCGCGTCGCTACTCAATACCGACTCAGTCATTAGTATCAACGATGTTGTTGTTCATTTATTTCTTCAAAAAATTCCCAAAATTTCTCTTAAGACTACTTTCTAGAGAGAGAGATGAGGTTTTCATTTGAGAGTTGTGAGAAAATGAGCCGCCTCAACCCTTTTTTATAAGGAGCCAGGGGGTATGCTGGTCGACACCCCCTGGATGTGCCAATCGACTGTGCGCCTTGGGAAACCTAAATTCCTTAAAATTTCATGCCCTGCCTATAGGCACCCCTCAACTAGTGCCAATCATCACCCTCTAATTTTGTTACAACCCCCCCCCCCCCCCAAAAAAAAAAAAATCCAAAAATATTGTAAAAAATTTTAAAAAATCCCCCAAATCATAAATTCTCAAAATTCATCGAAACAACATTTTTACTCGTAAAAAAAAACCTAATTTCAAATTTTCAAAAATTCCTGAGAAAAATTCCATTAATTCCTAAAAAATTTAGAAAACTCCCAAAGTCACAAAAGTCAAAATAACACATTTTACAATAAAAATCCTCAAAATTCAAATTTCTCAATTATAAAAAATTACAAAAGACTCACCAAAAAATTTAAAACTTTTCAAAAAATTCTCACGCTTGTTCCTAAAACTCTTTAGGTTCGTAGTATCGACATTTTCATTCTCTAAGTCCATAGAATTGATTTTTTATCCTTTAGATTCTCAAAATTGATCTTGGCCCTCAAAATGAGCCGGATCCTTTGAATCGATCGCTTACACCCTTTAAGTTTGATAATTGATCTCTTCACCCTTTAGGTTCTCAAGATTGACCTTTGCCTTCAGAATCGAACTTGACCCCCTGAATCGGTTGCTTTCACTATTTAGGTTCTCAGAATTGACCTTGACCCTAAGAATTGGCCATGATCCTTTGAATCGTTCGCTTACACTCTCTAGGTCCACAGAATTGACCCCTTCACCCATTAGGTTCTTAGAATTGATGTTGGACCTCATAATTAGCCTTGAACCTCTGAATTGATCATTTACACTCTTCAGGTCCTCAAAATTGATGTCGCCCCTTAGAATTGGCTACGATCCTCTGAATCGGTCAATTACACTCTTTAGGTTCATAAAATTGACCTCTTAACCTTTTAGGTCCTCACAATCAATGTTTTCCCGTTGAATTTTTTACAATTATTTGAATTGATCGCATACACCCCTTAGGTCCTCAAAATCAACGTTGGCCCTCAGAACTAGGTACGATCCTCTAAATTGATCGCATCCACTCCTTAGGTCCGCAGAATTGATACAAGCCATCAAATTTTGGCCGTGATTCTTTAAATTGGTCGTATACATTCCTTCGTTATGCATAATTGACCCGGGCATAAGGAATATTTCTATGATCCCATGAATTGGTCGGGTACACCTTTAGGTCCTTAGAATCAACCTTGGCCCTCTGAATTGGCCACAATCCTCTAAATCGGCCTCATACACTCTTAGGTCCTCAAAATAAACCTTGGCCATCAAAATTGGTTGTGATCCTCTGAATAGATCACTTTCACTCCCTAGGTTCTCAAAATCAGACCTTTATACCGAGCATGACAAAAATCTACTCATCCCCTCTAGAGTTCCTATTTAAAGGAACCTAAGGATCTTAAACCTTTATCAATATGTCTGTATTTCAATGAATTTTGATTATCCTAAGCTTTCCCATCAAAGGGATCTATAGACACACCATTTTAGTACCCCATGCACTTCTATAGGGTTCAAAGACAGTTCATTTAACCCTCAGACCCTTGGTCCCATTCCAACTGTAATGGGAGATCACCGGACACTTCCCAAATTCCATTTAACTTTGGTCAATGCTCGCACCTGAGACTAAATTATCTCACTTTCATATGGCTCCAAATCTAATTTCCACAGTCCATACCATTCTCGAATAGAACTTATGGTTCGTGTTTTGTACCCTTTTTACTTGAAAGATCACTTAACGCTTATCGAGATCCATTTGAATTTGATCAACTCTTGTGCTCGGGAGTATATTAACTCACTTTCATAGGGATCTCAATACCCTTTCCAATAGTCCATATTGAGCACGAATTGGACTTATAGTTCGCATTTAATTACCTTTTAACCTCGAAACCTTAAACTGGAGGTCATCGAATGCTTCTGATATATGTTTGACTTTGGTATACTATCGGACATGAGATTATCTCAACACATTTCCATAAATCTTTGAATTATCTTTCTAACGGTCCTTGTCTTACATGAACCAGACTCACGATTTGTACTTTATGGTAATTTTTCTGAAAAACTCTTTTTTGGACTACCTATAAGCACCCCTTCCTCACTACCTATGAGGTATACTTTACTTGGACGCCAATTATAGTAGGCCTATCAATTGTCAATCCGTGGCCTATGCTGACCAGAAGACCCCCCCAGAGGAAGTTTTATCTTCTCCCATTTTGGGTTTGCTATTTAAGGGAATCTTGACCTCATTGTTCAGGTCCTTGTGCCTCAAAATTAGTGTGGAAGACTTTTAACATATCATTGTGTAAGGTAAAATTTCTAATCGAGTCTATTTGTAGTGTTGGCTTAATTTTGGCCAAAACTAATTGAGTCATAGGATAAACCTTTTAATATCCTTTCAAGACTATGACATTTGAGTTGAAGATGTAGCGGCCAAGAGTTTGAAGATTACATCATTGTCGGTTTATGTTCCAAGCTTTTACGTCATCAACATTTGGATTCCAAGGTCTCTAAAGGTATGAATTCATTCAATATATATAGAGACTTGGTTAATTTTTTATGGGTGTCTTTTCATAAACTTTTGTCATAACGACTTTTTATTTATCTCAGAAAATCATTTTAAAACTTTACATAAAAGTTTTTGGGCTTAAAAAGCATTTTTAGATTTTATGAAAAGTCGTTCGAATGACATATTTTCTCATTCAAACGAGGTCGCTCGAATGAGATATCAAACGAGCTTCTAACGACTTTATACCATTTTTTTTCTTTTTTTTTTGTTAGAACTCTCGTTCGAACAAAGTCGTTCAAAATCTAACGAGATTTGGCCTTTATCTATATTTTCTTGTTAGTATCTCGTTCAAACCAAGTCATTAGAAAGACATTCAAAAGTCGCTCAAATGACCTGGGCGATTTTGCACAGTTTTCTTTTTTAACCGCCATTTTCCTCCCTAAGTTCTTACCAGCTTTAATATGTGCGGGAAAACAATCCTTTGAGAACATTTCTACTACTTGGAGAGAAAAAACTTTCCATCCAAAAGTTCCATTTGTGTGTTGATATTTTCATGGTTTAAATTCTACCAAAACACAAAGTTTACACCCATAGTTTTGTATGATCCAAGTTTCCTAATATATTATTTTTGTAAGATCATCCATTTGGCACCGGGTTTTATTCTCATCCAAAATGAGAAGGTTTCCTATGGAGGAGTCCATATTTGTGATGATTTTCATGGTGTGCATATAGAGGAGAGGCCTTCGTCTGTTTGACGGTAGCTGAGCCCTATCAATGGATTTTGAGACTGCAGTGGGTTCTGGAGTTATCAACTAGATGGAGGTGGAAGCAAGAAGAAGCGTCAAGGCTTGAGAGGGAGTCGAGTCAAGGAAGTAAGTCTTTTTTCTTATTTTGTAAAACCAAGTCTAGTGGATTTGTTAGTTGGGTCGTCCAAGGTTTTCCCCATTGTGGGTTTTCCTCGTACATCGCGATCTTGTGTTGTGATTATTTATTCTATCTTGAAAAAACACCTAGATGCATCCTTAGGACTAAAAAGATAAAAAATGATTAAATCACAACATTGGTGTAATTTTGGTGCTATTTTAGTTTGGGTAATTTTAATTTAATTTAATTCAAGTTTGCATAATTAATTTGGCAAAATGCATGCTTAAGTTTGTTTGGCATAATTTAGAAATTAAATTGGACTAAATCAGTCTTTAAGTGGCCCCTTAACAAGTGGTATCAGAGCATGAACGCTAAATTATTGTGTTAAGATCCTTTGTAAAAAAATTTTGCTTTAAAAAATGGAAAATTAACCATTTGCAAAATTTCTTGTTTTTGATAGGTCTAACTATGCGTATTGGAAAGTGCGTATGAGGTTGGCACTTAAATCCCTAGATGAGCGAGTTTGTCTATCGGAAATTAAAGGGTGTACCCCACCAATATATTTAGAAGGAGAGGTTCGTGTACCTAAACCCGTAGAAAGATGGAGTGAGATTGAGCTTAAGTTAACTAATTTTAATTCCCGTGGTTTAAATGCCCTTTTTAGTGCTATCACATCGGAGTAATTTCGCTGGATTATGACGTGTGAAACATCTACGGAGGTATGGGATATACTCCAACTCACCCATGAGGGAAAAAGTGCCGTGAATGCTTAGAAACTCCAAAACCTCACCACTAAATTTGAAACCATTAATATGTTAAAAAGTGAGACGTTTGATGAGTTCTATGCGAGATTGTTTGATATTGTGAATTCATGTTTTAATTGGGGAGAAAGGATACCCGACAACCGTGTCGTAAAGAAAATTTTGAGGTCAATACCCGATAGATTTATTCCAAAGGTGACTGTTTTAAATTATTTAGGTTACTTACAAACCTATAAATTTGACATGTTTACTTCCAAGGATGATAAGAAGAAAGATAAGGCATAACTTTGAAAGCCCAGATGAAGGAAACCTTGGTTTCAGGTGATGAGTTTGAGATTGACTCGTAATATATGGCTTTGTTTGCTAGGAATTTTAGAAAATTTCTCAAGACTAATAAAGAGAAACTTAAAAATGATTTTAAGAAGTATGAGAAGTCTAAGCATAGTAAAGTCGAGAGATTCCCTAAAAATCATAATGAAGATCTTAATAGGGACAAGTCAAATAGATGTTATGGTTATGACGGTTATGGTAATAGGGCATTTGAGTGTCCCACTAAACTAAGGAATGAGGGCTAGCAACCGATTTCATATAATGCTAGCCTTAGTGATAGTGGATCGGAAGAGGGACCCGATTTCCCACTGAGCGCAACTTTATTGCGTTATTGGCAAGTCATATAAGCATTGACAATGAATCTTACCACCAAGATTTTCCTTTACATGAGACTTTCAAGGACATTATTTGTGAATCCTAAGAGTTTGATGGTAAAGAGGGTGAATAAGAGAGTGAGTATGAAGAAGAGGAGTAGGAGAGTGAACTTCAAGTATCCTTTCGCAAGTTGTATGAGAAGTCATTGAAATTAAAAAGGTCTAACTTGAAGTGAGAAGGAAAAATGAGAGAACGTGCCGTAGGTAGTAATGAAAATGTTTTAGTTGAAGATATTAAGGCACGCGAGTGAATTCTTTGTGAAAAGATAGAGTATGTAGAAGGTGAAAAGGGATATCCTTAAAGGTTTAATGGAGGCTATAAAGAAAGATCTTCTCGAGTTTGAAGAGAGTAGGTGTTTACTTGAGTCTCGAATAGTGGAACTTGAAGAAAAATTAAATGACTCAAGTCGGGTCAGTTTTGATTTAGGGTGTAGGTTGGAGAAATTAGATAACATCTTAAGGACCGTCCAAATCAAAGACGATGGTATTGACTTAGATACTCAAGATACTTTTGCTAATAAAGCCAAAACCATTATTTTGAGAGAATCGTCTAGGACCACTAGAAAAGATCAATCCTTAGGTAATACTTCTCGCCGCGTTTTCACTTGCACACATTATGGTCGGAAGGGGCACCTTAGGAAATTTTATTTTGATCTTGAAAATGATCCTAGAAGGTCAAAGGGTTGGGTTTCCAAGGTCACCAAATCCAGAGAGCATCGTGTTTCACTTATGTGGGTTAGGCGATCCGATTTGGAGACTTTACATGATAGACTTTATGATTCTCATTTACTTTCACATGATTCCTCACTTGCTAAATCCAAAGGTTGATTGTTCTAGTTTTGTTTGCATACACTAACTTTTGTGCTACATGATATATTCTTTCTAGTTGTATGATTGTTTGTCATTTTCTAGTCTTTGTTTCATCATAGATGTGTTGCTAGAATTATGACTTGTGTATCTTTTGTATTTAATTTTTATTTATTGTGTCTTAGTTGAAAAATACAAAAATATTTTTGTTTTGTCTTTTGGTTTATCTTTGTGTTTGATTAAAAATTTTAAAAAACTCAAAAAGATTTTTTTATGTATTTTAGTTTTACACATTTTATGCTGCATATACTTTTGTTTGAATCCAATATCATCCCCGTTTCCATGTGGCTAGAACTTTTAATTAAGATCTTCAATCCTTAAAATGTTCTTTATTATGCTTGCATAGAGTAGTTTGACTTTGACTTTCTTAATGAATTCTCATTTTATATGCCTTGATTCATGCATGCACGAGCTCATTTGATCTTTAACTTCACATGTATATTTGAGCTAAGTGAGATTTTCTCCTATAAATTTTGTCTTCTACATGTTGCTATGACTATGGAGGATTTGTGCATGTAAGAACCATTGCCCGATTTTAAAAAATAATAAAAAAATATTTATTCGGTATAGTTGTTTATCAATGGAATCGGGCTGCGAAAGGCAAAACTACTTTGCGTAAAATAGTCACCATTGAAATATGGCCTAAAAATGTGACATTGTTAAAATTATCCAAAGCCAAAGTAGTTGAGTTTGATATGAACATTCAAAAGAAAAGAATCATTATGTTTGAGGAAGTTTGGATGGATATATCAACGGGTTTACACAATGACAATGTATCCTAGTTATGCTCCTTTTGTTATGACTCTATTGGTTTGTAGAATCATTAATATTCTAGGCTTGTGTGCATTGTGTATGTTTGTTCCTTAAATTCACTTTATCTTGTGACATTAGGCTATATTTAAGTTTGATAAAGTTTTGCAAACAAATAAGAACTCTGCGAACATGTTTAAGTGATTGGGTCTTAATTCTTTTGTTACTAGTTCATACCCATTCACTACCATTTACCACATGTTATTTAGACACATTTTTGCCATATGAGAGTGGAAAGCATAATTTATTTTGTATCGTGTGTGGTGTTTATACCTATGTATATGTGCATGTGCGTTATTGGTATTTTTTTGTGTATATATATACGATATTTATTTTATTTTTAAATCTTTGCCCTGTTATCTAGTCCATGAATGATTCATGTTGAAATAGATATTCATCTTGTTGCAATTGATATCTCAGGCTTATGTTAGATTATTCTATTTGGTATCATTTTTCTATCGCATTATAGTTGGTATTTATTAATCTTTGCCTTGGATTAGTTGCTTCTCATGCCATATGCTTTATTATTCTTGTCACTTTATTTACCATTGCATGATATACTTTTCTTTATATTATTTATATCCCTTGTTTCATTTAGGGGGAGTGTAGAAGGGTGTTTCAAGCACGACCATTATATTTTGGGGTGAGGGTACATCAAATACCCCCTTCGTAGTCTTTCAAAAATATTAAGTCGAGGAACCCACAGGGTCCCTCAACAACAGAAACTCATATTGAGAAGGAACCCCCACAGGGTTCTGACAGAAATTCATATTGAGAAGGAACCCCCCTAGGGTCCCGGTAGAAACTCATATTAAGAAGGAACCCCCTAGGGTCCCGACATAAACTCATAATGAGAAGGATGCCTCCCTGGGTCCCGAAAAAACTCATATTGAGAAAGAACCCCACAGGGTCTCGGCATAAATTCATATTGAGAAGGAACCCCCCAGGGTCCCGACAGAAACTCATATTGAGAAGGAACCCCCTAGGGGCCCGACAGTAACTCATATTTAGAAGGAAGCCCCCAGGGTCCCGATAGAAACTCATATTGAGAAGGAACCCCCCAGGGTCCCAGCAGAAACTCATATTGAGAAGGAACCCCACCCTGGGCCTCGACATAAACCGATATTGAGAAGGAACCCCACCTAGGGTCCCGGTAGAAACCCATATTGATAAGGACCCCTCAGGGGCCCGACAGAAATTCATATTGAGAAGGAACCTCACCCAGGGTCCCGACAGAAACTCATATTAAGAAGGAACCCCCCAGGGTCTCGACATAAATTCATATTGAGAAGGAACCCCACCCAGGGTCCCGATAGAAACTCATATTGAGAAGGAACCCCCAAGTCCCTCAACGAAAGAAAATTCATATTGGTTAAGGAACCCTCAAGGTCCCTCAACTTCCAAAAAATGTCAGGGCGAGGAGAATTCAAGGGTCCTCCCCCTCATCTTCTAGAAAATAGTGGGTCGAGGAGTAGTCAAGGTCCTCCCCCTCAGCCTCCAGAAAATGTCAGGGCGAGGAGAAGTCAAGGTCGTCCCCCTCAACTTCCAAAAAATATTTGGGCGAGGAGCAGTCAAGGTCCTCCCCCTCAACTTCTAGAAAAAGAGGCCAAGATGAGGGAATGTCTACCATGAGTAACCCCTCATCATGAAAAGTCATTCCTTAAAAGAACAAAAGTACTAACACTTACTTTCTTGTACAGGTAGCCTAGTTGAGCTGGCAGGGCTCAAATAGGCAAGTTGGGTTCTCTTGGGAGTTTTGGCTTGGTGACTGAGGAACAAGGTTTGTTAAGAAAGCTCAACCACTTAGAATTTTAGGATTTACATAATACTAGTATAAAGACCCTAAGGTCACCCAGTACTCACACAACTCACAGTCAAACACAACCAGGGTGAGCAGCCAAATGGTTACTCACAAGAAAAGATTTGTTTATAAAATGATTTTAAAGGAGAGGTTCCTCTAGGCCCCTCTCAAGACAAAAGATTTTATAAGGGGGTCCTCAAGACCCACCTCAATCATACAAAGATTTTAGATGAGGTGGTCCTTAAGACCCCCCTCAAGTTTACAAAGTTTGTACCAAAAGTTACCATTTCAAAAGATATTTATCGAATCAGATGTTTATTCTCCATTAGGAGACATATTTGCTTTTTGAATTTGGTTTGCACCAGGTGGCACCTGTCTGAGGGGACAGGCTACTGCACACAGGTAGGGACAAATGGTATACTACAGACCTTGTCCCTCACCAAACCTATAAGTTTTTGGCGCCAAAAGGGCCAACTCATTCCTAGTGCCAAAGTATAAATAGGAACCCTGGGCAAGGTCAAGAAAGATATAGAAAAGCTCAGTAGCACTATTACTCTATCAAAATCACACCAGAACCTCCTAGTATTCTTTCACTACTCTCTCTAGTGCTAAATGACTTGTTCTTTCACTCCCCACTGACAACCATTATTCTCAGGAGTTCATCTTAAGAAAATTTAGTATTATTGTTGTGGAAGTTCATCTTTTTGCAGGGAGGGAGTTCCAGCTTGAGCTCCATTTTTACCAAAAGGAGAAGGTCTCATCAAAAGTTCTTAAGAACCTTGCAGACAACGTCCATTAAAGTGGGTCACGCCCCACCCTTTCCAGTTATTCATAGACCCCAGTCTGACTACCCTCCTACAGGGAGTATTTGATTTAATTAGAGAGAAAGAAGTTATTTAATTCATTTTATTCTTTGTCTATTCCTGAACAAAAAAGGGGGAGTAGTGGTATCTAAACCTTTAATTTGGGAGATCTAACTTAGGGGGAGGCGTCGCTTTCTTAAATAGGTCATGTTAGACAAAGTGGGAGTATTTAATTATGTTGTTTATCTTGTTATATTCCCTATGCGTTTGATGGTGTGTTTAAGTGTGCAAGTTTTCATCTTTAGTGGCAACTTATTAAAGCGACAAATCATTCCATCCCATGCGTCTAGTCAAGCGTCTGTATTTTTTTTTATTTTGGGAGGAGTTATGTCTTTTTAGAAGATCTTGATGGCCCATAGGATTTTTTATTTTGGGTTTCATCTTGGAATATCCAAAGGGGGAGATTTGTATGGGAAAATTTCCAATTGAGTCTATTTGTAGTGTTGGCTTAATTCCGGACAAAACTAATTGAGTCATAGGATAGTACTTTGTCATATCCTTTCAAGCCTATGATGTTTGTGTTGAAGACGTAGCGGCTAAGAGTTTGAAGATTACATCATTGCTGATTTATGTACCAAGCTTTTACGTCATCAACAGTTGGATTCTAAGGTTTCTAAAGGTATGAATGCATTTAATATAAATAGAGACTTTGTTAATTTTTATGGGTGTCTTTTCATAAACTTTTGTCATAACGACTTTTTATTTTCTCAGAAAATCATTTTAAAACTTTGCATAAAAGTTTTTTGGATTAAAAAGCATTTTTGGATTTTTTGAAAAGTCATTCGAACGAGATTTTTTCTCGTTCAAACGAGGTCATTCGAACGAGATATCAAACGTGCTTCTTGCGACTTTATGCCATTTTCCCCTATTTTTTCGTTAGAAATCTCGTTCGAACGACTTGTTCAAATGAGAATTAGCCTTTATCTTTATTTTCTCGTTAGTATCTCGTTCAAACCAAGTCATTCAAACGACATTCAAAAGTCGTTCGAACGACTTGGGCGATTTTGCATAGTTTCCCTAGTTTTCATTTTTAACCGCCATTTCCCCCTAACTTCTTACTATCTTTAATATGTGGGGGAGAACACTTTTTCATAAGACTTTTGAGAACATTTCTATCACTTGGAGAGCAATACTTTCCATCCAAAAGTCCCATTTGTGTGTTGGTATTTTCATGGTTTAAATTCTACCAAAACATAAATTTTACACCCATAGTTTTGTATGATCCAAGTTTCTTAATATATTATTGTTTGGAAATCATCCATTTGGCACCAGATTTTATTCTCATCCCAAAAGATAAGGTTTTCTACGTAGGAGTACATATTTGTTATGATTTTTGTGGTGTGCATACGTAGGAGAGGCCTTCATGTGTTTGATAGTAAATGAACCCCATCGATGGATTCTGAGACTGCGTTGGATTCTAGAGTTATCAACTTGATGGAGGTGGAAGCAAAAAGAAGCATCAAGGTTAGAGAGGGAGTCGAGTCGAGGAAGTAAGTCTTTTGTCTTGTTTTGTAAAACAAATTCTAGTGAATTCTTTGGCTAGGCCATCCGAGATTTTTTCCATTGTGGGTTTTCCTCGTACATCATGGTCTTGTGTTGCGATTGTTTATTTTATCTTGCAAAAACACCTAAATGCATGCTTAGGACTAAAAATATAAAAATTAGTTAAATCACAACATTGTTGTAATTTTGGTGTTATTTTAGTTTGGGTAATTTTAATTTCATTTAATTCAAGTTGGCATAATTAATTTGGCAAAATGCATGCTTAAGTTTGTTTGGCATAATTTAGAACTTGAATTAGATTAAATATGTGTTTAAGTGGAAATTTAATTATTTGTTTAGTTAAATTTAATTTTACTTTTATTTTGAAAGAAATTAAAAATTTGGATATTTGGGGACCATCACTCCCCTTAAGACATTCTCAAAACATTACTCCAACATTCCATTACATCACCCACACATCACCTTTACCATCCTTTTTCCACAATCTCACCACCATTATAATCAGGCTACATCACCTCAAAAATTAGAATGCAAGTTTCATAAAAGGTCTAAATATCTTCTATTTAAGTTCCTTAAATTAATATCATTCCTTGCACTTGATTACTCTTAGAATATATATTTTCTTTTTTTGCTCTCACCCTCTCATCTTAAATACCATTTTATTATTTATTATACTCACAAACTTATTTTCATAAACTAATTCAAAACACAAAAAGAGGGTTTAATTCATAAACCCCAAATTAGAGTTTTCCCTCCATTTTTCTACATTTCCATCACTGATCCACAATTTCTAACAAATTAAAATAAGGAAACTCTGGTTTTGTATTTATAAGTTAAACTCCACCCTTATGTTGTCTTAAACTATGTGGAATTTAATTTTAGTTATGGTTATGTAGGCGTCTCAAGTTCATGTCGAGATTTGAGTCCTCTTTTTCCTCATTTTCTTTATTTTATTCTTCTCATTTTCACCATTATTCTTTCCTCGGGATCATGATTCACTATTACCTTACCTATTTTTATCTTTTAGCAGTCTCGTTGACATGCATACTCACTTGTTTATAGTGAGTTACGATCCGGTGCACCGCTCATAGTCTATTTATCATTATCTATTTTTATTTATTTCCATATTTTTAAGCATCCCGTCAAACATGCATATTCACTCTTCCATAGTGAATCATGATCCGGTGTATTGTCATAGCCTTAAAATTTTTGCATGTTCTTTGACTTTAGGGATCCCATTGACATGCATATTCACTCATTCATAGTGAATCATGATCTGGTGCATCACTCATATTTTGGATATTTGTAAACTTTTCCCTTTATTTTTTCTTACTCCTTTGAATGATTCATTACCGTCCTTATCCATAATGTGGACACGATGATTTCATTCCTTACGTACTTATATTTCATCACACACGTTGTACACATGAGCTACATATTTGAGAAAAAGGAGAATATTTTTATAGCCTATTAGAGATCGAAAGGACAGAATGGGTGATCAACACCTTTCCATTCCATAATTTAGTTCCCGAAACCGTGATCTATTTGATTTTATATGCATCGGTTAGTCTCTTTTGTGTCGCCTACTTAGGAACGACTATATCTTTTGCATGTTTTAAGTAAAATAGGTTGGCGTTTCCATTCTTTGCATTTTCACACCCCTTTGACGATGATCGCTCTATGTCCGTGGGAGACCGAGAACATCGCGAGAGTGGTAGAAAGGAAATTTTCTTCCATGACCCCATCCCCACATGCCTCATTTTGGGGCGAACCCATCTACGGACGGCCACAAGTATTTTGCTATGTTTGCTGGTTTTTGATAGGAAATAGGTACAAGAGTTCCAAATGGTTGTGGAGTCTCTTACGATTCATTTGAGTGTGTATTTATATCTTTTTAAGCCTTTGGTCGAGCGAGTCAAGTCATAGGTGATAAATTTGATTCATTTTTTTAATCGTTTATTTTGTGTGTTTTGTTGCAGAATAGACAAAGGGGGAGATTGTAAGAGTATATGTATGCTCAAAGTACCCTGTAGGATTATGTTATCTTATCCCGTTTAGCAAAATTCACTTTGTGTCTTTAGTTCTAAAGGTTATTCTGACAAATCTTGAAGTAATATTTATTCACCGGACTTCATCAACTTCCTCCCGACAACATTCACTTCCACATCTATGAGAATGCCACTTTAGGATAAAGGTAAAAGTAATTAGATAACATAGTACACCCATGTTTTAACATAACTAAAATTGGATATTCTTAAAATTAGAAAATGTGTTAAACTAGTGTTTTTTTTGTGTGTGTATGCATGTGTGCCTGTGTGTGTCTTTTAGAAATTTTCTTTATACACATGTCATATACTTTTATTATATATATATATATATATATATATATATATATATATATATTTTAAATGTGCATTATGTGTTTTTAGGAGACATTGTATTTACTTTTTTACATATAAATATATTTTAATTCGCTGAAATCAATACATAAAAAGAATATTATATACATTTTGATAAAAATATTAGTATGTACAAATAGTATATAAAAATATATTTCAGCCAAACAAAAAAGTATGTAAAAAAATTCTCGAAGCCAAAATGTTTTAGAAGAAAATTTGCTAAGCCAAACAAAATTAGTTTTAGTTCCAAAACAACAAAAACCTTATTTATTTTTGAGCTATTGAAGTTTTTAACACTTGATGTGAAATCTTTTGAAGTTTCATTACTTCACCATTATTTTAATTTGTTTTTGTGTAGTTTTAATTTTTAATATATCAAAAACACTTTGTGAGTTTATTTTGATCAGCTAAATAATTGTAAAGATTCCATAAACCTTTAGGAATCTCACATCTCAGTAAGTATAAAAAAAACTCTGTGGATTCTCAACCTTGTTACAAAAATCTGGAAAGAAAAGTTTTTTCTTCCACTTTGAAGGGAATATTATTGTTTGTGGCTTGATGAAGGCATTGGTTATGGCCAAAATTGGTGGCAGTTATGTAAGGTTCTCCATCTGTTGTTGCTCTCCTAGGATGATACAGTGGGAAAGAGTTTCTGGTCGGCCATAACATTATGTTATTGTGAATCTTTGTCTTTTAGGTGTAATACTATACCATATAATATGTGTCATTCTATCAACGTGTTTTTTTTCATTATTGATTTTTCCTCACACGCCTTGGTATTGTGATATATTATTTTCCTTTTTTGCACTCAGGTTAAATCACCTATTATTGAAGATAAAATATGGTGTAATCTAGTTGGTAAAAAATATGTCACACAGAACTTAGGTGTTGTCTCTATTACCCCATAAAGAATTAAAGGAAAACATTGTCTATTTATTAACAAGTGATTTTAATTAGGTACTTTCCATCCATCTTGGTTTCAAGCACATTCACTCTTATGTTGGTATCCAGAATAAGCGTATAGAAATCTTGTTCGCTCATGGATGTTTGTGGCTTCGACGAGTTGATCAATCTTAAGCAGGGGGAAGCTATGCTTGGGACATGCTTTATTTAGGTCAGTGAAGTCAATGCAAACTTTCAACTTCCCATTATTCTTCTTGACTATGAACTGATTCAAAAGTCATTTGGGGAATTATACTTCTTTGATAGACCTTGCCTCCAAAAGTTTCCAGGCCTCTTCTTATACTTTTTATTCCTTCTTAGTAGTTGTTCGACAATCTTTTGAAGTCATTAGTGATAATGTCAAATTAAAGTGAAGCTTTTGATACATTATTTTAGAATTTATGCTAGGCATGTCATATGGCTATTAAGGGAACACATCTTGATTCTTTTAAGGAAAAAGACCAATTCTTCCTTTTTTTTATTATAGATGAGAAGTTGTCAATGAGAAATGTCTCATGTGGGTGAGATCGTTAAATGGAACACCTTAGAGTGGTTCCATAACCCTATCGACTAGTGCTACTCTCATGTCTTCTTTCTCAATCTGTCCATACTTTAGCTGCAATTTGAAGGGGATTGTAACACCCCATAATTTGAGGATTTAGTATTTAATTATTTTTGGAAGTTATAAAAATATTTAAATTGGAGAAACTTAAATTTATGATTTGGAGAATTTATTTGGGTGGGAAGAATTATTTATAATTGGCGACTTTAAGTTTAATTGTCCGAATTAATGTGTGTCGCATTTTGAGGTCGAAATTTGGAAATGAAAAAAAGTATTTCGGATGACAATTCTGAGTGCGCGGTTGAGTCCGGATGGGTCGAGATAGTCAGAAAAGAGTGCCCGGGGGTAGTAATTGGGTCTCAGGGTATTTTTGGGCATAGCGGAGCCCACACGGAGTGATTCGGACCATTTTAATTAGGCCCATGTGGCCAAAAAGGGGATTTGGAGTTAAAACCTAATTGGGGGAAGTGTGGAATGACAGTTAACACAAATTCTTAACCTAGGGCTTGAGAGGGAATTTGGGGAAAAGCAAATCAAGAGTCAGTTAAGGATTTTTGGAGCCAAATTAAGGGACTACACCAACGGATCAGACTTTACGAATAATTCCAGGCAAGTGGTTAACTGTTGTAATTCCTAAATTGATGATAATCAATTCATATCATAGTGTGTGTATATGAAAATTCGTTGTGGGTGTGTAACCATAATTAAAAATTAGGTTTTCTGAATTTTGAGTAATGGGCAGATTGAATTACTCAATAAATGTTAAGTTATGATTTAGGGCTGTTAAGATTAAATTTTAGAGTGGATTACAATATGTATTAGTGATTAAATGGACTGAATATGGTGGGGTTGGACTTGGTAGAATGAGATCCGGGTGAAAAACCCAAATCGAATATACTTAGGGTTTTGTATAAATTTATTGACGGATTAAGGTCTCTAGGGTGTTTAGAACCTTTTCTTGTGTGGAAAATATGTTGGTTGGGATTTGGATAAGGGTTTGGGAAGAAACAAAAGCTTGAAGGTTCGTTAATGGCTGAAACAGCAAGCCTGAGAAAACGATCACCTGTTTGATCGATCGATCGACCCAGGGGGATCGATCGATCGATCGTCCCAGGATTTTGACAATTTCTCCAGTTTTATGTATAAAGAGAAATTTTAGTTTAGATTTTCCCCCCACTTGCTATGTAGTGATAAATTCACATGTGGTATATATTCCTTAACAATTATAGGGTGATATAATTGGGTTTAGGAGGGTAAAAATTGTATGTCATGAGATGAACGAATTTCGGAAAATAATTCATAAGTATTGGTTTTGTGCTGAGGAAAAATATTCAGGTATTGTAGTTGGGTGAAACTACATTATTAAAGGAATTGAGGTGAAATAAAATTAGTTATGGGGAAAAATATAGACTCGGGGAAATATTAAGTTATGGGCCAAGTGAGCGAGTCCGGATATAATGGTTGGGCGACACCAGGTAATAAAATTAATTGATGTGTTAATTAATTAAATTAGAGTCGGACTGTAGACTCGGGAAGGTAATAAATTAATTGATGTGTTAATTAATTAAATTAGAGTCGGACTGTAGACTCGGGAAGGTAATAAATTAATTAATGTGAAATTAATTATATGAGAGTCGGATCACAGACTCGGATTGGTATCAGTTAATTAACGTGTAAATTAATTAAATGAGAGTCGGACCACAGACTCGGTTTAGTATTAATTAATTAATGTGTAAATTAATTAAATCAGAGTTGAATCATAACCTTGGGCAAATTTCATATAAATTAATGTGTAGAGTATTTATGTTAGAGTCGGACCATAGACTCGGGGAAAATATTATATTAATTGAGGTGTGAATTAAATATATTAGAGTCGGACCATAGACTCGAGAAGATGATAAATTATTAAGTGAAAAAATTAATTAAGTGAGTCGGGACAGAGACTCAGAAAATTTCAGGCTAGTGTTACGGATCTTTAAGTACACGGTAAAGTCGGGATTTATATTATATATATACGGCGTAGTGATAGTATATGTATGTGTATTTATTGTGTTTGATATTAAATATCAGTGATTAGATATTTATTTAATTTATATACTCTAGTGCTATCAAGGGAGGTTGCGCGATGTGGGTGAATCCCCTAGCTTGAGGAGTAGGGTGAGTATATCCCCAGGTCATAGCGTCCGGTATATGGGTGAGGGGCTTATCTCACTTTCAGGGAAGGAATATAACCACCTCCACTTAGTTTATGTTTTAGTCCAGGTTGGTGAGCGATCCCAACTTGGGTGACTAGGTTATGTGAGCACACCTAGTGAGATAACACTTTAGAGGGAATCATCCGGCGAGGGTATACTCGGAGGGATGGATATACGTATGATATATGTGTGGATGTTTTAGTAGAGGTACGTATATAATGGTATTAAATATTATATGCGGGTAATAATACAGTGTGTGATGTATTTACTTTATATAACTTGTGACATAGTTATATGCTAATATTTAAGAAGGAATTAATTAAGTTAATTGATGAGACAACTTATAATTCATGAATAATTATACTCGGGTTAGAGTAGTATGGCAAGGGAAGGTTATACCAGGACTAGTTGGAAGGGATAGTACAACTGCGTGGGGTTAAGGTAACCGTTAGGCGTGCATAATAGTGGAGGGGTGAGAATGTCCTCAAGAGAGTGCGACACTAACTTAAATATCAAGCGCATTCATGCATTTTAAATTACTGCAGTTAATTCACTTGCAAAATATTTTCAAAATGTTTTGGGTTCTAACCCTTGGTATAAAATTATTTTCAAAACCTTTTAGGTGTCCAACCACAGGGATGCCAGGATTGATATTCTATTCCAGGGACACGGAGCTGCGGCATATGTGGATGCTAGCAGGAGTTTTGATTAGACGCATTGTTTATTCATTCCTAGAGTAGGAATCATTTATCAATTTCAGTTTTATTTAGGGCTTGTCGCCCAGTCTTCTCAGTACAGTTTTCAGATGTATTTATTCAGGTGTTGGATGGTTGTATTGGATTATTCGCTTTGGTGGTCTAAGGTTTATTAGGCAAATTGTTTAATTAATTATTCAGTTGTGTGAATGGTTTATATTTATTTCCGCATGTACTGTTTTGTTTAATTAAAAAGTTAAAATTTGGCACCAACTTTTGGATTACTAGGTGGCTAGTAAGTTTTAAAAAGTTTTCGACAGTGATGCTACGGATGAACCAACTGGGATTACTGTTTTAATTTGGTATAGGACTGATCACTCGGTATTTTATTAGGGGGTGTCACAGGGATAACCCCTTATAAATCCTCCACCATTTCCTTATTTTCCCCCTATTTAGGCCTGATGGCTATGATAAAGCATTACCGTGTAAAAGCCTGATTTCCACATATCTCTATTACCCCTAATCAGTAATGTTGGGATTTATTCTTAAAACCACGTATGGCGATTATTTTTTAATAAAGGCATGATAGGTTCATTTTGAAGTAAGAATCTTATATGTGAGAATTGATTATATTTATCTTATGTATATTGTACACATGTTAGTTAGTTGAACTTAGTAAGAATTCGATGAGTTGGGTTCATCCTGATCATAAAAGATTGAAATTCTATTTTTGGTTCAATTAAACATTTCACAGCCTAGATGGGGAGTTGACATCAAATCGATAAAACTACGAGTACAATCTTAGTAGTTTATCTTGACTACGAGAACTTGTATGATGGTTTGAAAACTTATCTGATAGTACAAAAAGGATCATACTGGTACATCAAGAATATATTGAAGGGGATAGTGGTGAGATTCAAGTCTAGGTGCTAACTAGATTAGACTTATAGAATATCACATCGTTTGTAAAGGTTTCATAGATTATCAATCCTGAGGGTTATGAGGAATGAAATATACACTCAATTATTACTTTAATTATTATGGATGAGATCCAATTCATTGAGTCTAAATCTTCACAAGTTAGGGCAATCATTGTGTGAAATGTGTGAGATCATATTCCAGGGGAATCGGCGTTTTTTAGATATACTAGATTGTGATACCCCATTTGAAAAATTATAAGTTTTTATACTACCAGTAAAGCCGGTCGATGGATTTTATAGCCTAGTAGAGTATCAGATAAGTCAAGTTTAATATCAAGGAATACATAGAGTTTAACGAAAATCAATTATAAGAGAATTGAATTTCATAAAGTGGGTATTGTATGATTTACGTGAGGAATCATATTATGTACCATTTAACTTTGCAAACAAGACCTCATTGTTTATTTGAATTAATTGTCATTAAATGGAGAAATTAAATAAATTACGGGGATTTAATTATGTACCACATTATATATTTCTCCTCATTCAAATTACTTATAAGATTCACAAAGGTATCATGATTCAAGACCCTAGGTTTATGTTTCAGACATAGTTCTTGATTTTATTTTGTAATGAATGATCAACGAAGTGATTGGGATGAAAAAGTTTTTTCGAATATGTCAATCCCCATCGATTGGTATGAGAGTCTCGATTATAGATTGACAATGTTTTAGAAAAGTCAATGTTGTCCACTATGAAACCCTAGTTTTGCATGTTATAGTATATACATATTTATATTGTGTTTTGTACTAACGTGGTTTTATAGGGTTGTAATGTTTACATCCCTTGCATTATGGTCACATGACTGTTGTTTCATGTGAATGGATCCTGCAAGTGTTTATCCATAGTTTTTCTAAATAATGGATTCCAATTGAAGTAGACATCTTTTCAAACAAGAGTCCTCTTTGAAGTAGACTTTTATATACACGAGAGTCCTTCACATATTGAATCTCTATAAATACTGTTCTTTTATTCGGAATATATCAAGACAAAGACTCGTTGCTTAATTGTTGAAAATATAAACAAATAAACAAACCTGAACCTCTAACCAAGGTCAGATAGATCTGTCCAGGGGCTGGATCGATCTGATGCCAAATCAAATCGATTTAATGGAGATTCGAATCGATCTGGATCTATAGGTTGTCTTATTCATCTCGAGTATGCAAATTGCAAGAAAAAACTTCCCTAACTTGGTCAAAAGCTTTCCAAACTCTATCGAAACACCCCCATGACCAAAACCCATCTAAATACATAATTATAACTAGTAAAAACTACTCATAATAACCTTTAACTACATTAATTAGTGAAATGATAAAATAGTCTTATTATTACAACCAAGTCGATTGTAATTCTAGGCCATGACAAAGAGGGTATTTTTTTCATTTTGAATTGTGATGTTCTATTATGATTACATCTTACTCACGCTTATAATTATTGTGTTCTAATTAATTGATTGATTATATACCACGTTATTATGGAAAACATGCTATTATTGTGATCGACCTAGATCACTTTTTATGAAAAATACATTATTATTTATTATTTTTTAAATTGAATTTAAGGAGGGAATTAATTTAATGGTATAAATAAAATTATGATCTTCGAGTTTGATTTTAATATACAAATAGTTTTATTTTTGGAAAACTAAAATAATGATATCAAAAAATTTAATTTGTACAAGTAAATTGAGAATTACTAAGGATTAAATTTGGGAAATTAGAATTGAATGGGTTATTATTCAAAATACCTTCAAGTTTGAAATATTCAGTGGGAGATGGGTTTTAACATAAACCCCATGGTCTTAACTAGTGTTTTAAGAATGCATTGTTATTCACTCCTCACGTCAGCTTTTTCTTCCCCAATGGATGGGATTAATCACGATATTCGTTATTCCTCAAACTCTTAAGTGATAATTCCTAGAATTAGAATGTGAGTGAGTTTGCTCCAATGAGGATGTTGCAAACAAGAGGATTCGAATTCTTGGAATGAACCGATGGTATACACTTAAACAAAATTAATGATATCCTCCCAAATAGAGTCACTGCCATTAGTTTTGGGACCAAAAGTAGTTGGCCATTCAATTATGTAGGATGAAAGTTTCCTGAACTGCTCTAAGAATATAATTGAAAAATTTCAAGGTGGGGTAATTTAAGATCATAACATGAAATGTCACTTCATAAGGGAACTCGAATGCTTGACGAGATTAGTTTTAATTAGCGGTAGGGGGAAGCCAAATTAAAATTCAATCGAAATTAATTCTCTCATATTTAGCGGGAAATTAATTTTTCAATGATGATTCTCAGATTTCAAAAATGAATTCAACTTTGACTTACTAGTTTTAGTTTTATAGTTTTAATGGGAATAAATTTCAAGAACTAAGAAGGAAATTGTATATTCTTCTAACGTAAGGAGATAATAAAATTATTTAATCCATGATTCCCATTAATGTTTTAATAATGTGATGTGATTACTTCCTCGCATTAGATTTATCTCCCCCCCCCCCAACGGGTGGAACTAATCATGGAATGACGACATTTTAAAATTTATGGTAATTCTTTTAAACTAAGTTTTATGTGTGTTCGATCCCCCAAAGTGAAAGTTATATATGTACATGTTTAATTTTAAAGAATGGACTGATGGGAATATACAAACACTAAAGTTGGATGATGACGCTCAAGTAAGAATCAAGTTTCTAAAACAATTTTCATCATTGAGTGAACAAGGAATTCTTGTGGATTAGAAATAACTTAGTAAACCAGATTCATTTTATAACCAATTAGTGAGCATCATCAAAAGCCATGACATGGTATTAGTTTTTGAGAAGATCTTGACTTCTTTCGCGAAAGGGAGATATAAGAAGAAGTTTAAGCCTCAAGAGAAACGATACGGGGTTAAGATAGTTCATATTCCACGAGAGAATAAAAAAATCCAAAGGGCACATGTTTCACTACAAGAAGTTAGAACATTGATAGCAACATGTTCGATTTCATAGCATTATAAGGAAAAAGGACAAGGTAATGGTTTTTCTCCCTATAGTACGTGATTTATGGTTCGATTTATAAGAACCTCGTGTGTATGATGGGGTTTCATTCTTAAAACAATGTATAAATATTTATTTTAATTAATAAAGGACTTTTTATTCATTTTGAAATAAGAATAAATTTTTTGAGAATGATTTGTATTTGTTTAAATACATTATTTCATATATTAATGTGGGTCAATAGAGCTCAACAAGAATTCTAGTATGTCGGATTTGGATTGATTAAAGGAGATCAAAATTTTGATTCTAGAACTATTGAAATGTTCACAACCTAGATAAGGAGTTAACATCCTATCGTAATGATTGTGATTCATCCCAGTAATTTATCTCAAACTATTAGAACCTGCTTGATAGTTCAAGAACTTGTTTGATAGTTCGATATAAGATTATGATCTATACATCCTAGGAATGTATTGAACGAGACCACTCATGAGATTGGAGTCTAAGGGATGTCTTGATTAGACTCTAGAAATATCACACAATTTTCAAAGGGTGCATAAATTCTTAATCCCAGGAATTATAAGGATTCTCATATAATCATTGCTTTGATTTCTATGGTTAAGATTCAATATTATATTGAATAAAATGATTCCCTCATATTGGGTGACAGTTATGTGAGTAGGTCTGAGATCTTAATTAAAAGGAATCCGAGTCCAGAAATACCTAAGATTGCGATACCCTTTAATAAAATTATAAGATTTGTTTCCACTAGTTAAACTTGATGAGTGGATTATTTTATAATCCGATGGAGTACAAAATTAATTTAAGTGTGAGAATCAAGAAAATTTATTAGATGTTGGTTAAAGTCAATTATCAACAAATTGATTTGCCAAGTGGGTATAGAAAGCTTAACGTGGGGAATCACATTATGCATTATAATCAACTTTTGAAATAAGACCTTATTATATCCGAGTGATTTATAAGATAATTATATTGGACCTCAGTAATAATTATTTGGTGAAATTCGTTATGATTAAATAAATAAAGAAAATGAATTATGGGATTTGTAATTTGGGATTTTTGAGTATCTATTTTAAAGCCAATTTAATTATTTGTCTCGGGTCCTTAGTGTAGTCGACACACCCAAGTAGTTAGCCTCGGATTCTAAAGGAACCCAGTTTGACCCAAGACCACCACTTAAACATAATAATATTGGTTTAAGTTGGAGATTTAATCTTCATAATTCATTATTGGGCTGTTAGAGGGGTGAGAGAAAATATTATTCACATTTTTGTGAAGGATCCTAGAAAGATAGGACCAGATCTCACTCAAAATCAAGAGTTTTCTTCTTCAAACATGCCCCCACATAAACCTAGCTTTAGGTGGATCAAATGATAGAAGATCCAAGTGCTATATAAAATTAAAGCAAGCTTTTGGAGATCCAAAAGAAGTCATCCCTCCATCATTCTCAAATATCTTTCTCCTCATCGGATTGCAATCAAATCTGCAAAGGTAATATATTCGCAACCCTAGGTTTGATATCCAAACCTAGATTTAGCTTTCCATCTTTCTATTGTTTGATTAATCAAAGTTTCAAGGACTGGAAATTTTATTCTGCGTATGTCGATCCCAACAATTTGTATTATAGCCTTTAGTTTAGATTAACCATCCTTTGGAAGGATCTATGTTGTCCAACCTTGAAAAACCATATTCTGCATGTTGTGGGATTGTACATATTCCCGTACTAACATGGTTTTGTAGAGATTATTTTCTTTTGATCTCTTCTATCATGGTCTCTCATATTTTTTCGATGTGAATGGATTTTATAGTGGTTTATTCGTAGTTATTTTTTTCACCTAGTTTGACGTGGTGGTAATAATTAGGTTTTGTAATTATTTCATTATTGATGCATTTGAAGGAGATTTTGTGGGGATGTAATGTTTTTACACACATAATAATGTATTTACGAGATTGTGGATGATGCATAAAGTTTCATGGAGTTCCAGATGCGTGATGGCCATTTTTTCATGGAAATCATGTAAAGAAGACTAAACTATACATAATATGTTCGGAAGGTGGTCGGATCGATCCGAAAGGAGATCAGATCGATCCGATGGGCAATAGTCAACATGTATGGTTTGTTCTTTATTGTGTTTTCCAATGGATTTTCATGGTGGATCTCCCTCATCTCTCTTCCCAGACCAGAATGAACTATTTCTAGTTGGAATGATCATCAAGAAATCTTGTTTGCATTAAAGTCTACTTTAAGTATAACTCTAGATCAAAAGAAAGTCTTCTTAAATAAGGATTCTTAGGCTTGAAGAGATGTATTTCAAGAAGAAATTTAGGCCATAATGAAAAGGGGTATTTTTGTCCTTATATTTTATATTGCATTTATTTATTTGTGATGTCTTATTATTATATTTTATTTCATGATTTCGTGTGCTAATTAATTGGATACATAGGAACACCCAATTTTATGGACAATATGGTTTATATTTTGAGATGAGCCTAGTTCACCGATTTTCTTCAAATTTATTCTTTTTAAAATTGTATTAAACAAGAATAATTAACTATCTCTAAATTTTATTTTAAAATTTTAAATTCTTAATTTTATTTTGAAAAATTGAAATGTGAGATCAAGATATTTAATTTATGCAAGTAAATTGGGAAATTACCAATGAATTAATTATGGTTTTAAAGTTGAATAAATTGTATTTCATAACTCTTAAGTTTTAAAATACTAAGTGGGATATGGGTTTTAAGAATCATATGTGATTAATTCCTTGCATTAGTTAGTCTTCCCCCAAGAGATGGAATTAACTAGGGCATTTGGGATTCATTAAAAATATTAAATAGTAATTCTGAGAACGAGAATATGAATGAGTTCGATGCCCCTATAAGGAAGTACTTTATGAGTGGGTTCTAATTCAAATAATGAACCGGTGGTATACACTTATAAATAATTAATGTTATCCTCGCCAACAGAGTCACTATCATTAATTATGGGACCGAAAGGCACGAATTATTCAATAATGTTGGAAAAAGGATCCCAAATTATTTACGTACATAACTGAAAGATCAAACTAAGACTTTTTCAAGATGGGGTGATTTAAGATCCCAACAAGAAATCTCACTCCATAAAGGAACTAGGATGTTTGATGGGTTTTTACTTTTAAAATGGCGAAAAGGGATACAATTTTAAAAATGAAACGAAGTTAAATTCTCTTATGTTTATTTTGAAATTAATTCTCCTTTCAAAATTATAATTCTCAAATATAAAATGGGATCATCATTCAACCCACTCGCTTCAATATTAATGGATACCAAGTTAACTTGAATGAACTATAATTATTGGAAATACAATATAGAGATTCTTTCTACTACTAAGTACTTTAAGTGTGTCCTGACGAAGACCTAACCTACCAAGCCGGAGGAAGGGGCACCCAAAAGGGATCCCCAAGACTACCATAGGTGGAAAAGGCTGATCAGATGGCTCATTACTACAAATTAGCCTCTATAACTAATGTGTTGTAACACCGTTATCAACACATGTCCACTTCTTACGACTTGATTCTGAACTCCAAGGACATGTTTAAGGATAAAAATCACACCATAAGATTAAATGCTATGGTAAGGTTGGTCAACACCAAGATGCTTAAGGGTACTGCCTTATGCGAGCACGTTTGAAAGATTATGTCCATATTAGGAGAGCTTGAGGTGCTTGGATCTAAAATCGATGGGGGAAGCCCAAGTTTATTTCCTTCTCTAATCATTACCGAATTCTTTTAAATAGGTTCACCTCAACTGTTCTACGTACAAGTTTGACTAATTTAAGGAAAAACTTCTTAAGGAATTCCAGGCTATGGAGAATATCAATAGGCATAAGGGTGTGGTTTAGGTTGTTGAGAAAGTCCCATCTTCTTCTGCCCTTAAAGGTAAGAAGAAGAAGAAGAAGAAGGGAAAGTCTCAGGGACAACCTAAAGTTGTTAAGAAGAACTTTAAGCCTTAGGGGGCGTACAAGAAGTCGAAAGGTGACTTTTATATCTGCAAGAAGGAGGGACATTAAAAGACTTTAAGTGTGTCTTGACGGAGACCTACCCTTCTAAGATGGATGAAGGGGAATCAAAAAGGGATGTCCAAGACTATCATAAGTGGAAAAATTATGATCAGATGGCTCATTGTTACATATTTGTAAGACCTTTTTCTATGTGGAATGTGTTTTAAGGATGAAAAAAACCAACTTTCTTTTTATGAAAAATCTTTTTCCAATTTATAAACCGCGCTAAGTTGTGAACCAATTTTAACTTAACCAAAATTTATCTTAATTATTCCTAAACATACATCTAGTGATTAAAGCAAGTAAAGTAAGTTAAATAATGCTCAGAATGCCAGATGTACGAGGAAACCACAAAGGGAAAAAATCTCGAACGGCCTAAGCCAGACAATCACTATGATATGGAATTACAAGGAACAAACACTACTCTTTCTCAACGACTCGATCCCCATGAGACTTGGCGCATTTTTGATCTTTAACCCCTCCTCCACAGTGCCCACATGAATCATTCCGCTATACCTGTCCACAACCGTCGCCTCCATGAATGCCTAGGTGTCCACCGATGTAGCTTGGAAAGTTTACTGAATCGAAACACGAACTGCTTCGCTTCTTCTCCGGAAAACCCAACGATGTTCTTCAAAGTTTAGAACAAACTCCAATAAGGTGCAAGCAAAGATCACTATTGCATATGATAATGAAATCTCTGATCTTTGAAACTCTAAGGATGTTTTTATACTAAGAAAACCTTAGAAAACATGTGTATAATACGTATTGTTCGTATACTATTTTTTCAGATTGCACACTTAGAAAATCTGAGGAAAACATGCCTAAAATAATTTTCTTGAGGCAACATATCATTTGAACGACATAACATGTCGTTCGAACGATACTGGAATCTCACTTGAACGACAGTTAATGCCGTTTGAACCAAAAACCAAAGAGTTTGCATTTTATACAACTCTAATCCATCCTTATCTCAAAATAAAACGAAGTGTAATCCTTTTAAAACTCTTTTGAAAACATTTTAAATCATTTCTTTAATAAAATAACATCCTTAAACAATTTAAAAATAAATTTCGAGTCCCATTAAAATTACACATTCATACCGAGTGAACTCGAAATGCAATTTGACTTGAAGACAAAATATGCACCATAAAACCGGCATGATAAATCTTTGAAGCTTTGCTGCAACGTCTTCAATAAACTTAAATACGTCATAGTCTGTGTGGGATCGTGACGATAAAAATACTACCTACCTATGACTCAAACGCGTTTTGTTTCGAGAATAAGTCAAATAAACATACAACGAACTCAATTGGAAATTTGTCCTTACAAATCTCCCCCTTTTATTATTTCGGGACAAAACCAAGTGAAATGCCTGAGTCGGGCCTTCAAGCCGTATGACGCCTAAATCCCATCCCATAAACCCAAAATTAAAAATTACTGGACAAGTCTAGTAAATGATGGTCCGACAAGAATGAACTGTCTGAATATGATGTAGTCTTGAAATCTAGAATCTCTTTAAGAATACCTACACACATGAAACATGAAAATACCTAGTGAAGTATGGAGTAACAAATGATATAAAACATGTGAGTAAAAAATGGATACTAATTTGTAAACAACATATATATCAGGATACCAATTTGTGCAAATTAATTAATACCAACATATAAGCATGAAAGCATATGATATCAATTTGTAATGAAATAAAATCTATGTGCTCAACAAATCTCCCCCTACATCACATACATCTCTCCCCCTTTTTTTGTCTCGAATAGACAACTCGGTGAAAAGATAAACATATCTAGCATGAGATAATCAATGAAGTGTATCTAGATAACCATGAAACAACCAGCTAGTGATGATAAAAATATTTCAAATCCGTAGCTAGCAAACAATAATCGCATGACATGAATCATCAATCAAAGCAGATGTGACTAAACAAACAAAATGCAGAAAAATATGATTAATGTGAACCAGGGTAGTGAAATAACAGAAACTAGAGAAAAAAATCTCCAGAGTGTCGCTTAAACGACATAGCCTTGTCATTCAAATGACATAGTCTTGTCACTTTAAGGCTTCACGCGACATCAATATCTCGTTTGAACGAGAAAAACAGAAAACTCAATTCCAGTTCTAAATAACATGAAGTTTGTCCAGTGAAAAAATTTCCTAAAAAAGTTAACTGGAAAGAGTAGAAACCGTAAAACAGTATCAAAATAGAAAAAAAGCAAATAAAACAAAGTGAGTTATATGCTAACATAGTACCGATGTGATAAAAAATGAACATGGAATGTATGGGCGTGAACTACAACAAATGAATCACAATTCCAACACATTAAAATGATCAAGAAGCTCTAATTGATAACTATAAATCATAAAACTTTATTTTAGCCATATGTGACATTTAAAGTATGATCTAAATGAAGTAAACAATCAAACATGCAAACAAATCCATAATTTTGACGATTCTACAAACAATAGCATCATGATACGATTTTTTAATGTTAGGATTCGTGGTGCAAACCCGTTTAAATTTTCTCCAACCAAACTCCCTCATAAATATATTTACTTTTCAAGATCTTTCGAGGTTTCTATCATTCTCAACTTAGAGGAAATCCTATTGGCACTATTTTTGGCATATGTTTATTTTTATTCCCTTGATTTTCTTTTGGGCTCTTTTAAACAGTGGCTTTCACGACGAGTCAATTTTGTACTCTTACAACCCTTTACTGTGAACACTCATCATATTTTTTCAATATTCAATCCTAACGATAAACGGTTCTTACATGCACACCTCCTACCAAGTATACTTATGCGTAGATGACACGATTGAGATAAGAATGCCTGACCAAACTCAAATATGCATGAGATGTCAAACATTCATATAAACTCGTGCATGTGTGCAAAGATGACATATATACAAAGTCAAATCAATTTGAATATCAACTTCGAAACAACCCCATAATACAATGGTTAGGATTATTCTAAGCATCAAATAATTATGACCAAATGTCCTAGCCACATATATAATGAAAGGATGGGGGTCCAAGCACACCAATACGCCACATCAAACATGTAAACTTAAAACTCAAAACAAACCGAATATGTTTTTGGTTTTGCAACATATTTTGAGTCAAATAAATGCAAAATCTTTTTGTATTTTTCAAAAATTTGCTCAAAAGCAATATCTTTTTGTATTTTTTCAAATAAGACTCAAATAAATGAAAATAAGATACAAACGGTACACGTCATAACACTAGCAAGATATAAATCATGATGCAAAAACGAGCAAAAAATAAACATGGCAACACAATTATCCTATAGATCTAACATATGAAAAATCAAGTGCAATAAAATGAGAACCATGAAGTTTAGGTCCTAAAGCCTCTAAGTCCGATTTCCTAACCCAAGTAGGTGTGAAATTTTGCATGGGCATTTTAGGAACCAAAACGACTTTATTCCTTAACTTCCTAGGAGCAGTCCTAAGGTCATAGAAAAAATGTCTTGGGTGACCTTTCCTACCTGAATGCGTGCAAGTGTAAATATGGCGAGAATGATTACCAAAATGTCGAACTCTCCTCACATTCCCAGTTGGCTCGCTCATATGGTTGGTATTGGCTTTGGGAATGGGAACAACTCTATTATTGTAGCCTATACCGCACCTATCACCAATGACGTTGAATGTTCTTAATATCCTATCCAACTTTTTTGACCTAGCTTCCAAGTAAAACTTAACCTTACTCGAGTCTTTTAACTTCTCCTCTATCCCACAAATCCTAGACTCAAGCACACGCCTAGACTCCTCAAACTCTAACATTTCCTTTTTGTGACACCCTTCTTATTAAAATAAGAGGTGGCCATCCCGATATTCCAATTTATACATGAATCATAGATGGTCCATTCTCAGCATCACTGTCGTTAAAAATAATTATACGAGATGACCACCAATTATTTGAAAACGGATGTCAAAATGTGTAAGTTTAAAGAAAATCCTTTAGACAATCCAATTTAAATAGGTGGTGGATAAAAGACAAATAACAATTACATTCATACACGATATAATAACCGAATAAGCTGGCGGTTAACAAACCATTAGAAACAGGTTACACCGAGTATTAAACAATTATCACAATATATTTAAACATGTACAAAACTTGGGCGGCATGTCTGAATGTGTAAACTGATCATAGCTAGAGTACAAAAAATAGAAGCGTCTATGACAAATATCCTACACCATCCGCAAAATGTATAGCTCCATGACACTGGTATATAAGAGTCATTATGGGCGTCCTTGCGGCGGAACACCTGGGCGTGAAAAGAATTCATGCAAAAACAAGAGATATAAACGGGTCAGAGCCCGGTTTGATATGATCACCATGTGAATAAAATGCATGACAATTATTAATATCAAATCATCATGAATAAGCTTATCTCGCTTTACACAATTAACAATAATAATAATAATAATAATAATAATAATAATAATAATAATAATAATAATAATAATAATAATAATAATAATCCTCACCTCTCAATCTAAATGCACAACCTAGCGCAATATTAATGACAATGATGAATATTCATCAATGCACGAAATGTAACTCAATTTCACTTAATAAAATTTCATTTCAGTTATGCTCATTATGACTATACCAGTCTATTACTCATTAGGAAATTTATTCCTAAAACAGTTTATTTCATAAAATGATTCACCATTTATAAAATACAACTTTCATAAGAATAGTTATAATCACAACATATAACGATTCTAAGACCATCCTTCCGAGAGTCACCCCACTGGATGCACCCCTAAATAGATACCATCTTCCAGGGCCTATCACTAAGATAACCTGGGCATCCTAAATCGTGTGACGTTGGGAAGCGTCCATATGCCTTAGATGGTGAGTCATAACTATACCCAGAATTACCTCACTTCGAAAAATAACAACACAATATATAACAACCGGTCCTATTGCCAAGGACTATATTCACCCTGCATTCACTAGCCAGGGGACTTCACCTCATGCGCGTAACTTCCCTTATGATAGAATTTATAGAGGTATTTATATGCAATTCATCATTCACAAAATATGCATTTGTCGAAGACTGCTTTCTTGACGAGATATGTGTCCTATGAGTTTATAGTCATGTCGTTTGGGCTGACAAATGCTCCAGCCGTATTCATGGACTTGATGAAGCGAGTGTTAAGAGAGTTCTTAGATCAGTTTGTCATCGTCTTCATAGATAACATCCTGATTTATTCATAGACTAAGGAGGAGCATGCCGAGCACTTGAGATAGGTTCTTCAGACTCTACGAACGTATCAACTGTATGCTAAGTATGATAAGTGCAGATTTCGATTATGGGAGGTACAGTTTCTGGGGCACGTTGTGTCGGAATTGGGGATATCAGTGGACCCGAGTAAAGTGTCGCTGATGAGGAAGTGGGGACAGCCCACGACACCGACAGAGGTGCGTAGTTTCTTGGGGTTAGCCGGGTACTACAAATTGTTCATTCAAGGTTTTTCGAAAATAGCGGGTCCGTTAACGAATCTGACTCGCAAGGGAGTGCCGTATGTATGGGATGACACTTGTCAATTGGCTTTTGATGAGCTGAAGGATAACTTAACTTTAGCACCAGTTCTTGCTCTACCCAGGTCGGGAGTGGAGTACCTGGTGTATATTGACGCCTCTCTATAGGGACTCGGTGGATTACTTCAGCAGGAGGAGCAGGCTATAGCTTATGCCTTCCGCAAGCTTAAGCCTCATGATAGTAATTACCCCACCTAAGACCTGGAGATAGTAGCGATCGTGTTTACATTGCGGATTTAGAGGCATTATTTATTGAGGGAGAAGTTTCTCTTATTCACAGACCACAAGTCACTGCAATACTTGTTCACCCAACGGGAGTTGAACATGCGTCAGCGCAGGTGGCTGGAGTTTGTGAAAGACTACCAGTTCGAGATACAGTACCGTAAGGGGGAGGCTAACGTGGTTGCTGATATGTTAAGTCGTAGGCCGGTAGGTGAGGTAGCGAAAGTATGAAAAGCGAAATGGAAAGATTTAGGAAACCAGGATGAGGTAGCCCATTCCTTTATATCCGTTATGACAGTCACACCCAAGATTATTACGAAGGTGATACAGGCCTAAACATCGAATAGATTTTATTAGGATCAGATTGTACGGCTCTTAGTTGAGGCTGCTGAGTCCTATTCAGTGGGTTCTGATGGGGGTTTGAGGTTTAATGGGTGATTGGTGGTCCCAGAGGGAGATAATTTATGTCATGGAGAGATGACACAGTCGCATGGGTCTATATTTATAGTACATCTCGGAGGGGATAAAATGTACCAGGATATGAGGAGGCAGTAGTGGTGGAGTGGGAAGAAGAAGGACATTGCGGAGTTCGTATCCAAATGTACTACTTGTCAGATGGTAAAGGTGGACCACCAGAAATCGTTAGGGCTACTTCAGCCATTGGAGATATCTACGTGGAAATGGGAGAGCATTTCCACGGACTACATTACTGGTCTGCCTACATCACAGCGGCGTCACGATTCCATATGGGTAATATTGGATCAGTTGACCAAGGTAGATCACTTCCTGCCAGTGAGGACAGACTACACTATGACCAGTATGCGTAGTTGTTTATTGCTGAGGTAGTGAGATTTCATGGGGTGCCCCTGGATATTATTTTTGATAGAGACAAAATTTTTGTGTCGCACTTATGGGGGACCTCTCAGGAGGCTATGGGTACAGAGTTGAGATTGAGTTCAGCTTATCACCCACAGATAGATGGACAGACATAGCGTACCAATCAGATGCTGGAGGTTATGCTACGCATGTGTGTCCTTTATTTTGAAGGAGGTTGGGAGTTATATCTTCCACTGATGGAGTTCTCTTATAATAACTCCTACCAGTTCATGATCGATATGGCCCCATTTGAGGCATTGTATGGCAAACCTTGTCGTTCTCCCATTTGTTGGTTAGAGGTGGGGGTAAACAAGTTACTCGTACTAGACGTAATTAAGGAGACATCAGCTAAGATAGAGTTAATCAGGAGTCGCATTCAGGTTTCCCAGGACAGGTAAAAAAGCTACGTCGATGCAAAGCGATTCTTCCAGGAGTTTAGCGTGGGGGACCAAGTATTACTGCGTGTATCTCCTATGAAAGGAGTAATGAGATTCGAGAAGAAGGGGAAGTTGGCTCCGAGGTACGTAGGCCCATTTCCCATTATCGAGAGGATAGGGCTGGTGGCATACAAATTGGGGTTGCCAGAGCATTTGCACCGTATTCACGATGTATTCCACATCTCGTCGTTAAGACGATATTTGCAGGATGATATGGCCCACATGCACATCGCGATAGAGGAAATTGATGTACATCCAGACAGTTCTTATGAGGAGAGACCAGTGACTATCCTAAATCATAGCGAGAGGAGATTGAGGTCGAAGGTAGTCCCACTTGTGTGGGTCCAATGGGAGCATTATAACGTGGAAGAGTCCACTTGGGAGCGCAAGGCAGATGTGTGCAAAAAATATCCAGATTTATCTTTACTAGGTACGCCTTGTTTTTCAAATTTCGGGATGAAATTCCGTTATTAGGGGGAAAGTATGTAATACCCTATATTTTTATGGCTTTTAAATTGGGTATTTATTAAATTTAATTGAGATAAATTAATTTAATATTAATTCGGAAGTTTATTTTAAATATTTACTAGTGTGACGAGAGTTATTAATTATTAGAAATTTGTTAAGTATTACTTAATGAGTAAAGTAATATACAGAATTGAATTTATTAAAATTGTTGCGAGTGAATAATACGACAATTATGGAAATTAAGTCGGGACGCGCATGTATCGTGTCGGGACTAAAGTATTATAATAAAAGGTGAATAAATTATAATTTCCCCGTATGGTCATTTTGAGGGCGCCAATGCGTATGGAAGGGTCGAGATAGTCAGAAAAGTATACCCGGGGGTTTAGTTTGGCTTCCGGGGCGATTTTAGACCTAACCAGCATCCCGGGAGGGCAATTTAATCAGTCTCCATTTTAGGCCTTAGTTAATGAAGAAATTCGGGAATTAATATTAGATGTTAGGAGAGTCTTATAGGGTTAACATTCTCAAAATTTTAAAACGACAGTGAGAGGAAGAAAGGAAAAATCTTTCCAAGAATTCAAGGCAAAGAACTAACTAATTTACACCTCCACCACCACCAAAGAGTAGATCGGAGCGAGGGGATCAAGCCTATACCCGTCTATTTCGTGGAATCAGACCTAAAATTTTAACGCAAATATCTATCTTGCTGATTCCTAGTTAATATTTCACCCATGTTAGATTAGGGTTGGCAAATACATGTTTTATTGAAGAATTATATTGAAGATTTAGGAGATTTTAATCGCATGTTTTAGGAGAAATGCATGTAGTCTGGAGCCTGACATATATAGAGGATCAACCACGAATTTGTGATGATTTAATAGAAAGAAATTTAGAATATTGAAATTTATGATAAAATTTGGGTTCTTGATAATTCTACTGATTTTTTCCCTTTAAATCCATGCCTTTGATGAATTCATATATGTTTTACGTAGAAAATCATGTAGATAGGTTGAAATAACTATTGGTTTAATTATTTGGGAGTTTGGGATGAATTATGCATGATTTAGATGTTGAAAGGTCATGAAACCCGTAGGCTGGAATAGCAGAATCTGGGCAAGAACTGCTTGATCGATGATCGACTCAAGAATGTCGATCGATCGACCCCTTTTCATCCATCGATTGACCCCTCCAGGAAAATGAAGATTTTTCCCCTTTTTAATTAATTTGGTTAAAATGAGTAGGAGCCTTTGGATATCATTTAAAGATCATAATGGGTCATGAAGGGGACCAGTAGGGTCTAAGTAGGTTCCGGTGAATATAATTTTATACGAGATGTAATCATAGGATAATGGGGGTACGACATAGGTTTGAAATCATGCTTACGTTAAGTAAGGTATTGAGGGATTCAAGAAAGACATAGATCAAGATAAGAGTGAGGGTATACCTACTGAATTTACCTTTAGGAAGAGAAAACATTTCTAGGGACAAGAAGTAATTATGAAATGGTTATAATTGAGAATGAAAAGAGATGAGTTCATTATGCGTGAGAATTGGATAATTTGTACTACGTAAGATTACAAATATTATTATAGGTCATGAGCGAACCTAATTGGAAGATGTAAATATTTATATATATAACCGAGTTCTTGTGAATATATAATGTTATATCTGTGTATAATCATACCCGCGCTAGTTGCTATCACGGAGGTTACTGCACCGGGACAGTCTTATCTCGATGGGACCTTTATGGGGGATATTGACTCGTACCCTAGAACATAGGATTCCTTGGTACATGCTATCTGAGAATGATAGTCAGACAGTCCTAAGAGACGTGAGGGTATGTGAGGAAATCTTAGTGACTTGGAACGATGCTTCACCTCCATTTTGTGTCTATTGCATTAAAATAGTTCGAGTGTGATTTCGAACTAGTATTTCTCTTGTACGAGGTATACGGGGACTTGATAGCAGAGTATGCCAGCACTATAGATTTTATGTGTGGTGCCGATTAGTATATATATTCCATGAGTGATTAATATATATACCTATACATGGGATTTTTCTACTGTGTGTATAAGAACATAAGTAATTGAATAAATACTCCTAATCATAGTAAGTGTTTGAAACCTCACAGTATTGAGAAATACATAATTGACTTCAATAACCTTTAAATAGATGGTATCTTAATTTAATCGTAGATTTATGATCTTGTGAATCATAGCTTATGGGAGGAGTATAGAGTTAGACTTATAAGTTATTTTAGTAGTACAGTAGGCGTGCACACTAGATGAGAGGTGAGAATTCTCAAGAGAGTTTTGTGTACTAACATGGTTGTCATATTAGCTAGTAAGCATTTTAAATACTTGCTAAACCATTTTTTAAACTGTTTTACACTCGGGCTCTGACTCGTTTCTTATCATTTTTCCTTCTCTTGTATATATATATATATTACAGGTGCTCAGTCCCAGGGGAGTTAGGTGTAGATTCATTTGGCTGGACGTGCTGCATCTTGTGTGGGAGTTGTAGGTCATTGCAATAGACACTTCCTCCTTTGGCTCCTCAAATTTCTATTTAGTTCTTTTAGTTAGGGCATTTGTCGCCCTTTTCCAGACTCTTTTTTAGACTTGATAGGGATTGCATACACTTCTATCATTTCAGTATTCTATTTTCATTTGGGATTATTTTATCCATCACATGGTCAGTGGTTGTGGTTATTTATTTTGGTTTGAGTAATCTAGTTGACATGTTTTGTTGGATGATTGGTAACTTTATCCTTTGTATTATTCATAAATTAGTTTATTCTTAGAAGGTTTTTACAACGGAATTTAATAAATAAAATCATTTAAATTGTTTCAACACTTAGCTTAATTATTTAGGGTGATTAAAATGGAAAAATTATTTTTGACAGTGATTCTAAGAATGAACCACAGTGTTCACCTTGATTTTTAATTAATAAAGGATTGATCACTTGGTATTTAATTAGGCTGGGTGTTACATAGAGGAAGGTTCAAACTCCACCTTCGAATAAGGGAAATCTTCATGTTCAATGCGAAAATGAGTAACAGTAGCGGTGGGGATATACGCAAAGTCTTAAGCGTCCTCACCCTCCTCCATTAGCAGGTTAGGGTCCTCAGTTGGCACTAATTCACCGGGAAACCTCTATTCCATCTTCCAGAAGCGATCTTCCTCACCGAAGTATGGGTCATAGCGGTAGCGTGCCCACCGGCGTTGGCGCGCTTGAGTCTCAATAGAAACACTGTCGGAGGATTGGGTCCACTTCACGACAGGTGCCATAGAAGTGTAGAGAGAAGGGGAAGAAAGTTCAAGTTAGAGGAATGAAAGAGGTAAAGATAGCAAACTTTTGCAAAAGCTCGGTACAAGAGAATAAGAACCCAAAGGTGATTGTTTGAAATGAGGAGACCCCTTTTTATAGGGGCAACACGGACACCAAAAGATAGTAAAAAGGTAATGCTTTGGAAAATGTAATAATGTAAGGTTCAGCTTGCATGGCTATTAAGTATGCACGGTTGTAGAAAATCAAATATTGTAATGATGACGCCTCAGGGGGGACATGCAGTTTGGCAGCATTGTCTACACTCGCGGACCCTAGAGTTGGCGAGTGCCATAATATAGAAGAACAAACAATAATATCATTTAAAGAGGCACGCTAGGAGTCTTGTCTTCCTTAGGGAACGAAGAGCTTCGTGGGAAATTTAAATAAACCCCTTCATTTTCCCCAAGGAAAGACTGGAGATCAACAAAGGTTTTCGTATAGATATTTCTTCATGCAATAAATAAATATCTCTATGAAGGGGCAAATGTAAGGGGGTTTCCCCACCAAAGGATGCTTAACTTAGTCAAGAAGATTGATCGGCCCACAAAGAAGGAGAAGGAATGTTTCCCTATGGACCCACCTCGAAGAGCCTTCATAGAAGTGGCTCGAACGAACCACCTCGAAGATTCTTCACAGAAGTGGCTCGAAGGACCCAACTCGAAGATTCTCCAATTGAACCAGTTCGAAGGATTCAATTCGTAGATCAAAGTCACTTGGATGAAAATAGTTTGTAATAACTAATATAATACTTTGTCATTTACTTTATCTTATAAATGTATGATGAGCGAGGTTGCTTGGTACCCACGAGGGACCATGCCTGGCAGGGCATGGGAGAGCTAACATGCTCTATAGAGCAACCTCATCTTAGGAACCTCGCAGAGACATGGTTTGGAGGATTGAGAACAGGACAATGTTGGGAATGCAGTTACCAACCCTTTTGGCACACTTGGGCAAAACTTCATCCAGAACAAATGGTCACTTGAGCCACAACAACCGAGCCACCTTAACGCTTACCTGTTCAAAGGAACCTCCTCAAGGTACTTGTATCTTGAACCTTGGGCACAAAATAACTCTTAACCAACATATAAAGGACAATACACTTGATTCACCTACCAGCCGAGCAGACTCGAAATAGATACTAGCCCGCCTGACTGATGTGACCAAATATCAGACAGGGCCACAGTTTAAACCACATTCTGACGTCATAACGTCTGGCATTTAGGGACCAAAAAATATAGCATTTAGGTGGGTTTATCCTTAGGAGGGCAGGCCTAGTTCACCAAACTTGACCATTTATCCATCCTCAAGTAAGCCTCAAGCTGACATGTCACATCCCTCATTAACGCCCACAATGCTTCCAACCAATAGAATGGTTTCCCGCTTAAATTATGAGATCCCATGCATTTAATGTAATATCTTGTGTATTTAATGCACCTTATCACAACGATCGCAGGCAAGCTTACTCAAGTAGCCTTGCCTCCTCATATATACACACCAGATGAATAAGTATTGAAAGAGAGAATTTTTTGGGAGCCTAGAAATGATGACCAAATTCCACCATAGTTGAGAACCATAGAGAGAGGATTAACTCCACACATTCATCTAACATACTCATCATCACTGGGCATTCACTGAGCTTGAAGTTCTTGCCTTTCCCTCATTGTGCCCATAATGCTTGTTCTTTCTCCCTCCGACCACGCTTCCTACTGATCCCATTTATTTATTGTGCTTGCGATGCATCTTTTGCGCCAATAGGCTATTTAATACAAGTTTGAACATTAGGATCTTTGGCCTCTGACTCACCTGTGACCATCGCCAACATTTAATATTTAACAGTGTTAACCTCAGTCTTGATAAGGGATTACGCCTCACATAATACTAACTGTATTTGAAGAACCCACTTCTTACACAATAAAATACGACCCTCCCCTTACGGACTATACTGGCCTTATCGTATTTTATAATTATCACGACTGTATGAAACTTGCGACCAACTTGTTGATACCAATCAATCATCGTATCGCGGTCATAAAAAATCTGCACAAGATGAATATTATTAAATGAAAGGACAGTTTAAATGGATATTTCAAGTATAAATGTAAAATCATATTAAGTAAAATATAAATAAACTAAACATGCCTCCTCAGTGGTGAATTCGACTGTATGGTTTGAATTAATTGCATTAATATCCAATCCTTCTTCTATTTTCGCATATTAACAATGCATATAATCAAATTATGTCATACAGTAATGTAATATATTAAAAATCTCAAAGTGTTGAAATTTAACTACATGATATGGTTTTTGACCATAGACGATGTGAAATCTGGAAACAAATCACGCAAATATTTGGGCGAGGTTGATGCCGTTGCTTGTTCGCTTATATTCGGTTCACACATATTCGCTTTCTCGGTTAAATCACTTTGAGTAGATACACTCCGTACAATGAGATTGTCTATATGTTGCCAAAATGTATCATCTAGTACCGAGTCATTTAACTAAAATGATAATACAATAATCAGTACAAAAAGAACTGACAATATAATAACAAAAATCAACAAAAACAGATAACCGCTACATGAGTTATATCTATATTGAATTTGTATATCTATATTTAACGGCCAAATCAAACCATGGGGTACTTATCACGGTGATGATAAACCGCTATTTATCATCCCACGACCAACTATAACTATGGGACATATTACGGTAACTTGTGACCGAAAGTGATTGTCACTTACGACGACGGGCAACCGTAAGTGCAGTCACCTCGTTTTTTTTAAATTTTTGATCATTATAAATGTTATTTTACATATTATATAGTGTGTATAGGTGTTTTAATACCTCAAGATTATCAAATGATCATTGGATATTCTGAGTTTGGAAAGATTGATCAACAACTTTCCACTACACCAAATCTGCCCATTTGTCAAGGTCATTGACCTTGACAAATCCAACTTGTCAAGGTCAATGGCCGTGACATTTCGAGGCGAGACAACTTTTTTTGTCACGGTCGTGTCACGATCATTGACCTTGACACAAAACTCGCATTTTGTGTCACGGTCGTGTCGCGGTCAATGATCGTGACACATTTGTCACGGTTATAAACCGTGACAAAGTCGTGACCCTTTTTAAAAAAATTGTCACGGTCATTGACCGTGACACGTCCGTGACAGCTTTTATCACGGGCTTGTCACGGTCAATGACCGTGACAATTATGGGTAGAATTTAAAAAAAATATGCTGGGCAGTATGGCCACTGCCACTGCCCAGCAGTATATTTGTACCTGTTATAGCAACGTTATACCTGTTCCAAACATCATATATCCAACACAAACTAAAGATAATGCAAATATATATTCATGACGATATAATCCAAATATTCAAAATAGAAATAATATACATGACGATATAATCCAAATATAATTAAAATGGACAAACTTAAAAATAATGTTACTACATGTCTTGGATAAAACTGAGGAGGTGAGTAGGCCACACGACATACGAATTGATGCACCCACTAATATACGTCGTGCCGCATTATTCGCGCAACCACAATAGGGAGTTCTCCTTCCCGGGTATGACATGCGTGACGAGTACCCTGGACTCCATCTCTTGAAGCACACGTCCATGGACTATTCCACCCTCGACGATATTCGGGTCCCTCAACCCCCGCCCTATCTGCTGGCCATCAAATACGTCCAATACGAACACGCTCGGCCAACCAAGTGTCGACAATGGTCTGTTGAAGGGAGCCAAATAGGGAAGTGAATCATCGAAGTACGAACGTGTCGGTGATGAAGCAGCGAGGTCCACATCCTCGTCATCCTGCGCCTCGTCCTCCCGCACCTCCTCCTCCACCGCCTTCTCCTTCCCTTTCCCTTTCCCTTTCCCTTTATGGTCTCCACCCAATGTACGCTTCATGAATGCGTACATATCTTGGACCGTCGCCTCCAAACGGGAAAGCTTCGCGTCGTGTGAATCCACCGTTCGAGCCAACCCGGTGTCGCTCGTCTCCAATCCGATGATCCTAGATTTGGCCACCCGCGAGCTCACTACCCTTGTCCTCCCCTTGCGATCAGAGCCAAGCACTTGGCTGAGTGCGTCTGTGGACAAAGATGCCTTGTCGGCATCAGACTGCGACTCATGCACTTCCTTAAGCTTTGCCTGAAACGACAAAAAGCACATGATTAGTAAAATAAGAAAACTAAAAAATTATAACGTAATTAACAATAATTAAACTGTCGGATTACTTACAATCGTGGCCGCGATGCTCGGGGACACCTCCTTGTCCTTCCCCTTCTTCGTCCAAAGAGCCACATAAGTATCGAGCCTATGTGGCTTACCCCCTGGCCCACTCCCTACCCCATGAAATAAAATAAAGTAAAGTAAAATTAGTATCGGCCCCGTAAAGTAAAATAATGAAGAATAATATATTTATGTAGTTATAGATAAATTAAATCTTACCTACATCCTATGCTCCACCTCAGCGTAAGAGGTCCGGCCGGAGTAGTGCACGTCCGTCTTTTTTGCCCGATTTTCCCTCCCCGATTGGCGAGATGCCAATTGTCGATCCTTGATCTCATTGTCAATGAACTTTTGCCATTGTGCCAATGAGATCGGCTCCTTAGGCGGGACGGATCCGCGCCATTGTATAGTGGACTCTCGTGTTTTGCCAAAGTACCGTGTCCGCATATTTTTCTTCCACGTCTTGTGTTGCTCCCTCAACTGCTCCAAGACGGAATCGCGTAACTTTGGATCCAAGTTGAATTGTTCCTGTCCAACAAATACAATGTTAGTTGCGAATAAATATAAATATAAATATAAATATAAATATAAATATAAATATAAATATGAAATTGAAATTGAAATTGAAATATTCATATAAATATAAATATAAATATATTACCTGTAGTGCCGCCCAAAGAGCTAACTTGAGCTCATATGGCACCTCCTTCCAACTCATAAACCCCGGGTCGATGACCGTCTTTAGCAGCTCGAGGGATCTCGCTAATAGCTCCGACTTGTTCTCGACAGTAATCCCAAATTTTCCATATTTGGGGAGCCTAGGGGCGGAGGAGCCCTCGCCGCCTTCGCTACCACCGAACCCAGACGACATCATCATAAACAACATCATTATTTTCGCCTTAATATCCGAAGGAGATATTTTTGCTATAAAAAAAGTTATTAGTACAGATAAAAAAAATGTTAATAGTACACATACACACACCCCTACCCCACCCGCCATGCACACACGCACACACCTACGCGCACACCCCCACCCCACCCCCACCCCCTCCCCCCACAAATTGTAATAAAATATTATCAGCTTTATTGGGCATAAATATTGTATATTTATCCCCCTAATTTCAGTACGTTTGTGAACCCGAGTGATATAACATATATGGATTTGATGCACATTTATGCTACTAACCTTCGTTGGTGAGTATTTCACGTTTCGTGATTCTCTTATTGGTTTTACAGGTTAATTATGCAAGCAGTGCAAAAGAGGAAGCAAGACAATGGTAGAAAAGCTAAGATGGAAAGTTCAAGGGCAAATTGGTAATTTTACAGCCTGATCCGGAAGGAGAAGTCATCTGGAAAGTTGAAGATCTCGGAACAACGAGAACACTGGAAGAAACGGCACCCAAATCCGAGCTACAGTTGATGATTTATACCCAGTTGAAGTTGAAGAAAAATCCAAGGAAGAAAGGAAAGAAAGCTAAAAAATTCTAAGTGTTGAATAAGCACCCCAAACCAGCAAGCATTCGCGAACCCCAGGCCGAACCGGTTTGGAGGGCGAACCAGTTAGGGGTACAGGCCGAACCGGTTCGGGGTACCTGATGCACGAATTTGCTCCTTTATTCTGATTGGTTCTCAAGACTCCTATTAGGTTAAAACTCCCAAAAATTGTAGGGTACGGAGGCAGCAACTTAGGAACAACCATTAGGGATAGTTTTAGCCAGTTTTTGATAGACAGAAAAGGAGAGGAACATCAAGGGAATTAATTGCTTCAAGATTCAATTGTTACTGGTTTGTTTTTCAAGTTTTAATTCAAGATTCAAGATTTTTGTCATTGTTCTTGCATGCTTAGTTTCCGTATTCATTTCAACTTATTGTTGCATTCATAATACATATTTACATGCTTTAATTTAGTTTCATCATGAATTCATACACGTACAACGTTATTATTTCATGCATTAGTCCATTTAACATGTCCGGCTAGGTTTTAAAGGTTGGGATGCATGAACCCAACCTGATGTGTTAGTGTGTGTGCATAACGTTAATCCGATAAATTTAACGATTGATCTGGATCGTATCGCGTAATTACATAATAATTATGGATCTTTATATCTCGTTTACCTTTGGGTACTCGTGATGATTTAGAGTACAATTTGAATGCAATTACCGCGATATCGATTTACTCATCCTCAGATTAGGTATGACGTTGGCTTGAACCTCGTATACATAATGCTTGGGAGTCCTAAATTCCGGGTCGGATTAATTGGATAAATTCATGATTGACATTGTCACTGCATTACACTAGGGTTGGAGGATTGCATTCCCATCCTGTTTTCTCATCATTTAGTTTAAAAAGTTTCGATTCAATTCCTCACTCCTCATTTAGATACTTTAGTTAGTTGCAATTGTCATCATAAGTTCATAATTGCATTTAGTCTAATCATTCCCAAAACCAAATATTTTCTTTTCTTTTTAGAGTCATCGTTAGGATTCCTCCATCTTATCCCATCGTCATAACTCTGTTGTCCTTTTTCCCCGAGGATCAATACCCGACTTGTCGGATTATTACTTGAGCGACAGGCTTGCACTTGAGCCTAGAGAGTACACACTTTAGAGACACATTCTGAGTCGTGTCAAGTTTTTGGCGTCGTTGCCGGGGAACTAGGTAGACTTAGGATTAGATTGAGCCAATCCAAAGCATTGACCAAAAAATAAATAAATAAAAAAAAATTAAAAAAAAAAAATTCATAATCATCACCTCTCCTAACCTTTAATGCAAAATTCTGAAACCACTCCCACACCCCATAATACTCCAACCAGCATTCACGAAAATCCACTTGTTGAGTATAACCCTGATAGTCCCCACACTCCAAACGCCCCACAGTTTTGGATCCCACCGCCCACACCGTCGCACTCAATCTCTAGTAACACTCCATTCTCATTCGTAGGACACACTTTGAGCACACCTAGTGAGAGCACTGAGTCGTCAAGTGAGAGAGAGATGTCGTAACATAGTAATGCACCTACCGGTGAGGACGAGCTTCCGTACCGCCCGTTGAGAGAATTCTTATATCCTGAGCGCACTGTCACTCGAAGATGCATTATACTCCCGTATAATGCCGGGTAGTTCCGTTTCAAAAATGGAATGATCCAAATGCTACCACATTACCACAGTATGGATTATGAAAATCCATACCTCCATATAAGGGAATTTGAGGATGTGTGTGATACTCTCAACGATCAAACCTGCACACAAGAGGTAATCCTCCTCAAACTCTTCCCCTTCTCGCTTAAAGATAAAGCTAAAGCCTGGCTATGGTCTTTACCTCCAAGCTCGATTCCATCCTGGAATGAGCTCCAGTAGAAATTTCTCAAGAAATTCTTCCCACCACATCGAACAATCTCTATCAAGGCTCAAATTCAAGCATTTAGGCAACATGAAAATGAGCCATTCCATCGATGTTATGAACGTTTCAACGAGTTAGTGGCTTCATGCCCCCATCATGGATTTGATCCATCGCAAATCATCTCCTTTATCTATAATGGGTTAAATCTTAACTCTAAACAACTTGTTAAAACTATGGAAAGCGGTCCGTTTGTTGATCTCGATGCCCACGATGCTGATCTTCACATGAGGTATGTCGCCGAGACTACCCAATCCTGGGATACCTCTGACCCGAACGCTCAAAATCGAAATCGACAACCCACCACTACTCCATCGGCGTCTGGCCTATTCCACGTAGATAAGAATTCTATGACGGATTGTCGATTGGACACCATTGAGAAAGGATTGCGAGACCTATGCGAGTTATATGGAAAAGGACCGGATGGACCCATTCCGAACCCTGTCGTAAAGGTGTGTGCGATTTGTGAGGCGGGACATTCAACTGAGGAATGTCCGACGATACCCGCCTACAAAGTAATGTTGCAGGAGCAAGTTAGTGGTATAGGAGGCTTTAAGGGTAATTTCGGTACCCCGCATGGGAATTCATACAACCCTTTGTGGAAAAACCATCCCGATTTTACCTACGGGCAACAACATGCCGCAATGAACCCTCCTTCGCATGTTGCCCCTCCTCCACCACAACAATTTCAACAAGCTCCACACATGCAAGGACATGTTCAAGCACCACCACCTCACGGAAATTATATCCCGCCACAGCGGAGAACTCTCGAGGATACCATGAATCAATTCATTGTAAGCCAGACTGCAACCAACGCCAAATATGATCGTCTGATCGGCGACATAAATGCAAATCTGTCAAAGATACAATCCTCGTTGAGTGTCCAAGAGAAGGGCAAGTTCCCTGCCCAAGGCCAACGACCTCCCCAAGGTCAAACTAGTGTTAGCTCCACATCCACTGAACATCAGGAGCAATGTCAAGCAGTGACCACTCTTCGTAGTGTAAGAGTCATTGATTTATCACCTCCTCCACACGACACAACAAAAGACAAGGAGATTTCGCCCGGCACGAAAGAAGCCGAAGATGTCCCCTTGAACGAGAGTGAAAAGGAAGACACTAGTGAGCCAGAGGTGGTAGTGAAACCACCCTCCGCAGTACCATTTCCTCGAAGGTTGATTCCCGCTCAAAAGGGGAATCCACGTGATGAAGTGCTAGAAGTACTTAAGCAAGTCAAACTAAATTTGCCTTTTCTTGATGCCATCAAACAAATTCCAGCTTATGGCAAAGTTATCAAAGATTTGTTGACGGTAAAAAGGAAGATGAAGGTAAAAAATAATGTCTTTCTAGCCCAGAACGTGAGCTCCATTCTACTAAATGATCTCCCACCTAAATTCAAAGATCTCGGTGCACCCACTATATCTTGCATCATTGGAGAAAATAGAATTGAGAAAGCCTTACTTGACTTGGGGGCAAGTGTAAACATACTCCCTTACTCCATTTATAGGCAACTTGATTTGGGCGACCTCAAGCCCACAAAGGTCACTCTCCAATTAGCGGATCGATCAGTGAAGATTAAACGAGGCATAGTCGAGGACGTGATCGTCCAAGTCGACACTTTCTACTTCCCGGTAGATTTTGTCATTTAGGATACGGAGCCCTCCTTCAACTCGAGCAATCATGTTACCATCATCCTTGGGCGCCCTTTCTTGGCTAAGGCTAATGCAATCATCAATACAAGAAATGGGAGAATGCAACTCACTTTTGGGAACATGACCTTGGATACTAACATCTTCCACATATCCCAAAATGCAGGGGAGGAAGATGATCTTCACGCGGTGAGCCTCATAGATGAGGTAGTAGAAGAGTACTTTGAGGACAATTTCTGTGGCGACGCTTTAGAGTCCTGTTTAGCAACGAGATATGAGTGTGAGGGGACGTATACCCACTTTTAGAGGGAGGTTGGAAGGTTTAGAGAATTACTCGATGGGAGTACGTCGGACGAGGACGTGAGAGAGGTTGATTAGGTTTCTAGATTCGAGGAATTACCTCCGAGGGATACACACATGGCTCCCTCCAGTGAAAAATTTCCAACACTCGAATTAAAGAAACTCCCCTCCCATATTAAATATGCATACCTAGGAGAGGATGAGACATTTCCTGTTGTTATCTCCTCTAGCCTAGATGAAGGGCAGGAGGGTAAATTATTGAGAATTCTGAGGAAGCACCAAAGTGCTTTTTGTTGGTGCATCGCTGATTTAAAGGGGATAAGTCCTTTGAGTTGCACTCACAAGATTCATCTCGAAGAGGATGTCAAGCCCTCTAGAGAAATGCAAGGAAGACTGAACCCAAACATGAAAGAAGTTATGAGAACCGAGATCATCAAATTGTTGGATACCGGGATTATCTACCCAATTTCGGATAGCAAATGGGTGAGCCCTATTCAAGTCGTCCCGAAGAAGTCGGGTATGACTGTGATTGAGAATGCTAAGGGAGATCTTGTTCCCCAACGCACCACAACCGGTTGGCGCGTTTGCATTGATTACCGGAAACTCAATGCGGGAACTAGGAAAGACCATTTCCCCTTGCCATTCATTGATCAAATGCTTGAGAGAGTTGCGGGCCACCCTTATTATTGCTTCCTTGATGGTTATTCCGGATTTAACAAAATTGAGGTAGATGTACTTGACCAAGAGAAGACGACCTTCACTTGCCCTTTTGGTACGTTTGCCTACAAGCGTATGCCATTTGGCTTGTGTAATGCACCCGCGACTTTTCAAAGGTGCATGTTGAGCTTATTTAGTGACATGGTCGAGAGAGGACTCGAAGTGTTCATGGACGATTTTAGCATTTTTGGCACCTCTTTCGATCATTGTTTGGACAAGTTGGAGAAAGTACTTACCCGATGTGTGGACAAAAACTTAGTGCTGAATTGGGAGAAGTGCCATTTCATGGTCACCGAGGGAATAGTTCTTGGCCACATTGTTTCATCCAACGGAATAGAGGTTGATAGGGCTAAGATAGATGCCATAGCTGATCTTCCCCCACCAAAATCGCTGAAAGATGTGCGCTCTTTTTTGGGCCACTCGGGGTTTTATCGAAGGTTCATTATGGACTTTAGCGCCATCGCTAAGCCCTTAAGCAACCTACTCGCGAAGGACAACCCATTTGAATGGACAGAGGCATGCCAAAGCTCCTTTGATAAGTTGAAAAACATGCTAGTGTTCGCTCCCATCATGCAAGTTCCGAATTGGTCCTTACCATTCGAACTTATGTGTGACGCAAGCGATTACGCAATCGGGGCTGTTTTGGGCCAACGTAAAGATAAGCAAGCTCATGTCATCTACTACGCTAGTCGGACTCTTATCGGACCTCAACTCAACTACTCTACCACGGAGAAGGAGTTGCTAGCGGTAGTCTTTGCCCTAGATAAGTTCCGTTCCTATCTCATTGGTTCTCCCATTACTGTTTTCATTGACCACGCGGCTTTAAAGTATCTACTTGCGAAGAAAGACGCCAAGCCGCGCCTCATAAGGTGGATCCTACTCCTATAAGAGTTCAATCTCTCCATCAAAGACAAGAAAGGAGTAGAAAACGTCGTTGCCGACCATTTATCTCGGCTTTTGTCCGACGTACCTAGTGGTCCCATACCCATAGACGAGCACTTTCCTGATGAGCAACTATTTGCTACTTCTTCGTATCCCTGGTTTACGAACATAGTGAACTATCTTGTCATGGGAGACGTCCCTCCCGATTGGACACCGCAAGATAAGAAGAGGTTCCTCAATTGGTCGCGCATGTTCTTTTACGATGATCCCTTCCTCTTTAAATATTGTGCCGACCAAATCATCCGACGATGTGTACCGGATGACGAGATCCCGAAGGTCATCCATTTTTGTCATTCGGATGCATGTGGAGGCCATTTCTCGACGAAAAAGACGACCGCTAAAATTCTACAATGCGGCCTCTATTGGCCATAATCTTCCGGGATGCGAATGACGCTTGCAAGTCATGTAATAGGTGCCAACGAATGGGAGCCATTTCTCGACGCGACATGATGCCCCTTACCCCCATACTCATCATTGAGATATTTGATTGTTGGGGTATTGACTTCATGGATCCCTTCCCCCCGTCCTTTGGTTTCCTATACATCCTAGTCGCGGTAGACTACGTTTCTAAATGGGTGGAAGCTATAACTACTAAGACTAATGACAACAAAAAGGTGATAAAGTTCCTACAGGAACACATACTTTCTCGCTTCGGTGCACCGAAAGCGATAATTAACGATAATGGCATGCACTTTTGCAATAGGCCATTCGAGAAGCTCATGAGAAAGTATGGCGTCGTCCACAAGGTTGGGATGAAATATCACCCATAGACGAATGGGCAAGCCGAGCTAGCGAATCGGGAGATCAAGAACATTCTTGAATAGACCATCAATCCTACCCGGAAAGATTGGTCCCTTAGATTGACCGATGCACTATGGGCCTATCGTAGCGCATTTAAGAATCAACTTGGCATGTCTCCTTTCCGTTTTGTGTATGGCAAACCTTGCCATCTTCCTGTTGAGCTCGAACAAAAAGTGTATTGGGCTATTAAGCAATTGAGATATGCCTTGGACAAAGCCGGTGAAGCTCGTAAGCTTCAATTGAATGAGCTAGAAGAACTACGCAATGATGCGTATGAGAACGCCAAAATTTCAAAAGAAAGGATGAAACTTGCTCATGATAGCATTATTCGACGAAAAGAGTTTCATCCCGGGCAAAAAGTTCTTCTCTACAACTCTAGGCTTCACCTTTTTCCAGGTAAGTTGCGGTCACGATGGTCCGGCCTGTTCGTCGTGAAGAACGTTTTTCCCCATGGAGCTGTTGAACTAGACGATTTAAAAGGGGAAAACACGTTCAAAGTCAATGGACAACGCCTAAAGCCATACCTAGAGGCGTGTGAGTATAAGGTCGACACAATTTGGTTGTCGAACCCCGTTTACGGGGTCAATTGAGCTGAGAAAGTAAGGTCATCGCACCCCCTACGCGTATGGGGTGAGTTTGTGTGTATAGTAGTCGTGTGTGAATAGGTTAGTTAGGAGTCAGAATCCTGAGTTACGAAAGAGATCGGTTAGCACGCACTTCGAGGGAGTTAGTATGCATTACGAGGTTGAATTCGAGGAATTTTTAGGAACCCCGAGGGTCTACAAAGTTTTTAGGGGCCTTATGCACAAGTTAGAGGATGAGAGAGCACCTTGAAGCGGAGAAAAGAGTTAATTCTAGCATTCGGACCAGCATGTCACCCCGAACCCCATCCAGAATCGGTTCGGGGGGGGGGGGGGGGGGGGGGCGAACCGGTTCGCAGTACACCCCGAACCGGTTCGGGGTACCTGGTAGATTCACCCCCCCAATTCCAAATTCATTACCCTTCCCTCCATTCTTCCCCCCACTCTCCCCATTCATTTTTACTCCCTCCAAATCTTTCCCTCCTTCCCAAATTCATCCCCATTCACTCCCTCCCTCCTCTCCTTCCCACCCTTTCACATTTCCCACCAAAACCACACCCCTTCACACCTATAAATACCCCATCACCCCTCCTCCATTTCTCACACCAAAACACTCTCCCTCACTCTTTTTTCTCCCATATTTTTTTTCCCTCTCCCTCTCTCTTTCCTTCAAAATTCCGCGCCCTCGCCGCACCAACCTCCGCCCGAAAAAATATGATGATACCACCGTACTTGATGACCCGGGTAAGGGGGTATTTCGATGTGTCCAAGAACGTCATTGGGCCAAGCAATACTTCTCGGCCACGCGCCCCATCCACATCGAACGCTTCGTTGATTGGGGCCAACTTCCGGGCTATGTCACCGCCCTATTCGACCGCCGCGGTTGGTTCTCTTTCCTCGCCCCAACGAGCACTAACGTGTTTGATGCCACCATTCGCCAGTTTTATGAGACCTTGGTTTGCAAATCCTCCATGCTTCACGAGGCATACCTTGACGGCATCACTATTCCCTTCTCGGCGGCCATCATCGCACGCAAAATGCGTGCCAAAGGGGTGATCCTCCCCGTGCCCTTACAATACCCCAACAATGGTACCCCCCATACCAAAGAAGAATGCATCGCACGCATGGCACTAGGGGTGGAATGGGTGCGCGAGTCTTTTCCTATTGGTGGTTTGGCCGCCACGGTGCGCTTCACGCACCTTATTGCTTGTGGGGCCATACACCAAACCACTAATGATTCGGTGGTCCGATTACGGCACGCTAACTTCCTCTATTACTTTTTGGACCCCGAGAGCACCATCAACCTTGCCCAGCTCTTCTATGCGGATATCCTCAATGCCGCCTACGACGAATTTGGCAAAACTGCACTCCCCTACGCCCGTTTCATTACGGAGCTATTGATGGTGGCTGGAGTGGATGACCCCGGGCAACAAATTCGACTTCCTCGCCCCATTGGCGGCAAGTCCACCACTCGCAGCGAATGCCAAATGCGCGTAGCTCACCCCGACCGTCCCATTCTCGAAGAGGATGTGGCCGAGGAAGCTCATGATGATCCGATGATGGACGTCGACGAGGACGAATTTGAGGATGATGAGGAGGATTCTGATTTCGAGCCCCCGGGGGCAAACTTCAATAGTCTCCTTTCGGCGGTTGAGTTCCACCTCGATGGGTTCATCAACCAATACAATCAAGACCAAGCGGCTTATCGAAGGGACACCCGGATGATGTACCAACTCCAAGTCCACCTTCATCAACTCAACTTCGGCGGTCCTCCACCCCCCTTCTATTATGACCCGTATGATCCAAATGCACCCGCACCTCCCACCCACCTCCCCCATGACCTATGATTGTTTTTATATTTTGGTGTGGATGTCGGTTGTTGTAGGAATTTCACAGTTGCTTTCTCATTTCCTCTGTAACACAGGTTTCTCATTGTTATTATACAAGCTTGCATTTTTTTCATATTTGTTTGTTTTATTTTTTCGCCCTTATTATTCGTTTTGAGTTAGATTTTAGTCCTTTTTGCTTGAGGACAATGCAAAAGTCTAAGTTAGGGGGGGGGGGTCACAAGTGGGTATTTCTAAAAATTCACAAATTTTTAAAAATTTCCAAAAAAATCATAAAATTTTGAAAAATCCAAAAATATTTTTGTTCAAAATAAATAAAAATAGGAATTCAAAATTTTCAAAAATATCATTAAAAGTCGAATTGGAGTCTCAAATTGTAAACATCCAACATACACAAAGCCGAAATTGACCAAAGATGGAAATTGTGCGAAAATTGACGACTTAACGAATAAATGTGGAGATTAACAAACCCGGTGAGGTTCGAGCCTATCACGTTTTGCGAGTTTTTAAATCAATCCGAGTTAATTATTAACTCAAAGTTATTTTTAGCGCTTAATAAGTTGTCAAGGATCTCAATCCTTTCCTTTTGATCGATTTTAAAAAAAATGTGTGCAATATTGCCTTAAAAAACGTGCCAAATTAGTCTCTAAACCTAAATTCACCTCGAAACGCATATGGTAACGCAATTGGCATTTTGGGCAATGAAGTAGGCCCTCGTTTGTCACCCCAAAAATATTGGCCAGAAAAAGTAGCGAAAAATCACCATTTGTAACCCAAATTGATCCGAATAATTATCCTTTTCGTTTGACAACCCGAAAAACCCAAAATAGCCGGAATTGTGAAGAAAATGAAAAATTCAGATTTCAAGTCCAAAAAGTGCATATAAAGGGGCATGAAACAAAATAGTATGCTCAACAAAAACAACAAGAAAAAAAAGTAGAAAAAGAAGAAAAAAATGAGCAATAGCCCGGAAAAAGTACAATTGAACATCATTAATGACGTTTCCAATTCCAACCTTCCATATCTCCTTCATTTTACCCAATTCAACTTTCAACCCGAAAAAGTCCTAACCGTGTCCAAATTGCGAAAATTGATTACCGCGTGGAGAGCTAAGACACCAAAAGATAATATAAGAGGCTAAGTACGCGAAATTAAGGCAATGTTCCCGTTTTTAAAATCGTAATCTGTTGATGAGATCCTTTCGCCATAAAGTTCCCGTCTTTCTACTTGTATGCGTGAACTTGCTTCCATTACATTTACTCTTTATATCACGCATGCCGAGAGAAATGTCATAATCCGAGAGATTCGTTTGTGAGAGCGTTCCGTGAGAAATTGAAATCAAAACAAATTTTCGGATAAGTAACGTAATGATCAATCAGTGAAAATTGGCGGTTATATTTCCGGCTTCGCGCACACACACTACGGTTTGAGACTCGTAAGTATGACTTGATGATGGCTATTTTCTGGAAAAGTTTGAATTGCTCAATTTTTGGGTATTTTGAATTTTCTTTGAGTCGAATTTTGTGGGTATATTCACTGCAAACCCTCACGAGACACAACTCGTCCTACTAGGGTAACCTAGAGGTTTAAAGGCTTGTTGCATGCGCTAAATGCAATCGCATGCCCGCGAAAGAGGTGATTTATCTCAATAAAGTCTTTGATGGATCCGTAACTCATACTCTCATTCTTTTACATTGCTCGGGACGCGCAAAGTTCTAAGTTAGGGGGGGTTTGATTGGGCATAAATATTGTATATTTATCCCTCTAATTTAAGTACGTTTGTGAACCCGAGTGATATAACATATATGGATTTGATGCACATTTATGCTACTAACCTTCGTTGGCGAGTATTTCATGTTTCGTGATTCTCTTATTGGTTTTACAGGTTAATTATGCAAGCAGTGCAAAAGAGGAAGCAAGACAATGCTAGAAAACCTAAGAAGGCAAGTTCAAGGGCAAATTGGTAATTTTGCAACCAGATCCGGAAGGAGAAGTCAACAGGAAAGTTGAAGAGCTCGGAACAATGAGAACACTGGAAGAAACGTCACCCAAATCCGAGCTACGGTTGATGATTTATACCCAGTTGAAGTTGAAGAAAAATCCAAGGAAGAAAGGAAAGAAAGCTAAAAAATTCTAAGTGTTGAATAAGCACCCCAAACCAGCAAGCATTCGCGAACCCCAGGCCGAACCGGTTTGGGGGGCGAACCGATTCGGGGTACAGGCCAAACCGGTTCGGGGTACCTGATGCGCGAATTTGCTCCTTTATTCTGATTTGTTCTCAAGACTCCTATTAGGTTAAAACTCTCAAAAATTGTAGGGTACGGAGGCAGCAACTTAGGAACAGCCATTAGGGATAGTTTTAGCCAGTTTTTGATAGAGAGAAAAGGAGAGGAACATCAAGGGAATTAATTGCTTCAAGATTCAATTGTTACTGGTTTGTTTTTCAAGTTTAATTCAAGATTCAAGATTTTTGTCATTGTTCTTGCATGCTTAGTTTCCGTATTCATTTCAACTTATTGTTGCGTTCATAATACATATTTACATGCTTTAATCTAGTTTCATCATGAATTCATACACATGCAACGTTATTATTTCATGCATTAGTCCATTTAACATGTCCGGCTAGGTTTTAAAGGTTGGGATGCATGAACCCAACCTGATGTGTTAGTGTGTGTGCATAACGTTAATCCGATGAATTTAAGGATTGATCTGGATCGTATCGCGTAATTACATAATAATTGTGGATTTTTATATCTCGTTTACCTTTGGGTACTCGTGATGATTTAGAGTACAATTTGAATGCAATTACCGCGATACATATTTACTCATCCTCAGATTAGGTATGACGCGGGCTTGAACCTCGTATACATAATGCTTGGGAGTCCTAAATTCCGGGTCGGATTAATCGGATAAATTTATGATTCACGTTGTCACTGCATTACACTAGGGTTGGAGGATTGCATTCCCATCCTGTTTTCTCATCATTTAGTTTAAAAAGTTTCGATTCAATTCTTCACTCCTCATTTAGATACTTTAGTTAGTTGCAATTGTCATCATAAGTTCATAATTGCATTTAGTCTAATCATTCCCAAAACCAAATCTTTTCTTTTCTTTTTAGAGTCATCGTTAGGATTCCTCCATCTTATCCCATCCTCACAACTCCATTGTCCTTTTTCCCTGAGGATCGATACCCGACCTGTCGGATTATTACTTGAGCGACAGGCTTGCACTTGAGCTTAGAGAGTACACACTTTAGAGACACATTCTGAGTCGTGTCACAGCTCCCCCACCACACCCCACCCCCACTACCCCCTCCCCCACCACACACCACCACACACACACATATACACATACCCACCCCCTCCCCCTCCCCCCCTCCCCCGCCACGCACACACGCACACACCTACGCACACACACACACACACACACCCCCACCCCCACCCCCACCCCCACCCCCTCCCCCCACCACGACCGTGAGAACTACATTTATTGTTTATCAATAAAATTATGACATGAGATAATTATATTTGGAGCATAAATTTCATTATCATAAAGGGATAAATCCAACCAAGTACAGAGATTCTACAAATTAAAGTGAGAATTAAATTTAAAACTTTCTAACAACATGCATGTGTATGGATTCTAACTAATGATATTCCTAAAAACATACAATTGGCAACATTTTGTGAATTTACTAAACTTTATATAATATTATCAAATTCTGTTAAAAAATTATCTAGGGTTTTTCCTAATTAAATTAATTTCATGAATAAATTTATTATCAATTTAAATGAAAATATCAATTATTATTTACATTGAATTAATTTATCAAATTTCATATAATATTATCAATTTCATATAATATTACATTGAATTTCATATTTCATATAATATTATTTCATATAATATTATTTCATATTATTTCATATAATATTATTATTTCATATAATATTATTTCATATTATTTCAAATTTCATATAATATTATTTCATATAACATTACATTGAATTTCATATTTCATATAATATTACATTGAATTAATTTATCAAATTTCATATAATATTATTATCAATTATTATTATCAATTTCATATAATATTATCAAATTTTTTGAAAATATCAATTATTATCAATTTGAATTAATTTACATTTACATTTTTGGATATTATTTACATTTACATTTTTGGATATTATTTACATTTACATTTTTGGATATATACACACATACACACATACACACATATATATATACACATACACATACATATATACACATACATATATATAAATGGAAGAGAGAGAGAGAGAGAGAGAGCAGCGTCGAGAGAGAGAGAGAGAGGGAGGGAACGGTGGGAGGGAAAAAGAAGGGGGAAAGGGTTTTTGCTGCGAACATTGTGACGGTCGTGTCACGGTCATTGACCTTGACAATTATTTAAAGAATTGTCACGGTCAATGACCGTGACACGTCCGTGACAAGTAAATTTGTCACGGCCTTGTCACGGTCATTGACCGTGACAATTAGTTGTCACGGTCGTGTCAAGGTCAATGACCGTGACATAAAATGCGTGTTTTTTGTCACGGTCAATGACCTCGACAAGGCTGGCCGGCTGAAAGGTGACAATTTGCCCATTTTGGTGTAGTGTTCTTTTACACAACCATTGCAATGGAGCCCCTTTATCCTTGATTTTTGTATATAAACAACACAACAAGGACCATCACAACACAATAAACACACGAAAATGAAAATCTGGGAAGAAATGAACAAGGTGATTTTGGCTAGGTTTAACCGTGGATTTGATGCTTTCGATGGGAAAATCAATCAGTTTAAGTTTTGTTTGCTATGGTATTTTAGATTATGTGGTGTTAGTTTGTGTGTGATTTTTTGTTTAGTTTGGGGTATGTTAGACATCTTAAAGAAAATAAAAGGTACAACACTTTTGGGTGTGGTTAGTAAAGTTTAGGATAAATTTTTATGTGGTATTTTAGAGATATTTTTTTTGTTTATTTATCGGGACCCTTGTATAGGATGAATGGGATATGGGTGGCAGTCTTTAGGCAAAATCGAGTAGTGGATTTTAGGCCTTTAAACGGATCGAATGCGGACCGGATCAGGTGAATCCAAATCCATATCCGTTTATGTTAGACGAATTCGGATCCGTTCCGTTTATTAATCGGATTGAATCAGGTAAATTCAAATCTATATCCGTTTATGTTAAACGGATTCGAATCCAATCCGCTTATCCGTTTATATTAAACTTAATTTGCAACATTTTTTATTTTCAACTCTTATTTCATAAATTTATTTTGCAAATGTTCCAAAAACACATAATGAAATAAAGAACAATTATAATAAATATTTAAAATATTATTAAATACAATATATATTGATTAAAAATATATTATATATATATATATATATATATATATATATATTAATCGGATTGGATTATTAACGGATCAGAGTATATGAATCCAAATCCTCTCCATTTAATAAAGGGGTAATCGGATAATCGAATTTTATGCATGATCCATATTCGCTTAAACGGATCGGATTCGGATAAAATTTGATCCATTGACAGGCCTAGTGGATTTTATGGGTGTTCATAGGGTGTATGACATACACCCTTTATTGTCAAAGGTAAATGGGGCTGACTTGGGACAAAACAGGATTGGAGGTCTGCCCAGATATGGAATATGGGTCGCGGGTAGATCGGGTCATAGGTTGTCAGGCAGGAGGTTGAAATTCGGGTTATGGTGGATTGCTGGAGATTTTAATTATAGGCCGCAAGGAGGTTAAAGGTTAGATCTGAGGGCTCGAATTAAATGGGTTCTGAATTCGTGGGTTTTGGCATCGGGTAGGAGGGGCTGGGTTTTACGGGTTCAATGGGTTACCAGGTCAAAGTGGAGCTGGTTTGAAGTTGTAATGGCTAGTTCTGTTAGGTCGGGTAGAAGCAGGAATGGGTTTTAGGTTTTGGCCTGAGATGGGGCCGTTGGGTTGCGATATCGGGTAAGATATGTGAGGTGGGTTCTTCTCGGTTCAGATTCGTGGATTGAAGACATAACAGGTGGGTATGGGGGTTTGGGATTGCCGGAAGTAAGGTCGAAAATGGTAGCTGCTGGGATTGGTTCCAAATTGGTGCGCTTTCTCGGGTATGGGGTAGCTCCGGTTTGGCAGGTGGTTTAAGGGTAATTCCAGGTGGGTTTCAAGGCTTGGTTATGGAGGTAGATGATAGAGAATATGAAGGGTAGAGAAGAAGATAGGTTGCGTGTGGTAAGGTGATGGGTGTAAAATGTATGTGTGTGATGCACCTAATTAAAAATAAGACCAAAACTTTTTAAGATACGCCCAAAACTTTTTAAGACACAATTAAAAGATAAAACTTAACATAAAATAAAATCTAATAATAAAAAAGAACTACAAATTAAAATTTTAACTTAATAAAAATTTAATATTTATAAAAAAACTAAAGAAAAATTAGAAACTTACCTTTTGACTCTATAAACTATTGAAGGATTCAAATAAAAATTAAAATCTATAAAATTAAAAATATAACCTAAAATAAAAATAAAAATTAAACTAAAGAAAATATAAAATCCATTAAATTAGAAAATTAAAATTTTAATTTAAAAATAAAAGACTCAAAATAAAACAATACTAATAAACCTAAACAAATAAAAATAAAATAAACTAAAAACTAGGGGTGTAAATGGATATTCAAAAATCCAAATCCATCCGGTATCCGAGTTCGAATCTTGCGGATATTTATCCGAAAAATTGGATATGGATACAGATATGGATAGTGTGTTAAAATATCCAGGAAAACGGATACGGATACGAATAGTATGTGTATCCAGCACGGATAATCCGTATCCGATGCGAAGTATCCATATTTACGGATATCTATTTTTTCGGATATCCGTATCCTTATTGTATTAGTTATATATAATAATTATTTATAATATTTATTATATGTAATGTAAAATATAAATATATAATATAAAAATATTAACCATCACTTTTCACTCATTTAAAAAAATAAAGATATAATGCATTTTAAAAAATCAAAAGATAATGAATGGCATAAAAAGAAAAAAAGGAAAAAAAATAATAGAAAAGAACAAAAAGCAAACAAAACAAACTCAAACAAAACATTTGACCTAAAACCACTCTCTTTAATTTTAACTATTTACCCTTCTTCCTCATTTTCGGCGCACACCCTTTTTTTCAAAACCTTCCCTCTACTAGTAACTTGGTAATCTCCTTCTCCTTTCTATCTATCTCTCACACCCACTCACACACGAACACCACACATAAAGAGCAACACACGTGCACACAACAACACACACATGGACATAACAACACATCAACACACATGTACACAACACAACACACACATACGTACACATCAACACACACAGACGCACACATCAACACACACATAGGCACATACAGTAATACACACACATATAGATGCACACAACAACTGTTAGGGCTAAATTGTTGATTCTAATTTTTAAGTTGTTGATTATTAAATGGTAGATTAATTTGTTGATAAATATTAGGGCTAAATTGTTGATTCTAATTTCTAAGTTGTTAATCATGAAATGATAGATCAATTTGTTAATTCTAAATTATTGAATCTAAACAGTTACGGCTTGATAGTTTTTTGACAGTAGTATTGATATTACCTATTAAAAGAGGCAAGTAAATTGCAGCGTATAAGCAATGTAAATGGATATAGATATTATCCGATTCTTGGGAATCAGAGAGGATACAGATATGGATAGTTATTTTTATTATCCGGCGGATATGGATACGGATAGTACATCTAAATAGTGGATAAAGATATAGATAGCATGGTATCCGCTCCATATCCGTCCGTTTACCACCCCTACTAAAAACTAAAAATCAAATAAAAATAAAACCCACACCTATTAAAGTTACAAAAATAATAAATATAATAATAAGTGACACAAGATACAAACTCTAATATATACGGCCATACATATAAATAAATCCTAAAATTAAATATGACTCAAAATAAAATATAAAATAAAATTTGAAAATTATAAACGACTAAAATAAAAATCTAAAAATCTAAAAGGTGCAAACTAAACACACAAGAGGCTTGGAATAGGATTAGGGAGGGTTGGGATCGGTTAGGGGACAAGTTAATAGATATGAGAATTAGGTTTTAGCTCATTTAACCTCATATGTGCGGCATTTTCCCTTGATTTTATGCTTTAAACTCCACAAGAGGCATTTGACTTAAAATAAAGACATGTACGCATATAAGACCGTTTTACTGAGAATTAGTAATTAAAAATCATCGATTAGGAGTTTTATATTAACACTTTTGGGTGCTATTTAAACCACCCCCAAACAAAACATTATTAGTATTCGAGCAAAAATAGGGAGAGAAAGACAAGAAACCAAAAGTGTACCACTTTTACCGGCACTTGCAATTGCACTTAGCATGTGCAACATGCCTTTAAACCTATAGGTATCCCTATAGGATGAATTGTCTCATAAGGTTGGCAGGGAATATACCCATAAATTTTTTATTTGAAAATTGCAGTCAATCTTTTATTAGATGTAGAACGATCACACAATCCATCATGAGATAAAATATTTTGAGGAATACATGCTAGAAGTGTATAAAAGTTTTAAGTAAGTGAATACTCAAGGAACATCCATCCTAGAACTCAACGTGTGTGGTGTGAATCAGTCAAAACGGGTTGAATATCATAAGAGTAATATTTAAATCGCCTTATTGGAATCAACACTTCAACTTTGAAATCTCACGAATATAACTCTCTCAAACAATCTCACGAGATTGGGGTAAAGTGTATCGCTCTTGTGTGTGAGGAACTGAGTAAATGTAAGCAAGGTCAAACATCTCACACACATATAAGAAAGAAAAATGGGCTCATGAAAGAATGCTAATCACTATAGTGAGAACGTCGAGGCATTCACCATATAGACTTCTCATTTGCTCGAACACCTTACCAAGGATAAAAAATGGGGTCTATGTAAGGAATGATGGGAAGATAAAATGAACAATATAGATGACATGTTGGTAGGTTTTATTTGAGAAGATTGGAACACATTATGAATAACCATTGTCTTCATTTTATAAAACTTTGATCGCAATTTTTTTTTGCTTTTCTAATTTTCTATTTTTTTTTTCTTTTTTTCCCTTTTTTTTGCAACACATTTTTCTTTTCATAACAAAAATGAAGACAATTTACATTTGGAATTTTAAACAACTTTTTTCTAAAAAACAATTATGGATGGTAATGACTGGTAATGATATATGGATGGTGTGGGGAATGTTCAAGGATAAAGGAAATATGGGAAGGTGATGGATGAAGTGAATGGTAATGTAATATAGAAAAAAAATGGCGAGTGTATGGTTAAGAATGGTTTGGTGCTCTAGATAAACTACAAGACACATGTTTCTTACGACTCGAAAGTGATGTCATTCTTAGTGATTAATTAAAAAATTTAATGAAGAATAATGAGATCGTACAACGATTCAGTGCGGACCCAAAGGAAATTGAATCAACTTGTGACTCGGAGATTTCGTAAAACTCTCTAAAAGGTAAAAGTCACGAATCTCACAAGCTAAAGTCTCCACTGGTGGTCCTTAAGTTTTTCTTGATAATTATAGTACTTTTTAAGTCTAAATCGTAGTGATGTGATAAGTGCACAAATTTTATCGAGTCTAGAAATTCATGGAGCAAAATTCTTTGGTAGGTATTACATAAGCTATTTAGAAAAAAATATCCTCTAGCTTGATTCCTAGATTTAAAATATGGATGATAGAAAATTCACGTCAATGAGTGAGATGAAAGAAACTGTACAAAATTTTTAAAAACAAAGTCATGATTGTTTTCAAAAGAGGTAAGATTTTGATAAAATTCCCCACCCCCAAACAAAAAGGAACATCGTACTCGATGTTATATAAAATATTTTTAAAATTGAGAGCATAAAGGAGGAAATATATTACCATAATCAACCGTTCATGATGTGGACCAGAAGTATTTAAGATGAAACCTGAATAAGTGAGGATATAAAAATGCATACAAGTCGATAACATGGTAAAGCATTGGGTGGCTTGAAACACCACTCCCAAATAGGATAAAACTCATACTAAAAAATACCGGGCTGCCTCCCGATAGTACTAAGTTTATTGTCTTCATTTAGACTAGGAAACTCATCCTAAAGATAAGAGCTATGAAATTGCGGGGTGGCAGAAAAATTCGGTGATAATAATCACCCCAAAATAAGACTGAAGCATTAGTTTTGTTGGATAAAGAATGAAAGTTAATGCACTTGTATAGTACTGAAGTGCCTCACGCAATGTAAAGCATCGATGGGCCAAGGGTGGGTGGGGATGAGTGTATAAAGAAGAAAGGCAAGGGTGAGGATGAAGAAGAACTAGTCATGGGTTGTATTTAGCATAAAGGTAAGCACAATGCGGGCCCTATAAGCATGGTGATCTAATTGGATGGTATGGAAATATGGTTTGGAAATTGGGATGTGGTGGGGCATATAGAAATTGCACGACCGTTTTATAAATGTACGATGATAATGGTCGTGCTGTAACACATCACTGAGCCGACGAAAATAAAAATCACCACGACAGGATATTGGCGGGCCCGAAAGAACAAGCTTTGTGTCACCTAAGTTGAGAGTAGCACCACAAATACTCTCATGGTAGATGGGTGATCGAGCGTGAAAAGTAGCGTTGCGTCAGAATGTTAATCGTTGTTTTCATTTCACCTACTCAATACAAAAACCTAAATTACGACTGCACTTGCGATACAAGTGTAGCAGTAAGTCAGGTATCGAGAATCCACAAGGAGTGATTGAATTTTAGATTTTAATTGATTTATTATTTCAAGAATAAAAATGTAAAAGGTTGTGAATAAAGAAAGGGGAAATAATAAGAAGTTAAGTTTAAACAATATTAAATAAAATGTGAGCCTAGATCGCGTCCCAGCCATGGTCTAAAAAACTAATAATTAGAATTTCGGTTCGAAAACATTTAACCGAGCATTTTTAAATAATCATAAACATCACGCCAGAAGAAATTTAACTCAAAGTTGCGAGATAAAACATATAATAAAAAATGGTCACACTCGAATTAAATTTGGAATATCACAATAAACACTTACGTTGCATGACAAAGAAAGTTAAACGTACAACATTCCAACTTTAATACACGCGGTTTCAATTAAACGCAATTTTACTAAAAACCTAACTTTCAGAGCTTGACGCCCATCAATGGCGGACACACGTATTTCAGTACTCACTAAACATGGTTAAACTAAGTAAAACAACTAATTAATTAAGGAAAATAAGAATAAATAAACTATAACTAACTATCTAAGCATGGAAATAAGAAATAAAGCAAGAAAACAACAAAGGAGAGAACATAATAAGTGGAGAAGACAATTGTGACACCCTGCCTAGTTAAATACCGGGTGATCAGTCCTTTATTAAATTAAAATCAAGGTGAATGGTTGGTTCATTCTTAGCATCACTGTCGTGTAATACCCCGTAATTTTATTGATTTTATTTAATGCGATTAATTAAATTAAATGAGAATTAATTAGAAATTAATCCGGATTTAAATACTAGCGAGACGTGAGTTGGTATTTCGTCTTCGTCTTCATTAATGACATTTTGGTTTACTCTCAGACAGAGGAGGAACATGTCGAGAACTTGAGGCAGGTTTTGTAGACGCCGCGCCAGAACGAGTTATATGCAAAGTATGAGAAATGTGGATTCTGGCTGAAGGAGGTTCAGTTTTTGGGGCATATCATTTTCGAGAGGGGAATATCTGTTGATCCGGGGAAGGTATCAGCGGTGAGGGAGTGGGGAAAGCCTACGACACCGATGGAGACACGTAGTTTCTTGGGCCTAGCAGGATACTACAGGAGGTTTATTCGGTGTTTCTCAAAGATAGAGGGTCCTTTAACACATCTGACTCGCAAGGGTCCGCCATTTATTTGGAGCGATGCCTGCCAGTTGGCATTCGACGAGTTGAAGGACAAGTTGACCTCAGCACTAGTATTAGCATTCCCCAGACCAGGAGTTGAGTATCTAGTCTACACCGATGGGTACTTACTAGGACTTGGGGGTATACTGCAACAGGAGAGTCAGGCTATAGCTTATGCTTCCCGTAAGCTTAAGCATCACGAGAAGAATTACCACACCCATGACTTGGAGTTAGCGGCAATCGTATTTGCTCTTCGGATCTGGAGACATTATCTCCCGGGGGAGAAATTTCATTTATTCACGGACCACAAGTCCTTACAGTACCTCTTCACGCAGAAGGAGATGAACATGCATCAACGTAGGTGGCTTGAGTTAGTGAAAGATTATCAATTTAATATACAATATCACCCAGGGAAGACTAACGTGGTAGCAGACGCATTGAACCGTAGGCCAGTAGGTGAGGTGGCCGAGGTGTGGAGACCAAAGTGGCAGGAGTTGGGACACCAAGACGCAGTAGCCCGATCATTCATGTCAGTGATGATAGTCACTCCACAGATCATTATGAGAATGATACAGGCCCGAGTAGCAGACCTGTTATGTCAAGAGCAGATCGTAAACTTACTAGCAGAGGGGGTCGAGTCTTATACCGTTAGTTTAGACGGGGGCTTATGCTTCAATAGGATATCGATTATTCCAGAGGGAGAAGACTTACGACACGAGGTAATAACAGAGTCACACGATTCGCAGTTGGCTGTACATCCTGGTGGGGAGAAGATGTACCAGGATATGAGGCGACGAGACTGGTGGAGTGGGATGAAGAGAGAGATTATCAAGTTCGTTTCTAAATGTGCCACTTATCAGCTGTTAAAGGTGGACCATCAGAGACCGAAAGGACTTCTACTGCCATTAGAGGTTCCTATGTGGAAATGGGAGAGCCTTTCCATGGGCTTTATCACGGGGTTACCTACATCGCAGAGGGGTCACGACTCCATATGGGTACTCGTGGATCGATTGACCAAAGTTTCTCATTTTCTGTCGGCCCAGACAGACTACACAACGGGACAATATGCCCAGATTTTCATGACGGAGATAGTGATATTCCACGGGGTACTTCTCAATATCGTGTCTGAACGAGATAAGATATTTGCTTCGCGATTTTGGAAGAGTTTCCAGGAAGCCATGGGTACAGAGTTGCGACTGAGTACAACATATCACCCGCGGACAGATGGGAGACCGAGCGGACGAATCAGATATTGGAAGACATGTTGTGGATGTGCATCCTAGACTTTGGAGGTGGTTGACAGCAGTACCTTCCAATGGTGGAGTTTGCCTATAATGACTGCTATTAGTTCACGATTGACATGGCTCCATTCGAGGCATTATACGGTAGACCTTGTCGTTCCCCAGCATTTTGACTAGAGGTGGGGGATAACAAACTCCTTGGATCGGAGGTGATTGAGGATACTTCGGTGAGGATAGAGATGATACGGAGCCGTATTCGGGTAGCTCAGGACCGACATAAGAGTTATGCCGACGCCAAGAGATTCTTCAGAGAATTCAAGTGGGGGACCAGATGCTACTCAGAGTGTCCCCTATGAAGGGGAATATGCATTTAGGAAAGAAGGGGAAATTGGCACCTAGATATGTGGGGCCATTTCCTATTACGAGAGAATTAGGCCAATAAAGTATAGGCTTGGGTTACCGGAACCCCTGCATAGGGTCCATGACGTGTTCTATATTTTCTCACTAACAAGATATCTTAGGGAAGATTTGGCCCATACCCACATTGCTTTAGAGGACATCGATCTACATCCTGATAGTTCCTATGAGGAGGGGCCAATTACTATTCTGCACCACAGCAAGAGGAAACTAAGGTTGAAGATAGTACCGTTAGTACGTGTTCAGTGGCGGCATCATAATGCTGACGAGTCTACCTGGGCACGAGAGGATGAGATGCGCGAGCGTTATCCAGAGTTATTTTTGCCAGGTATATTTTATTTCCAAATTTCAGGACGAAATTTAGTTATTAGGGGGAAATTATGTAATACCCCGTAATTTTAATGGTTTTATTTAATGGGATTAATTAAATTAATTAGGAATTAATTAGAAATTAATCCGAATTTAAATACTAGAGAGACGTGATTTGGTATTTGGTTATGATAATAAATGATGAATATTATTGGATATATGTGGTAACACATGATTATTAAATTTATTAAAATTGTCGCGAGTCTTAAATACGATAATTCGGGAAATTTAGTTAGGACGCGCGTGTCAATCGCGTCAGAAATTAATTTATTGAGATTTAAAAGTAAATTATAATTCTATCACCCGTATGGTTATTTTGAGTGTGCTAACGTGTCCGGAGAGGTCGAAATAGTCAGAAAACACTAGTCGAGAGTTTAGTTTGGGTCCCCGGGCATTTCTAGGCCAAACCCGCAACCCAAAAGGGTATTTAGTCATTTTAAATTTTAAGGAATTTTGACCCACGAATTTTAGGGTTTATTTAACAGTTATTATGAGGTCCATTAGGGCCATTATCAGTCAAAAAGCAAGAGTGGGCAACGTGAGTTAGAGGAGAGGTTACAAAAGGGCTTCCAAAGCCATAACCACCATCCACCACCAAAATCCACCGGATTTGTCACCGGAGAGAGAGGGAGAACCAGCCATTTTCGCCACCAGCAGATTAGAACACCATTTATAAGGAAAGTGATTTGATTTCAATTAATTTCAGTGAATATATCATCCATGCGAGTGTAGGATTATAGGATAACCTTGAAAAATGATGAATACTCATGGAAATTTGGAGAATAAACCTAAATCTTGGATAGGACTTGCATGTAGAATAGTTCTGAAAATTATTCAGTAGCAAAACCGTAACCGTAGATAAATAAAAAATGAATTTGGAAGAGAAACATGATGATTCTTAATGAAATAGAAGAAAATATGTTTTTTTGGATATTATGAAGATTTAATCCAAGAAAGGTTAATTGTTGATTTTTAAAGGTTTTGGAACGTTAGAAATCATGTAATTAGGTTGTATAATGATCCCTTATACTTACATTAGAATTTCTGATCATGTAATGGCATTTTGGGACAAATATGGGACTGAAAAACTAAGAAACCCGTGACCTGCAACTGCTTAATCGATCGATCGACATTCATAGTCGATCGATCGACATCATCGATCGATCGACATTCATGATCGATCGATCGACCTCCTCAGAATTTGTGATATTTTTTTCCTTTTTGAGTTTATCCAATTCTGAACCTTGTAAATTTTTGATAAGGACCTTGTGAACACATTTAAGTTTAAGGAGGACCATTAGGGGTGTATATAGAAACCGGATTATATCAGAATTGAATTGGGACTGTATGTTAGACTTAATAGGGTCAAACGAGTGAAATGCTATTGGAGATGTCGGGAAAAGGAATTAAACCTATATAGTTGATAATTTGAGGTTAGAGATAGAAATATGGACCTTAAGATTAATGAATTAAAAAGTGGGAATGATAGGAGACTTAGTAACCTTCTTGGTTCGGTTTTAAGTACTTAAACTATACGACGCGAGACGTATCGGTAAGATATATGATATACCATCTAAAAATATGAAAGCGTACGAAATTGAATGAGGATATAGGGTTGAGAGCATACCTTTAATAATATTATAAGTTATCTAAGTTGTGTGAATTCTTAGTGTATTAATTATTATGTGTATAACATACCTACCATACTTGCTATCACGGGAGGTCGACTTTCGGAACAGGGCCATCTAATCCTTGTGTGCCTACGGGGGATTTACATTGGTACCTTAAGGACATAGGACTGTGAATGGCTTATTTGTGAGTTAATAAGTCAGTTGACCATGGGAACATAGGTATGTGCGTGACCCATGGGTATGTGAACTATGTCCGCCTCCATTATATGTGATTTTGCTTATTGAAACGGTTTTTGAGAGATTCTAAATACGTAGTCCTTATGTACGTGATGTATCAGGATTCGATAGCAGAGTATGTGTGTACCGCAACTTAGCCCAGGGGTTCCCTATTTTGTATATTTGTGCTGATAATAATATACTTGTGATTTTAACGAACTCATGTGTTAAAGTGTGAATATAAATTATTGGGACATTTTTTAATGGAATTTAATACTAAGAATTTCCTATCGTAACTGTTGCACATTCAAATGATTAATGAAAGAGTGAGGTATACGTAGGTTATATTAGAATGTTATAAATAAAATCCCTTATTAATGTGAGGATAAAACGATAGACATACTAGTTATTTAGTGGCATAACTAGTACATGTTAAGGATACAGGTTAAGCGTGCATAATAGTTGAGGGGTGAGGAACTAATGTGAGGGTACGCAACTAACATGTATTTAATATTTACTGTTTAATGCAATTAAACACTTGCTATATATTTAAACTATTTTCACCTTGGGATCAAACCCGTTTTCTTGCAAAACTATTTTCTTGTAAAAACCTTTTTGGTGCCCAGCCACAGGGACACCAAGCTTATGCATTCCATTCGTTTGACGTGCTGTAGTTGCTGTGGAAGTTACATGACCACGATAGTAGACGCCTCCACATTCTATATTGATTCTATTTCAGATTTATTCATGAGTTAGGGCATGTCGCCCCTTTTCTTTAGAGACAGCTTCATTGTACTTTCAGTTTTCATTTCAGTTTTGGATTTCATTAATTTATTTTTTAGACTTTGTATTTGGGTTTATTCAATATTTGGATTATTTAGAGGAGTGTTACTCCAGACTCTTTTATTATTCCATTTATATTCTGTTGTGACTGTGATATGATTGTGGTATCATTGGTTAATAATTTAATTGGTTGCATGTTAATATCATTTAAATAAAAATTTTCAACTCACTTTTTAAATATTAGGTGGCTAGTTTTTGTTTAAAAATGTTTTCGACAGTGATGCTATGAACTGAACCAACTTGACATTTTGTATTAATTTGAATAAAGGAGTAGCTGCTCGGTATTTAATTAGTCGGGGTGTCACATGTCGCAAAATAAAATTTCCAATTTAAACACCCTAAATAATTAATCTAAGTGTCAAAACAATTTAAAATCTTATTTTCAATTTATTAAATTCCAATATGATTTTTTTTTTAAAAAACAACATTTTAAGAATAGCATAAGTAATAAGGATGGAAATTAACACACAAGAATTAAACCATCTAGATAAACCAAACCAAGTTTTCGAGCTAAAAATGAAATCATCCCGACAAGAGTTAACTCCCAAAGAGCACCAAATACTGGAAATATAAATAACCATAAATCTCTGACAAATCCAAACGGAATAGGAGAATGGACATGCCCTAACTAAGCAGAACTAAAAAAAGAATAGAATCAATGATGAGGTCATCCAAAGAAAATGCATGCAACTCCCACATAAGCTGCAGCACGTCCAATCTAAAGAACCCATGCATGATGCAACTGTGGCTGGGCACATGTAGTACCGAGCATTGAAAAAACAAATAACAAAAAGTTAACCAATTACACTAGACTAAATTAAAAGGAAAGAAAAAAAAGAAAGAAAGAAAATTAAAAAAGCTAACTATTTACAACCTACTATTTAGACTACACACAAACTATACACTAGAAGTCTAAATTTTTGAGGATCCACCCAAACTACATTTTGACTTTGAAAGATCAACGGTGGACCCTCCAAATAAATCATGCCTCCCAAAAAATATGAATTTTGTTTGAACAACAGAAGGAATGTGGGTGGTGGAAAAAGTGAACCATCGTCAATTTGATATTTTGGGCGGGCGATGGGGTTTTAATAGGAATGGGAGATGGAGCACACACGGGGATAACATCCATTGAAAATAAGTCCGGTAAAGAGTCCTCATCGGCAAAAAGTGTAGAAGTTTTAAAAGTTTCTATCGACTCATAGGAATAAACCGGTAATTCTAATGGTTCGATCACAGAAAATGAATATGGTGATGAAACAAATTCAATCTCAATCGACCCATCGTCAGAAGGAGATTGAATTTCGGGGGAGAAAGATGCCCACTCGATGAGAAATTCTTCGAAAAATTTAGGTGAAACACAAGTTTCCACCTCCTCATTATTTTGTGCATAAGAATTCATCTCATCGCAAAGTGCTCCATGTCTCGATCCAGCACCATTTAGGCTTTCCAAACCTTGGGAGTAAAGAAGAAAATTTTCTTCCAAAGTAAGCTTCCTCGGATCTAAATCCTCGAATTCCTAATTTGGTTGATATTCTTCTTCATAGTCATTTGAATAAGAATCGTTATTGGATTCGAATAATGAATCCAACTCAAGCTCCCACTAATAATTTTCATTTCGATAATTGTTTTTAAGTCTTTCAAACTCAAGATAATCTTCAAAATGAAAAACTTGAAAACTATCGCCAAAGTTAGAATCATTAGAATGACCGTAATAATTATAAAAGAAAGACGTGATTACCAACTTATATGTATATGGAGAATCCGATAAAAAGGTGCGCGACCGAGAATTAACGTTTCTAAGAGCTCAAGTATGTAAATTTTGCAAGAAAGGTTAAAAGAAAGAATACAAATACAAAAAAAATACTACGAAATAATAAAGTAACTATAATATAAAACACACTCCCCGGCAACGGCGCCATTTTGATTGAGCGCAAAAAGTGGCGTTGCGTCAGAACGCTAATCGTTGTTTTCGTTTCGCCTACTCAATACAAAAACTTAAATTACGACTACACTTGCGATATAAGTATAGCCGTAAGTAGGGTATTGAGAATCCACAGGGAGTGATTGAATTTTAGATTTTAATTGATTTATTATTTCAAGAATAAAAATGTAAAAGGTTGGGAATAAAGAAAGGGAAAAAAAGAAGATAAGTCTAAAATTAAATAAAATAAGAGTCGGAATCGCATCCCCTCCATGGGCTAAACAACTAATAATTAGAGTTTCGGTTCGAAAAAATTTAATCGAGCATTTTTAATTAATCATAAACATCATGCAAGAAGAAATTTAACTCAACATTGCGAGATAAAACATTTAATCAAAAATGGTCACATGCGGATTAAATTTGGAATATTGCAATAAACACTAACGTTGCGTGACAAAGAAAGTTAAACGCATAAAATTGAAACATTAGTACACGCGGTTTCAATTAAATGCTATTTTACACAAAACCTAACTTTCAGAGCTTGACGCTCATCAATGGCGGACACGCGACCCAAACTCTATTTAACTACTCACTACACATGGTTAAACTAAGTAAACCAACTAATTAACTAAGGAAAATAAGAATTAACAAACTATAAGTAAATATCTAAGCATGGAAATAAGAAATAAAGCAAGAAAATAACAAAGGAGAGAACATAATAAGTGGAGAAGACAATGGATAGTATATGGTACTTGCATAAATGGGTATACACCCAAAGAGAGAGGAGAGGGAAGCTCCCCATAAAAATCCCCAAACTTTAACCTAAAATGAAGCTTCTCAAGTCTAAAAATTATCCCCACACTTAATACAATGTTTACATGCATATACCCCACCAAAAACCAACTTAAAAAATGAAATTTGCGGACTTTCACCCGAATCGATTCTCAAGGTACGAATCGATTTGCACCTGACAGTGCTGAATTCTCAGCTTTGTCCAACTTTATGGAAAATGCCGTAACTTCTTCGTTATAAATCGTAATTAGGCATGGTAGGAGGATACACAAAGAAAACTCAGAGGGATACAAATCCAAGAAGACATTAGGCCAAAAAATCAAATTATGGAATGACTAAATTTCCCTTGAATGTGACCTTGAGTGTGATTTTGAAGATAAAGCCATCCTAAAAATGCCATAACTCCCTCATTATACATCGGAATCTTGCACCGTCGCCGAAAATACGAGGAGAAATGAAAGGGATTCAACTTCCGTGAAGAGTTCGGGATACAAATCCAAATGCTGAAATTACTAAAATTCCCGCGAAGCTACAATAATCAGCGAAACTTTTTCATAAAGCGACCAAACTTCACACTAAGCACCGAAATACCTAAAAAATCTTAATTATACCTCATATAGCATGTTAACATATATAACAGAGGTTTTATGGTTAACGAGCATAAATATAGGAATTAAGGTACCTAAGGAGGCTAAAATGCATAACTATAAGGGGTGAAACATACAATATTCGTGTAGAATCAGTGGGGCAGAGGAATAACTCACGAGTGGAATCATGGAGCACTAGGGTGGAGGGTGGGTTTAGGTGAGGAGCTAAGGACATGGATGGGAACTTGTGTGGTATAATAGGAAGGTCCAAACCATGTGGTGGGGTGGAAGGGACAAAGGGTGGGTCGGGTGGGATAAAGAGTGGGGAAAGATGATCCAACTCAAGAATAGGGGACACACACTCCTATTGAGGCACATAGTGATCCATAAGGGCAATCGCAAGAGGAAGTGTAGAAGGAAAGGATTGGTAGATCAACTTGTCCACCTGTAAGTCACCATCCGAGATGGTGGGAAAATCTAATGAGGCATTAAGATCTGAGATATATAAATCGACATCAAAATCAGATTCAAAGTGAGCCAAGCATGTTTGGATAGGATCCATATCTGGAGAGGTAAAAACCATCTCGGATTTAATTTTAAGACATTGGTAATCACTTGTAGCTGGAGCTAACCTATAATGAATTGGTGCCTCGATAACACACATGGTGGGCTCAATAGGTGTCGACTAGATCATATGTTTGGATTCATTAGAAGGGAAAATATGAACTTCAATCGTGGTTTCTTTTGGACAAGGTGAGGTTTGATCAATCTCACAATTGTTGGGTAGATCAACACAATTGTCAACTTGGGACTCGGATGGCAGGGTGGTCTCAACTTCGAGATTCTCGTGGTAATAGGGTTGGTCACACTCACAATTCATGTCACTAGATGACTCATCGTCACTCCACGTGGGTGCAACAATGGGTAGACTTAGGATGAAGTCCAACTCTTTCACACACTCAAATTCCTTTTACCTTTGTTCAAGCCATTGAAGGGCTTCATTTTGAAATTTAATGGCTTTCTCTTGTTCGAGTATGAACTTTTCCAAGAGGCTTTCGACAGAGGATGTGGATAGTGGTTGTGAAGTGTTGGCGAGTGGCGGTGGTGGTTGAGGTGGACACAACTCGCTATTGACACTAGGAAGCGGAGAATACTCATATGAAGTGTGGGGAGCGGGCTCAAGTTATTCATACACAAGAAAATCATCTCCGTGAGAAATAAAAAGGTTTATAATCAAGGTGGGAGGGAAATGATCAAGATGGGGTGGACTAGGTTGCCATGACGATTATCCAAAATCGCGAGGATTCACAACATGGGGTTGGGATTCATATTGCATAGGAGAATGATCAAGCCTCCAGGAATAGTTTGGGTACTAACACCACTCGGTATTGGATATATTATGACAATAGGCCGAGTTGGGTTCCGAAATAGTGTCATATGGATACAATTGGTTCATGGGTGGTTCAAATGGATATGGAACGTATGGACACTCATGGGACAAGTGATCGGCTTGAAAGCAATAGGTGCACGACGAAGCATTGAACTGATTGACACTCATTATCGGAGACGATGGAATATGAGATATGTGCGTGGATAATGCAAGAGTATCAACAGTGTGCATGAGGGTGTTAAAGCCACTAAGTACAGTATAGAGGTTGGAATCAGGCTCAACTCCAAACATGCTTCGAGATGATGAAAAATGACCAAAGTAGTCCCTTAAGGGATGTTGGTCAGCCATGACAAGAGTATAATTTTTTTAGAAGGAAAATAAAATATTTTTGGAGTTTTTCGAAAATGAGGGAAATAAAATATTTTTGGATTTTTATAAAAATAAAGGAAGAATTTTTTTAGGGGGAAAGAAAATAAGGGAGGAAAATATTTGGACTTGTGAATTGGACGAATTCACTAAAATCAAGATTGAATTATACACACACAAGTAAAGGATAAATCCTAACTAGCACGTAGCCAATTTTTATCTTCAAAATTAGTGAAAGGGTAGTCAAATTTTAGTTATTCTGTGGGCGACAAAAATCACGGAATTTATCTTTATGATTGCCTTTGTAAAAGGTGTGTTCTTACTTGGCTAGCTACTTTATTGATTTTAAATTTAATGATAGCTAGGGTAGCACATAATGGATAAGTGAGTGACTCGGCTAATGAAATTCCTTCCCGTTTCAATAATCGGGTCTAGGTCTTAAGTTCATTAATTCATCAAACCATCCAAAATAAATGCAATGAGAGAATAAAAATCATATAAGATAAATTAAGCACACAAGAATGACTCGCTTACAGGAGATTCACGAGTGATAAAGAAATATACCTCTCACGGATTTTGCACACGTGGGGTGAAGACCGAGTTGAGTCGACTTGGGAGAGATCGTCTATCTCAGTCGCTCCTGGAAGTCCTACCGATCTAAAGTAGGGAGGCTTCTTTTCATCGCCTTTGGATGCCCTCTCCCTACTAAGAAGTGTGTGATGAATATGAGTGAAAGATATCTAAATGAGAGAGAAAGATCAAGGGATGTATATCTACTCCATTTCACACAATTTAATCTAGTTTGAACTATTTTAATTTGATTGACTTTCAAAATATTCATTTAATTTAAAAGGTAATTCTCATGACACTAATGAATTAATTAAACATTCTTTTAGAAAATTAATTTTAATTCCTATAACACTACTCAAAATAAATTAAAATTAATCAAATGAATCACTTGCACGGATCGATTCACCCAACTAATTTTAATTAGACAAAATAAAAATAAGAGTAGAAGAAAATCATATTGTGATTTTAATCAATTTGATAAACCTATCTCTAGTTTGAATCAAATGATGAAATGATAATACAATTTTCAATCATTTCTCAGGGATGATTTTCCATTTCTCAATGAAAAAATAAGAGTAAGAATTAAATTTACTAATAAAAGTAAATAAAACAAAATGAAAATTAACAAATTAAATCAACTGGATTCATGGGGGCTTTAATTCATCCATTGAATGGGAGATTAGCCTTCCATAACCATAATCCAAGAATAAATGTAAATAACAAAGAGCATGCAAGGATTAAAACAAGAGTAATTAAAGAGGAAGAGATCAAATAGATGTTCTTGAATTGAACTAATTTTCCTTCAATTACATCAACACTCCTCACAATTTTTAATTACAATCACTCCCTAATTTTTTTTTAAATAAAAATAAAAAAAACTATCTTTATCCTTTCTAAGGTATTCTCTACATCCTTCTTCAAATGAGACTTAAATTTTCTTTATATTGCACATGGAGATAAGGGGCATAATTGGAAAGGTTTAATGATTGAGGATAGGATAGACATTGATCACAAGTGCATGGATTTGGTGAGTTCATGGGGGGTATGATGGGAAATAAGGATAAAGGTCATTAAAAGTGTGGATTTTATTTTATTTGGTTTGTTACTGGCAAGGGGTGATAAATGGACGGATACAGAGCGAATACCATGCTATCCATATCCGTATCCGCTATTTGGATGCACTATCCATATCTGTATATGTATTCCTCAGATAGTTAAAATAACTATCCATATCCTCTTGGATTCCTCGGATTCGGATAATATTTGTATTCGTTTACATTGCTTATCCATTGAAATTGATTTGCCTAATTTAAAAATGTAATATCAATATTACTTTATAAAAATATCAAGCCCTAACTATTTAAAATCAACAAATTGTTCTACCATTTCATAATCAACAACTTAAAAATTAGAATCAACAATTTAGCCCTGACAGTTGTGTGCATCTGTGTACGTATGTATTATTGTGTACGTCTGTGTGCGTGTGTGTGTTTTTGTCTTGTTGTATATGTGTGTGTGTGTGTCTTCGTGTGTGGGGTGTGTGTGTGTAGGGGGGAGGAGCTTACCAAGTTACCAATAGAGGGAAGGTTTTGGAGAAGAGGGTGTGCGCCGAAAATTAGGGAGAAGGGGAAATCGAGTAAAATGAAAGAGAAATATTTTAGGTCAAATAATTTATTTTTTCCAGTTTTTGTTTTTTTCTATTGCTTTCTTTCTTTTTTCTTTTTTTTCTTTTCAAGCCATTCATTATCCTTTGATTTAAAAAAATATTATTTCTTTATTTTTGTAAATGAGTGAAAAGTGATGATTAACATATATATATATATATATATATATATATATATATATATATATATATATATAACTAATATTAATAATAAATTAGTATTAAATACAATATGCATACGAATATCCGAAAAAATAGATATTCGCAAATATGGATACTCCGCTTCGGATATGAATTATTCGTTTCGAATACACATAATATCCATATCTGTATCTATTTTTTCGGATATGTTTTTTGGACACTGTCGGTCCCAAGCCCGAATAAAATAGGAGGGTTGCGTTAGGTAGCTGACAGCCAGCGTAAAACTTTGTCACATCCTTATGAATATGAATCCTATAAATATATGCGCTAATGCTAGGGCATTCCCCTTAAGCGATGCGTTGCGCCTTCCACCCGGTGTCTCGAAAAATAGACAAGGGGCGTTGCGCCTGCCACTGGGTGTCTCGAAAATAGGCAAGGGGCGTCTCTTCGGCGCCCGGATGCGACGATAAATACGCAAGGGTTCATGCAACAATCTGGACGTGTGCGAGTAAAGAAGTTATTCCAGGATATTAGACTTGGTTTAGCGACTTAGAACATAGGGACTATGACGGGAAAAAGGATGGAGTTAGTAGATACCATGATAAGAAGAAAAGTTAACATATCTTGTTTACAGGAAACGAAATTGGTCGGTAAGAAAGATAGAGAAATAGAAAATACAGGGTTTAATTTATATTATACATGAAAACATAGAAATAAGAACGGAGTTGGAATAATAATAGATAAGAACCTTAAGGAAGATATCACAACCGTTATTAGAAAATGTGATAGACTTATGCTTGTAAAATTGGTATTAAGTGAAAACATAATTAATATTATTAGTGCTTATGCACCCCAAGTACGATTAGATGAGCACACTAAATTGCAATTTTGGGAACAAATGGATGAAATAATTCAAGAAATACCCGTATGTGAGAAAATTTATATAGGGGGAGATTTTAATGGCCATGCAGGAGAAGACCGTGTAGGATATGAGATAGTGCATGGAAGATATGGTTTTGGAGATAGGAATGATGGGGGAGAGTCTATATTAGATTTTGCGATGGCTTATGATTTTTTTCTGGTAATGATATGTTTTATGAAGAGGATTGAACACTTAATAACTTATAAAAGTGGAATGCATAAGAGCCAAATAGATTTTTTCATTACTAGAAAAGGAGACCTATTAACGTGTAATATTGTAAGGTTATCTCGGGAGAGAGCTTAACCTCACAACATAGGATAACGGTGTTGGATATAAATATTAAAAATCAATCACGAGTACGAAAAGTGAAGATTAAACCACGAACTAGGTGGTGGAACTTAAAAGGGGAGAAATTAGAACTATTTAAAGATAAAGTATTAAATGAAGCGACATAGAATACTGAAGAAGAGACTAACATAATGTGGAATAATATGGCCACATGCATTATGAGAATATCAAAAGAAATTCTTGGAGAATCAAAAGGCAAAGGGCCATAGCCTAAATAAACTTGGTGGTGGAATGAAGAAGTAAAAAATATAGTAAAAATCAAAAGGGAGTGCTTTAAAACATGGAAAATAAATAGAAATGAAGAAAATTTTGAGAAATATAAAAGGGCTAATAAGGAAGTTAAGAAAGTGGTAAGAGATGCTAAGTTAAAAGCGTATGATGATCTTTATATAAAATTAGGAACACAAGAAGGGGAGAAATGTATTTATAAGTTTGCTAAATTTAGGGATAGGAAAATAAAAGATTTTAATTACGTTAAGTGTATTAAAAGCGAAGATTCGAGAGTCCTAGTCAAAGATGATGAAATTATGGAAAGATGGAAAAACTACTTTGAGAGGTTATTAAATGGAGATAATGGGAGTAGATTAGATATAGAGGAACTTAAAGAGATTGAGAAAATATATTTTCCGCAGAATTAGGACAACAGAGGTCAGGATTGCTCTAAAAAAAGATGAAAACTAAGAAGGCTTTCGAACTAGATGGTATGCCTATTGAGGTTTGGAAGTGTTTTGGGGATGATAGAGTATCATGGCTTACAAAATTATTTAATAGAATTTTAATGACTAATAGGATGCCCGATGAATGGAGAAAAAGTTTTTTAGTACCTATTTATAAAAATAAAGGGGACATACAAAGTTATTCAAATTATCGTCGTATTAAGTTAATGAGTCATATAATGAAACTTCGGGAGAAAGTGATTGAATATAGATTGAGATTGAAGACAAAAATATTTGAGAATCAATTTGAGTTTATGCCTAGGAGGTTAACAATGGAAGAAATTTATTTATTGAGGAGATTAATGGAGAGGTATATGGAGAAAAAGAAGGATCTTCCTATGATTTTTATAGATCTGGAGAAGACATATGGTAGGATACCCATAGATATAATATGGTGGGCTCTATATTAAAAAGGAGTGACTCGCAGATATATTGATGTGATAAAAGATATATATGATGGTGCTATGACTACAGTACGAACATCAGCCGGAAAAAGTAGTGAATTTTTAATTACTGTAGGTCTACACCAAGGTTCAGCATTAAGTCCTTATCTTTTTGCTATTATTATGGATGAGTTGACGGGACAAATATAAGATGAGGTTCCATGGTGTATGATATTTACAAATGATATTATTTTAGTGGATGAGACTACGATGGGGATTAATGCTAGGTTGGAATTGTGGAGAGAAACTTTAGAAACAAGAGGATTTAAAATAAGCAGAACTAAAACAGAATATGTGGAGTGCAGTTTTAGTAGTAATACGTGGACAAATAGAGATGCGGTGAAATTGGAGGGTCAAAAGATACCTAGAAATGATCATTTTTATTATTTAGGCTCAATTATCCAAAAAATGGAGATATTAGTGATGATGTTACTCATAAGATTAGAGAAGGATGGATTAAGTGGAGAAGTGCTATCGACGTTTTGTGTGATAGGTGCATACCTTTGAAGTTAATTTTTTTTATAGGATGACCATTAGACTTGCCATGTTATATGGGATAAAGTGTTGGGCAACCAAGTAACAAAATGTGCAGAAAATGAGTGGGAAGAAGATGCAAATGCTAAGATGGATTTGTGGTAAAACTCTAAAGGATAAAATTAAAAATGAACAAATTTGTGAAACGATAAAAGTAGCTCCTATAGAATATAAATTGAGTGAAAATAGACTTAGATGGTTTGGAGATGTCAAGCGTAGACCAATGGATGCTCCTGTAAGGAAGAGTGATTTAGTTAATATTGATGGTACCAGAAGAGATAGATGTAGGCCTAAATTGACTTGATGGAATATTATAAAAAAGGACACGGTGACATGTGGTTTAACCGAAGATATTGCACCAGACAAAATGGAATGGAAAAATAGAATTCATGTAGCCGACCCCAAATAATTGGCAAGAGTCTTTGTTGAGTATCCATATATGTATTTATATCTATTTTTTTGAATGAATATCCACAAAATTCAAAATCGAATACCGAATAAATTCGAATTTTTGAATATCCGTTTATATCCCGTAAGTGTCTCAATGGGATATGCGTGGAAGTATTTGGGCAAAATCGAATAGTGGATTTTGTTGGTGTTTTTATGGTGTATGGGTTAATGAATGGGAGATGGGTCAAAGGTAAATGGGGATGACTTGGAACAAAACCGGATTAAGGGTCTGCCCAGATATGGAATATGGGTCGCAGGTAGATCGGGTCATCGATTGATGATCAGGAGGTTAAAATTTGGGTTATGGTAGGTCGCCGAAGATTTTAATTAGTGGCCGAAAGGAGGTTAAAGGTTAGATATGAGGGTTCGAATTAAATAGGTTCTGGGTTTGTGGGTTTTGGCTTCGGGTAGGTGGGGCCGGGTTTCATGGGTAGAATGGGTTACCAGGTCGAAATGGAACTGGTTTGAGGTGTAATGGACGATTTTGTTGGGTCGGGTAGAAGAAATAATGGGTTTTGGGTTTTGGCCTGAGATGGGGCCGTTGGGGGTGGTAAACGGACGGATACGGATCGGATACCATGTTTCCATATCTGTATCCGCTATCTGGATGCACTATCCATATCCGTATCCGCCCGGATAGTTAAAATAACTATTCGTATCCGTATCCTCTCGGATACCTCGGATTTGGATAATATCCGTATCCGTTTACATTGTTTAGCCATTGCAAAAAATAATTATTAAAAAAGCGACAATATAATTCTATAGAAAATTAGTAATAAATGAAGTACTAACCTTTAATATCCATATTCATAAGATCATTTGTGTCCAGATTGTTTCCTTAAATCAGCATGACAATAACGTTCCAAAAAAACCTGTTGATTGATAGAATACGAAGTGAATACAATAATAAAATCAACTAATAATGAAAATACTATAAATAACAAGTAAATGATTTGAACTAAGTGCAAATAGTTTTGCAATATAACAAAAAGTGGTGCCACGATACATAGTCAAGTTTGCAACATCCATAAACAAAAAGTGGTCCCACGATACATACTAAGAATTGAAATAACAATAAAGATTGTTTTTGCCCAAAAAAACATCTCTTCATAAACAAAAAGTTTGCAATGCCTCGGTAGTCGTCATTCAGTATCCCTTGTGACCTTCAAATTATCTGGAAAAAAATTATGACTTAATGAAAAATTAATTGGCTACTTAGATTTTTTTAATATGTAATAAATAATTAATTGACTTACTTAGTTTGTCACCAATTGATGGCCACCAGTCTTTTATGCATATAAGAGTCTCAATGGTCTCTGAAGCCAACGATGAACGTGAGTCATCCACAATTCGACGTCCCCAACTAAAAGCGGACTCTGATGCTACGATTGAAACAGGTATAGCTAGAATATCACAAGCCATCTTTGCAAGTATTGGATACTTTGGCCCATTAAGTTTCCACCAATTCAATATATCAAAATAAAGGTCATTTGAATCATCAAGAGCAAATAAAGCCTCCTCTAAATATTGTTCCAACTCCGTCTTTTGCACCAATGAAGTGCCGGAACGCTCCCTAATGTACCTCTTAAACCCTCCAGTAAATCCAACCCTCATTTGGTTTGTTATTTCACCATCACTCTCACTTGTACGCTCAAATATTGTGGGAGAAGAAGATGAAACATTTAAACTCTTATACTCGCCATACAAATCAAATAAAGCTGCACGAACTCTATGTATGTAACTATCGGCCAAAGAACCATATATCTCATGGTAAGCAAATTGAACAAACTCCATTTTGTACCTAGGATCAAGCACTAATCCAAATGTTAATACCAAACTACAATCCTCCCAATATTTTTTAAACTTAACTTGTATCTTCAATGCCATCAAACAAACTTAATCTACATTACTTTGTTGCCACTGCATCAACTGAAAATTAATTTGGCATACATCATTAAAGTAATAGTTTGCCGTTGGATATTTGTGCCAGAAAGAAGATATTTCATGTGATATAATATTTTCAAACACTGACAGATAAGTTTACCACGCTCCCAATCTTTTTCACTTGGAAGCCATTGGTATTCCTTATCCAATTTCGCTAAATGCTCAAATGCTGCTCTCACATCTATAACACTCTCAAGCATATGGTAAGTGGCATTCCATATAGTTTGACAATCAAGTTCAACACTATTTTTCGAATTCAATTGGGTTTGTCATAAATCTATACTCCATGTGTGACCTCTTGGAAGTGACGAACCAACATACTTAACACTGTTCCTAATCCTTTCAATAAAACGATCAATTACTTTCAACCCATTCTTCACAATTATATTGATTATATGTGCGGTGCAACGAGTGTGAAATATATCACCGTTTTTAAGAAGGGATTTTTTACCATTAAACCACAATTTAATATGATCAACCATTGGCTTATTATAGCTAGCATTATCAACTATAATAGTTATTAGTTTCTTATCAATATTCCACTCCAAGATTCTAGCCTTCACCCACTCGGCCACATTTTCCGCATCGTGAGGACATTCAATCCAACAAAAAGTAATTATATTTTTATGAAAATCCCATTCATCATCAATATAGTGACATGTTAAACAACAATAACCGGTGCCTTGATGCTTAGGAGTCCATATATCAGTGGTTAGGATAACTCTTGAAGAAAGATTTTCCAAAACTTTGTAAAGTGTTTCTTTCTCGATCTTGAAACATTTTTTCAAATCGTTTTCATAGTAGCTCTTGAACGAAATTTATATGTGGGGCAACAATAAGAAAGCCAATACCTGAAATACTCGTGCTCAGCAATAAGAAATGAATAATCGTGTCATGCAACCATTTGAGCATATAACATTCGCTCCACCTCCGGGTCAAACTTATGATTTCCGAACTTTGGAATTAGATCGGTTGGAGACTTGAAGCTTCCGAGAATTTTTTGTCGAATATCACCACGATCATCTCTTGGTTTTGCTTTACATGATTTCCAATGATTATTTAAATGAGACGTCCCCTTCAAACTTACTGCATTGAACTTTCTTTTACAATAATTACAAGTGGCGGTAACATTATTATCCGGGTGTATCTCACGAGAAAAGTGATTCCAAGCCTCAGATGTGTGCTTCTTGTTTGCTTGTTTTGATGCATCACTGATTTGATTCTCACTACTGGGAGGAGCAGGGGAAGATGCATTGGTTGAAATATTTGTTCGGCTTTCCTCTTCTTCCGACATAATCCTATAATCACGAATAACAAATTTAAAATTTTAGTACAAAAACAGTTTAACAATTACAATTTAATTCTAATGGTTAAATGAGTTGAATTTAAAGTTTTCAAATTTAACAGTCTTTTATATAAAAACAAATAATAGTCTTTTATATATAAACAAATAACAGTCTTTTATATATAAACATATAATCACTTTAATTTATATATAAAAATGAAACAGTCACTGATTTAATTCAGTATATAATTTAAACATTACTAATCAGAATATCAAAACGAAACAGTCACTGATGTAATGTGTTTTTTTACTAATCAGTTTAATATATATATAAAAACACATTACTAATCAGAATATCAAAATACACCATTACATTACATCACTAATTTAATCTATACATGGTTGTTTGACTATTTATATTATTATTATTACATTTTATGGAACAAACACAAGGAACAAACATGAGAACAAACACAGGGAAGAAGATGGAAGGCTAGAAGCAGAATAGAGAAGCAACCGGTTTTGGTTTTCGTGGGATCTACAAAAATATTACCTGGATCTACAAATTTTTGTCGTCGGCGGCCTACAAGGAAGGGTTTGGGCATTTTCGTCGTCGTCGGTGAGTGGATAGGCAACCGGAGACTGGAGACTGGACGAGATGGACGGGTTTCGTCATCGGCGACAAGCAACCGGAGACTGGACGAGATGGAGGGTTTGGGCGGAGACTAGACGAGATGGAGGGTTTGAGCCGATTTGGGGACGGTTTGTGTTTTGGATAAAAGATGTGTGTTTTGGATTGTTTGTGTTTTTAATTTATTAGGTTAGATTAGATTTTAAAGTTTTCATAATTAAACATTTACCCCAACTTTTATTTTAAGTGTTAATTTTTACCTAAAATATTATATAAGTAATATTTTAAACTAGTGTCAGACGGATACGGATATCAGGTAAAACGAATATCCAGTAAAATGGATACTCCACATCGGATACGGATTATTCGTGTCGGATATTAGTACTATCCGTATCCGTTTTTTCGGATATTTTTATAGAGTATCCATATTCGTATCCATTTCCATTTTTTCGGATAAATATCCACAAATTCGGATTCGGATATCGGACAGATGCGGATTTTCGAATATCCGTTTACAGCCCTACCGTTGGATTGCGATCTCAGGTAGGATAGGTGAGGTGGGTTCTGCCCAGTTCGGGGTCATGGATTGAAGACATAGCACAGATGTATGGGGGTTTGGGATCACCGGAAGTAAGGTTGGAGATGGTAGCTGCTGGGATTAATTCCAAATTGGTGGGTTTTCTTGGGTATGGGGTAGCAACTCTGGTTTGGCAGGTGGTTTATGGGTAATTTCAGGTGGGTTTCAAGGTTTAGTTATGGAGGTAGATGAGGGAGAATATGAAGGGTAGAGAAGAAGATGGGTTCGGTGTGGTAAGGTGTATGGGTGTAAAATGTTTGTGTGTGATGCACCTAATTAAATATAAGATCGAAACTTTTTAAGACACAATTAAAAAATAAAACTAAAATTAAAATAAAATCTGATAATAAAAAAACTAAAAATTAAAATCCTAACTTAATAAAAATATAATATTTTAAAAAAAAAACTAAAGAAAAACTAGAAAATTACCTTTTTACCCTATACATTATTAAAGGACTCAAATAAAAATTAAAATCTATAAAATTAAAAATCTTATCTTAAATAATAATTAAAATAAAACTAATGAAAATATAAATCAATTAAAATTAGAAAATTAAATTTCTAAGCTAAAAATAAAAGACTTAAAATAAAATAATACTCATAAACCTAACGTAATAACAATAAAATAAAATAAAAACTAAAAATCAAATAAAAATAAAACCCACACCTATTATATTTACAAAAAAAATAAATATAAAAATAAACGATGCACGATACAGACTCTAATACATACCGCTATATGCACGAATAAATCCTAAAAATATGCATGACTCAAAATAAAATATAAAATAAATTTTGAAAATTGTAAACGACTCAAATAAAAATCTAAAAAGTCTAAAGGTGCGAACTAAAGACACAAGAGGCTTGGAATAGGATTAGGGAGGTTTGGGCTCAGTTAGGGGAAAGGTAAAGGGATTGGAGTTTACCTCATTTAACCACATATTGCCGCATTTGCCTTAATTTTATACTTTAAACTTCGTAAGAGGCATTTGACCTACAATAAAGACATGTACACATATTAGATCGATTTTATTGAGAATTAGCAATTACAAATCTTCGATTTGGAGTTTTATGTTAACACTTTTGGTTGCTTATCACTAAGCTCACTAGATGTTGACACGTCATCAAATCAATGGTTCAAAATGCGACAACACATAAGGGCATCTCGTATTGACCAAATTCTGGTCTAGTCCGGTCGTTCGAACGACTTTTAAGTTTCGTTCGAATGAGATTGCTCATTTGTTTGAACGATGCTTCCAATAAGAATTTCTAACAAGATCTCAGTGCGCACGAGGAATGGATCAAACTCAAGTCGTCAGAAGTCTCGTTTGAACCCATTCGAACGAGAATTACCCCTCGTTTGAATGGATTTTGTTTTTCTTGTATTAAACTTTGAGTTATAAAAACCGCAATTTGATAAGTACGAAGGATTCAACAATGATTAAATCTCAATATTCATTCATAATTACAACTTTACAAGGAAAGAGATAAAATTGAGGGCACGCGTATTTCAATTTCCATTAAAAAATTATGATTTGACATCCATTTGGTATAATTTAAACTTAAGATGACATAAAATAACAAGTAGTAATGTGATATAATCTAATTATAATTGTGAGACAGGTACAAAGGTATCATCTACATCAATTCCAGCAATTTGTATATAACCTTGTGCAACTAGACGTGCTTTGTTTCTTATGACATTGCCAATTTCATCACAATTATTTTTAAAGATCCATTTGGTGCCTATAACATTTATGTGTGGGGGATGTGGAACAAGGAACTAAACATCATGCACTTTAAATTGCCCTAACTTTTCTTGTATAGAAAATAGACAAGGTTCATCTAGTAAAGTTTTTTTTAACATGCTGGGGTTTAATTAAGGACACAAAAGAAGACAATATTGTAGATATAGTTTGTGACCTTATTCAAATGGGATCTAACACACTACTAACAATGTTATTTTTAGGATGATTAGCTTTAACCCTATCGGTTACACCAAGATCAACCGGTGGAAGAGAACAAGAAGTGCCACCAGTTGAGTTGTCATAAAGAAAATTTTCAAAATTAGTTTTCACAACTGAAGGTATAATTTCATTCTCTTTCACTGGACAAAGACTATCATTAACCACAAAATTAATTGACTCCATGACAATCCTAGGTCTTAAGTTGTATACCCTATATGAATGACTGTTATGAGAATACCCTAAAAATATGGCTTTATCACCTCTAGTGTCAAACTTTGAAAGTTGGTTTATATCATTACACACAAATCATTCATTATTAAATACTCTTAAATATTTCAAATTGGTCTTTTTTCTGTACCATATTTCATATGAAGTCATTTTAGTGTTCTTCCTAAGGTAGACATGACTAATAACATGACATGCATTTTTAGTTGCTTCAACCCAGAAATACTTTAGCAAATTTTTAGCATGTAGTAAAACACGTGCCATTTCTTGAATAATGCAATTTTTTTTCCAGCAATTCCATTATGTTGTGGGGTTTTAGGTGCATTAAATTCGTGGTTGTATCCATTACCTACACAATATTCTACAACACTTGTATCTTTGAGTTCTCCACCCCTATCACTTCTGATTTTATACACTTGGATATCCTTTATATTTTCAATTCTCAAAAGGATTTTAAGGAAGTATTTAAAGTTTTAGACTTTTTTTCATAAAAGCAACCCAAGTGAATCTTGAAAAATCATCAACTATGATAAGTATGTATGAATTACTGCTTAAACTAACTGCCCTAGAAGGTCCCATTAAGTCCATATGAACTAGTTCTAAGGGTTGTGTTGCAAGAACATATTTTGTTTTTTTATGAGGGGTTTTGTGCATTTTATCTATTTGACATGGTTCGCAAATAGAATATTTTTCTTTTGAAATTTTGGGCAGATCACGTACTAGTTGTTGACTAGTCAACCTTGACATATTGTTATAGTTAATATGCCCAAGCCTTTCTTGCCATAAGTCAATATCACTAAGTCTAGCAGATAAACACTTTTCATTTTTGGCATTCTGAATTACAGCATAACAATTATTAGGAATTCTTTCACCGCATAAAATTACTTTTCCATCATTGTTCAAAATTTTGCAGTTTAATTTTGAAAAGTTAACAGCGTGTTTAGTTATACTCAACAAATTTGCTTTTAATCCTTCAACTAAAAGAACATTTTTAAGAGTATGTAACACTTCACACTGGATGGTCTCTTTAACTATAATTTGGGCTTTTTATCCATCTCCAAACGTTACGTTTCCTCCAGAAAAAGGGTTAAAGGAGGAGAATTTGGACTTATCCCCGGTCATATGTCTAGAGCAACCAGTTCCAAGGTACCATTGATATGTTTTATACGAGGCATTCAAAGAAGTCATAATAACATTGCAAGTTACTTTAATAACCTCAGCCTTTCAAACCCAAACAACCTTAGTTTTAGAAACATTTTCAATAAGCGTTGGTTTAGACAAGGTAAGGTTCAAAGAAGACTTCTTTCCTAACTTTCTATCCTTTTTAGGTCCTTTAAAGCAATATTTCCTTAAGTGTCCTTTTTTACCATAAAAAGGTACAAACATAAATAGGCCTATCTAAGGATTTCACCGTGACACCCAGCCTATTCTAATCCTCGGTGATGAGTTCATTATTAAATTAAACATGAATCATTAATGGTGTCATTCTTAGCATCACTGTCGAAATCCAAATTATTTTACTAATACCCTAATGGCCCGGTGTTAAAATTTTAATCTTATTATCAACATGCAAAAATTTTAAATTAAATAATTCATATTCACCATTTCTAATAAACATAGTAATAATGATAAAGCAACGAGATGAATAAATAGGTCTCGATGAACACTCCAGATAAAATCCAAATACAACCATCCATGGCACGCTCGATTGAAATAGATAAAATGAGGAATATGAATTGATAAATGTGGAGGCGTCTACTACCAAGATCCTGCAACTTCCATAGCAACTGCAGCTCATCAAATGAAAGAACTCCTAAGTCTGGCATCCCCGTCACTAGAAGAAAAACTGCTTTCCACGACACATGTTTTACGACACTTTATAAAAATGTGTCGTGAAAAGTAGATAAAGATGACACTTTATAAAAATGTGTCATGGAAAATAGATAAAGACGACATAATTTTGAAAAGTTTAGTAAATAATACAATTATAATAAAAACCACGACATGTAAAATAAATATATCGTTTTTTATTAAGACGACACGCTATTAGGTGTCGTAAATTTCTTTCCACGACTTTTCGAGACGTGTGTCGTGATTGAGAACTTGTTTTTGCGCTGGAAATTTTCCTCCACTTTAAAAAAAATCTATTGGACCCAATTGCCTCTCCGCACGATCCCCTAAAAACTCCTTCTCTTTCCATCCAAAATGATTCTAGCTTCTAGCCGGCCCTCCCTCTCTCTTCCAGCCGTAACCTCCCTCCCTCTCTCTTTCCAGCCGTAACCTCCCTCCCTCTCTCTCTCCAGCTGTAACCTCCCTCCCTCTCGTCGTAATCTCGCTCCAGCTATAAAATCCATTGATAGATCCGCTCCTCCATTGAACACATCCATTAATATAAGGTACTCTTTCTGTTCAGAAAAATAGTTGTGTGTTTATATGTGTAAGGACACAAATTTCGAATTGAGACCTTTGTAGTTTTGGATCAATTCCGAACAAAAATGTTTGAGTCATAGGATAGAGTTATTGATCATCCTTCAAGCCTATGACATACTAAAGTTGAAGACGTAGCGGTCAAGTTCATAAAGCTTCATCAAATTTCATGTTTGTTGTGCCTCGTTTCTACGTCATCAATAATATTTCGTTTACTCCTAAGGTATGAATGCATTTTGAATATATATATAGGAGCTTGGAACATTTTATATTAGGTGTAGTTTATTTAAAATTGTTGTTTATTTTCAGAAAGATTTTATTAAAACTTTAAAATAAAGTATATAAAGTTTCTGGATTAAAACTAAAATTTTCTACTTTCTGGAACTTCATTCAAAATGTTGTTCGAATAATATGTCGTTCGAACGAGTTTGCCAATGAGTTCCCCAAAAGGCCACTGGAATGTCGTTCGAAGTGTCTTTCGAACGAACATGATGTTCGAACGAGATTTCTAACGAGTTCAAGAAGCCTCGTTCGAACGAGACTTCATTCGAACGAAAATCTCGTTCGAACGTGTTTTGGCGGGAATAGCTAATTGGCAATTTTGAACAGTTTTTTCCCTCATTCCCACTACTTTTTCCACTAACTCTTTTCCTGAATATCTAAGTGCAGGAACCAAGTATTTTAAGTTAACTTTTTCACCAACCTCCATCTCCAAGAGAGAGTTTGAGAGCATAATTCCAAAAGGAAAAAGTTCATTGTTTAAGTGTTGTTGTTTTGCAAGAAAAATCTCTTAAACACTTTTTTTTACACCCAAAGTTTGTTTATCCAAGTTCCTTTATATATGCATACTTTTGTTTGGAGTTTGACACCGATTTATCTCTACATATTGAAGAAGAGATTGTTTGGGTTTGCTTCAATATCCCAGAAAAAAGAAGAAGTTTGCGTTGATTTACCCACTTGGAGAAAGGTTCCTTGTTCGGGTGACGGTGACCATATAAAGTCCGATCGGTGGATTCCGAGACTGCTGTGGAGCTCCGTGGTTATTCTCTAGGCGGAGGTGTATACAAGAAGGAGCGTAGGGGCTTAAGAGGGATCGAGTCGAGTGTTGTAAGTCTACTGTCTTGTATTTGTAAAACCATACTTAGTGGATTTAAGGCTAGGGCCGTCCGAGATTTTTTTTCGTTGTGGCTTTTTCCTCGTACATCGCGGCGTAGTGATTCATTGTTTAATTTTATCTTGCTATATCACCTAGAACACATGCTTGGGTAAAAAGATAAAATTTGGTTTAATCACTACTTATGTTTAATTTGGTGCTAAATAAATACTGGGTAATGTTTATGCTAATTTAATTCAAGTCATTAATTTAATTTGGTAAAATTGGTTTGGCCTAATTTGGCAATATTGAGAAATATGACTTAGGCAAATTTTCTAGGACTTGGGTTAAATTAATTGGTTTAAGTGAAATTTAAATTGTGTGTGTGTGTTTAATTTAATTTCACGTGGTTTAATTTTAATTTGAAAAGAAATTAAAATTAGTTGTTTAAGTTGAACCATCATCTTCGCTTCCGCATATACTTAAAAGGAAATTATCTTTTTGTGGTAATAAAGATTTTTGAATTTCAAAAATTGGGGGCCCTCCCGTTTTCAATATGACATACCTTTTCACAAGAATTCAAATCTCCCACTTGTAGTCTCTCTGTTTAAGAAAAATAGCTGACGAAATAGTTCTTATAATACACAGATCAAATCTCCGTTTTCATGAGAGAGGGTAATGTGATATATCTGATAGCCGAAGATTAATGAAAAAATAGCTGGTGTAATAGTCCTGAGAACTTCCCCTTTCAGAAACATCATATAAACACAACTATTTAAGAAAAACACTTCCATTCATATAAGAAACTCTCTATGTTACTGTCTCTGTTTTTTATTTCTTATTTATTTAATTTCAATTTTCCCTTTTCAGATTCGAATCTCTAGCTGGTCCCGTTTGTTTATTACTTTGAAATCTGAATCTAACCCAAATCAAGTAATTTCTCTTTTCTTTCTATTTTTTCAACCTGTTTGTGTTCATGTGTGTGGATGATAAGATTACAAAAAAAGGTGTAATATATAAATCTGGAAAAAAAGGTTGCACTGTTCATGATTTTTTTCTTCTTACAAATTTCGACATGGAGGAAAGGTGGTTGTGTATGTATCTTTTTATGCATAGATTATGAAAAAATGGAAATGATGCATATATACCTATTTAAGAACAAAACATATGATTTAGACGGACATTTCCCATAGAGCATTTTTGATGGCGTATGCAAAAAAAGGGTAGCATCAATTTTTAATTCTTTATTTATTGAGTTGCTAAAGTTTAAAATCACAAATTTCAGATTTTTTTCTCCTTTTATTATTAGGTTATTTGAATCATTAAAGACATTAAACCCACAGGTAAAGATGAGAGAGGATAAAGAGTGGAGGGAAAGATAAGTTCAAATTTTTAATTATTGGTTAATGGTTCATTACTTTTAATTTTGTCGATGGAAGTGACTTCTTTAATTATACATTCAATTTCAACAATCTTTATCTTTTGATTAAATTATGGGAGACGTTGTGCAGCAATAAAAAATAAATTAGGACAATTGAAAAGCTGGGGAAAAGATAATTTATTTTTAAGTTAGTTTCATCATATTCCCCGAATTAATAATCATTTTTTCCCTATGTAGTCATCCCAAATTAATAAATGTGTTTCAAGGAAGCTAGAGTTGGATTGGAAATTTAGGAACTTTAAAAAAATTAAAGGGCAAATTTTCTTATCGTGGATAGTAAGTTTAACACACCTTTATGGATAGTATAAATAAGAAATTCCATACGAAAACTTAAAGTTTGATGGACAAATCTTTTTAACCTTTATGGAATATTCAAAACGTAAAGAAGAAAATAAAAAAAAGTGTTTGGGTTTGTAAATTTTATTTCTCAAAGGTTTTTAGTTGGTAAACTAACCAGAACAATTATCCAGCAACTTTTGTGTTATTCTTCTTTTATTTTTTAACCGGGCTATGTGAGTTTTATTTATTTTATCGATTTTTGGCTTAATTCTTTTTTTTCTTTTCTGGGAGCCTCATTAATACTAAATCTGATGTTTTCATTTGTAATATTTCATTCTTCTATTTTGCAGGTGATTGTTTGGGGAAATATTCAGACACTACAAATCAGATCCAATAGAGGTATCTTTATCTTGCTTCATTTGTGTATCTCTTTGAAACTATTAAGTATATATACCCACATTGATATTTCTGAACATATGTATATTACAATATGTGAGCTTGATTTAAGTGTATTAATATGTATTACTGAGTGTGTATATTACTTCTATGCTCAAGGATACTATGAATAAGACAAAATGGCTATAGTCCATTCGTATTAATTTATAGCCCCGATGATCTAACTATATATCGATTTCAATCTACCTTTATAGATAGCGAATAATCTAATAAGATTTAGTAGAATGTAAAAAAATCTAATGAGATCTTGTAGAATGTAACTATATTTGAAAAGAACATGGCTTTTTATTTATTTATTTATTATTGACATTTTACCTCTTTTTCAATATTAGTGTTTGCTGGTGTAAACAGAGTAGAAACTAGCAAGTGGGAAACTCAAGATGGAAAAAGATTGGCTGAGATTTCCAAGGTTTTTATTATTATTATTATTACATGCATGCATATACGTTTACGTATATTAGAAAAACCTAAAGTATTTTTTGAATGAACATTGTTCAAAAATTGAGAATTGATCATGATTTCATGCTTTTTTTTTATTATCTGTAGACATGCCGAGGAGTACCAAGATGGCATGTACAAATTTATTGAATTTGCCAAGAAAACTGCTAGAAATCCTAATATGATAATATATCCCGATAGAAAATGTAAAAACTTTTGTCAACAAGATGAGGAAGAACTATTTGAACACCTAGTCATTCATGGCTTTGATCCTACGTACAAGAAGTGGGTATTTCACGGGGAGCATTCGACTTCTTCATACTCTAATGATATTGATATTGAATTGTCAGATTTACATAGGATGTATAGAGATGCTTATGTTCAAGATGAAATTTTTGCTAAAGATAGTTTTGAAAGCGGTGAGGAAAGTTTTAAACAAAAGTTAAAAGATGTTGAGACTCCTTTATATCCCGGGTGTATAAATTATACAAAGATGTTAGCAATTACATATTTATACAAGCATAAAGCTACACACGGACTATCTGATAAAGGATTTAATGAAATTCTTGAGTCTATGCATGGAATGCTGCCCGGGGATAACGTTCTTCCTAAGTCTTTGTATGCAACGAAGAAGTTTCTAAAAGAATTTGATCTTGTCTATGAGAATATAGATGCATGCATTAACGTTTGTTATTCATTTAGAAAAGAGTATGAACATTTGGATAAATGTCCTAAATGTGTCTCCTCACGGTGGAAAGTCGACGAACGCACAAAGAAGGTTAAGAAGGGAGTATCTGCAAAAGTATTACGGTACTTTCCAATAATCCCAAGATTTCGAAGGATGTTTTTATCATCAGATAGAGTAGAGGAGTTACAGTGGCACTCAACTCACATAAGAAAATATGGAAAGATGTGACATCCAGTTGATTCATTAGCACGGGACACAATTAATAAAAAGTTGCCTCATTTCGCATCCGATCCAAGAAATCTTAGGCTTGGACTTGCAGCAGATGGATTTAATCCCTTTAATAATCTTAGCTCGAGTTATAGTTGTTAGCCCGTAATTCTTACTGTGTACAATCTTCCCCCATGGTTCTGCATGTTACAGGAAAAATTGATGTTGACTTTGCTTATACCGGGGCCAAAGACACCGGGAAATGACATAGATGTATATCTGCAACCACTTATAGATGACTTAATCGAGTTGTGGAATAATGGGATGGAGATGTATAATGCATCTAGCCAATCTACTTTTAATTTGAAAGCTATTTTGATGTGGAAAATAAATGACTTTCCCGCATATGGTAATTTAACCGGATGTACCACAAAAGGGGAATATGCATGTCTAGTTTGTTGTCCTAACACATCCTCACTACGGTTATCAAAGAGTATTAAATAGGTGTATATGGGCCATATACGTTTTCTTCCAATGAACCATCCATGGAGGGTTACTAAAAAGAGTTGGTTTGACGGATTTGAAGAATTGAGGAGGCCACCAAAACCTTTGAATGCAGAGGAAATTTTAGATGCTATGAAGGGTGTTGAATATGATTTCGATAAAGGGAAGAAGCATAAGAGGAAGAAAGTGTTCTTGAAAAAGAAGTCAATATTTTTTGATTTACCGTATTGGCATGTATGTATATTTTAACTCATAATCTAAGCCACTAACTTAATGCAATTCTATTAAAGGTTTTAGAACATTTATTTTTCATATTAATCCTCCCTTATTTTTTTCTCTAGGCATTAGATTTACATCACAATTTGGATGTGATGCACATCGAGAAGAATATAAGTGATAGCCTCATTTCCACATTGTTAGACGTAAATGGAAAATAAAAAGATGGCCTCGAGTCTCGTAAAGATTTGTAAGAACTGGGCATTAGAAAGGAATTGCATTTTCAACCAAAAAGGGATATATTTTACCCGCCGGCAACACCTTACACACTCTCAAAGAAAGAAAATAAAGTTTTTTGTCAAAGACTATATGATTTGAAGTTACCTGATGGTTATACCTCTAATATTAGTCATTGTGTTTCAGTGGAAGAATGTAAGTTATTGGGATTGAAATCCCATGATTATCATGTTTTAATCCAAGAATTGTTGTCAGTTGCTATACGAGGATTACTACCAAAGGGGCCAAGACAAGTGATTTTTCACTAATCTTCATTTTTTAATGAGTTATGTCAAAGAGTGATCGATAAAAGGAGAATGGAAAAATTAGAGGAAGATATTGTAGAGATTATATGTATGTTGGAGAGGTACTTCCCTCCCTCTTTTTTTGACATTATGATTCACTTGCCAATTCACTTAGCTCGAGAAGCTCAATTATGTGGGCCGATACAATTTCGATGGATGTACCCATTTGAGAGGTAATTTAGAATGTATTTAACTTTTTTCTTATTAACAAGTTAAATATGTAGTAAATAAATGTTATATTCATATTCTTTTTCTATGGTTTGTCATTAGGTTTATGAAGGTACTTAAGGGTTATGTTAGGAACCGTGCGCGACCTGAAGGATGCATAGCAAAAAATTATTTGGCTGATGAGTGTGTAAGGTTTTGTAGGATGTATCTAAAAAAATAGAAGAAATGGGTGTTCCACAATATCGAAATGAAGAGTTCGAAGATGAGACAATACTGGGAGGTCGACCTATCTCTAAGTGGAAGCCAATAACATTTTCCGATGACATGTTAAAAATTGCCCATCGTTATGTGCTGTTTAACAATCTAGAAGTTGAGTTATATATAGACTGAGTAAAATGATGTTCGTTATATATATTTATAACTTCTGTTATAATTAATATTGATATTAAAATTCCTCTACGTTCATATTAGAATGCATTTGAGCGAGCTAAAGCATTCCAAAAAAAGTTTATCCCAAAACGAGACTATGCTACAAAAAAGACATATCGAGACATTCGCTTCGTGGTTTATGAAAAAGGTAAACCAATTTTTACATTATGCATTGTAAGAGTCTAATGTTGTTAGGTATATAAAAATTCATAAAATTTCATTTATGATCTTCCAAACAGATTAAGGTTCAAGCAAACACAACTGAAGTATCAACAATCCTAAAGTGGCTAGTGGTTGAACCACGACGTTATGCTATGTCATATTCAAGCTACATAATAAATGGCAAACGATTTCACACATCAATGGTTGAAAAGTCCACCCAAGATAGTGAAGTTTTTTTCGAGGAAGAGACTATTTGTAGATCAAGTGCAAGGGATACCACACACGTTGTTGCTAATATTTCATATTATGGGATTATACGGGATATAGTTTTGTTGGACTTTCACAAATTTCGAATGCCTATCTTTCAATGTGGTTGGGCCAACATTTCAAATGGTGTTAAATTTGACGATGGATTCACTTTGGTTAACCTCCACCAAGGACAAAATCAACTAAAAAAAGATCCTTTTGTTCAAGCATCACAAGCAATACAAGTATTTTATTCGAGAGAAAGTGGAACATCAAATTGGTATGTGGTTCTCAAGGCACCGCCATGAGGCTTTCACGAGTTGGAGACATATGATGAGAGTGCTTGCACATCATATTCGCCAATTGATGTTTCAAAACTTGACAATAATGAGAAAAATGACGATGAGCCTCATCTGAGGATAGATTGTGAGGGTGTTATTATGTGATTGTTATTTATTTTAGCATGTCGACATTAAGCTTGTTTGATGAATATATACATTAGAATGCTTATGATAAATTCATTTTTAGACATTTAGTTTGTTTTATGAATATATGCATGTGCTTTGCCCCGTGCATTCAATACAAATGATCCTGCTGATAACATAACTGTAATTCGGATACTCTTTTATGGGTCTTAGTGATAGCTTTCCAATTTTTTCTCACCAAAGTTACAGGCAGTAAATGTTTTTGTGTTTCTGCTCAACAGACGTCATCTGATGGGCAAGAGTTTGAAGCCGGTGATGGGATGAGGTAAGTTATGATTAATGTATTGTTCTTCTTTAGCTTTACATTTCTTGCCTCTGTGTTTGTTACATACCTATAAATAGACATTGTCCATCAGGTATAAGATTTAAGGACATGTTTGTATATAAAATGAGAACAATAGATAAGTCCTGCAAATATTCCTTATTCGGAGTCTATTATCATCAAAGGACGAGCCTACCTCGCTCCGTGATTCTGCACCGCATTTTCTTCAATAAGTTAAACTTACCGAAAGAACTTCTATATTTATCTACACTCCATGGGCTTCTTTCATTCCAAATATCTATACCCATTGACCTTTAGCTCTCTCTTCACAACTAACTGGTTGGATTGTAGAGTAGAATCATACTTCAGAACCTGCTCAATTGACCATGAACATGCTCCATCCTTGTACCAAATTCCTGACTTAAATATTTGTGAGCTTGAATGCAACCATCTCAGTTTCAATAATATTTTCATAGGTAGCGAATTCTTGTAGATTGTATTGTAATGATTTAGAAGTTTTGTTATCCCTTTTCATCCATTAATATTGGTGTAATATGTAGGGTGTGTCTATTATCTAAAATATATTAAATAACATACATTCAATAGCTCACCGGTCATTAATTCATGCATACTTAGTGACTTAGAAGAAGAAGAAGAATGGAAGAGCTAGGGGTTGACTTTTGTTATAGGTTTTTGAAAGTAAAAAGAAAATTATGCCATCTTTCATTCCATTTTTAAATAATTCTCTACCCATAAGGCCATCTCACTTCTCTCGGATTTACCAAATGTCTATACGTGTGTACATTTACATGACACATTTCAAAGGTAATAATGTCATTTGGAGCACTAAAATGATATAAGAAGCGCAACTTTTTTCTCACGGCCTTTGCCTAGAAAGTTCAAAACGAGGCATCCAAATGTCATGACAATTTTAATCACACTTTATTCAAAGAAGAATATATTCTACATATGAAAATTAAACTATTCCTTAATGACTTCAAACTATAGAAGTGTTTTTGTAACATTTATACATGACTAGTTGACTGATCGCAAGTAATTCTCCTTTGCCTCGTGTGTCCTCTCCACCACAATATGCAACTAAATGAATTACTATATATATAAATCTTACTGAAAAGATAGGCATAACTATAAAAAAATAAGCCATACTGAACCTTATGTGTTTCCAGGACAGTCCTTGCAGCCTCCTTGGCTACTTGTCCACTCACATAGTGCTTTAGACGAACTGGTATATACACATCAACACCAATAATCAATTTTATTTCTCTCTCCTCTGTCTTCCTCGGAGTAAAAATAGCACGTTTACCACAGATCTTACATCAAGCAGACAACTTAGTCACAGTCTGCAATGAGAATTATATCAAGCACTGAACCAAAGTTGCTTGAACAATTTAGGATTTGAAAAGACGAGGTGTCGCAAAGAAAAATGAGACCTTCCCAAGACATGCAAAAACTCTTATTTCGGCATTAGCCCATTGCATTTGTACCATAACCAAAATTTTAAAACTACAAGACATTAGGGAGAACTCTCTTCGTTCCTACTATCGCTGTGTAGAGCGATAAAATAATGGCCAGCACAAGCAGACCCTCTTCACAAGGTTTCAATTTTGACAGACAAGGTTGAAGAAAGGAGAGGTGGATGAAGAATGAAAAATGATGATAATAGTCTCCGAATAACGAATATTTGGGGGAACATAAGTGACATAATACATATTAACTCTAGTTTTGTATACAAACATGTCCAAGATATTTTAACAGAAGTGACAGATGCTTGGAACATCCCACTGTAGGACTTATCTGTTGTTCTCATTTTGTATACAAACACGTTCAATATATGATTTCTTTTTGCATTTTTACTTGGTTTGTTCTATCATATATAAGAAACTGGATTGAAAACAAATCGAATCTATCACAACAGTCCCTACACCAACATGCTGTCAAACAACAACCCATGACAGGTCTGCTACACAGCAGTTTTTACTGTTCTAACTCACATGCTCCCATCGTTGTCTACACAATAGCTAATAAAAATGTCTCTTGAACCAACACTATTAATTTGTTTATCGTAAAATACAAGATAAAAATTTCTGTTACAACATACCTGTTTCTGTTGCAGGATTCATAAGTTGGGGCTTCAGTTCTGCATTGCCTCTTAAATTTATAATTATTAGGTATGCTTGTATTGGTAGGTTTCATGTATTTCTTGATTGTTTCAATAGAATTGTAATATACTTGTAAAGTAATGTGATATATTTTATGGTTTATCTGTATGTAGTTATCATATATACTAATTAATTTTGAGGTTGTTCAACAAATTACCTTTAGAATTATTTCACTTTTTTAGAATAAAAGAGAGAGAGTGAGACTATAGGTTCTTTGGTGTTACATTTCATTGTTTCCCGTAGTGGATTCTTTAACAATACGCAGGTACTACTCTGATTCTTCTGATTTATGTGCATATTTTCTATGTAATGAAAGAAACATTAGGTCGTTGACAATATGTGGAATGATATCACTTGAGCTTAAACAACAAAATGATTACCATTTATGCCTCAATTTTATTATTTTACATAACTGATGTCTCCCTATTTTGGCTCCATTATTTTTAAGTGATTCACGATAATATTATGCATAATATTGTTACTCTGTTTGGATTGAGTTGTACTAACTTGTCTAATTTTTTGCTTGTCAAGTAGAGTGAGTAGAAAAAAATTCTGTTTTTTGAGAATATGGAGGATATGTTTAAAAAGGTGAGTTATGAGTCCATTATCTCTTAAATTTAAACTTTGTAATAAATGTTAATGAAATCCATATATTTTACACTACATTCCATTTATATTACGTGTATCCAAAACAGGTTGTTAGGGGGTAAGAGATCGAAACGAACTACATCCAATGAGAATGAGGGTGCAAGAATATCATGTGAAGTCTCTATCTCACATACGGAGGAAGAAATTTATGCGGATGAAGTACCCAACTTTGATTCTGTTGATAAGGGCAAAAAAGAAGCGGGGGCCATCAAAATTGAATGTAATTGCAATTGACCGTAAAGAGGTAGAATTCAATGAGTTTGGGCAACCAATTGGACATAATTCCATCTAGCTTAGTTCTATGATTGGGATTTTAGCACGAGAATGCGTACCAGTAACACATAAAGGTTGGGATAAGGTGACAAGTGACATCAAGGATTAAATATGGGTGTTTGTTACTGTGATTATTTTATTTCTCTACCCTTTGCAAAATTATGTAATATTTTGAATGTAACTTTGTACATATTGAATTGTAACCAATATAGTGTATTTATTTTGTATGATGCAACAAAAATATAACCTTGAAGAATGTCGAAAGGCCATTGTTTTGGGTCAGACGGGTAGATCTTGGAAAGATTATAAGTCAAAATTATCAACATAGATACAAGAAGAAGCTAAAGGACCAAATTCCACTTGCCATCTTACATTACTCAAGCTCCCTCGAATGAACTCAAATGAATGGGATGCATTTTTTAAATCTCGTTTGTCACCTGAATTTGATGCCAGTGAATTTGATTATTTATTTTTTATTGTTATTAATAGACTAAAGTCCACTTTTAGTATTCTTGTATTTTTTGCAATATTTATGATTTCTCTTATTTTTAATAGGAAACAAGTGAAAAGCATAAGGAGGCTAGAGAAAAGCAAATTCATCCACACACAACTAGTCTTAAAGGGTATTCAAGACTTAAGGAAAACATGGTATGTTTCCCCTTTAAAGTTGTATACTTCATAAATAGATTACAATACATCGAAATTCTATCTTTTAAAATTTTGTAGAAAGCCGAAGACCCAAATAAAACTATACGCCATGTTGATGTTTGGATAAGGGGACATAGGAGAGAAAATGGCAATCTGGTTAATCAAGTTGTTGGTGAAGCGATAGTAACGACTTAAGCACTTACACAACACTTTACAATTTTTTTAAAAGCTACAATGTGTTTATTATATTTTTTTAATATGTTGAATTCTTGTATTTATTTTAGAAAAATATGGAAAAAATCCATCTCATGATTCAACTTCGTTGAAAGATGATGCAGTAGTAAAGGTGCTTGGTCCTGAACGTCCGGGTCATGACCGAGGTTTTGGATTTGGGGTGACGCCTACTAAGGTAGATGCGTAATTACATAGTAATGCAAGGGTAACGACTCTTGAAACTCAAATTTAACAACTTTTGGAATGGAAGATGCACATGGAAAGTCGAATGACACAAAGAAATGAACGAAATGTGGTAATTTTTAAAATTAAATATGATTAAATACATATAGTTTTTCCCTTGTTTTGTTTTTATATACTTCACTTGCCTATTCTATAGGGTCAACATGAGGATGGTGGGGATGACATGCATAATCACACACATACTCTACAGGTTATTGTTAATGAATTATCTAAGTCTAAATTGTTTTATTAATTGCATTAATAATTATTTTTTAATAGTTTTCTTTGTACTATTTATTAGTGTAATCGAGAAAGTTCATGCGCACAAAGTTCTCCACAAAGAAATTCTCCTTGCAAATTGTTACATTGGTTGGGGACCGGAGAATAAGTGGCAAGCACATAACTTGATTCTATACACCCGAAGTCACTAGTGCACCACCAAATCCTTGGGCCTGATTGCTATAAAGTATGGGTTGTTGAAATTTTAGTACCCAAAGTGTCAATTTTTTGATATTCGGATGCATTTTCCATAATTGATGATGCGAAAGGAAGTACCATAGCATGGACACACTGATACATTCGTTTTGACTAATTATGTGAGTGGAGTAGTTATAGTTCTTGGATTTTATTATAAGAATTTTGTTTTGACATTCTCTCGTATCGATTTCATAAAAACATAAGGAATCAAGTAGGTATTGTGTTTCTTCGTTGCTTTTTGGATTGAAGGTATACTTTGATTTTCTATTTTTTATTACAAGTGTGTTGTTAATTTATGAGAGAATTTAATAAAAATTGTTTTTTTGAGCAGGTACCTATTTTTGGAAGATGTTGAAGGCATTTTGGGAGGAATGTTTTTTAAGAATGCTATTAGTTATTTTTTGAAGGAAGATTGCATTTTAACTTGTTAGGCTAATGCTCGTTTCATTATAATCCCTTGTTTTTATGTTGCTTGTAACACCTAAATATTTATTCATTCTACTATTTTGGTCATGACTTTGATATTATGGTTATGAGTACATATTATGAGTTCCTCTTAATTATATAAGTTTGGTTTAAATTTCAGGAATTGTGGAATTGCTAATTGTGATGCTATCATATATGTGGTGGATATGTTAATGTTAGTATAAGAAACTTGCATTAGAGAAGTTGATTTTTATAAAAAAAAAACTATACGCTTTTAACGACATATTTTATACATCGTAAAATGATAACAACGACGCTTATATTTAGTCGTGTACAATATTAGCGACACGTACGTTCAGTCATAAAATAACATTCACGACACATAATAAGTAGTCGTGGAAGGTTTTTTTTTGGGTAATGACTTTTACAACTAGTAACTAGGTGTCGTGGATATTTGTTTCAGCGATAATTGGCAGGTGTCGTGAAATTGTTTTACGACACCACATATGTGTCGTGGCTATTTACAACTACTAACTAGGTATCGTGGATATTTGTTTCAACGACACTTGGCAGGTGTCATGAAATAGTTTTATGACACCACAAATGTGTCGATATAGAAGGTAACTTTCTACAACACCCCCTTCAACGACTACATAAAATGTGTCGTGAAAATAGTTTCACGACACATATCAGGTGTCATGGAAAGTACTTTTTCTTGTAGTGTGTGGCTGGGCACTTAAAATGTTTTTACAAAAATGGATTTGAAATGGGTCAGAGCCCAAGTAAAACAGTTGAAAACATTTTAGCAAGTATTTGAATTGCATTAAAGAGTACATATTAGATACGTCTTAGCCTCACGTGCTCTCACTCGAGATCCTCACCTCTCAAATATTGTGTACGCCTAATGTACTCTTTTAAACCTACCTAGTTACACTACCTTGCTTAACTAGTTGACTTAAATATCTTCGCACCTAATAATTCATTGTACCCACCCGTATTGCCCATACAATACATTACTAATTTTCCAATCCCTTTATTAATGAAGAGTCGTCAATTAATTATTAATTTCACACATACTGAGATAAATTTAGATATCACTATCTAGTATTTACTAAAACACCCATAGTAGAATAAATCACACATATATATATATATTTACATCACTCTCATAATATATACGTATACGACATCCCTAGGTACAGACCTGTGATGCGGGCATACTCTGCTATCAAGTCCTGGTACATCACGAACTAAATAAAGGACATCGGGTTTGGAATCACTCTCAAACCATACATTCACAATTCATACAAATTTGGAGGCAAACATAGTTCTAAGTATTTGGGCTACGCACACACCTAACGCACCCAAATGACCGGTCACACCCTTATTCACACAAGTGGTGTTCAATCCCTAAGTTCTATATTCTGAGGCACAAGTCAAAATCCCCCAAATGGGCTCATCAAGATAAGACTGTCCACCCCGTGAAAACTCCCATGATAGCAAGAAGCCTATGTATGTTTACATATAAGAATTCACACATTAAGTATTCACACAACCTTTATATATATATTTATAAAAAAAATCGGTATATGTATACACTAAACTTATAATATATGTCTCCTACGTAGTATATTTAACTCTCGAATATCCTACGTATTATTAAATCACGATTATAATCCTCATCGTATCTTACCGAGTATCCCCCACTAACCTAAGTGTGCCATTCATTCTTTGAAGTATCTCAGTAGGTAATTCACTCATATCCTACTGGTCTAAGTCATAGATTCTCTCGATTTCCAGTGACACAATATCATTCTCCGAATTAGGTTTTTTACCCAATTAAACCTAACTAACTTTATCCCCAAATCCCCTCATGTGACTTAGTCTCAATCCCAACATTGGCCTACTGGTAATTAAAGTATCTCTCATTATATTTAAAGATTCATTTTAAAAGCTAACCCGATCATTTCCCACAAATTCTAAACAAAAAAAGGAAAATTGTCAAATCTGGGAAACTGAATCGATTCGGCCTTGGTCCGAATCGATTCGGTCAAGGAGCCAAATCGATTTGCTTGTAACATGTCTCGTCATCTCCATTTTAACAGCTAGGGGATTTACCATTTTTAGTCCTCTAAACCACCATTACATGATCCCAAACTCCCAAGAAAAGGTCTCAAACATCATAGTAACATATATAAATGATTTTTAACGTGATCGGACAATTAAATCATCAAAAAACATCTTTGAATTGAATTAATTCTTAAAAACCCTAGTTCATCATTTTTGTTCAAGAACTTCAACAAGATGCCAAATTTCTTCAAAATATCATTATACTAATTCATCAACTTCATTTTACATGCATCAGAGATTAAGCCTATCACAATTCCTACCCAAGGACAAAATTGATATCTTCCAAATTAAGGCCAAAATACATGAATTCAAGAAGTTTATCATCCTAATCTAACATAGATGATATATCTACTCATAATTTAGCAAGATAAGTACTTGCCTCTATATATAGGTCTGAATTTCCACAGAATAGTGGTAGGGTGGTGTTCGTCTCCTTCCAATCTAGCCAAAGGTGGTGGTGGTGGTGCAAGAATGGTGGGTTAAGCCTTGGGACACCTCTCCTTCTTCCTCCTGTGACCTCTCTTTGAGTTTCTAACTTCTAAACCTAGTATCCTCGACCTACCAAATGATATAAGTCTAGAAAATTCATAGGTCGTCTTTCCTAAAAAATCTAAAAGACCGAAATACCCTCTCGGGGTGCCGATTTGGCTTAAAAATTCCCCGGGATCCAAACTAAACCCCCGAGTACACTTTTTTTTTTGACTATTTTGACCCTTTCAGACACATTGGCACACTCTAAATGTCCATTTGGATGATCCATAATTAAATTACATTTATCCCACAAACTCAAGTCCCGACATGACTGACATGTGCATCCCGACTAAATTTATCGTAACTGTCGTATTTCTCACTCACGATAATCATAATAGTTTCTTATGCATTTATTACTCATTCACCAAGTAATATTCACTATAAATAAATCTTAACTCTTGTCTCACTAATTAATATTTATTTTAACCCGAATTAATTTCTCAATTTAATTTAATTAATCCCAATTATGCCCAATATAAAAATCATTAAAAATTACGGGGTGTTACATACTTCCTCTTAATAACGAAATTTCATTCTGAAATTCAAAAAAAGAAATACCTAGTATGAATAACTCTAGATATTTACCGTGCATCTCATCCTCACGCTCCCAAGTAGACTCGTCGGTATTATAATGCCCCCATTGAACTCGTACAAGTGGGACTACCTTCGACCTCAATCTCCTCTCGCCATGGTCTTGGATAGCCACTGGTTTCTCCTCATAAGAAATATCAATCTGTAAATCAATCTCCTCCAATGAAATGTGAGAGTGAGCTAACTCGTCCCGGAGATATCGCCTCAGTGAAGAAATTTGTAATACATCATGAATCCGATGTAAATGTTTTGACAACCCGAGTCTATATGCTAATGGCCCAATCCTCTCAATGTTAGGGAATGGCCCCACATACCTTGGTGCCAACTTCCTTTTATTCCCGAACCTTATTATCCCATTCATAGGAGATACACATAGTAACAGCTGGTCACCCACATTAAACTCTAGGAAGAACTACTTGCCATCATCATACCTCTTTTGTCTATCCTTGGCAATACGTATACAACTCCGAATCAACTCAATTTTGGCTGACGTATTTTGAATGAACTCCGCCCCAAGTAACTTGTTGTTCCCCACCTCTAACCAACAAGCGGGTGAATGACAAGGTCTATTGTACAATGCCTCGAATGGTGACATGCCAATTGTAAACTGGTAGGAGTTGTTATACGCAAACTCCACCAGTGGAAGATACTGCTCCCAACCCCCTTAAAAATTGAGGATACACATCCGTAACATATCTTCCAACATCTGATTCTCCTTCTCTGTCTGCCCATACATCTGTAGGTGATAGGTCGTACTCAATTACAACTCGGTACCCTTGGCCTCCTGAAAACTCTCCCAAAATTGAGACACAAAAATCTTGTTCATGTCGAACACAATATCAAGTGGCACCCCATGTAATCTCACTATCTTAGCGATAAAAATCTGGGCGTACTCTACCCTAGTATAATCCGTCCGGACTGGCAGAAAGTGAGCTACCTTGGTCAATCTATTCACTATCACCCAAATGGAATTGTGACCCCTCTGTGATGTAGGTAACCTAGTAATAAAATCCATGGAAATGCTCTACCATTTCCACATCGGAATCTGTAATGGCTGTAGAACCCCTGCTAGATTTTGATGATCCACCTTCACCAACTGACAAGTGGTATACCTTGAGATAAACTCGACAATGTCTCTCTTTATCCCACTACACAAATACTTCCATCTCATATATTGGTACATCTTATCCCCTCCAGGATGTACCGTAAATCGTGACCCGTGCGACTCTACCATCACTGCGTGTCACAAGTCCTCCCCCTTCAAGATAATCAATCTCACGTTAAAGCATAAGCCTCCCTCTGAACTCACAGAATATCTCTGCTCCCCTGAGGAGAAGATGTCAAATTTATTCCCAACAAAATAGATCTGCTGCCTAGGCTTGTACCACCCTCGTGACAATCTGGTGTGTAACGGTCATAACTGACATGAATGACATGGCACTCGACTCCCGATATTCCAGCTCCTTCTATTTTTCCTTCCAAGCTTCAGCTATATCCCCCACTGGCATGTGTCTCAACGTGTCTGTCACCACGTTAGAATTTTCAAGTGATATTGGATGTCAAACTGATAATCTTTCACAAATTCTAGCCACCTACGCTGACGCATATTCAAGTATCTCTGAGTGAATAAGTACTGTAGTGACTTATGATCTGTGAATAGGAAAAATCTCTCCCCAATAAGTAATGTCTCCAAATCCGCAATGCAAACATGACTGCCACTAACTCCAAGTCATGGGTGGGGTAATTCCTCTTGTGAGGCTTAAGCTTGCAGGAATCATAAGCTATAGCCCGATCCTCTTGCTGTAACACCCCCAAGTCCCTATAAGGACGCGTTCGTAAAAATATGATACTCCACTCATACCCTGGAAAGTGCGAGCATGGGTGAAGAAGTCAACTTCTCCTTTAGCTCATCGAAAGCTAACTGACAACAGTCATGCTAGACAAATGGTTTGCCTTTGCAAGTCAAGTTAGTCAATAGACTCACAATAGTAAAAAATCCCCGAATAAACCATGTGTAGTACCCATCTAACCCCAAGAAATTGCACACTTATATCGATGCCGTGGGTTATCCCCACTCCCTCAATACTGACACTTTGCTAAGATCCACTGATATCCCCCTGGAAGATACAATATGACCTAAAAACTAAACTCACGCAACCAAAATCCACATTTCTTTGATTTAGCGTATAACTGGTGTTCGTGTAATGTCTGCAAAACACGACGCAGATGCTCGGCATGCTCCTCCTCAGTCTGAGAATAAACTAGGATGTTATCAATAAAGACAATGATAAACTGATCTAAGAAATCTCTAAACATTCTATTCATCAAGTCCATAAACACAACTGGCACGTTGGTTAGCCCAACTGGCAGAATCCGAAACTCATAAGACCCATATCTCGCCAGAAAGGTAGTCTTAGACACATCTTTCTCCTGGATGCATAACTGATGGTATCCCGACCTCAAGTCTATCTTAGATAAGTAGGCGTCTCCTCTCAACTGGTCAAATAAGTCATCAATTTTGGGCAAGAGATACTTATTCCGTATCGTGACTTTATTCAACTCCCAGTATTCCACACATAATCATAAAAAACCATCCCTTTTCTTCATAAATAGCACTGAGGCACCCTAAGGCGAAGTACTCCGACGGATAAAGCCCTACCCTAACAGCTTCTCAATCTAATCCTGTAGTTCCCTTATCTCCAAAAGAGCCATACGACAAGGCTCACGAGCTATTGGACGAGTGCCCGACACTGAATCAATAATAAACTCTATCTCTTCGCTAAGTGGCAATTCTGGTATCTCCTGAAACACATCAGCGAACTCGCACACAACTGGGACCGAATCCAAGGAAATATCTACTGCCTGAGCGGTCTCTTCCTCGATATAATATAAATGAGTCGACGATCTTCCTTCGGGATGAGGCATCGCCACTAAGAACATCTCCTGGCCCAGAATTATAAACACTATGCTCCTAGTATAACACTCAATCATGGCTCTATACGTTGCTATCCAATCAATGATAATAATGACATCATACTACAATAAATCTAACACAAGCATATTATAGGGAAAAACAAGTCTCCCTAAAACTATACTCACACCACGATAGATAAAGAATAAAGTGTACCGCTACCTAGTGGTGAGTCTACACACGTGACTGTACTAGAGACCATGTCTAACAACATCTTGGATCGTGAAAATCTAGTTTCTATAACGAGTGTGAAGCTCCTGCGTCAAATAAAATGCACCCCAAAGTCCCATGTATAATAAACATACCCTCAATTATAGGTGGAGCCTGTGGTACTGTAGTCTGGTGGACGTTATACACACGCCCAAACTATAGCTACCCATACTGAGGTGGGGCTGCTGGAATGACTGGTGTTGCAAGCAAGGATGGTACTAGTGATGGGAGGGCAGCGGGGAAAATTGGTTTCTAGGGCTCCAAACGAATGCCCTGCTGCTGCTGAACTCTGCCCTTATCAGGGCAATCCTGATGCTTGTCACCATTCTGGCCATATATGAAACACCTGCCTGTAAAACTTCCTCCCCTCTGGCCCTGCTGGCCATTACCATCTCTCCCATGGCCCTGATGGACATACCTAAATCGACCTTGTCCCTGCCTATAATCTCCTGAACGTAAATGCTTAGTAGTATTCCCTTAGTGGGAACCCTGCTCACTCTGCCTTGGCTACTATAAGTTGATAGTGCCCCACTAACACTGCAACCCCCAGTCCTGCCATGCTGGCTGGACTCTCCTGAATGTTTGCTTCCCTTAACATGGAAGCGGTGGTACTAAAAGGGCAATATAGTGGCATTCAACACATCCGTATATGTCTTTAAAGATGGGTTACCTAACAAATACTGTCAGATCCTCCAGATTTAACCATCCATAAACCACTGTATCTTCTTCTCTTCCATACTCACCTCCACGGGGATAAAGTTTGCCTTCCTAGAAAACTCCTCCTCATATTCTGCTATAGTCCTCCCCTACTGTGACACATCTAACAATTTCTACCTCAACTTAGTTTGAATCGTGAATGGGAGTATTTACGGTCTAACCGCTCCCAGAACTCCTAAATCGTCATGGCCTCTCTCTCGTGTGCGGTGTTCATAGACTCCCACCACTGTGAAGTGGCCCCCATTATCTTAAAGGTAGTTAGTATCTATTTTTTTACTTCCGTGCACTCATACATCCTCAAATGCCGTTCAATATCCTTCTTCCATTGGCATGCTGCAACTACATTAGAGCTCCCCTGAAACTCTGGGGGATGTGCCTTCTGAAAGGCGCCTTAGACTCACTCCCAGGCAGAAGGAAACAAGTGTGTAGGATCTGGAACCACAACTTGAGGCTGGGGTGGTAGCTGTGGTGCCTGCTAGGAAAAAGTAGTCAAGGCTTCATTAACTGCCTGTGTCATAATGGCGACAACCTCAGCAGCATTCATAGTCCCTAGGGCCGAAGTTGGTTGCAGCTCGAGCTGTGCCTTAGGGTGGCTGGTGGTGCACGTCGAGGAGGCATCTGAAACGAAAACGAATTTCTATAAATCCATAGTTTGATATATTTCAAAATAGCTAAAGATGCAAATGCGTAATAAAGAATACAATAGTCCTAATAGTAGGGTTCTACATCAAAGAACGCTACGCTAAAAATCGTAGTAAGCTAAATAAATCCTATAGACACTAGAACCTGATGCTTTGATACCATCTGTGACACCCCACTTATTCTAATCCTGGTTGATCAGTCCATTATTAAATTAAACATGAATCATTAATGGTGTCATTCTTAGCACCACTATTCAAATCCAAATTATTTTACTAATGCCCTAGTGGCCCAATGTCAAAATTTTAATCTTAATACTAACATGCAAAGAATTTAAATTAAATAATTCACATTCACCTTTTCCAATAAACATAGTAATAATGATAAAGCAACGAGATGAATAAATAGGTCTCAATAAACACTCTAGACAAAATCCAAGTACAACCATCCATAACAAAAACAAATCCAGCACATAAATAAAATGGAAGTATAATGTCTCTATAACAATAATAAAATAGGAATGGTCTACATGCCCGACTGAGATAGATAGAATGAGGAATAAGAACTGATAAATATGGAGGCATCTACTACTAAGATCCTGCAACTTCCACAACAACTGTAACTCGTCAAATGAAAGAACTCCTAAGCCTGGCATCCCTGTAGCTAGACACCTAAAATATTTTTACAAAAATGGATTTGAAACGGGTCATAGCCCAAGTAAAACAATTGAAAACATTTTAACAAGTATTTAAATTGCATTAAAGAGTACATATTAGATACATGTTAGCCTCACGTTCTCTCACTTGAGATCCTCACGTCTCAACTATTGTGCACGCCTAACGTACTCTTCTAAACCCACTTAGTTACACTACACCTCCTAACTAGTTGACTTAAATCTCTTCCCACCTAATAATTCATTATGCCCACCCGTATTACCCATACAATACATTACAAATTTTCCAATCCGTTTATTTATGAAGAGTCGCCACTTAATTACTAAGTTCACACATACTGAGATCAATTTATATATCACTAGCTAGTATTTACTAAAACACCGAAGTAAAATAAACCACACATATATATATTTACATCATTCTCATAATATATACGTATACGACATCCCTAAGTGGATACCTGAGATGCGGGCATACTCTACTATCCAGTCCTGGGATATCGCGTACTAAAAAATATAATCGGGTTCGGAATCACTCTCAAACCATACATTCACAATTCATACAAATTTGGAGGTGAACATAGTTATAAGCCTTTGGGCTACTCACACACCTAACGCGCCCAAATGATCGGTCACACCCTTTTTTACACAAGTGGTGTTCAATCCCTAAGTTCTATGTTCCAAGGTACAAGTCAAAAATCCCCCCAAATGGGCTCATTAGGATAAGATTGTCCACAGCACGGAACCTCCCGTGATAGAAAGTAGCCTAGGTATGTTTACATATAAGAATTCACACAATAGGCATTCAAACAACCTATATATATAATATGAGAGGCCGGGGTTTTACTGTTCCAATGAATTAATGGTCGAGATCGAATTTTTTGGAGGAATCTAAAGGTATGGGATTGTGCCATGTCACCACTTATGCTTTGTGACATGGTACAATCAAAATAACACACTTAGAGTCCCGGAAAAAAGTTGATTACCTCGATCCCCTCCCATATCCCATCCACTTACACAACCACTCTTCCACGAAATTTCCTTGTCCACACAAAGTCCCTATCGAGATCTATGATCTCTCTCTTAATCCTCCCATGCCATGTTTCTTTAACCATGTGATCTGTAACTCTCACCTCCCTCTATTCAATCTCCAAAGTTTCCAGCAACACCGTTCCACAAAGTTACATATCTGCTATTTTTCTTTTTGAAATCATTTTCATTTTGTGGCTTGAATAATTTCTTTTACAGTCGAAATGGAGGATTTGTTTTTTTTAAAATATTTTTTAGGTTTAAAAAAATTATATTTTTGGTGCGATTTTGAAAAACTCCATTAAGATCATTGGAGCTAACTTTTTTATGAGCTAACTTTTTTTTCCAGATCTGACAACTAATTTTGATTAGATCTCACTAATATTGGGTTTCAACATGCTGGGATATCTAACTATTTGCTGATTTAGCAATGTTTGTAGTGGTATAGTTACTTTACTTCAGCCTTACTCCTATGGGTGAGAAGATTTTCCTTCCGCTTTTCGCACCTGAGCACTTCTATGCCCCGTTCTAGGCCAGACTCTCGGGCCTCATATTCTCGCCAAATGAGATTACACTTCCTCCAATCTAACTGAACATCAATATGTGGTACTCATCAAGACCTCTAAAGCGACCTACATCCCTGACTACAACTTATAGATCTTAGAAATCTCGTCTCGCTACGCCTTCACTGCAACTTCCCTTGATGCCCTTCATCTGACGACTTACTAGTCACACACGAATGAGCAAAAGATTTTTGGGGTTATCATAGCATAACAGAAGAACGAGACTCACAAGAGAAATCAACAATGTTAATCTTAAGTCTCTATATCAAATCAGAAGTAACGCTGAAAGCGAAATACATCAGCACAGATTCCTAAGGACTCTAGAACCTAATGCTCTGATACCATCCGTGATAACCCGCCTACTAAAATAATAGGTGGCCAACCCAATACTCTAATAATGACAGGAATCATAGATGATCCATTCTCAGCATCACTGTCGATTAAAATAATAGTACGAGATAACCACCAATCATTTTAGAAAATGGACTGTCAATAAAAAGAAAATTTGTAAATAAAAGAAAACAGTTAGACAATCCCATTTGCGAAAATGGTGGATATCAAAAATCGATAAATAAAGAACGACAATATCATAAATAATCACCGAATAAGCTGTCGGTGAACAGACCAATACAAATAGTTACACCAAGTATAACATTTTCAATATTTACAATATAATAAATGAGTGCAACGCTTGGGCAAACATGCCCGAATAAATAACTGAACATAACTAGTACAATGGGAAGAAGCATCTAAATAATAACCTACAACATCCACAATATGCCGTAGCTCCATGACAATCGGAATGTAAATGTAAATACGGGTGTCCATGCGGTATAACACCTGTAACGGCAAAGATTATGCACAAAAACAAGAAATATAGACGGGTCAGGGCCCGGTTTGATATGATTCCCATGTGAATAAAATGCATGACAATTAAGTGCGTAATTCTCTCGCATTTAACAATAACAGTTCTCACCTCTCAATCTAAAAGAAACCTAGCGTAATATCAATGATGATGCTCTAGTTACACAAAGAACAGAAGGCTAACTTCTCTCCAATCTCAACACTATGCCCTTATTCTTGCGTGGGGTGTCTTGCAAAGCAAAATCCAAACAAGGAACCCCTCGATACACTACTACTAATCAAGGTTGATCGTTGAGATACATTAGACCCTATCCTAATTAATATGAGTACTAAAGGCTAACTTCTCCCCAGTCATAACACTATGCCCTTATTCGTGCGTGGACTGTCTCTCAAAGCGAAATCCAAACAAGGAACCCCCCGATATACTACTACTAGGCAAGGCTGATCGTCGAGATACATTAGACCCTTTACACAATATTATATATATATACATATAAATGAAAGGTCTCATCTACTGCTACTCAAGGATACATAATTATATCCATTCACCATCTAACAACATAATTCCCATTTCTTTCTTTAGGAATATATATATAAATGGTACAATATTTTATCAAATGTTTACCAATCAATTTCATCGTATACTAATTCATTTCATAGTTCCATTCCTTATCAGGAAATATAATCATAGTTTTTATGCTCTTTGTGGCGTTTTATTGTGCTCTTTATGGCACCATGTAAAAATACCTTCCTTATTAGGAATATCATCATCATCAAATGCTCTTTGTGGCCTTTCATTGTGCTCTTTATGGCACTTCATCATGCTCTTTATGGCATTTCGTACATCAAGTCCAACTTGATTTAGAATAGTTATAATCATATATATATAACGATTCTAAGACCGCCCATCCGGGTTTTCCCACTGTGCGCACCCCTAAATGGCTATCATCTTCCAGGGCCTATTATTTAGACAACCTGGGATCCTACAGAAGCGTCGGGAAGCGGCCATATGCCTGCGGGGTAGTCATAACCACACCCGAAATTACCTACCCATCACATAAAACTATACAACAAATGCTCCTATGGCCTAGGGACTATATCCACTCTGCATTTATTAGTCAGGGGGCTTCACCACAACGCGCGAACTTCCCTTAAGATAGCGATTTAGAGAGGGTGTGTATCCATACCTTTTAACATTTATGAAAATCATCTTCCTTTTCATTTGAAAATGTCCATTTTTACGTTGTCAAAATCATTTGTACCAATTTATTAGTACAACATTTAATAATATTCATTTCTTATTCTTAAAGTCATATTTTATTAATGACTTAAGACCCGAAGTGCCAACAACCTCAACTTGTCCCCAAGACTTCAATATAATATCATAAACCATTTATAATGAATCTCCCTCAAGTAGTGTCTCCCAAATGTCTCAACATTAATATTTTATCTTCAATTTATCTTTCGGTTAATCTCCTATTTGATTTGGACACCAACCTATACACATTAGCCCTCGGGGTAATCCCAATCATCCCATTAATCTTAGGACATTAGTCTACCCAAAAACCAACCTCTTGGCATCCCCATACTTCCCAAAGGAAGGCCCCTAAACCTTTGACCTAAAAGAAAAAGGGCTAAAAATTAAACTAAGAAAATCTCACAAATACAGGGGAACCGAATCGATTCGCCCTTGCGAATCGATTCGCTAAACAGCCGAATCGATTCGGTGAGCTAGAACTGACTTTCTGTAATTGCCAAATCGATTCGGTTTTAACCCGAATCGATTCAATCTGCCAGACCTGCAGCCTATAACTTATCCGAATTGATTCGTCCCTAGGGACGAATCGATTCGGTCTTGAAATCTTGCCCAGTTTGAGCCACGGGTTGTATGAACCCTAAAATCCCAAAACCTCAAATCTTTGATATTATCCAACATCAATAACATCTAATTTTCCTAAATCGTTTCTACACCATTAATACTAATAGTTTATCCTCAAATCAAATTAAAACTAAGATTTAAGGGTTTAATCATCAAAATCAACAAATACCCATTTATGGGTTAAATCTCCAAAACCTAACTATACATGCAATTTATCACATTAAATCAACATCTAGCAAGTAAGAAACTTGCCTCGAGGTTCGTAGTCTCTGATCATCTTCCGTTAGCAATGATTTCTGGCCTCAATCTTCCATTTTCTCTCTTTTCTCTCCATTTCTCCCAATTCTCTCTTCTCTCTCTCTCTCTCTCTCTCTCTCTCTCTCTCTCCTTTGGATTTTCTCACAAATGAAGAAAGAAAAAGGGGTTGGGGACTTAAACGGGTCTTAAAACAGAAATACCCTCTTTTAATTGCCAATACACCATTAAAATGACTCGTATCCACATAATTGAGTCATAACACCCCAAAAGTGCCCGAAACTCAAAAATACAACTTGACACTTATTTTGACTATCTCGACTATTCTAAAAACAACCGCACCCCCTATTTTGGCATTCGAGAAATTGTGAACAAATTTTATGTTCTAAATTTATTTTATTTAATTAATTTTACCCAACTTAAAGTATAGGTCATAACCGTCATTTTACATACAACGACGCAATATATCACCATATAATGCTATTTACCTTCTCATACGGTAAATAGACAAAACATAGTAAATATCATCCCTTAATATCACGGGAAACAATAGTTATTCCAACTTCCCCTATTTTATAGAACTATCCCATCGGGAAAAATAATATAAAATAGCCGCTCAAAAGCCTGGGTTGTTACAGGAACTTGATCTTTTCTTGCTGCTTCTTTGTCTTTTCCTTGATTTCCTTCTCTTTGAATTAAGTTTCTAGCAACTCTTTCAAGTACACTATTCTCAAACAGAACCACAGTATCTAAGTGTTCATGCGATGTAGGGTTTGTGATGTGTTACTACATGCAAACCTGCAACTCACCCTCTCAAGATTTATACAAACTTTCCTAACAAATTACAAACAGTTCTAATATGAAAATTATTTTCGAATCAAGATTTCTCTAGAAAAAATTTCTTGATCTTTTATATAACCACATATCTCAAGGAAACCTTGCTCGGAAGACGGTTCAAGGTCTTTTACAATTTTTGGGTTTTGAAAATATTTTTGAAATTGTAAACCTCCAATTGAAGATTCAACTAGACTAGAAGTCTACTTTAACAAATCAGATTCAGACTTAACATGCAATCATTGCTCAACAAGTTTTGATTTAAAACTTTATTTTTCAGATCTCTATGCTTTCAAAACTTTAGCACGATTTCGTTTGTGTTCCTGCTATTTTTTTACTCCATTATTTCATAAAATATGAAATAAAAAATTGGAAACATTCACAACTCACTAGATCTGAAAATTATTTTTGAAACAAGAAATTTTATTTCAAAACTAGTTGAAACAGTTTAGATCTAAGAAATTAGATCTAAAAAGAAAATAGAAAATATACGTGAGATATTATCTTATAGAAAGACTCAATTTCAATAATGAAACTTAATTCTTCCTTAGAGATGAGTTCTGAGAGAATCAATGTATTTGAAGAGGTCTTCAAATGAAGAACACAAAACCAACAACATAGAAACCCTACAAATATTTAACTCTCAAAAGTTGAGTTTACTAATGTATGGGACTTTTAGGTTTTGGTGTTTAGTTAGGGAGAAACCTCAAAAGGTTTGGATTCTACGAAGAAACTAGGGTTTCCTTTCTCTTTCTTTTTTCTCTCTCTCCCTTATTTTATTCTCTCTCTTCTCTCTCTTTTTTCTTAGGTTCAACAAATGAGAAAAAGTCTCAAAATGCTGAGGGTTAGTCTCTTTTTTACATTGAGCAAAGAAGGATCGAGAACATCAGCCTCAATCCAACGGCTAAGATCAAGTCTAACTGGTTTGACTTTGATCCAACGATTTAACTCAGGCGGTGGGTTATTATGTCACTGATTGGGTAAGTCTGGGATCCCAAGGATTGAAAATGATCGCATGCAGTACGTTGATTAAAACAAACTAAGGAATGATATTTTGAGTATGCAAGATGTGAGTATAAGAAAACACAAGTCCAGCCGCTTCAAACCAACACTTGTACGCACAGGATTAAGCTGAGACGCGGGTATGAAACTAATTACAAAGCACATCTCAAAGTCTCTAGCGCTTTCGGATTCTACCCAAGCAAATAATCTGCAAAGAATAAACATTTCTGAAATTCCATTTTGACCCATAAACCTTTTAAAACCACTTTTTAATTAAACCAAAAATTATTTAAAAATATATAAAATGATTTGTTTGGAAATAAGTTGATTTTAAAAGGACTTCAAACGATGATAAACCATTCAAGAACATAGGTAATATGTACGATGTAGTGCAAGTGTCATATTTGTGGTTATAGGGTTAGAGTCAACTTCCCTTTGAAGATTCTCCTGAATTAAGATTTCTTGATGTAGTATGTACCTTTGAGGAGATGGAGTTCTCAAGCGATACTAACCTATTTTATCTATATATCCAAACTAGTTGGAACTCCTATATATACAGGCGAGTCAATATATAGTGTGTTCTCAATCTCCCCCTTTGGATATTAGAGACAAAATTCCCTTGAGTATTCTATGCTCTTGGGTAAAAAATAAAAAGAAATCCTATGTCTCCAATACAAAAGTTCTAACTACCCCTTCCCATCCTAGAACCAAAAATAAGGTAAAATAAATACATTACTCAACAAAATATAAACCAATACCCTATAAAGTATAAACAAGATGTACAACGGGTCTGAAATGCCTATAATAAGATAAACACAAAATTTGGCATATTAGTTGAGTTAGAAGAATAGGAATAGATAGTAAAATTGCTAAGCAATAATTAAGAGCTTCTCCCCCAATTTTTCTCAAATATACAAGGGGTATAAATCACAAAAACAAAGAGATTAATTGATAGTAATCATACCAATAGCTGTACGCAAATACTCAAAACGAATATTATCTAAAGGTTTGGTAAAGAAATCTGCGAGCAATTTTTGAGTGTTTAGATATTCAATGATGAGGTCTTTGGATTCGATAAGGTCACGGACAAAGTGATGTCTAATCTTAATATGCTTAGTTCGTAAGTTCAAAACAGGATTTTTGAAAATATTAATAGCACTTTGATTATCACAAAATATGATTAATTATTTTTCTGTGACACCATAATCACTAAGCATTTGTCTAATCCATAGTAATTGAGTACAACAAGTACTAGCAACTATATATTCATATTCAGCAATAGATAATGAAATACAATTTTGTTTCTTACACGACCAACCAACAAGATTATTGCCTACATAGTAGCAAGCACCAGAAGTGCTCTTACTGTCATCAGAACAACCGGCCCAATCGGCATTGGTATATCCAACAATAGAACTAGTTGTATTGTTTATGTACCAAATACCAAATTTTAGAGTACCCTTAACATATTTAATAATCCTTTTTACACTTAATAAGTGAGACTCTTTAGGGTTACTTTGATATCTAGCATAGATACAAACAGCAAAAGATATATCAGGTCGAGATGCGGTAAGATACAACAAACTCCCTATCATACTTCTATACAGAGTGGGATCTATATTTTTCCCATTATCATCCTTAGATAGTTTAGTTGAAGTACTCATGGGGGTTCTTGAAGTTTTAGCATTTTCTAAGCCGAATTTTTTTAATTAATTTTGCAGCATACTTGGATTGGGAGATAAAAAGACCATCACTGCAATATTTTACTTGTAAGCCCAAAAAATATTGAAGTTCACCAATTAAAGACATCTGAAATTCGGTATGCATGATTTTAGAAAAATTCTCTACTTGTTTAGGACAGGTGGAACCAAAAATTATATCATCCATATATACTTGAGCGATTAAGACATGTTGATTTTCCTTTCTAATAAATAATGATTGATCATTTCCACCGCAAACAAAATTGTGAGACACTAAGAAGGTTGACAATATGTCATACCAAGCTCTGGGAGCTTGTTTCAAACCGTTTAAATCTTTTTTAAGCTTAAAGACATAGTCCGAGTGTACAGGATCAATAAATCCTTTGGGTTGTTCTACGTAAACTTCTTCAGACAAAATTCCATTTAGAAAAGAGGATTTAACATTCATTTGAAATAATTTGAACTCCATATGATAAGATATTGCTAAAAGGAGACGAACTAATTCTAGACGAGTAACGGGTGAAAAGGTTTCGTCAAAATCAATTCCCTCAATCTGAGAATAGCCTTGTGCAACCAACCTAGCTTTATTTCTAATGACCTCCCTATTTTCATCAGTTTTATTTTTAAAAATCCATCTTGTGCCAATAACCTTAGACTCTTTAGGTCTAGGAACAAGATTCCAAACATCGTGACTCTTAAATTGGATTAGCTCTTCTTGCATAAAATTTATCCAAAATGAGTTATTAAGGGCATCATTAATATTTTTAGGTTCCTCAAGAGAAATAAAACAATAATATTGTGCCACATGATGAAGTTAGGATCTAGTTCGAACTGGTTCTGAAGGATTCCCGATAATGGATTAAATGGGATGATATTTAGAAACCCAGGTGGGTACAAAAGGATCCTCAGGTGGTAGTGAATCAGTATCATCTTAAGGATCAGGGGTTAAAACAGGTTCATCCTCATAAAATGTTACTGGTTGACTGTCACTGATCCTAAAACTTTCATCAGATACAATTACATTAATTGATTGCATAATAATTTTGGTTCCATTATTAAGAACACACAAAACCCTACTATTTGGGGAATAGCCAAGAAAAATTCCCTTTTATCCTCGGGTATCAAAATTTTAAAGGTGCTCTCTATCTTTGTAGATATAGAAGATACTACCGAAGGTTTTAAAGATTAGGCGTTTTGTGGAACCATTACTCATAAGATGTTTCTTTGGAATTTTTTCTGAGGTAGATACGATTGATAATGTGACACGCGGTTTTGGCAGCTTCTTCCCAAAAGTATATAGGAAGATTCTTAGCATGTAACATAACCCTAGACATTTCTTGTAAAGTCCTATTCTTACGTTCAGCTATACCATTCTGTTATGGGGTTTTGGGAGCGCTAAACTCATGTTTATAGCCATTAGCTACACAATACTCAGAAATTCCAGAATCCTTAAACTCTCCACCTCTATCACTCTTAATTCGACACACTTGGGTATCCTTCTCATTCTCAATTTTCAAGAGGATTCTTATGAATTCATTGAAGGTTTCTGATTTATGCTTCGTAAAAGCTACCCATGTATATCGCGTCTAGTCGTCCACTATCATTAGGATGTAAGAGTTTCCACAGAAGCTAACAGTTCTAGAGGGACCCATGAGGTCCATGTGGATAAGTTCTAATGGTTTAGTGGTAAGGACATATTTAACTTTCTTACTTATATTTCCTTCCTGACAAGGTCCACATATAGGATTAAAAGAATTTTTAATTTTTGGTAAGCCTCTACCTATCTCTTGGGAACTCAATCTTCGAAGGTTATCATAATTTGTGTGTCCCAATATATTGTGCCAAATATCAGAGTACTCTAATCTGGAAATTTTGCAAGATTCAGAATTAGTAATTACTGTGTAACAGTTTTTCGAGGTTCTGTTTCCTGTCAAAATACAATTGCCCTTTTCATCTATAATTTTGGAATCTTTTTTAGAAAAGGTAACCGAGTGATTGTGAAAAACGTAACTTTGTGATAATTGATTAAATTCGCAAATTTATAATTTGACACACTTATTTAATTAGAGTTTATTTCTATACCAAATAAATTTAGCCCCTAACACATGCATCTAAATGTGTTCATGTGTCAAATCATAAGTAAGTAAAGCATGCGAAACAAATTTAAGGAAAAATCCCCAAAGGAAAAACCTTTTATTTCTAGAACTTCGAAGAATTCACAAGACCATTAACTTATATACAACCTCATAATCGCCCACAAGTGTAACGCATGGTGTGTTCGTCAAACCTTCAAAGTAAAGGCTAGAAATCTGTAGTGGTTCATGCGGAGCTATACCACAAGGACCGCAACCCAAAACACTCCGTAGAGACTCCCTCCACAATAGCACACAACTCTCCGATTATAGAGTTCTCCCCAGAATGGTAAACAACAACAAAAGTTGTGTCCTTGAACACCATAACAATTCACTAAAGCATATGGGAGTTTTGTGAAATGAAAACAAATAGGGATAAACCCTAAAATGAAGAAGCCAAAATAATTCTGCTTTCGCAGTTTTTCTATTCCGTAAAACGCTGGGACTTCTTAAAGAAAATGAAACCATTTAATGAGTATTTATACAAAAAATGTGCCACATCGAAATACGAGCTTGTTCGAACGAGATAAGGGTCTCGCGTGAACAACGACCGATGTCATTTGAACGACATCGCGCGGCACTGCCATGTCGTTCGAATGACGTACAAATTGTCTTTTGAATGACTATTGCGTCCATAAATTAATATTTTAATGTCTGCTCCAATACTTAGAAAAAAATACTCATTCTCAAATTTTGACGAAAAAGTCCGCTCCAACACTTAGAAAATATTTTGTAAAAATATCCCAAAAGCTCTAAGTGGAAAGTTAAGGTATTAAAAACATAACCTTACCAAAGTAAAGTTCACGAAGTCTTTTTGGTGAAGAACTTGATATTCGGATCTGTCTTTGATGCTTGAATGTTCTTGAAAGCTCTTCGATAGTGTAGCAGTATACGACATACTAAATTGATAACGGACTTATAAAAATATGTCCTTACAAATCTCCCCCTATGTCTATGCCGCTACATACATAAAAACATCTGAATTATCAAATACTAAAATGCCTATACATATATACCCTCCCATTGAATAAATTTTCAAGATCTCACATTGTTCTTCAAAAATCTTCATCAAATTCCCAAGCTTTTCTCATCAGGGTGTGCAACATAATGATCTTCAATCTTTGTACCTACACACATGAGATAATGCAAAAACCTTCATGACCCATTGATTTTGAAATGATATAAGAATAAATCATTAATAAATCAAATCTCCCCCATAATGAAAAAACTCCCCCATAACATGATAATTCTTTCTCCCCTTTTTTATGATGTCCACAAATAGACAGATAAGAAGAAAAAAATCAAAACATGGAGTGTCACGATAAAATGCATAGAAAATATGGATCAAACTACATGCATGCAAAGGTATATCCCAAAAAAATCCACAAATTGGTTTTGATTTTTCAAATTTTTCATACAAAAATAAGATAGTAAAAATCACACCATGGATTTAAACTAAAACAATCAAGTTATGGAAATGGAATGAATGGGTGTGAACACATTCGATACATAAATAAACTCAATCAATCATATGTGCATGATGAATACGTGTACTCCTAACGAATGAACATCAAAAGTATCCTTAGGTGTAGTTTTTTTTTGAAATTAGATGACAATCAACAAATCAAAGTTAAAGTGATTTCCACACTAATAACGTCCAAAACTATTTAGCACTTTTTCAAGATTTTCAAGGACTTGCAAACCCGTTATAAAATCTCCAACCAAACTCCCTCATATATAATTTCTTTTAGAGGTGTTAAACTAAATTCTCAAACTTTGGAGAATTGGTGCAAAAACATAATTGGCCCATAATTGACATGAATTTCTTGTTATTGGCTTAAAATTTTTTTACTGCTCTTTTAAACCACTTTGGACCCCGGATAATAAAATTACTCAATTTTTTAGGTCCAATTAAATGGCGTCTTAATCGCAAAGAATAAATGATAATCTTTCGTAGACCTTCATCGTTTATAAACAAAGCACACAACCTCACATACGGCTCTTACATGCACAACTTTCTTATCAGGTTTGATCACGCTTGGTTCGTTTTAAGGATATAATTGAAGTGAAAACACCCAACCAACATGTGACAAGACAAACACAATATTCAAACAAATTCGTGCACGTGTAAAATAAAGGAAATCATGAGTCAAACATGTAAGAAGTAACACTTAATTACATCTCAATGACTCCAAACATTATAAAGTACATGGATGAATTGACCTATTATCTCAAAACACTATCAAATAGTCACATGAAAAATGGAATGATGTTGTGAATTGGTCATCCTAAGTGACCATCCATAAACGGTGCAGACAAAACAAATATCTTTTTATATTTTTCAAAAAATTTATCTAAATAAAATATTTTTGTATTTTTCAACATTTTTCAAAAGCAAAAAAATTATACAAAAATGATACATAGTAGCAATAGGCAAATAATGTCAACATGAACAACATCTTATGCTAGTAAACAAGTCAAACCTAAATCGTTAGGTGCGGACGGGTTTTCCAAAGGTGGTGTTAACTTATGAAAAACCTCCATCAAATCTTGTGATGTTTTGACTAAAAACTTAACTTGCTTACCTAAATGTGCAAACTCTCTCATGTAATCTCCAGGAGCATGTAAAGTATCATCATTGGGTGCATGTGTAGCAGAAACACGTGTAGTTGCAAAACGTGACACATAACCCAACTTAAAGCAAAATTCCCTAAGGTGTCCTCTCCTTTTGCAATGGGAACAAACATATGTAGGACTATGAACACCTTTCTCAAAAACTCTAGGACGCGCTCTCGTAATAGGAATGGGACGCCTAGGTGGGTTAAGGTGAGACTCACGTGACTCTAACACTAAAGTGGGTACCGGTTCGGGTGCTACTTGGGAAGTAGAGGCACCGTCATGACTTATTCCTAACTTCTCACCTTTACCCTCAAGAACCACCTTTTCCATCTTCTTAGGTGCGTTCTCAAAATTTACTATGACCTCCCTGGCAAGTTCGAGATCACTCTCGTGTTGGGATACACGTGTCATCAGACTAGACAATGTGTTGGTCAAATCACACTTCTCCTTTCTTAAAACCTCCTTGTGTCTCTCCAAATCTAAAACCCGACGAGCTAAATCTCTATTATACTTCTTTGTTTCAAGGTCTCGGTGTACAAATCTCTTAACGCTTTTTGGAGCTCACTTTCATCTCCACTTTCACTCTCGCTTTATCCCTCACTTGAAGCGCTCAAATCATCACTATCGCATTCATGTGCTCACACAACTCGAAAAAGCTACAAACTTCTCACCACTAGTCTCATCACCCACACCTTCACTATTATCACTAAGTATGGCAGGCATGGATACTTTCTTTCCCTTCTTTCTAAGCCACGTAGGCAACTCAAATGACTTATGTCCCTTACCCCCACATTCAAAACATGTCACGTTCTCAAACTCCTCCTCACACTCCTCATCTGAGTCATTCTCGTTATCTTTCTCACCGCTTTCTTTGGCCTTTCCTTTGTTTTTATTTTTCTCAAAAAATCTCTTTTTATTGGAAGAATTATTTTTGTTCATGTTGAGAAATTTTTTAAAATTTTTCGCAAACAAGGCCATATCATTAAGATCAAAATCTCCCTCAGAATCAGACTCACAAACTTTTTCTTTCTTTTTCTTAAAATGGGTCTTTAAAGCAAGACCATTATCCTTTGCCTTAATGGTTTTGGGAAACATGTCAATCTCATAGGTTTGAAGATATCCTATAAGTTCTTCTAGCTTAAGTGATTTCAAATTTCCCAAAGAGTTCAAAACAGTAAATTTAGGAATCAAATGTTTTGGGAGAGATCTCAAAATCTTTTTAACGACACGCATGTTGTCAATTACTTCACCCAAATTAAAACATGCGTTAATAATGTCCAACAAACGTGCATAAAAATCATCAAAGCATTCAGACTCAGACATTGTGATAGTCTCAAATTTGGTGGCCAAATTTAGTAATTTTGATTGTTTAACCGCGTTCGTACCCTCATGTGTCAATTTCAAAACATTCCAAGCTTCTTCAGACGTGGGGCACGTCATAATTCGGTGGAACTTGAATTAAATTTAGACAGCTTAAAATCATCTTCAGTCCAGGACGACACAGGTTTTAAAGATGTGATATTTTCAACGGTGACCGTAGGAGGAGTCCACCCATTTTCGCAAAGGAACCAAACACGCTCGTCAATGGCTTTTAAACTAGATTTCATGTGAGCTGTCCAATAGGCATAATTAGACCCATCAAAAATAGGAATCTGATTATATAAGTGCTTCATAGGAAAATTGCAATTTTTCACAAAATTGATTTAAAAAATCAATATCAAACGATTTTGCGAAAAATAGGAATACGCGATAAATTAGCACAACTCGCTCTGATTCCAATTTGAAAAACGTAACTGTGTGATAATTGATTAAATTCACAAATTTCTAATTTGACACACTTATTTAGTTAGAGTCTATTTCAAAACCAAATAAATTCAGCCCTTAAACATGCATCTAAATGTGTTCTTGTGTCAAACCATAAGTAAGTAAAGCATGCAATATAAATTTAAGGAAAAATCCACGCAGGGAAAAACCTTTTTATTTCTAGAACTTTGAATAATTCACAAGGCCATTGACTTACATACAGCCTGATAATCGCCCACAAGTGTAACGAACGGTGTCTTCGTCAAACCTTCAAAGCAAATCTGAAGTGGTTCACGCGCAGCTATACCACAAGGACCGCAACCCAAAACACTCCGCAGAGACTCCATCCATAATAGATCACAGCTCTCCAGTTGTAGAGTTTTCCCAACAAAGGTAAACAACAGAAAAAATTGTGTTCTTGAACACCAAAACAATTCACTAAAGCATATGGGTGTTTTGTGAATTGAAAACAAAGAGGGATTAAACCCTAAAAGGAAGAAGACAAAAGAATTCTTCTTTCATAGTTTTTTTGTTATGTAAAACGCTGGGACTTCTTAAATAAAACGAAACCATTTAATGAGTATTTATATAAAAATTTCGTCGCCTCGAAATACGAGTTCGTTCGAACGAGATAGGGGTCTCATGCAAACGAGGACAGATGTCGTTTGAATGACATCGCGCGACACTCTCATGTCGTTCGAACGACGTACAGATGTTGTTTGAACAACTATTGCGTCAAAAAATTAATATTGTAATGTCCTCTCCAATACTTAGAAAAAATACTCATTCTCAAATTTTGACGAAAAAGTTCGCTCCAACACTTAGAAAATATTTTGTAAAAATATCCCAAAAGCTCTAAGTGGAAAGTTAAGGTATTAAAAATATAACCTTACCAAAGTAAAATTCGCCGAGTCTTTTTGGTGAAGAAGTTGATATTCGGATCCTTCTTTGATGCTTGAATATCCTTGAAAGCTCTTCGACGGTGTAGCGGTATACGACTTACTAAATTGATAACAGACTTATAAAAATATGTCCTTACAGATTGGTGTCACAAAATTGTGATATACTTAAGAGATTGGATTTAAGGCCTTTAACAAATAGAACATCATTTATTTCAGGAAGCCCATGCTCACTCAATGTTCCCTTACCTATGATCTGAGATGAAACACCATCTCCAAACATGACACTACCTCCAAGGAAGTCTGTCTTGTTTGTCAATTTTGTTTCATCCTCGGTCATGTGTTTCGAACATTCAGAGTCTAAATACCATCCAATTGAAGTTCTTTGTGCCTTTAAAGAAGAAATGACAATGTTGCACTTGAGCTGGGGTAGTAAATCATGTTTTCTAATCGAAATAGTCCTGGTTTTAAAAAAAATTGGGCATTTAGATTTAGAAATTTTTTTAGGGTCTTTCTAAATGATTTTTTCTTAGTCTTGGACCCACTCTTTTTATTTTTTGAGTTACATTTGTTTGTGGCTTGTCTAAGAAGTACATAAGTATTTATGGTTTTCCTAGAATAGTTAAAATTCTGGTAGGTAGGAGTATATGTCCTTTTTTGGAAACATTCATCTAGAGTATGTCCAAAAATATCGTAGTAGGAGCAGTACAGATGGGTATAGGACTTGACTTTTTTATTAAAGTCTTTGAAATTTGGCTTGGATCTATTGGGTACAGTAGTCTAGTCATTATTGGATTTAGGTTTATGTCCTTGGTTTCTGGTAGAAGGACAAACATATTTGGTTTGACAGTTTGGTTTCACTGTTGATTGTACTGACAATGTGTTGTTTGAGGGACATTGAGACTAGGTTCACCTTTTTGAACATTTTGAGAAGTTTGGACTTGTTTTATAAAAGCAACATTTCCATGAGAAAGTTTGGCCTTACTTGTGTGAACTATTTCTCCAAAACCTAGGCCATACTTATCTTCAGAGTCAAATTTGCTTCCAGTAACAATTTTTTCATAAGTCTTGGTTTGTGTTTCAAAATGTTGACATTTTTTAAAAACATTTGAAACTTTTTGCTTTGGCTCTTCTAGTTCAATAAGGGCTGCCTTGTATTTTTGTTCAAATTCATGGTTCTTTTGAATCAAAGTGTTTATTTTCAAGTTGTAATTCTCAATCTCAGTCTCATGAGCAACACATTGGGCAGTATAATCTTCAGTGTTCTTCCTAATGGTTTGGTTAAGCATATCGACACGCTCACTTAATGTTTTTATAATTTTCTCTAGGCGAGCACTCTTCTTAACCGTTTGTATCAACCCAGGCTTTTTCGCGACTATTTTATATTATTTTGCCTGGTGGGCTAATTTTATAAAATAGGGGAAGTTGGAGTAAATATTATTTCCAATGATATTAAGGGATAATATTTACTATTTTTTGTTTATTTACCGTTATGAGAAGGTAAATAACATTATATTGTGATTTATTGTGTCGTAATATGTGAAACGACGGTTATGACCCATATATATATTGGAGTATAATTAATGAAATAAAATGAAGTTGGAACATAAAAATAATTCACTTTATTCTAAATGCCAAAATAGGGGTGCAGTTGTTTTTAGAATAGTCGAGATAGTCGAAATAAGTGCCAAGTTGTATTTTTGAGTTTCGGGCACTTTTGGCAGGTTATGACTCAATTATGTGGATACGAGTCATTTTAATGGTGTATTAGCAATTAAAAGAGGGGAACTAATGTTTTAAGACCTGGTTAAGTCTCCCACCCCTTTTATTTTCTCAATCTTGTGTTAGAAGCCAAGAGAGAGACAGAGAGAGAACAGAGAGCATGGGAGAAATGGGAGGAAAGAGAGAAAAATGGAAGATTGGAGCCGAAATCCGTTGCTACCGGAGGAGAATCCGAGACTACAAACTCGAGGTAAGTTTCTTACTTTCTAGATATTGATTTAATGTGATAAATTGCATGTATAGTTATAATTTGGAGATTTAAACCATTTATGGGTTTTTGATGAATTTGGTGTTTAAATCCTAAATCTTGTAGTTCAATTTGATTTGAGGAAAACAAATTAGTTAGATGATGTGTAGGGATGTTTGGGTAGAAATTTTTGTTGTTGATGTTGATGAAAATGGAGGATTTGAGATTTTGGGGTTTTAAGGTTCATACAACCCGTATCCCAAATTGGGCAAATACGTAGAGCCGAATCGATTCGGCTCCTAGGCGAATTGATTCGGTTAGGGGGCGGGATATAGGTCTGGGAGACCGAATTGATTCGGGCTAAGACCGAATCGATTCGTACTAAGACAGTTTGCTGGTTTTACTCACCAAATCGATTCTCTTTTGGGTGAATCAATTCACAACCAGGGGTGAATCGATTCGGCTGCCCTATTTTTGTGAGATTTTCCTAGTTTTGTTTTAGCCCTTTTCTTTTGGGTTCGAGGTTTAGGAACCTTCCTTTGGGAAGTAATGGGGAGTCCTATGGGGCTATTTTGGGTAGACAAATGTCCTAGGATAATAAGAGGATAATTGGGCTTACCCCGAGGGCTAGTTTATGTAAGTTAATGTCCAAATGATATAGGACGTTAACTTAAAATTTATAGAAGGTAAAAATGTTAATTTTGAGACTTGTGGGAGTCTATTATAGAGGGAGAATCATTTTTATGATTTATGGTTTTGTGTTGGACTCTTGGAGACTAGTGTGAGTCTATTGGCACTTCGGGTCTTAGGTCATTAAAATAATATGACTCTAAGAGTAAGAAATGTATATTCTAAAATTTGGAACAAATGGAAAAATATATATGGTTTTCGAGAATGTAAAAGGGGATGATTTCAAAATAGAAAACTGATTTTCATAAATGTTAATTTATGATTACACACCTCTCTAAATCGCTATCATAAGGGAAGTTCGCGCGTGTGGTGAAGCCCCCGGCTAATGAATGCAGGGTGGATATATCCCTAGGCCATATGACCAGTTATTGCATATTTATTCTACGCTTGTGAGGTAATTCTGGGTGTGGTTATGACTCACTCGTAGGGTTATGTCCGCTTCCCGACGTTTCGGTATGATTCCAGGTTGTCTTGTTTTATAGGCCCTAGAAGATGATAGCAATTTAGGGGCGCATCCAGTGGGGAAACCCGGAGGGACGGTATTAGAATCGTTATATGTATGTGAATATAACTATTCATAATAATGTGGGACATTATTGATGTTAAAGCATTTTATGATAATAAAATGGCTTTACTTACATTTCCCGGATGGAAGAAGGGAAATAGGGAAGTTAAATACATTTTTCCGATGGAAGAAGGAAAATCGAAGATATGAAATGAAAAGGTAAAGCATTTTTATGTTAATAAAACTTTCTTTTAGAATATGTATTTTTCCTGGATGGAAGAAAGGAAATAAAATTGGTAAAGAAAGTTTTGAAATGAGATTGAATTGGTAAACATTTGATAAAATGAATTGCCATATATGTATTTCCTAAAGAGAATAGGAACTGTGCCTTAGAATTGTGAATGGATTTATTTATGTCTCCTTGAGTAGTTGCAGATGAGACTTCCCATACATATATGTATATACTGATTAAGTGCTAAGGGTCTAATGGATCTCGAAGATCAACCTTGCCTAGGAGTAGTGTATCGGGTGGGTTCCTTGTTTGGATTTCGCTTCGCGAGACACCCCACGCATGAACAGGTCATAGTGTTGAGAATGGGGAGAAGTTAGCCCTTGGTACTTGGGTTAACTAGAGCATTTAATTTATATTACGCTAGGTTGTGCTTTTAGATGTGAGAGGTGAGCAATATTATGTTATTTACGAGAGAATTAAGCACTTAACTGTCATGCATTTTAGTCACATGGTAATCATATCAAACCGGGCCCTGACTCGTCTACATTTATTTATTTTGCATGCATCTCTTTGTCCTTTCAGGTGCTCTACCGCAAGGACACCCGTATTGACCATTCCTTTTCAATTGTCTTGGAGCTATAGCAGTTGCGGATGTTCTAGGATAATCATTTTAGACGCTTCTTTCCATTGTACTCTAGTTATGTTCAGTTTATTTACTCGGTCGTGTTGCCCATGCTTTGTACTCATTTATCATAATGTGATATTAAATTGTAATACTCGGTGTAACTATTTGTATTGGTCTGTTAATCGATAACTTATTCGGTTATTATTTATTATATTGTTTTTTCGTTACCGTTGATTTTTGGTATCCACCGTTTTTGCAAATGGGATTGTTGAAGTGTTTTTCTTTTATTTACAAAATTTTAAATTTGACAGTCCGTTTCCTAAAATGATGGGTAGTTAGCTCGTACTATTATTTTAGTAGGCGGGTTGTCACAGATGGTATCAGAGCATTAGGTTCTAGAGTCCTTAGGAATCTGTGCGGACATATTATGCTTCCAGCGTTACTTTTGAATTGATATAGAGCTTTAAGATTAAGTTCGTTGATTTCTCTTGTGAGATTTCGTTCTCCTGCTATGATACGAGAACCCCAAAAATCTTTTGCGTGTTCGTGTGAGATTCACAAGTGGTATGAGGAAGGGCGTCAGAGGAAGGCCACTGTGAAGGCGCCATGAGACGGGATTACTAAGAACTGTAAGTTGTAGTCGGGGATGAAGGCCGCTTTGGAGGCCTCTCCCTTCGTAGCATTATCTTATATCGCTACCGTGACTATTAAGTACAGTAGATACAGTTTTCCAAGTATCACTGGAAGTAGGAAGTGTAACTAAGCTTGGGATTCCAAGCGACGCTAATTTAAAGTTGAGAAGTCCTTGATGAGGACCACATGTTGAAGTTCAGTCCGATGGAGGAAGTGTAACCTCATTTGGTGGAAGTATAAGGCCCAGGAGTTTTGGCCTAGAGAGGGGTACATAAGTTCCCAGGTGCGAAGATTGGAGGAAAATCTTTCACCCATAGGAGTAAGGTTGAAGTGGCGGAAATGGTAGTCGCCATATTTTGGTGGAGTCGAAAGTTTTTCCCATAGATATACCCGTTAGATGTTTTCAATAGCGAGTTTCTCTGGGATAATTGGAATTATGAGAAAGTAGATTCTCAAGTGTTCACATGAGGTTCGGTCAGAGGCCGACAGTGAACAAAGAGTTACAAGGTTAAGGAAACCTTTTATCGAAGTGGGTAGATACAAGGAAGAGAGATCCCTTCAGTGGAGATGTTAGTCTCACTAGTAAGTGTTGCTAACACTTCTAGAGAAGTAGTGTCCCCATTGGTGGACATACAAATGGGGAAGACTCATTGAACTAAGGGAGGGGAGGCCGGTAGCATGTTCTATTTTATTGTGGAAGTTAAGGGAACTACGCGAGTAATCGCCAGGGTAGCTAGATGGATGAACGATTTTTGATGTGGAGTGTATAACCACACATTTTGGACCTTGTTGATGGGAAAACAAGGGCGAGAATGGGTTGCCTAGTTGTGGAATGAATGGAAGTAGTTTGGTTCGGTTAAGACTAGAATAATGTGTCTAGGAACCATCAGTAGTGGCGAAAGAGATTGGCATGAATGTTGGCGGGAGTTCCACCTTAGTTGAGGGTGGAGTATCCCTTATGATAAGATGGAGTAGTATTGTATTTACTCTAGATTCGGGTGTGTATATTGAGCTTGTGGCACTATCGACGTTATTATAGAAGTGTATCTATATGACTTCCATGGTAGGGAGGTTCTATATTTTTTTCTTCACTCGTTATGAGGTGAGTGATGATACTTTAAAAGTATATGTGTGATATGTGCTACTCGTATTATATGTGTTATACAAGTGGGAATGTTCTTGGTTTGGTTGGAGCGATAGCAAGCAAATAAATTGAGAGGCTATCCTATTTCTAGTTTTAGAAAGGAGCTAGTTGTTCTATAATATCTCTCCTGGATACAGGTTGAGACTTTATAGAGGTGGTTTAAGGTATGTAGGAAGTTTTCATTATTTGTTTGTTTGACTGTTACCCTATCTCCACGACCAACAAAGTTAAGTAGTAATGTATAGGAGGGGTTACTTGTTTGGATTTTTCTTTGCGAGACGCTCCACGCATGAACCTTAACGACGTTGGGAGTGGAGAGACATTGCATTTTCTTTTCTTTTCTTTTCTTTCTTTCTTTTCGTTGTTGGAATGTTGGGTTGGAAGTTTTAGCCAAGAATCACGTAATTGAGTGATTTAAGGGCTAAGCTGATGTGCGATATAGGAGCACTGTATTAGTCCTTCCCTCTGATCAATGTGGGGGAGACTAAGATATGAAAGTCAAATTAAGACTTATGGTTATGCCTTAATGAGAAGGCCATTTAAAAAGATGTATGTATGTATAATGGGATAAATCATTTGAGGCATCTTACAGAAAGTAAATGCCAGATTAGTTGAATTTCCAGTTAATTGATATGGTAGGAAATAGAAACAGAAGTGCATTAGTAGGGTTATGAGTTAGGATTTTAGCGGTCCCGATCATGTGTCTTCGAACGTTACATCTCGACGACCGACGATGCGAGGTAGTAGTGTAACGGGAGGGTTCCTTATTTGGATTTCACCTTGGCGAGACGTCCCATGCATGAAACCGAACGAATGTTCGAATTCGGGAAAGGTCTTGGACACTAGGGATATAATTAGTATAATACTTATTACGACTCGATTAGATTATATATGTCGACTTTAGGATTATTAGGGTGTAAGGCCTTTACGGCATGCAACATTGTTTTAGGAAGACGGTGGGGAGTTGACCACAACAGGTTTGTGGGTTAACTCTAAGTAGGATTAGGTCCCTAGAATGAAGAAGTATAGGATCTCAAGTGATGCGGAATGTTAGGACAAAGGAGGTGAGGCCTCTCATAGGTAGAGTGTTACGTCGGTAACCTATCTTTCGGGGAGTTAAAAGGATGAGTTGACTTTTACTCCTGCGCTCGTGTTATTAGGATCGAGAGTGGATTTAATTAATGAGTCTATGCCGGGAACGGGAAGTATTAATACTGGAGTATGGAACCATTGTTTATGCGTCTCACAAAAGTGCGAAGTGTTATCCCACGCTCGATGTAGAGTTCGTAGTGGTAGTATTTGCCTTAAAGAAAAAGAGGCACTACTTCCTGGGTAGGAAATTAGTCTTTTTACGAGCAACAAGTTGAAGTTCGTAAAGGACTATCAATTGGATAATTCCCTTTCGTTAAGGAAATGCGAATGGGGTAGCTGATGCACTAAGTAGAAAAAAAACTCGTAAGTGGTTGAAGTTAGCCTTATGCCAAAAGGCATACCTCGAATGGGCGTGTTGACTTAAAGGAAGGATGGGAGTAGTAGTTCTTATGGATCGAATTTCTGCACAATAGTTCGGATCGTTTTCTATAAGTATGGTGCCGTGTGTGTGGCCTAGTGTAGTCGGCTGAGTAATTTTCCTGCTCGTCGGAAAGGAACCAACAGACAATATATTCCTTGGGCTTGGAGTGGCCCGAGAATATTTCTGTAACGATTGGGGCTCATTGAGATGCATACTTGCAAGGACTACGCCAATGCGAATAGAAGTAAGTAGTGTTGGGGTTGAGCGATTATATGTTAGTGTAGTTATTCCCTGGCAAAGGTATAACGTGATTCGGTAAGAAAGGCAATATGTGCCTAGATGTGTAGGTATCTCTTTCCATAGTATAAAAGTAGGATCGATAGTTCATGAGGAACGATTTGGTGCTATGTTAGAGCACGAAGAATGTAGACTGAGATTGAATAGTGATGACCTTAGTCCGAGTCCAAAGGGGACGCCGCACTGTCGAGGGGTTCTCTAAGAATGATAGAACGATAGTTTTTAATAGTATACCCTTTGTATGATTATGGGGTACGCCTGAATTTTGAGGGAAAAATTCCCTTCTAAGGGGGGGAGGTATGTAACAACCCCATCTTTTGAGTGACAATTTTATATCATTTTGCCTGGTGGGCTAATTTTATAAAATAGGGGAAGTTGGAGTAAATATTATTTCTCGTGATATTAAGAGATAATATTTACTATGTTTTGTCTATTTACCGTTATGAGAAGGTAAATAGCATGATATTGTGATTTATTGCGTCGTCATATGTGAAACGACGGTTATGACCCATATATATATTGGAGTATAATTAATGAAATAAAATGAAGTTGGAACATAAAAATAGTTCACTTTATTCCGAATGCCGAAATAGGGGGTGCAGTTGTTTTTAGAATAGTCGAGATAGTCGAAATAAGTGCCAAGTTGTATTTTTGAGTTTCGGGCACTTTTGGCTGGTTATGACTCAATTATGTGGATACGAGTCATTTTAATGGTGTATTAGCAATTAAAAGAGGGGAACTAATGTTTTAAGACCCGATTAAGTCTCCCACCCCTTTTATTTTCTCAATCTTGTGTTAGAAGCCAAGAGAGAGAGAGAAGAGAGAGATAAGAGAGAGAGCTTCGGAGAAGTGGGAGGAAAGAGAGAAAAATGGAAGATTGGAGCCGGAATCCGTTGCTACCGGAGGAGAATCCGAGACTACAAACTCGAGGTAAGTTTCTTACTTTCTAGATATTGATTTAATGTGATAAATTGCATGTATAGTTATAATTTGGAGATTTAACCCAATTATGGGTTTTTGATGTATTTGGTGTTTAAATGCTAAATCTTGTAGTTTAATTTAATTTGAGGAAAAAAAATTAGTTAGATGATGTGTAGGGATGCTTGGGTAGAAATTGTTGATGTTGATGTTGATGAAAATGGAGGATTTGAGATTTTGGGGTTTTAGGGTTCATACATCCCGTAGCCCAAATTGGGCAAAGTCACAGGGCCGAATCGATGCGGCTCCCAAGCGAATCGATTCGGTTAGGGGGCAGGATACAAGTCTGGGAGACCAAATCAATTCGGGCTAAGGCCGAATTGATTCGAACTGAGACAGTTTGTCGGTTTTACTCATCGAATCGATTCGCTTTTGGGCGAATCGATTCGCAACTAGGGACGAATCGATTCGGCTGCCCTATTTTTGTGAGATTTTCCTAGTTTTGTTTTATCCCTTTTCTTTTGGGTTCGAGGTTTAGGAACCTTCTTAGGGAAGTAATGGGGAGTACTATGGGGTTGTTTTGGGTAGACTAATGTCCTAGGATAATAAGAGGATAATTGGGCTTACCCCGAGGGCTAGTTTATGTAGGTTAATGTCCAAATGATATAGGAAGTTAACCTAAAATTTATAGAAGGTAAAAATGTTAATGTTGATACTTTTGGGAGTCTATTATAGAGGGAGACTCATTTTGATGATTTATGGTTTTGTGTTGGACTCTTGGAGACTAGTGTGAGTCTATTGGCACTTCGGGTCTTAGTTATTAAAATAATATGACTCTAAGAATAAGAAATGTATATTCTAAAATTTGGCACAAATGGCTAAATATATATGGTTTTCGAGAATGTAAAAGTGGATGATTTCAAAATAGAAAAATTATTTTCATAAATGTTAATTTATGATTACACACTTCTCTAAATCTCTATCATAAGGGAAGTTCACGCGTGTGGTGAAGCCCCCTGGCTAATGAATGCAGGGTGGATATATCCCTAGGCTATATAATCGGTTATTGTATATTTATTCTGCCCTAGTGAGTGAATTCTGGGTGTGGTTATGACTCACTCGTAGGGGTATGGCTGCTTCCCGACGTTTCGGTATGATCCCAGGTTGTCTTGTTTGATAGGCCCTGGAAGATGATAGTCATTTTGGGGCGCATCTAGTGGGGAAACCCGGAGGGACGGTCTTAGAATCGTTATATGTATGTGAATATAACTATTCTTAATAATGTGGGACATTATTGATGTTAAAGCATTTTATGATAATAAAATGGCTTTACTTACATTTACCAGATGGAAGAAGGGAAATGGGGAAGTTAAATACATTTTTCGGATGGAAGAAGGAAAATGGAAGATATGAAATGAAAAGGTAAAACATTTTTATGTCAATAAAACTTACTTTTAGAATATGTAATTTTCCTGGATGGAAGAAAGGAAATAAAATTGGTAAAAAAGGTTTTGAAATGAGATTGAATTGGTAAACATTTGATATAATGAATTGCCATATATGTATTTCCTAAAGAGAATAGGAACTGTGCCTTAGAATTGTGAATGGATTTATTTATGTCTCCGTGAGTAGTTGTAGATGAGACCTCCCATACATATATATATATACTGATTAAGTGCTGAGGGTCTAATTGATCTCGACGATCAACCTCGCCTAGGAGTAGTGTATCGGGGGGGGGGGGGTCCTTATTTGGATTTTGCTTCGCGAGACACCCCACGCACGAATAGGGCATAGTGTTGAGACTGGGGAGAAGTTAGCCCTTGGTACTTGGGTTAAATAGAGCATTTAATTGATATTGCGCTAGGTTATGCTTTTAGATGCGAGAGGTGAGCAATATAATGTTATTTGCGAGAGAATTACGCACTTAACTGTTATGCATTTTAGTCACATGGTAATCATATCAAACCGGGCCCTGAACCGTCTATATTTCTTTTTTTTTTCATGCATCTCTTTGTCCGTTTAGGTGATCTACCGCAAGGACACCCGTATTGACCATTCCTTTCCGATTGTCTTGGAGCTGTAGCAATTGCGGATGTTGTAGGATAATTGTTTTAGACGCTTCTTTCCATTGTACTCTAGTTATGTTCAGTTTATTTACTCGGGCATGTTGCCCATACTTTGTACTCATTTATCATAATGTGATATTAAATTTTAATACTCGGTGTAACTATTTAAATTGGTCTGTTAACTGACAGCTTATTTGGTTATTATTTATTATATTATTTTCCTATTATCGTTGATTTTTGGTATCCACCGTTTTTGCAAATGGGATTGTCGAAGTGTTTTTTTTTTGTTTACAAAATTTTAAATTTTACAGTCCGTTTCCTAAAATGATGGGTGGTTATCTCGTACTATTATTTTAATCAACAGTGATGCTGAGAATGGACCATCTTTGATTCCTGTGATTTTTAGAGTTTTGGGTTGGCCACCTATTATTTTAGTAGGCGGGTTGTCACACCGTTTTAGTGTACAGTTCATGTAAATCAGGCAAATCATCATTAGATTCACTATATGCATCATGTGAATTGTCCCTTATAATTTGTTTAGGTTCTTTGCTCATGCACACATTCAATTCATCATCAACATTCTCACTTTGACTCACACACAATCTTTCAGCAGTAATAGGAACAAAATTATCATCAATATTATTAACAACATCAATAGGCACAGAAGGTTCATGAACTGGCAAGCATCATCATCATCATATATTATATTAGCAAAGAAAGACATGCAATTCTCATTCATATGGGTTGACTCAGTTTCATCCTCATCAGAATCACTAGTATCGTCCCATGTTTTACACATATTGGCCTTATTGTTGTTATTAACACTAGCAGGACATTTATTAGCATAGTGACCAAGTTTACCACAACGATGACATTTAACATATTTTATCTCAGGTTTAGGTATGTTGGGATCATAGGTCCTCCAATTGTCATAAGTGTGTTTGGTATTGTCTCTGTCCCGAGGTCTGTGAGATTAATTAGATTGATAATTTGATTTGCCTTATTTAGAAGCTACAACATTTCTGAATTCGAAAATCTTTTTGAAATGCTTACTCATGAGAGCTACTTCACTGTCAAGGTTTTCTAAATCACATTTTTTAAGACAGTCAGTGTCAAAGTCTATAGAGTTCAATTTAGGCACTGATAATTTAGATGAAAACACAACATTAGAGCTAGAGGCTCTACTGGTCTATCTGGTCAATTGCTTTTTAAAGTCCAATTCCAATTCAATACTCCTAAGTTAACTGCTAAGAAGTTCAGGTGTTAGATTAGGGTCATTCATTTCCTCAATTGCATATCTCTTGTTGTCAAACTTAGATGGAAATAACCTAAGAATCTTTGACACAATTTCCTTTCTACTGTAGGTTATACCATTTGCATCAAGCTTTGTAAAAATGTTAGGTAACCTTATATAGAAATCGTCAAAGGATTCATTGTCATTCATAATCAGGGTGTTATATTGTTGAATAAGCATTTGGGTTTTTCCATCTTTGACATGTTCGTCACCCTAGTGAGCAATGACTAAAGTGTCCCATGCCTCTTTAGAAGTTTAACAAATGGATATTCTTTTGAATTCATGTTCGTTAATGGACATGAAGATGACATTTTTTCCTTTGTTATTATCAAGAGATGCTTTTTTCTCATCCTTAGTAAATTCACTAGGAATTTTCTTAATCCTTGTTGGATCAGTGCCATAGGTAGGTTTAGTAGGATGTTCAAACCCTATTTCAATCATCTCTAGACTTCATCACCCAAGGTTCCATGAATGAAAGCATTCATTCGCACTTTCCCGTACGAAAAATTGTTTCCATCAAAGAGTGGTGGTCTTGGTAGGTTACCTAACTTCTCAAATTCTTCTTCCATACTCAGATATTTTCAGAAAGAAATTTTGAAAATAATTTCTCAAGTTTCAGGGTCACAACAGGTATTCCTTCTCTGATACCAATTGAAAAAAAGCCTTAATTCAAAAATCTTTTTGTTTACTAGATTAATAACAAATAGTTATAAGTTGAGTAAACTCCGAACAAACTTTTTTGGGCAAAACTCTTTTCGAAAAACACAAGATGTGTTGCGAAATATTTTTCTGAGTTTATGGATTGAATTCGATAGTTAATTACCTTGAGTTTAGTTTTTAATAAACATCTACTATCTTTACCATGCAGTACTAATCACAATAACAATTAAGAACATTCAAAGAAATAGACACAATAATTTTAACGTGGTAAAACCCTTAAGAAAGGGAAACATCCACAGTGCCTTCTACAGCACAAAAAAATCCACTAGAATAAAAATCAGGTTACAACATAGATGCAAGCCACAAAAATCCTAAACTATGTTCATAATGTACCTATGCGAGATTCTCCACTCCAAAAGGTATTCTGATTTGGAACTTGATCTTTTCTTGCTGCTTCTTTGTCTTTTCCTTGATATCCTTCTATTTGAATTAAGTTTCTAGCAACTCTTTCAAGTACACGATTCTCAAACAGAACAATAGTATCTAAGTGTTCGTGTGATGTAGTGTTTGTGATGTGTTACTACATGAAACATGAAACTCACCCTCTCAAGATTTATACAAACTTTCCTAACAAATTACAAATAGTTCTATCATGAAAGTTATTTCTAAATCTAGACTTCTCTAGCAAAGACTTCCTTATCTTTTATATAACCACAGATCTCAAGGAAACCTTGCTCGAAAGATGGTTCAAGGTCTTTTACAATTTTTGGGTTTTGAAAATATTTTTGAAATTGTAAACCTCCTATTGCAGATCCAACTAGAGTAGAAGTCTACTTTAATAAATCAGATTCAGACTTAACATGCAAGGACTGGTTCAACAAGTTTTGATCTAAAACTTTATTTTTCAGATCTGAATGCTTTTGAAACTTTAGCAGGAGTTCGTTTATGTTCCTATTATTTTTGTACACCAGTATTTCATAAAATATGAAATAAAAATTTGGAAACATTCACAATTCACTAGATCTGAAAATTATTTTTGAAATAAGAAATTTTATTTCAAAACTAGTTGAAACAGTTTAGATCTAAGAAATTAGATCTAAAAAGAAAACATAAAGTATACGTGAGATATTCTCTTATAGAAATACTCGGTTTCAATAATGAAACATAAATCTTCCTTAGAGATGATTTCTGAGAGAATCAACGTATTTGAAGAGGTCTTCAAACGAAGAACAGAAACCAACAACACAAAACCCTATAAAGATTTAACTCTCAAATGTTGGGTTTACTAATGTAAGGGAGTTTTAGGTTTTGGTGTTTGGTTAGGGAGAAACCTCACAAGGTTTGGATTCTATGAAGAAATTATGGTTTCCTTTCTCTTTCTTTTTTCTCTCTTCTCCCTTCTCTCCCTTCTCTCTCTTCTCTCCACTCCCTCTTTTTTCTCATGTTTAACAAATGAGCAAAAGTCTAAAAATGCCGAGGGTTCTTCTCTTTTTATACTGAGCAAAGAAGGATCGAGAACAGCAGCCTCATTCCAATGGCTATGATCAAGTCTAACTGGTTTGACTTTGATCCAACGGTTTAACTCATGCGGTGGGTTATAAGGTCACTGATTGGGTAAGCCTGGGATCACAAGGATTGAAAATGATCGCATGCAGTACATTGATTAAAACAAATTAAGGGTTGAGATTGAGTATGCAATATGTGAGTATAAGAAAACACAAATCCAGCCGCTTCAAAACAAACACGTGTACGCACAGGATTAAGCTGAGACACGCGTATGAAACTATTTACAAAGCACACCTCAGAGTCTCTAGCTCTTTCGGATTCTACCCAAGCAAACAATCAACAAAGAATACAAATTTCTGAAATTCCATTTTGACCCACAAAACTTTTAAAACCACTTTTTAATTAAACCAAAAAATATTTAAAAATATATAAAATGATTTGTTTGGAAATAAGTTGATTTAAAAGGAGTTCAAGTGATGATAAACCATTCAAGCACATAGGTAATATATAGGATGCAATGCAAGTGTCCTATTTGTGGTTATAGGGTTAGAATCAACTTCCCTTTGAAGATTCTCTTGGACTAGGATTTCTTCATGTAGAATGTACCTTTGAGGAGATGGAGTTCTTAAGATATACTAACCTATTTTGTCTATATATCCAAACTAGTTGGAACTCCTATATATACAGACTCAAGTGAGTCAATATATAATGTGTTCTCGTAGACATAAAAATATTCTTTTAGGGTACGAAACCCCAAAACAACAAAATGTCCCTATGAAAGGCACGAATGCGTTGCACGGGACCAAAGTAACTCAATTTTTTTTTAAATATCAACACTTAGACACAGAAGCGTGTTTTTAGGGTATAAAAACCCAAAACAACAAAATGGCTGCCTTGCACGAGACTAATGTAACTTAAAGGAACTGGCTACGTATTCATAGGAATCCCTCTTTAAGAATATGATGATAATTGACAAATATCTACACTTATGCTTAAAACATTTCATTAGAGGGAAAAAATCCAAAACATCGCCAAAAGGCCCCGTAAGGGATATGGACACATTGAATTCTTAGTCATGGGACTCCCAGATTGATAGTATGCCAATAATTTAAAAATCTCAATACTTAGGGTAAAAAGTATTGGTATAGATGGAAAAACCCAAAAGCAGTCCCCAAACGGTCGCATAAGAGACACGAACACCTTGCATGAGACCAATGTAACTCTTAGGAGCTGATCGCGTAGTCATGGTAGTTTGAGACTATGTTGATAATTTAAAATTTTAAAGATTTAGGCCTCAAAACATGCTTCTAGAGTGCTGACACCAAAAATAGTCTCTAAACAGTCCTATGTGAGACATGACCATCTCGTATATGGCCAATGTGACTCGTATTAACTGATCTCATTGTCATAAGACTCCCAATTTGAGAATATAATGATAGCTTATAAATACCTATACTTATGCTTAAAAACATGTCATTAACAGGCCAAAACATAAAATAGCCCTTAAATGTCACTGTAAGAGATATAAACACCTCCAAGGACTAATGTAACTCTTAGGAACTGACTGCATATTCACGAGACCAACTGTTTGATAATATGATGAAAATTTGAAAATATCGGTATTTAGGCTTAAAAACATGGAGTCAGAGGAAAAAAAAAACAACCCCCAAACATCCCCATGAGAAACACAAAAACCTCGCACGGGATGAATGTAACTTGTAGGAATTGACCGCATAGTCACGGGACCCTTGATTTGAGAATATGAGAATAATTTGCAATTATCTAGACTTAGGCATAAAAACATGATATTAGAGGGAGAAAATCCCAAGCAGCCCCCAAGAAGCCCCGTAATAGGCATGAACACCTGCACGGGACCAATCTCGTAGTCATGATAGTTATGGTTTAAACATGTGATGATAATTTTCAAATATTTGGACTTACGCTTAAAAACATGTCTTTAGAGAGAAAAAATCCAAAACAACCCCCAAACTGCCACATAAGAGGCACGAACACCTTGCATGAAACTAATGTAACTCATAAGAATTAACTACATAGTCATGAGACTCCCAGTTTGTGAATGTTATGATAATTTGAAAATTTTAAGATTTACTCTTAAAAACATAACGATAGAGTGCGAAAACCCAAAATAGTCCCTAAATGGCCCCTTAAGAGACATGGGCACCTCCCACAGCACCAATGTGAGTCATAGGAACTAACCGCATAGTCCCGTCACTCCCAGCTAGAGAATATCATGATAATTTGCAAATATCCAAACTTGGTCTTAAGAATATACCGTTTGAGGGGGAACTAAAAATAACCCCCAGATGGCCCCATAAGAGTCGTGAACAACTTGCACAGTTATAATATAACTCTTAGGAATTGACCCCATAGTCATGGGATTATCGATTTGAGAACATGACAATAATTTGAAAATTTAAGATTTTGGCTTAAACACGTGCTACTATGAAAAGAAACACAAACCATCCCCCAAACGGTCCAATATAACCCTTAGGAACTGACTGAATAATCACGGGATACCCAATTATAAAATATGATGAAAATTTGAAAATTTTAAGATTTAGGCTTAAAAACATGCCGCTGGAGGGAGAAAATCCAAAATATTCCCCAAATTGCGTCGTTAAAGACATGAACACCTCACATGGGACCAATGTAACTCTTGAGAAATGATTGCGTAGTCACAGAACCCTCGATTTGATAATATGATGATAATTTGTATATATTTTTAAGCAAGCATAAAAACATATCCTTAGGATTGATAACCCCCCCCCCCCCCCCCCCAAAAAAAAAAAATAAAAAAATAAAAATAACAACCATATAAAAGGGCCAGAGACCTCACTTAGGACCAATATAACGGATAGGAGCTAACCGTGTAGTCATAGGACTATCGATTTTAGAATATTATGATTATTTAAAAATCTAAAGCATTTGGCTTAAAAACATGTCATTAAAGTGTGAAAATCCAAAATAGCCCCCAAATGGCCTCATAAAGGCAGGAACACCTCGCATAGCGCCAATGTAAATTATAGGAAATGATCGTGAACTCAGACTACCACCATTTCAAGAATACGATGATAATTTCAGGCTATCTAGACAGGCTTAAAAACATGTCATTATAGGGGAAAAAACCAAAGCAACCACAAAAGGCATGAACTCCTCGCACGAGATTAATGTAACTCGTAGGTACTTAGCGTACAATTATGGGACCAATGTAAATTGTATTATATTGGCCATTGACTATTATATTTATATCCAAATTTTATCTTAATATGATATTGGTGATATAATAGCGTTTTAATTTTATTTATAAATTTTGGTTTAATTTATCAATGTTATTTTGAACTATGAATGTTTGGTATGATTTATGAATTAACTAGGATGTCATGGTGCTTTACCTTGAATTGTCAAGTCCATGGTCATAATATTGATTAATTGTATATGAAATTGTTGTTGAACTCATGTTTTTTTGGGGAGGGTGCCTAAATGTAATTTTTTTAATAAATGGATATCGTCACGACTTAAATCCATAACCCTATTTTTTTTAAAAACAAATAAATAAATGTCATAGTCCGTGACCATGGGGTCACAGGTTTGATCTGTGACTCAATTTGAACATTCTCCCATACATTAGGGTCATGGACCAGGTTCGTGACCATGGAGAAAATATTGTCCCTCGGGAGACACTGCGATGCTCATTTAGGGTCATGAATTATGTTCTTGACAACTATTGTTAGGCACGGTGAATATGGTCATGACTATGGTCCATGATCCGTGGCCATGGTCATGGTCTAGGTCTGTGACTACCTTCAATATATTGTGTAGTCTTGAGTTATAAGTTAGGATTTGAGTTTGTTTGTCCTTCAAGCCTACGATGTGAATTGGAGATTGGAGAAGTCAAGTAAAGTATCATCAAGATCATTTCAAGTTTCTATTAAGATTCTTCTTCATTCCATGGGATCTTAAGAGGTGTGAATTCCTATTATGTTTGAGCCCCAGATATGTTTTGGTTGTTAATGTTTTAAAATATTTGTCCAAGGTATTTTTGAAAAGGTTTTCAAAAGAACATAGTTTAATTTTTATAACTAGTTATAACAAGCCTATTGTTTTCGGTGAAAAGTTTTATTCAATGTCATTCAAACGACATGCTTCAAATGAGGTACAAGGTTTCATTTAAACGAAGTTTAAGAGAGCTTTGAGCCAGACATTTATTCCTTGAAATAATGTTTTCGTTAAAAGGGTCATTGGAAACTCATCCTAATGAGTTTCCCACTATCATTTGAACGAGATTATTTGATTAAAATACAATGTGATATCTCATTCAAAAAACATTCATGTTTTTGTTCAAACGAGTTTACCTCAATTTTGTGCAACAGACTTTTTTTTTAAATTAAAGGGCTGCCAAAGTGTTTTTAAGATAGAGGATTGCCAAAATGATTTTAAGAGGTGTATCTAGAGCCTCCTAAACCATAATTTACACCCATAAGTTTGAGATCCATAAAAATAACATAATAACTCTATTTGAGATCTCGTGTGTCTTTCACCAAGTGCATTTGCTCTTCATTGATTATTGATTCATGTGGTGGATATCGTTTATGCGTGGTGCGATAGTTGGGCCAGTCGAGAGGCAAGTATTATTGGTGGATACCAAGACATGGGAGGTTCCTACATTGTTTTGGCCATTGGTGGTTGTAAAGAAGGTAGCAACGAGCGAGGAAGTGCATCAATGATTAAAGGTTTGGATTCTATGAGTATATACATATATATATATATATATATATATATATATATATATATATATATATCATAGTGAAGTTTTATGGCTATGTCATTTGACGTTTTGCCCGTTGTGGGTTTTCCTTATACAACGTCGTGTTGTATAACTGTTTATTTTATTCTTGCTATATCACCTAGATAGTAAAAAGTGACTGTGTGATAATTGATTTAATTAGTTCGCAAGTTTCCAATTAAACCTTATTTAATTAGAGTCTATCTTTAAACCAAATAAATTATGCCCCTAAACATGCAACTACGTGTGTGCGTGTCTCAAGCCATAAATAAATAAAGCAGGCGACACAAATTTCAGGAAAAATCCTCGCAGGGCAAAACTTTTTATTTCATTATAATAAGTAAATCGCAACTTACACGGATTACAATGAGATACAGTGACACACGAATACCTGCAGGCGTCGGTCAGTATCATTAGTAATGAATCCACACACAGCGAACCCACATGGACAGCAATCCAATCAGCAAAGGAAGAACAACAACACTCCTCAATGTCACGCAACCATAAAACTTGGTAAAGACTCCCTCAACAATAATAAGCAGCCCTTGGTTGCAGAGATCTCCTAATAAAGATGAACAAAAGCAAAATAGTGTTCTTGGGTTCAAAAAGGATTCACAAAAATATGGTTTGATGTGTGAATCAAAACATGAGTTTTTCGGACTAAAAAATATGAAGACTTGAGGTAATAGAACTCTTAAAAATGTCTCTCAAAATCTTAAAAAATAACTCCTCCGAAGTTGGATTTTAGAGGAAAACAAAAAGAGTTTTGAGTCGGTGGGACTTTTGCTGTACGTGTACCCGAAACCGATTCGCATGTACCCGAACCGATTCCCCCCCCGAATCGATTAACTATGCGGTTTGAGGTACCTCGCTGGTTTGGGGTTAAAAAATTAGCATTCTTCTATGGAATTTTCTCCATCTTCAAAAGGTCGTAACTCCTTCACAGTAGCTCGGATTGAGGTGTCGTTTCTTCCAGTATCTTCGAGGCATCGAGCTCTTCAAATTTACTTTTGACCAGACCATCGAACTATGGCTATAAAATTACCAAAATGCCCTTGAACTTTCCTATCTTGTCTTTATTTCATTGTTTTGACTTTTCTAGCGTACCACTTGCATAAAATCCATAAAATCGTGGAACGTGAAGTCGATGAGGCAGATGAGGGACACTTGATGAAGATGTTGAATGCTTGATTCCTAGAATTCAGATAGAATCCTTCATGTAATATCGTGAAGTGATGTGGCAAATGTAGCGACGTACGACATACACAAATGTAACATATCGAACTTGAAAAAAATGTCCTTACAAATTTCCTCCTATGTCTATGCCGATACAAAATAAAAAATCCGAATTATTATCATTCAATTGACCTATACAAATCTACAAAACTGGAAAGATACAAATGAGTAAGTCTTCATCGTTTGTTCTTCAAATCTTCAAAACCTCAAATCTTTTCTCATCAGGGTGTGCAATTGATGATCATCAATGTAGTACCTACACACATGAGATAAAGCAAATACCACGTGACGTATCTACTTTGAAATGAGATAAACATAGATAATTCAAACTCCCCCATAATAGGATAATTCGTTCTACCCCTTTTTGTTATGTTCCCAAATAGACAAAAGACAAGAATAAAATCAAACAAGCAAAATCGGGGTGTCACGGTATTCAAAACAAGGCTTCAATCCAATGACAAATGTGCTCTTGCAAAGATATACTAAAAAAATCTTTACAAACTATTTTTGACATTTTCAAATATTTCATATAAAAATAAGATGCTAAAAATCAAACAATGGGTTTAAACTCAAACAACCAAGTCATAGAAATGGAATGAATGGGTGTGAACACATTCGATAGGTAAATCAACTCAATCAATCATATGTGCACGATGAATACGTGTACTCCTAACAAATGAACATCAAAAGTATCCTTAGGGTAAAAATTTGTTGAATTTATATTGCATCATCTTATACAAATAAACAAATCAAAGTCAAAGTGATTTCCACACCAATAACTTCCAAAACTAGTTAGTGCTTTTTCAAGATTTTCAAGGACGTGCAAACCCGTTATTAAAATCTCCAACCAAACTCCCACATATATATTTTATTTGAGAGGTGTTAAACTAAATTCTAAAACTTTGGAGAATTGGTGCAAAAACCTGAATGGACCATAATTGGCATGAATTTCTTTTTATTGCCTTTAAATTTTTCCGCGCTCTTTTAAACCTCCTTAGACCCCGGATAATAAAATTCCTCAATTTTTTAGGTCCAATTTAAACGGCGGCTTAATCACAAAGGATAAATGAAAATCTTTCGTAGCCCTTCACCGTTTTTAAACAAAGCACACAACCTCACAAACATGGTTCAAAGGTGCACACTTTTTATTATCTTATTTTATCGCGCTTGGTTCATTTTAAGGACATGATTCAAGTGAAAACACCCAACCAACATGAGATCAAACAAGAAAAATAATCAAACAAATCCGTCCACCTGTGCAGTAAAGGAAATCATGAGTCAAACATGTAGGAAGTAACACTCAATTACATCTTAATGACTCCAAACATTATAAATCACATGGATTAATTGACCTATTGTCTCAAAACACTATCAAATAGTCACACGAAAAATGGAGTGATGTTGTGACTCGGTCATCCTAAGTGTCAGTCCATAATGGTGCGAACTAAATACAAAAATATTTTTGGATTTTCTCACAAATTTTATCAAAAATAAAATCTTTTTGTATTTTTCAAAATTTTCCAAAAAAATAAAACACACAAAAATGATACATACTAGAAGTAGGCAAATAATTTCAACATGAAAAATTTCCTATGCTAGTGAAAAGTCAAACCTCAATCGTTAGGTGCTGAGGGGTTTTCCAAAGGTGGTGCAAACTTATTAAAAACCTCCATTAAATTTTGTGAAGTTTTGACTAAAAACTTAACTTGCTCACCTAGATGTGCAAACTCTCTCATGTAGTCTCCAGGAGCATGTAAAGTATCATGTGTGAGTGCATGTTTAGTAGAAACACGTGTAGTAGAAAAACGTGACACATAACCCAACTTAAAATAAAATTCCCTAAGGTGTACTCTCCTTTTGTAATGGGAACAAACATATATAGTCCTAGGAACACCTTTCTCAAAAACTCTAGGACGCGCTCTCCTAATATGAATGGGACACCTAGGTGGGTTAAGGTGAGACTCTCATGAAACTAACACTAAAGTGGGAACCGTCTCGGGTGCTAATTGGGAAGTAGAAGCACCGTCATGACTTATTCCTAACTTTCCCCTTAAGAACCACCTTTTCCACCTTCTTAGGTGAGTTATCAAAATTGACTTTGACCTCCCTGGAACGTTCGATATCACTCTCGAGTTGGGATACACGTGTCATCAGACTAGATAACGTGTTGGTCAAACCACACTTCTCCTTTCTTAAAAACTCCTTCTCTCTCTCCAAATCTAAAACCCTAGGACCTAAATCTCTATTATACTTCTTTGTTTGCAAGGCCTCGATGTACAAATCTCTAAACGCTTTTAAGAGATCACTTTCATCTCCACTTTCACTCTCTCTTTCTCCCTCTCTTGAAGCGCTCAAATCATCACTATCGCATTCGTGTGCACTATTGTGGGACAAAGTGGGTAGGCTCACACAATTAAAAAAATCTTCAAACTTCTCACCAGTAGTCTCATCACCCTCACTACTATCACTAAGTGTGGCGGACATGACTAGTTTCTTTCCTTTTTTTCTAAGCCACGTAGGACACTCAAACGACTTATGCCCCTTACCCTCACATTCAAAATAAGTCACGTTCTCAAACTCCTCCTCACACTCCTCATCTGAGTCATTCTATTTTTCCCTCTCACCGTTTTCTTTGGCCTTTCCTTTCTTTTTATTTTTCTCAAAAAATCTCTTTTTATTGGAAGAATTTTCTTTAGAATTTTTGAGAAACTTTTTAAAATTTTTCGCAAGTAAGGTCAAATCATTAAAGTGTCCCTCAGAATCGAACTCACGAACTTTTTCTTTCTTTTTCTTAAAATGAGTCTTTAAAGAAACGCCATTATCCTTAGCCTTAATGGTTTGGGGGAAACATGTCAATCTCATAGGTTTGAAGATCTCCTACAAGTTCTTCCAACTTAAGTGATTTCAAATTTCCCAAAGAGTTCAAAATAGTGACTTTAGGAATAAAGCGTTTTGGGAGAGATCTCAAAATCTTTTTAACAACACGCATTTTATCAATCACCTCACCCAAATTAAAACTGGTGTTAACAATCTTCGACAAACGTGCATAAAAATCATCAAAGCATTCAGACTCAGACATGGTGATAGTCTCAAATTGGGTTGCCAAATTTTGTAATTTTGATTCTTTAACCGCGTTCATACCTTCATGTGTCAATTTCAAAACATCCCATGCCTCTTTAGACGTGGTGCACGTCATAATTCGACGGAAATCGTCGGGGGTGACGGCTCCAGAAGTAGCACTCAAACCACGTGAATTAAAATTAGACATTTTCAAATCATCTTGAGTACAGGCAGACACGATTTTTAAAGAGGTGATATTATCAACAGTGACCGTGGGAGGATTCCATCCATTTTCGCAAAGCAACCAAACACGCTCGTCAATGGCTTTTAAACTAGATTTCATGCGAGGTTTCCAATAGGCATAATTATTTCCATAAAAAATAGGCACCTTATTAAATGAACATTCCATTGGAAAAATTGCGATTTTCACCAAACTGATTTTTCAAAAAAATCAATCACACAATTTTGCTGAAAATAGGAATACCTGATAAATTAGCGTAACTCGCTATGATACCAATTTGTAAAATGTGACTGTGTGATTATTGATTAAATTAATTCACAAGTTTCCAATTAAACCTTATTTAATTAGAGTATATATTTATACCAAATCAATTCATCCCCTAAACATGCAACTACGTGTGTGCATGTGTTAGCCCATAAATAAATAAAGTCTGCGACACAAATTTTAGGAAAAATCCCCGTAGGGCAAAACCTTTTATTTAATTATAGTAAGTAAATCGAAACTTACACGGATTACAATGAAATACAATAACACATGAATACCCGCAGGCGTCGGTCGGTGTCGTCAATAATGAATCCACACGTAACGAACCCACATGGACCGCAATCCAATTAGCAAAGGAAGAACCGCAACGCTCCTCAATGGCACGTAACCATAAAATATTATAGATACTCCCTCAGCAATAACACACGGCCCTTGGTTGCAGAGATCTCCCCACAAATATGAACAAAAGCAAAGTAGTGTTCTTGGGTTCCTAAAGGATTCACAAAAATATGGGAATGATGTGTGATTCAAAACATGAGTTTTTGGGACTAAAAAAAATGAAGACTTGAGCTAATAGAACTCTCAAAAACGTCTCTCCAAGTCTTAAAAAATAACTCCCCTGAAGTTGGGTTTTATAGGAAAACCAAATGAGTTTTGAGTCGGTGGGACTTTTTGCTGTGAGTGTACCCCGAACCGGTTCGCATGTACCCCCCGAACCAGTTCCCCCCCGAATTGGTTCACTATGAGGTTTGCGGTATGTCGCTGGTTTGGGGTTAAATAATTAGCATTCTTCTATGGAATTTTGTCCATCTTCAAAAGGTCATAACTCCTTCACAGTAGCTCGGATTGAGGTGTTGTTTCTTCCAGTATCTTCGAGGCATCGAGCTCTTCAAATTTCCTTTTGACCAGACGTCTAGACTATGGCTGTAAAATTACCAAAATGACCTTAAACTTTCCTATCTTGTCTTTCTATCATTGTTTTGACTTCTCTAGCATACCACTTGCATAAAATCCATAAAATCATGGAACGTGAAGTCGTTGAGGCGGATGAGGGACACTTGATGGAGATGTTGAATGCTTGATTCCTAGAATTTGGATAGAATTCGTCATGTGATATCGTGAAATGACATGCCAAATGTAGCGGTGTACGACATACACAAATGTAACATATCGGACTTGAGAAAAATGTCCTTACATAGATATGTGTTTTTTGGTAAGATGAAATTGGACTGATTTTTTACACAACTTTTGGTTAATTGGTGCAAGGATAAAATAGGTTAATATAATTAAAAAAAATTGAAATTTGGTATAACCCTAGCACTGTAGCGTTACTCAAATTGGTATCAGAGCAGGTTACACTATCTTATCATGATAGATCCTAGTTTGTGCATTTTGGGTTGTTTAAATGTATTTTAATCGAGAGGGGAGTCCAATTACCCGACTTCCAATGTTTGATAGTTAAATTTACCATTATTGGAAGGAAATGATGCAATTTTTCTCAAAAACAGTTGATGAGAATGTTTGGAACTCCATAAAGCAAGGATGGTCTTTTCCAACTAAAGGTGGTTAACAAAAAGCGTATTCATTTTGGTGAACATTTGAAAAGAATGCGTGTAATTTTAATTCTACGGAAGTGAGCACTATTTTTTGTGCAGTCATAGCTGAAGAGCTTCGATGGATTATGAGTTAGGGGAATGATAAAGATGCTTAAGAGATTATAAAACCCACACACGAGGATACTGGTATGGTTTGGGTTTCTAAATTATAAAATTAGACAACTAAGTTTTAAATGATTACAATGTTAGAGTAATAGTCTTTTGATGAAGTTTATATTAAATTGTTGGATATTGTGAACTCCTTGTTTAACTGGGTAAGCTTGATCCTAGAGCGATTAGAAAAATCTTAAGGTCTTTACCTAAAAGATTTAATGACAAAGTCATGGTACTAGATTCTCTTGTTATGTTATACTATGCATGTCCAAGAACTTGTAGGTGAAATCCAAACCTACGAGATGAACTTGTGTCCTTTGAACAAAAAAGATGATATGAAGGATGTTGGCATTAACTAGAAAGTCCAAAAGGAGGATACGTGAGATTTTTGTAGTAAGGGTGAATTATATCCTGAAAAGGTAGTTAAGTTTTCTAGGAAGTTCCAAAAGTTTCTAAAGATTACAGAAGATACTAGGTTTTAGAAGAAATCAAAGAAGTTTCTAATTGACCATGATAAGAAGAGGAGAGATAACCCAAAGAAGATGGATGACTAGGATAAGTGTTTCTAATATCAAAGGTTCGGGCATTATTCATGTGAGTATCCCACTTAACTAAGGAAGGAAGCTAAGAAGCCTACACAATGCTAACCTTTGTCATAGTGAGTCAGAAGAGGAGTGTGATTCTATCGCGGAGAGTAACTTTATCTCTTTCACTTCTAGTCATGTGAGCCAAAATAAAAAATCTTCTAACGTTCAAGATGATCATATACATAAAGACTCCGAGGCTTGATCTTGTAATTCCCAGAGAAGAAGAAGAAGAAGAAGAAGAAGAAGAAGAAGAAAAACAATAATAGTAACCAGAACAAGAACAAGAGGAAGAACAAGAGCAAGAATAAGAACAAAAAGAAGAGGAGGAAGAGGAAGATATCGAACTTCAAATTTACTTTCGTGAGTTTTATAATGGGTTTTTTAAATTGAAAAGTTCTAAGTTGAAGGAACGTGACATCAGCAATGATAATAAAAAATTAATTAAGGATTTGATGGCATGTAATAAAACTCGTAGGGATAAGCTCGAGTACGTTGAGGGAGAGACAGATAACCTTCATGGATTGTTTAAAAAATTGAAGAAGGAGTCCGTAATATTGATGAGTCTTGTCTTCTGCTTGAATCTATCATTGTGGAGTTAGAAGAGTAATTTAGAGGCTCCAGCCATGTCTAATGTGATTTAGAATCAAGGTCGAAGAAGTTGGATGAGAGTTTCGGCACCGTACAAATAAAAAATGATAAGATTGGAATTGTCTTCGATGATCATAATGATTGTACTCCTCGACCATTCTCTCTCTAATCCTTCGCTTTAAAGGCATTAATCCCGCATTATGCCCAATCACCTCATAAAATCACACCTGAAAAGGCAACATAATTGTTCAAATAAAATCCCAAAAAATATCTAAAAAGAATTAAAAATTAAAAAATTCCTCGAGATGATACATGGGCCCAGTAAAAGACTACAGACAACACTAAATGAAGTCATTAAGGGAAGTGTAAAGAGATGCCAGTCTCAAACTCATCCAATCATATTTGTGGATCTTAGAAATAATCCAAATAAATGGAAAAAAATAATAAATGTAAAACATCTCCACTCATTTCCATAATAAATCTCCCCAACATAAGTAAAATTAACATGTAGGTCACCTGTCACACCTACTACCCATCTCCGACATCTACATGTCATGACAACAAGGTGTTCTTCAATAATGGCACCTTCACCAACTCCAAAGATACAATACTCCTAAAATCACTTAGATCTGCACGAATCTCTTCCTCCGTTAGATGGACCATCCTATCCATCTCTATTTGGTGCCCCTTACATTCTAACCCCATTAACTGATCCACATCGATCATAGTAACAGTCATCTCACACACAAATAAGAGGAAGGTATGTGTGGTGTCTCACCATGACTCTATCAATCCACATAAGAACTTAATTAAAAGCGATGAATAATCCAAAGATCCAACAAGAGGATCAAATCGGGTAGCGCCCACCATGAGTTGTGTCTCCTCGGGAAGCTTTCACCACACTTCTTTATCCCCATCGTACCACGAGAAAGAATAATCAACTGGGCAATATTTTTCCGTGAAAGTAAAATTCAAAACCCAAAAAACATTAAACCCCAACAAAGAAATAAATTCTCAAAAAAATCCAAAATCCCAAAATTTAATAAAATAACTTTTTTTTCTTTTTGAAAAATCATCCAACAGCTCCGCATAATATTTCAAATTCCCAAAAAATTCAAATAAATTCTCAATACTTCCAAAAAGTCATAAAAATATCAAAAGCTAAAAACCTTATTAAATTGGAAAATTTCCTTTGAAATTTCTCAAAATCTCAAAAATAACCAATCATCTCACCATCATCAAACACTGTAAACATTTATCGAATTGACCTCTTCACTCTTTAGGTCCACAAAATAGACCCCTCAACTCTTTAGGTCTACATAATTGACCCCCTAACTCTTTTGGTCCTAAAAATTAATCTTTCAATTCGTTGGATTCACAAAATTGGCTTCTTCACTATTTGGGTCCGTTGAATTGACTTTCTTCTCCCTTTAGGTCTGTTTAACTGGCCCACTTCACTTTTTGGTCCATAAAATTGACCTCTAAACTATTTAGGTCCGTGGAATTGATATATTTACTCCTTAAGTCCTCTTAATTGACCTCTTCCTCCTTTTAGATCCTAATAATTAACCTTGGCCCTCAGAGTTGGCCTCAATCCTCTGAATCGATCGGTTACATTTTTTAAGTCCTCATAATTGAACTTAGCCCTTAAAATTTTCCTGTAATCCTCAGAGTCGATCTTGTACACCCTTCTGGTCCTCAAAATTGACCTTGTCTCGTAGCACTAGATGGGATCCTATGAACTAGTCAGATACACTCTTTAGGTTCACAAAATTAACCTTGTCTCTCAAAATTGGATGTGTTTCTCTTAATCGTTCTCACACACCCCCTAGGTCCACAGAATTAACCTTGGCCCTTAAAATGATCGGGATCCTCTGAATCAATTTCATTAAAATTTTATCTTTGCAAAATTTAACCTGTCCTCAAGATTAGCCGTGATCCTCTGAATCAGTCACATACACCCTTTAGTTCTGTAAAATCGAGATTGGCGTTCAGAATTGTCCACAATCGTCTGAGTCGATTGCATACACTCCCTAGGTCCTTAGAATTAGGCATTTTTACCCAACACTCATAACGTTTAGTAGTAGATCTGTCATTCAATGACCTTTGCTCATTCTAATCTCTCCTTCAAGGGAGTCTATAGATACCACATTCTAGTACCCCTCATAGACCTTCATAGGTTATCCTTCTAACCTTGAAACCCCTTGTCCTCCTTCAAACCCCAAACTAAAAGTCATCGGATGTTTTACTAGATCCTTTTGACTTCAATAAGTTCTTAGACATGAAAGTATCTCAATACCCTTCCATATGGCTTTGAATCCCCTTTCCAACAGTCCATAGGGTGCGTGAATCAGACTTACAACTTTCATTTAAATATATTTACACTTGTAGATCACTAGATGATTACCGAGCTCCATTTGACAATTACTACCTTTTAGACCTAAGACTTTCTCAATGGAATTTCATAGGGCCCTAAATGCCCTTTACAATGGTCTATATTGGTCATGAATCAGACTTAAAATTCAAATTCATCTACTTTGCTATTATGAAAACCCAAATTGAAGGTCAGTAGATTCTTTTGAGATCCATTTGACTATGGTCAACTCTTAGACTTGAGATTTTCTCAACAAACTTTATATAGCTCTAAATACACATTTAAATAGTTGTGTCCATGCATGAAAGTGAACTTACGATTTGTGTTTTGTGATTGCTTTTCAAAAAATTCCCTTCCGAACTGCCTATAGACACCCCCACCTATTCCTATAGGCAACAACTTTCCTTACTTGGCCATAAAGTCTAGAAGGCCTGCAGATAGGCAGTGAAGACCTATGCCGACCAGAATTCCCCTATAGGCAGCCTAATATTTTATCCCTTTTTAGAGTTTCCTATTTAGGGAAACTCTTCCCTCACTATTTTGTGGTCCTCCTCAAAATTAGTGTGCAACTTGTATTATATCCGTTTAAAAAAAATTCTTCTAACATTCCATTACCTCACATTCACCCCAACTTTCACCACCACCTTTCCACCCTTACACCATCAATCCAAACCAACCTACATTCTCATCAAAAATTTGGTTCTAATTCACTTAGAAGGTCCAGATTCTATCCATTAAAGCTCAATAATTTAGTGTCATTTCTTACACTTCGCTATTTTTACATTTACTATTTATTTTACCACCTTTAATCAGCTTTTATGTGTGAGTGTGTGTGTGTGTGTATATTTGTAAATATTATTTTCATAAAACTCAAAAAATAAAAAAATTAATCTATTAATCCTAAATTAATGTTTTCTCTAATTTTTTCATATTTTCATTACCTGTACATGTTTTCTTCACAAATCAAATTTCAAAAAATTTAGTTTCGATCTTATAAGTTAAAAAACCCCACCCTTGTTTTATTTCAAACTAAACGAGATTTAATGCTAGTTTCAACTAAGTATGCCCCCGAAATTTTTCTTTCAATTTAAGTCCTCCTTTCTTCCTTTTTCAGATTTTATCCATTACCCTTCCATTTCTATTTTCATATATATTTTTTATTTCTTGTAGAAGTCCCATCAGATATGTGTACTCATTCACTCATAATGACTCATGATCTTGTGTACAATTCATATATATTGCATTTATTCTACTTTCCTTTAAGAGTCTTATCAGATGTGCATATTCACTCTTTCATAGTGAATCATGATCCAATGTAACACTCACATTTTTCTTTCATATACATTTTCATTTCTTTCTGTCCTACTCTTTAGAATGGTACGTTACCTTCTTTATCAAGATGAGGACACGATGATTTCACTCCTCATTACCTTTTAATGCATATATATACATTTTTCACACCTCTTACGCTCTACACATTTTACGAGAAATGAATAATATTTATATAGCCCATTGTAACACCCCGCCAGCCCAGGGAGAGCGAACGGAGCGCCACTACGATAAAACTAAACTTAATCGACAAATAACAGGGTATAGAGCATCTAAAAATCCCACAATGTATAATAAAACCCACTAATATCAAATTCTTTAAATTAAATACAACCAAAAGTCTCTCGAAATAAAACAACTATCTATCTCGAAATAAAATGCTCTATAGAACAAAAATAAATACAAATCTTCCAAATTGTATTCTCGAATAATTCTTTCCAAAAATAATCCATGCTAAAATCAATCTCCATAGCGCCCAAAATCCGCGCTAACCTGCCACTAAAAGAAAATATCGGGAAGTACAAAATACGACAGGAAAGATGCTCAATAAATATTAGCGATGAATAAAACGTAACAATACGAGTATGAATATTAAAATCAAATGCGAATCTCATAAGCATTTTTATCAATATAATTTCTCAACAACACATTAATCAGAGTTGCGAGGCCTCACCATACCCCGCCATACTTTATCAAGTTGCCAGAATAGGAATCTTAGCTGGTGCCCAAGATCACTGCCACATTAAAATCTCATGACAACATGCCCAACACAATAATAGTACCACATGAATCAAAATTTGATTCCAATTTTTTTTTTTCCAGATTCCAATTGAATTTAGCAACTCAAATATGAGTCAATAATCACAAGAAAATAAAGGGAGTGACACTCATGAGATTAAGGAGCATATTGCGTAAAACCCCATACCTTAAACCACAAAAAAAGGAACCAATATAAATCTACCCATAAAAGTCAGATTACACCATCAAAAATAGTCCTTAAAGATCCAAGAATATCCTCCAAGATCCAACACCAAAAAAGCCCCAAGAACACCTCCAAAAACTAGGGTTGAAGCATAAAATAAAGGGGCTAAGTTTATAAAAAGATAGGAAAGAAGAATATGTTTGCTGCTAAAAAGTTGTACCTCAAAGGGTCACCCACGACCTTAGTTTATAAGGCAAAACCAAAAGAGTTTGAAACAAAACAAACCACTTAACAAAACCTTTTTGATCATGATTTATGTCGATATATTTACCCCTAGCGTCGATCGATCGATCGCCCAGGAAATCTGGCAGTTCGACTAAAAATTTTTAAAGGGACAAATATTTAAAAATCAAAATAAAATCCGTTTTAACTCCGTTTTCAAAACCGTTTGAAATTCTAGTCTTTAAAAATAATTCTCAACATAATTGAGCAAGAAAAATAATTTTATCAAAAACTTTATTTTCCTCTAAATTTTGAAAATACCCCAAAAATTACGCGGGTTGTTACACCCATGAGAGACCAAAAGGGAAGAATGGGAGAACTAATCCTTTCCATTCGGTAACTTAGGCCACAAACCTATTATTTACTAGGTTTCGTATACATCAATTAATCTTTTGATGTCATTTCTCCAGGATCAGCTATATATTTTACTTGTTTTGAGTAAAATAAGTTAACGACCCCATTTTCTATATTCCACCCCTTGAGGAAGATCGCTTTATGTTTGTTGGAGCCCGCGAACATCACACGAGCGGCGTAAATGAAATTATCTTCATTTACCCCATATGAAAGCAAGGTTATAGGGCACACTCGAATTTCTCGAATAACCACACCCCTAGAGGGTCATAAGACCTCCAGATGTAGAAGTTTTAGAATTTCAAGTCCTATAATGTCTCATAATAACTTTGTACTTAGAAGTTGTTAAATTTTAAGTCTTACATTGGGTCATAAGACCTCTAAACTTAGAAGTTCTTTTAAATTTTGAGGTCCATAATGGGTCCTGAGACCTCTAGACCCTATCCTACTAGGATAAAAGCCTTATAACATAAGTTTGAGGTTCCACAAAGGGTCCTCAGAGAACTGAACCTTTATCCACTATGATGGAAGCCTTATGGTATAATTCTAAGGTTCCACGAATGTTTTAAGACCTCTGAACCTCTATTTACAAAGTTGGGAACTTAGACTTTTATAAAACTAAAAATTTGAACAATTTTTACATGTAAACACTTAACCTCTGAAACATTTTGAAAATGAAAGTTTTCTCTAAGTCTTAGACCTTTTATCTATAGTTTCAAAGAGATATTTTACATTTTAGTGTTTGTATTTTCTAAAAAAAAGTTCCATTTAAACAAGAAGTTTTGTTAAGGTTTTTTCATTTTTGTTTAATTATGTTCTTTCGAAAACAATTTTTGGGGCAAAATTTTCCTTTAAGTTGAATTTCATGGGTCCTCATACCATAGTCAATTTGAGTGGAATCAAGGATGAAAGCCATGGTAATTCCTGTAAAATGTTTAGGGTCTTTCTACCTTTGACTATTAATTAGAGCCAATGATGAATGCCTTGCAACTCCTATTATGTATTTTAACACCTTTAAGTCGTGGGGAGTTAAGGATTAAAGGCTTACAACTCCATGATTCGTTGGTATGAGGTCTCTTGAGCCTTAGACATTTTATTAGGGCCAGGTATTGAAGCCTTGCAACTCTTTATGGGTCCCAGACCTTATATTAAACTTGGATCCAAGGATTGAAGCCTTCTAGCTCATGTTGAAGATTGTATTGAAACATCACAAGTACCAAAAATAATTATCTTCATTTCATTTTAGTAGAAAAATATATCACTAGTATTATCTATAGATAGGCTCTACGTCCTTCGTGTGTGAAAGTTCATATCCATCCTTATTTTTTAGGTATGCTGACCACCACATTGTGGCATTCCCACTTAAGTTGCAGCTTTCTTTCATTAGGATTTCTATTTGAAATGGTGTCTCTCTCAATACTAAATCCCCCACCTTGAATTGTCTTTGGTGGACCTTTTTATTATTATAAGATGTTGTTATTTTCACATAGGCAGCCATTGCGACTAGTGCAACCTCTCTTCTTTACTATAATTCATCTAGAGACCTTTAAGACCTTCAACATTAAACCCTCACTCAACTTGATCCACCATCCACGTTGGTAATTCAACCACTATTGGGATGACTGCCTCAGTGCTAAATGTCATAAATAATGGCATTTCTCCTATAGGACCTGTGATTGTGGTTCCATAGGCCGACATGATGCTTGGCAGTTTCTCATCCCACAAACCCTTAGCCTTTTCTAACTTCTTATTCTAGTTCCTCAAGGAAGGGTTATTAACCTATTTGTAATTATTAGATAAGATGTCTCTAGGAAAGCAAAACCTATAGATGATGTTCTTTCAGAATAATTAGGGGTCTTTTTATTTCTTATGGTGGCTAAGGGCTCAGTCTTGGCCCACTTGGTGATGTAATCAATAGAAATAATGCACAATATATTTTGGTCTTTTCTTAGAAAAAAGGTCCCTACCAAATCCACTCCCTACTAAGAGAAGGTACATGGACATAGCATTAGAGCCATCTTTTCTGATGGTTGCTTTAGAATAAAAGAGAACCATGAACACATATCACAACACTGGAACATATATTTGGCATATTTCCCCAAGGTTTTCCAGAAGTAAACTTGTTTTAAAACTTTATACTCTACGGTCTTTGGGTCTATATGGGTTCCACACACCATCGTAGAGGTCTCTCGGAACATAAGTAATCATTGAGGTTCTGAGTAATAGCCATTCTTAAACAATACCCTATTCTCTATTTGGAAGCTAAATACTTCAACCGTCTAGCCTAAAGGTTGTCCTTTCATAGGACTCCAATTTTAAGGAAGGGTCTTATGGAAGTGGTCCAATCTGATCTTTGATCGACGTCGAAACAGTTGATTAAGAGTTGTGTGAGGCTAATTTGGTCCAAAGTAATAATCTATATTTCTAGATCTATCTCATCTGATGAGGATGTCCATGCAAGATGTTAATCTTCGAATTTTCTTCTTAGGGAATCCTTATAATGCATAATCTCAGTATTTAGTAGGTGACGTGCTTCACAATTGCCAAGTAACCTTCTATCATGTCACTTTTGGAATCAGAGACCTCAGTGACCTTATTATCCACTAGTTGAAAATCGTCGATGGCCTTTACCTTCTCTGCTTTCAAATGAACGACTCAGATTAATACTGCCACTAAGGCTTCACACTCTTCCTTATTATTAGAGATTTTTAATAGGAAATGGAGAGGAAGAGATATACTACCTTCTTTTGGTATTATTAAATGAAGTCCAACTCTACTACTTGAGGTGGTAGAATAGACATCCATGTGTAAGACCCATATTGGAGAGTTGGAGTCTTTTTCCTGGACAGTGAATTCTTGTGTTCATTTATCATAGTTCCTTATATTTTAGAGCTCTTGTCCTATTATTCCACCTTCGTCAATTTTTTGAACTCTTCAATTAAGACAGCTAAGGTCTGACCCATGATGAAACTCTATGGTTGATACTTGATATCAAATTCCTCTATCTCTATAAATCAGTTGACAAGCCTTCCTAAAGTATTAGTCTTATGGAGGATTTATTAGATGGGTTAATCGGTAATGACCATAATGTTATAAGATTTTAAGGAGGGCCTTAAGTGTTTGACTTAAGTTATGAGGCAAAAGGCAAGATTTTTCATCATCGGCTACTTGCTTGTATCCCCTTGTAGTGATACACTCACATCATACCCCGAATTCCTCTTAGATCAGAGATTGTAAAATAGTTATTAGAGAAGCAATAAGGTACAAGTATATAGTTTCCCTTATGATTATTCGGGATAGAAAAGGTGGGAACCCCATCCACCTCTTGAGGATCTTAATGGCTTCTTCGGCCGTTAGAGTCCATTAGACGATACTTTTAGTATCTTGAAGATGCTTAAGCACTTGTATGTGCCTTGAAGAGAAACTAGTTGAGTTAAGAAACTCTTATAGCGAGGTTATGTACTTTTTAAATTGTCCTTGGGGTCTCCATATCTAGCCGAGCTTAAATCTTTTTGGATTTAGCCTCTATGCCATGTATGGTGACCATAAAATCCAAAAATTTGCCTCTAGAAATATTAATTACATTTTTTTGGGTTGAGTCTCACCCTGTTCATTCTGGGGATGGAGATGGTCTTCCTAAGGTTCTATCCGTGTTCCCGAGCTTTTAGAGTTTTGACCAGCATCTCATCAACATACACATCTATGGATTTGACAATGAGATTTTAGAAAATGGAATTCACCACCGTCTAATAAGTATAAACTGCATTCTTTTATCTGGAATGAATAACCTAAAAATAGTGGGTACCTTTTTCCATAATAAACAAGGTCTTTTCCTCATCATCGGGGGACATCTTGATATAGTTGTACCTACACTTTGCAGTTATCGGATAAAGATAAAATTGTTTTATTACAAAAACTGTTAAAAAAAGTTATATTCATGCTTGAGAAAATAATGTTCTCTTTTTTTTCTTATATTCATATGGTATTAAATCAATAAATTAGAATGAGTCAACTGATTGACATGAATGAGAGGAGTGGTGAAGAACTACCGTTGAGTCCACGAAAATGTCAATCTGAGATAGAGGGTAAAATTCTTTAAGGAATTACGTCTTGAGGTTATGGAAATCAACAAATATTGTCCTTTTTTTAAACACATATACCAGATTAGGGATCCACTTACGGTGTTTCACCTCTCTATTAAAGTTAACTGCCAAGATCTTCTCAATTTCTTCAAAAGCACCAACGTTCTTTTCTGGCCCAAAGAACCTCTTCTGGTGGATAGGTCGGTGGTTTGGTTCCACGCAGAGGTGGCGTACCATGACCTCAGGGTCTACTAATTCCATATCGAAATGGATCTAGGTGAAAACATCTATCTTCTCTTTTACGAACAGGGCGAGATCCTCTATAATGGGAGAGATCATGTCTTCCTTAATCTGAACTTCATTACTAGTATCCTCTTTATCAATTCACATGGTGTTTAGAGAATCTATTGGCTCACCTCTTTTCTCTTTTTCCTCATCTAGTGGATTTAATTTATATACATTCATCAACTTTATGCCCAGACTCTCTAGTTGCAAATTAGACATCTCATGTGGAGGAGGAAAGACCTCTGTTAGGGATCACAAGCCCCCTTGTGAAACTTTTAGGACTTCAAATAGGCTTTGGGAGGTTTCTAGCAATTTTTTCTTCTCTTTCATAGAATATTTATTAATGCTCCCTGAACTTCTTCTGATTCCCAAACACTTATCCCACTCATGTGGGGGTTGGGAATCTCATTACTACAATTTGTGTTGATATGATAACATCTAAGTCATTGAGCAATGATCTACACATGAACATATTGAAAGCCCAAGGGAGGTCTACTATGATGAATTTGTTTTATTAGGTTAAGCAACAATGGACCAATGGTGAGGTGGAGAGTGACATATCCCAGGGTATATGTTTATTCCCCATTGAACCTAAATAGAGGAGTGATGACAAGTTGCATGTGATTAAGGGAAGGACCATAGGCTTGAAGGGATTCAAGAATAGGATATTAGTTAATCTCCCAGTTTCCATCAAAACCCTCAACATGTTAGCATTTACTATGATCATCGCGATAACAAAGTGGTCTTTATGAGGTAGATGAACCATTCTAAGGCCTATTTTTAGAAAAACCACCATTAAAACTCCTTTTGGGGGTTGAACTGGGTGGGAAACACTATTAAATAACACTCTTTCATGAAAAATGCTTATGAGGTGGGTTATTCTAGTTATGGAAGAGAGCAAACCATCAGCAAAACCTCCAAAAAATTTGTTCGCACCAATCGAAGGGACAATGCCCTTATTTTTATTATCATGCCAACCATTGCTTGCATCTTTACCCATAAAATTCTTGAGGTAAAATCTATTAATCTCCCCCTTCGATCGCTTCTTTAAGTTTGAAGCAATCATTGGTGTTGTGTCCATAGTCCATGTATAACCTAAAATACTTAGATTTGTCCCTTTATTTATCTATGGACCTCATTGGATTGGCTGTAGGTAGGGGATCTTATATTTCTACAGATGAGAACACCTCTTTTAACTTGGATATGAAGCTTCTGTAGATCCACTATTTTATCTTTCATTTTTCCTCTTTTTAGCCTCATCTACCTCAGGAGACTCCCTAAGGTGGGAGAATACTTCCTTTATCTATCCATTTTTAGTGGAGGCTAAAATGAACCTTGCTGAGATTGCGTCTTCAACATTCATATATTCCTGAGCTCTCTTTAGTAGCTCAGTCATGGATCTGGGGGATTTCTATCTAAAGATCTCAACAAGTCCTCAGAGGTCAGGCGTTGATATTTTTAACACCACACAAATGGTGTCTTTCAGATAATTAACATGGAAATACTTTTTGTTGGATATCTTAATGTATTCTTTGGGATATTAATTGATCTTTTATTTGAAGTGGAAAAGGGAGCTGACACAATTTCTCATATTCTGAGCCCCTGTGAAATGGATGACAAAGGATACCTCCACCTTAGTATAGATTTCAATGATCCCTAGTTTAAGCATGGAAATCCAGTGCGTAGACATCCCCATTAGTCTAGTGAGGAAAGCTATGCACAAGACCTTATATAGGGTGTTTTGGAAGAGCATAAGTGATCTCTAAGTCTCCATATGATCAATAGGATACTTAGACCCATCAAATTATTCAGCATTAGGCATCTTTAATATTAGTTATCTTCACAACCTTCAATTTTCTTAGAAATATTTGGCTTAATCTTAAGGTTTACATAAAAATAATTAGATGAAGTAGCCTAAAGTCCTCATATTTCAACAATACCCTAGTTAGTAACCAACTTTAGCTTATGGTGAAGAGAGGATAAGACTTCCTTAATGCCATGAATTCAAACTATTGGTTGATAGGATTGACTCTAATGGGTAGTTTAATTTCCAAATAGAAAAATAACGTAAACGTCCAAACTAATTAGAGGTCTTTCTTTTATTTCAAAATATTTCAATTTCCTTGTAAAATTTCACTTGAAAGTCTTCTTAAATACATTTGGGTTTCTTGACCCTCTCTTTAAGTTTCCTCCTCGAGAACAAAGATGGGTCGATCAACCAATGGATTGTGATCAACATACCCACTCGGGGGTCCTTGTTGTCATTAAACTGACATACATGGTTTCTTCATCCCTCTTTGGGTGTCTTATTTGGGTCAGAAAAGTCCCTAAACTGTCTTTACATAATGAGTTACACCAAGTGTTATTTTTGTAATTAAAAATCCTTTGTCTTATGGCCTAGTCTTTACGGATGTTCATCTTAACTTATTATTTATCCTTTCTAGGTAATCTTCATGTTAATGGTAATTGAAGAATTATGTATCCTAAATTTGAAGCTGGCTATCTATATAAATCTTATTGTAAGTGTCCAAATATTATTAACCATAATCTAAAGGTCTTATCGTTTTATATAAGGACATTAAATAGTCAACTTTCTAAACATCATTACTCCCAGTGACGAATAAGGTTATAAACTACTCACCTAATTCAATGAAGATGGATATTGACCTTAAGGTCAATTTTTAAACCACTTTAGGCTCATATCACAAATTGTTTAAATAAAAATATGGATCCTAGTGTATTATATTTGTTCTAAAAAGTCATGGAGTGTTGATAATGACCTATATGATGGGTTTGGTTTTACTTTCCAGCATACATGTTTATCTTAGGGATAGAAAACTTCTTAGGCAGTTTTATATTCACCACTTTATAATTGAAAGGCGAGGCCCATCCCACCATAAGGACATCCTTGAAAAGTCCTTTGGGTTACGTACCTAATAATTGATGAGTCGTCCTTTAAGTTCCTTTCATATTAAGGACTATAAATGCTCATTAGTTGGGAATTATCTTCCTTCAAAGGTCTAATTTCGATGTTCCTCAAATCGACTTACGTGGTAGTTTTCACCTATAAAATTAGATACTAGTGTGACAAGATAAGGTGGTGCACGTCTCTCAAGGTGTTGGCCATTCTAATCTTCCTCGTGGATCTTAAAATAGTATATATGATCGTCTCTAGAAGTTGGAAGTATCTTTAGAAAAAAATTATTTCACCTTATTTCTTAGAACCTCTTCTCATACATGTAAATAAAATAATCCCTAGGTCTGTTAACATAAGGGACCTCATTAGGAGAGCAAGGAAGATAACGTTCATAATGTCCCTGACTTTAATGATGGATTGCCAAACCTCTAGAATAGTAATTGGTATGATTTGAGAGTGACCTGCTAATGGATTTATTACGCCTTTTGATTCCCGATCCTTTATTTGGAATAATTTAACATACTCTTTAAAGAATGTTGAAGTCATGTCCATGATTATGGGAATTTTTCAAATGGTGGGATCGTCGTAGATTTTCAACTCATGGCACAAAATTGCACGGGGAAAAACTCTTAATAATATAGGTTGTCCAATTAAACCTTGAATTCACAAGAAAAAATATGGACGAATATGAGATTTATTTGGTTTAGGAAGATCGACCTTACCTATGTCCCCCGGGAATGGGATTATAAATTGTATTAATGAATATTTGCTATGGGTTGTATAAATTCTAGGTTAGGTTTCAATATTGTTCATTTGATGTCCTTGTCGTATATAGGGGATTTTTATAATTACAAGTGTTTCCCTAGATGCATGAGTTTGTTTACATGATTATATCGCATTTTGGGTTAGTTTTATTACAACAATCATTATAGATTAAACCTATTTTAAGATGGATATTCGTTAGTTATCCTATCATTGCATTACTTCTAGAATATCTAAATCACCCTTGTCTTGGTCAAGGTCATTCGTCACCACAAATCTAAATGTATGTAGGTTTATGATTAAATTCTAAGAGTAAAAAATGTTCTTCTTAAAACATGCCATCGTCTGATTGATGATGCAAATCATTCTCATTGAGTACACATGTTGCGTACATAAATGATGTAGTTAAATTTTAAAAAAAACATGGTTTATTGCAATTACTCGTAAAATTAAAATGGGTAAAATGAGAATTTATTTTTTTCCCAAATCTTAATAGAATTTGTTTTACAAATATGATAATGAATTCATCAAGAAAGGTTCTGAATATTCGGGGCATTAGATCCATAAAATCTTTAGAGGAATTGGATAATCCAAAAGACATTACAGTAAATTCAAAAATGTCCATAACGAGTTCAAAATGAGGTTTTTGGAATGTCTTCTTTGACATATATCTTTGAAAAGATTCTTCCACACCTAGGTTAATCAAATAATTATCTAATTCTAGGTAAATGATATTTATTCTTAATTGTCGCCAAATTCAGCTAATGGTAATATAGGCATAACATAAAACTTTCACCACTTTCTTTATATATAACACAGGTGCTCCCCTAGGAGATGAACTATGGAGAATAAAACCTTTTTCAAGTAGATCATCCAATTAGGTACGAAGTTCTAAAGGAGACATTAGATATCGAGGTATCGAAATAGGAGAAGTATTTAGGTAAAAGCTGATGGTAAATTCAATTTCTCAGGAGGGTGTATTCTTGGAAATTCTTTAGGAAAAACATATTCGAATTGTTCCAAAATTCTATGATATAAGGTAGTTGTGTTACTTTGGATTTGGGAAGTCAAAGGTTCGAAATAAACCGTTCCTTGAAACATAAAAGAATAAGTTTCTTAGTCTCGAAAGTATAGTTTCCTTAAATAAAAATTGATACAAGGATGATATTTTGATAGTATATTCGTTCTGATAATAATATCGAATCCACGTATATCTAAGACTACTAAATTTATAAACAGTAACCCTAAGCCTAGATGAATTTTATGATTATCGTATCGTTGAACACTTGTTAACCTCACTGGTAGGCAATTTTATTTCCAAAGATTGCTCAATTACTTTGGTAACATTTGTAAAAATTTATCTAGTTTAATACTAATAAATGAATGAGTTGAACTTTAATCAAATAGAATATGAGTGAGATAATTATAAAAGAATATTATTCCTTCTACCATGTTGTGTGAATTACGTATAGGCAATATGGAATAATTTTTCTCATAATTGGGGACTGGCTTAGACTTTTTACTAGCGTTATAGGGTCTATACTGATTATAGGAAGGAGTTGTTTTTTTTGTGTCTCGAAGTACTACTCGATCAGTTTTGGGCCACAGTGGCATATAATACAGGACATCATAGATGGATATGTCCTACTTCTTAGCACTAATGGTATTGAATTACTGGATAAGTGGTGCTATGGTAAATTTGAGAATAAACTTGTCCACTAGAGTTAGGATAAGGTTGGTTTCGGGTCCAGGGTGAAGTTCTAGTAACTTAGTTATTCCTATTGATAGGATTAAGTGAATGTAGATTTCCACTTGATGCGGCATTACGTTCAATAATTAAAGTGACTTGGAAAAGTCTGGAATTTGCAAAGGAGTAAAGAGGTTTCAATTCTTGGGTGTAATGCTCTCTCAAATTGCCTGCATTTCTTCATCTCAATATTCAAATACTTGGCTGCATAACGGGATAAATCTATAAGTTTGGCTTCATACTTGGCCATGGATATATTAACATATTGTAATCCTTGAAAATCTATAGTCAACTAGTCTCTTTCAGTCTCGAAAAAGTACTTTTTGAAGAAGATTTCTTAAATCCATTCCCAGGTTAGGGCGGTTATATAATGGCTTCGGATTATAACTTGTTATTAGAAATCATCTTCACTTTCAAACATTTAAGATACCAAAACTACTCGAGGACTTGCAGTATTTCTTACCCCGTTGAATACCTTCATAATTTGGCGTATCCATTTCTCAGTCTCATTTCCTCCTGACTTCCCAAGAAATGGAGGGGGTTGTTGTCCCAGAATATCTTTGAGATCATTCATTTGATATGCCTCATTAGTAACTTCTTCTCAAACTGGGTGTGGAACCGATGCTTGTTACTATTTGCCTAAAGAATTTAATTCTTGAAGGCAATACATAACTCCTACAACGTGAGTCTTCTTAGTTTGAGTTTCAGTGGAAGGAATCGCGAGTGTTAACCGTCCTAAACCATAATATAACATTTGCATAATAAAGATGTAAAAGAATAAAATCCTAAAGAGAAAGCATATAGAAGCAACTCTAAATAAGTTATAATATACAGAAGGGTTGTTACAACTACTAGCCTATGTTAACATAGTATTATACAACCTAGCATATATTAAACACTCTTATTTTTATAAAGACCTTAGTATCCTACTCCATCTATTTTTTATAGTGTTGCACAATATTTAAGACTACTTTTAGATGTATTATAGATATAAGGAGATAGGTTATTCTATCTTTTGGTCTAGAACCACTGCGTCGTTCTTAAAAGGATCATAGTCGAGGATGAAGTCAAAGTCGCCGAGATTAGATGGGTCATCATCAGTGGAGCTAGTAGAAGATCTTGAAGAAAGCTTAATAAGTTCTCCATTTGAGGTAGCTTCAGGGTAGAGTGGCGGTGATGAGTGAACATCATAAAGTTAATAGCTTCCTAAAGAATTGATTTGATCATCTACATGCTCCCTCATTTTCTCCTACTTGAGCTTCACTGGGGATGCTATTCGTTAATACTAATTGCTTACGACACTACTAGAATTTATGCAGTTACCATTCAATTCCCGGAGCATAGTGCTAAGTCTTTGAATTTTTTTTCCCTTATTGTGTTTTATTATCTATTATTGGGAACTATATCGAGACTAAAAATAAATGAGTCACAAGTATTCATGCTACAAAAAAGATTTAATACACAACGAAGGTAAACAAGTTCTGAAAAGTCTTAAGTAACAAATATGTTATATTATTCTCGTATAAGAGTCTAACCCTTTATATTTTAGAAACAAATTCTAATACCAACTTGTCACAACCTGTTTTTAGTATGAATGTACAATATAGTAACAAAACAATGAAACTAAAGTTAAGACGAAAAACAAAACTTTATTCATTAATACAATATGACATATATTGTAATAAAACCATAGGGGTGAATTACTCATGTTACATTTTACTCTAAAAACTGGAAAATAATATTGGTCATTGAGAAATGCCACTCTTTGCTTCCATCTTTCTTAATCTCTTTCCATATATTTCTATAAGAAAATGTATGATCCGTGCGTATCAAAAAAATAGAAGGGATTGCGGCTTTCTTATCCTGGAACATGTGGTGAAAAAAGGAATTAGCACGAATATGCTAAGTAGATTTTGACCAATCTATAATAATTATATGTATATAGAAGTTGGAGTGTGTATGGAGTTAACTATTTGCTAAAAAAAAGCATAAACATAACTGTTTGATAAAGAAAGTCAAAGATTTTTAAATGATAATTGCATTCTTACAAGTTCACTAAGTGGTATATAACTCATTAAGCATGATTAGTATAAATAATTATTAACGTCAACACAAACCTTTGGAAAAAACCAGGAAAAAACTAGGCACACGAACTAGAGTGGAACTCATACATATGTAGCAACAAATCTAGGCTCTCGAACATTTAAGACCTCAGACCAAGTAGAAACTTTCCATGGAATAACCGACAATCTACTCGCTAGTTAATATTGATGCTAATAACACAATAATTAGCACATATGTGCAAGGGTGAATTGATTCAATCATTTTAATAATCTCACGAAATCATTTATTAGATAAGAAGGGTTAAATTGATTCAACTGATACATATTCAAATATTAATGGCATTGATCAATATATGTAGTGTGGAAGTATCATAACATGCACATTCTAAGAATAATTTGGACCTATCACAGTCTGATATCATTAGCACTATATCAAATACGCTGAAATTATTGTCGAAAAGGAAAAACCTACTCGTTAGTTGGATATAACACTCATAACTATGATTGAAGTCAGGATCGGGAGGTCTAGGTGATTGGTTATCCATTAATCATCATAATTGTAAGTGTCTGTTATTGATAACATGACTAATTTAGAAAAGTTTAGGGGCTAATTTTAATTATTTTTGTGAGTTTAAAATGTAATGCCTAAGTTCTTAGTTGTATAATGGTGTAGAATACTTTGTGGTCAAAACTCATTGAAGTTTATGTAGAAAAAAGTTTGGGGTCAAAATTAATAACTTGAAAAAACTAGAAAGGGTCAATTTATAAATTTTAGAAAATACTATTAACCTAAAATCTTGATTTTCTATAATTTAGTATAGGATTTTCCAAACACTCCACTACATTATACCATTTTATCTAGAAAATTTAATAAAAATAATGGGAAAAAAAATTATTGGTCAAGCACCCTCACGTGCCTGGTCAATGTTTTTCATTTGAAAAGTTCATCTTTAACCTCTCGACAGTTGACCTAAGTTTTGATAAAACTTTGACCATGAATAACATATGATTTCCTAAACCATTTGAGATGATTCTTGAACCATGAATAACCTAATTTTTTTTAAAAAATCCATATATATATATATATATATATATATATATATATATATATATATATGTATGTATGTGTGTGTATGTGTGTGTGTGTGTGTGTGTGTTTTATGGATTGAGATTCAGTATTCATCGAGTTATAACTACTCTGTATTTTTTTTTTTTAAATAACCAAATATTTGTGGATTTAAAGGATATGAAAATGGCTTCTAAGCTCATAGCCAGGTTCCTAATATCTTAAGGAATATTGTGGATTTGTTTTAAAGGATTGAGGTATTATATTTGAGGAAAATTTTAAAATTTCAGTTTCTCAAACTTGAAAATACTTTTGAGAAGTTGGAGTTCAAAACTTATAAATTTTTGGAAATGGCCATTGCATTTGTGCAACTGGGCTCATAAGAAACTGATTCCTCCTTTTCAAATAGGTTCAACATCAAAGAATGAATGTTTAGCATTAAATCTCAAGATTTGATGGAGTTTTTGAAGGTTTCTTCCTACACAAATTGTTCTACAGGTAAGAGCTTGGTTTTTCGGATTGGGTTGGGCATTATAATGGTATAGAAATTTTTTTGAATATAAAGAACAAGAATTGAGGAAGAAAATCATTAGTTTTTTCTGAGGTTTAAATGTTCAATTTCATATTTAGTTTGGTCTTCAGGTGAAATATATATTAATTTATAATTCTTTTAAAGTTTAGAGGTGTAATTTGGTTATTTTGTAACCTTGGGGGGTACTTGGGTAATTCATCTTAGTTATAGGTTTTTAGTTGTACTTTCAACTTTATTAAGATGTCTTTTTTTAATTTGACTAAGTTATGGAGGAGATATGAGGCAATATATGTTACAACGTTCCCTTGGTACTCCTTTGGTACTGCTATTTTTTCCCGTGAGGTCTTAGACTCCTTGTCTACTTCCTCTAAATTGTTGTAATTCTCTATGAAGTCGACCAAGGTCTAATATTTGATAGCGTTCCTTAATTGATACTTGATGTCTAACTCTCCTAACACCACAAACCATTTAATAAGCCTTCTTTAGATGTCAAGCTTGGGTAATATCCGACGGGGTGATTAATCCGTTATGATCGCAATGGTGTGGGGTTGTGTAATACCCCGTATTTTTACTAATTTTAATTATGGGATTAATTGAATTAAAAATGGGGAATTAATTGGTAATTAATTCGGACTTAAATACTAGCGAGATGCGAGTTAGTATTTTACTATGATAATTATCTTGAATATTACTGAGTGAGTATAGTAATATATGATTCTGAATTTATTAAAATTGTCACATATGGAAAATACGATAGTTTTGGAAATTAAGTTAGGACCAATTTAATGGATTATAAGTAGTTTATTTTTATGTCATCCTTATGGTCATTTTGAGTGCGTAAATTTATCCAGAAGTATCGAGAAAGTCAGAAAAGTCTACTCGGGGGTTTAGTTTGGGTCCCGGGGATAGTTTTAGGCCAAACTGACAACCCGAGAGGGTATTTTAGTCAATTTACTATTTGATAAATAGTGACCTACGAAATTTAGGTTAGATATATCATCCAACACTTAGGAGAATTAGGGTTATTGGCTTCTACAAACTTGAAACAACGAAGTAGAGAGAAAGGAAGGGTTTCCAAGGGGTGCTAGGGCCAAACAACCATCTTGCACCACCGCCGGATTTGTGAACGGAAAGAGTATATCACCACCATACCGTTTCTCCAAAGGATTAAAACGTCCATTTGAGGAAAGTGATTTAAATTGTTATGATTTAGCAAATATGTTATCCATGGTAGTTTAAAATTCGAGACTAAACTTGAAATATTGAAAATTTCATGAATTGGGAGAATTTAATCTTAAATATGGGTAGGTTTTGCACATAGATAAATTCTGGAAAGATTAGAGAATTGAATCAGAACTTAAATGATATAAATCACGGATCAGCTCTAAGTAATTGGCCATCTTGAATTGAGAGAAGTTATCCTAGGGTTTAACCATGAAAACTTGATGAACAATTACACTTGTATGCAATTTTCATGATGATTTAATGATTCTGGAACGTTAGAAATCATGTGTGTAGGTTGTTATAATATCAAGTATGTTTACTTTGGAGAATGGAATCATATAATGAATTTTGGAGACAAAATGATGGCCAAAAACGCTAAAAATTTTGGGATGTAACTGGTCAATGACATTCATAATTCGATCGATTGACATTCTTGAGTCGATCGATCGACTCCCCTGTATTTATGATAAAATTTCCTTTTAAGGTTTAACCGAATCTCGACTTTTAAGAATTATTGGTGTGGTTTATTTGAACATATTGGGATTAGGTAAGGTCTTTAGGGTTGTATTTGAGGCCCGAAAAATAGTAGTTTGGTTGGGGATTAAATGATAAACGTACGAGTGTACGACGAGTGAGTTAAGGTTGGAAATTACAGGAACTTGAATTAAGTTCGGATAAAAAATAACTTAAGGTTAGAGATAATAGGAAGGGGACTTTAAATTACTGAAATAACCTTAGAGACAAGTGGGAGACATAGTAAACTTTTGGGATAGGTTTAAGTACTCGGATTTATACGACGAGAGTTGTCGTGCTAAACATTATTACGTAAAATAATCGGAATGAAACTATACTACGTACGAGACTTTTAATATAGGATTGGAGTATACCTATATTGATATGATAATTACTTAAGTTGTGTGATTACCTAGTATATGGATTATTATGTGTATGACATGCGTACCATACTTTCTATCACGGAAGGTTATAGGAAGAGGACAATCTTCTCTTGTGTGGCTTCAGGGGGGATTTAGATTTGGTACCTCGAGAACATAGGATTGTGAAGACTTATTTGTGATTTCATAAGTCAGGTGACCATGGGAGCGTAGGTTTGTGCGTGACCCATGGGTATGTGAATTATGTTCGCCTCCAATATGTGTGATTTGTGTTGATAGGATTCGTGAGTGACTCGAAACTTGTGATACTTATGTACGTGATGTACTGGGATTCGATAACAGAGTATGCATGCACCGTCGCTCAACCTAGGGGGTGCCATATGTGTATATATGTACTGAGAGTGATATAAATATATACTTGTGATTATTCACTGTTGCTTAGTGGATTAGAATGGCTATGATATTTAGATGACTTAAAGATGGGGGAACTTATATAATACATGAGATAATTGATTCAATTAATGAGTATTTGGAATGTAATGGTGTCTTAATTAGATAATATGGATAGGCATCGTAAATAAGTTCTGTATAGACAAATTTGGTACAAACCAGTTAGGTAGTAGCATAATTAGTATGGGTTAAGAGAATGCGTTAGGAGTTCACAACAGTTAAGTGGTGAGAATCTCAAGTGAGAGGACGTGACTAACATGTATATAATATTTACAATTTAATGAAATTAAGAACTTGCTATTTTTAAAATATTTTCACCTCGGGCTTTGACCCGTTTTCTTCTAAATCTATTTTGTTTTGTAAAAACATTTTAGGTGCTCAGCCATAGGGACGCCAAGCATAAGAGTTCCATTATGTTAATGTGTTGTAGCTGCCATGGAAGTTACATGATCTCGCTATTAGAAGCTTACACATCTATCTTTGCTTCCTTACGAGTCATTCATATCATCTAGGGCATATTGCCCACTCTTATTCAGAGATAGCAGTTTCATAATTTCATTTATTTCAGTTGTTGGATTTATTTATTCAAATTCTTGTATTGATATTACTTTGGCAGTTAGACTATATTTGGAGTCTTACTCCAGACTCTGTTATTCCTTTCCATTAATATTTCTATGAGAATGTTATGTGAATGTTGTATGGTTGGTTATTTATTACTTGGTTGTAAGTTAATTTATTTAATAAAATTTGGCAACTCACTTTTTAAATATTAGGTGGCTTGTAATTAATTAAACATTTCTCGACAGTGACGCTAAGACTGAACCAACTTGATATTCTGTATTAATTTAATAAAGGAGTAGCTACCCAGTATTTAATTATACAGGGTGTCACAGGTGGCATCAGAGCATCAGGTTCTAGAGTCCTTAGGATTTGTACAACTTATTATGGCAGCGTAGCATTCTTTGATATAGAGCCCTATTATTAGGACCGTTGCATTCTTTATTATGTGTTGAAGATTATGTACTTCTTCTTCAATGTTATGTATGGTCGGTGGACGAATCAAATTCATTTTAATTTCAGATGTCACTTATGAGGGAGAGACAAACTAACATCGCTGAAGAAGCAAGTGGGGGACAAAATCAACAAGTACCCCAATAAATGGTGACAATCACAAAAGTGGCAAGCATAGTTTCACCGGACGTTACAATTCAAATATTAAACTTCCAAGATCATCATGTCCAGCTTCAAGGGGAAAAAGGAAAAGGGTATGTAGTCAACCTGTTAGAAAAAGGGGTAACAATAGTGTCAATTCTCTCCTTAAATTCTCATAAATTCGCATTAACTTGTTTTATTACGTAGCACTTTTACTCTCTCATCTCACATATCATAATATACATTTTATTTAGTATTACTGTACACATCTTATTTCATATAAATAAAAACTCAAAAAAAAAGAAAAAGAGGGTTTGCTAATAAATTCCAAACGGGAATTCTCACACTTTTCTTACACTTTTCTCACAACTAAAATACTTTTTTTACACACACATAAGAGAAGCCCCGGTTGGATTTATGGGATAAACCCCACCCCTTGTTTTGCATGCGAACTACGTGAACTTTGATGCCTCTAAAGGCTACGTAGGCGTCTCGAGGTAAAACCTGAGACTCTAGTCCTATTCTTACTTTTTCTGTCATTTTCTATTTTCTCTAAACTCACTTCTCTTAGATTCTATACATTTACACACACACACACACAGACACACACACACACACACACACACACACACACACACACATATATATATATATATATATATATATATATATATATATATATATATATATATATATTTGTTCTTAGTGGCATATTAATCCACATGCGTTGTCGTTCCATTATAATGATCAACGCAGGGATTATCGCGTAAATTAGATTTTTTAATATTATCTTTACGAACATTCCTACGGATAACTCGCTTTATCTCTTCCATAATACAAGTCGATGATTCTTATCTCCACTACATATACACATGCACACATATCACGAGGAAAATAGCAAAAAACCCATGAGAGACCGTAAGGGCGGAATGGGTGCTTATCACCTTCCCATTTCGTAATTTAGCCTTTGGACCCTTTTTGAATCATTTTGGTTTCGTATGTATCAGTTTGTCTTTGGATGTTGTCGTTCGGGATGGCTCCCTTTTTTTTGTCTGTTTTGAATAAAATAGACTGGAGGCTCCATCTCTCTACATTTTTCACCTCATCAACGACGTAGGCCGAAGTGCTCCCGAGAGGGACGCATGGGACTTAAGATCCTCCTCTCTCACCCGTTGTGAGTATCGGGGGATGGCCACAGTGGTGACTCCGCTGGGGAGTTTATTTTGAGGGATAGACTCTATTTACATGGATGCTATGCTTGTTTATATTTCCCCACATTTTGCATGTTCCCCTTTTCAATGTGTACCCCATACTTATGCTTCTATTCACACACTTCTAGAAAAAATCTCCATCTACACTTCACACCACATTCACCTAGGATCACATATATTCATATATTGCATCACCCATCCATACTTGGTGTACCATTGGTACTTGTACTTTGCTCCCTGTTTGGCATAATAAAGAAAGACTTTCTCATCATAAGATACTAATAAGAGAATCATGCATGATTCACACGATATCACCAAAGAGCATTGTGATTGACCAAATTTTGTGCAGTAACGGGAGGGTCACTTCGTCATGGGCGCTGGTCCGGTAGGGCGCAGTTGGCCTAAGAGATATGAATCTCACCTTCCATTGGCCTAATACCTTCAACGTATATCGAATGGTTCCCCCGCATCGTACCTCTTGATCGAAGTCATGACGAGAGGTATATCGCAGGGAACTCGTTCACGTACATCGAGTATATCAAATTCTCTCTCACACGTATCATCCCCATGAAGTATATAGTGAGGAAATTCACATACACTCAGATATATCGAATGACTTATCCACACGTACCGATTGCCCGCAAGAGCAAGACGTATATCGTTGAAGTCACACTAAAGGGGGAACCCTTTTCGATTCACCCAACCAACTGCATACCCACATATACGTGTCAAGCCTATAACACACATATAAGATTGTCGGTTTCAACCCAAAACTCTATCGAAATTCTGGGTCGGCCTGCCTCCCAAATTTTTACGCATTTTTAAAATGGGACCCCGACCGTGAGCCTGGTTACAAGTCCACCCATAGTTTTACATATATCACAAACCCAACTTTTCCAGGCTCGGGTCCCATCCGGCATTTCATTTTGCATTTAGGAGAATTTAATAGAAGTGAGAACATAATAATCATAATAATCTTGTTGAGTCCGTCTCCCCAAAAAATCAAAAAATATTTCTCCTTTCATTATCAAAAATCCAAAAACTTTCCCCCTTTATTTATCAAAAATCCAAAAACATTTCTCCTTTCTTTATCAAAAATCAAAAAAAAAAAATTCTCCCTCATTTATCAAAAATCCAAAAACATTTCTCCCTTCTTTATAAAAAATCCAAAAATATTTTGTCTTTCAATCTCAAAAAGAAAAAAAATGCCCAAAATATTTTCATTCTTTTTCTCAAAAATAAATCCCATTTTACGTCTTCTCAGGTCGATCGTACACCCTTGGCCTGGCTTCTTACTGGCTTCGGTCTTCAGTCAAATCACCCCGAAATTCTGTTTGTTCCCCTGTTACTTCTTCTGAGTCCGGTATCCATCCTCTTTCCATGGAGAACACAGACCAATCACTCGTTGTGCAGTCAAATCTGACGACAGTCCTAGCTCAGCACATGTCCAAGATTGACAACCTCCAGACTGAGGTTCGAGAGATGCAACGAAACCAGGTTCCCATTCCTCAAGATCCTAAGGCCCTACTCCCTCGCGCTATGGGCCCACTCGAGCTTATTTGGGTTCCTAAAGAGTATCAGCATGCTCCATGTGCCCCTCCTGCTAATGGGTTGCCGCCTGCCCAACTTCCTATGCCGAACCTTTCCCAGCCTGGGGCTAACTTGCCTACGATCATTGATCCGATGGAGGAAGAGTTGAACAAAGTCAAAGAAGATATCAAGATTCAAACTAAGACGTTGGATCAAGTCAGAATCTCTGGGAATTACATGGACTACACCTACATGTCTCCTTATCCTAAAGCAAATTTACCTGAGAAGTTCAAGATGGAAAATATTGAGAAATTCGAAGGAAGTGGACCCCCGATCGTCCATCTACGTACTTATCACTGTGCCATTACTCTCCTAGGGGATTCTAAATAGGTGATGGCCCAATTGTTTCAGCAAACTTTGAAGGATAAAGCCCTCCGATGGCTTTTATCTCTTGAGGAGTTTAGAATCCATAGCTGGGAGGATGTGGCCTGAGAATTCATGTCGCAGTACAAGTACCAAGAAGAGCTTGAGGTCACCCACCGTGATTTAGATCTACTCAAACAAAACTATGGGGAATCAGTTAGTGATTTCATAGCCCGATGGAGGGAAAAAGCGGCTACCATGACCAATCGGCATTTTGAGGAAGAAAAAGTTAGCATAGTGAAGAAGAAATTCTTGCCCCATATTCGAGAAATGATGGGAGGACAATACTATCCCCACTTTCGAGCTCTGAGAAAAGGAGGAGTGGAAATCGAGGAAGTTCTTGCTAAAGCAGAAATTGAACTAAAGAAGGTGTCCGGACAATTCACCCCCAGAAAATATGACAAACCTGTCAGTACTACAGTCTCAACCATCAACAACATCTCTTAACCAACCACATCATGGCCACTAAAAAGCCTCCCTGTCCCAGTCCGAAAGGAATACACCGAGCTCCATGTTCCCCTCTCCAAAGTTTATCAAGCCCTGCTAAGTCGAAACCTTATCAAACCCTTGGATCCCCGTCCATTGCCAAATCCACTCCCAAGAAACTTCAAGGGAGATGCCCATTGCACCTTTCACCAAACCAATGGCCATACCACCGACCAATTCTTTCACCTCAGAAACATAATCCAAGGTCTAATTAACCGTGGTACCGTTGGCCCCACCATCCAATCCTAAGCCAAACACTACACACAACCCACTCCTAAATCATGCCAATGCCATCTTCCTATAAGAGAACCCAGAATTTGATCCCTCAACTCAAATCACACCCATATACTCTCCTAAACCTCTCCAAACTTGCCCATATTTCCTCCTACACCCTATTAGCCTTGCTGATCAGGCATTGTCACTCCTTACTACACTACACCAAATCTGCCCATTTGTCAAGGTCTTTGACCTTGACAAATCCAACTTGTCAAGGTCAATGACCGTGACATTTCGAGGCGAGACAACTTTTTTTGTCACGGTCGTGTCACGGTCATTGTCCTTGACACAAAACTCGCGTTTTGTGTCACGGTCGTATCGCGGTCAATGACCGTGACACGTTTGTCACGGTTTATAACCGTGACAAAGCCGTGGTCCTTTTTAAAAAAATTGTCACGGTCATTGACCGTGACACTTCCGTGATAAAAAGTTGTCACGGACGTGTCACGGTCAATGACCGTGACAACTTTGGGTAGAATTTAAAAAAAAAATCTGCTGGGCAGTATGTCCACTGCCACTGCCCAGCAGTATATTTGTACTTATTATAGCAACGTCGTACATGTTCCAAACATCATATATCCAAACAAACTAAAGATAATGCAAATATATATATTCATGACGATATAATCCAAATATTCAAAATAGAAATAATATACATGACGATATAATCCAAATATAATTAAAATGGACAAACTTAAAAATAATGTTACTACATGTCTTGGGTAAATGTGAGGAGGTGAGTAGGCCACACGACATACGAATTGACGCACCCACTAATATACGTCGTGCCGCATTGTTCACGCAACCACAATAGGGAGTTCTCCTTCCCGGGTATGACATGCGTGATGAGCACCCTGGACTCCATCTGTTGAAGCGCACATCCATGAACTATTCCACCCTCGATGATATTCGGGTCCCTCAACCCCCGCCTTATCCGCTGTCCATCAAATACGTCCAATATGAACACGCTCGGCCAACCAAGTGTCGACAATGGTCTGTTGAACGGCGCTAAATAGTGAAGTGGATCATCGAAGTACAAACGTGTCGGTGATGAATCAGCGAGGTCCACATACTCGTCATCCTGCGCCTCATCCTCCCGCACCTCCTCCTCCACCGCCTTCTCCTTCCCTTTCCCTTTCCCTTTACGGTCTCCGCCCAACGTACGCTTCATGAATGCGTACATATCTTGGACCGTCGCCTCCAAACGGGACAGCTTCGCGTCGTGTGAATCCACCGTTCGAGCCAACCCGGTGTCGCTCGTCTCCAATCCGATGATCCTAGATTTGGCCACCTGCGAGCTCACTCCCCTTGTCCTCCCCTTCCGATCAGAGCCAAGCACTTGGCTGAGTGCGTCTGTTGACAAAGATGCCTTGTCGGCATCAGACTGTGACTCATGCACTTCCTTAAGCTTTTCCTGAAACGACAAAAAACACATGATTAGTAAAATAAGTAAACTAAAAAATTAAAACGTAATTAACAAAAATTAAACTGTCGAATTACTTACAATCGTGGCCGCGACGCTCGGGGACACCTCCTTGTCCTTCCCCTTCTTCGTCCGAAGAGCCACATAAGTATCGAGCCTATGTGGCTTACCCCCTGGCCCACTCCCTACCCCCTGAAATAAAATAAAGTAAAGTAAAATTAGTATCGGCCCCGCAAAGTAAAATAATGAAGAATAATATATTTCTGTAGTTATAGAAAAATTAAATCTTACCTGCATCCTATGCTCCACCTCAGCATAAGAGGTCCGGCCGGAGTAGTGCACGTCCGTCTTTTTTGCTCGATTTTCCCTCCCCGATTGGCGAGATGCCAATGGTCAATCCTCGATCTCATTGTCAATGAACTTCTGCCATTGTGCCAATGAGATCGGCTCCTTGGGGGGGACGGATTCTCGCCATTAGATAATCGACTCTCTTGTTTTCCCAAAGTACCGTGCCCGCATATTTTTTCCACGACTTGAGTTGCTCCCTAATCTGCTCCAAGACGGGATCGCGTAGCTTTGGATCCAAGTTGAATTGTTCCTGTCCAACAAATACAATGTTAGTTACGAATAAATATAAATATAAATATAAATATAAATATAAATATGAAATCGAAATCGAAATCGAAATTGAAATTGAAATTGAAATTGAAATTGAAATTGAAATTGAAATTGAAATTGAAATTGAAATTGAAATTGAAATTGAAATTGAAATTGAAATTGAAATTGAAATTGAAATTGAAATTGAAATTGAAATTGAAATTGAAATATTCATATAAATATAAATATAAATATAAATATATTACCTGTAGTGCCGCCCAAACAGCTAACTTGAGCTCATATGGCACCTCCTTCCAACTCATAAACCCCGGGCCGATGACCGTCTTTAGCAGCTCGAGGGATCTCGCTAATAGCTCTGACTTGTTCTCGACGGCAATCCCAAATTTTCCATATTTGGGGAGCCTAGGGGCGGAGGAACCCTCGTCGCCTCCGCTACCAATGAGCCCAGACGACATCATCATAAACAGCATCATCGTCTTCGCCTTAATATCTGAAGGAGACATTTTTGCTATACAAAAATGTTATTAGTACAGATAAAAAAAATGTTAATAGTACACATACACACACCCCTACCCCACCCCCACCACACACACGCACACGTCATGCCACTTTTAAAACTAACCAACCCAACATTTCATCAATTAAACTAACAATTAAAGTATACAATTATTAATTTACTAATTTACAATGAGGGACAATCCTACTTTCATATGAAATTGGCACTAATTATTAATTTACTTTCATCTAAAACTATACAATTAAAATTACAATTAAAGCTATACAATTTCTTAATTAAAGATATACAATTGTTAAAATTGCCCCTCCACACCCCCCACACCCCACCCCCACCTCTTGCCCCCCCTCCCCCCGCCACACACACACGCACACACACACACACACACCCCCACCACCCCACCACTACCCCCACCCCCTCCCCCCACCACATCCCACCCCCACTACCCCCCTCCCCCACCACACACCACCATACACAAACCTACGCACACACACACACACCCCACCCCCACCACCCCACTCCCACCCCCTCCCCCCACCACGACCGTGACAACTACATTTATTGTTTATCAATAAAATTATGACATGAGATAATTATAATTGGAGCATAAATTTCATTATCATAAAGGGATAAATCCAACCAAGTACAGAGATTCTACAAATTAAAGTGAGAATTAAATTTAAGACTTTCTAACAACATGCATGTATATGGATTCTACATAGTTGGGCACGAAAGTAACTAATGATATTCCTAAAAACATACAATTGGCAACATTTTGTGAATTTACTAAACTTTATATAATATTATCAAATTCTGTTAAAAAATTATCTAGGGTTTTTTACCTAATTGAATTAATTTCATGAATAAAATTATTATCAATTTAAATATTTATATAATTAAATTTAACATATGAATTCTAGAACTTTTCTAACATTTACACCACGACCCCCACCCCCACCCCCACCCCCTCCCCCCACCACACCACACCCCCACTACCCCCCTCCCCCACCACACACCACCATACACACACCTACGCACACACACACACACCCCACCCCCACCACCCCACCCCCACCCCCTGCCCCCACCACGACCGTGACAACTACATTTATTGTTTATCAATAAAATTATGACATGAGATAATTATAATTGGAGCATAAATTTCATTATCGTAAAGGGATAAATCCAACCAAGTACAGAGATTCTACAAATTAAAGTGAGAATTAAATTTAAGACTTTCTAACAACATGCATGTGTATGGATTCTACATAGTTGGGCACGAAAGTAACTAATGATATTCCTAAAAACATACAATTGGCAACATTTTGTGAATTTACTAAACTTTATATAATATTATTAAACTCTGTTAAAAAATTATCTAGGGTTTTACCTAATTGAATTAATTTCATGAATAAAATTATTATCAATTTAAATATTTATATAATTAAATTTAACATATGAATTCTAGAACTTTTCTAACATTTACACAATTTTAACTATCACTAACATTTACACCATTCTAACTATCACTAACATTTACACATATATATACACACATACACATATACATATACACACATATATATACACACATATACATACACATACATATAGAAATGAAAGAGAAAGAGAGGAAAAAAAAATATACCTTAGAGAGAGAGAGAGAGCAGAAATCGCGGATGAGAGAGAGAGGGGGGGGGGAAACAAAAAGAGGTGGGAAAAAAGAATCCTAGGGCTTTTTTTCCTGCAAAAGTTGTCACGGTCGTGTCAAGGTCATTGACCGTGACACAAATCTCGCGTTTTGTGTCACGGTCATTGATCTTGGCACGACCGTGACACAGAATTATCACGGTCGTTGACCGTGACAAGGCCGTGATAAGTAAATTTGTCACGGCCTTGTCACGGTCAACGACTGTGACAATTCTATGTCACGGTCGTGTCAAGGTCAATGACCGTGACACAAAACGTGAGATTTGTGTCACGGTCAATGACCTTGACAAGGGTGGCCGACTGAAAGGTGACAATTTGGCCATTTTGGTGTAGTGCTAGAGCATGCATCATTGTTCGTATCCATTCTGAAAATGGAGGTATGGAATTATCAAAACTGTTAAACTAACTCCTAGAGTTTGGGATGAAATTGCCCTCACAGAGGATCATTGATTGCCAGAGGTTCATCACGCTGATCTTGGAAGCACAAAAATGGGTCCGAGAGTCACACAGTTAGGTGGTACCCACCGATGAAGTCAGCGTAGGTGATGTTGTCCAGATCATGAAAAAATTATTTAGGCAAACCAACGACATCTGTAGTATGATCGAGTTACTTGATACTCTTAAATTGTAAGGGCGCCTGGTCCCCTCACCCTTACATATCCCCACATAGTGGGAAGACCTGTATAAAGAAGCCATTGAAGTTGTGAAATTCATCGACTTTACATGGAAAGACATAATTGTTGCCACCGGATGGGGGGAAGAATTCGTAGATTCGAATGAAGAATAAGTTTTCGAGAAAATTGGCCCGGTAGATGACATTTTTTGGATGAAAACATTTGAGGAGCTCCTCAAAGAAATAAACAAAATGGCAGAATAACCCGAGATTGATGAAGAGATAGGGTTCGTGTTCTTCCCTCCTTCGATAAATCACATGACCAGATCAGGGAGGCATTACCAGACCCCAAGATCGTTACCGGTAAATGATAAAAGGAGGGGCATTGAAAACCTTCCTATGCCAGAGATGACCCCTGAGGAGAGCAAGATCCTCGATCAACTAAAGAAAACTTAAGCTAACATCACTCTATGGGGTCTTTTCATGTTTTCTCAGCTACATAAAATGCCTTAATTAAGTTGCTCACTGGACCCACAGTTCATCCTTCTACCACTCCAAAAGAGGCGATAAATTTGGTCGGATCCTTGACCTCTACCCAAATGCTATTCTTTTTCGAATAAGAAATCCCTAGAATTGAGCCAAACCACAATCATGCACTCAATATCTCACTTGAAGTTATGGGGAGGGTCGTACCACTCTCTCTTGTCGATAATGGATCCGCCTTGAATGTTTGCCCACTAAGAACCTTCAAATGCTTAGGACTGAAGGAAAGTGACCTCGCTCTAACCTTCACTGCTGTATGTGCCTACGATAATACCCATCGGGAGGTGATGGGATTCATAAAACTTGTAATAGGGGATGGCCCTATAAACCCCATCATTGAATCGCAAGTTATTGACATCCCATCTTGTTTCATCCTGTTACTCGGATGACCTTGGCTCCACAATATCAAGGGTGTGTCTTCCTCACTCCATCAGAAACTGAAGTTCTTTGTCGACGGACGAGTCATCACAATTTTGGGCAACGATGACAATGCGGAGGGTGCAAGTACCAGCAATCCAATCCTTGAGATATAACACGGGTCAAATGATATGCTCCTATCAGGATTTTGAGTTGAGCCACTCCTACTCCCGATAGGGGATAATTTCAAAGAAAGGGTTTGTCTCGAATATGACCCTCATGGCAACGTTAATGTGATTCAGATGTTCAAAAACATACACTTCATGCTCGTACTAAGGCTAGGACAAAGATAACAAGGGATACTTGATCCCATTAAACTGAAAAAAGCTTTCCCTCCTTGTGGTTTGGGGTATCAACCATCAGAACAAGAGCTCAAAATGATCTGCCAGTCTCGACCAAAGAGGACACTAGACTGCATACAAACCATCCCAGGTGACTCCTTGAATGGAAGATTCATCAAAGAGGGTGGAGACTTCCCCTTTTGCCACTTTTTGGAACCATGGTATGACCATACAGACAAGAAGATGAAGCCTAGAATGGAGATCTTTTTTTAAGACAACTACTTATGGGCCGAAAGTTCCCAACACTATGTACAACCGCTCATCAAAGATACCGAAGATTCTGAGGAAAGTGACTTCAAGGACACATTCAACTTACAAACACTGGGGCTAACACTCTGCATGGTTCATTCAGGCACTACATCACTGGATCCATCCCACCTGATTAAAGCTGCTGATATACCTCTCCTCAACTGGCATGCTACACCCATTCTACCTACTGAAATTCCACCAAACCCTAATATTTACCCCATATCATCTTTTGTTATCTATCCTTGCTCAAATGTAATCAAGACCTCCTTTGATGAGGTTCTTAATGTTGTTTTTCCTATCAATGAAATAAACCTAGATTTTGAGTATGTTGTTGTGCCTTACATTAATTGTTTAGATTCTAATCAAACTTTTGATGATGATGATTTTTCAAATGAACAATTCTTAATTGATTTAAATAAGGTTAATAACAAATAACATAATCGCGTTCAAGTTAATGAAGAAGAAATTATTACTGTTAACCTCGATTCTAGTAGCCAACTGCACGAGATTACGATAGGGGCTACCCTTGATGAGCATGATTCCACACAACTCAAAGAATTGCTGAAGGAATTCATGGATGTCTTCGCATGGTCCTATGACGATATGCACGACATTGATCCCGAAGTACCTCAACATGAGATCCCAACTTTTCCAGATTACAAGTCGGTTAAATAAAAGTTGAGAAAACTTCACATCGAATGGTCGCTCAAAGTCAAAGAAGAAGTGGTCAAACAGCTAAACGTGGGCTTTATTCATGTAATCAAATATCCCACATGGCTAGCCAACATAGTGCCTGTGCCAAAATTGGGAGGGAAAGTTCGGATGTGTGTAGACTAGCGAGACTTGATCAAATCTTCTCCAAAGGATGATTATCTGCTACCCAATATCGACGTGATCGTAGACAACACATCCAATCATGCTCTCAAGTCATTCATCGACGGGTTTTTCGGATACAACCAAATCAAAATGCACCCAAACCACCAAGAAAAGACCGTGTTCATCACCCCATGGGGAACCTTTTGCTACACTGTCATACCATTTGGTCTCAATAACGATGGAGCTACCTACCAGAGGCCTGCCACAACAATCCCATATGATTTCATTCATAAAGAAGTTGAGGTCTATGTGGATGATATGATTATCAAATCCAAGACTAGAGAAGGACATGTCCCCTCTCTCTGAAAGTTCTTCGAACGACTGCGATAGTATCAGATGAGACTCAATTCATAGAAATGCCTTATCTAGCCGAATGGCCCAATGGTTGATTCTCCCAGCCGATTTCGATATCGTGTACGTCACCCAGAGATCCATGAAAGGAAGAGCTATCTCCGATAACCTCATTGATGAAGCTGGTGTCTGGATCTTCGAATTCCCAAATGAAAACATCATCTGCACTGCCTAGGACAATCTCCGGTGGCAAATTTTCTTTGATGGCACTGTCAATAAAAAGATATATGGCATTGGGATACTTATGATTGCCTCAGATGACTCCCACACTCCCATCTCCATCAAATTGGATTTCCCTTGCACCAATAACATGATTGAATACGAGGCATGAAGGGTAGGCATCAAAGTTGCTCTCAAGAAAGGTATTCAATACCTAGATGTCTACGAGGATTTTGCCCTCATCATCGGTCAAGTGCTCAGAAAGTGGAGAGTCAAGGACGAGAAACTCCAACCCTTTCGCCCACTTAGAAGAACTAGCCTCCTAATTCCAAGATATCACCTTCCATTACCTACCTCGAGCAAAGAATAACCTAGCCGATGCCCTTGCTACCTTGACCTCTATGGTCGACATGCCGGAAGGAATAACAATGACCCCCTTCCTAGTTCAAAAGCAAGATAAACCTACCCACTGCTACCATATTGAGCTTGTCACCGCAGAAGATCCTGAGCTAGCCAATTACTGGTACTATGATATCTGGAACCTCCTCAAACATGGTAGGTATCCCGAGGGTTCCAACAAGAAAGACCGAGCAAGCCTCCGAAGATTGGTCTCCCAGTACATCATCTGTGATAAATCACTATTTAAGAGAAACTTCGATAGAACCCATCTACACTGCATCGTAGGGTCCGACATTGAAGAGGTAATGCAAAGAACCCACAGTGGGGAATACGGGCCCCACATGAACGGTCATATTCTTGCCAAGAATATCATCCTACAAAGCTACTACTAGACCACCATGACTCAGGATGGCATCGTTTATGTTCGAAGATGCCTCAAATGCCAATAGTTCTCCAATCTTTAGCATCTGCCTCTGTGTGAATTATACAACATGACTTCTCCCTGGTCGTTCTCCACCTGGGGTATCGACATTATAGGGAAGATTACACCGAAGGCTTCCAACGGGCATGAGTTCATCCTAGTTGCCATTTATTACTTCACCAAATAAGTTGAAGCTGAGTCATACGCAGTGCTGAACGCCAAGAAAATGGCTAAATTCATCAAGAAAAACATCTTCTGCCGATATGGGGTCCCGCACGAGCTAGTATTAGACAACGAGTTGCATTTTGAGACAGAAGTTAGAGAAGTGGTTAGTGAGTATAGGATTTAGAGACATAAATCTTCTCCCTATCGACCTCAGACAAATTGTGCAGTCGAAGCCACCAACAAGAACCTCATAGCTATCATCAGTAAAATGACCGAAAGCTGTCGAGATTGGTCCAACTAAAACCCTTACGCCCTATGGGGCTACCGGACCTCAATCCGAACCTCTACTAGGGCTACCCCTTACTCTCTAGTTTACGGCATGGAAGCAGTCCTTCCCGTGGAGCTAAAAATACCCTCATTGCGTGTCATGCTTGAAAGCAAGGTCAAGGAAGAAGACTGGTGCCAAAGCCATCTTGACAAGTTGACCCTCCTAGATGCAAGGAGATTGAAAGCTTTATACCACATATAAGGATACCATCACCGAATAGCCCGATCATTCAATAAGAGAGTCAAGGACCGCGATGTCTGAGAGGGGGATTTAGCCCTCAAAGAAATGATAGAACCAATCTGGGACCTCAGAGGGAAATTCAAGCCCAATTGGAGCGGCCCATACATTGTCAAGAAAATCTTGTCTGGCGGTGCCGCCATGCTCACTGACCTAGATGGAGAAGAGATGGCTCGTCCAGTCAACCTGGATCATCTCAAGAAATTCTACCCCTAGTCCAAAATCTCAGCGCGTTACGACTCTTCACATCTCCCTTCTATTCTAAAACAAATATCTTCATTTCCTTCTAGAACTACGTGGGCCTAATCCTCTGCAAAAACCATTTTTAAGAAAATTAAAAAAAATTCAAAACCCCAGAGATACGTAGGTAGCTCACACATTTTACATGAGAATAACCCTTCCTTTTTCACAAAAAACTATTATTTTCTTATCTCCGAGAATGACAGTTCATTCTAACATATACTTGAATTAAATGATTATGTATGCCTTAGAGATCAGTATAGATAATTCAAAAATACAAAGATCATCAAAAAGTCATAGCTGTATGAACAAAAACTTGTTCATTTCACTAATGAGAAATTACGGTACAAGTACATAAGAAATGGAACGGGCAATTCCCTCCCCTACCTTTAAAGCCAAATAAATTCCCAAACTTATTTCCTAGTATAAAATAAACTCTCCAAGAGTCCTACCCACAGCTACTAGAGGAGCCTACTCCGTCATCATCATCTACATCCAAGGGTCCCCAAGCTTCCCCTACCTGAATAGAGTGCCGCAGACGCTCCATGGACTAATAAGCTCGAACCAGCTTCGAAAAAACCACAACACCTCTTTCCATGGTATTAAATAAGGAAAACTATATTTGTCCAGTCTCCACTTCCAACATCTTACTAACTACTCTCCTCCACAACCACTTCATATAATCCAAGGGATGTGCCAAACTCTCCCAACAAATTGAGAGAGACTGGTCGATGGACGCCGACTCTCCCACAAAGAGCCAAGTCGTATGCACATAAGCTCAGTCAAATCTTGTACCGAAAATAAATCTAGCGTTCGAGGTGGCACGACCTTCTCCCAGCCAAATTGGCGTATAAGTCTCCTAGAGAAATAGAAAAGGGTCTGTCTGAGACCAACTAACCGAACGTACGGATATTCTCCCTACTCTAGAATTGGTAGCAGCTGTCCCCACCAAGGCATTGAGCCCCCATCTACCGATCGACACTACCCCTTTACCTTCTCGAGGCAGTCCAAAAGACCATGCCACTGCCGAATGGCACCCTCTACACCATTCTGATCGGCACCCCCCTTAAAATTTTGTACAAAAATTCCCCCAAAATATCAAAAAGCCCTGAAAAATCCTCAGAAAATTCCTAAAAATCCCAAAAAAGATTTAGAACATCTTCACCAAGGAAATTTCGCACTACCTCAAGTGGAACCCCTATTTCCCTAGTGAAAATCTCAATAGCCAAGTGAATCTTCTCCCGATGATGTCCTCGGAGGATCTCTAAGGATCGCCTCCTATACCCCAAAGGTCTCAAACCTCCCTGAGAAATACATCCATTACCTGCACCACCTAATCACTTCCCCAATGAAGTTTACAACATAAAATTTGCCTTTCCTCAACAAGATCTCCAAAATCACAAAGATTTCCCCAGCAATTGGTTCCCCAGCAACACAAGGCAATTTCCCCGGTAGAGTTCCTCGAGAACATCTCCATTTAATCCCGCAGAATTGGATTCAACCCGCAGAATTGGTCATCTTCATTTAAGCCCACACAATTGGCTTCGACCCGTAGAATTGGTCATCTTTACATAAGCCCGCAGAATTGTTTTCAACCCGCGAAATTGGTCATCTCTACACAAGCTCGCAAAATTGGCTTCGACCCGCAGAATTGGCTTCAACCCACAGAATTGGTCACCTCTATATAATCCCACAAAATTGGCTTCAACCCACAGAATTGGTCATCTCCATTAAAGCCCGTAGAATTGGCTTCGACTCCTAGAATTGGTCACCTCTACACAAGCCCGCAGAATTGGTCATCTCCACTTAAGCCCGTAGAATTGGCTTCGACCCACAAAATTGTTCATCTCCATTTCAGCCCGCAGAATTGGCTTCAACCCGCAGAATTGATCATCTCAACCTAAGCCCGCAGAATTGGCTTCGACCCCCAGAATTGGTCACCTCTACATAAGCCCGCAAAATTGGTTATCTCCATTTAAGCACGCATAATTAGTTTCAACCCACATAATTGGTCATCTCCATTTAAGCTCGTGGAATTGGCTTCGACCCACAAAATTGATCACCTCTACACAAGCTCGCAGAATTGGTCATCTCCACTTAAGCCTGCAGAATTGGCTTCGACCCGCAGAATTTTCCATCTCTACATAAGCCCGCAAAATTGACTTCGACCCACATAATTGGTCATGCTTATTTCCTTAGGTCCTCAGAATCGACCTCGAATCTCTAAATTGGTCATCCCCAGCACACTCCTTAGGTTCTCAGAATCATCCTTAACCCTCTAAATTGGTCATCCTCGCTTCCTTAGGTCCATAAAATCGACCTCTTTCAAAAGGCATCATGTGGTGTCTAATCGACGACTATCATTTTTTTCCAAACTCACCCGTCAAGGGGATCTGTAGACACCCAATTATATTTCCCCTTAAACTCTCCTTAGGCCCCTAGCACCTTTCGTCATCACTACCAAAATTCATACCCCGAGTACTGACCTAGAGGCCATCGGGCACTCCCAGGCTTCGTTTGACAAAAAGACAAACTCTTTAGCTCAAATGAGACTGAATGAATATTCTAAGTTCACTGAAACCCCTTTCCAACGGTCCATCCCGTGTGAGGTTTTGACTCACCATGCGAACGAACTGTAAGGACAAAAATTTCCAATTGAGTCCCTGTATTGTTTTGACTTAATTCCGTGAACAAAATTATGTTTGTAATATGTCATAGGGATAAGTTTATATGTGTTACTATCCCACTTGGTCTATGACGTATTGAAGACATTGCGACAAAGCTTTGTAAGGACATTTTTCTCATGTCCAACATGTTTCATTTGTGTATGTCGTACGCCGCTACATTTGGCACGTCACCTCAAGATGTCACTCGACGGCCTCAATCCGAATTCCGGGAATCAAGCATTCAACATATCCATTAATATGTCCCACATCTGCCTCAACGACTTCACGGTCCAAGATTTTAGGGACTTAATGCAAGTGTTACGCAAGGGAAGTCAAAACAGTGAAAAAAGGCACGATAGGAGAGTTCAAGGGCATTTTCGTAATTTTACATCCATAGTTAGGAGGTCTGGTCAACTGGAAAGTTGGAGAGCTCGCAGCAACGAAGATACTGGAAAAAACGGCACCTCAATCCGAGCTACGGTGAAGGAGTTATGACCTTTTGAAGATAGAGAAAATTCCTTAAAGAATGCTGTTTTTTTTGTACGCTGGATAGAATTTTAGAGTTTTAAGAACGTGGGACTCTTCATCTTTTTTCCTATAAACACCAACTTCGGAGGAGTTGTTTTGCAAGACTTTAGAAGACGTTTTTGAGAGTCCAAATACCTCTAGTCTTCATATTTTTTGAGTTCCAAGACTCATATTTTGATTCACACAATTGCCAAACCTTTGTGAATCTTTTTGGTAACCCAAGAACACAACTTTGGTTTGTTCAACCCTTGTGGAGAAGCTGTTCTCTTCTTCATTGCTGCCCTCCTGGAAAGGGAAAATTCCAGCTAACAAACTTGTGGAGAAGCCGTTTCTCTTCTCCATTGCAGCCCTACTGGAAAGGGATAGTTCCAGCCGCGACTACAGAATCCGATACCCGAGGGTAATTCTTAGTCAACTTGTATTTTCATTGTAATCCGATTGTAAGCCATTTTCTTACAAATTATAGTGAAAATAAATGGTTTTGCCCCTGTGGGGGATTTTTCCTTAAATTTATTTATTTTATCCTGCATGCTATATTTTATTTGATAAATCATCTAGATGCATGTCTTAGGGTTTAACTAAAATTTGGGTTTAATTAAAATTGGTTTTTTATTTGAGAAGTCGTAATATTTCTGCTGTAGCTGCACTCTCAAATTGGTATCAGAGAGGGTTACGCTAATTTATCGCGTGATCCTGATTTTTCGAGGATTTATATTTTTGATACAATTTGACTTCTCACGTCGTCAAATTGGTATCAGAGCCTGTTGCACTAAGTTATTATGATTTGATTTTCAAATTGCACAAAAATGGCTTTTGATGGTTTTGATGATCTTCGATGTCAAATTTTTGAAAAAATTAATTGGAAAATTCACACGAACTCTTGCTTTAAATCTTCTGTTGAAAACGAATCTGAGAAGTGTCCTTGTTGTGAGGGTGTTGGTCACACGCTACATGAGTATACCACAAATTTAAAGAAGAAATTGAATAAACCGATTTCTCATATTTCTACCCTTAGTGATTGTGATTCGGAAGAAGAAGTGTTTTATGCTTCTAGGCGAGAGTTTCCCAACCATGTGATTAGTGATGATAGTGAAGGTGATGGGAGTGTGGATGAAAGTGAGGAGGAAAGTGTAGATGAGCATGACTTGCAAACTGCTTTCAATGAACTTTATGCTGAAACTTTGAAAACAAAGAAAGAAAATTTGAAATTGAAAGCTCAGTTGAAAGAGTGTGCCATAAAAAATAATGATTTTTTAGTTGAAGAACTTAGGGCTCATGTGAAAATTTTGAAAGAGAAGCTTGAGTACGTCGAGGGTGAGAGAGATAGTCTTAGAGGGTTGATGGAGACTATGAAAAATGAACTTTTAGAGTTTGAGGATTCTAAATGAGTACTTGAATCTAGGATATGTGAACTTGAGGTGAAATTGAAAGATTCAAGTAAAGTGAAATTTGATTTGGAGTCTAGGTCTGAAAAACTTGATAAGATTTTAGGCACAGTCGAGATCAAAACGGATAGAGGTGGGATTGGTCTTGAAAAATATGTTGCACCCATTCCCACACATGTGAGAGAGCCTCCTAGGTTTGTTAAGAAAGAGGCACCTAAAGTTGTTAGGAAAGCACCCCTTAAGAACATTGTGAGAGAACCTTCTAGGATCATTAGGAGAGACCCACCTAGGCAAATTCGGAAAGAGCAACCGATAAATTTGAGGAGAGGGCCACCTTTAGGTAACACACACCGCCCGATTTACACTTGCACACATTGTGGTAGGCAAGGTCATCTAGGCGATTTTGTTACAAGCTTTTAAATGGACCTAGGAAGGTTAATGAAAGAATAAATTCGATTCCCAAAACCCCCACACTTTGTTACACATCAATTTGGGTTAGAAAATTGGATTTAGAGGCTTATGGTTTATTTGGCCACGATTACCGTTTGCTTGCACGTGATTCACCCCATGTGAAATCTTTTGGTTGATTATGGTTGCATGTTTGTCATACAATAGTTGTGGTTTCATGATATTTTTTTACTAGTGTGATGACTTGTACTTTTTGTATAAATTCTTGTTTTTGAATTTTTTTTGAAAAATACAAAAAGATTTTATTTTGAGAAAATCCAAAAAGATTTTTGTATTGCACCGTTTATGGATGAACACTTTGGATGACCAAGTCACAACATCATTCCATTTTTTTCATGTGACTATTTGATAGTGTTTTGAGATAATAGGTCAATTCATCCTTGTGCTTTATAATGTTTGGAGTCATTAAGATGTAATTTAGTGTTACTTCCTACATGTTTGACTCATGTTTCCTTTATTGCACACATGCACGGATTTGTTTGATTATTGTGCTTGTCTTATCACATGTTGGTTGGGTGTTTTCATCTCAATCCTGTCTTTAAAATAAACCAAGCGCGATAATTTTTTATAAGGAAATTGTGCATATAAAAACCGTGTTGTGAGTTTGTGTGCTTTGTTTGAATAACGGGGAGGGGCTGCGAAAGGTAATTATCTATCCTTTGCGCAAAAGCCACCGTTAAAAAGGACCTAAAAAATTGAGGAATTTTATTATCCGAGGTTCAAAGAGGTTAAAAGAGCCCGAAAAAATTGAAAGGCAATAAAAAGATATTCATGCCAAAAAGGGGCCATTTAGGTTTTTGCACCAATTCTCCAATGTTTGAGAATTTAGATTACCTCTAAAAGAATATATATATGAGGGAGTTTGGTTGGAGAATTAAAACGGGTTTGCACGTCCTTGAAATTTTTGAAAATGCGCTATATAGTTTTGGACGTTATTGGTGTGAAAATCATTTGACTTTGATTTGCATAAAACGATGTCATCTAAATTCAACAAACGTTTACACTTAAGGATACCTTTGATGTTCATTCGTTAGGAGTACACGTATGCATCGTGCACATATGATTGATTGAGTTGATTTACCTATCGAATGTGTTCACACCCATTCATTCCATTTCCATGACTTGGTTGTTTGAGTCTAAATCCATGGTGTGATTTTTGTTTCATATTTGTTCATATTGGTATCTTATTTTTGTATGAAAAATTTGAAAAATTCAAAAATAGTTTGAGAATCTCCTTGCAAGAGCACGATTACCATGTTATTTGATGCCCTGTTTTGTATACCGTGACACCCCGATTTTAGTTGTTTGATTCATTCTTCTTATTTGTCTATTTGGGGACATCATAAAAAGGGGGAGAAAGAATTATCATTTTATGGGGGAGTTTGAATTTTGGGGGAGTTTTTGAGATGTTGCTTATGTTTTTATCATATATTATCTCATTTCAAACTCTATATGTCACTTGGTATTTTGTTTTTTCTCATGTGTGTAGGTACTACATGGATTATCATTGGATTGCACACCCTGATGAGAAAAGCTTTGAGATTTGATGATTCCTGAAGAATTGAAGAGGAAACGCTGTAGACCTATTCATTTGTACCTTTTCCAGTTTTGGGTTCATGGGAGGGTAGATTTGTATAGGCAATTTTGTATTTGATAATTCGGATTTTTTATGTATGTACCGGCATAGACATAGGGGGAGATTTGTAAGGACATTTTTCTCATGTCCAACATGTTTCATTTGTGTATGTCGTACGCCGCTACATTTGGCACGTCACCTCAAGATGTCACTCAACGGCCTCACTCCGAATTTCGGGAATCAAGCATTCAACATCTCCATTAATATGTCCCACATCTGCCTCAACGACTTCACGGTCCAAGATTTTAGGGACTTAATGCAAGTGGTACGCAAGGGAAGTCAAAACAGTGAAAAAAAGGCACGATAGGAGAGTTCAAGGGTATTTTCGTAATTTTACATCCATAGTTAGGAGGTCTGGTCAACTGGAAAGTTGAAGAGCTCGCAGCAGCGAAGATACTGGAAAAAACGGCACCTCAATCCGAGCTACGGTGAAGGAGTTATGACCTTTTGAAGATAGAGAAAATTCCTTAAAGAATGCTGTTTTTTTTGTACGCTGGATAGAATTTTAGAGTTTTAAGAACGTGGGACTCTTCATCTTTTTTCCTATAAACACCAACTTCGGGGGAGTTGTTTTGCAAGACTTTAGAAGACGTTTTTGAGAGTCCAAATACCTCTAGTCTTCATATTTTTTGAGTCCCAAGACTCATGTTTTGATTCACACAATTGCCAAACCTTTGTGAATCTTTTTGGTAACCCAAGAACACAACTTTGGTTTGTTCAACCCTTGTGGAGAAGCCGTTCTCTTCTTCATTGCTGCCCTCCTGGAAAGGGAAAATTTCAGCCGACAAACTTGTGGAGAAGCCGTTTCTCTTCTCCATTGCAGCCCTACTGGAAAGGGATAGTTCCAGCCGCGACTACAGAATCCGATACCCGAGGGTAATTCTTAGTCAACTTGTATTTTCATTGTAATCCGATTGTAAGCCGTTTTCTTACAAATTATAGTGAAAATAAATGGTTTTTCCCCTGTGGGGGATTTTTCCTTAAATTTATTTATTTTATCCTGCATGCTATATTTTATTTGATAAATCATCTAGATGCATGTCTTAGGGTTTAACTAAAATTTGGGTTTAATTAAAATTGGTTTTTTATTTGAGAAGTCGCAATATTTCCATTGTAGCTGCACTCTCAAGCTTCAAAGTATTAAATCATGCAGAAGTTTAATTGGTGCGAGTTTAATCGTCTTCAAAGTTAAATTCATTTCGAGATCACTCAGGTATAAATGCGTATAATTAATGGTGATCGGAATTATTTTATAAAAGATAAAGATGTAATTTTTATAAAGAAAAATGTTTTTAATGTTTTAAAAGTGTTTTAAAGGTTTACACTACGTTTTATGATGATAAGCTCGTAAAAGAGTTTGACATTTTTGGATCTCTCTTTGGAAGAGACGTTTTAAACAAAAAAGTCAAACTTTCGTGTTGTCGTTCAAACGACATCCAATATCGTTCGAACGAGATGGTATGTCGTTCGAAAGCCACATTTTTTGAGGCGGCATATAAATCCTATTTAAACAGTGTTTTCATCATAATTTCGTAAGTGTGCATTCTGCAAAATAGTATTCGACCAGAAACTTGTTTTTCACATGTTTTCTAAGGTTTAAAAGTCTTAAACACATCCTTAGAGTTTGCAAATATCCGAGTTATCATTATTATATGTTTAAGTGATCTTGATGCACCAAAGATGTTTGTTCGACACATTGAACTTCAAAGGGTTTTGCGATGAAGAAAAGAGAAAGACTTCTTGTTCGACATCGTAGACGAATCAAAGACATTCGGTGGACACCGATACATACGTGGACGCGTGTGTTGTGGACAGGTATCGTGGAAGACATAATTTTTGCGTGGGCACTATTGAAGAATGGTTGAAGATCAGAAGGAGCGTCAAGACCTGTGGGGATCGAGTCTTAGTGTAAGGCTAATCTGTCTTCGTAAAACCATTGTTTATAGTGATTGTCTGGCTTGTTCCGTCCGAGGTTGTTTTCCCATTTTGGGTTTTTTCCTCGTACATCCGGCATTGTGAGTATTCTTTACTTTACTTTACTTGCTTTAATCACTAGATGCATGTTTAGGATTAATCATGATAAAATTAGTTTAAAGTAAGAATTAGGTTTTTCACAACTTGGTTTGGTTCATAATTAAAAGTTGGATCTTTTTTGGAGAAAAATTGGTTTTGTTTAAAACACACGTATCGGGCCACTCACACTTTCATGAACGAGCCATTTTTCCCCAAAACTCAATCTGGAGGTTACCGGATGTTCCCAAACTCCATTTGACCAAAGACAATTCTTCATCTCAATTGAGACTGAATGAATCTTCACAGGTCACTGAAACCTCTTTCCAACGGTCCACCCCGTGCGCGATTCTGACTTACGGTACGGACGAACGATCCATTTTGCTCCGAGAGGTCATCGAATATTTCCAGGGTCCGATTGACCAAAGCCAACTCCCCAAACTGGGTCAAACTCCTTGGAATGTCGAATAAATCTCCTAAACTTTCCAACGGTACACCCCGTGCGTGATTCTGACTTACCATACGGATGAATGATCCATTTGCGTCCAAAGTTTCTCCATCCAAAGGACCGATGAGCGATTCAGAGCCACATTTGACCCAAAGTCTTCTCCCGAACATGCGAGCGGTCCAAAGGACTTTCAAAGGTCTCTGAATTATCTTTCCAACAGTTTGGCCCTATGCGATTCGGATCAATGATTTGCGCTCTACGACCAATTTTCCAAAGGAGCCTGAAAGAAACTGCCAAACGACAGGTCCCAGACCCTGCCTATCAGCAGTGTGCCTAAACGCACCTGCCGATTGGCAAGAGTAGGGCTATGCCAATCGGAAATGCCCCGAGCCTATGAAAGGGAGGGTCTGACCTCATTGCAAGGGGAGCCCATATCTGAAATACCTCACTCTCAACGAATCCAAAAAACCTCTCTCGAAGTCAGCGTGATTTCTACATCCAAATCCCTTTCCAACCTTCATTTTTCATCATCCTTTTCATCAAACTTTGTGAATTAACTACCCTTCATCATCATCCAAGTGCAAGGGATGGTCTTCAACATTCAAGATCATGCTCAAGATCTTCATGAAGGTCCAATTTTCTAAATTCTCCCTTAAATTTTCATAAATTCGTATTAACTTTTTTTATTACTTAGCACTTTTATTCTCTCATTTCACATGTCCTAATATATTTTTTATTTAGTATTATTTCATATCTCTTATTTTGATATAAATAAAAACTCAAAAAAATAAGGAAAAGAGGGTTTGCGCATAAATTCCAAACGGGAATTCTCACACTTTTCTTACTCTTTTTTCATAACTAAAACAATTTTTTTTATACACAAACATAAGAGAAACCCCTGTTGGATTTATGGGATAAACCCCACCCCTCATTTTACATGCGAACTACGTGGACTTTGATGCCTCCATATGCTACGTAGGCATCTCAGGGTAAAACCCGAGACTCGAGTCCTGTTCTTACTTATTCTCTCATTTTCTATTTTCTCTAAACTCATTTCTCTTAGATTCTAGACACACACACACACACACACACACACATATATATATATATATATATATATATATATATATATATATATATATATATATATATATATATATATATATATATATATATTTGTTATTAGTGGCGTATTATTCCACATGTGTTATCGTTCCATTATAATGATCAACACAAGGATAATCGCGTAAATCCTATTTTCTAATATTGTCTTTACGAAAATTCCTACGGATGACTCTCTTTATCTCTTCAATAGTACAAGTCGATGATTCCTATCTCAAATACATATACACACGCACACATATCACAGGGTGGAATGGGTGCCTAACACCTTCTCATTTCGTAACTTAGCCTTCAGACCCTTTTCGAATCATTTTAGTTTCGTATGTAAGAGTATATCTTTGGATGTTTTACTGCAGGATGGCACCCTTTGTTTTGTCTATTTTGAGTAAAATGGACTGGCGGCTCCATCTCTCTACATTTTTCACCTCATCAACAACGCCGGCCGAAGCTCTCCCGAGAGGGACGCGCGGGACTTAGGATCCTCCTCTCTCACCCGCCACGAGAATCTGGTGCAGGCCCAATTTAATTACTTAATTAATTAAATTCTAAGTATACAGAAATACGGGGTATTACATTCTCCCTCACCCACAGGGAATTTCATCCCCAAAATTAGGTCATACCTGCGACGGGTAACTAGGGATACTGCTCTCGCATGTCATCCTCTCGCTCCCATGTAGACTCGTCAACATTGTGGTGTCCTCACTGATATCTAACTAATGGTACCACCATAAACCATAGTTTATGCTCACTACGATCCAGAATATCCATGAGTCTCTCCTCATACGAGACATCTGGATGCAAATCAATCTCCTTGAGTGGAACGTGCCAGAAATCTCTCTCGTCCCTCCTATACTTCTTCAGCGATGCCACGTGGAACATGTCGTTTATTCGCTGATGATGCTCTAGTAAACCCATTCTATATGCCACTAGTCCTAATCTCTCAATAATCTATAAAGATCCCACATATCTCGTCACTATCTTTCCCTTCTTTTCGAACCTCATAACCCCCTTCATAGGTGAGACACGTACCAACACCTGGTTATCGACCTCTAACTAAATGTGTATTTGTTTGGCATCGGCATAACTCTTCTACTTAGTCTAATCTATTCGAATACATCCATGAATTAGCTCAATCTTAACAATCATCTCCTGTATCCACTCTGGTCCAATAACTTGTTATTCCCCACCTCTAACCAGTAAGTGGGTGAATGATAAGGCCTCCCATTAAGTGCCTCAAATAGTGGTATACAGAGGGTGAATTAATAAGAGTTGTTATACGCAAACTCTACCAATGGAAGGTATCACTCCCATCATCCCCCAAAATCTAGTATGCACATCCTTAACATGTCCTCTAGCATCTGATTTACCCTCTCAGTCTATCTGTTTGTCTGTGGGTGGTAGGTAGTACTCAATTACAAGTCAGTGTCTATGGCCTCCGGAAAACTTTATTAGAAATGGGACACAAAGATCTTATCTCTATCATATACAATGTCGACTGGTACCCTATGCAACTTAACTATCTCTGCTATGAACAGCTGCGCATACTGCATCGTCTCAAAGTCGGTGCGAATTGGTAAGAAATGGGCCACCTTGGTCAGTCAATCCACTATCACCCAAATAGAATCATGACCCCTCTTCGATGTCGACAGTCCGATAATAAATTCCATTGAAATACTCTCCCACTTCCACATGAGAATATCCAGTGACTATAGCATCCCTAAAAGTCTCTGGTGGTCTACCTTAACTAACTGACAGGTAACAAACTAAAAAAAAAATCTTGTATGTCTCGCTTCATCCATGGCCACCAATACTATCTCATCATGTCCTAGTACATCTTATCCCCACTTGTATGTACCTCAAACCTCGAACCGTGAGCCTCAATCATCATCGCATGCCTCAATTCCTGATCCTCTGGCACTACTAGTCTCCCAATAAAATATAGACCTCCCTCTGAGCTGATCGAGTAATACTCTTCACCCTCAACTAAAACCTATCACACTATATCATAATAGAACTGATCCTATGACTTTGCTTTCACTACTTACACTATAATCTTGGAAGTGATAGCTAGAACTGACATGAACGTTCTGGCAATCTCATCATCATGTTGAAGCTCACTCTACTTCTCCTTCCAAACCTCTGCCAACTCCCCAATGGATCTTTGGCTCAATGCGTCTGCCACCACATTAGCCTTCTCAGGATGATATTGTATATCAAACTGGTAATCCTTCACGAATTCTAGCCAACGCCTCTGCCTCATGTCCAGACCCATCCATGTGAAGAGATACTGAAGTGACTTATGATTCATGAATAACGTAAACTGTTCACCCAAAAGATAATGTGTCCATATCCTCAAAGAAAACACAACCACTGCTAACTCAAGGTCGTGTCTGGGGTAGTTCTTATAATAGGGATTAATCTTTCAAGATGCATAATCTATAGCCCTCTCCTCCTGATATAATACACCCCCAAGTCCCTGCAAAGATGCATTTATGTAGACCTGTTACTCCACCCCACTCCTTGACAATGCACGTACAGGTGTCGATGTAAATTTGTCCTTCATCTCATCAAAGGATAACTAATAATGGTCACTCCACACAAATGACACCCCCTTACGAGTCAAGTTCATCAACAGATCCACAATCTTCAAAAATACCTTAATGAAGCGGTGATAATACCCAGCTAATCCCTAAAAGATGCGAACCCCTAAAAGTTACGAATCTCTATCGGTGACGTGGGTTGTCCCCATTCCCTCACTACTGATACCTTACTCATATCAACAGCAATACCCATATCGGACATAATATGGCCAAGAAACTATACCTCCCGTAGTAAAAATCCACATTTCTCGAATTTGGCATAGAACTGGTGGTCCCTAAATTGTTTGTAGAACACTATGCAGATTCTCCATGTGCTCCTCCTCAATGCGAGAGTAAACCAAAATGTCATCTATAAACACGAGAACGAACCGGGTCAAAAACTCTATAAATACCCTATTGATGGGACCCACAAACACTGCTGGAGCATTGGTGAGCCCAAACGGCATCACCCTGCACTCACACAACACGTACCGTCTTAGAAAAGCGGTCTTGGGAACATTCTCCTCTCGAATGCAGAATTTGTGATACCCCGATCTCAATTCAATCTTGGAGAAGTAAGGATCCCCTCTTAACTTATAAAATAGGTCATCTATCCTCAATAACGAATACTTATTTCGTATCGTGGCCTTATTCAGTTCTTTATATTCTACACATAAGTAGAATGAACAATCCCTCTTCTTCACAAATAATACTTGTGAACCCCATGACGATGCACTCCACCGAATGAAACCCCGCCCTAATAGCTGCTGAATCTTCTCCCTCGACTCCCGCATCTCTGAAGGGACATACAATACATTTCTCAGACAATCGGTCTCATACCCGGTGCTAGGTCGATAACAAAGTCGATCTCTCGGCTAGGTGGCAACCTTGGTATCTCCTGAATTACATCCTTGAAATATTTCACAACTGGAATCGATTCTAACGGAATAACTATCTCCTATGAGGTCTCCTCCTCAATGTAGTACAGGTGGGTGTGCGACCCTCCTTCAGGAAGAGGCATAACCACTAAGAGCATCTCCTAACCCTAAATGGAGAACACTATGGTCCTCTCGTAACAGTCTACCATCTCCCTGTAACCTGCCAACCAAACCATACCTAAAATAACATGGTATCCCTCTATAACTAAAACAAGGAGGTCAACAGCTAACCATAATATACCCACATCTATATGCACACCCGTAAAAATCGAGTGTATAACATACCTACTACCCATCGAAGACTCCACACACATAAAGAGATTACCAACTATCTCTAATAAGCTGACAGTTCGTGTCATTATAAAAGAATGTGATGCCTTAGTATCAAATAAAACACTACCTGCAAGCCTATGCATAGTTAATGTACCTACTACTGTGGGGGGTTATAGGGCCTGCTAGATGGTGGTATCTTAGACGTTATAGACACTCCCATACTGAAGTTGTCCCTATTGTGGTGGTGTGGGTGGGACTAGTGCCGCAGGTAGCATTTGTGCCTGCTTCTCCTGTGGGGTACCCTGCTATTGCGGAGCTCTTTCCTGTTGTGTCCAACCCCTCCTCTTGTGGCCTATTTGTCCATAAATAAAGCACGGGCCTGGAAACTCTCTTCGATGGTGGTTTTGATTGTCCTGATGGTAACCATGTTGTTGGCCTAGCTGTGAATAATCTTTCTTTAGGTGACTCGACTACCCAAAAATATAACAATGACTGGTGAAAATTTTCTTCTTTTGAACCTATTGGTCCGATTTAGGATTCACCTTAGCTCGTCGTGGATAAAGTTGGCGCTTATGGCTACCCTTTCCACATGTAAAACACCTCCCTTTGCAATCTCCCTGCTCCTGGCCATGTTGGCCCTAGAGGGTTTGAATCTGCTGGCCATCTCCGTATTCTCTTAGCCCTGACGACCTCGAATATCTTGTCATTTTTGTTTTGGGGTTACATTGTTACGATTTCTTCCTGACTTGCTTGAATGAGTAGGTTCCCTTGTTCGTTTAGTTCCTATCAGTTGGACACTCTGTTCTCGATATTGTAATAATGAGGCAATAAATTCTTGTGCTACGATACTAGCCACCTCGATGATGGTTACTATACCCTATGGTACTTGAAGTACTCATTGATCTTTTCTTGCATCACTTCTTCCAGCGTTCCCAGCCTGTCGTTCCCTCCTAGGTGACATATGAAAATAGATTGAATTGTACAAGTACACCGTCCGTAGAAATATAATCATAGAAGTACGATATCTCAAGCACATGAATATAAAAATCACAGTCTTAACAATAGGGCTCTATATCAAAAGAACGATACGCTGAAATCGTAGTAAGCCATACAGATCCTATGGACACTAGAACTTAATGCTCTGATACCATTTGTGACACCTCACCTAATTAAATAGCGGGTGATCATTCCTTTATTAAATTAAATATATTTCTCACTTGGTTCATTCTCAGCATCATTGTCGAAAATCATATTAATTACTAACCACCTATTAGTTAATTAAGTCGGTGCCAAAAAAAATTATCTTTCATTAAACAATTTATAATAATATGCGGAAAACTAAATTAAAACATTCACACAATTAATATAGTATATACCATCACAAGGAATAAATAAATGAATAAATGTCTTGCCGAATAAACCATCGGCTACCAAATCCAAATAATAATTCCAATAGATAGTAAATAAATCCCAATATAAGTCTGAACTGAATAACTGAATAAATAAAGTCTACATGGGGCAACATGCCCAACTAAGATACTGAAATAAAAATCTACACTAGGTATGAAAGATGGAAGCATCTAATCAAGTCCTACAAGCCTCCACTGTGCTGCAGCTACATGGAATACATCACCAAGTCTAGCGTCCCTGTGGCTGGACACTTAAAAGGTTTTGAAAAATATTTATAGCAAGGGTTAGAACCTAAAATACTTTGAAAACCTTTATCAAGTATTTATCACAATTTAAAAATCAGTTATTAGATACACATATGTTAGGTTCATGTACACTCACTTGATCTATTTTGCAAGCCTAACGTTTTTTGCTTAGCCCACTTAACCCTACTGCCCAATCTAACTCGACTTCAGTATCTGTCTGGACTATTGACACATATAAGTCCGCATACCGACCATACAACACGCTATCCGAATTAACATCTCTTGTATGTAATTGATATCATAAGTAACATTCTCCATCTTTTACCATTTAATCATTTAATTAAGTTTCACAACTTAATTCATTATTTATATACACACTATCAATCTGTCTACTATCACACGGAAGTAGAATTATTCAAAATGGCACATATATTTATCTCGCTAATATATAATTATGGCGTCTCTCAAAAGGACCACCATGAAAATAGGCATACTCTACTATTAGTCCATTACCTCTCGTACCAAAATAAGGACTATCGGTTCGGCAAGCATCCTCGAACCTAAAAAATCAAATAGCAAGAAATAGAGGAGAACATAGTTTTAAGCCTTTGGGTTATGCACATACCTAACGTACCCAAATGACCTTTCAGTCTCAGTGATACACGACACATAGTGAGTCGCCCTAAGTTTTATGTTCTTGGGAACAAATCCATACCTCCCTAGAAACGACAAGGTGGGATCTCCCACTGTGAGGGAACCTTCGTGATAGAAGGCAACATAGGTATTTCACATTTAACACCAATCATATATTAGGTATGCATTAAATCAGTAAGTATACAAACAACCTAACTATCACACTTCGTACGTAGTATTTATCTCTCGAATACTCACCATACTACCAAATTAAAATTATTCTCAGTATCGTATTAATACGAGTATTGCTCTCTACTCGAAGGGCCCTAGTTACCCCCTTTAATAAATTCAGTTGCTTGTTCTCTCATATAATACTGTTCTATAACTCAACCTCACTTAAATCCCCGTAACTCATTCTCCTTCTCTTGAATTAATTACACCCCAATTTAAGTATATCAAATCCTCGCCTCAATCCTCCTATTAAGACAGAAAAAAACTTCATCATAGGCCTATTGAAATGCAATAAGTCCTTCATTATGTTTTAATAAAGTACCACAAGTTACCCCAACAGAACTATAGGATTTTCTAGGCCAAAAAGGGAAAATAGGCCATTCTGGCAAAACCAAATCGATTCGCCCTTGGGCCGAATCGATTCATTTTGTAGCAGGACATCTACTTCCTCTACGCAAATGCATTTTTAACCATTTTAATTATCATAACTCACATGCTTCTCCACCAAAATCAAAACCAATTATCCCAAACATTATATACATGCATTAAGATGATTTCTAACAAAATTTTAACATCAAAACATTACGATTTCTATTCAAGAATGTATCAAATCATCCATTCATCAAAAACCCTAGATTTTTATGTTCTTTATTCATATTTAACATAAAACCCAAATTTAATTCGTGGTGATTATCCCATACTCTTTGGTTTCTTATCCTCTACAGATGTTGAATCACACTACATACAATTCCTACCCAAAACATGAGTTCTAGTCATTCTTTTGTTCTAAGAACATCAATTTATTCAATATACTTTGAGACCCTAAGCATATGGGCATTATAACTTTAAATGAAATCGAAAATAAAAACTTGCCTTATGTTAGATGGTCTCACTTCATGATTTTAATTTGGATTTGTTTGTCTTCCTTCCCAGTCTATGCTCCAAGGTTGATTGTGGTGCAAGAATACACTCCAATTTCTCAAGAATTAGGCTTCACAAATGGCTACTCCTTCTTCTCTAATGTCCTCTATGGGTTTTCTAATCACTTAACCCTAGCCTAAACCATTTATATGCTGATAAAGATGTTGTAAATTCGTAGGTCTCTTGACCCTTGCTTACCAAATGACTTAAACGCCCTTGTACGGTGCCGGTTTAGTCTAAAATTGTCTCGGGACCCAATCAAAACCCCAGGTATACTATTTTAACTATTTCAACCCTTTCGGAGTCATCCATGACCTCGAAAGCATCATTCGAGTCACTCTAAACAAATATCCTATCTTGACCTCAATTTAGTCTACACGCGACTCCCGATTGAGATAAATCCAAGTACGCCAATCTCACTCTCTATGATGCATAATAATTTTCATAAATTATTTACTACTCGCTTAGTAAATTTCACACATAATATTAATTATTATCTCTCTCTCTCTCTTGATGAATATTTAATAACCACATTATTATTTTATTAAATTAAATTACGTCACTTATGTAATTTAAAATAAAACGAATAAATAACCAAATTAATTAAATTCCAAGTACGCAGAAATATGGGGTATTACAGTTAATTTCCCAAAAACACAATTAAGTCATTCACACTAACTTATTAAGTGTTTTTAACCCTTTAAAACCTTTTTACGCTTGGATTAAATATGTTTTACTGGATTAGAACCGCTTTTACACTTTTAATCCCCTTTTAATTCCATAAATGTTAAGATTTCCCAATATTAGTAAGTTACACTCACTAACCATTCCATGTTTACCCTTTAATCCTTAATTAATACTTTTTATCATTATTTCCCAAGTATACATTTCTTTACTTCCGCATTCAAGAAATACATTCACACTTAGGACTACTTTTATTAGAAAATTGCCATTTCTTTTATTTAACATGTAGTCTTTTAACTTCATACACATTATGTCCTTTCGTCCCAATTATACATACTTTGAAGACTAAAATTCCAACTTTCATTTTTTCTTGTTTAAATCCAATGAAATCTTCTTTAACTTGTTTATAAATTCTATGTCAAAATACTACAAATTTATATGTACATGAGAAGGATTTAAAACCCAAATATCCTATTATATGGTTTAAAAATATTTTTCACCATATATTTACCAACTAAATAATCATTTCCAAATTCATAAAATGTTTAACACCAATATTTCTAGAAATGTACATTTCATAAAATACCTTATTTCAATATTCCAAAATTTTGAAATATTTACTTATTCTTTAATTTCAACAATATATCATTTTTCAACCAAAATCGCCTTATTTGCAAACATTTTATTTCATAAAATGTTTAACATCAAAATTACTTATGTTACAACTTAGTTCAACAAAACTATTCACATTTTTATCTAAGAACAACACTAGTATAATCTAAGGCATTATTATCAGATTCGATCACGAGTCAAACATTTAACATTTAAGTAGGACATTTAATCAATAGGTCGACTAACTAGTCAGGGAACTAACTACCTAGTAGGAAATAAGATTAATAGCAACTGTGGGTACCCAAAATTAAGACCATGGGCCTGGACGAGTAACCCAACTCTGGCGGTCCAAAGTCCAGGTCCCCCACCTCTTATTCTGAATATGATCTGGTCTCTTCTCACATTCCCATGAAGGGAGGTTATAGGGAGAGATGGAAGACGTGGGGGAATCCATCACCCCCACTTACCTAAATGTACATGTATATATATAAAACCCTAGGTCCGGGGCAAAGGGACAAGTTGTATTCACTGTAACCACTCTCCGGAGTATATTGAAATAACATCGACTGCACCACCATGGACGTAGGCACATATTGGCTGAACCACATACATCTTTTGTTGTGTGATTATCATTTTACATTCCTTGTTACTACTTGGTGATCGCTTTTTTCTTATCTATTTGTGTTGCATAATAATTGTCACCACAATTGGCGCCGTCTGTGGGAAGCATTCATCTTTCCCTAAGAAGAGCCCACACCAAGAAAGGAGTTTAAGATTTCTGGTCACAACAACAATGCCCCCAGGCAGGGGATATTCAAGAACCACCTGCTCCTCGCAGGATTAGGTCTGAAGTTCGACGTTCAGATCAGAGGGCTCGCTTGGAAAGGCTAGCCTCAGAAAAAAGCCAGGGACCGGCGAGGTCCACACCGATATCCAGATTGATTGATGCGTACGAGGCAAGGATCCACGAGCAGAGGGAGTCTTCTTGCAGATACGAAGCTGAGAATGCTCGCTTAAAAAGAAGACTGGAAAGACTGGAGAGGGATCTTTATCCTGATAACAAGAGACGTCCATACCGTACTCCTAGCCCTCAGGCGACCAAGTCTCGTAGCCGAGGAAGGAGCCCTAAGAGGGGATCTCAAAAGGTTGAAGGAGGCGAATCAGATGATGACCTCCGCGAGCAGCTGCGAAGAGCTCGCCGCTATCAGAGCCCTGCTCGCAGCGACGAGAACATACAAAATCTGGTCCGCAGAGAGATAGACCAACAACCTGCCCACCACAGTACCAGGTCGACCCGAGAACTCGCTAGGCGAGCTCTCAAAACCCAGATGAAGTCACCTTTCATGAGGGAAATTGAGGAAGAAGAAGCCCCCAAGAAATTTGCCATTCCAAGGTTCAAGATTTATGATGGTAAGACTGATCCCATTGATCACGTCAGGCAGTTCTGATAAGCCATGACCCTCTGGAACCATCAGAACGCACTAATGTGCTGAATTTTTCCTTCTGGCCTACATGATGTAGCGCAGAAGTGGTTCGAAAGGCTCCCCCCCCGGTCAATCAGGAGTTTCGAATCCGTATCCGAACTTTTTACGGCCCGATTCATTACCAGTAGCTCCCATCCCAAAAGGATGGATGCTTTGATGACAATGAAAAAACCGCCTCAAGAGACCCTCCGAGACTACGCAAAGAGGTACTGGGAGTTGTTCAATGAGATCAAAGATTGCGCAGAGGAAGTGGCAGTGGCCTCTTTCAAAATTGGGCTCCCTAGTTCTTCCCTTCTATACCAGTCCCTGACAAAGAAGGAAGCTATGACTATTGACGACCTGATGGCTCTCATCGAAAAGTACGCTAAGGTGGAATATGTCACCCGCCCCAGTACACGAGAAAACGGTCGAGCTAAACTCACTACCAAGGGAAGTGACAAAGCTGAGAACCAGAAGAAAGGAGGAAAGAACGGGAGCAAAAATGGCTCCAAGAACGGAGGGAACCATGATGCGTCGAAAGCATTCCAGGCGGTTAACACCGTCTTTAAAGAACCAATTTATAAGATTCTCGCGAAGATCAAAGATGAGCCATTCATCAAGTGGCCCAGGAAGATGGGAGGAGATCCCTCGAAGAGGAACAATGCGCTAAGATGCACTTTTTACAAAGAGGGAGGACATAAGACCGAGCACTGCCAAGCTCTTAAGTCTCACCTCGAGGAGTTGGCCCAGTCTGGGCATTTGAACGGGTTTGTGGAGAAGATGGCAGAGAAAGTGGCTGCCAACAGAGAAGCGAGACCTGACAACGTGCTCGAAGATGACGCTGGACATGAGTTTGCGATAATTCACGGGGGATCTGATGCCAAGCAGATACAGGGAAATTCAGCTCGAATGGAGATGAAGAAACTTACAGCTGTAATGCAGGCTTTTCAGATCGATCTAGAAAAATCACAGTCAGTAAAGCGCCGACGAGTAGATGATGTCAACTATAACAAGCACATTATTTTCACAGATGAAGATCTGGTGGGAGTAAGGACCCCGCATCACGATGCTCTGATCATTACCCTCAAGATAGCTAACTTTGACGTCGATAAGTTGCTCGTCGACCAAGGGAGCTCGTCCGAAGTAATGTATCTTGACCTATTCAGAAGATTGAAGTTAAGCGTCGCCGATCTAAAGGAGGCTACTGTACCTTTAGTTGGCTTCGCTGGAAAAATAACTATGACTTTGGGAAAGATCGTACTACCGATATGGGCTGGAAACGTCTCCAAGATGATCGAGTTTTTGGTAGTTGACATCGACTCGCCATACCAGGTCATCCTCGACAGGGGAGAGCTCCATGCGATGAAGGCAGTCTCCTCGACCTACCATCAGAAACTCAAATATATAACCGAGCAAGGAGTAATGGAGATCCATGGTGATCAGGCAATGGCGAGAAGGTGCTTCATAGCATCCATCCGACCAAAGCCAGAGAAGAGGGTCGAATAGCCCAGCGAGAAGGTTGAAGAAGGTCTGACACCTTTTAAATAGCAATTAAAGTGTACGAAAGACCTGGAGTAGAGGAGACCAGGCTCCTTCCCTCCGAGCGGTCGTCGAGGACCTGGTAGAAGTTACGGCTGGAGATGGAAACAATAATAGAGTCTTCTTGATTGGAGCATCTCTCACAGATCAAGAACAGAAGGAATTGACAACTCCATTGAGACGCAACGTAGATGTTTTCGCATGGGAACCATACGAGCTGCCCGAAATTGATCCTAGTATTGTCTGTCATCATCTGCACGTCGATCCCACCTTCAAACCAATCACGCAGAAGGCACGGTGAACTGCAGCCGAGAAGGCTAAAGAAGTCGAAAAAGAAGTTGAAAAATTTCTGGATACAGGATCCATACAGGAAGTACAATTCCCCAAGTGGTTATCCAACCCCGTAGTAGTTCTGAAGAGCAATAAGAAGTGGAGAGTTTGCATCGACTTCACGGACCTCAACAAAGCATGCCCTAAGGATAGTTTCCCCCTCCCAAAAATAAACCAAGTAGTAGAGGCCACTGCATCTCACGAGTGAATGAGTTTCCTGGACGGGTACTCAGGGTATCACCAGATCCCCTTGTATGCCCCAGACCAGGACAAAATGGCGTTCATCACGACAGTTGGGTTATATTGCTACAAGGTCATGCCCTTTGGGCTCAAGAATGCAGGAGCAACCTATCAGCGGCTAGTCACCAAAATGTTCAAGGATAAGATGGGAGACACCATGGAGGTCTACATCGATGACATGCTCGTTAAAAGTAAGAAGAAAGAAAATCACCTCTCAGACCTATCAAACACCTTCGAAATCCTCAGGAAGTACCATATGAAACTTAATGCGAGCAAGTGTTCCTTCGGTGTCCAGTCAGGAAAATTTCTTGGGTACTTGGTCAGTAAGAGAGGCATAGAGGCTAACCCAGACCAGATCGATGCAATCAACAGGGTGAAACCCCCTCACATAATCCGGGACATACAGAAGCTCACTGGTATGCTCGCTGCCCTAAATCGTTTCATTTCTAGATCCTCCGAGAAGTGCAAACCTTTCTTCCAACTTCTAAAGGGGAACAAGACGGTAGAGTGGAGCCCAGATTGCTCACAAGCATTGGTCGAGCTCAAAGCATACTTAAGCTCCCCACCACTGCTCGTCATACCACAACAGCTAGATTCTCTGTACATATACCTCTCCGTTTCCAACCACACTATCAGCTCTGCATTAATATGTGAGGTTGGAGGAATCCAGCACCCCGTTTATTATGCGAGAAAAACCCTACTGGACGTCAAGCAGAGGTACCTACCACTGGAGAAGCTCGCCTTTGCACTAGTAGTAGCCTCGAGGAAGCTGAAGCATTATTTCAAAGCCCACACTATTATCGTCCTTACATTGCACCCCCTTAAAGCAATCGTGAGGAAAGCGGATTTGTCGGGCAGACTGTCTATATGGTTAGTCGAGCTCGGGCGATTTGACATCCAATTTCAACCAAAGACAGCTATCAAGGGTCAGATCCTTGCTGATTTCATAGCCGAATTTACGGGCGAGGAACCCTCCGACTAACCTCAACCAACAAGGCAAAAGGAAACCTGGAAACTATTTATTGATGGAGCCTCCAACTCAAAGGGGGCAGGGGTAGGCATTTTTCTCATTACCCCATAGAACACAAATCTTGAACAAGGAATCAGGCTGGGATTTGCAGCCTCCAACAACGAAGCAGAGTACGAAGCCCTAATAGCCGGCCTCCAAAAGGCGCATACTCTGGGAACAAAACATTTACAGGTGTTCGACGATTCCCAACTAGTCTCCAATCAGATAAGTGGAGATTACAATGCAAAGGATGAAATAATGGCAACCTACCTCGCCTTAGTGAAAAAACTAATGTCAAGCTTTGAAGAGATCAATGTCCAGCAGTTTCCCAGGGGCAAAATAATCATGCTGATGCCTTAGCAGCCCTGAGTTCGACAGTTGACTCCGACCTAAAAAGAGTCATCCCCATCGATTTCCTCACTTGTCCGAGCATTAATCGCAACAGCAAGCCACCAAACGTGGAACAGGTACTCCAGGTGGGATCAGCCCCCAGATGGATGGACCCCTTAAGGGACTATTTAAAGGATGGCATGCTCCCGAATGACAAGAAGACTGCCCACGAGATAAGAGTCAAAGCTTCTCTCTTTCACTTATCCCCAGAAGGCAACTTGTATAAGAAATCCTTCTCTGGCCCCCACCTTAAATGCGTCCACCCCGGGGATGTCGAGAAAGTGCTACACGAGCTTCACAAAGGAATCTGTGGAAGTCATATCGAAGGAAGGTCTCTAGCCTTTCGAGCAATGAAGGAAGGCTATTGGTGGCCATATATGCAAAGAGACTCTGCGGAGTATGTCCGCAAATGCCTGAAATGCTAACTTTGCGGTCCTATGATCCACCAACCAGCCAGTGATCTAAAATCCCTGACCAGTCCATGGCCATTCACCCAATGGGGAATGGACATTGTGGGACCACTGCCTATCGCCACCGGCAATCGCAAATATTTGTTGGTTGTGACTGACTACTTCACCAAATGGATCGAGGCAGAACCCTTGGCGAACATCCGAGATGCTGATATGATAAGGTTCATATGGAGTAATATAATCACTCGTTTCGGCATTCCCCGAACCATCATCACCGATAATGGAACACAGTTTGAAAGCGGGTCCTTTCAGAATTTCTATAACGAACACGGTATCAGACACCACTTCAATTCGATGGCTTACCCTCAGAGCAATGGCCAAGTTGAGGCTTCCAACAAAACTGTGATCGATGGATTAAATAAGCGATTGGAGCGACCCAAAGGCGCATGGGTAACTGAACTATCCCATATCCTATGGGCGTATCGAACCACTCCTCGGCGAGCAACAAGAGAAACCCCATTTTCGCTGACATATGGCATGGAAGCAGTCATCCCACTAGAAGCAGGTTTGCCAACAATGAGGTCCGACCTTGTCGACCAGGTCCATAATGATGAAGCATTGCTCGCTGAACTTGACCTAGACGACGAACGCAGAGAGCTAGCCCTAGTGAAACTAGCAAGCTATCAGCAACAGCTTACAAGGCATTATAGCAAAAGGGTTAACCCGAGAACATTCTGAGTTGGGGACTACGTTCTAAGGAAAGTCCTGGGCAGCACAATGAAACCATTAGACGGCAAGTTAGGCCCAAACTGGGAAGGACCCTTCAAGATAACAAGAGACGATCTGCAGGGTGCCTATCACTTGGAAATGATAGAAGGCAGAGAAATACCACGAGCATGGAACGCAGCTAATCTCAAGAGATTCTAGTTTTAGATCTGTCTTTTATTCTTTTGTTATGAAAATGAAAGTTCATTTCTCTTATTATTAATGAAAGTTATTTAATTTGTTACACTCTGATTAGTAACAGCTGCATTTATCGCACATCTTTTCCAAGTAACAGGCACATTGATCACTATACTTTAGCAGGGTAATATCCATCCTCAGGTCATCGTCATGAAACACGAAGGACCTATTAGCATTGCCCCTGGCAATATATGAAGCCCTACAGGGGATCCTTAGGCAATGTGACCAAGTTTTATACTGAACATCAAACATCCTTTGGTTGAATAAAATCCTGATCGGATGAAACATCCAACACCAGGTGTGTCCTCGCCAATTGCCCCACTTAGGCCTAAGGGAGTGTGATGACACAACCTAAAAGGTAAATTGGTGCACAATGGTATCTCGGTATTATACTGGACTGGGAGGACAGTTTCATGACAAAATGAACTTAGATGATTATAAAGCAACGAGAATATGAAGAAAATGATGCACGCATTTAGTCGGCAAAATTACCCAGAACACAAACTTTTCATTAATTCATCATATTTACAACAATGGTGATACATGTTTATTCGGTGAGCTCCCACAAAGCATTTACATTACCAAAAATACAAAAAACAACAACTGGTAAAATCTCAATGGGGGTGAGGACTCTGAGCGAGATAATCAGCCACTCGAGCTCTTCGTCCATCATCAGGAGCAGGAGCTAATTCTTCCTCAACCTCATTCACATCCGACTCCAGTAATTGCTGAGGGATGACATCGATGGGGATCCATCGATCATCCCTCCTGAAGGGGTTAGGCATCAGGATAGAGGGAGAAATCTCATGGCGATACCAAAGCATCGAGTTCCTCGGGACTTGCAGCTCCTTCAAAGCGCTCAGCCATCCCCTGACGTAGGAAATCTCTTCGAACTCTGTCAACCTTGTTGGAGCATCTGACCAGCCCTGGTCATAGCCATCAGACCACACTTGCCGAGGACCTTTTTTGAAAAAGTGCCGCAACCGAGTGACATCCCTCTGAAGCCCAGCAGCAATCACATATGCTCGACGAACATCGCCACGAAGATCATCTATCTCCCGCTCGTGAAGCTCTTCCATTTACCTATCTCGGCTCCTAGTGCTCTTTCCAGCTCGCGCTGATGAAGAACCCCGCAGCACAAGAGGAATATCACTCCAACCAGCTCTGGCTCGTGATGATGAGGAACCCTGTAATACTGCTGGAGCAATGCTCGGCGCATGCTCCTTTAGTCGTGAGACCTCTCTCCTCAGAACCTCATTCTCTTGCTGAAGCATCTTGCCAACCTGGTTGATCTCAAAAGCGTCGAGAAGCTTTGCTCATAATGTATTCACTTCTTCTTTCACCGAAGCCCCAACCTCTTCCATCTCCTGGAGCCTGTCCTTCAACTTGGCCATAAGTTCAGATTTCTCCTTATACTTCTGATTCCTAGAATGAAGGGATTTGCAAAGCGTAACAAAGGCCTAGTGAACCTCAGGACTCGCATTAAGACCAAGGGTCCTGCCCAATTGAGAAGTAGCAGGAATGTAATCATCAACATCAATCGTTTACAAATGATGAAAAGACAAGGGAGAGAAGAAAACATATCAGTGCATAGAGAAATATAAGCCTTTTTCATTAATGAAGGTCGAAATTACATCGAACAGTAAAAATAAAGTTTAACAATAGAAAAAACAAAAAATACAAAGCAGTCCTAGTAGATAACTACTTAGCAACCTCTGGTGGCCCAGAGGTCGATGGCCCCTTCCCCTTGTCGGCATCAGCAGGACCATCCCCTTCGGCAGGGTTAATCTCTATCGCCACACCAAAGGAAGCATCAACAGGGGTCATCTGGGGGACAAGGTCAGCACCTTCGACAGCTGGGGCAGGGACTTCATCCACGGTTAGTTTCGAACCCGAGTTATACTCATCAAATAAGGGAGAATCGATGTCGACGCCAGCAGCCAAAAAAGCCTTCTTCTAGCCCTTCTTGAAGTTCAGATGACTAATATAGCCTATCTGAACTTCAGCGTCCTCATACGCTGTAGCCCAACCAGAATTATTTGAGTCTTCATTGGCAGTGATAACCTCAGACTCCTTCTTCTTCAGCTCTTCAGATAGCACCCTGTTGTCCTCAACAACCGCTAGTTTGCTCGAGAAAACCAGGTCGTAGGCCTGTCGCAGCTCTTTCTAATCCTTGACTGCCTCATCTTTCTCCTTGTTGGCAGTAGCAAGAGCCATGTCGGATGAAATAAGAGCAGCATCAACGGCTTTAAAGCTAGCCTCGAGCTCTTTACCCTTTAGGTTTAGGGCAACGTTTTCCTTCTCCAGCTCGCTGTTTCTCTTCACCAGCTCATCACGTGAACGATACAGCACGACGAAGTCAGTAACAAACTGCAGAAAAAAAAGATATTAGAAGAGGGAAATGAGGGACTTCATAAAAACATGGAAGAGAAGGGAAAAACCTTACCAGAGCTGGCCTTTGAATAGTCTGAAGGGCCAATTGCTCGGACCCTATCGCCCTTTGGCGATCAGCTGGGAGGACTGCTCTCTCGAGCAAATCGGGGGCTAACTGAGGGGAAATTGCAATAGAAGCCCCCTCGGGCAGTGCAGACACCGGGACCAAGGCCTGCCCGACCTTCGTCCTCGCTTCGGCCCTCCTCTTCTCCTCCTCTCTCTCATTCTCTTTCTTCTTCCTCTCCTCTACCCTCCTCTTCTCCTACATCTTCTTCTTCTCTTCTTTCTTTTTTCTCTCTCTCTCTCCCTCACCTGCTCCTCTTCCTTCCTCTTTCTCTCCTGTTCTTGAGAAGAGGACCGAGAACCAGTAGCCACAGCCCCAGAATTAGATTTTTTCTTCTTTGACCTTTGTACAAGAAGCACGTGGTCCTCATCATCATCATCCCTGATTAAGTTCTTCCTTGGAGGAACCATCTCCTCGCTTGAACTTCTAGAAGTGCTCGATGACCCTCGAGCTTCAGAAACCTCCCCACAATCAGAGGAGCTACTACTATCAGAGCTACCTCCACCTAAATTACTTACCTCTCCTGCAAGGTCACTTTCAGAGATGCTCTCCTCCTCGTCCAACTGAATAAGATCCGCAGCAGTCTCTTTGGGAAAATCAAACTCTGGGATACTATCCATGGGCCATGCTATGAAGATGGAGCCAACGTTCTTGTACTCGAGCAGAAAGGCAGCAGACTTGGGATGCTCGCCGTCACCCAAAGGCTCCCTGATATTCCAAGCCTTAATTAGTTCCAAGAGACGAACCTCGCTGAGAGCAGGTTCCAAGTTCTTTGACCTCACTGTGGAAGAAAAAGCAAAGAAGAGTTAGAAAGATCGCAAATAAAAAAAGTCGAAACAACAGAGAAATGTCTACCTATGTATTCTTCCCCATAAAATGGAACAGATAACCTCTCAGACCTCGACCTTTCAAATTAGGGAGAAAACTGTCAGTTTCTAGAAAGGAAACCATCTTGCCAATAGTCTTTATGGGAATCAGGTAGATTTACTACCAATACCCTGTCAGGGCTCCTAGCTTTGAGGTAGAGGACACCAGAGCTAGTTCGAGAGAAGGAATAGCAAAAACATACCTCGGCGAGCCCTAACCTAGTACCATGCGACTGATTTATTCTAAGTACACCATTAACTATTTTCCACACATTGGGCGAGCATTGTGCAGGAACAATGTTAAAATAGCCAAAGAAATGCAAAAATAAGTCATTGGGAGGAAAAGTGAGTCCCCCCTGGGAAAGAAACAAGACATGGATCCAGTGGGCATCATCTATATCTCTAACGTTTCTAGGAGGGGAGGCACATCACTCAATATCTACCCACTCAGGGATGTTGTAAAACTTCCTAAACTCAGAGACCGACCTATTACCAATCTTCGCCATTGGAAAACCCTAGAAAACTACAAACTCAAAGAGAAAGTACAGAGAAAAGGTACAGGAAACTTACAAGATAGAAGATCGACTCGAACGATGAAGAAGCACAGGCCCAAATGACAAGGAAGCAACGAGAATGGAGATTGAGAGAAGAAGGTACGAAGTGCTAGAACTCACGGAAAATGGAAAAGTGCGGGAAAGATTGAAGCGACGGTAGAAAAGTAACTATCCCAAGAAACCTTCAAATTTTGCTAATCGTAGTGCACAAGGTACGAATCGAGTGCCGCTAAAATCAACTTCACAGCTTTCGAAGAATTGCAAAAGAGCCATTATGGCTAATCATTTAAATTTATTGAGCCCATAAACATAGCCCAACAAACTTAGGGGGAATTGTGGGTACCCAAAATTAAGACCATGGGCCTGGAGGAGTAGCCCAACTCTGGCGGCCCAAAGTCCAGGTCCCCCACCTCTTATTCTGAATATGATACGGTCTCTTCTCACGTTCCCATGAAGGGAGGTTATAGGGAGAGATGGAAGACGTGGGGGAATCCATCACCCCCACTTACCTAAATGTACATGTATATATATAAAACCCTAGGTCTTGGGCAAAGGGACAAGTTGTATTCTTTGTAACCACTCTTCGGAGTATATAGAAATAACATCGACTGTACCACCGTGGACATAGGCACATATTGGCTGAACCACGTACATCCTTAGTTGTGTGATTGTTATTTTACATTCCTTGTTCCTACTTGGTGATCGCTTTTTTCTTATCTATTTGTGTTGCATAATAATTGTCACCACAACAACTATAAGATTAAATATAAAGGACAAAAGTGTCTCAAAGAACTCCATTCAAATGAACTTGAATTACAAAACAAAGATCAACGAAATATAAGATACAAGTTATTCCATTGGACGCTTTTCATCAGCCTTGCTCATCCCAACAAGAGTTTCATCTAGGGTGCTCGGATGATTGATGGAACTAAAAGCTCTTCTCCTGGTACGCCTACTTCCACTAATCCTATAAAAAAAGATATTGGGGATGAACATATTCCACTTCTCCTTAAAGGCCGAAGTCCCCAACATATTTTTTAATCAAACTCTAAGGAATGGAATTATGAGGGATTCAACTAAAGTCAATTGAGAAAGGAGGATCAGGATAGTTTAACATCCCCGGGGTATGATAGTGCCATAATTCATCATTTTTGGGTATCTTCAACACGGCAAATAGGTTCAGCCAACCCCATTTATAACCCTCATTCCAGGCTTGCTTCATATGCACATCCAAATAAGTCAAATCTTCACCATACCCATCCATCCAAACATCTCTAGGCTACTTATGGGAATGGAAGGTAAGTCGGTCCACACTATCTTGAAGCTTTTTAATGGTATTATGTTTCTCATTAAGCTAAGAAGCTTGGTCATCCAGAGTTTTTTTGGTTTTCTTCTCATTAATAGTTGGTCGAACATCTATAATTTGCGTTGGGGCTTAGCCAAGTTTGGTCTTCTTTTTCTGCAAAACTTCCAGCTCCTCCAATAGCCTGACATTCTCAGTCTCTAATTATGAAACCCCTTTATTTGGACCAATGGTGGTTGATTTCTTCAAGCTGTAAAGTTTGTTCATCAATGCATTATTTTCTCTCTCCAACATGGTAGCAATTGATCGGGCATTCTCTATTTCTAGGTTCAAGGACAATTCCTTCTTATTCAGGGCAAAAGTGATGTCTTTCAACTTCTTGTCAAAGCCCCAGCCTTCACTTAATGCCTTATGCTTGTCTTCATAGTCAGAATGGAGTAGTTCTTTGAAAATTTTGTGATCCTCCTACATCTGCTTAATCATCTCATAATAACCAGCATTATTGGCTACACCTCTATCCAATAGGCAATGAAGATGGATATAAGACTCCTTCACTTGGTTAGAAACATCTGGGCTGAGAAACCTTGATAAATCTTCCTCGAACAAAGGAATATGTCCATCCTCAAATAGATTTTTTCATCGCCTAAATAGGTCGAATTCATCATAAACACTAGCTTTCTTCCTGGAATCAAACTGGAAATTTATAAGAATGAGTGTATGGGGAAAATTCAGAGAAATAAACAGCATAGATTATACCAATAAGCAAGAAATCAACATCATTTGAATATTAAAACAATTGAGCAAAAATTTTCTTTTATTAATCAAAGTCATGATTACAATGGTGGGTACATTATAAAGAATAAAGAAGAAGAAATTGAAAATACATGAAAGAAAGTATAAAAATAAACTGGCTAAAAAAGGAGCTAAAACTTTTTCTTGTCTTTGGCTTGGTTCTAGTTGGTAGCAGGTAGGTCGATAATACTAGATGGCTCTACTGAAGTATCAGTGGGTGATAAAGTAACTTTTGCGTGTATTCTCGTCGTTGCTTGAAAAGTTCCTCCAATCAGAACCTCAATTACCTACAAAAATATACAACAAACTAGAGTGTAGCGGTAAGTATGGGAATCAAGATAAATCTAAGGGTGAAACATACAAGAAAGTCATATAATTCATTTGTTTATTATTCTTTTTTTTCTCTTTTTTTACTTTTTCTCCTTTTTTATGCTTTTTCAAATATTAAAATAATTTTTGTGAGAAAGTGAACTAACTAAACTAAATCAAGATCTAAACAAAACTAAATAAAAAGTGTTATGAAAAATAAGTGAAATCTAACTAAAATAAGAGATAAAGTGAGGAAGTAAATGTGAGAACGATTAAGGAATGGGATTACACCAAAAATTCTAATTAATCTATTTAATTAGTTTTATTAAAATTAAACTTCCCAAATTAGTATTGAAATTACAAATCAACTCTCGTTGCAAATATAATTTTAATAATAATCTTTTAGAGAATTAAATTTACAATCCTACAACTCACAAAACATAGATCTAAACATCATCTAACAAATCACCCGCTAGGTTCAATTTACTAAATTAGTTTAAATCATAAGAATATGACTAGAGTTGAAATTCAAAGAAATAATTTCACATTTTAGAAAAACCTATCTCTAGTTCGATTCTAAGATGGAAATTAATACTAGAATCTCGATTTTCTCTCGAAAATCATTTACTCTCTCTCGAGGCTTAAATTAAAAGTAAGATTGCAAAATTAATCATTAAATGGAATTTTAATTTAATTAAACTAATTAAATTCGATTAGCATAAATTTAATGGATAATCCCACCCCTTGAAAGGGGATTTAGCCTAACATCATATTAAACATAATAATCAAATAAACTAGGCAATTAAAATAAAAGTAGAGAAGAGAACAATCAAACCAAATCTCTTTTAATGAAATTGAACTCCAATCCTTGAATTTGCACATCATCCATTCAATTTGAGCCTCCAAATGATTTTTAATAATAAAAACACACTCAATTGAATTTCTCACAAATTTATCAGTCACAAATCTCTAAAAAAAATAAATAAAATGAAATAAAACTATTTCCAAAATGTTGTTTATTCTAATTTATTTTCCACTATAAATTATCTCTCTTCTTCTCCAAGTATCTCTTCTACATCATGTCCAAATGAGCTTTTGGGTCTTCATTTATAGTGTGGCACATGGATCTAGGGGCATAAATGTGGGGATAAAGGTGTACATGTGGTTTAGGTGAGGTAAGGAGTGAGGGAATAAAAATCTGTTTTGTTAAAAAGTGGTTGGGAGTATTTTTGAAAAATGAGGTTTAAGTGATTATTAAACATGCGAGTGTCTTTGACTTTGGTCTTGGCATGGAATTTAGCAGGTGACAGAATCATTTTTGGCTTTTTGATAAATGGGTAATGAGTTTATTGTTTAGAGGTTCTGGAGTTAGAGCTTGGGACGAGAATGGAGTAGGGTTGAGTCGGGTTGCCAGCTATGGTGGGTCGGATGGGTTTGGGTCGCGTCGGGCAGTCAAGTGGGTTCATGAGTTCGTGGGTTGTTGGATGTGGGTCTGGCAGTTAGGACTGGGGTCAGAGGAGCAGGGGCTGTCGTCGGGTTTGGGTTTGGTTTGCAGCTAGGTTATGGGGTTAATCGAGGTTGGTTATGTCAGCCATGGGTTAATAGAGGGGCTGATGGGGATTTGGTGACATGTGTGTTGATGATGGTTAATGGTGGTGGCGGTTCGTGGGTATAGGTGATCTAATGTGGTTAGGAGGTGGGTGTATGTGTGTATGTTTGTGAGGGTGAGTTATGGCGGGACGTTTTGAGGGTGTTTGGCTTGGTAGAGAGTGGTTGTTGTTAATGGAGGATTTGAGAGGAGAGAGTGCGTTGGGAAGAAAAAGGTAGGGGTGATAAGGTGTGGTAGGGTGTGGTAGGGTGTATGTTAGTTAGGTGAGGGTGTGGGTGAGATTGGGTGTAGGTGAGTGTGTAGGATGTTTGTGTGTGTATTAAATTTGTACACATAAAGGAAAATGAAAAATAAACTAACTAAAATCCTAAAAAATATAAAATCTAATAAACAAATTAAATTAAATCTATTAAAATTAAATTCTTAATCTGTAAAATAAAAGAAATAAAAATAAAAACTCTAATAAAAATAAAAACTAAAGTCATAAAAAATGTAAAAGTTAATAAAACTAAAAAAATTCCAAAAGAAAAACTTATCCTAATAAGATAAAATAAAATCTAAAAATTAAAATTAATTAAAATAAAAATAAAAGTAAAAAAACACTAATAAAAAAGGACATAGAAAAATAAAACCTAGAAAACTCTAAATAAATTTAAAATAAAATGACTCAAACTAAAAATCTAAAAAGCACAAACTAAACACACATGGGGTTTGGGATAGGTTTAGGCTCGGGTAAGGTTACGGGACGGGAAATTAGCTCCATTTGATTCACATTTTCCTCGAAATAATGCTTTTGGAATCCGCAAATGCAATCAAGCCTGCACATTAGACAATTACGTGCATCATACCCAAATTATCGAGAATTAGCAACTAAAATGCGATCTATTCGAGGTATTATTTGAACACTTTTGGGTGCTTATCAGTGGGCACCATTGACGATTCTCTAGATCCTTCCTCATCATCAAATTCTTCATTCAAATTAGGAGTAGTGCCTGGGTCATGTATTTGCAAATGCTCAGAGTTTGCCTTTGTGTCGACCAACTTTAATGCTTTCGACCAACCTTCCTTGTAGGATAATTTCTTAGCATATTCAATTTGGGTAGATGTTACAAAAAATGACTTCTCCCAACCTTTATCAAAATCACCATCCTTATCTTTCTTTCCTTTGACCTTTAAGGAAGCAACCTCAGCAATTAGACCAGTCACTTTATCCTCAACAATTTTGGCCAAGTTCTTGGACTATGTCAGCTTGTCTTCTACATCTTTGGCCCTATCTTCAGCCTCCTTTAATTTGTTCTCAACAACTCAAGAATTTCCTTATCATCTTTTAGTTTATTTTTTACTGGCACTGCCTTATCCACAACTTCCTGCATCTTCTCATCTCGGAGTTTTTATTTAGCTTCAAGAGTCTTATGGGAATTCTACAAGGATTCCCTAGGACCATCAAAGGCCTCTTCTACCTTGACTAAGGAAGATCTCATTTGATCGTCCTTCTCCAAAATTCGATTAAAATCAACAAGAATTGGAAGAGAATAAACACTTAACATCATAAGAAGTTTAGCAAAATGAAGACAAATAAAAGATAGATAAGTACCAAGGCCAAATTTTATCAAGCTCTTTCTATTAGTCTGATTATAGGGAGGGGAACTGATGCCTCTCTGTCAGCTGGAAGGTTTCCAACCTTAATTAAATCTCTAGCTAACCTGGGATTGATGGCCATAGAAGTTGACCCAATATCACCGAAGTCAGCTTAAATCTTTCCAATCAACTCTTGTTGGTCATCTTGGACTTTCTTTGCTTGCTTATGAGGGTCGATCAAGCCTTTCTATAACCTCTTGTATCGAGGTTCAGTAGATTGGATTTCTTCATCACCAAGAACTTGGGGCCTCTTCTTTTTAACTACTTGGTATCTTTTTCTATTTTTAGCATTCTTCTTGGTAGGAGGAGATAATGGACCGCTCAGAAAATTAGGAATATTTCTTTTACCCATGTCGGCTAAAGGAGAAGTAAGGATGTCAGATATATGAAAGGCCTCAAATGAGGAAGAAGTTCCCCCTTGGATGAATTCAACCCCAGCTGATTCTGCAGTTGAGGAAGTATATATAGGCTCTTTTTCAAAATTAATGGAAACTTTAGGAAGTGCAGGTGATGGCCGAGGAAAAACAAAATGTAATGGAACTCTTGTACTCTAATAGCACGAAAGAAGCTCTTTTGTGTTCTTCTACAACTCTTTGATTTAGACCCCACAGAAACTCGAGGTTCGTAAGGTTGATCTCTCCCTCCTTGGGACACCTTTTCTTACTCTCCTCTGCAAAAGAATACAAGGTAACAAAGTTTATCGAAAATTCTGTAAATAGATGATAAAATACCAAAAAGTTGAAGGAGAAAGTTAAAACCTATGACACGCCCTTCTTGGGGGTATCTGGGTCCAATGTAGAATACCCCCGTAGGGAGGGGGCATATTGCCAATTCTTGACAATAACACCATAGTCCCAATAATATTTATTGGAATCTAAAAGATTACCCACTAAATCCCTATTATCTTACCTAGTTTTCAGATAATACGTTCTCTCTCCAATGGTGCCCTACTTATAGCAAAATATCAATTGAAGTATCCCAATATGCATCCCTAAAATCTCATTCAGCCTATGAACTCTATGTACTACTCTTCAAGTGTTTGGGGCTATTTTAGCACGTACTACGTCAAAGTACTAAAATAATTAAAGGAAGAGAGGATTTGGGAGAAAATTGATACCACACTCCAGTGACCCTTTCCTAAAGTATAACTATTTATGGGACCCTGGTCTATTTCTAAGTCTACCCAGTTAAGAATTTTCCTCTTTGACCTAAACTCATCCAACGAACCCTCATTTACAATGTAAATCATGGTTGAAACATAATAAAAAAAGGGTGAAAAAAGGGAAGAGGGTTAGAAAGCTTATAGGAATCCCATAATAACAACAAATATGAAGAAACAGGGTGACAACAAAGAGTTGCAGAAAGAAAATTTGAAAATGATGAAAAATTCGAAGTACGAAAATTTTGAGATAAAGAGAAAAGGAGGGAAATTTTCACTTATATATAGGTTGCCTAGATAATAGATACAAAATTATTAACTTCACAAATGATTGAACTACCTCCAGCTACACGATTCCCAAAATACAAAAAGACCAGTGTACCCTTTGGCGGTTAAAAAAAGTTTGAAATATTTGTAAAAGTGCCATTATCCATAGTGTTTGCTGAAATGTTTACAAGTCCAAAAGGTCGGTGTGATACCCCACCTATTTTAATCTCGGCTCATCAATCCTTTATCAAAATAAAATAAGATTCTCATAATGGATCATTCTTAGCATCACTGTCGAAAACCAATAAATTACTAATAACCTATTAGAACCGGCTTCAAATTTTAAAACTTTCTAATCTTGTTAACTTAAAGACATAATACATCCATCCATACAATGATATAAACATTAAATTAATAAAACAATAATCGATAACTCTCGATAAAATATTAATACAACCATTTAGAATAGGCACAAACGAAAATGCGATAATTAATATAAATGACAACAGTTGGGCAACGTTCCCGAATATGACTCACGATACCTCCTATCTAGACCATAAGGATAGAAGCATCTAAACAATCCCTGCTAGCATCCACAACTGCTGCTGCATCGTCTGACTCGAAGGAATAAAATCATCCTGGCATGCCTATGTCTCAACACCTAAAAGGTTTTTAAGAAAAATAATTGCAAGCAGGTCAGAGCCCAAAACATTTGAAAAATATTTAGCAAGTGTTTAAAATAATTTAATATTTAAAATATGATATTCTCCATATTAAAACCGGTGTCATACTCACATGAGATACCCCTCACCTCTCATCTAGCAGTGCACACCTAACTCATGTATTTTAAACACACTAGTTACGCTACCTAGCCTTACTAGCATCTCACCAAAACCTCTAAATCACCCATACGCTTTCTCATACCCTCGCGTATATATAATATCCTAAGATTTCGCACGAGCTTATGCATTATAATTTTCACTTATAATTTATTTGTTTATAATAAATAACTTTCACTAGTTATTATACACTATTCATGTTTTAGTGTCATTAATCCTGTATATAATATTCTCATCTTTATATACATATCACATTTTATTCTGAATTTTATTCTCCCGGATGTAACAATTTACTTCTCACATTATTCTTTATTTTATCCGTATATATATATATATATATATATATATATATATATATACATCAATCCCTACTTATATATCACACACTATATAAGTATAATAACCATCCCTCAGAGCTATAACTCAATGGATGCAGTCTCTGGAATGCTATAATCTTTCAAGGAATACACACATCATCCTGGGTACCACCGATCGGGATCTCAAACCGACATGATAAAAAACATAACACATACGTATGGGAAGCGGCCATAGTTCTTCACCTGAAAGTGAGACGAATCATACCCAAGGCGTCTCACCCATGATAAAGAGCCACACTACATAAATAACTGGATGCTATGACATGTGTACTATACTCTCCCTGCATTCACTATCCAGGGGATTCACCCACACCGCGCAACTTCCCATGATAGCACTAGAGGGGTATGTTTCACTCAAATATATCATTCCACATCATATAATTTTGTATACAAAACCCATGTAAACAAATTTTGTATCTATATAATGGTCTTAGATTATGCCACGTGGTTGAGAGTTGGAAGATTGTGTCTGAAATACGTTATGTGGGGGGGGGGGGGGGGGGGGGCTCAAGGAGGATTTTAAAGGACCACCACTACTCCCTCTCTCTTATAACTTCATTCTAAACCCTAGGAAGGAATCCCAATGTCAATAAAACCAAGCTCTCTCCAAACTTAATTCTGATAAAACAGTAGGTTGTGGCCATGGAGATTTCTCCTATTTCTCTCTAATCAAACTCGCAACAGAATAACTACCCAAAATCAATGGCTGATGAGTATCAGAGATTAAGATCGGCCAGAGAAAGCCTTGAATTACCCATACCAACCAACTATGACTATCCCTCTCACTCAACGGTCTACCCGTCGATAACCCACTCAGTCACTGTTACTTAGAAGCAAGTCTTCTTGGAAGAAAGTTTTGTTATTTGAAATCTTGGGACATTTATACAGGTAACATCTATTTGTTTAAATGGGTACCTGTTAACTTTAATTAAATTTTCTTTAAGCTCTGAATTCTTACCACTTTCTGTATCATTGATTATTTTTTGTTGTAATTTTCAGTACACCAAACTTTAAATGATTTCATCAGACTATTTAGTTCCACTAATATGAATAACAATGATTAAGTAATTGGAAATGAATAAAAATAGACAGACAGATGAATACATGTATATTCGATTCACCAGAAGGCAAATAAGCCTCATTAGGGGGGTGGTCAACATGATCTTTCTTGGAAGAAATTTATGTTTGCTCACTTGACTGCGAAGGAGAAACGCCAGCTCCAACCGAAAGAGTATAAGTATATACAGTGGCAACTTCATGAGGAGCTGTCTGCTACACAAAGAGAAACCTGAGTAAACTATACAAATTTGTTTTTACAAGGTAAAGGAAAATGCAACTTTCAAAAAATTCTTGAAAGGAACAAGGAATAACTGTTCAACCAATTCTTTAAAGGGAAGTGATTCCTCAACACTAGTAATGATGTCAAAGGGAGCTTGGTAGGGAGAAAAATAATCAATGATTTTCAGACAAAATTTGTCTCGATATCAGATCTGAATTCCTGATGTGTTTTTTTGGTTTGTTCTGATCAAATGGGTGGTTTCGAGTTTGCATCTAACGGAATTTGTTCATTTTCACATTGCTCTACTTTTTTTGTTTTGTTTTTGAAGCATGTTTCTCTGCTTTTTGCTCTTGGTAATGCTTTTTTCCTTTCAAACTAAAGAGGGTTTGAAAAGCATTTTGTTTTTTACGAACTAAAAGAGGAAAAAAATTTAAAGAATTGGGTTCAAAAACGAGAGAGGCAAACATGTTTTTGCTAATACTTTATTTTCATTTCTTTTAAGAGGCGATGAGTTCAAATCTATGGTGGGCAAAGAAGAACATATTTTCAATGTAAGTTTACTATTTGAATCTTAAGTTTTTATAGATGATTTATAAGCATACTTGTGTATCAAATTGTCTCAGTTTTAATGATAGTTATATTAATTCTTATGAGGGTGTAATTTGAAGGTATGCATATGATGTACGAGCTGAGGATGTAGCAAGGTGCGTGTCTCAAGTTTGATTTGGTTATTGTTGTTTAAATTTCCCTTTTTAGTTTAGATTTATCTTTTTTCCCGCATATTCTATTTAGTTTTCTAATGGCATTTCAAATATTTTGTTCTTTTCAAGTCATGGATCTTGGAGACTATAATACCATTAGACTATTTAGTTTATGTCGTTGAACTTTCCAAGGTGTGTTGGAGTTTTTCTGTGTATTTTATTGTTTTCTTTAAGGATGAATGTTGTTTATTTAATATTTTTTTAAAATATTAATATTTTGTAATCTTTTATTTGCCTATATATTCAACTAATAAATGAGTTCAGATGTGTTACAGTTGTGAGAGAAAACGTGGGAATGCGAGGTGTGTCAAACATGGGAGGGAGAGGTAGAAGGAGCGTTGGGGACAATCTGGTAAGGGCATAATTATGGGTTTTGTCAGTTGTTTTGTGTAAGTTTCGGTCTCATCTATGCCTACCTAGAGCCCATCATACTTACTGCGGTTTTTTGTTTTTGCGATAGATTTTTGGAAGAGACGTGTATCTCCACTACCAATAGTTGTAATCTCTCTCACACACACATGCACACACACTCACACTCTCCATCTCTCTCTCTTAAAATCTATATTTTATTACATTTTTTGGATCTTAATTTTGATAATGACGGTTATTGTTTGCTTTTTGCATTTTACTTTTCCAACAATGGATGATTATATTTATAGAAACTAATTTCCTCATTTTGTATTTTACCACGTAACTTTAGTCACTACCTCTTCAAGTGGATATAGAGTCATTTTTATTTTCCTGAAATATATTATATTAATAAGTAATCTCAATTATATTATATGAATGTTGGTTAAACTCCAATAATGAATAGCATAGTTAATTTAACGCTAATTAATTTATCAAACTAATAGCTATCATTATTTATCTATATAATATGAAAATAGACCAATCCCCTATACTCACATGTGATAATATGAATTGGTTTTAGTAATGTTCATTAAACCGTTGGACTACAATGATAAGATAGTCTAACCCGAGTATTGAAAAAGTTATATTTTATATGTTAGTACATTTGAATTGAATCCATTTTTATTATGTTCAATGTTTATCGAGTGGAACAAATCATATTTAAAGTCGATCCCTTAATGTGTTGTGTTCATTACCAATACTAAATCTCTCATTTAGAAAAAATATTTATCGTTAAATTAACATTAATCTAAAAAAAATAAGACTTAACATGCAGTATTGACGTGTATTAATGTGGGGTAATGCGGTGAGTGGTAGGAGAGAATGGGTACTAGGAGGTCGCGTGTTCAGTTTTTGGTGAGATAATGGTGGGTATACGAATTAGTGGGTTCGACCGTTGTGATATAGCTCATACTGAGTATAAACCCAACATTATTAAGATTTATGGGTTAAATTGTTGTGTTCAGTTCCAGTTTTGTTACAGAGAACCTTTTGCATGCAGAGTTTTGCAAGTTACTTTCGAACTGTGTTTTAACTTATCTCAAATGACTAATGTGACAAATATGGGTTGTTGGAAAGTATTTTTCTTGCCGATCTTTTGGTTTAACGATGACTCAAAAATAACTTGGTCATTTGTTATAGATACATCCAACTTTTAAATTTTGTTGAACATTCAGTGGTTTTAATGGACTATTTTCATGCGTGTGGCCTTTGTTCATGCGTGTTTTAATTAATTTTTGCAAATAGTTAAAAGAAAGTATTGTAACTTAACTCACATTTGTTCATGCGTATTGGCCTTACAGTTTCATTGAACTGGGTTTTAAGCTGGCCTTAAAATGCATTTCATGCCTCAACTTGAGATGTTTTTTTCTTTTTCCTGCCAACACTTTAGGCGTAGAATTTCATCACGAGAACAAATTTATCATGGGAACAAATTTATTGTCGTGCCATCAGCACGGGTACAAAACATCACAGGAAGAATTTTATCGCCGTGCCATCGGCACGGGTACACCCTAGTAATATATGTACTGTCTCTATACCTGTATATATATTCATTAAATTCGGATATTCCTGCCTATCTCACTGGCATTAGCCTATAATCCCAAATATACCAATTAGTATTAATTTATAGGTATACACACAACTTATTTTAATCCAATACGTATTCACTCACTTATGATACAATGTTCACATTAATTCCTTCTAAATATTAGCTTATCATGTCTAGCTAGTATTCTAATATTTATCCTACTCGCACATTCGGATTTCACTCATATACTATCGGCACATACATTCTACACATATAAATGTATATATACCCGTCGAAATGATTTTCCTGAGTGTCGTTCATCCTAAACACTCCTAAAAGGTATAACCCGGATCTTATTCCCACTAAGTCGAGATTTATGTATCACTCATTTAATATTTAGAGGTCCTCGCACTCTGTTTTAGGTTTCCTTAATATTTATCTCCAAAAGGAATTCTTCTCCAATCCTTTTAGTCCAAGAAAATTTCCCAAAATTTATACATAAAAAAATGAACCGAATCGATGGCTAGAAAAACGAACCGATTCATTGACAATAAGCAAAACGAACTAATGCCCCCCAATATGAACCAGTCCGATTACCCAAACCGGACCGCATACCATCGGTTCGACATGTATATATTCGAGAGTTCATAATATTCTCCAACTCCAAAGTTGATGGTTTCAAACATCACCAACCATCACTATAAACATCTGCACACTTATTTTTACCGAACACATCAATTTATTCATGGGATTCCCCAATTTAACTAAGGTGTAACCCTAACTTAGTTAAACCTAATTTTCATTTAACTAGATAACTCTTTATTTGTATATTCCTTCGAATATGGATTTGGAATGTCGCTGCGTTCAAACTTTGAGTATCAAAATTCGTGGAATTACCTACAAAACTTGTTAAAAATTCAGTTTCGTGGCAAATTCGGGTATCAATCCAATTTCTAGCATCGAAACTGTAATCGTGAAAACTTGCAATTCCAATTTTTATTAAAAATCTTTTTGTGTTTTTAAATTTTGAATTTTTTTTATATTTTAAAAATAATTTTCAAGGGAGGAAATGACAATTTATGCAACTAAAATGACTATGAGAATTTTAAAAAAAATAATCTAGTTTAGAATTTATGAGAAGAAACAAGAGGTGGGATTACACTGCGTAGTCAAATTAATTTAAAATCCTAATCATTCAATTCAATAGTTCGAAATAATATTGAATTTAAAATTTAACTCTCGTTACAATCCTAAATTCAATTTGATCTTTTTCAGCAATTAAATCGGGAATAGTCACAACATAAAAAAATAGGATTCACACTCATTTTAACAAAATATTTGCTAAGATCAATTTATTAAAATTTGTACGAATCTTTGAATTGCATACACAGAATTAATATTTAAAGTAAAGAATAATACTTATCTTTAAGTGAAATCCAAAAATCAAATATTAATTTTCACCATTAATTTATTAACTCTCGTTATATAAATTAATGTGTGATTTTTCCCAATTTAATTAGCCTAGCACGCATCGACAAACAATTATTCAAATAAAACAACTCAACATACGCGTTTCATCCCACCCGTTGAATGGGGTGTTTAGCCAGACATGATTAAAATTTCAGCACAAGCACAATTAACAAACAAGAAACTAAAGAGAAAGAGAAATTAATACGACACGCAATAATTTCTTGTGTCAACTGTGTACATGAACACGCGTCCCAAACTCGTCACAAAATCTGACTGGATTACAAAACTGAAAATAAAAAATGAACCTACAAATTTTTCTAAACCTAAAACTATATTTTATTCTTTTTTTCTCACTATTTTTCAACTCGCTTTTTTTTTTCTTTTTTTGTCTCTCTGTTCTCTCTCTGTGTCTGTGTTCTCTTTTTTTTGTGTGTGGTGAGAGAGTCTCCCTTATATGAGCTGTTGCCTCTTTTTAATAAGCCACGAAGTGTTTGTTCTTTGAGAGATTTTTTTGGGATTTGGAGATGGCCAAGTCAAGGGATTTGTAGTTGTTTTTGGATGAAAGGATAAGATTCCGATTTTTATGGAGATATGCAAGGTGCGCAAAGGCTTTATGGAAACCAAGTTTTTGATAATAGGTAGGCGGGTTAGGTTTGGTCCGGATTTTGGGGGATTCGGGGTTTTTTGGTTGAATGGGTGTAGAAAGATGATATGGAAGATGGGTTTGTTGGTGTGTGTGTATGTTTGGTAATTGATGGAGGAGAGAGAGTCGTGGGTGTTGAAGGTTGAAGATGGAGAATGGAGGGGTTAGTGTGTGTTAGGGTGTATGTGTTTTGGTGAGGGTGAGGGTTAGTGATTTGTGTGTGAGTGGGTTGTATGATAGTAGGGTGTGAGTGTGTATTGGGTGTTTGTGTTGTGTGCGTGTTTAATTTGTACCCCTAAAAATTAACACAATCTAAAAAACTAAAACTAAAACTAAATAAAATATAAAATTAAAATCTAATAAAACTAAAAAAACTAACATCTCAAACTAACTAAAAAATTTGAAAATAAAACTCTATTAAAACTAAAAAAATATAATCCTAATAAAATAAATCTAAAACAAATAATATAAAATGTATATAAAATGAAATCTAATAAAACTAAAAAATTAATTCCTAAAAATTAATCCTAATAAAATAAAATAAAAATTAAAGCTAATAAAAGTCAAAATAAAAATAAAGAAATAGAAAAATAGAAAATAAATCCTAAAAAATTCTAAATAAATCCTAAAAATAAAATGGCTAAAAATAAAAATCTAGGAAAATAATAAAGGTACAAACTCAACACACACCGGGCTAGGGGAATGGTCTGGGCTCGGTGTAGGCTCGGATTAGGATTACGAGACTGGTTCAGGACATCGAAACTCTTGGGGGCAAGCTCAATGAGACTCTGACTTCGCGGTCTACTTTGATTTCTTCGTTGCAAGCTTTGAACCACGATTGTGTTGCAATTAACTGGTTTTAACATCATTTAACATTGCGACTACTGATTGACATGAAATATAGATAAATACTAACATAAGGTCAATTTTAATTAAAACGAGTGACTAAAATGCATTTATTCGGGGTATAAAATGGACACTTTTGAGTGCTTACCATACCACCCCCAAAGAGAACTTTGCTAGTCCTCAAGAAAAAATTAGAGAGAAAACAGAGATAAGTAACCAAAAGTGTGCCACTTTTGCAGGCAATGGCGATTGCACTTAGCATGTGCAACAAGCTGTTAAACCTGTAGGTTGCCCTATAGGACGAGTGGTGTCTCATGAGGGTTTGCAGTGAATATACCCATAAAATTCAAAAACTTATTTAAATGCAGTACCTGAGTAGATTATGAAACGCTATACAACCCAACTTTAAAAGGACATCAAGGAACACCGTATTCAACTATCAAAATAACATTACTTAATTCCAAAAAGTGTAATCATTCCTATAACTCAGCGTGTGTAGTGTGAAATAATCTTAAGTATCATTAGAGTAATTCCTAGATTGCCTTTATAGAATCAATGCTTTGACTTCAATTCTCACTAGATATATCTCTCTGATTTGAACACCCTAAGAATTGGGTAAATGTATCTCTCTAGTGTGTGGGGAGGTGAGTAAATATAAACAATTTCAAACGTCTCACACACTTTATAGAAAATGACGGATACATGAAAAAAATAGATCTCGTGAAGGAATGCAAACCACTACGTTGATAATGTTGAGTTATTCACCATATAATCTTCTCGTTTTCCCGAACACTTTACCAAGGGTGAAAATGGGGTTTATGTAAGGTATGAAGGAAAAATGAAAAAGATGAACAATATGATGGAAATGTTTTGAGAAGAGTGTGACACAAGAATAACTAATGTCTTTATTTTTTGAATTTTTGATCGCATGCTTTCTTTTTCTTCTTTTCTAATTTTATTTTCTTTCTTTGCTCTTTTTTTATTGCGATACATTTTTCTTTTCATAGCACAAATGAAGACAATTTACATGAAAAATTTCAAACACTCTTTTCTCAAAAACGATGGCAATGATGGATGGTTTTTGGGAAATATGGATAAGGGTAATATGGAAAATGATAATGGGTGAATGATAATGTGATAGGGAAAATGGTAAGTGTATGGAAAAATCGGTTTAGTGCTCGGGACAAACTACAAGACACATGTTTCTTACAACTTGAAAGTAATGTCATTCTCACTGATTAAGCCAAATTTAAAAAAATAATGAGATCATGCAACGACTAAATGTAGTACCCAAAGAAAGTTGAGTCAACTTGTGACTCGGAGATAGTAAAAACCCTCAAAAAGGAGAAAAGCTCAAATCTCACGGGTTTAAGTCGCCACTAGTGATCTTTTAAGGCTTTCTTGAGAATATATTTACTCTTCAACGTTTGATTGTAAACATGATAGTGCAGATTTCCGAGTCTAAGAATTCATAGTGCAAGTACGCTTTTCGGAGGTATTAATTAATTTAAGGTTAAAAGCGTAAGTTTTGGGTCGAACACGGGTATTATGAGATTTCTAAAAGAGGGATGATAGACAAATCATGTCATAAAAAATTATTTTTAACTGAACAAAAAGTTTAAAATCACTTGTTTCTGAAAATTCTCAAAAGAGATACAATTTTGATAAATTTCCCACCCCCAAATAAATAGGAGCAGCGTCCCCGATGTTTAAAACCGCATATAAAATTGAAAAGCACAAGGGATGAAAGATATTACCATAATGAACCACAAGTGAAAATGTACTGCACTCTGGAGCATAGATGAAACCTAAAGAACAAATGTGATACAAAAAAGATGTAAAAGTCTATAAACCATGTGAAAAGCAATGGGTGGTGTGAAACACCACCCCTAAACATGATAAGACTTATACTCAGAAATAATGAACGCCGGGTTGCCTCCCGGTAGCGCTAAGTTTAACGTCTTCAGCTAGACCGAATCAATCTCACCCTAAGGATAGGAACTATGAAAAGCACAGTGCGGTAGAAAAATGGGGTGATGAGAATCACCCCCAAAAAAGACTAAACAGTCAGTCTTTATAAATGGGGTCAACAAGGTCAATGTGAGAGGGGCATAGCTCTAAGAAAGGCTTCAATCATTGACCGTTGACCTGAAATAGGCTACCATCTTTAGGATTTTGAACTGTGATGGCACCATAGGGAGTAACATATTCAACAACAAAGGGTCCAGACCAACGGGTTTTTAACTTCCCGAGAAATAGATGAAAATGAGAGTTATATAATAACACTTTATGACCAGGATGGAATTATTTGCGGAGGATGATTTACTCATGGATCCACTTCATTTTGTCCTTGTACTTCTTGGACAAATCATAGGCATCATTTCGTATCTCCTCTAATTCATTAAGTTGGAGCTTTCGATGAATGCCAGCCTCGTCGATATCAAAATTAAGTTCTTTGACAGCCCAATAAGCATGATGTTCAAGCTCAACAGGTAAGTGGCAAGGTTTACCAAAGTCCAAGCGATAAGGAGACATGCCAATTGGAGTTTTAAAAGCAGTACAGTATGCCAACAAAGCATCATTCAAGCATAAGGACCAGTCTTTCCTATTAGGATTAACTGTTTTTTCTAAGATTTGCTTGATTTCGCTGTTGGAAACTTCAACTTGACCACTAGTCTAAGGGTGGTAAGAGAGACCAACTTTGTGGGTAACACCATATTTTTTAACGAGATGTTCAAAGACTCGATTATAGAAATGTTTACCCCCATCACTAATGATAGCTTTGGGAGTTCCAAAATGTGTGAAGATAAACTCCTTAAGAAACGTGACCACAATGCGATGGTCATTGGTGCATAAAGCTATGGCTTCAATCCATTAGGAAACATAATCAATTGCAACTAAGTATATATTGGAAGCCATGAGATGAGGGATAAGGACCCATAAAATCAATGCCCCATACATCGAAGATTTCGATGATGAGAATGGGTGTGAGGGGCATCATGTGATGAAGAGACGCCCAGATTGTTGGCATTTGGCACAAGCCTAGCAGTAGTGGTGGGCATCTCGAAATAGAGTGGTCCAGTAAAAATCACTTTGCAAAATTTTGGTAGCGGTTTTCTTGGAGCTAAAATGGCCACCACAGGCACCATCGTGACAAACGGAGAGTATACTTGATTATTTATGGGCAGGAACACATCATCGAATGAATTAATCAGAGCAATACTTAAAAAGAAAGGGATCATCCCAAGAGTAAAATTTTACCTAGGCCATAAACTTAGAACGCTCTTGTTTCGATCAATGATTGGGTAGTTGGTCGGTAACAAGAAAATTAATAATATCAGCATATCAAGGTGAAGTGGAGATAGAAAAAAGTTTCTCATCAGGAAATGTTTCAGAAATAGGGACAGGATCAAATGTAGACGTAACAGTGTGGTGGGAGAGATGGTCTGTAACCAAATTTTTGCACCCTTTTTTATCACGAATTTCGAGGTCAAACTCTTGAAGCAAGAGAATACATAGTATCAATGGTGTCTTAAAGTCCTTCTTCTGAAGAAGATTCCTTAGGGCAGCGTGGTCAGTGTAAACGATGAGAGGTGAACCGATGAAATAAGATTAAAACTTATCGAGTGCGAATACTACAGCTAGCAACTCCTTTTCGATGGTCGTGTAATGAAGTTGAGCGTCATGGAGGGTTTTGCTAGCATAATAAATGACGTACTGGCGCTTATCAACTTGCTGACCAAGTACAGCACTTGAGAAAAATCATATGCATCACACATGAGCTCAAATGGTAAAGACCAATTAGGAGGCTGAATGATAGGAGAAGAAGTGAGCTCGGCTTTAAGGTGCTCAAAATAAGCAACACATGCGTCATCAATGACAAAGGGAACATCTTTGGATAAAAGGGTTGTTAAATGTCGAGCGATTTTAGAAAAGTCCTTGATGAAACGACGGTAGAAGCCCGCATGTCCTAAGAAGGAGCGAATGTTCTTAATAGACTTAGGAATGGGAAGAGAGGAAATCATGTCAACTTTTTCTTTATCTACTTCAATATCGGTGCGAGAGACTACATGACCTAAAACAATCCCCTTTTTTTTACCTTGAAATGGAATTTTTCCCAATTAAGGACCAATTTATTTTCTTGACAACTTTTGACGACCATAGTGAGGTGAGAAAGGCACTGCTCGAAGGAAGAACAAAACACAGAAAAATCATCCATAAAGATTTCGAGAAAACGTTCTACCATGTCGCTAAAAATGATAATCATACACCGTTGAAAAGTTGTAGGTTCATTGCAAAGTCCAAAGGGAATGCGATAGTAGGCAAAAGTTCTAAAGGGACAGGTGACGGTAATTTTCTCTTGGTCTTCAGGGGAAATTAGAGTTTGGTTGTATCCTGAATAGCCATTAAGGAAGCAGTAATACGCATGACCAGCTAAATGTTCGAGCATTTGGTCGCTATAGGGAAGAGGAAAATGGTCCTTATGAGTGACAACATTTAGCTTGCGATAGTCAATGCAAATATGCCAGCCCGTTTGTATACGGGTGGGAACAAGCTCATTGTCACTATTTTTTATGACGGTAACACCAGACTTTTTCGGTGCCACATGAATGGGACTGACCCACTGATTATCTGAGATAGGGTAGATAATACCAGCATCGAGCAATTTTAAAATCTTAGTGCGCACGACTTGTTTCATAGCAGGGCTGAGTCGACGTTGGGGTTCATGAGAAGTCTTGGCGTGCTCCTCTAAATGAATGCGATGACTATAAACATTGGGGTTTACACCGTGAATGTCTGAAATGGTCCATCCTATAGAAGTGTTATGCTGAGTAAGGGTGCGGACTAATTTCTCTTCTTGCGCAGGGGTCAAATCAGAAGCAATGATGATAGGGTGATGGTTTTTGGGGCCTAAGAAGGTATATTTCAACTCGATAGGTAAGGGCTTATGCTCCAAACTAGTAGATGGCGCAGGAGTGACATCGGACTCAGACGCAGAAACAGATTCCAAAAAGGTCTCGGTGTATAACGTGGAGGAAGCTGAGGTGGCCAGGAGTTCAGAAGATGGAACAGGGTGATCCAGAGAGTAAATAGTATCATCATAGAGGGGATCGAAGGGAGGATCCCAAGAGGAAGTGTCCATCAGTGGAGTGGAATCTAGCAGGGCATTGAGTTCAGAGATGGAGGAATCAATGTCAAAGTCGGATCTAAAATGAGCCAAACATTGTTGGAGAGGATCGACAGGGTAAGTGTGGTCCAACATGTCGTTAACTAAGGAGTCAATCACACACACCTCATCAATAGAATCGACATCAGTGGATTTTTGCATAAGGTGGAATATATTGACTTCTATAGTCCTATTGCCAAAAGAGAGATTCATGGACCCGTCATAGCAATTGATGATGACATTGGCAGTGGCCATAAAGGGGCGACCCGATAGGATAGGAGTATTAGTTGGGTCGAGCGCAGGAGTGTCTAAGATGATGAAATCCACATTATTGTAAAAGTCAGAAAATTTTACCAAAATTTCTTCAACTATACATTTAGCTACTTTCACTGAACGATCGGCAAGTTGAAGAGTAACTCATGTAGGTTTCATACTTTGTAAACCTAACTCAAGGTAGAGGGAGTAAGGTAACAAATTAACACTAGCCCCAAGATCAAGTAAATCACTAGTAGTGAACTTGTCGCCTAACATGAAAGAGACAGTTAGACGACCAGGTTCTTTGTACTTCACAACACCGTTATTATGGAGAAGGGATGTAGCTTGCTCAGTTAGGAAAGCATCATGCGAAACATTGGTCCTACGCTTAACAGTGCATAAGTCCTTCAAAAATTTAGCATACGAGGGGACTTGTTGAATAGCGATGAGGAAGGGAATGTTAATGTGAACATTCTGAAAGACTTTCTTGATCTCATCAAATTGCTAGGCTTTCTTAGTGGGAGCCAACCGATGAGGGAAGGGTGCTTTGGGTACATAAACAAAGGTGGGCTCATGAGGATTGGGCTCAATGTGAGATGGGGATTTAAATGGTGGGGTAACCTCAGGGATAGGCTCTAAAGGTGGGATGGTCGGGTGGGGGACAATAGTGGGAGCATGAACACCATTATCAACTTGTTTTCCCGAGCGAAGAGTAGACACCACTTTCATATCCACTTGGTAATTGGATGGACTGAAAGTGGAACCAACCTCGTAGGCCTTCTCCTTAGGGTTAGCAATGGGCTGACTGGGAAAATGACATTTTTATCGCTCAGACTCGAATTGGTTGAAACGATGCTTAAGCCGTTGGAGGGCTTGAATCTGAGTGGTCATAAACTGAGTGAGGAGATTCTCGAGAGAAGAGGTGGAGGAATTAAGCGAAGGTGCATAAGATGGTTGGGGAACTAACTCACGTTGAGAATTAAGCAGTTGTGAATACTCAAAGGAAGGAGGGGGGATATGAACAAGATGATTATTGTTGTTTGAATGTCCGCCATGGGGAATAAAGGAATATGGAAAGTGCGATTAATGGTAAGGATCAGACTGATGTGGGACAGGAGGGCGAGGTTGGCATTGTGGAAACCCAGTGGGACCACTAACATGTTGTGGTTGGGCAGGAGCGGAGTTGTGGTCGTACTTATAAAAGAAATATGGGTGACTCGTGTTGGTAGGATTGTAAGTAAACGACGGGGTAACGGGTTTCCTAATCGTATCAAAGGCACATGCTTGGTCCATGGTGGGTTCGGGATCATCTTGCAGGAGGGGGTACAAATGAGCTAAATGATCTGGACTTAAGCAGGCACTGCAAGAGGAAGGACTAGAATCATTGATGATCATTGCTTGTTTAGAAAGTGTAACATTTTGTTTCATAGTACAACTGAGAGCGTCAACAGTTTTAGTTAAGGAGTGTAAGCTGTGGAGCAAAGTTTTAAAATCAGGATCATGTTTTACCTCAGAAGTGTTCGTTACACGTGGAGGGTTGGATCTCGAAAATGAATTTGTGCCCTCCCAATCTTGAGAGTCATTGACTAACTCACGGAGAAAATTATAGCCGACAGTGGGAGTCAAATGCATGAACTTCCCTTTATGCACGGATTCAATCATGGTGCGAGAAGAAGGGATAAGACCATTGTAAAAACTATGGACTAAGCGACTTTTCTCGAGATCGTGATGTGGTAAACTATTAATATAGTCTTGAAAATGGCCCCATGCTTCACAAAACTATTAGGTAGGCTTTTGTCTTAAATCCTGAATTGCTTGGCGCATTTCATTTTTTTTGCTCATGGGATAGAATTTAGACATGAACTTCTTGACAAGTTGTTCCCAAGTTAGGATAGAATTCAGGGGTAAGGAATGGAGCCACATGGATGCATTATCATGAAGAGAAAAGGGAAACAACCTAAGACGAACATTCTCTTCGTCTAAGTTTTGATTTTTAAAAGTAGCGCACGTAGTGAGAAATTTCCGCAAGTGAGTATAAGGAGACTCGTTTTCAAGGCCATGAAAATTGGGCAACATAGAAATAGTCGCGGGGCGAATTTCAAATTTCACGATCGAAGTGGGCAAAAGGACGATACATGAAGGCGGAGTGGCCGTAATTGGGGCAAAGTAGTCCCTTAAAGAGCGTTCGTTGGCCATGATGGGTGGGGTAACAGATCGGGGGAAGTGGGAGAACTAGGCGTCTCCGAAGAAGAAGAACACGGGTCAGAAAAATGAGGAGGAAAGGAAACGATGGGAACACGATCACCTAAGAGGGAATATAGATATGGAGGAGTAGGGGAACGTGTTAATCGATAATTAATGCTTTCCCAATTTGGCATAAAAGCAAGGAAAATATTTTTGGTTGTTTGAAAAAGAAGAAAATCTTTTTAGATTTTTTTTTAGAATAAGGAAAGAAAAATGAATTTTTTTTTGAAGTTTTGTGCGAGAAAAAAAAATGTGGCGAAAAAAAAAGAAAATATTTTTGTAGCTTTGTTTTTTTTCCCGAAAAAATGCAAAAATAATGAGAAAAAGGGGCGATGGACTAACGGTGGAAAAACTGACAGTCGGAGAAAAAATTGGACTACCTAAAGGAACAATTTAGACGCGTACACAAAGGGAACAAGTCCGAACGAGCACATAGCCAAATTATTATCTTTAAGTTAATTGACTGGGTAGTCAATTTTAATTAGTCCGTGGGCGAGAAAATCATGAAATCTTAGGCCTCGCCAGTAAAAGTGTGCTCCTACTTTCTGCCCGATAGATAAGAGGCTTACTAGTTAAGGCTCACCACACTAGCTACTATAACACACAACTATCTGGTACCACGCTGGGGAAAGCACAAACCCGTTTTACTGGGCGGCCTCACTTAAAACCCAGTTTCCCTAGACAACAGTCTTAAGATAGTTGAATGAAGATTTGCAGGGGTGGAAAGGACTCACTAGAGTATCCTACGAGGGTCTCATTTCAAAAGGGTCCTAATGAACACCGTGCTTACTTGGCTTGCTAGTTGATTGATTTTAATTTAAGTGAGAGCACGGGTAACAAGAAAATGGAGATGTGATTGAGTGGGTGATGAAATCCCAACTTGTTCCAATGACCGGGTATTGGTCATAGGTAAATTTATTAATCAAACCAACCAATTTAAGTGCGATACAGAAATAAAAATCAGATAGGAGCAAGAAGCATAAAAAATTGACTCGCTTGCAGGTGATTCCCGAGTGATAAAGAGTTTACCTCCCACGGTTTTTACACACATGGGGTGAAGACCGAGTTGAGTCGACCGGGGGGAAGTATGCCTACTTCAGTCATCCTCGGGAGTCCTACCGACCCAAAGTAGAGAGGCATCTAAATCCACTTCTTTGGACGCCCTCTCTCTACCTTGTCCGGTATCCCTTTTCTCTTTCTTTTTGGGTTGGGAATAAATATTACAAAAATAAATCGGTGTCAAAATGCACCCAAATAAATTACAAGGCCTCAATAATCCTAAACAACCAGTCAAAGGAGGGAGAAGAAGGAATAACTACACTAAAAAAATGAAAATTACAAATCTTAACGGGCTTCAATCTTCAAGAAATTGGCAACGGCACCATTTGATAACTCTTTATTTTTATATTCCTTCGAATAAGGATTTGGAAGGTCGCTGCGCTCAAACTTCGAGTATCAAAATTCCTAGAATTACCTACAAAACTTTCTTAAAAATTCAGTATCGTGGTAAATTCGAGTATCAATCCAATTTCTAGCATTGAAACTGTAATCGTGAAAACTTGCAATTCCAATTTTTATTAAAAAACTTTTTGTGTTTTTAATTTTTTTAATGTTTTTTTTTATTTTTATATTTTAAAAACAATTTTCAAGGGAGGAAATGACAATTTATGCAACTAAAATGACTATGACAATTTAGTCAAATTAATTTAAAATCCTAATCATTCAATTCAATAGTTCGAAATAATATTGAATTTAAAATTTAACTCTCGTTACAATCCTAAATTCAATTTGATCTTTTTCAGCAATTAAATCGGAAATAGTCACAACATAAAAAAATAGGATTCACACTCATTTTAACAAAATATCCGCTAAGATCAATTTATTAAAATTTGTACGAATCTTTGAATTGCATTCACAAAATTAATATTTAAATTTAAGAATAATACTTATCTCTAAGTGAAATCCAAAAATCAAATATTTATTCTCACCATTAATTTATTAACTCTCGTTATATAAATTAATGTGTGATTTTTCCCAATTTAATTAGCCTAGAACCCATCAACGAGCAATTATTCAAATAAAACAACTCAACATATGTGTAACAACCCGAGGTTTTGGAGTCGACAATTTATTTATTTTGGGAGAAATAAATAATATTTTATTGGAGAAATAATTAAATTTGCAATTGAGGTCAAAATTTAGAGTCATTAGAAAGAGTGTCGAATGTCGATTCTGAGGGTACCATCGTTTCCGGAAGGGTCAAGAAAGTCGAAATGACTGTACTTGGGGTCTATTTAGGTTCCGAAATAAATTAGGACCGTTTGACTCGAATTAAGGTTACCGGGTCATTTAAAGTGTGTATTATCATTTAAAGATGTGTATCTTGTGGGATAAGGATTAAAAGCCACGTGAGAAGTCATTCTCACTTAAGAGAAAGTGGAAAACCCTAGAAAGAAAGAGAGAAGAAGAAAGAAGAGGAGAAAGAAGGAGAAAGGGAGAGAAACTGGAGATTTTCGGTTTCCACGCGATCTCAAGGCGGATTCAGACCCTACAAACCCGAGGCAAGTGATTAATCTTGCTAAATAATTGTTGTGTACCAATTATTGCATGATTTGTGGATTAAATTTTGGATTTTAGGTTTAAATTGTTAAAACCTAACTTTTGGGGAAAAACCTTAGATTTGTAGTATATAAATGGATTTAAGGATTGAATTTAGTTTATAAGTATTCTAGAATGAATATTAATGTTATGAATATGGTTGGGTTGAAGATTTGTGGTTAAATGAAATTATTGGAGGGTTTTTGAGAAGTTGGAGTTGTGTAAAAATGGAGTTGGCCGTGGTACCTGTTAGGGCCGGTCGACCGTGTACAGAGGGCCGGTCGACCACGCCTCCAGAATTGTGCACACTCTCTTCGATTATAGGCAAAATTAAGAAATGCGGTCGACCGCGGTTTGGGCACCGATCGACCGGTCCCCTGTTTTGGGTTCAAGTTTGAGAATTTAATTTATCCCCTTCTTCTTTGGGTTTGTATGAATGGACTTCCATAATCAGAGTATCATAAAGGATTAAGTGATTATATAAGGGGATTAAGGACCTTAGAATCATAAGACAATATATGAGGCAAATTGATAAATAAATTACTAAATGAAAATGTCGTGGAGTCTTAGTGATTGATTTTGGAGAAGTGAGAATCTAAAAGAGTATATCAATTTGGTGGAAAATCCTCTAAGTATCGAGGTTAGTATTTGAGGAATACCGATTGGAGATTTTGGTATTTTACTAAGTGGGGAAGCCCACTTTTATTTGGGATTTTATTTGGTGATAATAAAAATTTCACGATCTGAGAATGAGAACAACTTAGAGATGCCGGATCTTAGTATTAAATCCCTAATGGGATAACTTTAAAGGTTCATAAAATAAATTGAACCATATTATGGATGGACAACCGTGTATGCGAATTGAGGTTTATTAGGATCAATAATATCCTTAACTTGAATTGAATTTTGAGACAATTTATTATTAGAAGCGTCATGTGATCTTCAAGTGAGTATTAGTATAGCATATACTAAGTGGGGTTATTGTGCGAAAATTGACGGTTAGTGTATCAAGAGAGGGATATACTAAATAATGATATTAATCTATTTTTGCCTAAGGGCGTATAATGAATATGAAATGATGTGCAGGTATACCTTATATAATGGTATATCTTTATTATGTGGGATGTATGTATACCTTATATGATGGTGTATATACATGTTAAGAATACCCCCTCCTTGCTATCATTGGGAAGTTTCGTGCGTAGAGGGTGAGCATTCTGACTAGAAAAGAAGGATGTGGATATTCCCCAGGTCATAGTCGTCCATGGTGGTCAGCAAATGACATATATATATATATATATATATATATATATATATATATATATATATATATATATACATTATTTATTTTGTGGGTGAGAGGTCGTGGGTATGTGTCGCTCTCACTTGCCGGTTAGGAGCTATGACTGCTTCCCGGACGTTGTGTGCGTGATTTGATCACGAGGTGGGTGTCGTTGAACCCCACCAGGTAGCCCCAGTTTGCTACGTATATGGGCTGCTGGAAGATGATAGCATGTGAGCCTGCGTCCTTCGAGTTATAGCTCGATTGGATGGTTATTATTGCTTGTGTTTGTATTTGGGTGTCAAGGGCATAATGGACGTCAACGACCTACATTGCCAGGATTAGTGTATCGGGGGGGTTCCTTGTTTGGATTTCGCCTCAGCGAGACGTCCCACGCACGAACCGCAATGTAATGTTGGAACTTGGGGATAAGTTTAGTCCTTAATGCTCATAATTATATATATATATATATATATATATATATATATATATATATATATATATATATATATATATATATATCACCTATCCCGACAATTGACAGTGCCAGGAGTAGTGTAACGGGGGGTTCCTTGTTTGGATTTCGCTTCGACAAGACGTCCCACGCATGAAATGCCGTGTACTGTTGAGAATTGGGAATATTAATTAATTAAAATTGGATAATAATCATTTGGGTTACATGCATCTTGCATTGAGGGCATAATGAGCCCCGAGGATAGATACGTCCAGGAGTAGTGTAACGGGGGGGGGGGGGGGGTTCCTTGTTTGGATTTCGCTTCGGCGAGACGTCCCACGCACGAAACGCAGTACTGTGTTGAGAATCGGGAGGAGTTTAGTCCTTAACAATTGATGCTAATAACTCATATAATAATTATATATATGGTTTCATGCCTTATATGGGCATCACTAGAATATAAATTCTAGTAAATGAGATTGTTGATGTATTGTGATGATGTGGGCATGATTGGATCATGTAACTTTATATGTTCAACAACTGAACATTATAAAGATAACTATAACTATTACATTAGAGTTAATGTATATGCCTTATAAATTATGGGAACAAATGTATTGGGAGATAGGTTAGATGATTTTTGCTTATATACTTCTTTTGGGTTTAAGTTAGGATCCTCTTACCTAAGTAGAATCAGACATCCTTTTGGAGATCACGTGCATACGTTTAGTGCGCGCTTTAGATGAGAGGTGAGTTGAATTATTATGGAGAGTTCGATTCCAACTAAATCATGTAATAATGCATTTATAATTATTATGCATTTTAATACACTTGCTATAAAATGATTTTCAAACTCGAGCTCTGACCCGTTTATATTTTCCTCCTCCTTGTATATATTGTATTACTTCAGGTGTTCCTCCGCAAGGACGCCTTTGATGTTATCCATCCAGGGTATTTGTGGAGCTGTGGCAGTAGTGGACTGTTGCGGCACTTTTCTTTAGTCGATTCCTATCTTTGTACATCTAGATTAGAATTCAGTTTGTATATTGAGTTAGTATTCAAGTGTTGTAGATTAACACTTCCATATTTCATTTCTCAAATTATTGTATTGTCTGTTACCCGACAGCATATTCGGGTATTTCATTGTTGAGATTTTGTTGTACAGTGTATTGTACTCTTTCATATTATTAGAGCATGCACTTTTCACTCATCATAGTTAAATGTATATTGTTGGTTATGTTTAATATTGGTTTTGTGGTTGTTGTTATTATAAAAGTTTTAAATTTTTGGCAATTCGCACTTAATGATTTCAGGTAGTTAGCCTTATATTATAGTGCTTAGAGTTGATGTTGAGACTGTGCCATCTGAGATACCTGATTTATTATAGTATAGGGCTGGCCACCCGTTATTATTTGGAGCGGGCTATCACAGGTGGTATCAGAGCATCAGGTTCTAGTGTCTTTAGGATCTGTGTGCTTTACTACGATCTTCCGTAAGCGTTCTTGATGTAGAGTCTTATTATTAGGACGATTACATTCATACGTCCATATCTTTCTGTGATTCGAAAATATTTGAAAGGCGTTCTGATACAATTTTTCTTGTTTCAGATGCCACCGAAGGGAGGTCGTTCAGTCAGGGCAAATAAAGGTAATGTGCAACCCCAAATGCCTCAAAGGAACATGACTACGGATGATGTTGCCAATATAGTGGCACAAGCAGTAACTGATGCCATTTCTATGATGGCTCAGAAATCTGTCGCTCGAGCATCCCCTCCCCATTTAGGATTGTCTTTATGGGAGAGAGTGAAGGAAGATTTTAGTAAGTGGCATCCTCCCGAGTTTGCAGGGGGAGTTGATGCAGTGGCTGCAAGTCAATGGAAAAATAGTATGCAGAGGCATCTTCGTATGGTTGAGTGTAGCGAGGTGCAGAAAAAAAATTTAGTCACCTTTAGGTTATCAGATGCAGCTCTTCAATGGTGGGAGTCTGTCACCACATCTGAACAAAGAGATACTTTATCTATAAAAGAATTTTGGGAACTTTTTGATCGAAGGTATTTGCGTTCCCCGACTCAAAACATAAAGATTTTTCAAGGAAATAGAACGGTGACGGAATATGAGGAAGACTTCTCTTGATGGGCGAAGTTAGTACCAGATGAGGTAAATATGGAAGGGGAACGTATATCAAAGTTTGTTCGAGGTTTAGATTGGAAAATCCGACAACATTTGTTAGGGAGTCCTACGTTAGTGACTTTCGTTGAGGTAGTGAATGCGGCACTACTAAAGTGTCATGAATATCGCCTTCGTTCGCAAGAGGGTAAGAACTTTGGAGATTCGAGTTCATCGAGTAATTTTGGCAAGGAGAGTGCCAGTAATGCGAATGCGCAGAAAGGATTTGCGAGCAAGTGTTTCTTTTGTAAACAAATAGGTCATAAAAAGAGAGATTGTCCTCAAAGAGGTAAAGGACCACAATTTGATGAAATTTTGGAAGTGCAACCCCTATAACAGATTCGAGGTCGCTTTAGACCGGGGGACTACGTTTGGGAGCCCATTGATGAGGATGGGCAATCGGACTAGATATGGGTGATGTAAGTTAGTTTTCCTTTATTAATAGGATTATTACTAAAATGAGTTTTGGGGATATCGTATGTAAGATATTTGTGAAAGGGTAGAAATATATCCCTATTATGTATATAATGACCCTAAAGGGGGAATTTTGAGCAAGATAGGCTCTTACTCTATTATTTTGTAAATTGATAGATAATTTTGCAAGGTGCTAAAAAAAAGAGCTTTAAACCTTATGGTAAATGTAAGTGTGGTTATGGTGATAAGTAGTAATGATAAAGCTACTTATTTTTATATAGTCAGGATAGACTATTATCATTGTTGTATTCCAGATATGGATGTGCCTTATGAATGGCAATATATTGAAATGATGTAAGATGTTGTTTATGGTTGATAGTTGAGATTGTGGTTTGATGGGACGCAGGTAAAATTTTAGCTCATAAGTATGATAATATTTGTGAGCTACATGTTATATAGTTGATGATCTAAAAAGACCTTGTGTTGGACATAAGGCATTTTATAGTATATATATATATATATATATATATATATATATATATATATATATATATATATATATATATATATATATATATATATATATATAAACCTTTTTCAAAGTAAACTATTTTTGAATAAAACCTTTGTCGACCTTCGGGTCCTTTCAAAATGATTTTCATAAAATTAAACTTTTCGAACTCTAGTCCGGATTTAACAAACTCTCAATCCCCGGCGTCGCCTCATAGTAGTGTATTGGGAGGGTTCCTTGTTTGGATTTCTCTTTTGCGAGACGTTCGCCGCACGAAATTGGCGATTGTCAGGAATTGAGAGGAGTTATTTCTTTGGACCATTCAAAATTTTTACTCTATTAAAATTTTAGTATTACTTATATTGTTGGAATTGTGGTATTTTTGGGGCAAATAAAGCCTCATTATGATTGTTGTAAGCATAAAGCTCAAATATAAAAGGGTGTATGGGCGCCCTTGCGGCGGAAATTGGTTTTATTTAACCCAAAATTAACTTATAATAAAATGAATTTAAAACGAACTCGTCGTGGGAAGTTAGAGGTTTGGAGATGGGATTAGCAAGATTGGGTATGGTAGGACTAGTTGAGCTTTGGAGAAATAGGCTTAACCAAATTTCGAGGACGAAATTTTTGTAAGTGGGGAAGTTTGTAACAACCCCAGGTTTTGGAGTCGACAATTTATTTATTTTGGGAGAAATAAATAATATTTTATTGGAGAAATAATTAAATTGGCAATTGAGGTCAAAATTTAGAGTCGTTAGAAAGAGTGTCGAATGTCGATTCTGAGGGTACCATCGTTTTCGGAAGGGTCAAGAAAGTCGAAATGACTGTACTTGGGGTCTATTTAGGTTCCGAAATAAATTAGGACCGTTTGACTCGAATTAAAGTTACCGGGTCATTTAAAGTGTGTATTATCATTTAAATATGTGTATCTTGTGGGATAAGGCTTAAAAGCCACGTGAGAAGTCATTCTCACTTAAGAGAAAGAGGAAAACCCTAGAAAGAAAGAGAGAAGAAGAAAGAAGAAGAGAAAGAAGGAGAAAAGGGAGAGAAAGTGGAGATTTCCGGTTTCCACGCGATCTCAAGGCGGATTCAGACCCTACGAACCCGAGGCAAGTGATTAATCTTGCTAAATAATTGGTGTGTACCAATTATTGCATGATTTGTGGATTAAATTTTGGGTTTTAGGTTTAAATTGTTAAAACCTAACTTTTGGGGAAAAACCTTAGATTTGTAGTATATAAATGGATTTAAGGATTGAATTTAGTTTATAAGTATTCTAGAATGAATATTAATGTTATGAATATGGTTGGGTTGAAGATTTGTGGTTAAATGAAATTATTGGGGGGTTTTTGAGAAGTTGGAGTTGTGTAAAAATGGAGTTGGCCGTGGTACCTGTTAGGGCCGGTCGACCGCGTACAGAGGTCCGGTCGACCGCGCCTCCAAAATTGGGCACACTGTCTTCGATTATAGGCAAAATTAAGAAACGCGGTCGACCGCGGTTTGGGCACCGGTCGACCGGTCCCCTATTTTGAGTTCAAGTTTGAGAATTTAAGTTATCCCCTTATTCTTTGGGTTTGTATGAATGGACTTCCATAATCAGAGTATCATAAAGGATTAAGTGATTATATAAGGGGATTAAGGACCTTAGAATCATAAGACGATATATGAGGCAAATTGATAAATAAATGACTAAATGAAAATGTCGGGGAGTCTTAGTGATTGATTTTGGAGAAGTGAGAATCTAAAAGAGTATATCAATTTGGTGGAAAATCCTCTAAGTATCGAGGTTAGTATTTGAGGAATACCGATTGGAGATTTTGGTATTTTACTAATTGGGGAAGCCCACTTTTATTTGGGATTTTATTTGGTGATAATAACAATTTCACGATCTGAGAATGAGAATAACTTAGAGATGCCGGATCTTAGGATCCAATCCCTAATGGGATAACTTTAAAGGTTCATAAAATTAATTGAACCATATTATGGATGGAAAACCGTGTATGCGAATTGAGGTTTATTAGGATCAATAATATTCTTAACTTGAATTGAATTTTGAGACAATTCATTATTAGAAGCGTCATGTGATCTTCAAGTGAGTATTAGTATAGCATATACTAAGTGGGGTTATTGTGCGAAAATTGACGGTTAGTGTATCAAGAGAGGGATATACTAAATAATGATATTAATCTATTTTCGCCTAAGGGCGTATAATGAATATGAAATGATGTGCATGTATACCTTATATAATGGTATATCTTTATTATGTGGGATGTATGTATACCTTATATGATGGTGTATATACATGTTAAGCATACCCCCCTCCTTGCTATCATTGGGAAGTTTCGTGCGTAGAGGGTGGGCATTCTGACTAGAAAAGAAGGATGTCGATATTCCCCAGGTTATAGTCGTCCATGGTGGTCAGCAAATGACACATATATATATACATTATTTATTTTGTGGGTGAGAGGTCGTGGGTATGTGTCGCTCTCACTTGCCGGTTAGGAGCTATGACCGCTTCCCGGACGTTGTGTGCGTGATTTGATCACGAGGTGGGTGTCGTTGAACCCCACCAGGTGGCCCTAGTTTTCTACGTATATGGGCTGCTGGAAGATGATAGCATGTGAGCCTGCGTCCTTCGAGTTATAGCTCGGTTGGATGGTTATTATTGCTTGTGTTTGTATTTGGGTGTCAAGGGCATAATGGACCTCAACGACCTCCATTTCCAGGATTAGTGTATCCGGGGGGTTCCTTGTTTGGATTTCCCCTCAGCGAGACGTCCCACGCACGAACCGCAATGTAATGTTGGAACTTGGGGATAAGTTTAGTCCTTAATGCTCATAATTATATATATATATATATATATCACCTATCCCGAAAATTGACAGTGCCAGGAGTAGTGTAACGGGGGGGTTCCTTGTTTGGATTTCGCTTCGACGAGACGTCCCACGCATGAAACGCCGTGTACTGTTGAGAATTGGGAATATTAATTAATTAAAATTGGATAATAATGATTTGGGTTACATGCATCTTGCATTGAGGGCATAATGAGCCCCGAGGATAGATACGGCCAGGAGTAGTGTAACAGGGGGGGGGGGTCCTTGTTTGGATTTCGCTTTGACGAGACGTCCCACGCACGAAACGCAGTACCATGTTGAGAATTGGGAGGAGTTTAGTCCTTAACTCTTGATGCTAATAACTCATATAATAATTATATATATGGTTTCATTCCTTATATGGGCATCACTAGAATATAAATTCTAGTAAATGAGATTGTTGATGTATTGTGATGATGTGGGCATGATTGGATCATGTAACTTTATATGTTCAACAACTGAACATTATAAAGATAACTATAACTATTACATTAAAGTTAATGTATATGACTTATAAATTATGGGAACAAATGTATTGGGAGATAGGTTAGATGATTTTTTCTTATATACTTCTTTTGGGTTTAAGTTAGGATCCTCTTACCTATGTAGAATCGGACATCCTTTTGGAGATCACGTGCATACGTTTAGTGCGCGCTTTAGATGAGAGGTGAGTTGAATTATTATGGAGAGTTCGATTCCAACTAAATCATGTAATAATGCATTTATAATTATTATGCATTTTAATACACTTGCTATAAAACGTTTTTCAAACTCGGGCTCTGACCCGTTTATATTTTCATCCTCCTTGTATATATTGTATTACTTCAGGTGTTCCTTCGCAAGGACACCTTTGATGTTATCCATCCAGGGTATTTGTGGAGCTGTGGCAGTAGCGAACTGTTGCGGCACTTTTCTTTAGTCGATTCCTATCTTTGTACATCTAGATTAGGATTCAGTTTGTATATTGAGTTAGTATTCAAGTGTTGTAGATTAACACTTCCATATTTCATTTCTTAAATTATTGTATTGTCTATTACCCGACATCATATTCGGGTATTTCATTGTTGAGATTTTGTTGTACAATGTATTGTACTCTTTCATATTATTGGAGCATGCACTTTTCACTCATCATAGATAGATGTATATTGTTGGTTATGTGTAATATTGGTTTTGTGGTTGTTGTTATTATAAAAGTTTTAAATTTTTGGTAACTCGCACTTAATGATTTCGGGTAGTTAGCCTTATATTATAGTGCTTAGAGTTGATGTTGAGACTGTATCATCTGAGATACCTGATTTATTATAGTATAGGGCTGACCACCCGTTATTATTTGGAGCGGGCTGTCACAATACGCGTTTCATCCCACCCCTTGAATGGGGTGTTTAGCGAGGCATGATTAAAATTTCAGCACAAGCACAATTAACAAACAAGAAACTAAAGAGAAAGAGAAATTAATACGACACGCAATAATTTCTTGCGTCAACTGTGTACATGAACACGCGTCCCAAACTCGTAACAAAATCTGACTGGATTACAAAACTGAAAATAAAAAATGAACCTACAAATTTTTCTAAACCTAAAACTATATTTTATTCTTTTTTTCTCACTATTTTTCAACCTGCTTTTTTTTTCTTTTTTTGTCTCTCCGTTCTCTCTCTGTGTGTGTGTTCTTTTTTTTTTTGTGCTGAGAGAGTCTCCCTTATATGAGTTGTTGCCTCTTTTTAATAAGACACGAAGTGTTTGTTCTTTGAGAGATTTTTTTGGGATTTGGAGATGGCCAAGACAAGGGATTTGTAGTGGTTTTTGGATGAAAGGATAAGATTCCGATTTTTATGGAGATATGCGAGGTGAGTCAAGGCTTTATGGAAACCAAGTTTTTGATAATAGGCAGGCGGGTTAGGTTTGGTCCGGATTTTGGGGGATTCGGGGTTGGTTGGTTGAATGGGTGTAGAAAGATGAGATGGAAGATGGGATTGTTGGTGTATGTGTTTGGTAATGGATGGAGGAGAGAGAGTCGTGGGTGTTGGAGGTTGAAGATGGAGAATGGAGGGGTTAGTAAATGTTAGGGTGTATGTGTTATGGTGTGGGTGAGGGTTAGTGATTTGTGTGTGAGTGGGTTGTATGATAGTAAGGTGTGAGTGTGTATTGGGTGTTTGTGTTGTGTGCGTGTTTAATTTATACCCCTAAAAATTAACACAATCTAAAAAAATAAAACAGAAACTAAATAAAATAGAAAAATTAAAATCTAATAAAACTAAAAAAAACTAACATCTCAATCTAAATAAAAATTTTAAAAATAAAAAGAAATAAAATAAAACTCTATTAAAACTAAAAAAATATAATCCTAATAAAATAAAACTAAAATAAATAATAATAAAAATATATATAAAATGAAATCTAATAAAACTAAAAAATTAATTCCTAAAAATTAATCCTAATAAAATAAAATAAAAATTAAAACTAATAAAAATCAAAATAAAAATAAAGAAATAGAAAATTAGAAAATTAGAAAATAAATCCTAGAAAATTCGAAATAAATCTAAATAAATCCTAAAAATAAAATGGCTAAAAATAAAAATCTAGAAAAATAATAAAGGTACAAACTCAACACTCACCGGGCTCGGGAAATGGTCTGGGCTCGGTGTAGGCTCGGGTTAGGATTACGGGACTAGTTCTGGACATCAGAACTCTTCTGGGAAATCTCGATGAGACTCTGACTTCGCGGTCTACTTTGATTTCTTCGTTGCAAGATTTTAACTGCTATTGTATCGCAATTAACTGGTTTTAGAATCATTTAACACTGCGACTGCTGATTGACCTGCAAAATAAATAAATACGAACATAAGGACAATTTTAATTAAAATGAGTGACTAAAATGCATCTATTCGGTGTATAAAATAGATACTTTTGGGTGCTTATCACAACTCTTCTAATTTCTCACCCAAAAATTACACCATTAACATGGATTTGAGCTCCGATTTCATATGGAGTTAATATCACATCAATTTATATGAAATCCTTTCCTAAAACCCCATTTTTATTTATGGTTCCCAACCCAAAAATCATATAGTTTTCATCCACTCTAATATGAATAATAAATACACATAAATAATTAAAGCACGTTAAACACTTGCCTCGGTGGATAAATCCGATGACCTCATGTCGAAATCTGTCGGAGCTTGGCCGGAGTCTCCTCTTTTTCTCCCTTATCTTCTTCCTTCTTTCCTACTTTCTCTTTTGTCTTATAAGAGAGAAATGAGGGTTATCCCATTATTAAACCCAAAATTGATTCGTATACACAACTACGAGTCCCTACTGATCCAAAAAGTCCCCGAATCCCAAACACTACCCCCAGGTATTCCATTTTGATTATTTCAGTCCATTCGAGACCAACCGTGCACTCGAAATCCCCATCCGAGTCACTAATAGAAAAATCACCTTTTTAAACCCAATACAGCTCCGCACGTATTTTCTAAATAAAATATTATTACTTGTCGCTTTTCCCAACCACGACATGATAAAAAATAATCCAACTTCAATTACTTATTTTCATAAGTAAATATATCACACATCAATATTAATCACTCACTCAACAATTAATATTTATCCTTTAACGTTAAATTCTCAAATTCATAAATTACACTCACTCATGTAATTTAAATGTCCATAAAAGTACGGGGTATTACACTCGGCTACCGACCAGCTCTCCGGTCATATACTGAGCATTATTTTGAATAAATACTCCACAGTTTCGATTAATTGTCAAGCATGGAGCAGTGGGGGTTTTGTTGTATGTAAAAATTATCTCCCCACGCGGATCAATTGAAGATAGACACCTCTCATCCTAGATGTCCAAGTAGCTATCTTGATCGGCATCAGAAAAACCTAGTCGACTGGAAGGCTGAGAAACTCCAGAATTTGAACCATCAAGAATAACAAAAGTTACTGGGTTGGAAGGGAGATCAACACTAAAAACCAAGAGTCACATTTATTGTCTACAAATGTAAATGCCTAGAAATATAAAGGCATTTTATCTCTAGGGTTTCAGACCCCTATTAATAGACAGTCTACCTTAGGTAAAAGGGAGAATCCAATCATTATCAAGTACACCATAGTGAGCTATTGTAATCAACATAAATAAAATAAGAGTGGACGTAGGCTTTCTTCATAGTCGAACCACTTTAAAAATCTTTTCCGCTTGTGTGTTTGATTAAGATTGCTCTTATTATTTATCTGTGATTATAAGATTGGATCACTCCATTTTTAGACATCAACGATGCCCTTTGTAGCTCCATTAATATGATAGAATGAGTAGAAGGCTAGTTTGAGAGCATCGCTTTCCTTTTGCAACTCTTCCTTGAAGTTGAATATGTTTTTTAGTTAGTTAGTAAGACCAAATTTTTTTACCCTTTGTAGAAATCTAGTTCCCATCCAGTTGTCTTTAATGGGCAGGATATCATGTCACACGGTTAATCAACCAACCTTGTAGATCGAATCTTGAAGAGACTACATTGCTTTATATATATAACTAAAATTAATCAACCAGATTAATGAAATGTCATATAAACTTTGAATGTTTTAAGTGAATATAATATTTATTAGAACCAAATGCTGCATCCCCTTCCTAAGGACGCATTCTTCCTTATGGAGTTTTAGGCCAACATGACTTATGACAGCCTAGAGACCCGACTTATTGAAAAACTAACATCGACAATCCGGTAGGATGAGTCAAGAGTGGTGATGGTATCATTATCCTTGATAACACTAAAGTCCTAGGGTTAATCCTGGGTTGTTGCCGAACAAGAAGACGAGGCATTCAAACTTGGGGAATTCATTATTATTGGTTATTACACGTCCTAGTAGGGTGAGTTTGAAAAGGAAGGGGATATTATTTTTCTTATGATTTTATAATTTTCTTTATCTCACTGTAATTTATTTATCCCTTTCAAATACCAAGTTTATCAGACATATAAAAATATAATTTATGAAAATTATACAATTAATAAATAGTTTACTCACGTGGAATAACATAAAGAGTGAAAATGAATAAAATCATATATCAAACTATATTGATATGAGAATATATAAAATCCAAGGTGTCCATGAGAGCCTAAAATGAAACTCAAATACAATCACAAACTTATAAAACTAGAATAATAATAATAATCCAGTAAGGTAAAGCAACGAATGGAGCCTACACTATGAAACTCCATCTATAATCCACTCTAAAATAATCAACACTACTATGCTAATCCTCTGGTACACCATAACATAATCATATAATCACATCACTTACCACAACCATCCATGTCCACTAAGGTGATATAAGCTAATGAACCCCTTGTTCCTAGAGGGCCAAATCTCAACTCCCTATCATAATGAATGACTAACGACCTCACGCTCCCCACTAGAGAAAGAATTCACTAAGCTTGTAATGCATATAATATGTATTAATAAGGGACCTACATGATACCTCTAAACCATGGACACACACTTAATCCAATATCAACATAAATAATGACATATTAGGGAATCTTGACAACCCATCATAATAACTATAGGGAATCCACATATGCCATCATAATTAACAAATGGTGCATCGTACAACTCGTCACATCCACTAAGTACCACAAAGGCCTACCTTCCTCCAAAAACCTATCACCTATATATATATATATATATATATATATATATATATATATATATATATACATATACTTATTTTGATAAAAAGATGTCTCACTTCCTAAAGTCCTAAAAACTACACAAGGGAAAATAGTACCATACACAGTCTCTCATAAAAGCTAAGTCTCAACACATTTAGAAACAATATTATGACAACAGACATCATCCCAAATGTTTTTATCTATAAATAACCCCACTATTGCACATGTGTTATAATTACTAACACAATCGTGAATCCCATCTAGATTCTATTCCATTCATGAATATAAACCATTACTACCTCTACTACAATAACAAAATCTCCTAAATAATGATCCAATATGACAAAAATCCCAAATGCACTAAGATTCTTGTTACCAAATCTATGTATCACTACTATAGCATAACTCACAATATTAGTGTCATCCTATTTCATAAATCCCAATGTACTATAGGATATACTCTCCATGCGTAGTCTATACCTAATGGAATAATCTCAAACCTGTACTAAATCATTATCCTACCCCTAATATACCTCCAAAATCTAGGATAACAACCACAACACATAAATAAGATACTAGAAGGTTTATAACCAACCCCCAATTACTAAAAAAGTTAGGATTCAATCAAAACGGCATAACCTAAATTAATATAATGTTCTGCAACCCCACAAAAGGTCCATTTCTGTCCTATCATAGTTAAGTGATTCCCTAAAAGGTTCTAAGCTCAACCCCAACCCAAATAAGGAAACCAACTATAAAAAATCCTAAATTGAGAAAAATAACCTAACCAAATCGATTCGGTGCAATTCTAAATTGATTTAATCCTGAATCATTTTGGTCCCAGAATGAATCGATTTTTCAATGTACATAATCTAAACAAGTTCACAAATTGATGAGATTTATTTCCAAATTTCATCAATTTTAATCCACAACTGTCCAGATAATTTCCTAACTATCTTATAGATGTTTAGGGTAAAAAATCTCGCATACGAAATATTTAATAGATGAATCATATAAATATACAAATCACAAATCCAACTAATAAAGAAATTTCGTTACATAAAAGACCTAGATTCACCAAATAATGGTTTAATCACCATCCTGAATAATTAACTTAAATAAAACGAATTTATAAAAGTTATGAATATTCACACAAGGTTTAATATGGACAAAATTTAAATCTTTAAACTCTAAATCAACTAACCCAATTTACATGATGATAATAAGAGCCCTAGTATTAGTATCATAGATCCAAACTGTAAGTCTTCTAATAATCTAAAAGATTTAATAACAACATATAAACTATTATTCCTCAATTAATTTTAAATCTTTTGAATAAATTAATCAAGCTATATAATCTTATAAAATAATACATAAATCAAAGGGAAATATTAAACATAATTTATTTCCTTGATTTGTTTGAGATATCATCTATTTTCCATGGATCTAAATCTTCATCACTTTTCTTCTCTAAGATCTCCTTAAAACTAGATCTCTAAAGTCTACTGTTAGGGTTTTGATAGGGGTGCTAAGCTAAATAATGAAATAAGATTTGAGGTTAATAATACTAAACCCACTTCTCCACTTAGGCTTGTATTAATAAACACCTTAAAGTCCCCAAAACATCAATTATATCCAAACTTAGTCCAATAGGTTACTTAACGCTCAGGCCCAATTCCACATATTTCCCACACTACTTGAGAACTCTAAACTTATCCCGAGTTTGACCCAACACAAAAAACATATTCCAAACTCAAGTCCAGCATTGACCCATTAGTCCAAATACTCAACAATGAACAAAATTTTATTAATATAATATCTCACTCCAAATTCAACCCACATAAATATTATATAAATTTATGCACATTTTCCAATTAATTTCCCTAAAGTATTGGGTATTACATTCATCCCTCCTATAACGGGATAGTCATCCTTGAAACTCGCAACATCATTATTCTTATAATGTCTCAATGAACAACTAACGTGTGTATTACACAATGGAAAACATTACAAGACAAGAACTTAAGGGTGACTAAGCTGAACAACTATCATGCCATTGTATTTCTACTAATCCTTGCACGTATGGGATGATAGATAATTAATATACCATATCATTATGCATTAGGAAAACAAATAATCAATCAAAAATGGTATAACCACACATGCCCCCGAACCCATATAAGACCAGCACGTCGTATGAAAAATACTAGCATGTCCTCCATAAGTACCCTCAATCCTACGATGCCGAATACTTAGCAAATGAGAAATGATAGGCTATTAGGTACATATGGAAACTCATACACCAAATGAATAATCTAAATAAGGAAACCATCATATATACTCATAACCAAAATATTAACACACCCAACATAATATCTTATGGAATCTCTAGTAAATGTGAAGAAGCGTACCTGAGGACTATAAGCTAATGAACTTAACTCTGAATCTCTAATATGGCCCGATATGTAGGATGTAAAATCCAAAAACTGAATCCCTTGTGTATACCTCAGGCTCTACCTAGTTTAACTTTATTTCACTAGCTCAAGGGTCCCGCTAAACATACCGACCTTCGTATTCACTTATATAAGCATTGGCATCTATCTCTGGCCAAGATCATATCCTGTTGAATACTGAGTCTCCTATCATAATCATCATCATCTTATTCACTTACATGTATGTATTTGAGTCATCATCAAGACATATATGTAACACCTCTATTTTCCAAGCTCGGTTCATTAGGGTAAACACTGAACACAAAGATCATTATGCAATTTATGTCATTCTCAACATCAATGATAAATAAAAATCAAATTAAATAAAAACTATCCAATATATAACTAAAACTATAAAAAAAATGACCGAATAACTGAACCGAAGAAAATAAATCTCCATAAAAAATGATTACACAAATAAGAGTTTCCAAAATAAAAAAGTATCAAATTGAAATTTAAATGAATCTTCTAAATATAAATTCTACTGGAATAACAACCTAAATGAAATCAAGTCATACACTAAGAATGATGAACTCGATCTCTGGTAATTAGCAACTCTGACTGCTCGATCTAAGTCTAATGGTCTTATCCCACTGCTCTTGTATAATAATAATAATTGGGTCAGTGCCCTAAAGTTTCAAGATATATTAAGTTGCTTAACAATATTAAAATACGATTCATTTAATCCCAATGCCATCACCCGCAGGAACTTATTCATACAAACCTCACCTCGCCTCCATCCTGATACAAATCTAACTAACTATACCCATTCCAAGTCAATTTCCATACCATTAACACAAATAATTCTCATATGCACAAGAGAAATATTAATAGTTTAGTTCCTCAACATATCCTAACTCCCAACCTTACTAAGATGTCTGTGTGGGATGTATCTCAAGCGAAATCCAAATAAGGACCCCCCCCCCCCGATACACTACTACCTATCTTAGTCGGTTATTAAGATTCGTTGGCCCAGGACTTCATATATCACAGTAATAACCACACAATACCAATTCCTAACATGAGTTAAGTTGCAAGGATCACATACCCAAGCCCCGAAACTCCCGATCATACTAGACTACATGCGCGGGAGATCTCACAAGTGAAATACAAATAAGGAGCCATCTGGATAAACTTATGAATATTCTAAAAATTCATTTGAGATAGTGGTATGAGACTTCCTAATAAAAAAGTAAAAACTAATATATATATATATATATATATATATATATATATATATATAGGTGTTTTACTGTTCCAAAATATCAACAGTTGAGATCCAATTTTGTGGGGAAAACTAAGGGTCTCAGATTTTTCCATGTCACCAATTATGCACTGTGACATGGAAAATGAAAACAAAACATGCGTGACCTTTAACACAAACCCTAAAGTCTCCCGATTCCCCCTCCCTCATTTCCATCATTTCACTTCCACACACAAGCAACAAAAAAGCCCTACCACACGATGCTCCAAAACTCATGCATCCACACTCTGAGCTTCATCACCGCTACCTCATGCATCCCTCATCGGCCACACCCTCATGCATCCCTCATCTCCACGCTCTCTCCTCTCCGTGCTTCCATCCCCCTAAAAACCCATGCCTACGCCCTCGCTCCTGCCTCAACTCCACGCTGCCATCCTCACCACCAGCTTCATCTAAAAGGTAGTCGTTGTTTATTAGATCTGTTTCTATTTTTTTCATTTTGTTTTAGATCTCTTTATATGTATGTTTATGTTTTGGGATGTAATTTTTTTTTGTGTTTTCTTATTTATTTTTATTTTGTAGGTGACATGATTATATTTGAACACCCTAAATAGGTATACTCCATTTCATTTTTATTGTGTGTCTATAAATTTATATTATTTATGTTTGTTTACAAATTTGTTTTTAAATAATGGTTTCTTGATTTAGGGTTTTTACGAATTTGGTTATTTGGCCCTAAATTAAATGGCACATGTTCTTGGTTTTTCCTATCATCAACATTATTACGTATGCTCTATTTATAATAATTATCTAAAATGTTGTTTAGAGTTGATAAAATTCCTCTCCCATTGTTTTGCACAAAGTGTTTTTTGTTTTGATCAAGTTGGATGTCTAAAACAGTAAGGTTTCATTGTTTATGAATTGCAATACTTTTGTTTATACTAAATCATTCTTTTTTTTATTTTTTATAATACATACACAGTCGATATCTTAAGATGGCCTCAATCATGTATCATTGTGGATGATCTCTAAAATATAACCTATAACTACGATCATGTTTTTATACAATTGAAATTGCAATTTCATTCATAAATTTATTTAAGTTTCGTCTATAGAGAGTGTCAATTAGGGGGTGATCCTGGAAATCTATAGGGTTTGCAACCATCATCCTCTTTATTTGGTAAATCCCATCTTATTTTGGGGACTTGCCTTTAGATTCAAAGATTTTTGAATTAATTTATGTTCAACGGTCTTGAAGATATGATTCACTTTGGATAGATTTTTAATTTTTGAGGTTTTTGAGAAATTGGAATTTTTATATTCGTTCCCGATTATGGATAAAGTAGTTTCATCATCATACATCTATGTTATTAGGAAATAAAAACTTGTGGTAGAAGATTAAACTCTACCTATATACTTCAATATGTCTTATGTGCGGGGCCCACACAGTAATGTTTTACGGTCGCTGAAGATATTAGATTTGCATATATGCCTTTTATATTAGAAAAATATAACCAATCATCCACTCTTATGATTGGAATGTCATTCATGCTTTTAGGCATGATCCAACGATTTGGGAATTCCCAGTTACATATGGGTCTTTTTTCTCTAATGGCGTGAGGAACACGAATTGATCGAAGTCATACTTGCCTTTGGCTATTCAACATTAAATATAGTAGTTTCTGAATTTTTTTACAATCTTGCATAATTATGTTTGGCCATGTGTTCAATTGAGGGTGTACTGCTATTTTATTCCTTCGTATAGATGGTGTGAGTATTGTAGAACATAACTTATTTTGGGGGATATTTTATTCCTTTGACATCCTTGCACGGTTTATTTTCTATCTCACGAATTCTATTTCTACATTTTTAATTGTATATTTTGTTCTTGGAATGAATAGACGGATTACCAATGGTTCTCTAAAATAGGTGTTGAAAAGTTGGCACTCGATGATAGTTTTGAACTCATCACAACCTTTATGTGACCGGAGCATGTCGTATCCTTTGCTTGAGGTATGGATTCTTCTCTCTATTACAGTAGTATTGAACGATCCTTGGATTAACTATTGATAACTTGGTAAATAACTTCCTTTGATTCAGAATCTAAGACACTGAAAATTCTAAATTAGAATTGGTTCAATCACTTTTTCGTGAAGATTCTGAATTAGAGTAGATTCAATCACATTTTGTTCTGTAAGTAATACTTATCCATAATTTGTCGTTAAGAATATTATGGACATATTATTATAATAATACCATGGTTCTTGGTCATTGGAAACTTATAACAATGCTCCTTTCTCAGTTCTACAGCATTAGGATTGTTCAATACATGGTAAAAATAGTGAACTATTATTGTCTATGTTTTCATATGCATTCTTTATGTATTAAAAATAGTTAATTGTTATTCTCAAAAAAGTGAATTGTTATAACCAGGGATCGATAGATATTTTACAGGGGAGTACCACTACTAATATTAGCCTTGATTGATTGTTTCCATGTTAGCCGTCTTAGTCTTTGTGGTAATCAATAAAGACTAAAATGAGTTCATGAACACCAATGAGTTCATCAACAGGGGAGTGCCACTACTAATATTAGTCTTTATTGATTATTTCCATGTATCTGTTATTTTATGTCTATACGACGGATAAAACATTACAGGCTTTGAAGGGATAAGTCGAATAATTTTTCACAGAACATGTATGGAGGTCAAAATAACAACATAAGATAGGTACTAACATATTTGCAACTTTGATTTTATTGGAGTGCTTATTTTTGTTTATTAACGTTATTTCTTTTGGTTTCTATTGCAGTTAGAGACGTATATGTTCTAACATTGCTATAACGAATTCAGATCTAATTCCAATGAATTGCAAGGAATACCCGCTTCCCCAAATTGTGATCTAATTGTTATTTTTTGCTTTTAAGTTTTTATTCAAATTTCTAATGGCACTCTTAATATTCTTTCAACACTCATGAGATTCCATCACAAATGTTAATGTGTAAACATATTGGTCGCCTCCAAATTTGGTTCATGTGATAATGTGACATGCCAACGCAGCCTTCGAAATGATTATACTCGTGTATCCTTAAGTGATTTACCTTCAGAAAGAGCATTGGGGCATGACTGCGGTGCTTCCAAAATGGATAGCGAGGTAAAAACAAAACTAAAATCCTATTCAAGAAAGTCAGATCCAAATTTTGACAGAACTGTAAGTACTTAGGACGAAAAAAATGATTATTTTACGGCTCGTCCCTCAAGTCCTGCTACAACTACTACTTCTAGGGAAGGTTGGGGTTGGCTTATTGATGATCTTCAGTTTTCCCCTAAAAGGCTCTCTGTGTTGTGATGCTATAGAGTTACTTTGCAAACACTATCTTTAAGGCAAAATAGAAGAACCTCCTTGATCAAGGTGATACGGCTGATCTCGTAAAGGCGCAGCAGGCAAAAGAAAGATTGGAAAGGCAACAATAAGAAGAGAATGCCAAGATTGAAGCCCAAATAAAAGTTGCTGAAGCTACCTCCCAATTGAGAGTAGAAGTGGAATTGAATCCAAAATAAAATTTGTTGAAGTTGTGTTAGTTTCCAAATAGAATGTGTTAAAGCTAGCTAATGAAAGTCTATTTGTTCTAATGTATCATTCTTAATGTGAAGAATTTTTTTAAAACTTTTTTGGTATATTTTATGAAAATTTTTTGAAAATTATTATATTCAATAAATAACTGTAATCGAGGGAGTGACAAGCACAACTATTAGATAAATTTTTGAAAATTTTATTTTCCTTTCACTCCACAGTTTTACTTATGATTGCGTGAGCATTTCAATTTGGCTCTAGATTTTCACTTAATCAGTGAGGTGGACTATATGGACGAGTATGAAAAAGTTGACAAGATTGGGAAGGAACATGAGGTGTGGTTTATGAAGTTTGTGATTACGTGATCAACAAAACTATTGATTTGAAGAAGATCCATTTGGAGCAGGAAGATAGGGAGTGCCATGCATGGCTATTAGAGAAATTTCTCTCTTGAAACAGATGCAACATGGAAACAATGTTAGATTACCTGATAAATTATACTACATATAAGTCCATGTTAACCATGTAGTAAATTATTAGTATGCTCACTTCAAGATTATAAAGCGAAGGATATTTTTAATCATTTATTTGGTTGAAGTTAGATTATGCGTTCATTCTTCTTCAAATCTCAAATTAATTTATGGTTTTAAAAGTTGTTTAAGTTGGTACTAAATTTGAATATATTTTTTTTGTTTCAGCAAAGGGACATTCATTTTCGAAATCAAGGGGAAGGACATCGCTAAGTTGATTGCAGTTGGAAGGGAGAAATTAGCTTTTGTTTCTTCTGGCAGTGGTGGTGTCATGGTGGCTACAGCTGCCGATGGAGGTGGTGCTGCTGCACCTGATGCATCTAGCCCAAGAAAGAAAAGAAAAACGAAAAAAAAGCATCAGTTTTCGGTGTGGTTTTGCAAATGACAATGGTGGTTTTGCGCATTCAATATCATTGGATGAAGTTATCAGGTCATTTAGTTTACAAGTATAAATTTCAACAGATTAATTCATAGGGTTATTGGGCCCCTCTTGCTTTAATTTAAACATGCATCGTTAATCGAAATGTCCTTCAACAAATATATCATAGTCCATCTTCATCTCTCTCTCTCTCTCTCTCTCTCTCTCTCTCTCACTCACTCACACGCGCACACACACATACACACATAATATTTCAGTTTAGTTATTGTTTGTATAATAATGGCACTGGACCAAATTCAAATTCAAATTCCATTTCGTTATTAATTTTATTTTGTGTTAAAGTTATATGTCTACACGCTGGATGTAATTGGAGTATTTTGGGATTACTACAAAGCCAATTTAATTAGGCTTACTACAGAACCAGATTTTGCCAATAATACTATTCACGGGATAATGAAACTGATCAGCTCATGTTAAAGGTAAGTGTGTGCTGATTTGATTCATGGCATTGTGCAGATTGGGTCAAATGAAACTGAGAAGATTAGGGACCACACTCTTAGTATATTGAAGAGTAAGATTGAGCTTATACATGTAACAAACAAATACAAGAAGATGGTGGTGGTGCCCCATTCAATGGGGGTTATCTATTTCTTTCACTTCATAAAATGGGTTGAATCACTACCACATGTGGGTGGTTGTGGGGGTCCCATTTGGTGTGCTAAGTACATTAAGTCCATTATGAACATCGATCTATCATTTCTTGGTGTTCTAAAGAAAATTAGTAATATAGTATCTTCTAGGGACATAGATGTAGCTTTTATCAGGTTACTTTATAGCCAGCCCCTCATTACATTTGCATTTATGATGTTGGAATTTAAACCAATTGAGCCCGGGAGTAGCATCTTATTTACCGAAAATTTTCTTACAAAATGAATTTTCTAGGTTTATTATGATGCTTGACAAATTTTTAAAAGTTGGATATTCCAATGATAAATGCAAGAAACCCCAAACTATATGTCCGATTGCAAACACCCCCAGGGTTGCAAATAATCCCCCAGAATATGAATTAGTTGCAATTACCCTCTCAAGTGTCATTAGAAAATATTTATAATCTTTTCAATATGTTACTTTCGGATATCACGATGCATTCCCTGAGATAAAGGTTCTTCATATAAAAGTATATATGACATTGCAACTATTTTAATATTTTATTATCTCTAGACAGTTGAAGATTTTATATAAATTTATTAAACATCACTGAGAGGAAACGTCGAATTTATGAATCAAATCAAACATTTTATTATATCTATATGTTTTTTATCATCTCTTTTTGTTAGTTGGATAAAATAACTTTCATGTTTTTCTAATTTTTTATTCCATTTATGGGCAGTGACCTCCTTATTTGAGAGTAATAGTTTAGGATCTTTAGTTTTATGATTGTACTATCATTTGAATATTTATTTCTAACAACTCAAACAATCTAACCTCAATTTAATGTTATAACAACTCAAACAGTTTTATGATTGTCCTATCATTTGAATTGTCAAGTTTATGTTCTTATATTACTCATTTATTAAATCTTAATTATGTTTAATTTTTAATCTTTACTTTTTTAGCTAATTATGTTTCGTGACTTGATCTAATTATGTTTGGTATGACCCGAGGTGATGATTATAGATTGACAACGAATAATTATTTTTTGTGTGACTTGAGCTTATGAGATTTGCAGGTCAGTAAGTAAACTCTTTTGTACTTTATTTTTAATACATTAAAAATTTTGTTTCGATAAGGAACATAAATTTGGGATTTAAATCTATGCACTAAATCACATATGCTTTAAACTACCCGAGAATTGCCCAGACCAAATAAATTCTAACTTACGCAACTCACAACAATCGGTAAGACTGATATCCAATCACTGCCATTGAGTGAAGGTTATGAAGCACTACAGTCTTCTTTCTTTTACCCATAATCTACTCCTGACAATTAATAACTGGAGTCTTCCTTCTTTTACATTTTATCAGTAGAGTTTTCCCTCCTTGAGTCTTCCTTCTTTTATATTTGATCCATTGTCATACACTTAATTTATGCTCATACTACACAGTTTGCATAAGGAATACTACACAATTTGCACAAGGAATATGTGATTTACGCCCCTTTATTATCCAAGATAGTGTTTCATGCTCTTTTTTTGTAGATTGAACTTTAATTTCAATTCCAGTATTATTACTTATTGCTGGTGGCACCTCTCATGTTGGAAATTTGAGGGGGGAAATATGGATTACTGGTTGAAAACACTCATGAGTCTAAGGCATTTAATAAATTTGATATTATTGTATCGAGGATTCATCATGGCACAAACCCATCCCTTGTTCTATATAACAAGGACATATCTATTTGGTATAGGGACTCATATGCGCATAATTGACAAGTTATTTTACTTTAACAAATTGAATATTCTCTTTTTTAAGTCCTATAACTGCTTTTAATAGTACATTTTAATTTTTCCAATTGATTGTAGTTTTACCTTACTTTTGTAGCAGTTATGATTATATCAATTATCACGCATTGTTTGTCATTATAATTTCATTTTCCACATGATTTTTTTTCTTGAACACAATGGATAGCCCACCCATTAAGTAAAGGAAACTAGGATAAAAAATATAAATTGTAACAAAATATATTTTGCCTAGGTGTTGACTTTTATGCTAAACCAAACCTCCCCCAACTCATCACACCACACCTACTATAAACACCTCTTATCCCACTTACCTGCTACACAACTCACATCTTCCTATTACCCTCCCACGCCCCTTTGTTCCCACGAAACCCCCTACCTGCTCGTACTCCCCAACTCACGAACCCTTCTTCGCATGCACTATCCCACCCCTGTATACCTTCTCCCAGCCGACCCTACACCCGCGCACCTTCCCCCATTTTTCCCAGGACGACCTCGCAACACCCTCCTATAACCACACCCTCTACTACCAACCTGCTATTACCCTCTACCCTCCCGTAACTACTTCCCTACCATAACCTAACACACCCATCCTCTGCCCTGTTTGCTCGCTTGCCTACTAGAGGAGCATGACACGGTTATGCAACGCAGCATAGCGTAGAAACAATTAGTTGGGAATACAATTGTCTTCATTCCTTCAAGCAAAGACAATATACTATTACTATTATTTTTTTTGGAGTATTTTTTTATTTTTTAAATGAGGTGGAGTCCTATAAACAAAGCAAACTTTTCCCAAATTTTCAAAATTGTTTACACATTTGTGTTGTAAAAAGCTGACTCAAATTATACATGATTCAATACTTTGGGGAATGAGATTTTTTTCATTTTGCAAGTATCTTCTTTGAAATTTTTTTTCGTGCCTTCAGGCACGAGCATTCCGCTAGTGTGTGTGTGTGTGTGTGTGTGTGTGTGTGTGTGTGTGTGTATACACTATATCGACCTAGAGAACTAAATCATCTCGGATCGACCTACAACACAAATTATTAACCGAAATCATAAAATTTATCATCAAACCAAATAGACCTGAACAAGATTACTCCCTAACTCGTACCATCTATTGTCCCGAAAGATAGATCCGAAACATAACTATACAATGGTGGAGCGATATTCCAACTCTGGCCCACAATACAAAAAGTGTCACAATAAATCCAATCATAAACGATATACCAAATCATATATTGTTAACCATTCTATACATAATATATGATTATCCCATCCACTAATTACATTTTAAATAAATAGATGTATTTTTAAATTAGCCTCATAGCTATAACCGATTCCCAAGCATACCAATATGTGTATACAAATATATATATAAAAATATCCATAACCATTGTAGCCCACAATACTCAATATTAAACTACCCACAACCTAACACATAGGTATTTAATATTCATCCATCGTCCTTGTGCCCGGACTAAATAACTACATATACAACTACACATATATGTAACCATGACTAACCCCATTGTCTAATAAATCTCTCTCTCTCTCTCTCTCTCTATATATATATATATATATATATATATATATATATATATATATATATATATATATATATATATATGCACCCCCCTAAGACTAAACTCATAGTCTAAAACATCCCCAATATCTAGAAATACAAATATAATTCATCGCGTAATGTACTATACTCCAATGCGTAAACAACACATGGACTGGCCAACCTTAAGAGCGTGGTCCCGACGAGTAACTAAACCCAACATTTATAATACATAACTATACATATCATGGTTCCCACATAGGATATCATATACACTAATATACCATGCCAATCTAAATCCTCATAAAAAAGTATTCTACTAATTATATGTTTAATACACCTAACCCTCATAGTAACATCCTAAGATTTTCCGAGTAACCCTCCCCAAACATCCTTAAAAGAAGATAACAAATCTAGGTTCATTACACAAAATTATGAACATGAGGCAAATCTAAGATGTGAGCACACCTACCCATAATAATAAACTCTTCTTAAGCAGTGTGCAACGGTACTACAACCGTGCACGCAACACTGCAAACAGCCGAGCATGTGTAAAATAAAAAAATAACTTCAAGAATGAATTTTATGATATCTTAACACTTTTAGATTAAAACCCAACCTATTAATTTGATAATCTAAGGTTTAAATTCTTTAATTGGGGGAAAATTATTAAAATAACACATTCTTAAATTTATTCCACTTTTAAACCCTAAATACATTCAACAAATAGTAATACTAACATTAAAGCGTGATTACGCATTAATCAACAAGTTCTACCATAAAACGATTCAAATTTTCAACATATGATGATTCATACATCTAAATCAAAGATTTCTCACAATATAAATCATCTAATATTAGACTAATCATGTGTTTTGACATAAAACATGACTGCAAACGATTAACGAACTTAAATATATCTCAAATGTGTTTACAAATAAGATTTTATTATTCAAACATAGATTTTAAACCCTAATCAGATACTCCTAACAATGATGAAATCAAAAATATACTGCACTAATAGTGTAAGCAAGATGATATTTCTTGCCTTAAACGAAAGTTGAATCTTGATTAGTTCCTCTTAAACATTCTTCCTCTTCTCCTAAAGCTTGCATATTATCTCTAGAGTTTACTTATGATGTGTTATAATGATGAATGAGGGTTATAAACCTATTTAAAATCCCAAATCCATAGGTTTCCTAAAGCCCCCCCCCCTATAACTCTAAATTCTAACCGAATACTCCTAAAACTCTACCCAAAGGTATACCCCCGAGACACAAATTACAACATTAAAAATACAATTCCAAAACTCCGTACAACCATAGAGTCCCATCTAAATGTACCAACCCAAAATTGTAAATTAATACAACCGATTCAATTTAATTTACAAGTCATCCAGATAATTTTTAAATTCTCTTTTTAGATTTCAATTATTAATCCAAACTAAGTGAACCCAAATAATTACCCCTTAATTCACTCGAGTAATATTAGATAAAAAAATTAAATAATCATTTAATTAATAATAAAAAATACAGGGTATTACAATATCGTAGTGAATACCTCGAACCACACTTATGTGAAGGGCATTATCAGCCATTTATAGCCCCAATCAAGTCAACCAATCCCTTTTTCCATATGAAATTGTGTCAATTACTATTACAGTCACATTTTTGTGATATATACACTTCATTATGTATTAATATGAGAGACTACATCATCAATCGACCTATCATTATAATAGGCAATATATATTCACTTGACCCATGCATGCACAAACAACATGCTATATGTACTCACACGACTCATGCATCCACATCGCTAATTTAATCTCTAAAACACAGCCAAATCTCTCCAAATGCTATTGGATATTGTTCATCTTCCTATTTAATGTGTTTTGGGTAAAATCTCTATCTAACCTCATCATCAGATCTACTGTCTATAGGTGGAATGTATGCCTCAAGAAGCACACCACATTTAGATATAACTAAACTAATAAGAGCACTAAAAATTATGATAGCCAGCTAGAAGAAGATGAAATCATAAATGTTGGAACTTACTCAGACCTTGGCAGGAAATCCATCTAAGGTATTAGCAAACCCTCATACTCTAGTAGTGATGGTCAGCTAAGACCCACTGAAGGAATTGCTTTATACACCCCAAAAAATCAATCCATGAGGGATAAGACATAAAAATAAGCAACGATACTGCCAGCTTGAAATGGGATATGAAGAAGATAATCCAAGTGATGAGATACATGGGGAAGAACAGGAAGAGGCCTAGGATGAATCATATGCAAGAAGTCAAGACTAATCCTACCAATTTGATAAAAACTCTTCTATCCCTAAATTAATACGAACGACATGGATAATGAAATAGTCGCAGTAGAGGGCAAGTGACTTCACTAGACTCTCAAAGCCTTCGACCTTAGATAGGCTAGGAGCCAAATACCATGAATTTCCTACCACTTATAGTCAATGCGATAAAAGACAAAATCTCAAGGAACATAGTGGAACATTGATACCAAGAGGATCGACTTATGTTGAACCTATGGATATATTTAAAAAAACTGACCAATAGAAGCTATGGGGAGTCGTGGAGAGAAAAGTTTGAGGATAATCATCTTAAAAGTGAAAGGCCATAGAAAATTCCCAAACAAGTTGGGATCCAATAAAGCGCCATAACCCTTTGAAGAGGGGTGCATGCAAGGATCTCCCTTTATCCAAAAAATTACAGCTATCCCACTCTGGAAAAATTTAAACCTTAAGTGGTTCATCAAGGTATGATGGCGGCTCAAATACTATACATCATGTAAGTATATACTAGTAGGCTTGTTATATCTATTCCGTGCTAGATGAAATGATATGCCGAGCATTCTTAAGGACTTTAACCGGGACAACGCCTATTTATATATAATTGTACAAAGAGGGAATATTAGAAACTTCAAAGAGCTAACCGATATGTTCATACACAATTTCTCTTCAATTTCAAGCATGCTAAAAGGGTGAACAACCTCTTAAATGTTTGACAAAATATTTGGAAATACTTTGAGACTTCATCTATAGGTTTAACAATGAGAAAATTTAAGTTTTAGATTATGAAAAAAAGATTACGATCACAACACTCTTCAATGTGATCTTAGCCGGACAACTATACTAGGACCTTCTACCTCGAAGAATGTTTGTTTTGGCAGAGACAGGAATTATGGCGGAAAAATAAGAAATTCCATCTAATAAGGGAGAGTTAAAAGAATATAGGTCTGACAAATCCTCTCAAAGAAAAGACAAAGGTGGTAAGAAGTTCCATGAGATATCAAAACATAAGTTTATAAGTTACATGTCCCTCACTAACAAAGTGCACCATATCCTAAATGAAAATAAGGATGTTAGGACACAAATTTCCAATTGAGTCCTTTTTATTTTTGGCTCAATTTCGGACAAAAACGTTTGAGTAATAGGACAGAGTTCATATTGATCCATTCAAGTCTATGACGTGTTTGTTGAAGACGTAGCAGTCAAGTGGATAAAGCTTCATCAAAATGCCGAGTTTAAGAGCCTCGTTTCTACGTCATCAATAGTGGTTCCATGGTCCCAAGGTATAAATGCATTATATATATATATATATATATATATATATATAGGAGCTTGGAACGGTTTATAATGGGTGTAGGTTTAAATAAAAATTGTTGTTTATTTGTCAGAAAGACTTTATTAAACTTCTATATAAAGGATATAAAGTTTCTGGGCTAAATTCGTAATTTTCAACTTTCTTGTTTCTCATTCGATATTGTCGTTCGAACGAGAATGTTGTTCGAATGAAGCTGCCAATGAGTGAGATGGATGCTCGAACGAGATTTCCAACGAGATTTCTAATGAGTTCACACTGGAACTTCGTTAGAAGCCTCGTTCGAACGAGACTTCGTTCGAACGAGATTTTCGTTCGAACGAGATTTCAGGCGAGAAAATTTTATGGCAGTTTTTAGCAATTTTTACCCATGTTTCCCACTTGTTTCTCCACTAACTTTTCTCAGATCTTATAATGTGCGGGAACAAAATTTACTAAACTAACTTTATCATAATATTCTAACTCCTAGAGAGAGTGTTGAGAGTTAATTCTTTCAAGAAAAAGTTCATGAATTTGAGTGTTCATTTTTATAAAGAAAAATCCTTTAAACACTTAGTTTCACCCATATTTGTTTCTTCCAAGTTCATATATACATATACTTTGCTTGGAGAATTTTGGCACCGGTTTATCTCTACCGTTTGAAGAGAAGTTTGGGTTATCTTCTTAATCCCTCAAAGAAGAAGAATTGTTTAGCTACGGCTTTCTCACATGGTGATAGGCACCATGTGTGGTTGACGGTGTACCTATTGTCTGATCGGTGGTTCCGAGATCACGGTGGAGCTCCGTGGTTATCCGCTAGGCAGAGGTGGTTATAAGAAGACGTGTAAGGCTTGAGAGGGTTCGAGTTGAGGAAGTAAGTCATTTGTCTTGTAAATGTAAATTTCGTACTTAGTGGAATTGAGGCTAGGGCCGTCCGAGGTTTTTCCTGTTGTGGTTTTTTCCTCGTACATCGCGGCGTAGTGGATTAATTGTTTATGTTATCTTGTGCAAAATCACCTAGAATGCATGCTTAGGTAAAAAGATAAAATTGGTTTAATTTAATCACTACTTGTTTAATTTGGTGCAAATTAATATTGGGTAATATTTAGTTAATTTAATTCAAGTCATTTAATTTAATTGATAAAATTGGTTTGTCCTAACTTGATATAATTGAAAAATATGACTTAGGCAAATTCTAGGACTTGGATTAATTAACTTGGCTTAAGTGAAATTTAAGTTATGTGTGTGTTTTAATCTTATTTCACTTGGTTTAATTTTAATTTAGAATTAAACTAAAATTTGGTGTTTTTGTGAACCATCTTACGCTTCCGCATATCTCAACAAGGAAATTGATTTTAAAGTATAAGAATTTTAAAAATTGGGGGCCAACTGGAAATTTACAAATTGGTATCAGAGCAGGAGCGCTAACTTATCGCGTCAAAGATCCATTTTTCGGCTTCTATATTTTTTTGTGCTCTTTATATTTTTAGGTGTTTCAATTTTTACTCACTCTCAATTTTTTTTAACTCTCCATGGGACACCTTAATGATAATTTTTCCATTTCTAATGATAATGAAATATTTGCTATTCGAGAGGAATTTAATGAGCTTAATAAGTGTAATGAAAAATTATGAGAATTAAATTTGAGATTTGCAAAAAAGAATTAAATTTCTTGAAAATGAAAATTCTTGTTTTAAAACTAAAGTTGAGTTTTTGCAAATCTCCCTAACTCAAAAAGATATTTTTCGTGAAAAGCTCATGGACATAAATCATAATTTTAATATTTTAGAAAAGTCCAAGAAAGATAGTGATAGTCGAGAAAAGACTCTTAGGGACAAGTTTGCTCACATTGAGGGGGAGCGTGATAACCTTCTTGGTGTAATTGAAAATTTAAAGGAGTCCTGTAAAATTGAGGAGTCTAATTTATTACTTGAGTCCAAAATTTTAAAAATGAAAAATGATTTTCAAGACTCGAGTAGTTGTGATAATGGTTCTAGCTCATCTAGTTCAAATATTTCTGTTACTAAAGCTAAAACTATTGTTTGTTTTAGAGGGTCGACTTTATCCAAGGACTTTAGAAAAGGTCACACCGTAGGTATCATTCCTCGTGTTTTCACATGCTTGCATTGTTGTAGGAAAGTTCACCTTAGGTCATTTTGTTTTAATCTTAAAAGAAGTCCTAGGAAGTCTATGTCTAGCATTTCATTAATTTCCAAATCCCATCATTTTAAATATACATCTATATGGGTTCGAAAATCATTTTTAGACGCGCTAGATATTAGATTTGTTGATTCTCATTTTCTTTCACATGAAACCTCCCTTGAAAAATCTAAAGGTTGAATGTGTTAGTTTTATTTGCATATTTTAGCGTTTGTACTTCATGCTATATTCATATGCTAAATGTATGCTTATTTAATCATTTTCTAGTATATGCTCCATACTTAATCACATGCTAGAATTATGATTTTTTTTTATCTTTTGTATTATATTTCCTTCATTTTGTTTGCATTAAATGAAAAATACAAAAAGATTTTTGGCTTATCATTTGGGTTTTTATCTCTTGGAATTTAAGCTTAATAAATAAAAAATTCAAATGATTTTTGTTTGTCTTTTGAGTATATATTTTTTATTTTTGGTTAAAACTTTCAAAAACCCAAAAAGATTTTTTTTGTGCATTTTAGTTTGACACACTTTATGTGGCATATACTTGTGTTGGAATCCCATCTTTTACGCTCCCATGTGGCTAGAACTTTTGGTTTAGATTGCCAATCCTTATTATGTTCTTTACCATGCTTACATGGAGTAGTTGGATTTTGTGTTCATATAATGGATTCTATTTTTATATGCCTCTATTCACACATAAATGAGCTCATTTGAAATTTTAATGTCACATGTTATATTTGAGCTTTGTGAGGTGTTCTCCTACCAATCTAGTCATCTACATATTTGTGACCTTGGAGGACTAGTGCATGTCAAAATCCGTTGCACGTGAGATTTGTGTGAACAGAAAACATGATAAATATAAATGTGCACGGGGAAGGGCTCCGAAAGGACTTAGTTTCCTTTACGAATAGTAAGCCCCCGTTTGTTTGGACCTAAAAGAAATACGTGGTCCAAGGCCTAAAAGAAAATATGGCAATAAAAAGAAAATAATTGCCAAGGCCTATGTTTGATTGATATATTCATTCAAAATTAATAATAGATATGCTTATAGAGGGAGATTGGATGATATATCAACGGTTTGCACAATGTTCGTTTATCCTAGTTGCGCTTTCATTGTCATGACTCTATTTGTTTGCAGAATCATCAACATGCTAGGCTTGTATGCACTGTGTATGTTTGTTCACTGAGTTCAATCTAAATTGTCACATGAGGTTATATTCAAATGTGATGAAGTTTGCAATCAATTGAGAACTCTGTGAACATGTTTCAAGGGATTGGGTCTAAATTTAATTGTTACTTGTTCACACCCCAACACTTTCGTTTCCATATGACATACTTTTGCCATACGAGTGTGAAAGACTCCGATTATATTTTGTGTGTGTCATTTGTGTGTTTATATCTATATATATGTGCGTGTGCATCTTTGGTATATCTAGAGTACGTATATATATGATATTTTCATTTAGTCTTTGCCTTGCTTTCTAGTCCATATATGATTTAATTCATAATTGGTATCTATCTTGGTGAATTCTTTGTTAGTATCACATGCTTAATACTTTATGTATCTTATTGGTATCATTCTCTTGCATCCTAGTTGGTATCCATTATTATTTTTTGGATTAGTTGTGTTTTTGTTGCCCATATGCTTTAATGTTATCATCACTTTATGCACACTTACATGTTTTATTCTTTAACCTTTGTCTATTCCTGAACAAAAAGGGGGAGAATGAAATGATCGTATCTTAGTTTGGGGGATATTTATCTTAAGGGGAGACATCTTACTAAGTTGATCTTAGTTGATAAAGGGAGAGAATAAATTTTGGGGGTAGTACATATTTTACTTGCATTAAATATTTTGATATAGCCTATACGTGTAATGAGTTTGCTTAAGTGTGCAGGAATTATATTATAAGTGGCAACTTTCACCGGCAAAGATTGTGATCCTTGGGTTGTTTAAGTCAAGCATTGTAATTTTATTTTGGGTGTGACATTTTTGTCTATCTAGTAGAGCTTGAAGGCCCATTAGGATTTTTGTTTGGTTTTTGTCTCGAAATAGCCAAAGGGGGGGATTTGTTAGGACACAAATTTCCAATTGAGTCCTTTGTAGTTTTGGCTCAATTCCGGATAAAAACGTTTGAGTCATAGGATAGAGTTCATATTGATTCATTCAAGCCTATTACGTGTTTGTTGAAGACGTGGCGGTCAAGTGGATAAAGCTTCATCAAAATGCCGAGTTTAAGTGCCTCGTTTCTACGTCATCAATAGTGGTTCCATGCTCCCAAGGTATGAATTCATTACATATATATATATATATATATATATATATATATATAGGAGCTTGGAACGGTTTATAATGGGTGTAGGTTTAAATAAAAACTATTTTTTATTTGTCAGAAAGATTTTATTAAACTTCTATATAAAGTATATAAAGTTTCTAGGCTAAATTCGTAATTTTCAACTTTCTGGTTTCTAGTTCGATATTGTCGTTCGAACGAAGCTGCCAACGAGTTCCCATAATTGGCCACTGGAACTTCATTCGAAATGTCGTTCGAACGAGATGGATGTTCGAACGAGATTTCCAATGAGATTTCCAATGAGATTTCCAACGAGATTTCTAACGAGTTCACACTGGAACTTCGTCAGAAGCCTCATTCGAACGAAAATCTAATTCGAATGATATTTCAGGCGGGAAAAGTTTATGGCAGTTTTTAGCAGTTTTTACCCATGTTTCCCACTTGTTTCTCCACTAACTTTTCTCAGATCTTATAATGTGCGGGAAAAACTTTTTCTAAACTAACTTTTTCATAATATTCTAACTCCTAGAGAGAGTGTTGAGAGTTGATTCTTTCAATAAAAAGTTCATGAGTTTGAGTCTTCATTTTTATAAAGAAAAATCCTTTAAACACTTAATTTCACCCATATTTGTTTCTTCCAAGTTCATATATACATATACTTTTCTTGGATCATTTTGGCACCGGTTTACCTCTACCGTTTGAAGAGAAGTTTGGGTTATCTTCTTAATCCCTCAAAGAAGAAGAATTATTTAGATGCGTCTTTCACACATGGCGATAGGCACCATGTGTGGTTGGCGGTGTAGCTATTGTCTGATCGGTGGTTCCGAGATCGCGGTGGAGCTCCGTGGTTATCCGCTAAGCAGAGGTGGTTACAAGAAGACGCATCAAGGCTTAAGAGGGTTCGAGTTGAGGAAGTAAGTCATCTGTCTTGTAAATGTAAATTTCGTACTTAGTGGATTTGAGGCTAGGGTCGTCCGAGGTTTTTTCCCATTGTGTGTTTTTTCCTCGTACATCGCGGCGTAGTGGATTAATTGTTTATTTTATCTTATGCAAAATCACCTAGAACGCATGTTTAGGTAAAAAGACAAAATTGGTTTAATTTAATCACTACTTGTTTAATTTGGTGCAAATTAATATTGGGTAATGTTTAGTTAATTTAATTCAAATCATTTAATTTAATTGATAAAATTGGTTTGGCCTAACTTGATATAATTGAAAAATATTACTTAGGAAAATTCTAGGACTTGGATTAATTAACTTGGCTTAAGTGAAGTTTAAGTTGTGTGTGTGTTTTAATCTTATTTCACTTGGTTTAATTTTAATTTAGAAGTAAATTAAAATTTGGTATTTTTGTGAACCATCTTACGCTTCCGCATATCTCAACAAAGAAATTGATTTTAAAATATAAGAATTTTAAAAATTGGGATACAATGGGACGTTTACAAAGGATGAGGAGGAAACTAAGTGGCCAACTAAACTAAAATCCCCACCAAATAAGAGAAACAAAAATAAAACTATGATTTTCACAAAGATCATAGCCATGATACCGATGATTTCTATGCTCTTAAAGAAAAAATCAAAAAACTCATCAAGAAGGTTCGATTAAAAAGATTTGTAAACTAGAATGGACAACGTAAAGATAAAATGAAGAGAAAGGGAGCCTGTGCACGAGACAAAGCGAATAAGTAGGAGGGTAAAAATCCAAAAGTCGGGGATTTAGAAAATGACTCTGATGAAGACATATAATTGCCAAAAAACTTAAGGAATGTAAAGAAAACTTACACTTGATATCAACTACAGTAAAACAAAAATCTAGCACGATTTAAAATCATGCCAAAATCGACCGTACCGGGCATGCTTTTGGTACAATTTTAAACCGTGCAAATTTTAGTCTAGAAAGGTTTTGGCATGATTTTAAATCGTACTATATATTAAATCTGGCACGCTTTTAGCATGGTTTAAAATCGTGCCACATTGTAATTCTTTGGCACTCTTTTGGCATGGTTATAAAATGTGCCAGATTATGGCATAAGCATACTCATATTTGACAATCTGACATGATTTTGGCATAGTTTAAAACCATGCCATATTTTTTAAGAAATAAAAAAATATCGTTTGCAAACAAATGGGAAGAATCACCAAACTGTGAATCTGACATAAAAATATTTATATTTGCAAAGAAATCAGGAGAATCAACAAATTGTGAATTTGGCATGTTGTTGTTAATAAGCATTAATATACATATTAAAAATATTATAAGTCTTAATAGTTCATAGAACCAAAAAAATGGACAGAGTTTCCTTTACATTCGATAACATATTAATATATAACCTACTTTAATATAAAGCCCGCACGACCATAAAATTTAATAATATTATTATAAAAGCCCGCATGACCTTAACACGTCATATAAGAAACTCGTAATGCCAAAAAAAATAATAAATAAACAAAATTATTCACTTGTTCACGTGGATAAAATATAACGATGAAATGTTATATTGGAAAAAAAAAAGATACCAAAAGGCGAAGATATCAGAAATCAAATAATGTTTTAAAAAGTTGTATTTAAGAAAAAAAATCAAAATACTTATACTTGTCATTTCGTTTTTAAGCCTTATTTTTTAGATTTGCAAATTATCGTTTAATTATCAAACTGGGAGTCCCGTGAGGACACAATCAGTTACTACGAGTTACATTGGTACTATGCGAGATGTTCGTGTCTATTTTCGGGTTGTTCGTGGCCTATTTTCGGTTTTCGACCTTAAATGACATGTTTTCAAGCCTAAGTCTAGAGATTTTTAAATTATTATTAGATTTTTCTTGAAGATTAAAAATCAACCTAACTAAAAATTTGCATAAGGTAATAGAGTTAATTACCTTTATGACATTATGATGATCAAGATTTTTCCAAACTAGAAATTCATGCATGAAACTTTTCCTCATTGATGCTATTTTTCTCATTGTATATGGGCCCTTATCCCCCAACCGAAGAACTTTAACTGCTAATCAATCAAATAAAATAATTAATCTAAAATCAAAATTAAAGAGTATTGGACATATAAGTTTTGCTAATATTGTCAAGTAAATGTACTAACTGGGGATAATCAGAAAATGATATTGAATGAAACTAATTATAAACATGAATATCATCATTATGACAAATGTTGAAAAAAATAGGGATGCCGAAAAATATAGAAAAAAAATACACTTAAATATCAACGGACACTTGCAACTCAAGATTGCTAAGCAAAACCCTATCATTAATCCATAGGTTGAAACTAATTACAATTTGATATAATGGGGATGTGGAAGCAAAAGCACATATTTAGCACACTCATATATCAATCTTAATAGTGAGTTATCTGTCAATGATATTGACTATGTTGACTGACACATGCTCATATTGATATCGGCATTTGGAGCACGAGGCAATCTACGAAAGTACAATGTCCTAGCAATTTGCAGAACTACAATTTCATGCTAATGAATTATTAACATCCATGATGAACATATATGAAGAAAACGAAAGAAATAATTATGTTATCCATCATGCGACCAATTTAAACTTCTTGGACAACTAGTCATATAAAATGGGAGGACATGTTGAAAATATTATAATAAACCACATAATATATAAAATGTTCTGGAAATAATTGTCCTTACATTAGCAGATTTTCCATGTTATTATCAGATGAGTTTTGAAACTTAATTAATTATAAGGATTCTATATAATATGGTAAAACATCATATGATTCCTTAAGAATAATGCTTGTAGAGAAAATTATTAAGAACCTTTACATTTTGTAACACTAATAAATCACTAGTTTTTTATGAAGTAGAAATCGTAATAGTAAGCAAGTTTAGAAATGACAAAATGGGAAAAACAGTATCTTTGAGCCTCATTAGACACATCTTAAATGTGTGTGGTTTTGGGGAAGGTAAAAGAAACCAAAAAACATTTAAAACCAGGAATGTAAAGTAAAGAGCATAATGTTAAAATACTTTAATCTTCATTTTCTCTTCTTATGTAGCACCAAAAGAAAAATGGAGGAAAATACAAGAAAAGATCTTAAAGTTCGTATATTTTCTTTCCTACTTATGACATACCTACGAAACACGATCCCAATAATAATCACCAGGAGTAAAGTTCTTTCGTTGGAACCAAGCTTACACAATTTCACATTTTAAAAAATCATATAACTCCATACATAAACCCCAAAAAATTCACTTTTAAAACATTCCATTCAAATTAAAAACCAACAAACAAACCCATAACTGTAGAAAACTTAAAAGTTTTTACATGTTATGAGCGAAAAAATAGTTAAAAAATAGTTAAGCTCATAAAATGTATAAGTTTATATTATTTATAGAAATTCATCAAACAACTAGTATGCACCATGGAGAAAGCCAAAAGTAATAACCTACAACCAAAAATGGATGCGCAAAAAAAAACTAACCAATTTAATCCAATAGTTTTTTTAAGGTGGTTGGGTCGTCTATTAAATGTTTTCAAGACCGCCCATTTTCGATTTGCTCCGTAATTATATATACTGAAAAATACAACAGACTGAACAATGAATACTATATATACCAACTAAAATCCATTCCTTTTATTTTTATTGGAGATATACATAATTGTGAGTATGTGTTTTGTATTTCTAAGGCAATCACAAATTCTGTAGAAATAGCCTTTTGCAATAAAATTAATTCACCACAAATGGTAGGTCTAAGCATACAAGGAAGATGGACAGTAAAATTAAAACATCACAAAATTCTAACCCATGAATACCTCATAAACTAATCATAAGTCAAGCCAAGGGACATTCTTCAGTCATAGCGTAGGTTCATGCACACAGACATTAGTTAATCAACTTGCAATCCTCGATTGTCTTTAATTTTTATAGGTACTTCCTCGAGCACACGATGTCCATGATGACTATTTGAGGATCTCGATTGTGGTTTAATGTGACACCCCGCTTAAAATAATAATGGGTGTCCAGCCCTATACTACATTAAATCAGGAATCTCAAATGGTTCATTCTCAGCATCAATACACTATGCTAGAATAGATAATACTAACTACCCGAAATATTAAAAGAGGATGCCAAAAATTAAATAAAAACATACAATGAAATTCAAACCAACAATGAGAATGATTATTAACATGAATAAAAAATATACATGCCCGACATGAAGAGGGAACTCACTCAACATACATCATAAGTACATACAAAATATACCCAAATAAGTTGTCGGGTCACACACAGTACAACAACCATAAGGAAGAAATATAATATCTACATGAACCTTGGGTGTAAACCCGGTATACAAAATGAATCCTATATAGATGTACAAGAAACAGAAAGCGACTACAATCTAAATCCCGCAACAGTCCGCATCTGCTACGGCTCCCAAGACTTTGGATAGAAAAGCATCTAGTATCCATGCGGTAGGACACCTGTAGTACATTATATATATATAGAAAAAGAGTAATATAAACGTGTCAGCGCCCGAGGTGTAAAAATGATTAGCAAGTGTGTTAGCCGTGCATAATAAATATCAATGCACTATTTCATAATTAAAGGTAAGTCGCACTCTAGTGAAACCCCAAACTCACCTCTCATCTAACAGCGCGCACCTATTCGCGTCCTGGAATCTTAATTAAGCTACCCGACAGAAAATTTGGGACAATCTCATTAACTGTATGCATGGAATATACCCGCAAGCCCCACCATCCTAACATAACTCAAGAATCCTTTCCATTCTAACCCCGCATAAAATATATATATACATATGTGCATGCCTCACCCGGATATTATTGGTTCCAATCATTAACTTAAACCAGTTATCAGACTTAGTACGTTACACACTAGCATTTGGTTTCAATATAAGAGTTTATTACTCACATCAACATGCATACAAGTATTAAGGACAAAACTTCTCTCTATTCTCAACATTGCACTACGTTTCGTGCATTGGGTGTCTTGCAAAGCGAAATCCAAACAAGGAACACCCCGATACACTACTCCTTAACAATGCTGATCGTAGGGATCCATTATGTCATCCACACAAATTCTATTACTGCAACTACTTAAATAACGAGTACTATCTATAATAACATAAATAGAATCTCTATCGGATCTCCTTGAGGTCAATATAACCACAATTGTCTCTAAGTACGATCCATCGACCCTAATAAACTAGTACACAAAATCACCCAAGATGTACATCATAGAAACTCTATATCCTTTTTGCATATAGGATAGATAAATATATATATACTCTAAATCTCTCTCTCTCTCTCTCTCTCTATCTCTCTCTCTCTCTCTCTCTCTCTCTCTCTATATATATATATATATATATATATATATATATATATATATATATATATATATATATTCAATAATTCATTCCTATAACCACGTATACATAACACACATAATGCATACTGCGCCATACACATAACATAAATGGCTATAGGATGCCAAAATACTGCACCATGCTATCATCTTCCAGGAATTACTCACTTTCTCCCGGGGTCACCACCTATCGGACTATTATCACACCGCTATGGCGACAAAATCAATCATAACATATAGGAAGAGATCATAGTTCCTAACCGACAAGTGAGAACAACCCATACCCAAGACTTCTCACCCCCAAAATATAAAATCACTCAAATAAAAATGGACGACTATGACCTGGGGACTATCCACACCCTGCTCCTCAAGCCAGAGAACTCACCCTCATCCTGCAACTTCCCGTGATAGCATGTGATGGGTATGCTTCACACCATAAGTATATATATCATTCACACTATCTATACACATCCATATGATCACATCATATATATAAACTATCACACATGGTATAAATATTCACGCCATACGTACACACATATATAGATATATATATCCACATATCCACATACATACACACTATCTCTCATCTGCATGTATGAAATCAATAAACTTAGCTATATGTGTACATGGTCCTCAATATACTAGCTGTCACTCCAAGCATATTAACTTAATTCGTTATTTAAATATGATCCCTCACTTGAAGCATATTCATCCGTTACCCCTATGATATGAATAGTCTACCAATATATCCAACATTAAGATTATCAACCCAAAGTTTAATGTATATAACGATCACTATACATCCCATCTATATCCGAAAGCACATCGATATATCTAATAATAATTTCGACTATTGGTATCCACATAACTAATAGCCTACCAACCTCAAGCTCAATACTATATTCATTCTATGATCCCAAACATTATTGGAATCCCCATCGTTAAACACACACAAGTATATAACAACTATCCCGTCTAGATTTACAACACACCCTATTCTAGTTGATAGTATGACTTAATCGCTCCCAATTCCGATTACGGTTCAATTGTCCCTATGAACCCTTAACAGTAACACATTTGCGATATATTCCTTGAATTTATCATCACCAAGGATACGCAACCTTTACCTCTCATTGGTCCCAAACCATATCCTGAATAGAATCCAATCACTATAAGGATTCGGCACAAATCTCGGCCTACAATTTCACTCCATGCCTTTACCACTCTCTCAAAGAGTCCTAAACCTTAAATCATGTCTAAACTCACTTTTGACCTCTAAGTAGAACTCCCATCCTCAATGTTGATACCAAAATTAATATGCTGATATGGACGAATAATATGAAGACACGTGTCAATCTACTTGGCACAATAGCAACGAGGAAGTTCATTTCCCCGACCAACTCATGTTCTCTCCGAGCAATGAGGATACACCGAGGAACTTCAGCACTCCGAGGTACTCTAGCGCTCCGAGGAATTCCTGAGCAACGAGAAACTAAGGCAGTCTGAGCTGCATCTCGACCGTAGCATTAATTTCCAGATAATCAACAGTTCAACTATTCATTAAATGTTTATCATCTTGACGCACACGCTGCATTAAATGTATTACCATTTCATATATATCATTTAATGTATCAACCCTTTCATGTACAGCCTAAGGGCTATAAATACCTTGTATCACCCTCATTCAAAGAGATCGGAATTTCTGGAGAGAATCGGTACTCGAGAATTCCCAAATATTCAGCAATAACATAACAGTGGACGTAGGCCATTCATATAAAGCTGAACCACTTTAAAATCTTTGTCTTATTTTATTTATCTGTGATTGAATAATTAGAGCGATCTAATTTTTTACATCAACAGATTGGCGCCGTCTGTGGGAACAATTGTTACTATCGTTTTTCACCAAAAATCGTTCATCATCAATGGCGGATAATCCAGAATCTAGCAATCAAAATGATGGAAATACTCGAAATCCTTCAAATCCCTCTGCACCTCCAGATCTAGCCAGGATTATGACGAATCTGGCTCAAGGACAAACCGCCATGCAAGAAACAATGAGGCAACTCATACAAACCCTTCATGGCGGTGCACCTGCACGTTCAGGACAGCAAAGTGGTCAGAGGCAAACTTATTTACTTTCTTCACGATCCAGGCGTACTGAGTCACGTCGTAATGAGGAGTCTGATGATTTCTCTTATCAACCTGGGCAAACTTCGTCAATAAGGGCTAAAGATACTGATCAACATATCACCCTCTCTCCCGAAAGACCCAGTGCTTTAGAAAGACTGAGAAGGGTGTCTCCTTTCAGTCGATTAGGCCCTAGGAGGAACAGGAGTCCACCTAAGACCATGTCGAGGAGTTTTCGACAACCATCAGATCTAAGAGAAGGATCAGCACAATCACGACCAGCTGCTCGTCAAGATAGATCTTAAGAAGCTACCTCAGAACGATCAATTGCTCGAACCAATAGGCCCGAGGAAGGAAATGAAGCGTGGAAAGGATCTCTCCAACGGTTGGAGGATAAATTGGGAGAAATGGCCAAAGCAAAGAACCCCTTACAACTAACTTTTGTTCGAGGAACACCTTTTGTACAGGCCATTATGAATTTTCCTACACCGTCAAAGTTCAAAGCACCTGTAGTGACCCCCAAATATGATGGAAAGATAAATCCTGTTCTTCACATATAGCAATATCAAGCTGCTGCCGACATCTATGTCGTCCCCGACGAGATGAGATGCAGAGCGTTCTCAGGAACTCTTGCTGGAGCTTCCCAGATATGGTACAATAATCTTCCTAGGGGTAAGATTTTAACTTTCTTTCAAATGCCCGAGTTGTTTATTGGCAATTTCTGTTTTGGAGCAAAGCCAGTAAAACGAGTAGCACACTTGTTAAGTGTTAGACAAAAATCTGGTGAGAGTACTAGAGATTACATAACTCATTTCAATAACGAGAAGCTGAAAGTCATAGATTACGAAGAAAAGACAGCAATCACCGCCTTGATGAATGGGTTATTGCCTAATATATTGTATTACACCTTGGCGAAAGATCCACCTAAAACTATGTCAGAGTTGATGGAAAAAGCGGCCAAAATCATGAATGCCGAGGAAGCTATGGCTGCAAAGAAGAATATGGATAAAAACACCAAGGTGGACGTCAACAAGTCTAAAAATAAAGAGCATAAGGGCAATGGCGGTGACAAACGTTCCAGAAATAATAAATCATCATGGGAAGTCCTGAAGAAATACGACAATTATACTCCTTTGAAAATGGGTATTCATCATGTCTTGGAAGAAATCAAGAACAACGAGGAGGTAAAATGGCCAAAGAAACTGAGGTCAGACCCTGATTCGAGGAGTAAGGATAAATATTACGAGTTTCATAAAGATCATGGTCACATGACCAAAAATTGCATAGCTCTTCAGAACGAGATTGAAACACTCATCCGAAAAGGAAAGCTAGCAAAATATGTTGATCGGGGAGGTGAAAGAAAAAATAATGACCGAACTAGAGAGAGGTCTAGATCTCCTCGTCGAGCAGAAGAGAAAAAGAAGAGAAACCATGAAGATGATCCAGATAATGACCCCGACCTTCCCAAGAAACCAAGACAGCCAGAACGAGAGGTATTTTCTATACGTTTTGGGTCATTTGATTGTAATGTCATTACAGGAGGAGATGCAGGAGGAGGAGACCTTACTGCAGAAAGAAAGGCTTACCTTGGAGAGGCTCAAGCTTGTTCATATATTCAGGGAATAAATCTGGCCGAGGACGATCGTCCGAGGAAGGTAAACAAAGAGAAGTTGGTCATTGTCTTTTCAAAAAATGACCTAGCAGGTGTTCTTTATCCTCACGACGATCCTATGGTGATCAAAATAAGGATGAAGGAAGTAGTGATTTCAAGAGTATTGGTAGATAATGGAAGTTCGGCAGACATCATGTACTTTTCATGCTTTGACAGTTTGAATCTGAAATTATCTCAATTGGAACCGTATCACAAACCCCTCCTGGGTTTTGCTGGCGAGAAAGTTTTTCCACTTGGGACGATCAAGTTGGATATATTCATTGGAACTTGGCCTTCTTGTCGAACAGAAAGAATACACTTCTTTGTGATGGATAAGAATGTGCAGTCAGCTTACAACATCATCATGGGAAGAGTTGGTTTGAAGAAGTTTGAAGCAGTTCCATCTACAGTGCATCAATGCTTAAAATTCCCAACAAACTTTGGAGTAGGAGTTGTGAAAGGTGATCAAAAAGTAGCTCGGGAATGCTATTATTCATCTGCCGAGCAAGAGGAGCTTGAGGAATCAAGGAAAAAGACTACTACTTACCAGGTGGAAGAAGATACAGAGATTGAAACTCTCGATCCCAGAGATGAGTCCCAACTTGTAAAAGGACAGGTGGTGGAATCTACAAAAAATGTTATTCTGGACGACGAGCACCCTGAACGAGTAACCCGGATAGGTTCATCGTTGGATGCTTCAATAAAACAGGAGTTGATAACTTTCTTGAGAAATAGGAAGAAAACTTTCGCATGGAGTCATGAGGACATGCCAGGAATAGATCCAAACTTCTTATGTCACGAGCTCAATGTGAATAAGGAGATCAAGCCTGTAAAGAAGAGAAGAAGGGTATTTAGCCCCGAGAAGAATCAAGTTATTAAAGAGGAGGTCGACAAGCTCCAGAAAGCTCAATTCATTGAAGATGTGAAATACCCGGACTGGTTGGCAAATGTGGTGATGGTAAAGAAGAAAAACAATAAATGGAGAATGTGTGTTGATTTCACTGATCTCAACAAGGCCTGCCCAAAGGACCAATTTCCATTACCCAGAATTGATCAGTTAGTGGATGCTACCTCTGGGCACGAGCTGATCAGCTTCATGGACGCTTATTCAGGCAACAACCAGATCAAGATGAAACCTGAAGACAGGGAGAGTACTTCTTTTATTACCCCTAGGGGTACTTATTATTATAATGTTATGCCTTTTGGTTTGAAAAATGCAGGAGCGACATACCAGCGGCTGATGAACAAGGTTTTTGCCGAACAAATCAGTTGCAATATGGAAGTCTATGTCGATGATATGCTGACAAAAAGCAAGAAATATACTGATCATCTAGTTGATTTAAGTCAGACTTTTGATCAACTGGATAAATACCAGATGAAGCTCAACCCGACGAAGTGCACATTTGGAGTACGAGAAGGAATGTTTCTCGGGTACATTGTCAACCAGTGAGGCATTGAAGCAAATCCAGAAAAGATCAAAGCTCTTTTAGGGTTGCGAACTCCAACAACAAAGAAAGAAGTGCAGAGTCTTACAGGACGAGTTGCAGCGCTCAACAGATTTGTATCTCGAGCAACAGATAGATGCTTACCATTCTTCAAAACACTTCGAAAAACTTTCGAGTGGAATGATGAATGTGAAAGAGCCTTTCAAGACTTGAAAAATATCTGGGAACACCTCCACTGTTGTCAAGGCCAATAACGGGAGAGAAGTTGTACTTATACCTGGCAGTATCAGAGCATGCAGTCAGCTCAGCATTGATCAAATTAGAGAATGGAGTCCAGAAGCCAATTTATTACACAAGTAAGGCTTTTCGAGGTGCAGAGATTAGGTACCCAAAGTTAGAAAAATTGGCATTGGCATTAATTGAAGCAAGTAGAAGAATGAGGTCATATTTTCAAGCCCATACCATCGTCGTTTATACCGACTTGCCATTAAGACAAGCCCTTCATAAGCCAGAAAAGTCAGGGAGACTGATGTACTAGGCAATAGAGCTCGGTGAATATGATATTGTGTATGAACCCCGATCATCATTGAAAGGGCAAGTTGTAGCAGATTTTATAGCAGAGTTTACATATCCTGATACCCCCGAGGAACAAAAAGTGCTCACTGATCAACATGTGGATGTTACAGGATCAACAAACATAAGTCCAGACCAACTCCGGTTGGTAAAAGGGCTTGTGGATGTAGAAAGATCATCAAATTCAAACCAACTCCGGTTGGTAAAAGGGCGAGAAGAGATGGTCGACGAGGAGCAAAAATTAACAGGGGAAGATGGAAGAGAACAGCAGACATTCCACCGAGGAACTCTATTGGATAAGAAATTTGAACACGAGTTACCTATATGGAGATTGTATGTAGATGGGTCATCTTGCACAGCAGGTTGTGGAGCAGGGATTGTTTTGAAAACCCCAGACGAGATTGATATAGAATATGCCTTGCGATTTCAATTCAAAACTTCCAATAATGAGGCTGAGTATGAGGCCATGATAGCAGGTCTTAATTTAGAAAAGATTATGGAAGCACAACAAGTGATGGTATTCAGTGATTCTCAATTAATTGTGAATCAGGTGATGGGAACATATGCGGTTAAAGGAGAACTAATGGTCAAGTATCATGCAAAGGTGATGGAATTGTTGGCAGAATTTAATGCCATTCAGTTGATCAGAATACCTAGAATAGAAAATGCACAAGCAGACGCACTGGTCCGACTAGCATCAGCTACTCGTACCGAGCTGCGAAGAACGATACCAATTGAAGTACTGGAAAGTCGGAGCATAAATGAAAACCTGACGATGAATGTTATTACCCTTGATTTAGGACCATCTTGGATGGATCCCATCAGGGCATATATTGAAGAGGGAGAATTGCCGGAGGATAAGCTCGCGGCAAAGAAATTGAAGTTTAAAGCTGCTCGGTATGTACTAACTAATGGTGTTTTGTATAGACGAGGAATTATAGCAGGTTTGCAGAGATGTGTACACCCATCCGAGGTGAAAGAATTGATTGAAGAGATCCATGAAGGGTCTTGTGGAGCACATGTGGCAGGTCGGACACTTTTGCAAAGAATGACAACGCAAGGATACTACTGGCCGACGATGAGGGCTGATTGTATAGCCTATGCTAAGAAATGTGACAAGTGCAAACGTTTTTCCTCCATCTGACGAACTCCACAAGCTTTGTTGACACCCATAACTTCCCCTTGGACATTTTCCATGTGGGGAATTGATTTGGTTGGACCATTGACAACCACTCGATGAAGATTCAAGTACCTCGTCGTCGCAGTAAATTATTTTACTAAGTGGGTAGAGGCTGAACCCCTTATCGATATGACGTACGAGAAGGTATACTAGTTTGTTTGGAAGAATATCATCTGTCGATATGGTCTCCCTCATGCCTTCATCACAGATCATGGAACACAATTTGACAACGAGGAGTTTGTTGCCTATTGTCAACAATCAAACATCCTGAAGACCCATTCAGCACCAGGTCATCCTCAAAGCAATGGGCAGACTGAGGTGACAAACAGAACACTAATAATGGTTTTAAGAAGAGGCTAAGTGAAGCTAAAGCTAATTGGATTAATGAGCTACAATCAGTATTGTGGGTTACCGAAGAACTCCCCGAGCAGCGATTGGAGAATCACCATATATGCTAGCATTTGGAAGTGAGGCTGTAATACCTGCCGAGTTGGGTCTACCAACACACAGAGTGTTGAATTTCAATTCCCCAATCAGTGACTTGATGAGAAGACTGGATTTGGATATGCTCGAGGAAGTTAGAGAAGAGGCAGCCATTAGGAAAGCTTCTTACCAACAACGCACAACTCTGTTCTACAACAAAAGGGTGAAGAAATGCGACTTAAAAGAAGGGGATTATGTGCTAAAGAAGGTCATTCAAAATCACAATAAACTTGAAGCCAACTGGCATGGACCTTACCGAGTTACAGAAGTTGTTCGACCAGGAACTTACCGAATAGAAACTCTAGAAGGAGAGGAATTTAAGAATGCTTGGAATGCTAAACACCTTCGCAAGTATTATCAGTAATGTAAAATGTACAGCAGTTCCATCAACATGAATAAAACAATGATGTTCACAATTTTTTCTCTCTCTCCTTTGTTTGAAAGTTTTTTGGCGAATACTAGTGTAGTGTTGTACACACGCTGTTCAACAGCAAAAAGAAGATGATAGTTCAGACCCACGACCAACTCCGGTTGATAAAAGGGCGAGAACAAATTATACTCCTTTGGTTAGGAGGCTTACACTTGCGTGATCAACTTCGGTTGGTAAAAAAGCTTGTGGACAAGATAGTTCGAAAGAACCTGATACTTCGAGCGTGACCAGCTTCGGTTGGTAAAATAGCGAGAACAAATTATACTCCTTTGGTTAGGAGGCGTACACTTGCGTGATCAACTTCGGTTGGTAAAAAAGCTTGTGGACAAGATAGTTCGAAAGAACCTGATAGTTCGAGCGTGACCACCTTCGGTTGGTAAAATAGCGAGAACAAATTATACTCCTTTGGTTAGGAGGCGTACACTTGCGTGATCAACTTCGGTTGGTAAAAGAGCTTGTGGACAAGATAGTTCGAAAGAACCTGATAGTTCGAGCGTGATTAACTTCGGTTTGTAAAATAGCGAGAACAAATTATACTCCTTTGGTTAGGAGGCGTACACTTGCGTGATCAACTTCGGTTGGTAAAAGAGCTTGTGGACAAGATAGTTCGAAAGAACCTAATAGTTCAAACCCACGACCAACTTTGGATGGTAAAAGGGCGAGAACAACATTCTTAAAATGCCAATTTTGGCTGGTTAAGAAACAAAATATGCTCTCAAATGCCAACTTATGTTGGTCGGGAGGTAAGATTATTGCAAATGTTCCTCGAAGAATAAAATATTCCAAACTGAACCAAGTATGGTTGGTCGGGGATAAAAACCCACTAACCGTAGTTGGTCGACGAGGAGAATTTATCGACCTTGGTTGGTCGGACACATTTTATGAAAAAGACAAAAATTTACCAAGTATAGTTAGTAGGGTATAAACTCTCACTAATTATAATTGGTCGACGAGCACAATTTAACAACCTTGGTTGGTTGGAAAATTTTAAACATTTTTATACTCATTACTTTATTATTAAGTGATCGAACAACATTTTTGATACTTGTAACTGTTTATTGCTAAGTTGGTTGATGAACAGCACAAAATTATTATCTTTTTAACATATACATATGCACAGATGTAAAAGTGTTAGACAAGTACAAAAGAATAGCAATACAGATTTGCAAACAGAAAATGAAAGTCTTTCATTAAAATTCAAAATAAATTACAAGTTACATATGTTTGCTAACTATTACATTGAAAATCCTATTCTATTGGTTTTTTCCCCTCAGCCTTCGATACAGGTTCCTCGCCAGCAGGAGGATCATTTAATGTGTGGGGAGAATTGATAAAATTCAAGTCCCTCAACATTCTGACATTCATTACTGAAGGAGTATCCAAGAGATGCTCGGGACGAGATAATTCAATCTGAGAATGAAGACTATAGTCACCAAGATATTTTGAAATTAAGCTCTGAGGAATAGCACGAGCTGGGATCCATTCCATGTCCAGTTTATAAGGCGGTACAGGCAGGTCTAGTAGCCCAGGAGCATGATAATCCCATAAATAATGGCCCTGCTCTAGCTTTAACACACCCAGTACGTTCAACCATCCCTGTTTATAACCTTCATTATTGGCATTTCAAGGCGATCATCCAAGTGACAAAGGGCTTCATTGTAGCCTGCCATCCAAAACTCACGAGGTTGTTTGTGGAATTGGAAAGTTATTCTCTCTAGTTGCTCGTGAAGGCTCCTGGCAAAAACATCTTTATTATTCAAAGCAGACTTCGTCGCAGTAAGTTGATCTTCCAAAGATAGATTTTTCTTGGACATTTCAGACAAAGCACGATCTTTAGCATTCAATTGGAACGTTTGAGTTTCCAAAGTAGACTGAGTGCGATCTTCTTCAACATTACGGCTGAGAACTCTTGATCGACTCCGAGCAGGTGGAGAACTTTGCTCCTCGACAACATTTTGAACAGCTCTTCCTCGCCCACGAGACCCTCTTCCTCGTTCCCGAGCAGTAGTAGAAACACCAGACTTTCTTAACGTATCCAATTCTTTCCTTAATTTGGCGTTTTCAACCTCTAAGAATGAGAATCCTTCATCAGTGACCGGTACCAAGCCAGTAGAGGATGAAGCTGCAGACTCATATTGCGCCAACTTTTTCTGCAAATTATTGTTCTCATGTTCCAGCAGCTCGCCGATCTGTCTGCAGGCCTCAAATTCACCTTTTATGGTTCTCTCCCTAACATCGTACCCAGCGATGATCTTTTTATTACCTATCTCAGAGGAAAGCTGTTGATACCTATTCTCATATTCCTTGTGCAACAAGGCAGTTGATTCATTGTGCTGATCCTGAAGATCTTCTAGGGAATAATGAAGCTCCTCGATCAATTCATAGTAGGCCACATTATTGGCCATATCTCGTTCAAGTAAAGCTTTCATGTACCGATAAGCCTCAATTGCCTGTTCTGAAGCATCATGGCTAAGGATGTCAGCAATTTCTGATACACTTAGCTCTGTGTGACCAGCCTTATAGTATTCGTGACATTGCTGCATCGGTTTTGTATCATTGGCAGATAGCAATTCCATCCTGGCCATAAACTAATGAAGAGGAGACAACAGTCGACAAAAACAAATCATCAACAACAGAGAAGAACAAAGATTTATTTTATTAGATCATAAAAAGATTACATTGTTTGATTACAAATGATAACGAAAGATAGAAATGATACCGAACAACTTCACACCTTTTCCTTGTCTCCCAAGACTTTCTCGGGAGGCTGGGACGAGGAGCTTGGTTGCTCGGTGGTAACAGCAGCTTGATCAGCAGGAGTTGAAATTTTCTCAGGAGGAGGAAGCATGGAAGAAATGTCCTCGTTGGCAAAAGGTAGAGAGGCAGGGACTTGATCACCCATGGCCATGGAAGATTCATCAGAGATAGCCTCATCTTCTTCTTCTTCTACAATTGGTGGGGGAGGACCAGGGAGGTGTAGCTGAAGTAGCTCAGAGTCGTCTTTGATCTTCAATTCCTGCAGGGCAGCTACCCAGCCATCTCGAAAGTATTTCAACTTCTCGTATTGTACTTGGGATGTCATCGCAGCAATCCCTTTGTCCCATCCTTTATCCCAGCCAGCACTGAAGGATTTTTTAACTGCGAGCTTTCTTTTCAATTTCTCCGAGGAGAGCTTCTCGGATAGAAGATCCTTGGCAGTCTTTAACTTCACATCCAATTCTTCTTTTTGGCGCTTGACATCTCGCAGGACGGACAACTCTTCCTCTGCCTTTTTCAGTTTATCTTCAAGCTCTCCAAAGTTTTTTAGCTTTTCGTCATATTATTGATGCTCAACCTCTAAACTTTTCACCTTATTCTCCAAACTCTTGGAGATCTCAGCCAACTTCACCTTCTCAGCTTCAACTATAGATAACTTTTTCTCCCAGTCAGCTTTATCCTCATTATACTGCTGACGAGAATCCTTCAATGATTGGGTCAAACCCAGCAGAGCATCCTCTACCCCCGACAAGGAGCTGGAAGCTTTAATTGCTTCATCTTTCTTCACAATGTTGTTAAAACAATTCACCAGCTAAACAGAGGAAAAAGTGACAGGTCAGTACAAAAATACAAGTATTCAAAGAAAGAAAGGAAATTCAGAGTGTGAGAAATTTACTGAAGCAAGGTGACGGGTAGCTAGGGATGTCAGCATATCCCTAGAAATCTTTTCATCAATTCCTTGGACCTCGGGTATGATCCAAGTTTTTACCGAGCTCATGGCAGAGCTCGGAGGAATGATGGTTGGAACACCAACACCACCAGCTGGTAGAGAGGAGATGGTTTCATCCAGATTGACAGTTTCAGCCAAAGTGACTGAGGACGATTTCCTCAATCTCCTCAAAGGGACTTCAGCAGTTTCAACCAAGGAAGAGCTCTTGGTAGGAAAGATAGCAGTCATCTCCATAGGAGCAACCTTCTTGCTCGGAGCCACTGGGGGCTTCTCGGTAGCTTTGGATGCCGCAACATCCACCTTCTTAGTCCCCTCTGGGACATCAATTTTGTTTTTCTTGGCCTCAGCAGCAGAAGTAGTGTCATCAAATAGAGCAGGGGGAGCTCTTTTCCTGCCCATTCTTTGACTTAAAGGGATGTGAGAATCTGAAGAAGAATCCTCTGGAGTTGAGGCTGGCTCAACAGATCTAATCACAGGACGAGCAGTATAAGAAGTCGTATAGCTCCTATACTGCAGCAAATATGATGCATACCTGATGTGCTCGTCTGCAACGTTCTTATGCAAACCCCAGATAAGTTTCAGATGCTTAATATTAACCTCTGATTCTTTTGGAGTTTTTCTTTTACTATCAACTGCAAATAAATACATAATGAAATATCAGTCATACATTTTGTCAAATATGATAAAAGCATAATTTCATAAGTAAAGGAAAATGAGAATAAACCTATCCCATTTCCATATGGGGGGCATTTAGGACCCTGGTATACTGCATCTCCAACCAAGGGGGCATATTGCCAATTTTTAATAACCACCCCATGTTCAAAATAATCTTTATTTGCATCAGGGAGGTTAACTACAAGAGCCCTATTTAAAAACCTAGTTTTTAAGTAATAAACATTATCTAAAATAGCCCATCTATAGCAATACATAATCTCAGGAATCCCTATACGAGTCCCATGAGTTAGATTTAATTTATACACCCCATTAATTATTCTCCATGAATTGGGGGCTATTTTTGCAGGAACAACGTCAAAGTACTGACAGAACTCTAAGCATAAGGGGTTTGACGGAAAAGAAAATCCACATTCAGCAATGAATAGACTGGGGAACCAATGTCCCTCAGCCAATCGAAAATAATCTAAAGGCTCAGAAAGAACCTCCAGAGTTACCCAGGAAGGAATTGAAAAATCGGAACGAAATTTCTCAACAGACTCCACAATATAAACCATAGTGAATAAAAGAAATACATAATAAAAGAAGAGAATCTTACAGGAAAAAGGAAGAGCTGACAACTAGCGAAGGAAAAGATGAACGCACAAGAGAGAGAGAGAACAGAAAGCTTGAATGCAGAAAATTGGAAAAGGTAGGAGACGGTATGGTTACCTAAGAAGTTTAAATACTTTACCTTGGGAAGCTGCGAAGAAAATGATTACACAAAAGAAACTAATACGCCACCGGCGACTAAAAGGACAAAAATGCACGAAGATCGAAGCACTCATAAAAATTCGAAAAAGCGAATTCTGCGAATTTTGGAAGGAAATTCAAATATGAAGAAAAGGATCCTAAAACCCAGGAAAGTCATTTAATATCTCCATATACCGAGAAAGAATGTTCCATACTCCTCAAAGTTCGAAATATGAAACATTGGGGGCTTCTGTTGATACCAAAATTAATATGCTGATATGGACGAATAATATGAAGACACGTGTCAATCTGCTTGGCACAATAGCAACGAGGAAGTTCATTTCCCCGACCAACTCATGTTCTCTCCGAGCAACGAGGATACACCGAGGAACTTCAGCACTCCGAGGTAGTCTAGCGCTCCGAGGAACTCCTGAGCAACGAGCAACTAAGGCGGTCCGAGATGCATCTCGGCCGTAGCATTAATTCCCAGATAATCAACAGTTCAACTATTCATTGAATGTTTATCATCTTGACGCACACGCTGCATTAAATGTATTACCATTTCATATATATCATTTAATGTATCAACCCTTTCATGTACAGCCTAAGGGCTATAAATACCTTGTATCATCCTCATTCAAAGAGGTCGGAATTTCTGGAGAGAATCGGTACTCGAGAATTCCCAAATATTCAGCAATAACATAACAGTGGACGTAGGCCATTCATATAAGGCTTAACCACTTTAAACTCTTTGTCTTATTTTACTATCTCTACATTCCATAAATATTTCATGATAGCCCAACACCATCCTATTAAGATAATCCGCCTATCCTTCAGTCCCACAATCCTTTCCTTCCTAAAAGAGGCATCTCACCCTCATAAACCGGTTTTAACATAGGCCCAAAAGCCCCTAATCACCCTAAGGCACCAATCCCTTAATTTTATATCATAACCCTCCATAATGAGCCCATTAAAAAGGCCCCTAAGAATAAAGCCCAAAAGGAAAGGGATAAAAGAAAATCCCATTATTGAGCTAATAACAGGGGACCGGTCGACCGGTCCCAGACCCCTGATCGATCGTGGTCCAATTTTTTTCCCTACGAAGAATGCAATAGGATTTTCCCTTGAGGCGCGATCGACCGGTCCCCTAGGCACGGTCGACTGGCCATACCAGATATCATGGTCATTTTTCCATTTTTGAACAAGCCCTATTTCTCCAAACCCCCATATCTCATCAACTAACCCCTAATATTTAACTCAATCATAATCTTAACATTAAACCTCATCCTACATCTCATCCCATCAATTTATATATCATCAAACCCATGTATAATCATCAAATTCAAGTTAAAATACCCAAAAAACTAGGTTTTCACATATAACCCAAAAATCCATTTCTTTTATCCACAAATTATAAAATGAATTACACAAATGAAATATTTAGCAAAATTAAACACTTGCCTCAAATTTATAGAGGTAGAATCATCCCCGAGATCGCGTACGGGCCGGGATCCCCAAGCTTTCTCCTCTCTCTCTCTCTTCCTTTCTTCTTCTTTCTTTCTTTATTCCTTTCTTTAGGGTTTTCTCTCTTTTTCACAAATGAGATAAGGCTTATCCGTAAGCCTCTTAAACCTATAAAACACGAGTCCCAGTTTTAAATGGTAATACACACTTTAAATGACTCGTTTACTCCAATTCGAGTCAAACTAACTTAAAAATATTCCGAAGCCTAAATAAAACCCAATGACAGTCATTTTGACTATCTCGACCCATTCGGAACCAATGGCACACTCAGAATTCTCATCTGAAACACTTTATAACGTCCTCAATTTTTGAACCTAAATTACCAAATTTTAAAATTCTCCAATTTAAATAAATTTTATTTCTCCCAAAAATAAAATTTCTCATTCCCAAAGTCACGGGGTATTACATACTTCCCCCTTACAAGAATTTAGTCCGCAAAATTCAAGTTATGCTTAGGACTTCGAATATCATCTAGTCCTTATATCTACCCTCCACATCACTATTGTAATACCCCGCATTTTTATCGATATTTATTTATGGGATTAATTGAATTAAATGTGAATTAATTGAGAATTAATCCAGATAAAAATATTAATGAGATGTGAGTTAGTATTTGATTATAATGTGTATATATGGCAATATACTAATATTGTAACTATTGAAATTGTCGCGAGATTGAAATACGGCAATTTGGGAAATTTTGTTGAGACGCGTGTGACAGTCGCGTCCGGAAAGTAATTATTTAATTAAAAAGTGAATTTTATTTCTATTAACCGTATGGTCATTTTGAGTGCGCCAACGTGTTCGGAAGGGTCTAAATAGTCAGAAAACACTAGCCGGGGGTTAAGTTTGGGTCCCGGGGCATTATTGGGCCATATCGGTAATTTAAAAGGGCATTTTGGTAATTTCGAAAATTTGGGAATTAAAACCCACGAAAATTAGAAACAAAAATCTGACTTATTATTTATCTACTAAACCCACTAACTACACTAAGGGACTTAATGGGCTACGGGAGAAGTCAAGAAATAGTTCCAACTTGCCAAAAACCAACCCCACCTCCATGGTCATCATCCTTAGAGAAGAACTTGTAGAGAGAGAGAGAAAAGAGAATTCTGCAGAAAGAGAGAGGGAGAACAACTCAGCCTTCAAGATTCAACATCAAATTCAGAGAAAGATTATAGGCAAGTGGTTTAATTATAATTGATTCAATGCTATGCTTTTCCATGTTTAGGATTATCATCAAATTTATCTTGGAAGATTGATTAGACCCATGAATTTGAGGATTAAAACTACGAACTATGTTAGGAATTGCATGTAGAAACTTTCTGGACGAATTATGTATTCAAAACAGAACCATTGATGATCTAAAAACGGATTTTAGAAGAAGTTTATTAATGTTTCTGAAAGAAATAGAAAACTGGAATTCTTGATGAAGATTTGATCCAAACAAAGCCCTTGAAAGATGAATTATTGGTTTTAGAACGTTAACACTGTTGTAGGATGGTTGTATGATGATATTATAACGTTATCTTAGAGTTTCATGCTTGTTAATGGTGTTTTGAGATGATTTGAAAACTGAAAATCGAAGCAGTCCGCAGCCTACCTGGTGCGTTCGATCGATCGACATTCATCAGTCGATCGATCGACCACCATCGATCGATCGAAGGTCAAGGTCGATCGATTGACCTTCCCTGAAAGAGTAAAATTTCCCCTAGTTAAATTTTAATGATGTTAACTCTTGGAAAATATTATTGGAGACCTTATGAATATCCTTATACTTAAGGAAGGCCAGTAGGTATGGTTATAAAGTTTGGACCTTAATTAGAATTTAATTTGAGGAATTATTCTAAAAGCTATTGAAGCTCGATGAGTGAGATAATATTAGGATTAATAGAGTAATTTTGAATAAGTTGATGAATTGAGGTTTGGGACAGAAGTAAGGACCTTAAGAATAATGATGTAATATGTGGGAATAATAGGAAACTTAAAAACCCCTTTGAGATAGGTTTTAAGTATAAGAATCTACGACGTGAGATGTGTCGACAGTCTACATTATATATTATCGGAAGACTAAAAATGTATACAATTGGAAATATGGTATAAGGATGTAGAAAATACCTTTATTAATATTGAGATATCTAAGATGTGTGCATGCTTAGTATATAATCTTATGTGTATGACATACCTACCATACTTGCTATCACGGGAGGTTTACGTTCGCTTAGGGCCTTCTAATCCTTGTGTGCCCGGATATAATTTGGTACCTAGAGGACATAGTTCAAGGGAATGACTTAATTGTGAGTTATTAAGCCAGCTGACTATGGAGCGTAGGTATGTACGAGACCATGGATATGTTGAATTATGTTCGCCTCCATTTTTGTGTGTGGTGTTTATTCTAACAATTCCTGAGAGATTCGGAATTTGTAATCCTTATGTACGTGATGTACCGGGATGGATAGCAGAGTATGTGTGCACCGCAGCTTAGCCTCGGGTGCTTATATTGTATATTTATGATGCGAATAATATACGATTGAATGAAAAGGAATTGTGATGTTTATTTATGAGAATCATTATAGTAACTCCATGAGAAGATAAATAAAGGGATAACCTCCAGTAAATGGTAATGCTAACAATTGAGAATCCGAGTTCAAGTAAAGCTATCTATTTAAGTAATAACATTGGGAATTCATATTGTGAATCGAGTAGTTGGGTTAGAACTTATGTTGGTTTAGTTAGATAAATAACACATGAATGGGTACAGGAACGTTAGGAGTGCACTGTTAGACGAGAGGTGAGTATTTCATGTGAGAGCACGTCCTAACATGTATCTTGCATTCATTGTTTTAATTGTTATTAAAGCACTTGCTATTTTTAAAATACTCTCCACATTCGGGCTCTGACCTGTTTGCTTTCAAATCTATCTTTTTGTAAAAACCATTTTTAGGTGCCCAGGCACAAGGACACCATGCATAGTATTTCCAGTCAGGTGACGAGCTGTAGCTGTTGTGGAAGTTACAGGGCCTTGCTAGTAGACGCTTCATTTGCCTTGACTCTATATTCAGATTTCATCAGTTGTAGGGCATGCCGCCCCTTTCTTTTAGAGACATTTCATTTTATATTTCAGTTATTCAGACTTTGGTTTTGTAATTAATTCAGGATGCAGACTTGTTCTATTTCATTTCATATTGGGATTGTTGTGAGGAGTATTTCCTCGAGACTCATCTTTACTTGTTGATTCATTATAGTTGGACTTTATCGTGAATGGTTGTGTTACATTTCTATATTTCATTTATTGCATGTTAATCAGATTTAATTTAAAATTTGACAACTCACTTTTTAAATACTAGGTGGTTAGTAATTGTTAAAAATGTTTTCGAAAGTGATGCTATTAACTGGACCAACTTGGCATTTTGTATTGATTTAATAAAGGAGTAGCTACCCGGTATTTAATTAGTCGGGGTGTCTCAACTATACATACCTCTTCCACTTCTCACATCGAATCATATAAACTTAAAATCAAATTAGCTACCCAGGGCGCCCATACACCCCGTACCCGAGCTCAACTCGTAAAAACATATAACCCATCTCTACTAGCCTCAAATTGTAATGTAACTCTCAACAATATAATCTATAGTAACATAATAAGTATATATAAAATTTTAAAATTCCCAATGGTTGAACTCTTCTCAATTCCTGACATTCGCTACCTTCATGCGTGGGAGGTCTCGCAAGTGAAATCCAAACAAGAAACCCTCCCAATACACTACTGTGTAGCTATGTCGAGGATTGAGATCAGTTGAACCAGGGTTAAGATTTTATAAAAGGTTTTTGAATTATAAATATTGCCCGAAGACCTATATAGCAATGTAATATAAAATAATTCCATGTCTTTCGACACGCCAAATAAATACCTTATGTTCGAGACACGAGGCTTCAACAAATACAATACTCCTACCATCAACTAGTCCTCCAAACTCGCGCAACACTGAGCTAAATTCCCTGATCAACAATGAATCTTCCAAACTCTGAACCTCTTCAGCTATATATAAATCCTTTACATCACATCAAAGCATTGCCATAAGACAAATCCTTCCCTGGTTGGAATACCACAATTACCTTTCCTAGCCTATCTATAAAACAATAACCTTATAACCATCACTCAACAAACCTTAATAGTCTGCACTTTGGGAAATCAATGGCATAACTCTCTACTAGCTCCTCGCGAGATGATCTATTATCTCAAAATATGCCATACAAGGACCACACTTACTCACTCCTTCCTCGAAGGAAATTTTGTACACCCTATGGTTATAGCAACTAACCACTCGTTCTACTTTACATGCGACGTTCCCAATACCGCATAAAGAGTGACCTAAACCCAAACAAAGGTATTCTATAATATACTTCCACAATTCAATGGTTTCCCTTCATCCATGAATCCTTCTACTCCCTTCAGAACAAGACCTTCTTCCTAGGGACTAATTCTCCTCAAAGAGACATCCTCTCGAAAATCCTTCCTAACCATCTTGAAGAACAAGAAGCTATTGTAGCCCCCTGATAACTCCTGCAATCCTACTCAATGGACCCAGGTCTCCAAATTCCTTACTCCCTCTTCCAAGAAGGCGATACTCCAGACAATGGGACAACACCACACACCTCACATCGGTAAAAGTCAGCAACATCGGTTTTCCTAGCGAATACTGGATAATTACTCAATCTAAACCTCCCCAAGACTTCACAATCCTCTTATCCTCAACATTGACTTTATCGATCACCGAATTCTCCATTCGAGTCAATTCTCCTTCTCACTCAACCACCGTCAGATCACCTGGAATCACAGCTAAAATTCTCCTCTTTATTTCCGCCTGAGTCATGGAAATAAATACCTAAACTCGAAGCATACCCAAAATCTGTTAAGGGTATTGCATCTCTCAGCTTGACCCTTCCTGGATGACTTATTATGGGCCAACGACTGAGAAAAAAGCAACTATATCAGAACGTCATTCAAGTGAGTACACCTCGCAGAAGGAAATGGATGTAATGAACACAACAATCCTAATAGTAGGGTTCTACATCAAGAACGCTTACGGAAGAATGCAGAAAATCCTCACAGATCCTAAGGACACTAGAACCTGATGCTTTGATGCCATCTGTGACACCCCACGTAAAATAATAACGGGTGGCCAGCCCTATACTACATTAAATCAGGAATCTCAGATGGCTCATTCTCAGCATCAACAGACTATGCTAGAATAGATAAGACTAACTACCCGAAATATTAAAAGCGAATGCCAAAAATTAAAAAAAAAAACATACAATGGAATTCAAACCAACAATGAGAATGATTATTAACATGAATAAAAAATATACATGGCCGACATGAAGAGAGAACCCACTCTACATACATCATAAGTACATACAAAATATACCCGAATAAGCTGTCGAGTCACAGACAGTACAACAACCATAAGGAAGAAATATAATACCTACATGACCCTTGGGTTTAAACCCTATATACAAAATGAATCCTATCTAGATGTATAAGAAACATAAAGTGACTACAATCTAAATCACGCAACAGTCTGCATCTGCTATGGCTCCCAAGACTCTGGATAGAAAAGCATCTGCTATCCATGCGGTAAGACACTTGTAGTACATTATATATATATATATATATATATATAACAAAAGATCAATATAAACGAGTCAGAGCCCGAGGTGTAAAAATGTTTAGCAAGTGTGTTAACCGTGCATAATAAATATCAATGCACTATTTCATAATTAAAGTGGAGTCACACTCTCGTGAAACCCCAAACTCACTTCTCATCTAACAGCGCACACCTATTTGTGTCCTGGAATCATAATTAAGCTACCTGACACAAAATTTGGGACAATATTATCAACTGTATGCATGGCCTATACCCATAAGCCCCGCCATCCTAACATAACTCAAGAATCCTTTCCATTCTAACCCTGCATAAAATATATATACACATATGTACATGCCTCACCCGGCTATTATTGGTTCCAATCATTAACTTAAACCAATTATCAGACTTAGTAGGTTACACACTAGAATTTGGTTTCAATATAAGAGTTTATTACTCATATTAACATGCATATAAGTATTAAGGACAAAACTTCTCTCTATTCTCAACATTGCACTATGTTCCGTGCGTGGGGCATCTCGCAAAGCGAAATCCAAACAAGGAACCCTGGATACACTACTCCTTGATAATGCTGATCGTAGGGATCCATTATGTCATCCACACAAATTCTATTACTGCAACAACTTAAATAATGAGTACTGTCTATAAGAACATAAATAGAATCTCTATCGGATCTCCTTGAGGTCGATATAACCACAATTGTCTCTAAGTACGATCCTTCGACCCTAATAAACTAGTACATCAAATCACCCAAGATGTACGTTATAGAAACTCCATATCCTCTTTGCATATAGGATAGGTAAATATATATATATATATATATATATATATATATATATATATATACTCTAAATATATATATTTATATATGCAATCATTCATTCCTATAACCACGTATACATAACACACATAATGCATACTGTGCCATACACATAACATAAAAGGCTATAGGATACAAAAATACTGAAATTACTCACTTTCTCCTGGGGTCACCACCTATCGGACTATTATCACACAGCCATGGCGATAAAATCAATCATAATATATGGGAAGCGGTCATAGTTCCTAACCGGCAAGTTAGAATGACCCATACCCAAGATTTCTCACCCCCAAAATATAAAATCACACAAATAAAAATGGACGACTATGACCTGGGGACTATCCACACTTTTTCCTTAAGCCAGGGTACTCACCCTTATCGCGCAACTTCCCATGATAGCATGTGCCGGGAATGCTTCACACCATAAGTATATATATCATTCACACTATATATACTCATCAATATGATCACATCATATATACAAACCATCACACACGGTATAGATATTCATGCCATATGTACACACATATCTATATAGATATATATCTACATATCCACATACATACTCACTATCTCTCATCTGCATGTATGAAATCCCTAAACTTAGCTATATGTGCACATAGTCCTCATTATACTAGTTGTCACTCCAAGCATATTAATTTAATTTGTTATTTAAAAATGATCCCTCACTTGAAGCATATTCATCTGTTACCCCTATGATATGAATAGTCTTCTAATGTATCCAACATTAAGATTATCAACCCAAAGTTTAATGTATATAACGATCAATATACATCCCATCTATATCCGAAAGCACATCGATATATCTAGTAATAATTCTGACTATTGGTATGCACATAACTAATAGTCTACCAACCTCAAGCTCGATCCTAAATTCATTCTATGATCCCATCCATTATTAGAATCCCCATCGTTAAACACACACATGTATATAACAACTATCCCGTCTAGATTTACAACACATCCTATTCTAATTGATAGTGTGACCCAATCGCTCCCAGTTCCGACTACGGTTCAATTGTCCCTATCAACCCTTAACATTAACACATTTGCGATATATTCTTTGAATTTATCATCACCAAGGATACGCGACCTTTACCTCTCATTGGTCCCAAACCATATCTTGAATATAATCCTATCACTATAAGGATTCGGCATAAATCTCGGCCTACAATTTCACACCATGCCTTTACCACTCTCTTAAAGAGCCCTAAACCTTAAATCATGTCTAAACTCACTTCTGACCTCTAAATAAAACTCTCATCCTCAATGAGAATCCACACTATACCTAGGAATATCTATTATTAATACACACATAAACATAAAGGGACTATCTCTACATTCCATAACTATTTCATGATAGCCCACCACAATCCTATTGAGATAATCCGCCTGTCATTCCGTCCCATAATCCTTTCCTTCCCAAAATAGGCATCCCATCCTCATAAACCAATTTTAACATATGCCCAAAATCCCCTAATCACCCTAAGGCACCAATCCCTTAATTTTATATCATAACCCTCCATAATAAGACAATTAAAAAGGCCCCTAAGAATAAAGCCCAAAAGGAAAGGGATAAAGAAAATCGCATTATTGAGCTAAAAATAGGGGACCGATCGACCGGTCCCAGACCCCCGGTCGACCGCGGGCCCAAATTTTCACCCTACGAAGAATGCAGTAGGCTTTTCCCTTGAGGAGCGATCGACCGGTCCCCTGGGTGCGGTCGACCGGCCACACCAGATATCATGGACATTTTTCCATTTTTGAACAAGCCCTATTTCTCCAAACACCCAAATCTCATCAACTAATCCCCAATATTTAACTCAATCATAATCTTAACATTAAACCTCATCCTACATCTCATCCCATCAATTTATATGTCATCAAACCCATGTATAATCATCAAATTCAAGTTAAAATACCCAAAAACTAGGTTTTCACATATAACCCACAAATCCATTTCTTTTGTCCCCAAATTATGAAATGAATTACCCAAATGAAATATTTAGCAAGATTAAACACTTGCCTCATATTTGTAGAGGTAGAATCATCCCCAAGATCGCGTACAGGCCGGGATCCCCAAGCTTTCTCCTCTTTCTCTCTTCCTTTCTTCTTCTTTCTTTATGTCTTCCTTTCTCTAGGGTTTTGTCTCTTTCTCACAAATGAGATAAGGCTTATCCGTTAGCCTCTTAAAACTATAAAACACAAGCCCCGGTTTTAAATGGTAATACACACTTTAAGTGACTCGTTTACTCCAATTCAAGTCAAACTAAGTTAAAAATATTCTGGAGCCGAAATAAAACCCAATGACAGTCATTTTGACTATCTCGACCCATCCGGAACCATTGGTACACTCAAAATTCTCATTCATAACACTTTATAACGTCCTCAATTTTTGAACCCAAATTACCAAATTTTACAATTCTCCAATTTAAATAAATTTTATATCTCCCAAAAATTTAATTTATCAGTCCCAAAGTCACGAGGTATTACATTTAAGGCTGGTACGATTGGAGTTTTTATCGTTGGGGAAGGGGTATATATGGACCTTTCCTATAACAGAGGGAGTGGCTGTGAGAGTTATGTCACAATTATTGTCAATATGGAAAACGATTGGTATTTTTTTTTAATGAAACATGCCCTAATTTGACACGATTTATTTGACACAATTTTAAACTGTGGCAGATTAGGAATAAATTTGACACAGTTCTAAATTATGCCAGCTCCTCCTTGCCCCTGTCGGATTAGCATTTTCAGTGTAGTGTTCATTTGGCATGCAAATGATTTCAAGAAGGGTAGGCCATGTGAGGGTTGGATTCGACAAGGTTGACCTAAAACTAACATAAAGCTAAGAGAGCGCATAATTAACCAAAAGGTAAATTTAAGGCATTTCCAACCTATGTGAGCATGTGAACATATCCACAATGCATATGAAAGAATAACAATGTATTCTACACAACTTCTAGAAGGACATGTGGAGTCACCTAAGAGGCTAAAAACATTCAATATACACCTTGTAACTTAGGGTGTTCATTACACCCAAGCCCCATATATATACCATGGTCTCATTAAACTGTTCTCTAAGGCATTTGATATTTTAAAGATTACTAAAACTCCACACAAATACATTCTAGAGAGAGAAAGTACTAAACAATAAAACACTTTTTAACTAGTGAAGAATTAGTTACTTGACAATGGATGTAGGCCAGTTTGATGAACCACTTAAATCTCTGTGTTGATAAGCTTTCTCTTCTTATTGATGTATATTTACTATTAATTATCATACCCAGACAATCTTCATCTTAATCACTCACGGAGTTCATATTTTAACTTGGTTATTACATTTAATCATGTTCATATTTTCATGAGTTTATGTCACTTATCTTATTGAGCATATGTTATTATTAATGAATCTTAATTTTTAATCGAATTGATTTGTGATATCTACATTTTTGTTTCTTCCTTTGTCAATTCGAGATAAAATGGGGAGAAAATTTGGGATTTGGGAGAAAATATATGAAGAGGGAGTATTTTAGTGCATGCATTGCATTTTTTAATTAATATATATATATATATATATATATATATATATATATATATATATATATATATATATATATATATATATATATATATATATATATATATATATATATATATATATTCCTTTGTACCTTTTATACTTCACGAGGTATGTGATTTAGTGTGAAGGAAATACAAGGTTGGTGATGTTGATTTGATGTTGATCAAAATGACCTATGTCGTTATCAAGTCTCATCGGTGTTAGGATAGGTATATTGATGTATAGGTATTTGATCTGGGGATTATTTTTGGATCTTTTCCATTTTTCTTTTTCCCAATTTATCATATACGTTTATAGGTTTATTCTTTGTCGTCTTAATTGCGGATATCGAGTTTATTTATTTGTAATGTTACATCAAGTGAAGACAGAAAGACAAAGCACCATAACAAAGATTATTGAACCGGACCGAACACATTCATTTTGTATCAAAGATTTGGTAAAGTTACGAAAGTTTTGTACTTCGTTGTACTTTACTTTACTATTATAAAGTGACAAGACATGACTTTGTTTAAATCAAATTGAAGGAAAATATTTTTAAACTATAATGTGAAAAATCCAACAAGGGTAAAAAATAAGTTACCTTATTCTAACGAGGTAATCCTCAATTAAATATTATTTTAAACGAGGGACTAATTTTTAAGATTGTGGACATAGGTCAGATTGGCTGAACCACTTACATATAAGTGTTCATCCTCCTCTCCTCGCCTCATTCTATCATACATATATACTCTTGTGCTTCCATTGTTATCACCTGCTTGAGCTTGTCAACACCTTATCTGGTGGTGCTATTCATAGCATCATCACCAATGCCACTAATAAAGTAATTAAAGATAATTTGAGCTAAGTGATTGGGAAAAATCCAAAGAAATTAGCATAATTTGTTACTTGAAGTTTTGTGGGCTTATATGACTTTTAAAAGGTCGAGTACTGAGATAACTCCATATGCTCTAACTTATGAACATGATGTTGTGATACTAGTGGAAATTACTCTATATTAATTAAGAGTTATAGCCAAAATGATCTAACTGTTGAAGGCTATGATCAAGTAATGTACGTGGAATTGGAAAATATAGATAAGGACAGGGTGAGAGATTTGAACAACATCTTGATCCAAAAATAATAACAAGAAAGTGAATGAAGGAACCTTCAATGAGGGGGATTTGGTTTGGAAAACTATCCCACCTTTACGTTCAAAGGATCCTACTTAGGAAAAATTATCCCTAAAATGGGAAGGGCCATTCCAGATCTATAGAGCATTTAAAGGAGAAGAATACAATTTAAGAAATATTACTGGTTATATTCACATGAAAAAGACTAATGTCATATTCTTAAATCCTCATTATCTAACTATTTTGGAATCAAGGAAAAAAAATATAGAATTGAATTTAAACATTAGTAGTATTACAAATTAATGAAAATGATTAAACACAAAAGACCTAAAATTGGTCCAAAAGATTTCATAATTAGTCTTTTTGGCTCTTATCCAAGACTCCCTTTCATCAAAATGAGTTGCATTATAGGCTAAGACCAGCATCTCACTAACCATTTGGTCTATCCTTTGTTGGCGGTCTTCTTTCTCAATGGTGGCCACCTCCAATGCAGTAATATACCTAGCTAACTACTTCTCTACCTCTTCCTTCTCAGATAAGAGTTCAACCCTGTTGCTTCGAACGACTCCCAGATCCTGGAAAATGGGGATGACCAACAGACAACTCAAAACCAAAACCTATTCTATCATGGGATCATTTCACAGAGGCTTTCCACAAATGACTATAAGGTGAATATGGATCAGTATTACCATAAACTGTGGAAGGAAGAACACCACAAGGATTGGATGAATTAGGTAGGATATAGTTGAGCTCATATTTAGACCTCTAAATTGAAGCATCAGGGGTAAGGCCCATTATGTCTATAAGAACATCTTACTCTTCTTCAGATGAAAATGCCTGACCACCATATTGGATAATGCACACGTCATAGCCACCAGAAGTCGAAAGGTCAGGATGCTTAAAATAATCCCATTTTTTTCCTACCCCTAAAAGTAACAAAAATATCATAATCATAGATGCTAAGAGCGTATGTACCACTGCGAGAGGGTATAGAAGAAGATTCACGGTGGAGCTTAGATACATAATCATTACTACTAAAAAGATCCATTTGTGTGAGGAGAGAAAGAGAAGGCGAATAACTCATAGCAAAGGATCAAAATGACGATTGATTAGATTAGTGACAAATTCAATCCCATATGTCACGTATTTATGCAAAAGTAATGATGATAAGAAGTGGGATTATGTCTTAGGGAAACTCAATAATACATTTGTAGGCCCCTTTTTCAAATTATGCTTTAGGTGAAAACAATTTTTCTCTCAAAAACCTTTTTTCCAAATTTTAATTCGCACCAAGTTTGTGATCCATTTTTACTTAACTCCAATTTTATCTTGTTTCATCCTAAACTAATATCTAGGTGATTAAAATAAGTGACGCTAGATGTACGAGAAAATCACTATGGGAAAAATCCTCGTATGGCCCAAGCTTGACAATCATTATAATACGGTAATTACAAAGGAAGTCAAATAGACTTACACAATGACTCGATCCCCACAAGTCATGACACTCTACTTCTCTTTAACCGTTCCTCCACAGTTCTGACACATAAATCCTTCCACGATACTCGTCCACCGCACACTCTTCCACGAGTGCCTCGGACTCCACCGATGCAGCCTTGGTTACCGTCTACGATTCGAAAAATGACCTTCATCATTTCATCACTGCAAAACTCCAACGAAATAACTTGTTCAATATGGATGAACAAACCAATGGTGTAAACAAGATCTCTATAGCATATGTATGAAACCTCAGATCTTTTATAAACATTGAGGATGGTTTTAGGTTTGAAATCGTTAGGAAAAAAAAAAACATAATTGTTCTATTCTGTATTTTGGTTCTACAAATTTTGAATTTTTGATAAAGAATGCCTTAAATAAAAACTTTAAGTCGACAGGTTGTTAGAATGATATCCCTATATCGCTTGAACGACGTGTCCATATTGTTAGAATGACTTGTCCATATCGTTTGAACGACACTGAGATGTCATTTGAATAATTGATGGTGTCGCTTGATCCTCCAAAACATAAGGGAAGAATCCATGCGTTTATAAATAGTGTTCAACTCAGAATAGATGAAGTTAAAAGAGTTTAAAAATATTTTTAACATTTTAAAATCATTTATAAAAAAAAAATTACATCCTTAAAATAGTTTTTGAGTCCCATAAACATTATGCATCCATACCTGAGAGTATCGCGGAATGCAATTTGATATGAAGACGTGAAACGCGCACCAATAAACTTGGCATGACATATCTTTAAAGCTTGGCCACTACATTTTCAAACAACACGAAATATAATGTGTGGGCATCGTGACAAGATATAAATATATCTATGACTCAAATAAGTTTTGTCCGGAATTAATTCAATTGCATACAAATTAACTCCATTGGAAATTTTGTCCTTACAAATTTTGTCCAAAATAGTTAATGCTAAGCCCGGACGTCAAGCCATATGACACCTAAATCCCATCCCATAAAACCTAAAATATAAAATTATAGGACAAGGACTAGTATATGCAATCTCGATAAGCATGAGCTGTCTGATTGTGATGTAGTCTCAAAATCTCGAATTGCTGAAGAATACCTACACACATGAAACAGACAGATACCCACTGAAGTATGAAGGAACAAATAATATAAAATACCAAATTTGAAAAACAAACTTTTTGTTAAACATGTGAGCAAAACATATGGTACCAAAAGGATATATAAACGATATATCTTAAATTGGTGATTTTAATATGTAAACAATATGGTCAAAACGTGATACCAATGTAAAACATACGTGCTCAATAAACAAACTCCCCCTACATCACATAACATCTCTCCTTATTTTTTTGTCTTTAATAGACAACCAGAGAAAAAGATAAACATACATACCTAAAATGATAATAGTCAATGAAGAATATCTTGATAAACATGGAAAGCCAGCTAAAAAAAAATCAAAAGATATCAAATCGTAGCTAGCAAACAGTCAGACAAATGAATTCATCAATATCAGGAACGATGTGACTAAACAAATCAATGCAGTATGAGAATAAATCTTGAATAATCAATATTGACTGCATATAAACTGTCCAAATGAACGCAGAAGTCCCAAAACAATATGATATCAACATATATACGAAATAGGTACAAAATCAGAAAGAAAATCAAAATATCCTCGCTGGTTCGTTCGAACGTCTATGGCATGTAGTTTGAATGGCATAGGCATGTCGTTTGAATGAAGATAAAAATGACCTCAAACAGTAAGGTGTCGTTCAAAGCATCTATCTAACGACTCTAAAAATGACCATTCGCGCGACCATACCTCACATAATTACTGCCTTGAAACTCATGCTGTACTATCCAATCTTCGAACGACTTCGACATGTCATTCTAATAACGTCCAAAAGTCATGTGAACGACTTCAACAATTTTGCATTCCAACTCTAAAAATGGCAAAGTTTTTGCCGAGGGAAAACTTTAACTCCAAAGAGGTACTGGAAATATGAAACAGTAGTGAAACAGACTCAAAATAGAAAAATAAAACAAGTATGAGTTTCATGCCAACATAGTATCAATGTTCTCAAACATGGATATGGAATGAATGGGCATGAACTACAACAAATGAATCACAACTTGAACACATCGAAATGATCAAGAAGCTCTGATTGGTAGCTAAATCTCATCAAAGTAAGTTTTAGTCATATGTGATAGTTAATATATTGAACTTAATGAACTAAATGAACAACATGTACACAAATCCTAAATTTTGACGATTCGACAAATAATAGCATCATGACATGATTTTACGACAATAGGATTTGTGATGTAAACCCGTTGTTATTTTTCCATCCAAACACTCTCATATATACATTTTTCCTTTTCAAGTTCTTTTGAGGTTTCCATTTTTCTCACCTTAGAGAAATCCTATTGGCCCCATTTCTGGCGTATGATTATTTTTATTGCCATAATTTTTTCTTGGGCTCTTTTAAACTGTGGCTTTCACGATGAGATTATTATTCTCTCGTAGCCCTTTCTCATGAACGCTCATGATTTTTTTCGATTTAAGTAATATATATCCTCACAACAAACGATTCTTACATGAACTCCTCCTCCTAAGTCTTATTACACATATATGAAAAAATTGAGAGGAGAACGTCTCACCAAACTCAAATACGCATGAGAAGTCAAACATTCATATAAACTCATGCATGTGAGTGTGATGGCATATATACACGGTCGAATCCAAATGCAAATCAACTTTAAAAAAACCCATTAATCAATGGTTAAAATCATTCTAAGCATCTATAATTATGACCAAATGTACTATCCACATGGATAATGAAATGATGGGGCTCCAATCACACCAATATTCAACATCAAACATGAAAACTCACAACATAAAAATAAATCAAAAATCTTTTTGTGTTTTTGAAAAAATAATTTTTGACAAAAAAATAAAATCTTTTTATATTTTCTCAAAAATATATGAAACCAAAAATCTTTTTGTATTTTTCAATAAGACTCAAATAAATGAAAAATATAATACAAAGAGATACACATGTCATAACACAAGCAAAAAAATGTACATATATATATATATATATATAGAGAGAGAGAGAGAGAGAGAGAGAGAGAGAGACAGGCTCCTATGCACACTAAGTTTGCACATGTGCTGGCGCACACTAATTTTTTTAAATATTAAAAAAATATTTTTGAGTTGATTTTTTTTATATGTTATTCAAACATTTCAATGGACCCATGTAAAAAAATTCAGCTCAAAAAACCTTTTTTGCTATTTTTAAAAAATCGGTCAAACTTTCATAACTTTTAAAGTGCTTAAAAGCAATAAAAGTTTGATCGATTTTTTAAAAATAGAAAAAAACGTTTTCTTGAGCTAAATTTTTTTATATGGGTTCCTTGAAATGTTTAAATATCACAAAAAAATAGCTCAAAATGTTTTTCTTTACTATTTTAAAAAAATGATGTGCAAACTTAATGTGCACAGGAGCCTCTCTCTCTCTCTCTCTCTATCTATCTATCTATCTATCTATCTATCTATATATATATATATATATATATATATATATATATATATATATATATATATATATAATGAAGCAAAGACTACGGTATGACAAACATGGCTAACACAATCATCCATTAGATTTATCAAGAGAAGTATCAAGTGCAACCAAACAAGAACCATGAATTTAATTCCTAAAGCCTCTAAGTCTGATTTCCTAACCCAAGTAGATGCGTAACGATGCATGGGGACTTTGGGAATTGAAACGACTTTATTCTTAAACTTCCTAGGAGCATTTTTAAGGTCATAACAATAATTCCTAAGGTGACCCATCCTATCGTAATGAGTGCAAGTGTAAACAGGATGAGGAATGTGACCTAAATGTGGACCTCTCCTAACGTTCCTAGTCAGCTCTCTCACGATGGGTATTGGCTTTAGCAATGGGTGCAATACGATCATCTAAGCCTATACCACACCCATCATCCCTGATTTGGATAGTGTATAAAATCCTATCTAACTTTTCCGACCTTGCCTCCAAATCAAACTTCACCTTACTCGAGTCTCTCAATCTCTCCTCATGCTCACTAATACTAGACTCAATCAACCACCTAGAATCCTCAAACGTTAGAATCTTTTTCTTTAAATCCTTCATCAAATCACGAAGGTTATCTCTCTCACCCTCAACGTATTCTAGTTTTTCCTAAAGAGTCTTCTCCCGTGCCCTAATATCCTCAATCAATGCATCATTATTTTTTATGGCACGCTCATTCAACTTAGCTTTCAGCTTCACGTTTGCCTTTTTCACCTTTGTCGCTTTCTTATACAAAGCATTAAAGTCAGATTGTAACTCTCCCACATCAATCTCCTCTTCCTCACAATTTTCACCCTCACTCACTTGGGATTCACACAAAACAGTCTCAGAAGTGTCATTCACATGAGTATCTTCATGAGAAGATTCATCATCATCGCTCACATGACATGCCATAAACTCTACAAAGTTTTTCTCAATGGGATAACTCTCTCCTTCTTTCGGTTCACTATCACTTAATGTGGCATTATATGCTATCAGTTTCTTTCCATCCTTCCACAACTAAAACACCGATCCGACTAATCCCTTTTAACATTCTCATTTTTATTTTTAGGTACTTGATCCTCCTTGTTGTTCTTGAAATTTTCAACTCTTTTGGCATCTTTTGATTTCTTTTAGGACTTAAGAAACTTTTTGATCTTCTTTGTCAACAAAGTTATATCCTCAAAATCGGTGTTGGAATCATCATCCGAAACTTTAGTCTCCTCCTTCTGGCCTTTCAAAGCAGTGCCCTTTTCTTTCTTTGGCACTTTCTTGGAGGTAAACATGTCAAGTTCATAGGCTTATAAGTCACCTACAAAATCTTCTAGTTTTGTTGAATCAAGCATACCCAAGAAGTTTAAAATGGTCATTTTTTTTTATCAAATCTACTAGGCAACGACCTTAAGATTTTCTTAATGACTCGGTTGTCGGATATTTTTGCTCGCAAGTTAAAGGATGAGTTGATAGTATGGGAAAATCTAGTGTAAAACTCATCAAACGTCTCACTCTTTAGCATTTTAATCGTCTCAAATTATGTGGTGAGGTTTTGTAGTGTAGACACCCTAATCATGCTCATTTCCTCGTAAGTGAGTGCAAGAACATCCCAAGCCTCTTTCGACATCTCACACATAATAATACGATTATATTCATCCAGGGTGACAGAAGAGAAAATAAAATTTAAACCTTTAGAGTTATAAAGTGCAAGTCTATGTTCGGTTTTGGTCCATGACTCAATAGGTTTTAAACTAGTGGCCTCTCCTTCTCCTATGACCACTGGTGACCCCCTCTAAGCAAACATGTTCATCAATAGCTTTAAGTTCACTTTTCATTAACATTTTCCAATAAGCATAATTAGTTCAATAAAAAATAGGTGTTCGAAAAGCATCAAAATTTTTGAAATTCATACCTACAAGAACAAGGGATCCACACAATAAAAAAATATTTTTAGATCTGATACAAATTTGTAGGACTCGTTTTCAAATTGTGCTTTTAGTGAAAATAATTTTTCTTTCAAAAACCTTTTTCCAAATTTTAATTCGCACCAAGTTTGTGAACCAATTTTACTTGAGCCTAATTTTATCTTGTTTAATCCTAAACATACATATATGTGATTGAAGAAATTAAAATAAAGTATAGGCCACAATGCCGGATGTACGAGGAGACTATTAAAGGAAAAAAACCTCGGACGGCCCAAGCCAGACAATCACTATGATACGATAATTACAAAGGAAGACAGGCAGACTTACACAACGGCTCGATCCTTACAAAATTTAGTTCTTTTCTTCTCTTTAATCGCCCCTTCACAGTGCCCATGCATAAATCCTTCCACGATACTCATCCACAGTACACACGTCCACGAGTGCCTCGATTTCCATCAATGAATCTTTGGTAACCATCAATGATTCGGAACATGGCCTTTGCCGTTCAAAAACTCCATCTATGAAACTCCAACGAAACAAGTTGTTCAATTGGGATGAATAAACCAATGGTGCAAACAAGATCTCTATAGCATATGTATGAAAGCTCAAATCTTTTATAAAAAAATAAGGATGGTTTTAAGCTTAAAATCCCTAGAAAATAAATGCAGAAAAATGTAACTATTTTATTCTATATTTTGGTTCTGTACACTTCGAATTTCTGAGAAAGAATGCCTTAAATAAAAAAAACTTTGAATAGGTCGTTAGAATGATATCCCTATGTCATTTGAATGACTTGTCCATGTCGTTAGAACGACTTGTCCATGTTGTTTAAACAACAGTGAGATGTTGTTTGAATGACTGATGATGTCATTTCATCGTCCAAAACATAAGGGAAGAATCTATACGACTCTAAACAGTGTTTATCTCAGAATAAATGAAGTTAAAATAGTTTAAAATATTTTTAACATGTTAAAATCATTTATAAAAAATAATATCCTTAAAAAAAATTATAGTCCCATAAACTCTATGCGTTCATAGTTAAGACTATCTCGGAATGAAATATGATATGAAGACGTGAAATGTGCACCAATAAACTCGACATGATATATCTTTGAAGCTTGCCCGCTACGTCTTCAAACAACGTGACATAGACTATGTGGGTATCGTGACATGATAAAAATCTATCTATGACTCAAACTAGTTTTCTTCGAAATTAAGTCAGTTACATACAAATTAGCTCCATTGGAAATTTGTCCTTACAACATTAATTAATTTTTTTTCAAAAATCAATTAGTGTGGGGGTATTTTACACCATATTAATGCAGACCAATGATATGATACCACGTAACATATAAATATACAAAAATAGGTGAATTATAATATGAAAATACAAAATAATGGGCAAATGCATGCTTGGCATTTGTCACAAATCGGGATGTGTTACTCAAAATTGGAACATACAAAAATTCAAATTGGGACATTAGTTCATCAAAGCAGAAAAAACTCAAATGGATGAGTAACTGTCCAATAATTACCAAAAAGCAGTTATGTTCATGGAAAGAAACACTATAAATAAGCAACAAATCCAACAAGGACCAGAAATGCATTTACACTACTTTTATCCTCCTTTTCATTTTTTTTGCTTTTATTTCTTTTATTTATATCATTTCTTTCATTCCACAATAGATTATAAGGTAGTTTGTAACTTTTCTTTCAAAGTTGATTTAAAGTTTCTTACCTTTATATTTGTTGTTAAAAGCTTTCTTGCTTTACATTTCATTACTGTAGTTCTTAACTTTACCCGCACATTACTTTTTGATAATCTTTTACTTTAATCGCATTTTATTTTATTTTATTTATAAAGCTTTACTTTTCTTTGAGTTCATGTAATTTACTATTTTTTATTCTAGTTATTTATCCCAACTTATGACTTGCATAAAATTTTTCCGTAAAGGAAGTATAATTCCTATTAATTGAGACATGGAACACAACATAATTTCCTGATATTATCACTAGGCTAAGAATTTTGGTTGGTAAGATCACAAATCCTACATGGCACGCTCGCAACCATAATTAATCAACAAGCAGAGTTAAAAAATTAACCCAAACACATGCAACCCACTGTGATTGGTCCACGGTTGTTAGTTAGTGTGGTTTAACTTAATATCTTATTTTAAACTTTATTTTTAATAATTTTGAAACTCCTTTTTGAGTGTTTCCTTTTTACAAAATTCTTATAAACTTATCCCTAATTTTCTATAAAAATACAATATCATGATTAGTTTTTCAAGACTTCAATTTTGGTTTACTAGAGAACCTTTTGTGAGACTTTTCACCCTAAAAATATCCTAAGCCCATTACTTGGTATTTTTGGTTCTTTTTCATGATTTAAGAAACACTTTTAAACATATAATTGAATATCTAAATGGTGTTTTCATATAATAAAAATTTCTCCATAATTTAAATATAAAATTTGTGGTGGTGTCGGCTTTGGTTGCGACCAAAGCTTGCTAAGGTTTAATATCAGTGATACGATTGGTTTGTGTTGCAATCCAAGGTACGTTTTCTTTAGAAAACTCTTTATTTAATGAGTCAAAGTTGTGGTTAAAATTTATTGATGCCTTCGTTTCATAGATTACCGGATACTAAGGCTCGGAAGTTGTGGTTGAAAAGTCAAAGTTGCACTAAAGATTGAAAAACTAGTATTGTGGAGGTCGAACGTTCAAAATGATAAAGATTTGTGGCTGTAGTAAAATTAGGGTTGTAAGTTATATTTGTTCTTTTGCAAAGCTTGATTTTTTTTTCTATTAGTGGATTTGTGTTTGGATTGGTGCGTGTGGTTTTTTCCAAGAGGGTTCTCACGTTAAAAGATTGTGTCCCTATTTTGCGATTGCTTTTATATTTCATCCATCGTTAGATTCTATCGCCTCATATGGAATTTGAACCTAATTAATTAATTCGGTAAATTATAAAATTTGGCTTAATTAATTTAATTAGGAACAAGTTAAATCGATTATTTGTTTTGTAACTTTATTTACTTTACTTTAATTAATTAAAAGTCAATTTATATTTTTGACCCCGAATAAATTATTAACTGAAATTAAGATTGACAGTAATTAATTTTGAGATTAAGTTAATTTATCAACCCATGCGAAACCATATTTATCAAACTAATATCAATGCCATTGTCTAAAATTTACTTAATCATGAATACACACCGGGGGGGGGGGGGGGGGGGGGGGGCTGCTTGTTGTTGTTTTATAGAGGGTCGATATGTTTCTAGAACAACATTATTTGATAGGTATAATTATGTGTATTAAAAGGTGCGTATGAATTTTTTTCTTAAGTCCTTAATGAGAGGGTTGGGTATCCTTAGAAAAGGGGTGGACACATCCCACAACTAAGGTAAAAGACATAATATTTTCTAAACCCATAAAGAGTTAGACTGAGGATGACCATAGATTATGTAACTATAGTTCTCGGGAGATTAGTGCTTTATTTTTTTCGTCACATTGGAGTTGTTCCATTGGATTATGACATATTAACCTCTAAGGAGTCATTGGAGATACTCCAACTTACACCCGAGGGTACTTATTTTGTACGAATCTCAAAGATTCAAATTTTCACTACCTGATTCAAGATGTTATTGATACACGAGAATGAGAGTTCTTAAGAGTTCTACGCTAAACTCCTTATTATCGTGAACTCTTATTTTAATTTGGGAGAATATTTTTTGGATAATAAGGTAGTGCGGAATATTTTTAGGCCTTTACCTCCAAGATTTCTTCCACAAGTTTATGGACTTAAATGTTTTAAGTAAATTCATTAAGATTAAATTTGAGGAATAGTAGGTTCTCTCTAAACTTTTGAGTTATAAAATTTTAGTCCACTCAAAAAGGATAATGACATTGACTTAAAAGTCCAAAAGGTGGATGCAACCGATTCTGACGATGGATCCAAAAGTAAAAAAGAGGATTTTACCATTTTGGTTAAAAAGTTAAGAAAATTTCTCAAAGAAATATGAAATTTTTTAAAATTTAAAAATTTTGAGAAACAAGAAGAAATATTGTAGAAAAATCTTTGGAGAGATAGGATAAAACAAATAGGGATTGGGGTTGGTGTTTTTAATGTGAGCATATAGGACATAGGTCATTTGAATTTCCCATGAAACTAAAACACGAGGGCAAGAAAAAGGCATTAAATTATGCCGTAATAATAGTGAGTTAGAGTCTGATCCCAATAAATAAATAGGAGATTTGTGTCATTAGGGAGAAATACATACTTTTAGGTACTTTTCAAGCTCGTGAGGCTACTATTATTGAAATCTTGAAGAAGGGAATAAAGAGAAATATCTCTTATACATGAAGGTTACTAGCTTATAACAAGCATTACTTAAGTCGTCACGTACTCAAAATTTTCTTGAAGAAGAGAATGATAGGCTAAAGAGATATCTTTATAATTAAATGTTAACCTCGAGGATCGATCCGAAAAACTTGAGAAGATGATTTTGGCACCGACTCAATCTTCAAAGGACATGACTGACTTTGGCTATGACCAGATGTTGGACTATATCCCAAAGCCGAGGTCAACAATATCAAACGTCCCAAGTTGACACCAACTCGGATGTCCCCAGTCCGATAAAGGTGATCACTCCTCAACCATATTTTTGCAGTTATTATAAAATAAAGGGTCACCTTTGGGATAATTATTTCCATCTAGAGGAGAACATAGGTATATCTCTTAATCCACTCTCTGGAACTATTAAAAATCTACACAAGTGCATAGAATACATAGTTACGACTTACCAATAATTCATGGATGAGTTAAAGAAGTCATCTTCCCAAGAGCGTGGAGTTAAGAGAAAGACTAAGTATAAGATAAGGAGGGACAAGGTTAGGATTCAAGCATTTTTCATTGACTGCATCACTTTTTTTATCCTACATAGCTATGTAGTATATTTTATTTTGGCCCTTTTGGTATTTTTTTTTGTTTTATATATTAGAAAAAAATAAAAGTATATTTTTTAAAAAAAGAAATGGCAGAAAAAGATTTCATTCTTTTTTTGTTTTATGTGGATAGTTAGTGTTTTGGGATGATTAAAAATTTTAGGAACACATCATGCTATCTTATACCATATCCTTGATTAGAAGTATAGAAGGGCCGAGGGACTTTACTTATATTTTTATTAACCTTTTGTAGGAGTTTATTAAGAAAAACTCATGTTTCATATCGCACATATTTGCATGAGTTGAACTAGTACATATCCTCAATTTTGATGTGAAAAAATTATTATATATGTTTGCACTCAATCTGGTCAAATATCGTTTTTAGAATTTTCAAATTATGAACATAAGAACCATTGAATGCGAGTGTGAGTGTGAAAGATGATGAACGATTCATTAGGAGGTGATGCCCAAAGTGAGGTGAAATCACTATTGGCAAGAAACTTATTTATGTGCTTATGAGAGAAAAAAGAAAAAGAACTATCTACGCAAAAGGCGTTCTCAATAAAAAATAAAGGAAAATCTAAAAAGCACATTTTTGAGTGAGGTATAAGTTGAAGATGAATGGGTATGAATATATTTCATCTAGCATATTTTTTTTTACCTTATTAACTTGGTTAAATTTTGCATGTTAACTTTAGGTATTTATTAATGTGAAACCTTTATGAACTTAATCTTTTTCAGCATGGTTGACTTTTTTGTGTGCTCAACTATGGGTTGAATCTTGGGTTCTTGTAAAATATGGGCTGAATAATATATGTTTATGGGTTTTGATGTCATTCACATTCCCATTTGATAGCTTGTGTGGGGTTACCGACTTTGCATATTTATTTCACATTAGTAAACCACTTGTGTTTTCGTCATTTTATTTCTGTTTTTTGTTTAAAATGGGAATTTGAATCTCTTATGTTCAAAAAAATATACAATTATATTCGATGCTATATCATAATTGTAATATATATATATATATATATATATGAAGAAAGTTCACCTATATCATGATGTATAAATCATGCCATACATCACACCTAGTTTTAGGTCCTAAGAAATCTTTCTTCCAAATTTTTTATTTTTCTCTTGAAATTAACCTTCTAATCAACCCATATTCAAAAAAATAGGTCAAAATACGTTTTATAGCTATTTTTAAAAAAATCCCCACAAAACTATTGGCACAGAACCTTATAAATAAGGTATTTTGAGATTTTTTTGTGAATTTTTTAAAAATATCCACAAAATGTATTTTGACCTAGTTTTTTGAACATGGGTTTATTGGAAGGTTAATTTCAAGAGAAAAATAAAAATTTTGACGAAAAAAGTTTTTAAAGGCCTATAACTAGATATGATGTACGAATTATGTATAAAGCATGATGTAGGTGACAATTCTCGACACACACACACACACACACACACACGAGCGAGGTCCTATATATATATATATATATATATATATATGTATATATATATATATATATATATACATATATATATATATATATATATATATATATATATAGTGAAAGGATCAAATGAGGTCCGAGTTTGAGGACCCTAAATGAGGTTCAATTTTTTAAAATAGTAAAAAAAATATTTTTGGGCTGATTTTTTTTTATGATTTTTAAACATATCAGTAGGACCATAAAAAATAATCAGTTCAAAATGAATTTTTTTGCCATTTCAAAAAAATCGGTCAAACTGTGTCAGTTTTTAAGTTGTTTATAAGCTGTTAAAAAGTCACAAACTTTGATCGATTTTTTTAAAATAGTAAAAAAAAATATTTTGAGCTGATTATTTTTTTATGATCCTACTAAAATGTTTAAAAACCATACGAAAAAATCAACTCCAAATATTATTTTTACTATTTTTAAAAAATGGGCCTCATTCAGGGTCCTCAAACTGGGAGACCTCACTTGATCCTCTCTCTCTCTCTCTCTCTCTCTATATATATATATATATATAATGATTCATATTTCCTTACATATTGTAAGGAAAGAAAATTACAATTGAGTCCATTTGTATGTAATTGACTTATTCCCGGAACAAAACTTGTTTTAGTCATAGATAGATTTTTATATTGTCACAATCTCCACATAGTCTATGATGTATTTGTTTAGAAGACGTAGCGGCAAAGATTCAAAGATATATCATGCTGAGTTTTATTGGTGCACGTTTCACGTCTTCATATCACATTGCATTCTGAGCTACTCTCAGGTATGAATGCATAACGTTTATGGGACTCAATTTTTTCTTTAAAGTCTGGAAACTTTATTAAAAATGATTTTAAAATGTTTTAAATCTTTTATTATGAGCTTATCTTACGTTTAGAGTCGCGTGGAATCTCACCTTGGTTTTCGAGACTTCAAACGACCTGTGATGTCGTTCGAACGACATCTCTCAATCGTTAGAAACATATGCATGTCGTTTGAACGACCTGTCAGTTTTAGTTTATTATTTAAGGTAGTGATTGCTTAGAATTTTGAAATGAGTGCGGAACTAAAATATAGAATAGAACAGTTACATTTTTCTGCATAAGTTTTCTAAGGTTTTCAAATATTAAAATGATCCTTAGTGTTTAAATACCCGAGATTTCATATATAATTTCTATAAAAATCTTGTTTTCACCATCTGGAGTTTGTTCATACATATTGAACAAGTTGGTCATTGGGTTTTGTGGTGAAGAAGTAGAGGAGTACGTATTTCGAATCGTAGATGATTGTCAGAGCTGCATCGATGGACACCGAGGGACTCGTGGAGGCATATGTTGTGGACGGGTATCATGGAAGGATTTCTACGAGGGCACTGTGGAGGAGCGGTTCAAGTAAAGAAGATCATAAAGGCTTTTGAGGATCGATTCGCTATGTAAGTCTGTCTATCTTCCATCGTAAAACCGTATCATAATTATTGCTTGGTTTGTGTCGTTCGAGGCTTTTCCTTTTGTGGTTTTCTCGTACATCTGGCGTTATGAACTTTACTTTATTTTACTTTCTTTCATCACCTAGATGCGTGTTTAGGATTAAACAAGATAAAATTTAACTTAATTGAAGTTGGTTCACAATCTTAGTGCTTGCTAAATTTGGAAAAAGGTTTTTTAAAGAAATAATATTTCGTCACCCTAAAGCACACCTTGAAAAAGGGCCCTTCAAATTGGTATCAAAGCTAGAACATTTTTTTTGTGTGTTGATCCCTTGTGGTTTTAAGGATGAATTTCAAAAATTTTGATAGTTTTAGAACTCCTATTTTTATGGCTCAATTTATGCTTATTAGAAAATGCAAATGAGAAGTGCTTTAAAATCAATTGATGAGCATGTTTGGTTAGCGACTGTAAGAAGTTGGACACCACCTCTCACACAAGAAGGAGAGGCCACTATTTAAAACCTGTTGAGTTATGGACCAAAGCCGAACATAGATTTTCACATTATAATTCCAACGGTCTTCATATTGCTTCCTCACATGTCACACCGGAAGAGTATAATCGAATCATGATGTGTGAAACCTCAAAAGAGGCTTGGGATATTCTTGCACTTACTCACGAGAGTACTAGTATTTTTAGGGCGTCTAAACTTCAAAACCTCACTACACAGTTTGAAACGATTAAAATGTTAAAGAGTGATTCGTTTGATGAGTTTTATACTAGATTGTCCAACATTGTCAACTCGTCGTTTAACTTGGGAGATAAAATACCTGACAATCGAGTCATAAAGAAAATCATAAGGTCATTTCCTAATAGATTTTATCCCAAAGTGATTGTTTTAAACTCCTTGGGTATGCTTGAATCAACTAAGGTAGAAGAGCTTATAATTGACTTACAAACTTATGAGCTTGACATGTTTACCTCCAATCAAGTGCCAAAGAAAGAAAAGTGCATTGATTTGAAAGCCTGGAAGGAGGAGACGAAAGTTTCAAATGATGATTCTGATTACAATTTTGAGGATGTTGCTTTGTTGGCAAAAAATTTAAAAAGTTTCTTAAGTTCAAAAAGCAATCGAAAGATGCCAAAAGACTTGAGAAATTCAAGAACAACAAGGCGGATCAAGTCTCTAAAAATAAGAGTGAGAATGTATAGAGGGATGAGTCAGATAGGTGTTTTGGTTGTGAGGGTTATGATCACAAGGTAGCGGAGTACCCCACTAGACTTAAGAAGGAGGGAAAGAAACTGATAGAATATAATGCTACCTTAAATGATAGTGAATCGAAAGAGGGAGAGAGTTCCCCCATTGATCACAATTTTGTAGCGTTCACGGCATTTCATATGAGCGACGTTGATAAATCTTCCCCCAAAGATTCTCATGTGAATGGCACTTCCAAGGCCATTGAGTGTGAATCTCAAGTGAGTGAGGGTGAAGCTAGTGAGGAGGAGGAGATAGATGTTAGAGAGTTGCAAGTTGCCTATAATGATTTGTATGCGAAAGAAGCAAAGGTGAAGAAGGAAAATTTGAAGTTGCAAGCTAGGTTTAATGAGCATGCCGTAGAAAATAATGATTCATTGATTGAGGATCTTAGGGCATGGGAGAAGACATTTAGGGAGAAACTAGAGTACATTGAGAGAGAGAGAGAGAGTCTTCGTGGTTTTATGGAGGCTTTGAAGATGGAAATTCTAACGTTTGAGAAGTCTAGGAGTTTGCTTGAGCCTAGGATTAGTGAGATTTAGAAGAGATTGAGAGACTCGAGTAAGGTGAAGTTTGATTTGGATGCTAGGTCAGAAAAGTTGGATAAAATTTTAGGCACCGTCCAAATAAAGAATGATAAGTGAGGTATAGGCTTCGGTGATCGTATAACACCCATTCCCAAAGACAATACCAATCGTGTGAGAGAGCCAACTAGGAATGTTAGGGGAGGCCCATATTTAGGTCACATTCCTCGCCGTGTTTACACTTGTTCTCATTGCGGTAGGAAGGGCCACCTTAGGCATTATTGTTATGACGTTAAAAATGCTCCTAGGAAGTTTAAGAACAAAGTCGTTTCGGTTCCCAAAAGCCCCATGCATAGTTATACACCTACTTGGGTTAGGAAATCGTACTTAGTGGATTTAGGAATTAAACTTCATGGTTCTTGTTTGGTTGAAATTGATTCTTCTGATGCTAAATCTAAAGGATGATTGTGTTGCCATGTTTGTCATATGCTAAGTCTTTGCTTCGTGATATATATCTTACTAGTGTTATGACACGTGTATCTCTTTGTATTATATTTTTCTCATTCATTTGAGTCTTATTTCAAAAATATTTTACTTTGATAAAAATTTTGAAAATATAAAAAGATTTTTGGTTTCTATATTTTTGAGAAAATACAAAAAGATTTTGTTTTTTTATTCAAAAATATTTTTTGAAAAACACAAAAAGATTTTCGATTTATTTTTTTGTCATGAGTTTTCATGTTTGATGTGGCATATTAGTGTGCTTGGACCCCCATCATTTTATTATCCATATGTCTAGGACATTTGGTCATAATAATAGATGCTTAGAATGATCTTAACTGTTGACTAATGGGATTATTTCGAAGTTGAATTGCATTTGGATTCGACTCTATATATATGCCGTCATTACACACCTGCACGAGTTTATATGAATGTTTGACTTCTAATGCGTATTTGAGTTTGGTGAGACCTTCTCCTCTCAATTTTTTCATCTATACGTAATAAGACTTGAGAGGAGGTGTGCATGTAAGAACCATTTGCCGTGACGATTTATATTACTTAAATTGAAAATATGATGAGTGTTCACGGGAAAGGACCGCGAGAGAATAATAATCTCATCGTCAAAGCCACCATTCAAAAGAGCCCAAGAAAAAATTAAGGAAATAAAAAGAATCATATGCCAAAATAATGCCAATAGGATTTCTCTAGGCTGTGAAAAAATAGAAACCTCAAAAGAACTTGAAAAAGAAAATTTGTTTATATAAGGGTGTTTAGATGAAAAATAACAAGGGGTTTGCATCACGAATCCTAATATTGAAAAATCGTGTCATGACGCTATTGTTTGTTGAATCGTCAAAATTCTGGATTTGTGTGCATGTTGTTAATTTAGTTCATTAAGCTCAATATATTAATTGTCACATATGGCTAAAACTAAGTTTGATGACATTTTTCTATCAATTAGAGCTTTTTGATCATTTCGATGTGTTCATATTGTGACTCATTGGTTGTAGTTAACTCCCATTCATTCCATATCCATGTTTGAGAATATTAATACAGTGTTAGCATGAAACTCACATTGTTTTACTTGTTTTATTTTTCTGTTTTGAGTCTGTTTTGCTATTTTTTGTATCTCTAGTATCTGTTTTCATGAAATTTTTTCACTAGGCAAAAGTTTAGCATTTTTAGCACTGGATTACAGAGTTTGCTGAAGTCAGACAAATGACTTTTGGAAGTCATTCGAACAACATGTCCAAATTTTTTGAAGTCATTCGAAATCTACTTATCGTGACATGGTTTTCGAGGCGATAATTGTGTCAAATATGGTTGTTAGAAGGGTTATTTTTAGGGTCACCTATTTTGGGTCACTGTTTTGGCATGTTATTTGACCTCGTTCTTTGTGACTGTTTGCTTAGATTAATGATTCATTCTTTATGATTGTTTGCTAGCTACGAGTTGGTATCTTGTGATTATTATTATTAGCTGGCGTTTACAAGTTTATCTAGATATGTCTCATTAATTATTTCATTCTAGATATTTGATTGTTTGTATATCTTTTCACATATTGTCTACTCGAGACAAAAAAGGGGAAAGTTGTATGTGATGTAGGGGGAGAGTTGGAATTTGTTTATTGAACACATATTTTTTTTACCTTTACAATTTGGTATCAATAACATATGTTTATATTTTATTGGTATCATGTTGTATTTCACATATTAGTATTGATCTGTTTTACATATTGGTATTTTTATATCATTTGTTCCTCCATACTTAACTAGGTATTTGTTTGTTTCATGTGATTTGCAAATTCCAACTACAAACTTATTTCATTTGAGTCAATTTTAAACCAAATAAAATTAGCCCCTGAACATGAAACTACGTGTGTGCGTGTGTCAAACCATCATAAACACAAATATGCTAACTTATAGGTTTCAGGAAAAATCCCTGAAGTATTTCACTATAATTTGTAAATCATAATTTAAACGTATTACAATGAAATCTGCAATAAGTTTACCTCAACAAACCTACATACACGAGCAGTCTAGAGTCGGTAATGGATTCCACACAGCAAACCCACATGAATTGCAGTCCAGTCTTCAGCAAAGATCCACATGCAATGAACCTCAATGACCTGAGTCTTTTAGTGTAGAGACGCACTCCACAAAAGTTGAATAATAAAAAAGTATGTTCTTGGGTTCCAAAACAATTCACAAAAATACTGGGATCTTGTGAACTAAAAACAAAAAGGTTTAAGAACCTCAAAGTGAGAAGACAAATATTTCTGCAGTAGTAGTTTCATCACTGTTTAAAATCGCAGGTCTTCTTATTAAAATCGAAGTTGGAAAAGCCTTTTTATAGAAAATCTAAGGCGGTGCGTCTCTCGAAGGAAACAAGGATCTCACTCGAACGAGGACACGCATCGCTCGAACAAACTTCATATGAGACTGGCTATCGTTTGAACGACGGGTTTGTCGCTCGAACGAGAAATTAAATTGAAGAACGTGTGTGCTCGCGTTCAAATGATCAAATTATATATAAAACCCTTTTAACACAAACAAACCCTAAACATGCAGCAGTATGTGATTGAATAAATAGATAATCTACGCAAGAACATTCAAACACATGCAATTAAGGAAAAATCCCCCTCAGGGGCAAAACCATTTATTTTCACTATAATTTGTAAGAAAACGGCTTATAATCGGATTACAATGAAAATACAAGTTGACTAAGAATTACCCTCGGGTATCGGATTCTATAGTCGTGGCTGGAATTATCCCTTTCCAGTAGGGTTGCAATGAAGAAGAAGAACGGTCTCCTCCATAAGGGTTGAACAAACCAAAGTTGTGTTCTTGGGTTGCAAAAGGATTCACAAATATTTGGCAAGGATGTGTGAATCAAAACATGAGTCTTGGGACTCAAAAATATGAAGACTAGGTGTATTTGGACTCTCAAATTCGTCTCCTAAAGTCTTGCAAAACAACTCTCCCGAAGTTGGTATTTATAGGGAAATACATGAAGAGACCCACGATTTTAAACTGCTAAAATTCTATCCAGCGTACAGGTACCCCAAACCGGTTCGGGTACCCCTGCGAACCGGTTCGCCCCCCCGAACCGGTTCCAAGCTGGGTTCGGGAAAGTGTGCTGGGAACAGGTGCTTAAACACTTAGAAAAATTCCCAGAATTTTCAATGAACATATCTCCATTTTCAACGGGCCATAACTTGTTCACCGTAGCTCGGATTGAGGTGTCGTTTCTTCCAGTATCTTTGTTGCGGCAAGCTCTTCAACTTTCCAGTTGACCGGTCCTCTGGACGATGGCTGTAAAATTACCAATTTTCCCTTGAACATCCCTATCATGCCTTGTTTGACTGATTTGACTTCTCTTGCGTTCCACTTGCATTACGAGCCTACAATCAAGGAACGTGAAGTCGTTGATGCAGATGAGGGACATATTAGTGGAGATAATGCATGCTTGATTCCCAGAATTCGGATAGAGGCCGTCATGTGAGATCGTGAGGTGACGTGCCAAATGTAGCGGCGTACGACATAAATAAATGAAACATTTCGGACATGAGAAAAATGTCCTTACAAATCTCCCCCTATGTCTATGCCGGTACATACATAAAAAATCCGAATTATCAAATATGAAATTGTCTATACAAATCAACCCTACCATGAACCCAAAACTGGAAAAGGTACAAATGAATAGTCTTCATCGTTTGTTCTTCAATTCTTCAGGAATCTCAAAACTTTTCTCATCAGGGTGTGCAACATATAGATCTGCAATCTTCATACCTACACACATGAGACAAAGCAAATACCACGTGACATATCGAGTTTGAAATGAGATAATATGGATATCAATATATGATAAAAACATAAGCAACATCTCAAAAACTCCCCCAAAATTCAAACTCCCCCATAATATGATAATTCTTTCTCCCCCTTTTTATGATGTCCCCAAATAGACAAATTAGAGAAATAAATCAAATAAGTAAGTGCGGGGTGTCACTAGGATAAAAGCACACCATGAATAAACAGAAAGCACCCAAGTCGATGATAGCATAAATGAAGTGGTGTGATAAAATTCGATAGGAAAATCAATGCATACAAACATGACATATGTGCACGATGAATATTGGATATTCCTAGAGAATGAACTCAAATGCTTCCTTTGGTGTAAAAGAGTGACAGTATAAGATATTGACTCAATCAAATCAACAAATCAAAGCTCAAAATGATTTTCACACCAATAACGTCCAAAATGATTTTATGCTTTTTCAGGACTTTCAAGGAAGTGCAAACCCGTTTAAAGATTCTCCAACCAAACTCCCTCAGATATAATTTTGAATAGAGGCATTCTAAATTCTCAAACTTTGGAGAATTGATGGTGAAACCTAAGTGGCCCATATTTGGCATGAATTGATTTTTATTGCCTGTAAATTTTTTCGGGCTCTTTTAACCTCTTTGGACCTCGGATATTAAAATTCCTCCATTTTTTAGGTCCTTTTTAACGGTGGCTTTTGCGCAAAGGATAGATGATTACCTTTCGCAGCCCCTCCCCGTTATACAAAAACACACAGTCTCACCAAAACGGTTTTTACATGCATTCCAATCTTGTCAAGTTTTATCGCATATAGTACATTGTATAGACAGGATTGAGATGAAAACACGCAAGCCAACATGAGATAGACAAGTGAAATAATCAAATATAGTCGTGCATGTGTGCAATAAAGGATATAGGAGTCAAACATGTAGGAAGATATCACTAATTACATCTCAAAGACTCCAATCAATGAAAAGCACATGGATGAAATGATGTAGCCTCTCAAATCTCTATCAAACAGTCACATGGATATATGGAATGAAGTTGTGACTTGGCTAACTTAAATGCTCATCCATAAAAGGTGCAAAAACAGAAAAATCTTTTTGGCCTTTTTCAAAAAATATTATCAAAATAAAATCTTTTTGTGCTTTTTCTCAAAATTTTTCTTAAAGGAAAATCTTTTTGTATTTTTCAAAAGAAATATAAAAAGCAACAAGAGTAAAACAAAGCTGTACAACTAAGCAATGGTACATATAAAACAGACTAGCAATAGGAAGCATATGATATGAACATGAAGGAGCATCCTATTTTAGACATAGACCAACCCCTCAGTCAACTGTGCAAATCCCTAAAGATTTCCTAAGACTCTCAAATCTAAGGGCATATAAAGGTTTCGTGAAAATATCGGCTAACTGACGGTCGGTGGGAACAAAACTCAGGGATACGACTTTATCTTCAACTAACTGACGTATAAAGTGCTCATGTATCCTGATGTGTTTTGTGCGCGAATGCTGAACTGGATTGTGGGATATGTGTATCGCGCTCTTGTTGTCACATGAAATGGTCATGGTGTCCTGTGATATCCCATAATCCTCCAGCATTTGCTTCATCCACAAGAGTTGTGTGCAACAACTCCCGGCGGCTATGTACTCAGCCTCCGCAGTGGACAAAGAGATGGAAGTTTGCTTCTTGCTCAGCCAGGAGACAAGAGCAGAACCAAAATAGAAACACCCACCAAAAGTGCTCCTACATCCATCTACATCCCCAGCCCAATCGGCATCCGAATAGGCGGACAAACGGTCATCGGTATCAAAGGAATACCAAATCCCGTATGAGAGAGTCCCACTTACATATTTAATAATACGTTTTAGAGCAAGTAAATGTGACTCTTTTGGGGATGCCTGATATCACGCACAAACTCCAACACTAAAGGCGATGTCGGGACGGCCGGCGATCAAGTAGAGAAGACTATCTATCATACTCCGATATAAGGTTTGCTCTACGTCCTTGCCTAAAGTGTCCTTACTAAGCTTGGTAGTGGTACTCATAGGTGTACGGGCATGCTTAGCGGAGTCTAAACCAAATTTCTTCACTAGGTCTCTAGCATACTTGGATTGGGAGATGAACATCCCATCCTCTAGCTGACGAACCTGGAGACCAAGGAAGAATGTAAGCTCACCAACCATGCTCATTTCAAACTCACTTTTCATCTCCTCCTCAAAGTGATGAGCATGCTGGGAGCATGTGGATCCAAAGACTATGTCGTCCACATAGACCTGGGCAACCAAAATAGCACCGTCATCTCTCCTGACGAACAACGTCATATCTACTCCCCCTCTCTTGAAGCCACGAGCTAAGAGATAGGAAGTAAGCCTCTCATACCAAGAACGGGGTGCTTGCTTCAAACCATACAAGGCTTTCCTCAGATAGTAGACGTGCTCAGGGTGCTGAGGGTCTTCAAACCCTTTTGGTTGTTCCACATAAACCTCCTCCTGTAGAATGCCATTAAAAAAGGCACTCTTGACATCCATCTGATACACCTTAAAGCGCAGATGACATGCGATGGCGAGCAGAAGACGGATGGACTCAAGCCTCGCAACAGGAGAAAATGTCTCCCCAAAGTCTACACCCTCTATCTGTGTATAGCCTTGAGCGACCAACCTAGCCTTATTTCTGATTATGGTACCATATTCATCCATTTTGTTCTTGAAAATCCACCGGGTACCTATCACATTAGTCTCACTAGGTCGGGGGACTAATTCCCAGACATTATTCTTTTTAAACTGAAGCAACTCATCCTGCATAGCAGATATCCAGTGTTCATCCTTGAGTGCTTCTTTATGGTTCTTGGGCTCGACTTTGGACGTGTAGCAAAGATGGCTAACAACGTTCTCTAGCTGAGCACGAGTCTTGACCCCTAGAGTGGGATCACTAACAATGGCAGAAGGGTCATGACTCTTGCGAACCCAAGAAGGTGTGTCCCCTAACACAAGAGTAGGATCCACAGAGTGTGAGAGAGGAACAGGTAAATCACTGTCAGAACAATCCTCATCCTCACACTTAAGGTTAGGATCAATAACCGTCGAAGGTTCATCATCTTGCACGGTAATGTTTATTGATTCCATAACCCTAGAGCTCTGCAGGTTAAATACCCGGTATGCTCTACTATTCGATGAATATCCTAGAAATATTCCCTCGTCGCTCCGGGAGTCGAACTTTCCTAATTGCTCTCTATCCCGTAGGATGTAGCATTTACTCCCAAAAACACGGAAATACGCCAGGTTGGGCTTCTTGCCGGTCCACAGCTCATAAGGTGTCTGTAGTGTGTGTGGACGCAAATAAACCCTATTCACCATGTGGCATGCAGTAGACACTGCCTCTGCCCAAAATCTCCTAGAAACTTTACGACCTAGAAGCATAGATCTAGCCATCTCTTGGATCGTTCTATTCTTTCTCTCAACAATCCCATTTTGCTGAGGAGTTCTCACAGTAGAAAACTCATGTTTGATCCCAAGGCTATCACGGTACAAATCCACCTTTGCTTCCTTAAATTCAGTGTCGTTGTCACTACTTATTTTGTTAATAGTGACACCGTGTTGATTTTGCAGGACATGGCACTTAGTCGTTAAGAAATCTACAACATCGGATTTCTCTCTCAGAAAACCTACAATGGAGTACCTGGAGAAATCATCTACCATCACGAGGATGTACCTCTTACCACCTAGACTCTCAGTACGAGTGGGACCCATAAGATCCATGTGAATCAACTCCAGAACACGAGAGGTGGTAATGGAATGCAACTTCCTATGAGGACTACGCATTTGTTTTCCCAACTGACAGGGTTCACAAACGGTTGAAGTTGACTTTCCAATAGATGGTAAGCCACGTACTAGGTCCTTTTTAGATAAACGATTAAGATCTCTAACGTTCACGTGACCTAGACGTTGGTGCCACAGATCCATAGGAGTGATCGTGGCGCTGTTGCAGACAAGTGAGGATGTGGGCTCAGTCCCATAACAATTATCCTCGGTCCTCACCCCTTGCATCAATAGTTTACCGGTTTGATTGTAGACTTTACACGCGTCCCGGTCAAACTTTACTGCAAGGTCAGTGTCGCACAGCTGGCTAATGCTGAGAAGGTTTGCTTTCAAACCTTTGACGTACAAAACATTTTCTAGCTTAGGAAAACTAGGTAACTCGATAGTACCTCGTCCTATAATGCTAGACTTACTCCCATATCCAAAGGTGACTCTGCCATCTTGATAGTCCTCAAGAGTAGTAAAAAATGAGGCATCACCTGTCATGTGTCTAGAGTAACCACTATCAAAATACCACTGAGAGGTATTATGTGCTTTGAGAGCAACATGAACAACAAAAGCCTTTTTATCTTTCTTAGGTAACCAAATCGAGATGACCTTTTGTTTGCCTTTGTTGTTGTTGATTTTAGCTGGAATGTGAGAAGCATTCACTAACGGCAAAGAGATCCGTCGAAATTCTTCCATTAAACTTTGAGTCGTGGCAGCTAAGAACTCAACTCGCTCTCTCAGACTAGAAAACTCATCAGTATGACGTGGTGGAGCAGTAGTACGTCGTGTTCGACCCATGCTATAGCAAGTTTCCCTAAGGTGGCCTTTTCTTTTGCAATAAGTACAAAAGAGCACAGTCAAAGGCGGACCTTGGTTTGCTTTTCTTGGTCGAACTCTCCTTCGAGGTTTTTTACGGTGACCATAAGGAGTTGTAGTAAACTCAGGAACTGGTCCAGGTGCAATTTGGGTCGTGGAGGCACCATCATATCCAATTCCTTAACGATCACCAAAACCTAAAGCGGGGCCGAGGAGCATCTTTCCCATCTTCCCAGATTTGTCCTCGTTTTGTACCTTGACTTCCCGTGCTTTCTCAAGGTCATGAGTCAGCCGGGCAACAAGGGCTTCAAGTTTCTTTCGAGTCTCCACGGAGGAATGGAGCTAACTCGTAAGACTAGCCACTTGATTAGTCAAGTCCCCTCTCTCTTTCTCTAAAACACTCTCTCTCTCTCTCTAAACAGAATCTCTTTCCCGACACATGCAGATTCTCTCTCTCTCAGGGCGGTGCAAGTGGATAACTCACTTTCTCTTGCTTTCTTTAAATCTTCCTCTAAGCAGGTGATCTTAAGAACTAACACTTTGTTACGCTTTTTAGTTTTAAATGACTAAGAATATAACTCAGCGTAGGCGCGTTGTATATCACTCTCGCTCTCACTTGTGTCATCCTCCCCCTCACTCACATCGATCTCACTATCGAGGTGTCCCTGTGAAGCATCATCCTCAACGTCGTGAGGAGAACTAGGAGTGCTCACTTGGCTGGCCATGAATGCGGTGAAGTTACACTCATGCGGTGACTCATCTCCAGAATCCACCGTCTCGACCTCACTGTCGTCACTAAGGGTAGCATTAAGAACAGCTTTCCCTTTCTCTCTATTCAGACGATTGGCACACTCAAAAGCTCTATGACCCCTACCATCACACTCAAAACATCTCTCACTTTCTTTCAGAGGAGGATTTTTGGAAACTTTTTCATTTTTCTTTTCAAACTTATTTTTCTCAAATTTCTTTTTATCTTTAAAATTGCCATTTTTCTTAAATTTGAGAATCCTGTTGAAATTTTTTGCGAAAAGAGCCAAATCATCTAAGTCAAAATCTCACTCAGAATCTGACGTGTCAGTCTCTCTCTTTCTAGATGACTCTACCCTCTTTTTAGCTGACCCCTCACTCCTTCTCTCTTGGGCTTTAAGAGCAATTCCCTTATCTTTAAATTTAGCATTTTTAGGGAACATATCAATTTCATCAGTTTGCAAATCTCCTACAAGTTCTTCCAATTTTAGCATATTTAAATTACCCATAGAAGGCACAGTGACTTTAGGGATAAAACGCTTAGGCAAAGAACGAAGAATTTTTTTAACAACTCTAGCATTCGGAATATGTTCACCAAGATTAAAACTAGTATTCACAATGTCAGAAAGTCTAGCATAAAATTCATCAAAGCATTCAGAATCATGCATGGTGATTGTTTCAAATTGAGTTGTCAAGTTTTGCAACTTAGACTCTTTCACAGTATTAGTTCCTTCATGGGTGAGTTGTAAAACATCCCATGCCTATTTTGACGTGGTACACGTCATTATGCGTTTGAACTCATCAGGTGTGACAGACCCAGAAATAGCACTTAGACCCTTAGAATTAAAAGATGACCATTTAATTTCTTCATCAGTCCAAGAAATGTCAGGTTTCAAGTTGGTCACATTATCAACAGTCACGGTGGGAGGAGTCCACCCTCGTTCAACCAAAATCCATGCACGTTTTAAAGCCGACCTCATACGGGCTTTTCAATAAGCATAATTTGTCCCGTAAAAAACAGGCATTTTATAATATGACTTCTCCATTTGAACACGCACAGTTTCAAAAATCATTTTTTTCAGAAAATTGATATCTTAGAAAAATTTTGTGGAAAAAGGAATACGCGATAGATTAGCGTAACCTGCTCTGATACCAATTTGAAAAATGTGTGTGCTCGCGTTCAAATGATCAAATTATATATAAAACCCTTTTAACACAAACAAACCCTAAACATGCAGCAGTATGTGATTGAATAAATTGATAATCTACGCAAGAACATTTAAACACATGCAATTAAGGAAAAATCCCCCTCAGGGGCAAAACCATTTATTTTCACTATAATTTGTAAGAAAACGGCTTACAATCGGATTACAATGAAAATACAAGTTGACTAAGAATTACCCTAGGGTATCGAATTTTGTAGTCGCGGCTGGAATTATCCCTTTCCAGTAGGGCTGCAATGAAGAAGAAGAACGGTCTCCTCCATAAGGGTTGAACAAACCAAAGTTGTGTTCTTGGGTTGCAAAAGGATTCACAAATATTTGGCAAGGATGTGTGAATCAAAACATGAGTCTTGGGACTCAAAAATATGAAGACTAGGTGTATTTGGACTCTCAAATTCGTCTCCTAAAGTCTTGCAAAACAACTCTCCCGAAGTTGGTATTTATAGGGAAATACATGAAGAGACCCACGATTTTAAACTGCTAAAATTCTATCCAGCGTACAGGTACCCCGAACCGGTTTGGGTACCCCTGCGAACCGGTTTGCCCCCCCGAACCGGTTCCAAGATGGGTTCGGGAAAGTGTGCTGGGAACAGGTGCTTAAACACTTAGAAAAATTCCCAGAATTTTCAATGAACATATCTCCATTTTCAACGGGCCATAACTTGTTCACCGTAGCTCGGATTGAGGTGCCGTTTCTTCCAGTATCTTTGTTACGGCAAGCTCTTCAACTTTCCAGTTGATCGGTCCCTGGACGATGGCTGTAAAATTACCAATTTTCCCTTGAACATCCCTATCATGCCTTGTTTGACTGATTTGACTTCTCTTGCGTTCCACTTGCATTACGAGCCTACAATCAAGGAACGTGAAGTCGTTAATGCAGATGAGGGACATATTCGTGGAGATAATGCATGATTGATTCCCGAAATTTGGATAGAGGCCGTCATGTGAGATCGTGAGGTGACGTGCCAAATGTAGCGGCGTACGACATAAATAAATGAAACATTTTGGACATGAGAAAAATGTCCTTACATAAATAAATATTTTTCTTTTTTCTTTTTTCTAGTAAATGTTGCGGCTTAAAACTTTTGAAAAATAATTTTGACAAAAAACTTAAAAACTCCGCTCCAACACGTAGAAAATTTGGGATGAAAAATATCCCAATATTCTAAGTGAAATGCTAAGGAATAAATACACAACATTTACCAAATTCATCCTGCGGAGGCTTGATTGTTGAAGAAAACTAATATTCGGATCCGTATTGTTGCATATATGATCTTGAACATTCTTCGACGGTTGTAGCGGTATACGACATACTAATTGATAACGAACATTTATAAAATTATGTCCTTACAAATCTCCCCCTAGTCTATGCCGGTACAAAATAAAAACATCTGAATTATCAAAACATAAAATGCCTATACAATCTAATACCCTCATGAACCCAAAAATGAAAAGGTGCAAACATGTAGGTCTCAAAACTTTTCTTCAAAGTCTTCAACATCAAATCTTCAAACTTTTCTCACCAAGGTGTGTAACATATGATCTTACATTGTTGTACCTACACACATGAGACAATGCAAATACCTCGTGACGCATCGATTTGAAATGATATAAAAATACATCAATCGTCATAATCAAATCTCCCCCATAATTCGTTCCCCCCCTTTTTATTTATTCGAAATAGGCAAGGAAACGAATAAAAAAAATATGGAGTTATCACGATAAAGATGCATAGAAAATAGGGATCAAACTACGCTCATGCAAAGAGTAACTCAAAAACTTTCACAACCTAATTTTTATTTTTCAATTTTTTGTCTAAAAAAAGCAAAAATCACACACCATGAATTTACACTAAGACAACCAAATCATGGAAACAAAATGAATGGGTGTGAACATATTTGATAGGCAAATGAAAACATTCAAACATAATATATATGCACGATGTATACGTGTACTCCTAATGAATGAATCTCAAAATCGTCCTTAGGTGTTAAAAGTGTTGAATTTAAATGACATCGACTCAATCCATCAACACATCAAAGTCAAAAATGATTCCCACACCAATAATGTCTAAAACTATGAATGATTTTTCATGACGCTATCAGGACGTGCAAACCCATTTTTCATTTCTTTCCATCCAAACTCCCTCATAAATAATAATCATTTATTTTTCTTTTGAGGTGGCCTCTTTTTGGCATATTTATCTTTTTATTGCCTTTAAATTTTTTCGAGATCTTTTAAAACTATGGATTTCATGACGAGTTAAATTTGAACTCTCGCAGCCCTTTCCCGTGATTCACTCATCATATTTTGTTGCAATTCAATTCCTCACGGTAAACAGTTTTTACATGCACTACTTCCATTGTCAAGTTTTATCGCATATGGTTCGTTTTAAAGACAAAATTGAGATGATAAAACTCCGAACAATATGTGATAAACAGGTACAATAATTAAACAAATTCGTGTAAGTGTGTATTAAAGGAACTCATGAGTCAAACATGTATTTAGTATCAACAAATCACATCTCAATGACTCCAAATATTCCAAAGCACAAAATGAAATGATGATGCATATCAAAACACTATTAAATCATCACATGGATATGGAATGAAATTATGACCCACTCATCCTAAATGTCCATTCATATATGGTGTAAGACAAAATGCAAAACTCTTTTTGTCTTTTTCAAAAATATTAAGAAAAAAGTATTTTTGTATTTTTCAAAAAATTTCAAAAAGAAAAAATCTAATACAAAAAATAAAGTGCACTGGAAATAGGCAAAACAATATCATCATGCAGTTCAATCTATGCTAGTTAACAAGTTTGAACCTCAACCATTAGGTCCGGTGAAGTTTTTCAAAGATGGTGACATCCTATGAAAAACCTCCATCAAATCATGTGAAGTCTTGAACAAAAACTTTATCTGCTCCCTAATATGTGCAAACTCTCTCCTGTAATCATCTAGAGCGTCAGGTGTGGGTGTGTGTGTGTGAATACGTGTAGTAGCAAAATGTGACACATGACCCAACTTAAAATAAAACTCCTTAAGGTGTACTCTTTTCTTCAAATGTGTGCAAACATAAACAGGCTTAAGTACACCTCTCTCAAAATGTCTCCACGAGTTATCCTATTTAGTACGAGACGCGTAGGTGGATTGGGTTGAGATCCATGTGAGTCAAATACTAAAGCGGGAACCGACTCGGGTGTAACATGTGAAGTGGATGCACCATCATGGTTTATTCATAAACTCTCACCACTACCCAAAATGGGATTGAGAACCATCTTTCCTTCATTCTTAAATGTGTTCTCGAAAGTGACTTTAACCTCCAGAGCGTCCTTAAGATCACTCTCTAATTTTGACACGCGGGTTATAAGTTCACTCTTTTTCCAGCCTAAAGCTATCAACTATTCACTCAAAGAAACCTTCACATTCTCGAGTTGACTCGCTTTCTCCTCAAACTCCCTCAAAATCTCTAACTCTCTCTCCAAGTCTTTCACCCTAAGACTCAACTCCTTATTCAATTTTTTAGTCTTTAAGGTCTTGGCATATAAATCTCTAAAAGTGATATGGATCTCACTAGCGTACTCAATCTCTCCATCGCTAGAAACACTCAAATCATCCTCGGGGGTTTCACGTGCACAAGTGTCCTCAACCTCTTGGGACAAATTGGGTGTGCTCTCGTGACTAGCTAAAAAGGCAACAAACTTTCCTTGTGAATTTTCATCCCCGGTATCACTCACCTCTTCCTCACTATCACTAAGGGTGGCTGGCATAGCAACTTTCTTGCCCTCTCGCCTAAGTCTAGTGGGACACTCAAACGACTTATGCAATTTTCCCTCACACTCAAAACAAGTTACTTTTTCTAAATATCCCTCACCCTTTTTCTCTTTCTCACCGCTTTCTTTGGCCTTGTCTTTCTTTTTCTCAAAAAAAAATTTATTAGAAGAATTTTGTTTTGAAAACTTGAGAAAGTTTTTAAAATTCTTTGCAAGCATGGCCTTATCAAAATTATACTCACCCTTAGACTTTGACTCACAAGAACTAACTTTCTTTTTCTTTTTAGACTGGGCTTTAAGTGCTAGCCCTTTATCCTTAGGCTTGACAGTGTCAGGAAACATGTCAATTTCATATGTCTGGAGGTCTCCAACCAACTCTTCTAATTTTAGACAATTCAAATTACCTAAGGTATTTAAAATAGTCACTTTAGGGATAAAATATTTTGACAGTGATCTTAAAATCTTTTTAACCACTCGTGTATCGGGTATAGGATCACCAATATTAAAACTAGTGTTGACAATGTCAGACAAATATGCATAAAAATTATCAAAACACTCAGTCTCAAGCATGGTAATTGTTTCAAATTGAGTAGTTAAATTTTAAATTTTAGACTCTTTGATCGCGTTAGTGCCTTCGTGGGCGAGTTGTAAACCATCCTATGCTTTTTTAGACATGGTGCACGTCATAATATGTCGAAACTCGTCAGGGGTGACGTGTCTGAAAATTGCACTAAGCCCATGTGAATTAAAAGTGATCAACCTAAACTCATCTTCAGTCTAGTCTGACACAAGTTTTAAATTCCTGACATTATTAGCAGTGGCAGTGGGAGGAGTCCTACTCTTTCACAAATTAACCAAACTCTCTCATTGATTACTTTTAAATGTGATCTCACGCGGGCTTTCCAGTAAGCATAATTAGACCTGTCAAAAATTGGCAACCGGTTATATAAGTTTTCACTTGGAAATATTTGCGGCAATTTAAAAAAAAATATATCACACAAATTTTGCGGAAAAAATAAGAATACACAATAAATTAAAGTAATCTTCTCTGATACCAATTTGTAAAAAGTGATGCGCCGTGTGAGATATCGATTTAAATAAATTCTCAAATTCCAACTACAAACTTATTTAATTGAAATCAATTTTAAATCAAATAAAATCATCCCCTGAACATGCAACTACGTGTGTGCATGTGTCAACTCATCATAAACACAAATATACTAACTCACAGATTTCAAGAAAAATCCCCGAAGGGCTAAACCTTTTATTTCACTATAATTTGTAAATCACAATTTAAACGGATTACAATGAAATCTGCAATAAGTTTACCTCAGCAAACCTACATAGACGCGTAGTCTAGAGTCAGCAGTGGATTCCACGCAACAAACGCACATGAAGCGCAGTCTAGTTTTTTGCAAGGATCCACACGCAGCGAACCTCAATGACCCCAGTCTTTTGGTGTAGAGATGCACTCCACAAAGGTTGAACAATATAAAAGTATATTCTTGGGTTCCATAACAATTCACAAAAACATTGGGATCTTGTGAATTGAAAATAAAAAGGTTTAAGAACCTAAAAGTGAGAAGAAAAATGTTTCTGCAGTAGGAGTTTCGTCACTATTTAAGATTGCAGGTCTTCTTATTAAAATAGAAGTTGGAAAAGTCTTTTTATAGAAAATCTAAGGCGGTGCGTCGCTCGAATGAAATAAGGATCTCGCTCGAACGAGGACACGTGTCGCTCGAATGAGCTTCGCGTGAAACTGGATGTGGTTTGAACGACAGTCTCTATCGCTCGAACGAGCAATTAAATAAATATTTTTCTTTTTTCTTTTGGCTAGTAAATGCTGCGCCTTATAACTTCGAAAAATAATTTCGAGGACACTTAGAAATTTTTTGATGAAAAATATCCCAATATTCTAAGTGAAATGCTAAGGAATAAAAACACAACCTTTACCAAATTCATCTCGCTGAGGCTTGATTGTTGAAGAAATTTGCTATTGGGATCCGTCTTGTTGCATATGTGATCTTGAACATTCTTTGATGTTTGTAGTGGTATACGACATACTAATTGATAACAGACATTTATAAAATTATGTCCTTACATGTGTAGGTATTCTTCAACGATGCGAGATTTCAACATTACATCACATTCAGACACCTCATGGTTGCCGGACCTACATATACCAATCCTTGTCCTGTAATTTTTTTATTTTGAGTTTTATGAGATGACGACTTGATGTCCCGGATTAGGCATTTCACTTTTTGGATTTTGTCCCAGAATAGTCAAAGGGGGAGATTTATAAGGACCAAAATTTTCAATTGAGTACATTTGTATGTAATTGACTTATTCCCAGAACAAAACTAGTTTGAGTTATAGATAGATTTTTATATTGTCACGGTCTCCACATAGTCTATGAAGTGTTTGTTTAGAAGACATATAGTGGCAAAGCTTCAAAGATATATCTTGTCGAGTTTTAATGGTCCACATTTCACGTCTTCATATCACATTGCATTACGAAATACTCTTAGGTATGAATGCATAATATTTATGGGACTCGAAAAATGTTTTGACGGATGGAAACTTTATTAAATATGATTTTAAAATGTTTGAAATCGTTTATTCTAAGCTTATCTGATGTTTACAGCCGTGTGAAATCTCACCTTGGTTTTTGAGACTTCAAATGACATGTGATGTCATTTGAACGACATCTCTCAGTCGTTATAATGACATATGCATATCGTTCGAATGACCTGTCGACTTTAGTTTATTATTTAAGGCAGTGTTTGCTCAAAATTTTAAAATGTGTGAAAAACCAAAATGCAGAATAGAACAATTACATTTTTCTGCATAAGTTTTTTAAGGTTTTCAAAGATTAAAACCATCATTAGTGTTTAAAGCTCTGAGCTTTCATATACAGTTGCTATAGAGAACTTATTTTCACCATCTGGAGTTTGTTCATCCATATTGAAGAAGTTGTTCATTGGGTTTTGTAGTGAAGAAGCAGAGGAATCCGTGTTTCGAATCGTAGACGGTTGTCAAAGTTGCATCGGTGGACAACGAGGCACTCATGGATACGTGTGTTGTGGATGAGTACCGTGGAAGGATTTCTACATGGCACTGTGGATGAGCGGTTAAAGTGAACAAGAGCATCAAGACTTGTGAGGATCGAGTCGATGTGTAAGTCTGTCTGTCTTCCTTTGTAAAAATGTGTCATAGTGATTGTTTGGATTGGGTCGTCCAAGGTTTTTTCCCTTTGTGGTTTCCTGGTTCATTAGACATTGTGAACTTTACTTTATTTTACTTACTTTAATGACCTAGAAGCATGTTTAGGATTAAACAAGATAAAATTGGGCTTAATTGAAGTTGGTTCACAAACTTGGTGCGTGTTAAATTTAGAAAAACGTTTTTGAAAGAAAAAATATTTTATCACCTTCAAAAACACTTTAAAAAAGGGTCCTACACATATATTTCACTTGCTAATATTCTAGCACTTTTAAGTTTGCACGATTAGTATTTCTAGGTTTATTTGAGTATGGCGAGTATATTGCAATTTTTATTTTCCTTTTGTGAATAAAGAGGGGGGGGGGGTTGATAGATTTTTCTGTAAGGGGGAGAAGATTTTAGTTTGAAGGGGAGAGAATTTTAATAATCAAATTTAGGGGGGATTACAAGTAAATTTTACATGTGCATGCAATTGTACTTTTACTTACTCATCTTGATTAAGTATTATTGTATCTCTTGTATTTTTTTTATAATTCAAGCAGTGTACTACATGTGTAGGCAACATGGATCGAACTATATAATTAATAACGTATCAATCATATCATGCAAATTGAGTCTCGAGGGTTGGAGACTGGATATCCATTGATGTATATGAAGATGTTTTTATCCCATTTTATTTTGGATAGTTTTGATTTATTTATATTGAGTTGTTTTTTTGTCACTTGATAAAGGGATAGATTTGTAAGAACAAAGTTATCGTATTGTCACAATTCCAGTCAACAAAATGGGGGTCAAGTGTGTCATAATTGATTGAAGATCTTCCACATGAACGAATTCTACGTCAATGACAAAAGAACATCAAAGTTAAATAAAAACATCAATCACACCAATGCACAAGCCATACTGAGAGTGTAATATGCTCGAAATCTAAATGGAGTGAAGGTATCCAATTAAAATTATTTCCATAATATAAGTAATATTTTTTGTTAATTCCTTTTAGGTACAAAGAAGACAACCTAGGTTTATGTGATGAAAGTTAACCAATTATATAAATTGTATTTATCATCAAATATAGGTGAGTTAATATAATTGCGGAATAAGGTAAAAAAATCACACAACACCATGTCATATGAGAAAAAATCTACAACGGGAAAAAACCTCGGACTGAATGCAACGACTAATATGGTAGATTATTACAAATAGAAGATAATAAATTACAATCAAACAATGTAGTGACCGACTATCAACTATTTTTCACCATATCCTATGAGAAGAGTACCAATAGATGGAGAATGCTGCACAACCGCAACCGGTTTTGGACTCTTCCAATGTCTTTCGAATCTACGCCACAAAATCAATATCCTCTTTGAAGTAGAAGCCGAACTTTGTTGAGAATACACTAATTCTTAAACTACCGCTTTCTAGGATCAGAGTTATCCTAAATATTTTTAAAGTGTTTGAAATAATTTAGCATACTCAAACCTCAAAATGTATTTTTGAGATATTCACACAAGTCTCTGAAGAGCAACAATACTTGTATTCTTGTTTAAAAACGAAGGTAGAAGTTTTTAGGTTTCAATAGAACTTGTGATTAAAGTTTGAAATTAAACACCTCAAAAAATGAAAAAGAGAAATGTGAAGAAGAAAAACCATGGTTTAACTAATTAGAGTTTTTAAACTCAGAAAATAAATTTCTTAAAATTTTCCTCTTTGATCAAGTGTTTTTTCTCTATAAAAATTTGTCAATATTTTTTCTTTAATGTTTGGATGAAGATGGGTATTATGATATTAATCTATTTATATATATCAAGCTCTTCCAAGTGTGGAAGCTAAGCCTAAGACAAGCGGGGACGATGATATCACAAGAGAGATAAAATTACCTAAGTTTAGAGAAGATTTGGCTACCAAGAAGGTCTTCATAGCTCCCCAAAGTATATTTTTGAAATATTTACTTTATTAGACCAAACTTGCTGCCAGCAAATTATCTTCATTGGAGAGACTACTTTCATCGCCGAGATGATTTATTAGCGAAGGAAGTCACAAGGATAAAAAGCCAAGTCTGGGGTAAAAACTCTTGTTGACCATGTGACCAACAAACTTAGGAATTTATTAAAGAGAAGTCCTACTTCGCTGAGGCGAGCGATCAACGAAAGTCCCCATAATTTGATTAGGGCAATAAAAAGCTATGAAAGTTTGAACCTTACTCAAAGCTTAATATAATTTACTCATGAAAGAACTTTTACTGTATATTTTCTATATGAATACTATACTTGCGTATGTATATCACCTTATACAAAAAACAAACCAAAACATAGACACATAAATCAAATATTCATATTAAGAAAAGGTTAATTTGAATATGATAACGTCTTAAATTCTTTTAAAATGTCCAAATACCTCAACCAAGTGGAAATACTAATATGTGATCATGTCGATGTCAAGTTGAGAAGAATAAGCTTATCTTGAGAAAATGTAACGTAGTTGTTCTATATCGGAACGAACTCAAGGACTAAAAAACATAAAATATATTTTCAAATGGAATAAGGCTAGCCAATTATGCATGAGAAACATAAGTATACAAATACTCTTACACACACCACATGTAGTACAAGTGAGAAAAATAAATGTTTAAAAAGTAAAATAAGTATATCTTTGGTGGAATTTTTAAGATTTTTTTCTGGAATTTTTTTTAAGGATTTTCCTTAGTGTCTGTCTGGAGTATGTTTAGCATTGATACTTGAAAAATCCCATAAATATTTTCAACCTACATGTGTTTTGTAATAGATTTTAAGAGGAAAAGACGAAAGACAAACAGTAGGCTCCGGGACTAGTCCGCGGCTAGGCCGCGACTTTCTCCCTCCACGGATGCACATCATACGTGCGCGATCGGGCATGCTCCTAGCATGAAACACATCCAATTGTTGCGGGGTTGACACGTGACCCACTGTGAATGGTTCATGACTGTTGGTTGGTGTGGTTTGACTTAATCTCTTATTTTAAACTTTCTTTTATTGATTTTTAAACTCCTTTTTGAGTGTTTCTTTTTTACAAAACTCTTGAAAAGTTATCCCCAATTTTTTATAAAATATAATTTCGTCATTGGTTTTTCAAGACATCATTTTTTATTTACGAATAACCTTTTATGAGTCTTTAAACCCTAAAAAACTCCCAAGCCAACTGCTTGGAATTTTTGTTAATTTTTCATGATTTAAGCAACACTTTTACACATATAATTGAAGATTCAAATGGTTTTTTCTTCAATCAAAATTCTTCCCACAATTTAAGCATCAAATATGTCGTGATGTAGGCTTTAGTTGAGATAAAAAAATTGTTGCGTTGAAGATTGGTGAGCCAATTGAATTGGGTTGTGATCCATGGCACGTTTGCTTCAGAAGAAGACTGGTGAGCGAGTGAGTCAGATTTGCGATTCAGATTCAGTTGCAGACGCATCCATTTCATAAATTGGTGGATACTGAGGCTCGAGGGTTATATTTATCAAGTCAAACTTGTGGTGAAGATTGACAAAGCTAGTATTGCGGAGGTCGAAGGTTCATAACGAAAATAGTTTGTGGCTGCGATCAAATAGGGGTTGTAAGTCATGTATGTCCTTCTGTAAAACTCATTTTTTTGTTCTAGTGGACTCGTGATTGTGGTGTGTGCGTGTGATTTTCCTGTGAGGGTTTCCACGTTAAATGACCGTGTCCCTATTGTGTGATTGCTTTTATATTTCCCCCATCGTTATTTTCTATCACCTAATATGGAATTTGGACCTAATTAAATAATTTGATAAATTATAAAATTTGACTTAATTAATTTAATTGGAAATAGGGTTATTTAATTTGCTCCTTTATTTACTATACTTTGATTAATTCAAATTGAATTAATATTTTTTACCCTTGATAGATTGTTAATCAGAATTAAAATTGATAATAATTAATATTAAGATTAACTAAATTTTATCGACCCATAGGAAATCATTTTTCAACAACTTCTACTAATATATCTTTATTATACCTCTAATATGATAGTATTAGATGAGTTAATGAGACTTTAATGTTTGCTATTATTTTCTCTCTCATCTTGACATTGTGTTCTTTAAAACTAAAAAAATGAATAAATCAAAAATCTCTTTGAAAGAAAGAAATAAATGAATCAAAAGTCTCTTGAAAACTAAAAAGATGATTTATTCGAGACCCCATTAGTTAATCTCTCGATCCAACAAAATCTATATTCAATTCATTTCTTTTCACCATTCTTCGCTCAAATCACATTACACAATACTACTACATCTATATAACGTTTTTATTTCTACACAAAAAAGTAAAAAAAAAAGCTTTCAATATTATTTTTTATATAAATAAAAAAAAGTTTTTGGTTATGAAAACATTTTTAATATTGTATTTATAGAAAAAACTTTATGTTTTTATCTATAAGTGACATAAAGTTTTTTAAACTAAAAAAGTAAAAATATGAATAATTGTTTTATATAAAATATGTAAAGTTTTTTGTGAAATTTTATTTATAATAAATAGTTCTTAAGTTAATTTTTTTTTTTCAAAATTTTAAAATTTCTTTTAATATAAAATAAATTGCTTATAAAAACATTCTTAGCGTTTTATTTATAGAAAAAACTTTAAGTTTGTATCAATAACTGACATACAGTTTTTTAAACTAAAAAAAAAATAATAATATGTATAATTTTTTTTACATAAATTAGGTACAGTTGTTTTGAAGTTTTTGCTTATAACAATAAATTAAAAAATCTCTTTAAAACAAAAATAAATGAATAAATCAAAAGTCTCTTGAAAACAAAGAAGATTATCCATTTTAGACGCCATTAATTAATCTCTCGATCTAGCACAATCAAGATTAATTAATCTCTTTTTATCATTTTCGACTCAAATCACATTACACAATGCTACTAATACTACTACATCTATATAAGGTTTTTATTTCTAGTAAAAAAGTTTTCAAAATTTCAAAATTATTTTTTATATAAATATAAAAAGTTTTAATTATAAAAATATTTTTAAAGTTGTATTTATAGAAAAAAATTACGTTTTTATGTATATAATGTTTTTTAAACTAAAAAAAAATTAAAATATATATAATTTAATTTATTTTAAATACGTATATTTTTTTATATTTTTAATTATGAAAATAGTTTTTAAGTTAAAAAAAGTTTTCAAATTTTCAAAATTATTTTCAATATAAATAATTTTTTTTTGCTTATAAAAATATTTTTAACGTTTTATTTGTAGAAAAAAATTTAAGTTTATATCTATAAATGATATATAGTTTTTTAAACTAAAAATAAAAATTATTTATATGGGTCCCATATGGATCCCAATTGACAGTTTTAGAGCTTACGCTATGACAATTCCTATTTATTATTGTGCAAATAAGAAATTCACTCCCTTAACAAATGAGTTTTCGAAAACACAAAATCTCTCTGCTCACATTACAACATGTTTAAGAAAGAAATCTATACATTTGATCTATTATAAGCCAAACTAGGACCTTTGTTTACATTTAAGGTTAAACAAGCAAACATAACCTCTTTCAAAATGATCAAGTTTTATCATTTATTTAAGCATGCAACCGCATGACTTCGGTCTTTTTAATAAATAAATAAGGTCACACTCACATTCCAAGGAAATGAACCAAACTGAAGAAATAGGCTCACACCCACCTTCCATAGAAGAGAACCAATCTCCAGAAATTATAACCAAATATTACTGCAATTTATATTCAAAAGCGCCCAGCTGGTTTTGATTGAAAAACTTTTGTCGAGTTGTGAGCATTCAGTGTACGAATATGCTCTTATTTATAAACTCATACATTAACACAATAACACAATAAATGTTATTGTTTGTGAAAAAGACACATATATACAATTATAAAACAATTTTGAGACAGTAAAATTTATGTGTGTGTGTGTATATATATATATTTATATATATATATATAAAGACACATATTTTTAGTTTAACCCATTTAGTTGTTCAAACACCCATTTATCCAATATGCTCTTATTTTTAAAGGTCTGCGTCAATGGCAAATGTCACTCCTACTCACCCAAACCGAAGATCTCGTGGATCCAAACTCAATTTATTGAATATTCTCTTATTTGTAAAGCTCCGCGCCAGCGGCAACCCATGCCAGCGCAACCCTCCACAAACCGGAGCTCTTGATTGGGGTTATTAGGGGTGGCATGGGGGTGCCGCTAGCGCGGACCTTTAAAAATAAGAGATTATTGAATAAATGAGTGTTTGAGTGACGAAATGGCATACACACACACACACACATACACACACACATTTGTTGACCAACACAGTAAATTTTACTGTGTTGAAATAGTTTTATATATATGTTGAAATAGTCTGGAGGAGATCTATCAAACAACGTCCATGAACCCTATAAAATTTCGAGGGAAAAAAATTACACAAACAGTAAAGTTTACTATATGTACTAAAATATGAAATAGTTTTATATCTATGACATTCTCACATACAGTGACATTTTTTGTGTTAATATTACACAGACAATAAATTTTATTGGTTAAATAAATGGGTCAAATAATCTATAAACTCATATATATATATATATATATATATATATATATATATATATATATATATATATATATATATATATATATATATATATATATATATATATCGTAAAAAAGACACCTATTTATCATTTAGTCACTCAAACACTCATTGATCCAATATTCTCTTATTTTTAAAGGTCCGCGTCAGCGGCACTACATGCCATCCCTACTCATCCCAAACAGGAGCTCCAGCTTGTGGTGGGAAGAGCTGGCATGGGTTGTAGCTGGCGCGAACCTTTAAAAATAAGTGAATATTTGATAAACTGGGTTTGGATCCACCAGATCTTCGATTTGGGGTGAGCAATGGTAGTATTGGCTGCCGCTAACGCGGACCTTTAAAAATAGGAGAATATTGGGTAAATGAGCATTTGCCCGACTAAATGGGTTAAACTAAAAATATATGTCTTTTTTCAGTATATATATATATATATATATATATATATATATATATATATATATATATATATATATTATTTGACCCATTTATTTAGCCAGTATAATTTATTATCTGTGTAATATTAACACAAAAAATGTCACTGTATGTGAAATTGCCATAGATATAAAACTATTCCATATTCTAGTGCATACAGTAAACTTTACTGTTTGTGTAATTTTTTTTCTTCGAAATTTAATAGGGTTCATGAATCTTGTTTGATAGATCTTGGCGAGAAGATTTCAATACATATATAAAACTATTTCAACACAGTAAAATTTACTGTGTTGGTCAATTAATGTGTGTGTGTGTAAAGACATCTATTTATAATTTAAGCCATTTAGTCACTCAAACACTCGTTTATCCAATAATCTCTTATTTTTAAAGGCCGCACCAGCGGCACTCCATGCCACCCCTTATCACCCCAAACAGGAGCTCCGGTTTGTTGTGGGTTGAGCTGGCATGAACCTTTACAAACAAGAGAATATTGAATAAATTGAGTTTGGATCCACGAGATCTTCAGTTTGGGTGAGTAGGGGTGACATTTGCCATTGGCGCGGACCTTTAAAAATAAGAACATATTGGATAAATGAGTGTTTGAGCTACTAATGGGTTAAACTAAAAATATGTATCTTTTTTTCAATAAATGTTACTGTTTGTGAACATGACACATATATAAAACTATAAAACTATTTCGAGACAGTAAAATTTAAACGGCACACATATAAACCTATAAAACTATTTCGAGACAGTAAAATGTACTGTGTTTGTCAATTAATGTGTGTGTGTGTGTGTGTGTGTGTGTGTGTGTGTGTGTGTGTATATATATATATGAGTTTATAGATTATTTGACCCATTTATTTAACTAGTAAATTTTATTGTATATGTAATATTAACACAAAAAATATCACTTTTTGGAAAAATATTATAGATATAAAACCCATATTTTAGTGCATACAGTAAACTTTAATGTCTGTGTAATTTTTTTTCTTCGAAATTTTATAGGGTTCATGGATCTTGTTTGATAGATCTCGGTGAGGAAATTTCAAATATAGTAATTTTGCGAAAAACAGATTTGTCAATCAAAAGTTATGATCATTTAAAAATTAAAAAAAAAATCCAACCACTTATGTAACTTCTCCAAGAAGTTACGAATAGTTGGTTTTAAAATGCTATAATTGTAAACATAAGTCTAAAAAAATAGGAATAAGACTTATATGCAGGGAAAAAATATGGTGAGACCAGAATGAGTAAAAAAAGTTCAATAGGACTTATATGCGAAAATCCTAAAAAAAAATAAGAATTGAATGCTAAGTTATATTGCTAAAACTGAATTCTATTTTCTCACGGGATAATGACATAGTAAGAGTATTGTAATGCATTAATGAGTTTATCAAACTAAAACAAAATTCATCCCTACAAGAAAGATATCTCAACCAATTGATGATGTACGAAAATGTGAAGAAAGGAATGGTCTAACCACTGATTCGGGACTGACAAATCAAACAAATAAAATCCTACAGATCAAGCACATATAAGTCAAGGTATTCATAATATATCTGTAATTACTTGGACTGATTATCTTATGACTATAAGAATAATTTTGAGTTTCTACCAAACGCACAAAAAAATTGATACCCTTGTCAGTTTTTCTTGATCGAAAATATGTTTTCAAAGCCTTTTTTTCCATCGGCTAATTTGAAAACCAAAGTCTAAAATAACTATTAAGTAGTCTCAAGTGATAGAAGCTACTGTATATTTGAGGTAAAATGAATGTTTTTCAGATTTCTGAATGTTTTAGATATATTAGTTCCGAAAACAGTCCTTCAAAAACTGTATCAAAATACGTAATACCGAGTTGCAAGAAAAAAGTTGGCAATAAAAATTAAATTCAAGGCCAAAATGATTCTATTGGGAAATCTTAAAAGCTGTTGAAAAATAAATTCAATGTGAAGGAAAAAAAATCTATTCTTTAGTGAAATTGAAAGAAAATGTAATGGAGAGCAGCCAAGTACCATGAGAAATATCTGAAGTCATATAAAGAGATCTTTAAGGTACGCAGACTTGATTTGTTCAAAAATACAACAAAATATTTTTAGTGCTTTTACCAAACTAATCAAAATAAACGGACAACCTGAAGAAATTAAATATGAAGCGATTGGTGATCCAAGATATGAAGAAAGCAAACAAGGACGGAAATTCCCAAATTAATAATATAGAATAATTTACCCCCCCAAAATCAGTTTGCAAGGGCGGACAAAAAGTATTATAAACTTAAGGCAGCAAATGTCCGTGCTCAACACCAATAAAAACACGACACGTTTGCATATATAAAGATATTGTTGTTGTAGTAGGGAACATGTGGACATGTGTCGCATTCGTGTTACGTTTTTATTGGTGTTAAACATGGACACGTGGTAATCTAAGTGCATGACACTTTTTCTCGCAAGGGGCAGGAGTGCTCGGAAGCTCATATTTAGGTTCAAAATATTATGTTTTTTAACGTGTATCTTGGGGTCAAGTATTAGTTAAAAAATATATGTTTTATATATGGGTCATTAGGTCATAACGAAATCGTGATATCCAGATAATTAAGAAATACTTAGTAGATGAAAGCCTGTAAATGAAGCAGGTAAGGAAAGGATAAAGGTATCAATAAAGAAAATGAACATAATTATGCTTTATTGGACTAATTATCTTTTAACTAACTATAAGAATCTTTTCGTGAACAGATGAAAGAATGTCATAATTATCTGTTGCAAGGGGCGGCCTTTGTTGTAACTTGTATGTTCACATCCCAAATTTTTTTTTTGATAATTAAATGTATCTATAAAGCCAACCGCTAAGGGAGCGAACCCGTATACAGGAAGTATACAAAGCAAATAGAAGAAGAAGAAGAAAATAAACATACACAGACGCCCATCAAACAACCTCCCAAATTACAATTCTGAGAGAATATCGCCTATAAACATCCCAAATTTTTTATAACAATACACATGGTCTCTTATAGAATTTTTTAACAGGGCTTTGTTTTTTTTTTTTTTACAATTTCACGAATATTACTTGGAGTATTACCATTTCAATAATTTATTTGATCCGTGTTTATAGAAAAGGAATGAAGCCTGTCAATTTTAAATTTGATGCAGACATACTCCCCATCACTATTCACAGAACTTCATATCCTTCACCACTCCAAAGATCAGTCGGTTTCAAGAAGAGAATAGTTAATAACAAAAACCTTCTTTCTTGTAAAATATGGTGAACAAAAAACAAGATAATCAAAACCAGGTAAAGAAAGAAGAACAAAATTACATTATTTATAACATTCTCACAATTATAAAACATTTGTCTGATTTACTGACACTATTTTACAAGAGTGGTATGATCAAGTACTTTTCTACATTTACAAATGTATTATGAAGTCTTCAGTTTCCTATACAGGAAAACTCACCACCCAAATCCAGATAATCTCTCTCTCTCTCTCTCTCTCTCTCTCTCTCTCTCTCTCTCTCTCTCTCTCTCTCTCCATGCTACTTATTCTGTTCTGTATCGACAACACGCAAAACACACACACACACACAAATTTTGTATACTATATTAATAGTATATAGGTCAAGTAATAGAGTATAAATTGACAAGATTTCTCATGACCTGTACCTGGGTAGCAAGGCACTTTATATAATCGGCAGTTTCATCCAACAAGCTGCATATATTCATATTTTCACCACCTGGAACCAATTTCCGCAGGTCCTTTACTTGCCCAAAATTACACTCTATTTTAGGGCTTCCTCTTCCTTTCCGCTTTATTCTTCTTCTTTTCCTTCTCAATATTTCATTACTAAAACTGATTTTCCTTTTTATCAAACCACGGCGGTGCCTTGATTGGTTTCGGATCTTGGAAAGCATGGCCCGACTCCATGTTCTCTTTGACCCGACTACAGAAGCCATTGATGCATTGGCTGCAATTTTGACACGATGAAATCGTCCATAGATATCTCTGGTGGTTCCATGCTTGTTAAGTTCCTTCCAGGCACGAAGAAATTTATGAGCAAACCTACTTCTTAAGGAACTGCTAGGGCTTGAGGTTCTTAAGGAACTGCTAGGGCTTGAGGGTATGTGTTGAGGAGTCATAGAAACCAATAGATATATGAGAATTGGAGCATATTACTTTTTAGGGTACGAGAGACAAAGATTTTCTTCTGACACAAAGGGACCTCCAAACTCACAAGGACAAAAGATAACTTCAATTCTTCTGACACAATATATGTGTGTCTGTGCGAAGAGAAAAATGGGGAGAGAAAGGATTGAAAATGGGAGGTGATAAGAGATAGAAGACTTGGGAACCAATCCTTAATACATCGGTTAGTATAAATAAATAATTGAATGAATTGTGTGTTTCATCTTTCGTTTTCAGGTTTTTGGGTTCGGAGGTGAAAAGTGAGTTGTGTGGGCCCGAGAAGGGCCAACCACCATATGATCGCACATGGTTCCTTTGCCCACTTGGATGGTGGGGCATTTTCTTTGCTATTGTTTTCGGTGTATGAGTGTGTGAGAATATATTTCTCATGTTTGGTTATGTTTCTAGTTTGCATCTTTTCCTTTTGGCCGGTAGGAAATGACCTATGCGATGGTCGAGGTATGCTTGAGCACAGTGTAATATTTCATTGACCTTAAATTAGTCATTTGATCTTTAAATTATAATACCGATAAAGAAAAATTTTTAAACTATGGTTTAAGCCGCAAACAACGTCTAACCACACCAAACACACTTTCTCTCTCTCTCTCGCACACACACAAAACTCCACTCCAAACATACCCTCATCCCCTCCATCAAACCCTTCCATCCTCACCCCTCTCCCTTGCCATCATAGTAAGTGCTATTTTTTTTGGTAAACAAATGTTGTATTAAAGCCAACCATTAATGGATGGAACCCCTATACAGGGAATATATGTTACAACTATAATGAAAGAAAATACCCACAAATCGAGCCTGTTGATACAAAAAAACTAGACTAAGCCTAATTAATTGATTACGGATAAATTAAGTAAAACAAACAAGACACTAAAAAACTTTTTAAAGTGGTTCGGCTCAAGGGAATAGCTTATGTCCACTGTTATGTATTGACTGCCTTGAGTTGTTTTTCTATCCCTTGCAATAAGGGTGTACAATGTATTTATAGCCCAATGGAAGTCCTGATCGGTGTCATGTGAAATGAAGGAATGCCTTTATTTGTTAGGCATTTACATCAATACATAATGAGAATTAATTATATGAACGTTGTCGCTTCACAGGCAATACTTGTTGTAAGACTACAGGCGCTTGGTGACTGTACGGAATGACTTTTCGGCTGTTGATCGGGCTTCCTCGTTAGTCGGATTTTTCTATCATGCTGACTTGGACTTGTGCCACATAGGATGCCACATGCTGGCTTGTAATTGGTCCATATAGGATGGTAAATTTCGGTATCAACAGAAGCCCCCAATGTTTCATACTTGAAGTTTATGCGAAACTGTGGAATATTATGCTTTGGTAGTAGCTCGGGCTGTTTGGTTGGCTGCAGAGCTTCCAAACTTGTGAAGTTTATTAATTTGACAGTTTTTAGCGCGAATGGCAATTTTGTAAATATTTGAAATTTTAGCGAATACTTTTTGGGTATATTTGTCTTTTCATCTGTTAGCCGTCATAAATCCAACCATCGTTAGCTTTAATCATTACTTGGCCCAGTTTTCGATGCGTCTTATAAAAATGGTGGTAAAAACTTCGATCATTTTTTATCTCTTACTTCTGATTCTGCTGTTGTGTTCTTTGCTTTCATGCGATCGTTTTCTTTTTTGTCTTCAGTTCTTGCCGAATCCTTAAATCTTTGTAAGAATCTTTCTTCTATTGTTCTTTGATTTCTTCATCATGGTTTACTATATTGAGTCAACTGATAAGTTCAGAACTGATTTTAATATTCCGTCTTAGGTTGTATTAGAAAATTCCACTTTTCCTTCTAATTTCTTTTCTCTTTCTGAGGGTCATTAGTTTCCCTCCATCTTTGTTGTTGAATGTGGTTTCACGTTTCCTCCTAATCCCCTGTGTTTGGAGTTTTGTTAATATTTTGACATTGTACCTGCAAGAGTGGCTTCCAACACATGGAGAGTTGTAAATGGAGTTTATAGATTAAATCAAATTTATAGAACCCATCTAGGTATTTCAGAAATCATGTTTTGTTATAAGTTGGTAACTAGTGATACCACGTTTTATTTGAAAACTAGGGCTTTTAGTAAAGCTTTGGTAGTTAATCTCCCTGATACTAATAAGGATTATTTTGATCATGAGGTAGTTGCAAAAAATTGGCAACATGCCCCTTTAATTGGAGGTGCAAAATACCAAGGACCTAAATGTCCTCTCTTTGGCAATGGAATCGGTTATTTTATATTTTAGTAAATTTACCCTATTTATGTTTGATAAAATGCCATACTGACTATTGTTTTATAAATCGATTTGCAGTTGAGTAAAAAAGTAAGTGCCCCAAAGAGAGCGAAGTAAATTTTAAAGAGTTGAAGGTTATCTGGGGACTTCAAAAAGTAGTTGCTGAGGAGCATGTGAGGTCTACTTCTTATCCGCTCCAGTAAAAGAACATTGTTTCCTCTTTTAATGTCAAACCAACTACTTCTCATGCTCTAGTAATTGATCTTGACGCAGAGACTGTTGTTGATTCTGACATTCCCCTATCTGTGATTATGAAGAAGAGGAAGTTTCCTGACATCTACAGTGGTGCTACTTATGGCTCTCAATCTTTTGTTGAAGGGGCCAAGAAGAAAACTGGGGATGTTATGAAGCCCCCAGCCCTTAGGGATACTTTAAAGCCCCCAGGTCCCAAGGAACCAACTCCCAAGGATCCAATTCCTAAAGACCTGGCTCCCAAGGATGGATCTCCTACGGAGGTTAATGCTCCTTTGAGGAGGCTTAGGAGAGGCGTTACAAAGAAAAATATTGACCAGATGGCCGATCAACTGTCATTGGTTGATTTTTCTTTTTTTGATGATGCTCCTCCATCAGACCCTACTCCTGGTTTAGCTAGGTAATTGATCAAGTCTGGTACCCTTCCAAACCATAAGGTTGTGGATACCAAGCATCCCAGAATAAGGGTTTCTCAATTGGCTACTTTAAATCTTGCATTAGTAAGTGATTTTCCTTTTATTGGTTTGGTTGTATTTCATATCTTTTACTTATACTAATTTTTTATCTTTATCTTTTGCAGTTCTTGGTACACTTCAATAATATGCTGGGGAAGGATGATGCAATTAAGGCCTCTTCTTCCTCAAATAAGGTGGAGGAAGCTTTGTCCAGTTTGAAGAAGTCTCTACTTGAATCTCAACAGGCCTTGGAGACTGAGAGGAGCACTTGGGCTGAGAATTTGAAGACAACTGAAATTGCTCGTCTAACTTTTGATACAAATGCCTTGAAGTTGAGCGCAGGGACAAGAAAGCTGGGCCCCAAAAAGAGGAAGTTGTGCGCGAGAAAGAGGAAGCTGAGCGCAGGGCAGAGGAACTTGAGCGCAGGGCAAAGGCTTCTGAGGAGCTTGTGTCCTTAGCGAGAGCTAAAAGAAAATCTATTGTGAAGGTCTCTTTCAGCGCTGGTTGGGATAAGGGCTGGAACAAAGCCATTTCTGTTTCTTATGCTCAAATCGAGTATGTGAGGAAAAAATATTCCAGAGATGGTTGGGTTGCTGCCATTTAAGAGTTGAACAAAAAAGGAGACTCTGAACTTTTTTAGAGGTATATTTATGGGCCTCCTACAATTTTTGAGGAAGAGGTTGAAGATGAAGCTGCTTCTGATGAGTCTTCAGTTGTGGTTGAATTTAATGACAAATAACCTGAAGTTCATGATTCTTCTATTCTTTCAGCTGAGTAAACTGAGCAACTCCAGCATGCAGCCCCTTCTTCTAAGAAGAGCAAGAAGCTTGAGAGAGATATGGAGAAGGTATAATGTTGTTTGGCATTTTTCTCTTTTACTTTTGCTGTTTCTTTTTCCTTTATTTTGATTGTACTTTAACTTTTTGTTATCAATAAAAGAAACTTTTGTTGATCCTTTCTATCTCTTGATGGTGATACATGTTCTCCATTCTTATTTTTGATTGGTCCTTATTTCTTTTTACTAGTTCATTGCGAAGATGGAATAATTGTCTTCCCATGATACTGAGCTACTAAGGAAATGCAATGCTTTTTTCAAAGCTGGACATATGGACTTGTCCGATGTAGAAGTTACTCAGTTCTCGGTGATGATGCTTCAAAGCAAATCAGAGAGTCCTATAAATATTTGAAGTACTTACTTGATCGGACGGTAGAAAATAATGTGTCATATTATGAAATGATAGAAGAACTTCAAAAACAGTATAAGGAATCCACTGTGCTGCTGCATCAGAGCTATGAGCAGAAGTATCAAAGTTTGAGTGTAAGTCGAGGCTTTGATAAGTTTGTCTCCGTTTATAATAAGAAAGAATCTTTACTTAAGCTTGAAATCGAAGAAACTAGGACCATTGCCAAACTCCTGGAGAAGAGAATAGTAATTTGAGGAGTGAATTGAATCTTCTGAACTCTTCCTCTAGAGTTATTGTTACTGCTACCGATGAAGGTCATTCCTTTTAGAAGCTGAGAATGCCACATTGCGAGATGAATTGGAGGCCTTAAAAATATTAAGTCTTTTTCTTTTTCCCGGGCTAGAAATAGGGCTGGCCGAGGAACTATAGAGGAACTTAGGACCCAGCAGACCCTTGCCAACAAGGCTGAATAATTAAAAGAAAAGGATCGAGCTATTGCTGAGATGTCTCAAACGCTGCAGACTTTATCTGAGTAGTTATCTACTCAATCTTCTCAATTGGAGGCTAAGGATGGGGTATTGAAGAAGTTGCAATCGCGAGTTGACAGATTAACTTTCCAATTCCATAAGCAGACCAGAGAATTTTGGATGGGTGGTTATAATGAAGCTTTGGGACATTATGATGATAGACTCCAATAGGCCCAAAATGAGTCCTACAAATGGGGTTGGATTAACGCTTTAAATGTTCTAAAGGTGGATAGGAATTATTATATATGGGATTGGTATGATCCAGGCTTGTTATAGCTTGACAATCCTCCATTCAAGTTGGATATTGATTGGGTACCTGTTCACCGTATTCTCTAATATTTGATTTCCAAGTACTTGGGGGATTACGAACTGTATGATGAGCTTGAGATCGTTCACCCTCCTCATTTTCTTGATTGTCCTAGTAGCAGTAATATCAGGATGCTTCAGGATCTTAACTTCATCAACTCTCCTTTTACTTTGGATGATCTTCCAACTGACATGGATCTTGTTTCCAAAGCTGAAGGAAAGCGTCTTGTAGAATACATTTTTTGTATTTTGTTTCTCCATATTTGTGCAACAATATGTAATCATTTAAATTTAATGAAAAGCTTATTTTGGGAATGGATCAACTTTCAGTTAAGCTTTGAATGTCTGTGAATGTTTTTCTAGTTTTTGACTATGAATGGATCAACTGTTTAGTTATTCTCTATTTTTTCACCGGTTCTATTGATATTCTTAGGATTATCCTAAGTTTTATACCAATTACCAATGCTTCACCATGGTTCTACTAATGTACCTGAATTTTATGGTAATTGCACTAGTTACCTTGGTTCCCAGGCATGAGTGGAATATTTGTTCATATTTTAGCCCAGTTTAGATGAACATTTGTCATCTAGGTCTTCATTAACTAATCATTTGGGACTTATTATTTTGCCTTACACAGTTTTATAAGTTTGATACCGACCAACTTTGTTGGTGGTTATATTGATGCCGACCAACTTTGTTGGTGGCCTTCATTGATTTCGACCAACTTTGTTGGTGATTTTATAAAGTTACCGACCAACTTTGTTGGTGGTATTGTTGGTGCAGACCAACTTTGTTAGTGTATTTGTAAAGTTATCGACCAACTTTGTTGGTGGTTTGTTGTTGCAGACCAACTCTGTTGGAGTCTTCATAAAGTTACCGACCAACTTTATTGGTGGTTTATTGGTGCAGACCAACTTTGTTGATGTCTTCATAATTAAAACTACTATTGTAATGTTACAAGTTCATAACACTACTACTCCAAAAAAGAAAAAAAAATTAACAATTTTCCATAAAGTCATGTTCTTATTAATATTGAAATGAACTGAGTACAACATAAATATGTTTACTGATAGTACTTATTCAAGTGCTCTGCATTTCATGGGTTCTTAAAATCTTCCCCTTCCAAAGTTTTAATTCTATATGTGCCTGGTCTAATAACTGTAGTGACATGATAAGGCCCATTCCAATTGGCTTCCAGCTTATTATTCTTATGGATAACCTTCTTCAAAACATAATCTCCCTCCTTTAAGTTTCTCGGTATGACCCTCTTGTTGTAGAAACATGCAGTCCTTTATTGATTGGCGGCATTCCTTAAAGCTACATTTTCACGGACTTCTTCCAGCATGTCTAAATCCAACCTTCTCATCAAATTGTTAATTGGGGTAATGAAGTTAATAACTCTATGCATAGGTAAACCTAGTTCAACAGGGATTAAGACTTCAGTACCAAATGCCAACAGCGAATTCTTCATTGTTAAATTATGTACCATGATTAGTTATAAAGGCATAAGATAAGCCATACTTGTATATAATACCTTTCCAGATGAATTGATAAACCATTTAATAAGACATATTAATCAATCGTTCACCTTCCACCCATTTTGTAAAATAATCAACAGCTACAACTAGGTACTTAAACTTTCCTCGCGTGGTTGGCAAGGGCCCGGCCAAATCAATTCCCCATATGGAAAAAGGCCAGGGTGAAGTGATTGGTCTTAAGAGTGCTTGTTGAGCCTTACGTATACTAGAAAACCTTTGACACTTATTACATTTCTTAGCAAAATTTGCATAATCTGCTCTCACGGTTGGCTAGTACTACCCTTGCATATGTATTCTTTTAGCAACGTTCTTCCTATTACGTGGGCCCCACACGATCCTTCATGGGCTTCTTCAATTAAACCCTTTACTTCAGCTTGATTCACACACCGTTGTAGACCAGTAGTTAATCCTCTTTTGTATAACACACCACCATCTAGCACGTATCTTGCAGCTTTGTATTTCAGCCTCTTAGATTCAAGTAGATCTGCTGGAAGAATCCCATCTTCAATATATGCTCTTATGGGGTCCATCCAAGATGGACCCATATCAACTGCAATAAAGTTGACCACCAGATCTACATTAATGCTCCTATTAGCAAGTAGCTCAATAGGAATAGTTCTTTGTATTTTTGTTCTGGTTGCTGAAGCTAATCGAGCAAGTGCATCTGCTCGGGCGTTCTCCAATCTTAGAATTCTAACCATCTGAACTGCTAGCAAGGTGGCAATTACTTCCAAAGTTTTAGCCACATATCTGGTCATTAGTTCTCCTTTCACTGCATATAAACTTAACACTTGATTTACAACTAACCGTGAATCACTATACACCACAACTTGCTCGGCGTTCAATGATTTAGCTAGATTTAGACCAACGATCGCAGCTTCATACTTTGCTTCATTATTAGAGGATTGAAATTGGAAACGCAGAGCGTACTCTATGTCTAGTTCGTCTGGAGTATTAAGAATAATTCCAACTCCACATCTGGTTGCGCAAGATGACCCATCGGCTTACAAAATCCATATGGGGATATTGTTATCAAACGCTTGGTTTGATAAAGTCCCTTGATGGAAGATTTTATCTTTCGCCTCCTCATATTTCTTTTTCATCTCCTATACTCCACTGGGTAGTTCTGCTTGGTCTTTTTCTAGAGTTTCCCCTGTTTGGAGTTTATCAGGCTTATCTCTAGTTAGTCTACTAACTCCTATATGTTGCTCGACTAGAGTGCCTTGCTACTTGGGGACCTCTGGATAAGTGAATTATGCAATAAAATCAGTCATCACTTGGACTTTTAAAGAAGATCTTGGTTCATACACAAGATCATACTCCCCCAACTCCAGATCCCAATACATCAGTCTTTCAAATTTCTCCGGCTTGTACAAAGCCTTCTTAATGGCATATCAGTGTAGATCACTATAGCGTGGGCTTAAAATTATGGCTTCATTCATATACTAGCTTTAATTAAAGTTAGTGTCAATTTCTCCAGTTTGGGATATATTACTTCTGCTCCTTGAAAATCTTTGCTGGTGTAAAAAATAGGCTTCTAAACTCCATTTTCCTCCTGATAAAGGAGAAGCTAACTACGGACTCAGATACTTCCAGATATAGATATAGTTTTTCTCCCAACATTGGTCGAGAAAGTAATGGTGGTTCTCCCAAGTACTACTTTAACTCCAGGAATGCCTTTTCATATTCATCATTCTATTCAAAGGTTTTTCCGAGTACCTTGAATAATGGCAAACATTTGTCTATTGCTCTTGACACAAATCTGTTGAGTGCTGCTACGTGCCCAGTTAGTCTTTGAGCATCTTTTTTTACAGGTTAAGGATTTTATTTCGATCAGAGCTTTAATCTTGTCTGGATTGGCTTCAATTCCCCTTTGATTCACTATATATCCGAGGAACATTCCATCATGCATTCCGAAGATGCATTTGGTGGGGTTTAACTTCATTCAGCGCTTTTTTGATTGATCAAATGTCTGACTGAGGTCGATAGTATGATCAACAACTTTTTTTCTTTTAGTGAGCATATCATCAACATACACCTCCATATTCTTGCCTATCTGCTCCTCAAATACTTTATTCACCAATCTTTGATAAGTAGCACCTGCATTTTTCAGACCAAATGGCATAACATTATAACAATAAGTTCCTCGAGGAGTGATAAAGGAAGTACTTTCTTTATCTTCTGGCTTAATTTTGATATGGTTATACTAGAATATGAATCCATGAAACTCAACAATTCATGCCTTGAAGTAACATCTACCAGCTGATCAATTTGTGGCAAAGGAAAGTGATCCTTCGAGCACGCTTTGTTCAAGTCAGTAAAATCCAAACACATCCTCCACCCGTTGTTCTTCTTTTTAACTATAATTACATTGGCCAACCAATTAGGGTACTTTACATTTTTAATGAAGGAAGCTTTTTGAAGCTTCTCCACTTCTTCCTATATAGCATGGTTCTTCTCCGAGCTAAAACTCTTCTTCGATGCTTTAGAGGTTTGAATTCCCTATTAATATTAAGTTTATGACACAGAAAGTTTGGGTCCATGTCTAGCATATCTTCATGAATCCAAGTGAACATTTATTTTCTTTGCCTCAAGAAAACTTTCAACTCCTGCTTAATAATTGGTTCCAACAATGCTCCTATTTTAATTGTTCATTCTAGTTTATCATCATCTAGAATAATTCTTTCTGTTACCTCCATCACTTGACCTTTTATAATCTCAGATTCATCTCGTGGATATAAGGTTCCAACCTTAGACTCGTTGTTCGGCTTAGCTGTATCCACTTGATAAATGGTTATTTTCTGTTTGGCCTCCAACCTATCTTCTTCCTCGGCAGAGGAATAGTAGCACTCCCGAGTTACTTTCTGCTCTCCTTTCAGTACTCCTACTCCAAAGTTGGTCGAGAATTTCAAGCATTGATGAACATTTGAGGGTACAACTTCGAACTTTTTCAGACCAACTCTTCCCATGATCATTTTATAAGCAGAATGAACATTTTTGTCAATTACAAAGAATCTTACCTTCTTTGTCCTACTTGCTGGACAAGTCCTAATCAACACATCCAGCTTGATAGTTCCCAGAGGAAACACCTTTTCTCTTGAGAATCCAATGAGTGGCCTGTGGTACGGCTCCAGTTGACTATATTTTAAACCCAAACTATTAAACAGGGGATGAACATGATGTCTGCCGAACTACCATTGTCCACCAATGTTCTTGCTACCAATACTTCTTTCATCCTAACTTTGATCACTAAAGGATCATCATGAGGATTCAAAACTCCTAATAAATCATTTTTGGAAAAATCAATTATGAGATTATCCTTGTTAATTTTTCTTGGTCGGTCCTCCTCGGCGAGGTTGATACGCTGGATATAGGAATAAGCTTGAGCCTCATTGAGGTAAGCCTTACTTTCGGCTATGTGATCTCCTCCTCCAGCATCTCCACCTAACACCTGTAATCATTTGATAATCAAAAGATCCAAAACTGAGTGTGAATACCTCACGCTCCTGTCGTTTAGGTTTCTTGGGGAGATCGGGATCATCTTCGGGATCATCATCGTGGTTCCTATTCTTGTTTTCCCTGGGCTTAATTGGCGATTTAGATCTCTGTCGAGCTCTTCCTTTATTTCTTCCATCATTCCACTGATCAACAAATCTGTCCATCTTTCTTATTTGGATAAGTGATTCTATCTTATTCTGTAGGGAAATGCATCTGTTGGTAGTATGACTAGGATATTTGTGAAACTCATAATACTTAGACTTATCCCTCTTATCAGCAGGCGACCTTAACTTTTCAGGCCAACTCAAATCATTATTGTTCTTGATTTCTCTCAGCACATGATGTATATCCACCATTAAAGGAGTGTAATTAGTGAATTTCCTGAGCCAATCTAGGCCTTCTTTTCCCTTCAAACTCCTGCGTTCACTATGATTCTTGTTGTCATTCTTATTTGACTTCCCTTCTGCCTTTTCTTCCGCTTTTGCGTCTGAGTTCTTTTTAGCAACCATAGCTTCCTCGACATTCATAATCTTCGCTGCCTTGTCTATCAATTCTGTCACCGTCTTTGGTGGATCTTTTTCCTGAGTATAATATAATTTATCAGTAAGCAAACCACTCATGAGAGCAGTGATTACTGTATTCTCTTCATAATCAATTACTTCCAGTTTCTCATTATTGAAAAGAGTGATGAATGTTGTCGCTTCACAGGCAATACTAGCTGTAAGACTACTGGCGCTTGGTTGGATGTATAGAGTGACTTTTTGGCTGTTGGTCGGGCTTCCTTGTTGGTCGGGTAATTATGTTGGTTGGGCTTCCTTATTGGTCGGGCTTTTCTATCATGCTGACTTGGACTTGTGCCACATAGGAGGACATATGCTGGCTTGTAATTGGTCCATGTAGGATGGTAAATTTTTGTATTAATAGAGCCATAAACAAAAACCCTCGAAATTACACGCCACTATGTAACTCCTCCACAAACTCTAAAAAATTTAGCAGAGTTGCCACATATATATCCTTGTACTGGACTAATAAAGTTCTCATAAAAGTATACCAAATTATAGCCGACTCTGTTTCCACTCGTTTAAAGAATCTCGAGTTTCTCTCTTGCCAAATAGTCCAAAATATACAATGTGGAACCAAGTGCCACTCTTTGTAATCCCCCTCTGAGCCATTGGAGGGTGCCACATCTCTAATAACGCCCTTACTGTCTCAGGAATTACCCAAAAGATCCTACAAAGAGATAGAAAGGCCTCCCATAGGTCCCTCATCACCCTACAATACAGGAGTAATTGATTAGTCTTCTCCGCCGCTTACTTAGATAACTAGCATTGACTAGCTATTAGCTATGTTCACTTCTGCATGCCCTCAATCGTCAAAATGGCTTGCTTTACCATGGTTCATAAAAAAACATTACATCCGGGGGTGCCTTAACCTTTCATATTTGCGTTAAGGGGGAATAAGCTTTAAGGTTGTCATTTCCTCTCAATATAGAGTAGTGCCAACCCACTGAGAAGATACATTTTCCTCTTTTCTTCCAACTGAACTCATCCTCCCCATTGGACGCGAGGCCTCCCCCAACCAGTCAAAAAAGCCCCAGCTTCCTCGAGTTTTGATTGGGCATAAATATTTCATATTTATCCCCTTAATTTCGGTTTTTTTATGGTCCCATACAGTGTAAACAAATTGTATTTATCTCACATTTAGGCTACTAACCCTTTTCGGTGAGTATATCTTATTTTGTTTATTTCTCATGTGTTTTACAGGTATTTCATGCAAGTAAATGCGGGACAAAAATTGAAACAGTAAAAGAAATAACGGAAAGGAAGTTGAAGGGTATTTTTATAATTTTACAGCCATAATTTGACGGAGGAACCAACTAAAAAGTTGAAGAGATTGAAGTCACAAGAATACTGGAAGAAACGACGCCTTAATCCGAGCTACAATTTAGAAGTTATGCTCGTTTGAAGTTGAGAAAGATATCCATAGAAAAGAGAAAAAACAAGCCAAGGCAGCAAGTTTTTCCAAACCGAACCCCAAACTGGTTCGACATTAGTCACGCTCCAGAATGGTGATAAAGATTTATTCACGCTTTAAAACTGTGAAAAATTATCTGAAGTGGAATTTTTATTTTGGCCATACTTTTTAGCCTAAAGAGTTTTATATTTTTGGGACTCTTCTAAACAACTTCTAACCTATATATTTAGTCATTAGGATTATTTTAACATAAATTTCATTCATTGTAAATATCATAATAAGGGAGAAACATTTAGGAGAACAATTTACAAGTTTTGCACATTCAATTCAATAGCTTTTTATGTTCTTCTTCAAGCTTTGATTTCTTCTTGCATGTTTGTGTTCTTCAACCTTGATAACATTAAATTCCAGCACTGTTATTATTGTTTCATTATTTTTTTATGCTTGTTAATGGATTCTTTCATTGTTAACACCACCATGTTTAGTGTCTAGTTCAAAGGTTGGGATCATGTTTCCGCCATTGATGGGCATTGAGATTTGAAAGTTAGGTATTGGGTAGAAATATAATTAATTCCAACCTCATGTATTAAAGTTGGAATATTAGGCGTTTAACATTCTTTGCCATGAAATGATAGTGTTTATAGCGATATTCCAAAATTAATCCACTTGTAACCATATTCGAGCAAAAGTGTAATCTTTCATTGTTAAATTAAATTTCTTCATGTTTAATGTTTATAATCAATTCAATATGCTTGGTTAAATATTTTCGAACTAACATCCTTTATACGCGTTGTTTAGCCCATGGCGGGGATATGATCCTAATATTTATTTAGTTTTAATTAGCATAGTTATATTTTTCTTTTTGTTTTTCCCTTTTCAACCTATATCATCTTTTACATTTTTATTTGAGAAGTAATAAATCAATTAAAATCTATCAAACATTATCTGTGGATTTTCGATACCCTGACTAGTCATTATACTCCACAAGAGTGTAGTTAAAGTTTAGTTTTTTTTTGGCATTGCGTTCGGAAGCCGATAACAACGATTAACGTATTTATATAGACGCTCGGTTTTTGCCTACATCAAAATGGCGTTGTTGCCGAGGAATGTTTTGTTATAAATTTTAATTGATTTACTATTTTGTAGTATATTTTTCCTTTGTAATTGTATTCTTTGTTTTAACCTTTTTTGTAGGCTTGCACATTTGAGCGCTAAGAAACATTGAATTCTCAGCCGCACACCTCTCTACAAAAATTTCCCATATATAAACTATTCGGTAATCATGTCTCTTTATAGTAAGTTAGGTAATTATAATGGTTCATATAAGAATAGCTCTCAAATTTTTATTTTCAGGAACCGCGCCTCGACCTATTACCATTGGTGATGGCCTTCGAATTCTTGAGAATTAAAGGCTTGAAAACAAATATCGAGGAGAAGATCATTTTCAAACTTTTTATTCTCAAGACTTCACACCTCGGCCTATTACCATTGGCGAGGGCCTTCAAATTTTTGAGCATGAAAGGCTTGAAAAAAATACCGGGAAGAAAATTGTTATGGGGAGCAAAAGTTGATGCATTATACGAATCCAATAACAATTTTTCTTCCTCTATTTTTAAAGCTGAAGAACATTTTCAACCAAATGAGGAATCCGAGGTGATAGAGCCAAGGAAGCCTACTTTGGAACAAACCTTCTTTCTTTTCATCCAAGGTGCGAAGAAGATTTCGGTGATGATTTGGAAATTGAAACACTTTCTAAGGAGACTAGTTCTTCTTTGGAAAGATGAGGTTGGGACTTTTGTTTCATCACATATTTTTAAAGAACGTCTCGTTGAAAGTGATTCTTGATGCCTTGAAATTCAATCTCTAAGTGACAATGAATCACTTGAGATTTAATTTATTTCATCACTATTTTCGTTCTCCATTTTTTAACCATTACAAGTACCTTTAGATTCTTATGATTCGGTGGAAACTTTTGAAATTTTTAATCCGTTTATTGACGAGGACTCTTTGCGCGAATTATTTTCCAAGATGTGTTCTTCCTTTTTGTGTGCCCCGCTTCCCATACTACTTAAAAATTTTCGGGAGGTGATTATATTTTTCTTGGATCCCAATTGTACTTGTGCCCCCATCATCCCTTAATTTTTTTTAATTGTTGATGGTTCATTTCTTCCGCCTTACACATGCCTTCCGTTGTCCAAATGGCATACTTATTTTTCGGTAGGTATACATGAAAATGAGGGTACACCGATAATCCCTCAGAGTCATATTGTATTTTAGGTGAACCCTCAAAATTTTCAACTTCTAGTGTATAACTTATTAGAAATTCAAATCGTATGTTGTACATAGTTAGCTTCTTTATTTTTTTAATTATAGTTTAGAGTAATTAGTTAAAGTTTTTGTTATTATTTTTGTTATGATTGGTTCTAACATGTTTTGTAGATTCTGTGGACTCGTACTTATTGGGGATCGCTCCATTTGGGTAATATCTTTCGTTTCCTCTCTTTATGTTGTGTTCTTGATTCACATTAAAGACAATGCAACATTTAAGTTAGGGGTGTGGAATATGCTTCTCGTTTATTATTTAGATTCATTGACTTCATCACATGTTCGTTCCAAGTATGCTTTTTCAGAAAATTTGAAAAATTTATAAAAAAAAATTCAAAAAAGCCAAAAATACTTTTCTTTAAAAAAAATTGAAAGTGAAAATTTTCAAAAATATCACTCAACTTTTATTTAAAGTCTCAAATTAAAAAATTCAAATGCACAAAGCCGAAATTAACCAAAGACGGAAATTAAGCGAAAATTGACGACTTAACGAATAAGTGTAGAAATTAATTAGGCCTTTGAGATTTCGACCCTATCGTTTTTCCTAGTAATTAAATCAATTCGAGTTAATGGTTAACTTAACGTTCATTTCAGTGTTTTATTAAGTCGTTGATGATATCTAAATTATTGTCTTGATCAGTTACAGGAAATGAGTGATATGTTATCTTGAAAAACGTGTTAACATATCTCTAAATTAAATGTATTTTCGAGATGCACATGGTAAAATAATGAGTAATTCGGATAAATGAAGTTAGGCCATCATTTGGTTACTAAAAAATGTTAGCCAAAAAAGTAATGAAAAATTATCCTCTAGCTAGCCATTTGAGCCTAATAAAATTTTCCATTTTCTTTTGAGCAAAAAATCTAAATGGCATGGAGTTGTGAAAAACAGAAACTCCATCAATAAAGTCCAAAAGGAGCAAGAAATCGAAAAAATGCTCGATAAAAATAGCATGAAGAAAATAGAAAAATGAAAAAAAAATATGAAAAGAAATAAAAAAAATTGAAAAAATAATAAAATAAAAAAAATAAGAAAAAGAAAATAAATAGAGCAAATACCCAAAAAAGCGCCAAAGGACATAGTAAGAAAAAATTTCCAATTCCGAATGTTGATATCAAATTTTGTCTGCTGACGTGGACCAATCACTTGAATACACGTGTCAACCTACGTGGCAAATACAAATACTTCCAACGAACAACATACTGTCACCGAGCTACTCAGGCGCTCCGAGCAACTTAGCGTGCCGAGTAACTTAAGCTGTCCGAGCTACTTAGTGTACAGAGCATCCAAATCAAGAGAGTCAAAAGATAACTACGCATTAAATGCGCATTATTATCGTACATATGTATATGTCTACTAGATAACAGCGCATTATCCTTTCGTATGTACAACCTCAAGGATATAAATATATTTTAATCTCCTAATAAGAAGGGGACTTTGGATCTCTTGGAAAACCTATTATCGAGATTCAAGGCAAACAGTCAGTAATACAAAACAGTGGACGTAGGCCATTTTCATAAGGCTAAACCACTTTAAAAATCTTTCATCTTGTTTATTCATTTTTTATTTGTGATTAATTAATTAGATATAATCTAGTTTTTACATGAACAGATTGGCGTCGTCTGTGGGAAACGATTGTATATAGCGTTTTTCACAAAAATAATTCACCATCTATAGCTGATAATCTGGAGTCCAGTAATCGAAACACTAGGGTCCCTCCAAACCCTACTACTCCCCCAAATATTCAAGATCTGGCTGGCATAATGGCTAATTTATCCCAAGGCCAAACGACCATGCAAGAAACCGTGAGTCAACTTATACAAATTGTTCAAGGTGGAGTACCGGCCCAATCAGGACAACGAAGTGTTCAGAGAAATACCCATTTGCCATCTTCAAGAACTAGAAGAATGTTATTCCTGGAGGTCTCTCAATCTATGCATATTGACTGATATCGTACTGAACAATCTAGTGATCCTTCGTATCAACCAGGATGGACTTCATCAGTACGAGCTACTGATTCGCATCGAAATGTCACCCTCACTCCAGAAAGGACTAGTGCTCTAGAAAGGATGAGTAGAGTTTCTCCTTTTGGTCGTTTGGGCCCTAGGAGGAATAGAAGTCCCCCTAGGATTACGTCGAGGAACTCTCCATGACCATCTGATCTAAGGGAAGGCTCTTCCCAATCACGCCCAACTGCACGTAATGAAAGATCCCAAGAGGAAAACTCAACGCGATCAGTTGCTCGAACAAATAGGCCTGAGGTGGAAAACGATGCATGGAAAGGCTTTATTCAAAGGTTGGAGGACAAATTAGGGGAAATGGCTAAGGCCGAGAATCCTCTACAAAGAACTTTTGTCCAAGGGACACCATTCATACAGGCAATTGTGGATTTTCCTACACCATCAAAATTCAAATCTACTATGGTGACCCCTAAATACGATGGAAAAACTGATCATGTCCTCCATATAGAACAATACCAAGCTGCTGCTGATATCTATGCGGTTCCAGACGAGATGAGATGCAGGGAATTTTCAGGAACTCTCACCGGGTCAACTCAGATATGGTATAACAACCTTCCTTGGGGGAAGATCGCGACTTTCTTTTAACTAGAAAAGCTCTTTATCGGGAATTTCTGTTTTGGAGAGAAATCAGTTAAAAGAGTAGCACACTTACTGAGTGTTAGACAGAAGCCAGACCAAAGTACCAAGGACTATATTCCTCGTTTCAATAACGAGAAGCTTGAGGTAATTGATTACGAGGAGAAAATAGCAATTACTGCTATGATGAGTGGACTGTTGCCAGATAAGTTGTACTACACTTTGGCCAAAGGTCTGCCTAGGACTATGGAAGAATTGATGGAAAAGGCTGCCAAGATCATGAACATTGAGGAAGCTATGGCTGCGAAGAAGAATACAGACACTAAGGAGACCAAGGTAGAAGCTGGTAAAATCGAGAAGAATGATCAAAAGAACAGTGGTGGCAATAAGCAGTCGAAAGGCAAGCAAGCGTTAGAGCAGATGAGGAAGTATGGAAATTATACTCCCTTGAAGGTCGATATAAATCACATTCTAGAGGAGATTAAGAATAGCGAGGAGTTAGCCTGGCCAGGGAAAATTAAGGCAGACCCTGACAAAAGGGACAAGTCCAAATATTGTGAATTACACAAAGACCATGGTTAACAACCAAACGTTTCATAGCTCTCTAGAATGAAATTGAAGCACTCATCAGGCGAGGAAAATTGGCCAAGTATGTTGATCGCCAAAATGGTGGAAAGACCAGCGACCGAGGAAGATAAAGATCTAAATATCCTCATCGAGCAAAAGAAGACAAGAAGAGAGATCACGAAGATGACCTCGATCTCCCCAAAAGACCAAGACATCCAGAACGTGAGGTATTTTCAATCCATTTTGGGCCATTTGAATGTAATGTCATTACAGGTGGAGATGCAGGAGGTGGCGATCTAACTACGGAGAGAAAAGCTTACCTCAATGAGGCTCAAGATTGCTCGTACATACAGCGAATAAACTTGGCTGAAGATAATCGCCCGAGGAAGGTGAATAAGGACAAACTGGTAATCGGTTCTCTAAGAACGACTTGGCAGGTGTACTATATCCTCATGATGACCCATTGGTAATCAAGATGAGAATGAAGGAAGTAGTGATTTCACGGGTACTGGTGGACAATGGTAGCTTTACTGACATCATGTTCTACCGTGCTTTGATAATTTGAACCTAAAGTTAGCCCAGTTAGAGCCCTATCATAGGACCCTCCTCGATTTTACTGGAGAAAATGTTTTTTCACATGGGACGATCAAGTTGGATATGCTTATCGGTACATGGCCTTCTTGTCGAACAAAAAGAGTATGTTTTTTTATAATGGATAAAAATGTTCAATCAGCTTACAATATCATCATGGGAAGGGTAAGTCTGAAGAAGTTCAAAGAAGTACCATCTACTGTGCATTAATGTTTAAAATTCCCAACCAACTTTAGAGTGGGAGTGGTGAAAGGCGACCAAAAGTAGCTCGAGAATGATACTATTCATCTGCCGAACAGGAGGAACACAAAGAATCCAAGAAGAAGACTACTACTTATAAAGTGGATGAAATAGAAGATGCAGAGATTGAAACATTAGACCCTAGAGACGAGTCTCAGGTTGTGAAGGGCCATGTCATGGAAGCTACTGAAAATATCATTCTGGACGATGAACACCCAAAACGAATAACCCAAATTGGTGCGTCATTGGATAAATCAATAAAAAAGGAACTGATAGCATTTGTAAGGCACAGAAAATAGACTTTCGCATGGAGTCATGAAGATATGCCTGGGATAGACTCGAGTTTCCTATGCCACGAGCTCAAAGAGAACAAGGAGGTCAAGCCAGTAAAGCAGCGAAGAAGGGTGTTCAGCCCTGAAAAGAACCAAGCTATACAGGAAGAAGTGGAGAAACTACAAAAAGCCTTTTTTATTAAGGACGTCAAATATCCTGATTGGCTAGCAAATGTGGTGATGGTGAAAAAGAAAAATAATAAGTGGAGGATGTGTGTGGACTTCACCGATCTTAATAAAGCATGCCCGAAGGATCATTTTCCTTTACCTCGAATTGATCAACTAGTTGATGCTACCTCGGGACATGAATTGTTAAGTTTCATGGATGCTTACTCTGGTTACAACCAAATTAAAATGAAGCCTGAGGACAGGGAAAGTACCTCTTTTATCACCCCAAGGGGAACTTATTGCTATAATGTTATGCCTTTCGGACTTAAAAATGCAGGTGCAACATATCAGCGACTGATGAATAAGGTGTTCGTAGAGAAAATCAGTCATAACATGGAGGTTTATGTCGACGATATGCTGACGAAGAGCAAGAAAGCTGTTGATCATCTAGTTGATCTAGGTCAGAACTTTGATCAACTAGAGAAATATCAAATGAAGTTGAATCCCACCAAATGCATATTTAGGGTGCGAGAAGGTATGTTTCTCGGATATATTGTTAACCAATGAGGTATTGAGGCGAACCCTGAAAAGATAAAGGCCCTATTGGAACTACGATATCCAACTACGAAGAAGGAAGTGCAAAGTCTCACAGGGCGAGTTGAAGCACTTAATAGGTTTGTATCACGCGCAACAGACCGATGCCTCCCATTCTTCAAAACAATCCGAAAAAATTTTGAGTGGAATGATGAATGCGATAAGGCATTTCAAGAGTTAAAGAAATATATGGGGACACCTCCATTGTTATCTAGACCAGTGATGGGAAAAAGACTATACTTGTATCTAGAAGTTTCAAAAAATGCAGTCAACTCGACGTTGATAAGAGTGGAGGACAGAGTACAAAAATCGGTCTATTACACCAGCAAGGCTTTTCGAGGAGCAAAGATTAGATATCCAAGGTTGGAGAAGTTGGCACTGGCACTAATCGAAGCGAGCAGAAGGATGAGTCCATACTTCCAAGCCCATACTATAGTGGTGTATACTGATACGCCATTAAGACAAGCTCTGCATAAACTGGAAAAATTGGGAAGATTGATGTACTGGGCAGTAGAACTTGGTGAATATGACATAGTTTATGAGCCTAGATCGTCGCTCAAGGGGCAGGCAGTAGCGGATTTTATCACAGAGTTTACTCACTCCGATACCTCCAAAGAGCAGGAGTTTAATACAGACCAACCAGTGGATATTACGGAATCATCACCCGACCAACTTCCATCCATGCATGATCAAGAGAATATAATCAATGAGCAACAAGAAATATTGGGGGAAGACAAAAGGAAGCATCAAATAATCCACCTAGGAACTCTGTCTGATCAAGAGTTTGATAATGACGTACCTGTGTGGAAACTGTGTGTGGATGGTTCTTCCTGTGCCACTGGCAGTGGAGCAGGAATTGTTTTAAACAGTCCTGATGAAATTGATATGGAGTATGCTCTACATTTTCAATTTAAGGCTTCTAATAATGAGGCTGAATATAAAGCTATGATCGTGGGTCTAAGTCTGGCCAAAACCATGAAGGCAGAGCAGGTCGTTGTATTCAGTGATTCATAGTTAATTATAAATCAAATTCTCAGGGTTTATGTAGCAAAGGGAGAATTAATGGTCAAGTATCATACAAAAGCAATGGAGGTTGTATCGAATTTTACCGCAGTTCAGTTGATCAGAATACCGAGATTGGAGAATGCAAGAGCTAACGCCCTAGCTCGGCTAGCATCAGCAACACGCACCGAGCTACGAAGAACAATCCGAATAGAAATCCTGGTTGGTTGCAGTATAGATGAAGATTTGATGATGAATTTCATAACCCTCGATTTGGGACAATCTTGGACGGACCCCATCAGGGCCTATATTGAAGAGGGGTCTTTTCCAACTGATAAACTCACAACTAAGAAACTGAAGTTTAAAGCTGCTCGTTATGTATTGACCAATGGCATTTTGTATAGAAGAGGAATTATAGCAGCACTCAAGAGATGTGTCCATCCCTCCGAAGTTAAGGACTTGATTGAAGAGGTTCACAAAGGGTCATGTGAAGCTCATGTAGCAGGTCAGACGCTTTTGTAGAGGATAACAACACAGGGGTATTACTGGCCAACAATGAGGGCTAATTGCGCTGCTTATGCTAAGAAGTGCGATAAATGCCAATATTTCTCTTCCATCCGAAGAACTCCTAAGGCATTATTAAAACCCATTACGTCCCCTTGGCCATTTTCCATGTGGGGAATAGACTTGGTCGGGCCACTTCTGACGACCAAAGGAAGATTCAAATACCTTGGGGTTGTTGTGCATTATTTTACCAAATGGGTAAAAGCTGAACCTCTCATTGATATGACATATGACAAGGTCTATCAGTTTATTTGGAAGAGTATTGTTCACAGATATGGTCTCCCACACGCATTCACTACTGACCATGGAACCCGTTTTGACAACGAGGAATTTGCTGCATATTGTCATCAATCCAATGTATTGAAAATCCACTCCGCGCCAGGTCATCCCCAGAGAAATGTGAAAACTGAAGTGACGAACAAAACCCTACTGAATGGTTTGAAAAAAAGGTTGGATGACACAAAGGGAAATTGGATCAACGAGATACACTCTGTGTTGTGGGCTTATCGCACTACACCATGAACAACAACTGGGAAGTCTCTATACATGTTGACATATGGGAGTGAGGCTGTCATACCTGCTGAATTGGGTCTACCCACACAAAGGGTGCTTAACTTCAATTCTCCTGTAAGTGATTTGATGAGAAGATTAAACCTGGATATACTCGAAGAAGTTAGGGAAGAAGCAACAATCAGGAATGCTGCATATCAACAACGAACAACCTTATTCTACAACAAAGGGTGAAGCAGTGCAATTTGAAAAAAAGGGATTATGTGCTGAAGAAAGTGATCCAAAAGCACAACAAACTGGAGGCCAACTAGCATGGACCTTATAGAGTAACTGAGGTTATTCGTCCAGGGACATACATAATTGAAACTTTGGAGGGAGAAGAATTAAAAAACACATGGAATGTAGAGCATCTGCGCAAGTACTATCAATAGTTAAAATTCCTATGTAACACAGTTCTTTCAATATGAATAAAATGATGTTTCCTCCTTTACTGATTTTTTTTTCAGAGTATTAGTGCTACAAACTACACAGCAGCCACCAACTTCGATTAGTCGGCAAATCATTACCACCAACTTTTATTGGTCGGCAACTCATTGCCACCAACTCTAGTTGGTTGGCAACTCATTACCACCAACTCCGGTTGGTCGGTAACTCATTACCACCAACTCTAGTTGGTTAGTAACTCAATAACCATCAACTCCGGTTGGTTGGTACCAAACTAGGCAAAAATATGGATGGCCTCCCGAGGCATCCACTGTCTAGGCAATAAGGTAATCCAGACGAGATTACTATAACTAAGCAGGAACATGGGATGAAAATCATTCCATTGCTTAGGCCCAAAGAGTGAAAAGTGACTATAATCAAACAACAAATAGGACAAGTTCTATTATCCAAAAACAAAATAGGATGTACATATATTCACCAATGAATAAACAAGGACATTCTACAAATTGTTTCGAAGAAAATGAAATGGCAAAAGACTAAAAAATTCTTCATTAAAAACAAGTAGATTACATATGATATGAAGTTTGATTCATTACATAAAAATGTCCTATTCTATGGGTTTCTTTACCTCTGCTTTTGAAACAGGTTCCACACTAGTTGGAGGATCATCTAATGCATAAGGGGAATTTATAAAGTTTAGATCTCGCATCATTATGACATTCATTATGGATAGTCGATCAAGTAAGTGTTCTGGACGAGATATCTCAAAATTTGAATGAAGGTTGTAATCACCGAGATACTTGGAGATGAAAGTCCGAGGAATAGCAGGGGCTGGAATCCAATTAAGGACAAGTTTTAAGGGAGGCATAGGAAAATCAAGAACTCCAAGATCTTAATAATCCCACAAGAAATGAACTTGATCCAGTTTCAGAACACATAAGGCATTCAACCACCCTTGTTTATATCCTTCGTTGTTCGACTGCTGCAAGCGAGCATCAAGGTGGTACAAAGCTTCATTATACCCAGCCATCCAAAATTTCCTGGGCTGCTTGTGAAACTGATAAGTTAATCTCTCAAGTTGCTCGTGGAGCTTCTTCGCTAGAATTTCTTTACTTTCCAGAGCAGAACTCTGGGTGGAGAGTTGGTCGATGAAATTCAAAATCTTCTTAGACATTTATGCCAAGTCTCGGTTCTTCGCCATCAACTTAATGGCCTGATTATCTAAAGTTGATTGAGTTCTTATTTCATTAATAGTAACCCGACCAGCCCTTGCTTGTGCACGAGAAGAAGATCTTGCTCTACCAAGAGCAGGTGTAGAAGATGCTGCTCATTTCAAAGTTTCTAACTCATCCCTTAAGTTAGCATTTTCTACTTCTAAAAATGAAAAACCATCTTCATTTATGGGGACCAAGTCTCCCAAAGAAGAAGAGACAACATATTTGAGTTATTTTATTTCCCCCTGCAAAGCGATGTTCTCCTACTCCAGCAGCTTGGCGATATGTTCATGTTCTTCAATTTCAAGCTTTAACACACTCTCTTTTTTCTCATGAGAAGAAATGAACTTGTCATATCACTTGTCAATACTCAATTGATGGTATTTTTTCTCATAGCCTTGATGTAAAAGTGTAGTAGATTCTTTGTACTGCTGTTGAAGCTCCTTGATCATTCCTTGAAGATCTTCAATCATTTCGTAGTAAGCTACATTATTGGCCACAGCACGATCAAGCAGGCACTTTAGGTACTGATAAGCATCAATGGCTCGCTCAGAAGCATCTGACCCGAGGATATCAATGATTTGATCCTCAGTAAAATCTTCATGACCAGCTTTGAAATAGTCATTGCATTTCTTCATCAACTCTGTATCATGAGCTGATAAGAGTTCCATCCTGGCCATAAACTAGCAAAGACAAATTGAAACACAAAATCAACAAGGGTGCGGATAGAGCAAGTAAGAGAGAAATTCAAGACGAATAACAGAAGTTCAAATTTTATTCATCATGATAAAGGAAAACATAATTGAAGATTACATTCAATAAAACAAAAAAATAAAAGACCTGAACAACTTTACACCTTCTCCTTATTTCCTAAAACTTCTTTGGACGGCTTGGATGAAGGGGTTGGTTGCTCGGAGAGCAATGATAGCTACTCGGCATATGTGCTAGCTTGTTGGACTTGCTCAGAAGGTTGAACAACATAAACAACAGGGACCTGCACTCGTGTCATAGAAGATTCATCTAAAGCAGCTTCATCTTCTTCTTCTTCTCCAGGAGAGGGAGGAGGGCCATGAGTATGCTCCTGGAACAACTCAGAATTTTTAGCAACCTTCAATTTCTTTAAGGCCGCTACCCATCCATCCCTAAAATATTTAACACCGGCGTACTCCATTTGAGAAGACATAATAGTCAGGCCCTTGTTCCGACCCTTGTCCCAACTAGCACAAAATGATTTTTTAACTGCAGCTTTCCTTTTTGCTCTTTCCGAGGAGGTCCTTTCCGTAAAGAGATCTTCGGCAGACTTCAGCCTTTCTTCTGCCTCTATCTTGTGTCGCTCAACATCTTGAATCTTGGCAATATTTTCCTCATTAGTTTTAATCTTGACTTCAAGCTTAATATTATGTTGTTGGGCCTCCTTCAATTTCTTCTCCAACTCTTTGGAGGCAGTCATAGTTTGATCTCTATTTAATTCAATAGATTTGAATTACTTCTCCCAAGCATCTTTATCTTCCTCGTACTTCTGACGAGATTCCTTCAAAGACTGGGTTAGTCCATCAAAAGATTTTTATACCCCACCCGAGGAGCTGGAAGACATGATGTCTTCATCCTTCTTCAAATTACTATTGAAGTAAGTCACAAGCTGAAAAAAGGAAGAATTTTGAGTCAATATATGATTATAGTACTAGAAAATAAAGAAGTCAGGCTAACGATACTTACTGAAGTAAGGTGTTGAGCAGCCAATGTAGTAAGTCTCTCACGAGAAAAGGTGTCTTCAATACCTTGGGATTCTGGAACAGTCCAAGATCTTATCAAGCCCATAGTAGAGCTCAGAGCAACAAGAGCTGGAACTTTACCTTCAACATTTGAAGGTTGAGAGATAGGTTCCACAGGTCTCTCAGAAGAACTTATTTTTAATCTCCTCAGAGGAGTAGGAGCATTTTCGATTAAAGGTGTTGTCTCTATTGGTGAAATGAAAATAGTCTTACTCGGAGGCACAGGGGCTTCTTTCCAGCTTCCTTGGCAGCAGTGGAAGGGGGTACATCTATATTCGTTGTCCCCTCCTCTGGGACTTCTTGTTTGTTTTTCTTTGCCTCCTCAATGGCAAAAGTAGACTTGTCAAAAAATGCAGGAGCTTTCCTCTTCTTCATTAGATCAGTAATAGGAATACTCAAGTCAGAAGAAGAACCTTCCACACTGGTTTCAAAGGTTGGTACCTGATCAAGATCAGCTACCACAGGACGAGGACAAGCAATGAAAGTGGAAGTGTAGCTTCTGTATTGCAACAAGTAAGAAACAGATCTAACGTGATCCCCAACAACATATTGATGCAAGCCCCAGATAAGTTTTAAATGCTTTATATTAACCTCGGTTTCTTTTGGAGGTTTTCTTTTACTATCAACTGTAACAAACAAAATCAAATGTAAGTGATGCATTTCATCGAATACAAAGAAAACAAGATTTCAAAAACAAAAACAACCTATCCCTTTGCCATAAAGCGAACACCTAGGACCTTGGTACACATCATCTACATTTAATGGAGGGTGTTGCCAATTTTTCATCATAACCCCATGATCAAAATAATCCCTATTAGAATTGGGAAGATTGATAACTAAAGCTCTATTCGAAAACCTAGTTTTTAAATAGAAAGTACTATCACTAGTAACCCATCTATAGCAATACATAATTTCTGGAATCCCCAAACAAGTTCCATGAAGTTGGATCAACCTATGTACGCCATTAACTACCCTCAATGTATTTAGAGCTACTCTTGCAGGTTCAATATCGAAATATTAGCAAAACTCCAAACACAAGGGATTTGGAGGGAAAGAAAAGCCACATTCGGTTACAAAAAGACTTGGGAACCAGTGTCCCTAATCTAAAGAAAATAAATCAGAAGGACAAGAAAGCTCTTCCAAAATAACCCACGAAGGGATTGAAAAATCAGACCAAAATTTATCCAACGATTCAACAAGATAAACCATGGTGAATAAAGTAAATAAAGAAGAGGGAAGAAAACCTTACAGAAGAAAGAGAGATCAGTTGACAATGAATGATGGGAAGAACGAAGGCACAAGATAGAGAGAAGATGAAGAGTTCAGAGATACAGATTTGAAAAGTGAAAGATGATTGGATTTCTGTCACCCTTAAATACTTTACCTTGGGAATAGAGAAAATCAATGATTACAAGGGAAGACGTTTGCGTTTCCGGCGGCTAAAAGAAGAAAATGGAACAAATATCAAAGTGATCGTGAAAATTCAAAATATTTATAAAGATTGATATTATGCGCTCAAAAAGGAATTATATACAAGGAAAACCTTCCTAAAATTCAAGAATACCTGTAATCCAAGCAATTTTCAAGTAAAATATTCCACACTCTCCTTCAACCTCAACTGTGAAACATTGGGGGCTTCTGTTGATACCAAATTTATTCTGCTGACGTGGACCAATCACTTGAAGACACGTGTGAACCTCATGGCAAATACAAATACTTCCAAAAACAACATACTGTCACCGAGCTACTTAGGTTCTCCAAGCAACTTAAGCATATCGAGCAACTTAAGCATACCGAGCAACTTAGCGTGCCGAGTAACTTAAGCGATCCGAGCTACTTAGCGTGCAGAGCATCCAAATCAAGAGAGTCAAAAAACAACTATGCATTAAATGTGCATTATTATCATACAGATGTATATGTCTACTAGATAACAGCGCATTATCCTTTCGTATGTACAACCTCAAGGCTATAAAAACATTGTAACCTCCTCATAAGAAAGGGACTTTAGATCTCTTGAAAAACCTATTATAGAGATTCAAGGCAAACAGTCATCAATACAAAACAGTGGACATAGGCCATTTTCATAAGGTTGAACCACTTTAAAAATCTTTCATCTTGTTTATTCATTTTTTATCTGTGATTAATTAATTAGATATAATCTAGTTTTTTACATCAACGAACTTCCCAATTATTTTTATATTACCCAATACACATTATAACCCGAAAAAGTCCTAACCGAGTTCGAATAACAAAATTAATTATCGTGTGGAGAGCTAAGACATGAAAAGATAATAAGAGAGATTAATTGGTGTGGATAAGAGTCGATGTGTTTCATTTTCTAATAACCGTTATCCAATGATGAGATCTAGTCACATCAAATATTTCATCTTTCAAATTTGTGTTCCATTATATTTACACTTATAAATCATGCACACCAGGAGAAAATAGTCACATTACGAGTGATTCGTATGTGAGAGTCTCCCGTCAGAATTTGAATTAAAACGAATTTTCAAAAAGTAATGTAATGATTAATCGGTGAAAGTTAGTGGTTTAATTTTCGACTTCGCACACACACATACTATAAATTGAGACTATTGAATATAAATTTAAGGTGACTATTTTTGAGGAATTTAAATTGCACAGTTTTTAAGTATTTTGATTTTTCTTTGAGTCTGAAAATGAATGTTGAGGGTAAATTCATTATAAACCCTCACCAGACACCACTCGTCCTACTAGGATAACCTAGGGGCTTAGCGTCTTGTTGCATACGCTAAATGCAATCACTTGCCCGCGAAAGAGGTATCCTATCCCAATAAAGTTTTTAAAGGGTATTTAACTCATACTCTCATTCTTTTACATTGCTCGGAACACACAACGTTCTAAGTTAGGGGGATTTGATTAGGCATAAATATTTCATATTTATTAACTTAATTTAGGTTCTTTTATGTTCCCGTATGGTGTAAATATACTGGATTTTTCTCATATTCATGTTACTAATCCTTTTCGGTGAATATTTTGCATTATGTGTATTTCTCGTGTTTTTTATAGGTATTTTATGCAAACAAGTGCGAAGGAGAACTCGAAATAGAGAAAGAAATCTAAGAAATGGAGAGTTGAAGGGTATTTCAATAATTTTTCAACCATATTTCGGAGGCGGAGCCAGCAATAAAGTCAAAGACTACGAAGTCACGAGAACATAGGAAGAAACGATGTCCAATTTTGAGTTAAGGAGAAGAAGTTATGAGCAACCGAAGTTCGAAAGGAAATCCAAAGAGAAAAAGAAGAAGAAGCAACCAATGCAGTGAAAAAATTCAAATCGAACCCCAAACTAGTTTGGGGTCGAACCGGTTCGCATGCATAGCCGAACCGATTCTGGACCTAACATGCGAATTTTCAGTTATTTATTTATTTCTTTTAGAGTAGTATGGGGCGAGGACTCTGGATAAAATGGATATGTAATGTTATTTTTTGATAGGAGACATAGTTTTAATTACTTTTTAGCATAGAATATAGGAGAACAGAAGGCAGGAACCCTAGATTCAATTCATGCAATAAAGTTATACAATTTTGGATCAATTCTCAAGGTTTTTAATATCAAGTTTTTCTTATCTTCCTTGTTCTTACATAATTTCCATCCTTGCATGTTATTATTTATTTTTCTAGGATTCTAAGACTTCCATGCATGTTTAGTAATAGTTTCATCATGATTTCCAACGTTTGAAACGTTAGATTTTTGGTTATTTTCCACGTAGCTATGTCCAGCTAAGTTTTTAGCGGGTTGGGGTACATGAATCCAACCTAGGTGTTACAAATGGATTTAAAAGTGAATAAAATGTAATTAACGATTCAAAGGTTTCAACTTTATCAATATAAAAGTTTTAGGTATTTTAATTCCATTTGCCCTAGGTAACCGAAATGTTTAAGGGTGCAATTGGTATTTTGATAATTTATCATCCTCGTCAAATAGATATTTTGATTTGATATTGTGAGGAGTAAAATCCACATATGCCGAATGCTTAGAAAGTATTTGATGTTTCTTTGAACTGAGGATTAGGTTTTGAAGTTTTATGTTCTACGTAATCACTGACACTTCGGGGGAGTGTACCCTAACTCCTTTTTTCCATATTCATTTAAAACTCGTTTAATTATTATTGCGTAAGTAGTTTATTTACTAATGTAATTAAATCGCATTAATTGATAGGAAAGTCACGAATCATCATATTTTCCCTTATTCCCTTAGTCAATCGTAGGGTTAATCATTCTTCCTATTCGTCGTTACATTCTGCATCCTATTCCCTATGTTCGATATCCGACTTGTGATCGGTTTACACTTAAGCCAAAATTTTCACATACTAGAGACACTTTTTAAGGCGTGTCAAGTTTTTGGCACCATTTCCAAAGATTAGGTAGACAATTAGGTTAGGTCCAATTAATCTAAATTTTGACTCTAATTCTTAAAAAGCCATAAAAAGAAAAGAAAAAAGAAATCAAAGAAAAAAAATCCAAAAAAAATCAGAAAAATAATAAGACAAAAAGAAATATAATAAGAAAATCTCTGAAGTCCTTATATGCAAAATCCCCAACCAACTCCTTAATCTACTCTAATGAGAATTCACGAAAATCCTATAGTTGATTACGACCCCGATAGTTCACACACCCCTAACACTCCTCAATTTTGGGTTCCACCTCCTACACCACTAATAATACGCAAATATTGCGTATTTCATCCGTCGAATCTATGCATTATAGCCCCCTCGGGTGCCTTAATCTCTATATTTAAGCCCGTTAACCAGACAACGTCGGTTTATATTGTTAACATGCTATATGAGGTATAATTTGGCTTTTGTAGGTATTTAGGTACTAAGAATGGAGTTCAGATGCATTCCGCTCAAGTTACGTACGCAATCGCACGTTCAAGGGAAATCCAGTCAATTCAGAGTTTGGGCACCTGGCTTGACATCTACACGGAAGTTGTAGCGCTCCTTGCAAGCTTCGCGTGGCCGTCAACGGTACGTGATTTCGAGTCCGAACAAAGAAGTTACGACGTTTCTAGCGGACGAGAAATTCATACATGCTAAAATAGGAGGAAAGGAGATTCTTCCATGATTGATCGATCAAAAGGATCGATCGATCCTTCAGATTTTTTTCACGATGTCAACTATCGATCGATCGACCAAAGGGGTTGATCGATCGATCCTCTGTTTTCTCAGATATTTTCCTTTCCTTTTCTTTCTTCTTTTCTTTTATTATAACTTACTATATAACCAAATTTTGTTGTAATATCATATATTTAGTTTTAATTAGTTTAGCCTAGGGTTTGTGGGTTTTGAGATCTTGGCTTCATATCTCTTTGGGTTACATCTCATTTACCATTAATATACTTGTTCTTGTTGATTTCTTGCTTTGTAGATTAATTTCCATGCTTTCTTAATTAGCTTAGTTGCTTTATTTCTTGCTTTCCTAGTTTAATTAGTTGTAATTTAGTCCAATCATTATGCGCCCCTAGATAAATAGTGTCGGGAGGTCGTTCTGCCATTAATGGGCCCCGAGCTTCGAAAATTAGGTTTCACACAGAATTGCGTTTAATTAAACCTGCGCGTATTAAAGTCAGATTATTACGTGTTTAACTTTCTTTGTCATGCAACATTAGTGTTTATAGCGATAATCCGAGTTTAATCCGTTGCGACCATTTTTCGTTAAATATTTATTCATGCAACTTTGGATTAAATTCCTTATTGTGCAAAGTTTATGATTAATTGATAATGCTCGATTAAATTGCTCTCGAGCTGGAATTCCGACTAATAGTTGTTTCGAGCCGTATGGTTGGATGATATCCCGATCCTCGCTTTACTTTTATTTAGACTTAACTTATTCTTTTCTTTTATTTCCTAGCACACATCACCTAATTACACTTTTATTCCTGAATTAATAATCCGTTACGATCAATAAACATTCTCTGTGGATTCGATACAGGACATGGCCGCTATACTCACCCGTTGAGTGTAGTCATAAGTTTAGGTTTTTGTATTGAGATTACGGGTTTTCAGTTTATATATAGCATTCTTCACTTGTGACATGTGTGCAGGCTAGTTTCTATTTACATTTACTCTTTAGCCCGCATGATCCATGTATCACTACACCAAAAACAGGAATCTGGCACGATTTTGAATTGTGCCAGAATCAGGTGTTCCAAAATGGCCATTTTTTTCTGGCACGGCTCAAAAGTGTGCCAGATTTGACCAAACATGAACACTTCGGGCACACTTTTAAACCGTTCCAGAATTTGATATTTCTGGCACACTTTTGACACACTTTTGAACTGTGCCAGATTGAGTACAGTTTGAAAAACTTTTGGTACAGTTCAAAACCGTGACAAAGTTTGATACACTTTTGGCACGGTTTTGAGCTGTGACAAAAAGAAAAAAAAAATTAATTATTTGAAAACATGAAAATTCACAAATTTCAAATCTTGCATGTTGTTGATAAATTGATGTTTATACAAACTTCAAAATATTACAAGTCTTTAGTAGTACAGAGACAAAAAAAAATTGGGCAGAGTTTCCTCTATTTTTTGTACATTCTAAAACCTGCTAATATAAAACCTGGATCACATAAAGCCCACATGGACACAAAATATAAAAAATAAACTTACAAAAGCCCGCACGGCTATAAAAGTTTACAATAAAACTACAAAAGCCCGCACGGCCATAACACAAAAATATATAATCATGAATAAACCCCTTGTTTAAACCATTGAGTTCTCCGTGTGTTCCCCGTGAATAAATGCTAACGATAACATGTTATTCTGCAAAAAAAAAGGATACAAAAAGATACGATATTAGTAACCAAGAAATTTAAAAAAAAAAGCTTACTCAAACTAAAAAATTACATATAGGAGTGGAAATTATCATCATATTCTCAAACCGGGAGACCCGGGACTGCGCTGTCAATTCGTACGAGTTACATTGATCTCGTGTGAGGTGTTCGTACCTCCTACGGGGCCGTTTGGGGGATGGTTTGGGTTTTCACCCTCAAACGGATTATTTTCAAGCAAAATCGACATATTTTGAAATTATCCTCATATTCTCAAACCGGGAGACCTGCGACTACGCGGTCAGTTCGTAAAAGTTATATTGGCCTCGTGCAAGGTGTTCGTGCCTCTTACGGGGCCATTTCGGGGCTGGTTTGTGTTTTCACCCTTTAACGACCTGTTTTTAAGTCTACGTGTTATTTTTGAAAATTATCATCATATTCTCAAATCGGGAGACCTGTGACTACGCGATCAGTTCCTATAAGTTACATTGGTCCCGTGCAAGGTGTTCGTGCCTCTTACGGGGACGTTTGGGGGATGGTTTAGGTTTTCCCCCCTTAACGGCTTATTTTTAAGTCTAAGTGTTGATTTTTGCAAATTATCGTCTTATTCTCAAACCGGGAGACCCGTGACTACGCAGTCAATTCCTACAAGTTACATTGGTCCCGTGCGAGGTGTTCGTGCCTCTTACGAGGACGTTTGGTGGCTGGTTTAGGTTTTCACGCTTTAACGGCCTGTTTTTAAGTCTAAGTGTTATTATTGTAAATTATCATCATATTCTTAAATCGGGAGGCCCGGGGACTATGCGATCAAATCGTACGAGTTACATTGGTCACGCGCGAGGTGTTCGTGCCTCTTACAGGGCCGTTTGGGGCTGGTTTGGATTTTCACCCTCAAACGGCTTGTTTTCAAGCCTAATTTACATATTTTGAAATTTTTGTCATCATCTCAAATCGGGAGGCCTGTGACTACGTGGTCAGTTCGTACAAGTTACATTGGTCCCGTGTGAGGTGTTCATGCCTCTTACGGGGCTGTTTGGGGGCTGGTTTGGGTTTTCACCCTTTAACGGCCTGTTTTTAAGTCTAAGTGTTATTTTTACAAATTATCGTCATATTCTCAAATTGGGAGACCTTTGACTACGCAGTTAGTTCCTACAAGTTACATTGGTCCCGTGCGAGGTGTTCGTGCCTCTTACGGGGACATTTGGGGGATGGTTTAGGTTTTCCCCCCTTAATGGCTTGTTTTAAGTCTAAGTGTTGATTTTTGAAAATTATCATCACATTCTCAAATCGGGAGACCCGTGACTACGCGGTCAGTTCCTACAAGTTACATTGATCCCGCGTGAGGTGTTCGTGCCTCTTACGGGGACGTTTGGAGGATGGTTTAGGTTTTCCCCCTTAACAGCTTATTTTTAAGTCCAAGTGTTGATTTTTGTAAATTATCGTCATATTCTCAAACCAGGAGACCCGTGACTACGCGGTCAGTTCTTACAAGTTACATTGGTCCCGTACGAGGTGTTCGTGCCTCTTACGGGGACGTTTGGTGGCGTGTTTATGTTTTCCCCCTTTAACGGCCTATTTTTAGGTCTAAGTGTTATTTTTGCAAATTATCCTCATATTCTCAAACTAGGAGACCGGGGACTATGCATTCAGTTCGTATGAGTTACATTGGTCACGTGCGAGGTGTTCGTGCTACTTACGGGGCCGTTTGGAGGCTGGTTTGGGTTTTCACCCATCTATGGCTTGTTTCCAAGCCAAATCGACATATTTTGAAATTATCATCATATTCTCAAACCGAGAGACCCGCGATTATACGGTCAGTTCGTACAAGTTATATTGGTCCCGTGTGAGGTGTTTGTGCTTCTTACGAGGCCATTTGGGAGATGGTTTGGGTTTTCACCCTTTAACAACCTGTTTTTAACTCTAAGTGTTATTTTTGCAAATTATCATCATATTCTCAAACTGGGAAACCTATGACTACGCGATCAATTCCTGTAAGTTACATTGGTCCCGTTTGAGGTGTTCGTGCCTCTTACGGGGACGATTGGGGAATGGTTAATGTTTTCCCCCTTAACGGCTTATTTTTAAGTCTAAGTTTTGATTTTTGTAAATTGTTGTCATATTCTCAAACTGGGAGACCCGTGACTATGCGATCAGTTCCTACAAGTTAGATTTGTCCCTTGCGAGGTGTTCGTGCCTCTTACGGGGACGTTTGGTGGCTGGTTTAGGTTTTCACCCTTTAACGACCTATTTTTAAGTCTAAGTGTTATTTTTGTAAATTATCATCATATTCTCAAACCGGGAGTCTTGGGGACTACGCGGTTAGTTCGTACGAGTTACATTGGTCATGTACGAGGTGTTCGTGCCTCTTACGGGGCCGTTTGGGGGTTAGTTTGGGTTTTCACCCTCAAACGGCTTGTTTTCAAGCCTAATCCATACATTTTTAAATTATCGTCATCATCTCAAGTCGAGAGGCCCGCGACCATGCGGTCAGTTCATAAAAGTTACATTAGTCCCGTGCGAGGTGTTCGTGCCTCTTACGGGGCCGTTTGGGGGCTGGTTTGGCTTTTCACCTTTTAACGACCTGTTTTTAAGTCTAAGTATTATTTTTGCAAATTATTATCATATTCTAAAATTGGGAGACCCGCGACTACGCGGTCAGTTCCTATAAGTTACATTGGTCCCGTGCGAGGTGTTTGTGCCTCTTACGGGGCCGTTTGGGGACTGGTTTGGGTTTTCACCCTTTAACGACCTGTTTTTAAGTGTAAGTGTCTTTTTTACAAATTATTATCATATTCTAAAACTGGGAGACCTGTGACTACGCGGTTAGTTCCTAGAAGTTACATTGGTCCCGTGCGAGGTGTTCGTGCCTCTTACGGGGACGTTTTGGGGATGGTTTAGGTTTTCCCCCCTTATCGACTTGTTTTTAAGTCTAAGTGTTATTTTTTCAAATTATCATCATATTCTCAAACCGAGAGACCCGGGGACTACGCGGTCTATTTGTACGAGTTACATTGGTCACGTGTGAGCCGTTCGTGCTTCTTACGGGGCCATTTGGGGGCTGGTTTGGGTTTTCACCCTTCAAAGACTTGTTTTCAAGGCAAATCGACATATTTTAAAATTATCATCATATTCTCAGACCGGGAGACCCGCGGCTACGCGGTCAGTTCGTACAAGTTACATTGGTCCCGTGCGAGGTGTTCGTGCCTCTTATGGGGCCGTTTGGGTGCTGGTTTGGGTTTTCACCATTTAATGACCTGTTTTTAAGTCTCGGTGTTATTTTTACAAATTATCGTCATATTATCAAACTGGGAGACCTGTGACTACGCAGTCAGTTCTTACAAGTTACATTTGTCCCGTGCGAGGTGTTCGTGCCTCTTACAGGGACGTTTGGGGGATGGTTTTCGTTTCTCCCCCTTAACGGCTTATTGTTAAGTCTAAGTATTGATTTTTGCAAATTATCATCATATTCTCAAATCAAGAGACCCGTGACTACGCGGTCAGTTCCTAAAAGTTACATTGGTCCCGTGCGAGGTGTTCGTGCCTCTTACGGGGACGTTTGGATGCTAGTTTAGGTTTTCACCCATTAACGACATGTTTTTAAGTATAAGTGTTATTTTTGCTAATTATCATGATATTCTCAAACCGAGAGACTCGGGGACTACGCGGTCAGTTGGTACGAGTTATATTGGTCATGTGCGCAGTGTTCATGCCTCTTACGAGGCCGTGTAGGGGCTGGTTGGGTCTTCACCCACAAACGACTCTTTTTCAAGCATAATCTACATATTTTGAAATTATCATCATCATCTCAAACTGGGAGGCCCGCGACTACGCAATCATTTTGTATAAGTTACATTAGTCCCATGCGAGGTGTTCGTGCCTCTTACAGGGTCGTTTGGGGGCTGGTTTGGTTTTTCACCCTTCTATGGCTTGTTTTCAAGCCAAATTAACGTATTTTGAAATTATCATCATATTATCAAATCGGGAGACCCACGACTACGCGGTCAGTTTCTATAAGTTACATTGGTCCCGTGCGAGGTGTTCGTGCCTCTTACGGGGCCGTTTGGGAGCTGGTTTGGGTTTTTACCCTTTAATGGCTTGTTTTTAAGTTTGAGTGTAATTTTTGCAAATTATCATCATATTCTCAAACTGGGAGACCTGTGACTACGCGGTCAGTTCCTATAAGTTACATTGGTCCCGTGCGAGGTGTTCGTGCCTCTTACGGCGACGTTTGGGGGATGGTTTAGGTTTTCCCCCCTAACGACTTATTTTTAAGTCTAAGTGTTGATTTTTGCAAATTATCGTCATATTCTAAAACTAGGATACCCGTGACTACGTGGTCAATTCCTACAAGTTACATTGGTCCCGTGCGAGGTGTCCGTGCCTCTTAAGGGGACGTTTGGTGGTTGGTTTAGGTTTTCACCCATTAACGTCCTGTTTTTAAGTCTAAGTGTTATTTTTGCAAATTATCGTCATATTCTCCTACTGGGAGACTCGGAGACTACGCGGTCAGTTCGTACGAGTCACATTGGTAACGTACGAGGTATTCGTGCCTCTTACAGGGCCGTTTGGGGGCTGGTTTGGGTTTTCACCCATAAACGGCTTGTTTTCAAGCCTAATCTACATCTTTTTAAAATATCATCATCATCTCAAATCGGGAGGCCCGCGACTATGCGGTCAGTTCTTATAAGTGACATTAGTCCCGTGCGAGGTGTTCATGCCTCTTACTGGGTCATTTGGGGGTTGGTTTGGGTTTTCACCCTTCCACGACTTATTTTCAAGCCAAATCGACATATTTTGAAATTATCATCATATTCTCAAACTGGGAGACCTGCGACTACGCGGTCAGTTCCTATGAGTTACATTGGTCCCGTGCGAGGTGTTCGTGCCTCTTATGGGGCCGTTTGGGAGCTGGTTTGGATTTTCACCCTTTAACAGCTTATTTTTAAGTCTAAGTGTCATTTTTACAAATTATTGTCATATTCTGAAACTGGGAGACCTGTGACTATGCGGTTAGTTCCTATAAGTTACATTGGTCCCGTGCGAGGTGTTCATGCCTCTTACAGGGACGTTTGGGGGATTGTTTAGGTTTTCCCCCCTTATCGACTTGTTTTTAAGTCTAAGTGTTGATTTTTGGAAATTATCATCATATTCTCGAACCGGAATACCCGTGACTACGCGGTCAGTTCGTACAAGTTTCATTGGTTCCGTGCGAGGTGTTCGTGCCTCTTACGGGGACGTTTTGTGACCGGTTTAGATTTTCACCCTTTAACGACCTGTTTTCAAGTCTAAGTGGTATTTTTGCAAATTATCGTCATATTCTCAAATCAGGAGACTCGAGGACTACGCAGTCAATTTGTACGAGTTACATTGGTCACGTGCGAGGTATTTTTGCCTCTTATAGGGCCGTTTGGGGGCTAGTTTGGGTTTTCACCCTTTAATGGCCTGTTTTTAAGTTTAAGTGTTATTTTTGAAAATTATTGTCTTATTTTCAAACTGGGAGACTTGTGGCTACACGGTCAGTTCCTATAAATTACATTGGTCCCGTGCGAGGTGTTTGTGCCTCTTATGGGGACGTTTGGGGATGGATTACGTTTCCCCCCTTAACGACTTGTTTTTAAGTAAGTGTTGATTTTTGTAAATTATCGTCATATTCCCAAACCGGGATACCCGTGACTATGCGGTCAGTTCCTACAAGTTACATCGATCCCGTGCGAGGTGTTCGTGACTCTTATGGGGACGTTTGGTGGCTAGTTGAGGTTTTTGCCCTTTAACGGCCTATTTTTAAGTTTGAGTGTTATTTTTGCAAATTATCATCATATTCTCAAGCCGGGAGACTCGGGGACTACGCGGTCAATTCGTACGAGTTACATTGGTCACGTGCGAGGTGTTCGTGCTTCTTACGGGGCCGTTTGGGGCTGGTTTTGGTGTTGACCCTTCTTCGGCTTGTTTTCAAGCCAAATTGACATATTTAGAAATTATCATCATATTCTCAAACTGAGAGACCCGCGATTACACGGTCAGTTCGTAGAAGTTATGTTGGTCCCGTGCGAGGTGTTCATACCTCTTATGGGGCCGTTTGGGGGCTGGTTGGGGCTTTCACCCTTTAATGTCTTGTTTTTCAGTCTAAGTGTTATTTTTGCAAATTATATTCATATTCTCAAATTAGGAGACCCATGACTATGCGATCAGTTCCTACAAGTTACATTGGTCCCATGCGAGGTGTTCGTGCCTCTTACGGGGACGTTTGGTGGCTGGTTTAGGTTTTCACCATTTAACAACCTATTTTTAAGTCTAAGTATTATTTTTTCAAATTATCATAATATTGTCAAACTGGGAGACTCGGGGACTATGCGATCAGTTCATACGAGTTATATTGGTCATGTTCAAGGTGCTCGCACTTCTTATGGGGCCGTTTGGGGTCTGGTTTGGGTTTTCACTCTTCTACGGCTTATTTTCAAGCCAAATCGATATATTGTGAAATTATCGTCATATTCTCAAGCCAGAAGACCCGAGACTACACAGTTAGTTCGTACAAGTTACATTGGTCCTGTGTGAGGTGTTCGTGCCTCTTACGGAGCCGTTTGTGGGTTGGTTTGGGTTTTCACCCTTTAAAGGTCGGTTTTTAAGTCTAAGTATTATTTTTGCAAATTATCATCATATTCTCAATCTGGGAGACCTGTGACTACGCGGTCAGTTCCTACAAGTTACATTGGTACCGTGCGAGGTGTTCATGCCTCTTATGGGGACGTTTGGGGGATGGTTTAGGTTTTCCCCCTTAATGGTTTATTTTTAAGTCTAAGTATTGATTTTTGCAAATTATGGTCATATTCTCAAATCAGGAGACCCGTGACTACACGGTCAGTTCCTAAAAGTTACATTGGTCTCGTGCGAGGTGTTCATGCCTCTTACGGGGACGTTTGGTGGTTGGTTTAGGTTTTCACCCTTTAACGGCCTGTTTTTAAGTCTAAGTATTTTTTTTGCAAATTATCGTCATATTCTCAAACCGAGAGACCCGGGGACTACGCGATCAGTTCGTACGAGTTACATTAGTCATGTGCGAGGTGTTTGTCCCTCTTACGGGGCTGTTTGGGTTTTCACCCTTCAACGGCTTGTTTTCAAGCCCTAATCTATATATTTTGAAATTATTTTCATATTCTCAAACCAGGATACCCACAACTATGCGTTCAGGTCATACAAGTTACATTAGTCCCGTGCGAGGTGTTCGTACCTCTTACGGGGACGTTTGGGGGCTGGGTTGGGTTTTTACCCTTTAACGACTTATTTTTAAGCTTAATCTACGTATTTTAAAAGTATCATCATGTTCTCAAATCGGGAGACCCGTGACTACGTGATCAGTTCCTGCAAGTTGCATTGGTCCCGTGTGAGGTGTTCATGCCTCTTACGGGGTTGTTTGGTATTTTCATCCTCTAATGGTATGTTTTTAATCAATTTAGAACGTTTATTGATTTTAGAAAATTTAGATATAGTTTCATTTCTTTATTCTTTAAATCCAACATGTTTTAACATTTAAAATAAACTCAACAACAGCAGCAAATTCCAAAACCAAACCACCAGAAAATCCCTTCCACCAATATAAGCTCATAAAGTAAGCCATTTTACTTTTGGCTACTTGTTGCCGCTATTTCAGGCCATTTTTTTTATTTAATGCTGCAAAATTAAAATAGAATTTGAGACAAACCATATTTCATTTGTATTTTGATAGAAACCCGTTGAACTCTTCGCGTCATAACTTCTCGAAAGTATCCCATTTGGTCCAACAATGTCTGTAAATTCTGAAATCATCAACTAACTTCTTCGAATTCTCATCAAATGAATCAATCCTCTTGTTCTTTGCATAGTATTGGGTGGAGATATTGAACAATTTTAAGGGGAAACTCGAAGTACAAATCAACCGCTGACAAGGAAAATATTATAAAGATAAAGAGATACTCTTAACGAACCAATCCCATAAATTTATGCTAACTAGGAAAGACAAAACACAAGTGAAATAAACAACTGGGTGACAGTATATATAAGAAAAATAAGCAATAAGTTATCATACAAGAGATCTTCGCCACCTAACATTCTCAACCTACATTAGCAAATTAACATAGTCCTTATTTTGAGTTAATCAACTAATATATAAAATATGTATTCAGTAATCAAACAAAATAGTGCTTAAAGATTATGCAATTGGGTGCAAAGGTAATTAAGGCTTTAAAATCTAATAGCTCAGTAATGGACAACAATAACCAAACAGTAAGAACTTGTATAACCAATAGAGTACCTTAGTTCCTCTACAGTATGTTGCAGCTCAACTATCTCAAGCTGAGATTGGTTAATAATATTTTCTAGAGCACCAACCTGCATAAAGAAAATTAACACCTCAACCAATAAGACATGAGAATTCAAGACACAAGCCAACAATTTTTTTTACCAAAGTACACATTTCATCATCCTCATACTTAAGAGCTAGAATGTTTTCATCCCTAAGTTCACATGAACAAAGGTGTATTCTCAAAACACCCTCTGGATATAACCTATGCTAGTGCCACCTTTATAACTATTCTTGGTGTACAAATGTGATGTGTAAAAACTAAGCGGCAACGACGCAAGGGATGCTAATAAAAACTAATGTGGCGCCTATAATGTGTCAATAAAAAAACCAAGTCTCTCTTCTATTCCTCTTCTGATGTCTACACACATGTTATGCCTATTAACATTTTCTCATAATAATGTACTCAACTCTCAGCAAGTAGCTGTCGAGTACAAAGATTGAAAATTTCCACAGCCCCGGTTAAACTCAATTGAAATTTAAAACTTCTCATGTGTTCCTAAAGATTAGGTATAGTTGTTATCTCCATTGTGTATATATGTATACCCAGCTCAGCTGGAATCAATTGAATATTATCAATACAAAAACAAGTCAGTTTCTTTAACAACAAAACTATTATGGTATCAGAGGCATAAATCATTTCTTGGACCTGCTCGCACTAATATTTTGTTTCCTCTAAACCTGCTCATACCAATGGCCTCCTCATCAAACAAAAATGGTGATAACTCCTCCTCATATCCTACAGTCAATCTAAGTCACGCATATCACTAAATTTCTATCAAACTGACAAACAAAAATTATTTTTATTGGATAACTCAAATTGATCCGTTCTCAATGGAAAAAATCACCTACCTTTTATTGATTGTAGTCGATGCCCATCCGAAGCAGTAGCAGTAATACTCTTTCTCAAAACATCAAAACATCACTGTATTTCCAAAACCCTAGGCTCTACCACCGCCGGTGTTACCAGAGCAACCACGCAAATGCCGCCGCTCTTCTCCTAGTCGTGGTCGTAATCCCCTCAGTCAGATTAATATTAGGATAAGGGATTTGCGTGAGAGAGAGAGAGATGGAGAGCGTGAGAGAGATCGAGAGGCGATATTTAGAGAGGAGAGAGAGCAGGAGAACAAAAATCATTGAGGAGTTTAATTTTTTTAGGATATTTATATTTTAGTGAAGTGTTCTCAATTTTGGCACACTTTTAAACAGTGCCAAAATTTGGCACGGCTTAAAAGTGTGCCAGATTATTATTAAACGGTGCCAAAATTTGGCACAATTTTAAGCTGTGCCAGATTTTTAATATCAAGGTGTGCCAAATTGGTATTTTTGGTGTAGTGTATTAGCTCCCTATTTCGAGTGAATTCGCTTGATGAGTGTAATGCCCATGAGGATCGAATATGTGATTTCTTTAATGTTTATCCGATTTTTATAAGTTTTTGCTAAATCACACTTTGCATGTGCTCGCTCCCCTCCCATATTTTAAGGTTTCAATTCTATGAGGTGCATTCTATAATGTTAATGATTTGGACTTTTGTTTGAATTCATTCACTTTGCTAATAATGCGTATGAATTTTTTTTTTGCTATTGTTAGACTTGTCGCATGTTGGGTTGGGCATATTTTGAAGAAACCATGTGATGTTTGTGGGTACCATCCCTAAAAACCCTCACGAGACGACACTCGTCCACTAGGGTGACCTAGGGGTTTAACGGCTTATTGCATACGCTAAATGCAATCGAATCCCCGTAAAAGTGGTCTTATGTTATTATACCATACTTTTGTACTATTCCTACTTTTGGTTTGCTTGTATTTCTTATTGCATACTATTTCATTGCTAGGGACTAGCAATGTGTAAGTTAGGGGGTGTGATGATATGCAAATATTGCGTTTTTCATCCTCCGAACGAACGCATTTTAGCCACCTTGGGTATCTTATTCCCTATATTTATGCTCGTTAACCAGAAAACCTCGAATTTCTATGTTAACATGTTTTACAGGGGTTAATTGAGCCTTTATAGGTATTTGGATGCTAAGTGTGAAGTTCGAATGCGTTCCGCTCGATTTCCGTACGTGATCGCACATTTAAGGGCATTTTAGTCTTTTCAAAGCTTGGGAACCTGGCCCAACATCTCACGGAATTTGTATCCCTCCTTACAAGCTTCGCGTGGCTGCAAATGGTGCGCGATTCCGAGTCCGTATGAAGAAGTTATGGGAGTTTCAGCGGAAGGAAAAATAATGAAACCAAAAGAGGAGGAGAAGAGGAGAAAAAGGGTATGCAGTAGGCTGCTTTATCTGACCCGTGCTTGATCGATCGATCAACGGTTTGGGTTGATCGATTGATTCTTCGCGACAGTGGGATATTTTATTCATGATCGATCGATCGACAGTTTGGGTCGATCGATCGATCCCTTATTTCGAGGAGATATTTTTCCTTTCTTTTCTTTCTTCTTTTATTTTATTCCCACTTACTATAAATACAATTTTTGTTCTAATAATCATAAATGAACGTTTTAGGTTAGACTTTAGCATAGAGTAGCTTAGTGATTGAGGGTTTTGGAGAGTTCTTCTTCAATTGTTCTTGGATTGACACCCCATTTGGGTTGAATGTTTCACTATTCATCATCCTATCCATTTTAATGTAGTGTGTATTTACTTATTTCGTTGCTTTCTAGTTTAATTTACATGCTTTATTTATATGCTTTCTTTAATTGGTTTCTAGTATAGATTTATCGCGTTTATTTATTGCATTTATTTATCGTGTTTTTAATATGTTTTCTAGCTAATTTAAATTAGGTTGTGTTTGCATGGAACTTACTCGAGTTGACGCGTTGCTTTGCTTTGGTGATGGCGTTTACGGGTCTATTTCGGGTGTGTTGTCCTAGTTATTGCACCTAGGAGATTTGATGGGGCATGTCATGTATGTCCCGTGCTTGCGACCTTTCGTGCGCAATTTTTGGGATATGTGGTGATGCCAAAGTCTTATTACGCTTTTATGCGGATTTAGGGGCGTGACAACCCTTGATTCAATGAGCTGTCGAAATGAGACACATTCTAAATAACTCATCACCCATGTATGCACTTTATACAAATTAACTCGGGTGAGGAATATTCGACGCAACCTATAGTTTTACCTCTTTGTTAATCTAGTTTCAATACCCTCTCCTAGTTAAACATTTCCCTTTTATGAATATTTTCCTTTTTAGTTTGTAATCACCTTTTACACTTTTATTTCGGAGCACTAAATCATATAAATTCTAGCAACTCGTCCTTGTGGATTTTCGATACCCGACTTACCACTCTACTTGCCTCGCAAGTGTAGTCGTAATTTAGGTTTGTTTGTATTGAGTAGGCGAAACCAAAACAACGACCATGCCCTTACACGCGCACACTTTTAGCACTCGGTCAACTGCCTAACTTGATCACGAGGCACACTTCTAGGATATCGAGTGAGTGTATTGGATATTTAAGCGAGAGTGAGATGTCGAACAACGTGAGAGTGCACCAGCAATCAATGTCAAACTTATTTAATCAAATTCCAATTTTATTCCCAATAAGTCTTAATACTCCTAAACAAACGTGATTGAGTAAAGAATTAATCTAAATATGCAAGACAATCAACGTTGAGGAAAAATCCCCCACAGGGGCAAAACCATCTCATTTTCACTATAATTTTGTAAAGGACAGTGTACACGGATTACAATGAAAATACAAGTAATTGCATACGAAATACCCACACGTATCGGTTTGATGTGGCCGACAAGAGTTCCCGCAAGAGATCGAGAAGGTCAGCAATGGAAAATCTTCATCTTCTCCACAAATGTACTCCATATGAGTAGTATATTCTTCCTTGGGGTTTAGTGGATTCACATAAAGAATTGGAAAATATTTGTGAATCAAAAAGGTATTGAAACCTTAAACTTTTGAAGTCTGGAAACGGGGTGTGTTTTGCCGAAATGGGGATATGAAGACTTAGAAAAATGTGTAGCATGAACACTATTTAAATAGGACTTTAAGGTGGCACGTTATTCGAACAAAACATGGTGTTGTTCGAGCGAGATGGCATCTCGTTCGAACGAGATACGATGTCGTTTGAACGACATCAGTGATGTGTCACAGAAAAACTCCTTTAAAATATTTCTGTGTGTTTATCCTCTTCCAGACTTCGAAAATTTATTTAAAACAATATTCCTAATTATTTATTCATATAATTAAACACTGCAATTAAAAATATTTTTACCATAAGTACGAGGAGTAGTGGGAACTGTTGAACTGTACGTTGCTTGACAGATGATACACGTACGAAGATGATGGATGCATGAATTTGGATCGAGGCCGTTGAGGATGATTGTTGAGACGTGTCGAATGTAGCAGTATCAGACATACATAATTGTGATCTAGGATACTTGGAAAATTCCTAGATTCTACCCCGGACATTTATAAAACATGTCCTTACACGACGCTAGTCTTGATACGGGGGAGGGTGTGTTGCCTTATTGTCCCATTAAAGACCTCTTATATCCTAAGCGAACCGTCACTCAGGAATGCATTATATTCCCATATAATATGGGGCACTTCCATTTACGTAATGGGATGATTTATATTCTTCCCACGTTCCATGGTATGGAGTTTTAAAAACCATACCTCCACATCTACGAGTTTGAAGAGGCATGTGAAACTTTTAGTGACCAAGCGTGTTCTCAAAACGACTTTCGCCTCAAGCTTTTTCCCTTCGACTTGAAGGTTAAGACCAAGTCTTGATTATGGTCTTTATCATCGAAATGAATTGGATCGTGGAGAGATATCCAAACCAAGTTTCTCCCAAAATTCTTTCCTCAACATAGATACAATTCCATCAAAGCTCAAATTCAAACGTTTAAAGAACAAGATAATGAGCCTTTCGATAAATGTTAGGAGCAGTTTAACGAGTTAGTTAATATATGCCTGCATCATGGATTTGAAAAGTGTAGACTTATCTCCTTCATTCATCATGGGCTAAAATTAATTTCCAAACAACTTGTAAAAACTATATGCCAAGGGCAATTTCTAGCGTTAGATGAAAATGATGTCGAGGCTCACCTTAAGTATGTCGTCGAGACTACTCAAGCATGGGGCACAGGAGATCCAATCTCTCGATCTCGACACATGACCACAACACCTTATGCATCCGAACTCTATCAATTAGACAAATAAGCCGAGTTGAAATTTCAAATCAACCAACTTGCTAAAAGATTGGAAGACGTAGTCGAGTTAAGAGGAAGAGAAAAATCCAACTCCACTCGAGCAATAAAATAGAAGGTGTGTGCAATTTATGAGGTGGGACATTCAACGAAGGAATGCCCGACAATACCTACCTATGAAGTTATGATTCAAGAGTAAGTGGAAGTGCTAGGAATGTTTAAGGGTAATTTTAATTCCCCTCATGGGAATTCTTGTAACCTTTCGTGGATGAACCATTATAGTTTTAGTTATAGGAACAACATGTTGCATTGGATCCTAATTCACACATTGCCCCTCCTCCACCACCACTTTCGCATTTCCAACAAGCCCTAAACATGAAAGCACCACCTCCCGCACCTTGTGTCACCCCACCGCGGCGAAATCTTGAGGCTATTTGGAACCAATTTATGAAAGCTGAATCGAAAACCAATGCTCAAAATGACCGAATGTTTGCAGAAATAAATATGAACATTTATAAATTGCAATATTCCTTAAGTATCCAAGAAAAGGACAATTTTCTAGCCTAAGGGCAAAGAACTCCCCAAGGTCAACCTATTGTTAGCTCTACATATGATGATCATTAAAAGCAATGTCAAGATGTTACCACTCCTTTTAGTGGGAGAGTTATTGATTTATCAACTCCCCCACACCACCAACCTAAAGACAATGAGGTTTCGCCCGGCATGAAAGAGGCCGAAGATGCCCCATTGAATGAGAGTGACAACAGTGACACCATTAGACCCTAGGTCATAGTAAAACCACCCACTGCTGCACCTTCCCCTCAATTGTTGGTTCCTCCTCCGAAAGGGGCCTCCCTTGAAGATGTGCTAGATGTACTTATGCAAGTCAAGCTGAATTTACCTTTTCTCGAGGCAATAAAGAAAATTCTTGCCTATGATAAATTCCTTAAGGATTTATTGATGATAAAACGTAGACTAGAGGTTAAAAATAACATTTCATAGCACAAAATGTGAGTTCGGTTCTATTAAGTGACCTCCTACCAAAGTTTAAAAATCCGGGTGCATCTACCATTTCATGCATAATTGGAGATAACCATATTGAGAGAGCCTGATTAGATCTAGGGGTGAGTGTTAACATGAACCCTTACTCCATCTATAGGCAATTAGATTTGAGGGACCTCAAATCCACTTAGATCACTATGTAACTCATGGACTGTATCCTTAAGATAGCTCGAGGGATTATTGAGGACGTGATAGTCCAAGTGGACAGTTTTTACTTTTTGGTAGATTTTATCATTTGGGACACGGAGCCTTCCATTCCCTCGAGTAATCATGTTCCCTTCATTCTAGACCACTTATTCTTATCTATGGCTAACGCATTGATTAATACTCGAAATGGGAAACGGAACTCACATTCGGGAATATGGCCCTTGAGACAAATATCTTCAACATCACCAAGCAAGTGGGTGATAAGGATGAGTTTCACACGGTGGATCTTATCGAGGAGGTATTAGACGAGCACATAAAGGGATATATTGGTGGGGATTCATTAGGAGCGTGTCATATTTTGGGTCGGGAGAGTAATCGGGCGTTACGTTGTTTTTGATAAGGAGGTAGGAGAGTTGAGAGCGATCTTAAACGAGATAGAGTCGGATGAGGACGTGAGAGATGTTAATTATGTTTCTAGATTCGAGGAACTACCCCCGAGGAAGTCATGCACAGTTCCCTCTGATGAACAATTTCTCACCATCTAATTAAAGAAACCACCCTCAAACGTAAAATATTTTTATTTGGGAGAGGATGAGACATTTCCCGTTGTTTTCTCCTCAAGCCTAAATAATGAGTAAGAGGGTAGATTATTAGCGCTTTTGAGGAAGCACGGTAGTGCTTTTGGTTAGAGAATTGTGGATTTGAAGGTTATAAGTCCTTTAATTTGTACCTATAAAATTCACCTTGAGGAGGACATAAAGCCTTGGAGGGAGATGTAAAGGTAATTGAACCCCACGATGAAAGATGTCGTGAGAGCGAAAATTATTAAGCTATTAGACTCGAGTAATATTTACCCCATCTCGGATAGCAAGTGCGCGAGTCTTATCCAAGTCATCCCGAAGATGTCATGAATGACTATGGTTGAGAATGCCAAGGGTGAACTAATTCCCCAATGCACCACCATCGGGTGGTGCGTTTGTATTGACTACCGGAATCTTAATGCTATCATAAGAAAAGATCATTTCCCTTTACTTTTTATCCACCAAATGCTAGAGTGAGTACCAACAAACCCATTTTATTTCTTTCTTGATGGTTATTCCGGATATAAGCAAATTGAGATAGATGTGCTTGATCAAGAGAACACGACGTCACATGTCCTTTTGGCATGTTTGCTAATAAATTTATGCCCTTTAGATTATGTAATTCATGAGAGAACTTTCAAAGATGCATGCTTAGTCTTTTTAGTGATGTGGTTGGAAGGGGTCGTGAGGTTTTCATTGATGACTTTAGTGTCTTTGACCCCTCTTTTGACCTTTGCTTTGCTAATCTTAAAAAAGTGCTAGCCCATTATGTGGAAAAGAACTTGGTACTAAATTAGGAGAAGTTCCATTTTATGGTTATCGAAGGAATAGTTCTTACCCACATAGTTTCGTTCAAATCTATTGAGGTTGATAGGGCAAAAGTAGATGTCATAGACACTCTTCCCTCTCCTAAGTCAGTAAAGGATGTGCACTCTTTCTTAGGCCACACGGGTTTTTATCGAAGGTTTATTAAGGAATTTAGTGCCATATCTAGGCCCTTGAGTAACCTACTTGTGAACAATTCACCCTTTAAGTGGAATCAATCATCCCAAAGCGCTTTTGAAAAATTAAAAAGCATTCTCATGTCTACTCATATTATGCAAGCTGTGGATCCGTATCTTCCATTCGCGCTCATATGTGATGCGAGTGATTATCCTATAGGGGATAATTTGGTCCAAAGAAAATATTAGAAGGCTCACGTCATCTACTATGCTAGCAGGACGTTAAGCAGACCATAACTTAATTACTCTAGCACTAAGAAAGAATTTCTAGCCATAGCTTTCGCCCTAGATAAACTTCTCTCTTACCTCATTGGTTTGCCTATCGTATTCTTGACCGACCAAGCAACTCTTAAGTATCTCCTTTGAAAAAAGGATGTTAAACGGGTGCCTCATAAGGTGAATCCTACTCCCATAAGAGTTAATCTTTCAATAAAAGATAAGAAAGGAGTAGAAAATGTCGTAGTCGACAATTTGTCCCGTCTTTCGTGCAACATGCCTATTGATCCCATACCCATAGATGAATATTTTTCGAATGATTAATTCTTTACCACTTATTTTATCCCTTGGTTTTCGGATATAGTGAATTGCCTTATCACGGGGGTCATTCCCTCTGATTGGACACCACAAGATAGGAAGAATTTCTTAACTTGGTTGCGCATGTTCTTTTATGACAATCCCTGTTTGTTCAAATATTGTGCAGATCAAATCATCTGAAGATATTTACCGGATGGCTAGATACTTAGCGTCATTCATTTTTGTCATATGAAAGCTTGTGGATGACACTTTTCGATGAATAAAATGTCCTCTAAGATTCTTCAAAGCGGTCTCTATCAGCCCATAATTTTTTGGGATGTTAGCACTTATTATAAATCTTGCGATAGTTGTCAAAGGATTTGATCCATTACACGAAGAGATATGATGCCATTGACCCCAATTACTGTCATTGATATATGATTGTTGGGATAATGACTTTATGGGTCCCTTTCCTCCATCCTTTGGGTTGAGGTCATAACTACAAAGGCAAGTGACAACAAGGTGGTATAAAGTTTTTACAAGAACACATACTTTTTCACTTCGGAGATCTGAAGGCAATCATTACCGATAAGGGAAAATAGTTTTGTAATAGGACCATTTGAAAAACTCATGAGAAGTATGGGGTTATCCACAAGGTTAGTATGACTTATCACTCCCAAATGAACGGGAAAGCCGAAATTAGAAAATCGTGAGATTAAGCACATTCTAGAAAAGACCACCAATCCTAATTGAAAGGATTGGTCTCTTGTTTGAATGATGCGCTATGGGCTTATCGAACCATTTATAAGAAACCCCCTCGGGATGTCCCCTTTTCTATTTGTGTATGGAAAGACTCACCATCTCCCTTTGGAGATAGAGCACAAGGCTTATTAGGCGATTAAGAGGTTAAATTATAACATGGATCAAGCTGATGAAGCACGTAAGCTTCAATTGAATGAGTTGGAAGAGATACACAACGATGATTATAAAAGTGCCAAAATTTCTAAATAAATAATGAGACTCACGCATGAGTGAATTAATATGTCGAAAGGAGTTTCATTCGGGTCAAAAAGTGCTTCTATAAGACTCACGTTTACACTTGTTTCTCGACAAGTTATGGTCATGGTGGACCGGCCCATTCGTTGTGAGAGAGGTGTTTCTCCATGGAGCCGTCGAATTAGAAAATCCTAAGGGGGGAGACACGCTTAAGGTGAATGGACAACGCCTAAAGTCATATCTCAAGGAGTGCATTGAGGAAGTCGACACAATTTGGTTATTAGATGTAACAACCCATAATTTTAATTCTATACTTTTAAATTAATTCGGATTTTTTGGGTAAAATAAAATTTTGGAATTTTTTATTTTTTATTTTTTAGTAATTAAAATGTTGAGTTTTACTATTGAAAAGTCGGATTTTAATCGAAATTAAAATCAGAGTCAAAATGCAAATTAAAAAAAACGTTTGTCACGGTTCTAGGTCGTGACTAATGGGCATAATTTTTTTTAGTTTAAATAGAATTCTATTAGCATTAGAACTCCTAATATTTTTAAATTAAAACTAATCCATGGCTGGGGTTCTTTAAATCGTTTTTTAAAACTCTTTTTGCAGAAGTCTTTTCAAAATTATTCCCTTTCAATAGTCCAAAAGTTTCTCCGTGCCACATAAAACTTTCAACCCTCGCACTATTCTTCATAACTTTCAACTCAAGATTTGTCAAGATTAATTGAGTTTTCTCAATATTGTTCAAGAAAGAGTTTTGATTTTTTTTGGGAGAGGAACGTAGTGGTGTGATCATAATTTTGAGGCAGAATCTTTATGTCTTTCATGCGATGAATTAAAGGTACGTGACTTAGATAAAATGCTCATAAATTCTCTCGTGAGTACTGCATTTTTTTCATGTGTTATTTGAACTCATGTTGAATTGTGGTATTCGTTGGAATCTTATGAGATATTTTTGAATCTAAAATATTGATTCATTGAGATATTGTATTTGTTGATGGGCATGGTGTCATGATAGTTTTATGTGGCACGGAGAATGGGCAACCAGCAATAGTCCAAAAGTCCAATAGCCACGATGAGGCTTTACGAAGCTTGGGTGAGGTGAGGTAAGGCCTCATGACCTATTGATGTGTTATTGAGAAATTAAATTATTACAATTCTTGAGTATTTCAATTCATTCGTATATGCGGATTCTTATTGTTGCGCTTTATTCACCGTTATATTTTCTGAGCATCTATTCTTGTCATATTGTGTACTTCCCCGTATTTTTTTCTTTTTAGTGGTAGGTTAGCGTGGATTTGGACGCTATGGATTTTTGGAGGATTTTAGAGAATGAAGATTGGAAGATTTTTATTATTTTTACTATAGCTTGGAAGTGAAATTTTATTTGGAGAGTTTAGTATTATTTTCAAGAGGAATTATTGTAATTAGTTTGGAAGTGTAAATTTTGGATTCGTTATATTTATTTTGTACAATATAGATGCCCCATACTAATTGTTGATGATTTAGTTTAGTTTTAATTCTAGTAGCACCTCATGTTTTGCGCGGGGTGTTACATCGGACCCCGTTTACGGGGTTGGTTGATCTTAAAAGGACAGGTTGTCGCACCCTCGATGCGTATGAGGTGATTAGGGTTGTATATTAGTGAGCACAGTAGTTTTGAGGTCATTTCAAAGTCCGTCGAGGTCACGAGTTAAGAACGATTTGAGCACTACACTTAGTTTTCACGCACGAGAGAGTGTACACACGTTACGAGAGTGAGATTGAGGCATCCCGGGGGTCCCGAGTGTTTAGGAAGGCTAGAGGTACTTTATAGAGAAGATATTGAGGCTTAGAACACTTAAAATTTGAGTGACAAGTCCTTTGGCGTGTTCTAGGTAGTTGGAAAAATCGCACCGCATGCCAAACCGGTTCAGGGTCGAGCCAATTCCCATGCACCCCCGAACCGGTTTAGAGTACCTGATCATATTCGCCTTTTTTTTCTTTCCAAATTCATTCCACTTTTCCTTTTTTAATCTCTTCCCTCCCATACAAAATTCTTCCCCCCCCCCCCCAACCCGTTTTCCAACATATTTACTTCCCTCTATCCTTTCCCTCCACCAACCTTTCCATTTCCCACCAAAACCCAAACCTTCATACCTATAAATTCAAATCTTCCCCCCATTAATTCACACCTCCCATTTTTTTATCTCTCGTCTAAACTCCTATATTATCAAATTCTCTTTGTCACCCCCCCCCCCCCCCCCCCCCCGTCCAATTCCACCTCCGACCCCGCAAGTATGACTCCACAACCATCCTCGATGAGGTGGTTAAACATGAATTTCGGTTGGTGCAAGAGCACAATTGGTATCAAGAATAATTTATGCCCCAATGAATAATCTACATTGAGAGTAAACTCCTTTAGGAGGAGCTGTCCCAAAACATCACCGTCCTTTTTCGCCGAGTGTGGTTCTCCTTCCTCTCCCTTACGCAAGACCATGTCTTTGAAGAAGATACCCACTACTTCTATGCCACCCTTGTGAAGAAAACACACACTCTACACGAGGCCTTCGTCGATAACATTAGCATCCCATTTTCCGTTTCCCTCATCGAACGCAAGATGTGTGCCAAAGGGGTAATTTTCCATGTACGTTTCGCTTACCCCAATAATGGTGCCTCATGCACAAAAGCCAGATGTGCTGAATGAATGGCTTCGGGGGAAGAATGACTCCAAGATACTTTTTTGGTGGGCAGGCTATCGGACATGATGCGCTACGTAAACCTCATCACTTGCAGCGCAAATCACCAAACCACTAATGATTCGGCGGTCCGTCAAGGTCATGGGAACTTCCTCTTTCACTTTCTTGATCCGGAGAGCACCATAAATATGACCCACCCCTTTTATATGGACACCGTTCACGTTGCCTACGACAATTGCGGCAAAGAGGATCTCCCCTATGCCTGCCTCATCACTAAAATCATGTATGACGCCAGGGTGCGGGACACTGACTCACGCTTAAAACTTCCTAGACCTATTAGGGCTTCTTCCACCACTGGAAGCGCCATCCAATGTGAGTGGACCACCCCGAGCGTCCTCGTATTGATGAGGATGAACAATGATTAGGAGGAGGACTCAGATGATTCGGCAGACCTCGATTACAAGATCAAATCGAATGAGCTATATCGTCGCATCGATGGCTTGGATGCTAGTTTGACCACTTTCAAGAGAAACTATGAGCGAGATACTAGTATGATGATTCAACTCCAGGAATAAATGTATTGCATGCATGTGGATCCAAATGTGTTTCTTTCGACATAAATCTATGACCCTATGACCCGAGAGCCCCTGGCACTTCCCACCCACCGCCCGAGTAGCAAGCCCCGTGGTTGATGTGTTCAAGGAGTCCATTTTATGTCGTTCTTTTATGCTTTGTTTTGTTGATTTTTATTTGAACAAAATATGTAGTTTCTTTTCCCTTTATTATCCTATATGTAAGTGTTGGTTTGTAATGATTTTTTTTTGTCTTTTATTTATTTGTTTGTTTTCCTTATCATACTTGCTATTTCTTTCTTATTTATATTTGAGTCCTTCTAATTGAGGGCAATGTAAAAGTCTAAGTTGGGGGGGGGGGGGGGGAGTAGGGGTGAGAAGTGCCTCTTTTAGAAAAACTTCACAAAAATTTTAAAATGCCCCCAAAAATTAAAAGAATGCCAAAACATTCAGAATAAAAAAATCATAAAAGTTAACAAATTTGCCAAAAAAATTGATTTTTTTTAGAAAAAGTCAAAAATATTTTTTTTTCAAAATAAATAAATTTTTGAATTTAAAATTTTCATAAATATATATCAAATTTTGTTTAAAGACTCAAATTGTAAAATTCAAATGCACAATGCCGAAATTAACCAAAAACGGAAATTGAGCGAAAATTGACGAATTTACTAATAAGTGTGGATCCGATGAGATTTTGAGCCTATCGTTTTTCCAAGTAATTAAACCAATCTGAGTTAATGGTTAAGTCAACGTTGCTTTCAGTGTTTTAATAAGTCGTTGATGATCTCTAAATTATTGTCTTGATGGGTTATGGAAAACGAGTAAATGTTGTCTTGAAAAACGTGCTAAAAATATCTCTAAATTAGATATATTCTTGAGACACACATGGTAAAATAATGAGTAATTTGGATAAATGAAGTTAGGACATCATTTGGTTACCCAAAAATATTAGCCAAAAAAGTAATGAAAAATTATCCTCTTGCGTGCCATTTTGAGCCTAATAAAATTTTCCATTTTCATTTCATAACCCGAAAAACATAAATAGCTCGGAGTTGTGAAAATCAGAAAGTCCATCAATAAAGTCCAAAAGGGGCAAGAAATCGAAAAAATGCTCAACAAAAATAGCATGAAGAAAATAGAAAAAAGAAAACAAATATGAAAAAATAGAAAAAAGAAAAAAAGAAAAAGAAAAATAACAAATGCCCGAAAAGCACCAAAGGACATAGTAAGAGAAATTTTCCAATTTCGAACTTCCCAATTATTTCCATATTACCCAATGCACCGTATAACCCGAAAAAGTCTTATTGTGTGGAGAGATAAGACACGGAAAGATAATAAGAGAGATTAATTGGTGCGAATAAGAGTCGATGTATCCCGTTTTTCAATAATCATAATCTGATGATGAGATCTACTCACCTCAAATATTTTGTCTTTCAAATTTGTGTGCGTGAATTTGTGTTCCATTATATTAACTCTTATAAATCACGTACACTATTAAAAAAAGCCACATTATGAGTGATTCATTTGTGAGAGTATCCCGTGAAAATTGGAATCAAAACAAATTTTTGAAAAGTAACCTAATGCTCAATCGGTTGAAGTTAGTAGTTTAATTTTTGACTTCGCACACACACACTAAAAATTGAGACTATTGAATCTAAATTTAAGGTGACTATTTTTTAGGAATCTAAATTCTACAATTTTTATGTATTTTGATTTTTCTTTGAGTCTAAAAATGAATTTGGTGGGTAAATTCACTATAAACCCTCACGAGACACCACTCGTCCTACTAAAGTAACCTAGGGGTTTAACGGCTCGTTGCCTATGCTAAATGAAATATCTTACCCGCGAAAGAGATATCCTTTCCCAATACAGGTTTTGAAGGGGACTCATACTCTCATTCTTTTACATTGCTCGGGACGCGTAACGTTCTAAATTATGAGGATTTGATTAGGTATAAATATTTTATATTTATCCCCTTAATTTCCATTCTTTTATGGTACCGTATGATGTAAATAGACTAAATTTTATCTCATATTCATGCTAATAACCCTTTACGGTGAATATTTCACATTTTGTGTATTTTTCGTGTGTTTTATAGGTATTTCATGCAATTAAATGCGAAAGAGAACTCAAAACAGAGAAATAAATACAAGAAATGGAGAGAGTAAGGGTATTTTGGTAATTTTTAGACATAGACCAGAGGTGGGTCCAACTAGAAATTCGAATCCTATGAAGTCACGAGAACACTGGAAGAAACGACGTCCCATTTCGAGTTACGATGAAGAAGTTATGAGCACTCGAAGTTGAGAAGGAAATCAAAAGAGAAAAAGAAGAAGAAGCAACCAATGCAAGAGGAAAATTCTAACCAAACCCCAAATCGGTTTGGATCGAACCGGTTTGCATGCACAGTCAAATCGGTTCTAGGTACCTAACACACAAATTTTCACTTATTTGCTTATTTATTTTAGAGTAGTGTGTGGTGAGGACTCTGGATAAAACATATATGTAGTATTATTTTTTGATTGGAGACATAATTTTAATTAGTTTTTTTGCATAGAATAGAGGAGAAAAAAGTCAAGAACCCTATATTCAATTCATGCACTAGAGTTCCATAATTTTGGATTAATTCTTAGGTGTTTAATATCAAGTTTGTCTTCTCTTCCATATTCTAACATAATTGCCATCCTTGAATCTTTTTATTTATTTTTCTAATATGCTAAGACTTCCATTCATGTTTAGTAATAGTTTCATCATGATTTCCAACTCATGAACCCAACCTATGTATTACAAATGAATTTAAAAGAATGAAATGTAATTAACAATTCAAAGGTTTGAACTTTATTAAAGTAAAGGTTATAGGTCTTTTAATTCCGTTTACCCTAGGTAACCAAATGTTTAAGGGTGCAATTGGTGTTTTGGTAATTTATCATATTCATCAAATATTAATTTTGATTTTGATATTGTGAGGAGTAAAATCTGCATATGTCAATTGATTATAAAGTATTTAACGGTTATTTGAATTGAGAATTAAGTTTTTAAAGTTTTTATGTTCTACATAATCACCTACGGCTCAGAGAGTCTACCCTAACTCCTTCTTTCCGTATTCATTTAAAACTCTTTTCGTTATTCTTGCATATGTAGCTTATTTACTAATTTAATTGAATCTCATTAGTTGATAAGAAAGTCACGAATCGCCAACTTTTCCCTTTTTCTCTAAGGTCAATCGTAGTGTTAATCGTTTTTCCTATTCGTCATTATGTTCTGCGTCTTACTCCCTATGTTCGATACTCGACTTGCTCGTATTATTACTTACGTGACTGGTTTACACTTGAACCAAAATTAGGGGGATTTTATTAGGCATAAATATTTTATATCTATCCCCTTAATTTCGGTTTTATGTCCCCGTACAGTGTAAATAGACCGGATTTATATCATATTCATGTTACTAACTCTTTTCAGCAAGTATTTTGTGTCTTTTGTATTTCTCATGTGTTTTACAGGTATTTCACGTAAGTAAATGCGAGAGAGAAATCAAAACAGTAAAAGAAACAAAGGAAAGGAAGTTGAAGGGTATTTTTTTTAATTTTTCAGCCATAATTTGGATGAGGATCCATCGAAAAGATAAAGAGCTTGAGGTACAAGAATACTGGAAGAAACAGAGAAATTATTCGAGCTGCGGTGAAGAACTTATGATCGTTTGAAATTTAGAAAGAAATCCAAAGAAAAGGGAAAAAACAAGCCAAGGCAGTAAGGTTTTCCAGAACGAACCCTGAATCGGCTCGATGTTAGTCACGCTCGAGAATCGTGATAAAGAGTTAGTCACGCTTTAAAATCATGACAAATTATCTGAAGAGAAATTTTTTTAGCCCTACTTTTTAGTCTCGAGAGTTTTATGTTTTGGGGATTCTTCTAAATGACTTCTAACCTGTATATTTAGTCATTAGGGTTATTTTAACATAGAATTCATTCATTTTAAATCTCTTAATAAAGGAGAAACATCTAGGGGAACAATTTACAAGTTTTGAACCTTCAATTCAATAACTTTTTTGGTTCATCTTCAAGCTTTCATTTCTTCTTGCGTGTTTCTGTTCTTCAACCTTGGTAAACTCAAATTTCAGCACTATTATTATTATTTCATTATTTTTCATGCTTGTTAATGGATTCTTGCGTTGTTAACACTATCATTTTTAGTAGCTAGTTCAAGGGTTAGGACCATGTTTCCTCCACTGATGGGCAATGAGATTTGAAAGTTAAGTTTTGGGTAGAAATACAATTAATTGAAACCTCGTGTATTAAAGTCTGAAGGCAATCCTGGATGCTCATGCCAATCATGTGCTGCCATAATTATGGTCTCCATAATTACCCCTGAATCTCAGGGTGGACTTGAGGTCATTGGTCTTTATTGTATCGAATTCGGTTGTTGATCCTAACAATTCTTTATACTTAAAAGAATAAAGGTATTTTTTCCTTAGAAGTTAATTGCTTCATGGAATCTTCTCTAATTGGTTAGTGGAAAATTTAGTAAAAGCCCTCAAAACTAGAGAATTTCTGTCCATTAGGTGCCCCTAGGGCATGCTAGTAAATACATCCTTTTTTCTTTGTTGGTGAAATGTTGATTTGTTATATGTCAGACGCGCGTGTGATCATTATATTTTTGGGGGAAACCATGAGGCCATTTCTCACCATAAAATAATGTTTCACTCTATTTCCTCATTTTATTGTTCATTTAAAATACATTCGAACTCCCAAATAGAGATTTTCATTATCTTCATTTGTTTGTAAGAACTTTTAAAACTCTCAACTTCATTTCAATAGTTTTTATAATTTTTATTTATTTTTTAATTAAGTTTTTATCTTTAACCATTGTATACGTTATTGACAAAATCACTATGGGAAAATTCAAACTTTATTATCAAATCCTCCATTTGGTAATTTTATTATTAATTGAAGGTCCTTGTGACCTTTGTGCCCTTTCTGAAAGCCACTATCTTCATTTAATCTTTATTGCTGAATATGGGGTCACTTTCTCCCCAAATCGTTTGTTTTTTGAGTTCCCTCAATATTTTGATATGTTTCCAGTCTAAATCTCTTCGAATATACGGAGAATCATTAATGGGGTTCATCGCATTAATGAGTTAGATGGGTCCCATCTTGGTATTACCGAAATATTGTATTATTACCAATGGGCAATAACAAATGATAATATTAATTACATGAAGACAAGTGAGGCTAACTAGGCCCTTGTTACGAATCCACCTGATTCTAATTAAGACTACTAGGATCATGGGATGATTGTGAAGAATTGAAGACATTCTCCCCTTCATAAGGGTGGAACATATGTGTACAGGGGGCTTGAAGGTAACCTTAACGTTAGAGATAATTTCTCCATTAACAACAATATTTGGGATTAAGGCAGCATTGCGGCTTAAAGTGATGGAGCTCAGTGAGACAACTCAATATGATGCAACTTAGTAAGGTAGCGTTGCAGATCAAAGTGATGCATCTTAGTAAGGCAGTGATGTAGCACAAGTGAGGAAGTACCAGTGTGGAAGCCCAGAGGGATCTCCAAGGAAGAAGCTACTCGAGAGAGCTTATCCTTGAGTTCTATTTCTTTACTTGACCTTGTTGTATCTCTTTATTTACATTTACCATGAGTTGTAACGATTATAATGATTTTTTAGTGTGAGGTCGAACGGTACTCACGAGAGACCAGGCTTGGCAGGGCCTGGAGAGATTTCATGCTCTATCGAACGACCTCACCATGGGAACTTCGAAGGGACTTGGTTTAGAGGATTGAGAAGTGAGGCACCGTTGGGACTTGTCCTGACCATCACAGATACACCTGGTAAAACATCAAAGAACCCTGATCGTGGAACCTCGGGCGGAGAAGCCTTAAGTTCTAGCGAGCATTGAGTTACGAGCAAAACAAAGCTCTACTTAACGTCACATCTACCATATGTGATGTCACTAACCATCAAAGCAATGTCAAATCTTCACTTGAGTAAGCCACCGTGGTATTTGGGTCTGTCAGACAGTTGGTGAGCCACCTCTGTGACGACAGCCCCCTGACACACAGTGGTTAGGCAAAAGACATGTCTTAGCATTTAATGTTTATGACGTAGAGATAACTAGTGCATCAGGTATTTAATGTTTGTGACATAAAGTATGAGGATGTCTTTCACATGCATTAATGACTGAGTTGCCTCGGGGGTAGTGTGGGGTGCTATTTTAGGATCCCAACCACGTCTAGGGAGAGGATGTTCCTTTTTGAGAGTTCAGAAGTTATTACTAAAGAGAATATACATCATAGAGAGATTTATTACGAACCAGAGAGTTCACTCACCCACCATTGTCATTTATTACGAAGCTTTTATTACTTGACGGAGATCCTTGAGGGTGGTTGGGGTGTTTGGCTGCCTTCCAATGTGTATCTGGGGTGCTTACTTCTTTCTCCCTCTAAATGAGTTACTTCTGAATTCATTATTATCTTTTGAGTTATACACGAGAGATTTGTGAGTTCAAACTGAGTTTATCTTCACTAAGTTGTGTTTGCGTGTCCTGTAGTTAATCAATAGTGTTACTGATTAATTTGTCATTACTATACTCAAAAGGGGTTACACCTACATCTATAATCTAAAGTACCGTCTTACGTTTGGCGACTCTGCTGGGGAGGCATTCTTCTAATCAAGGATTATGGAGAAAAATAACATTAATCGATGACTTAACTTTGATGACATTCAAAATAATGAAGAACAAATGACGAGAGGGATGGAGGCTTCAAAGGACGGAGCCCCTCGACTAAAGGTACCTCCAGTTCAAATGGCGAAAGGTTTCCCAGGGGTGACAAAAGCTTCTACGAGCGCCGGGTTGGGACCAACCCAAGTGGAACTCCTCATGAATAAATTTTACTTGCTTTAACGGTGTTGGGGGGATCTGAGGCCAACTCTTTCGTGACACCAGAGGCAGCCCCAAAAGTCCCACTAAGTGTAGTGCTAACAAAAATGATCCCAGCTAGTATATCCTCTATTATAAATTCAGCAGTGGCTACTCTAGGAGTATCAACGGCTCCAACTGCGATGATTTCTCTAGGTGCAACGGGCACTCTTCCTATGGTCCCTTTGGTCGTTCCTTCAACGGTATCAACTATGGAAGAGATGAGGAAAGAGATGAAGAAAGAGATACTGAAATTCATGCAAACTTCCTCGCAATCTGTGGGAGATGTACCTTCAGTCTATGATGACTTTCGGACAACTTACACCCAAGAATCCAACGATGAGCCCTACCCAAAAGATTATATTCCTCCCATCTTTGAAAAATACACAGGAAAGGGTGGGAACTCGAAAGAACACATTAAACGCTATGTTGAACACTTGGGGGCACATTGTAATAATAAGAAACTCACGCTGAGGGAATTTTCAAAATCCATAACTGATAAAGCATATACATGGTATTCTCACCTAGTCCCCAAGAGTGTTTCCACATGGGAGGAGATGCACATTTTGTTCATCCAGAAATTCTTTATAGCGAAAGACGAGTTCACCTTGACCTAACTGGGGAGAGAGAATCGTCGACCCTAGGAAAATGTAGTGTCTTATGTTCGAAGGTTCAGAGAAAGGCCCCTCGATATGAGGGAGGAGGACAAAGAGTCCCAGCTACTGCAGATCTGTGCGGAGGGTATGCTTCCTGAGTACATCTTCCATCTTAACAACGAGAAGCACGAGGGAACTTTTACAACATTCCTAAAGGCAACAAGAAATATCTCGTTGGTTGTACGACCAAATCCAGTTGTGGTTCCCATAATGTTCAGGCAAACGATACAACCCGTGGGAGGTAGGTCTCAACCCCCATGGGTAGGATATATCGAAGGAGCAGATGGGGGCAAGGTAGCAAAGAGGGACAATAAGAGGAAGTTTGGAAGGGACAGGGAAGACCCACCACCGTCGGCTTGTGCAGTAGAAGAGGCTGTCAGCTGTTATAACGCAATGGTTCAAGGAGGAACATTGTAGGAACCAAAGGGAATCCCCATTGGGTAACCGGATGCTACAACTAGGGGGATCCCAAATATTTCCACTTTCATCGAAAGACCCAACATCCAATAGAGAGCTGTTTCATGCTAGGAAGAATCATCGATAAGTATATGAAGGCAGGAACATTGCAAATCCCCCTGCATAACGTTAATAACAACCCACTCCCAGTACATGGTACCAATCTAGTGGTAGCCTATGACGTGGAGGTAGAAAGGGAAGTAAGGGAGCTAACGACGGAGCAGAAGGAGTTTGAAGAATATTTGAAGGATTTCACTAAGGTGATGGCTAACATAGTGTTAGCTTACGGTGAAGCAAGTTCTAAAGATGTGGAGGACGTGTATCGAGTTGAAGGAGAGGAAGCAGACCAAGCTATAGAATACTATGCAGTTTTAAAATCCTCAAAGTTTACGTGGTTCTTCTACCAAGGAGGGATACTAAAGGAGAGTAGATTGGAAATAACCCAGGAAATCCTTAACATTACGAGGAAGAATGCAGTACTTTTGCTGAGATGGAAGGGACCCATGGCTAGGTTGGTAAAGAGGTTTCTGTCAGAGATAACTTTCAGCGATGCAGATAGGGTCATAAGATTCCCTCATAATAGGGCATTGTATGTGACTTCCAACATTAACGGGGTTGGTTTTGCAAGGGCTCTTATAGATGGGGGAGCTTCCATCAATATCATGCCAATCAACTCTTTCCACACAACTAATATTCTAGAGGAAAGGTTAGTCCCCATGCCTTTGGTAATTTCAGGTTACGACAATAAGTCTTCCAAGTCCATTGGTTACGTGAACGTTGGGATTGTGATGGGAAATTTGAGTTCTCACATCAAATTTCACATAATAAAGAGTGCAACTTCCTACCATCTGTTGATAGGAAGAGTGTGGATGCACAACCAAGGACCGGTTCCTTCGACATATCACTAATGCACCAAGGATAATATCATGGGAATGGAGGTGACCATTAGAGCTACGAAGAGACCCTTCGTTGTCGAAAAAGCTCATCTGGTAGATGCATCCTTTTACACGGAACTAAAGGAGGACTCTAGGGTCCTAACGAGAAGAATGGAGGGGTCGTAGGTCCCCTCGATCAGAGAAAGGATGGGGCCTTTAAATGAGTAGAATAAAAAGGTTGCGAGCAACAAAGGAGTGATGGCCGAAGAAGCCCATCATTTGGCCCCTTGGTCCCAAAACATTTCAAAATAGTTCAAAGATAGGATAAGGCCTAGAGAAGATCCAATGCAACATGAAGTCCGATGACAAAGCGTATTGAGCAGATTTTTAAGAGGAAGAATTGTTGAGGCTTCTAGAGAGAAGAAGAAGAAGGCAATGGTAACTATCAGCAGGCAGTGTAAGAAAATTATTATATAAGAGGGAAAGATGGTGTATCATTTATAATGGTGTGAGCGAGCGGCTGAAGAACTTGATGATGATGATGACCCGCTATATGAGTGTTTTTTGGTGGATTAAGGGGGGCAGTGTATGGTGATAGACAACTCTAATATACAATAATTCATATAAGATGTCGCCAAAGAACCAGATTACATGGCAGATCAATCGAAGCCACAGGCGCAAGAGTTGGAGCAGTTGAACCTGGAGAAAGAAGGGGATGATCCAAGGCCTATTTTTATCTCGAAGGATAACAGTAAGGAGAAACGAGAGGCCTTAGTTGAGTTTATTCGGGAGTTAATAGACATTTTTGCATGGAAGTACACATATATGGAAGGGCTGGATGAGGGAGTCAACTTCCACAAGTTGAACATGATGACTTTATCCATTCCGGTGAAGCAAACAACGAGAACGTACAAACCTGAACTAGACTAGAAGATAAAGGAAGAGGTCCAACGCTTATTAATGGTGGGGTTCATCAAAATAATACAACACCCACTCTGGATGTCTAGCATTTTCTCGGTACGAAAGAAAGATAAAAATCAAATAAGGATCTGTTTGGATTTCAAAGATTTGAATAGGCTTGCCCCAAGGATGATTTCCCTCTACCCCCCATCGACCGCTTGATAGATGCAATGGCTAGTCATGAGATGCATAGATTCATGGATGGGTATGTAGGGTACAACCAGATCAAGATGAACCCCATGGATGCAGAGAAAATGGTGTTTAGAACCCCGTTGGGCAACTTCATGTACAAAGTAATGCCATTTGGACTCAAGAATGCCAGGGCTACGTACCCAAGAACAATGATGGACATTTTCCATAACTTCTTTCACAAATTTGTGGAATTCTAGGTTGATGATTTAGTCATCAAATAAAGAAAGGATGATTCCATCTGAGTTATTTGAGGAAGGTGTTTACCCGATGCAGGAAGTATAAGTTAAAGATGAACCCACTAAAGTGTTTCTTCGGAGTAACAAGTGGAAAGTTTCTAGGCTTTGTGGTTGATCGACAAGGGGTGCAGATGGACCAAGACAAATAGCGAGCGATCTTGGAGATGCCCAATCCAAGAACGGCAAAGGAGCTGAAGAGTTTCCTAAATAAAGTTTCTTACCTTAGGAGGTTTATGCCTAGATTGGCCGAAATAATGCTCCCATTAATGCATCTTTTGCAAAAGAACAAGAGATTTAAGTGGGAGTAGGTTCACCAGGAGTCTCTCACTGGGCTGAAGAAGCTGCTCATTTCACCACAGACCATGGTTCCCCTAAAGGCAGGAATACCGTTGCAGATATACCTCACATCCACCACAAGGTTCGTTGGAGCTTTCCTAAAATAATAGATTGATGGGTAAGAACAACCAATCTACTACCTCAATAGAATTATACATGGGCCAGAGGTCAGGTATAGTAACTTAAAAAGGCATTGTTTAACTTTAGTCTTTGTAGCACAAAAACTTAGACATTATATGTTGTCTTTTATAATCCATATTGTAACGAGATGTGATACTATTAAGTTTTTGTTGGCAAGAACCATATTAATTGGAAGGGCAACTAAGTGGTTCCTCATCCTCTCATAATATGATTTTAAGTGTGTGGTTCCTCGCACGATCAAGAGCCAGACATACACTGAACTTTTGGCAATCTCCCTCTTTGGGACGTTTGTGCCACCTAAAGAAAGTATTCGAGGAGACGACTTGTAGGCCAATTACTTAGATGCAAGTGATGAAGAATGGGAGATGCAGTTTGATGGATCTTCGGCAGAAAATAAAGGAGGAGCAGGGTTTATTCTTTCAAAATGAATAGAGGATATTTGTCTTTATTACAAATTAGATTTCCCTTGCTCCAACAATAAAGCAGAGTATGAAGTGTTAGTGTTGGGTTTGCTGGAGGCCCTTCGAAGGGGAATTAGTTCACTTTGAATCAAAGGTGATTCGAACTTGGTGATTCAACAAGTGAATGGAGAATATGCATTAAAACACCTAAGCCTGGAACCATACAGAACAATAATTCAGAGGCTCCTCTGCCAGTTCCATCGGACCAAATTAAGAGACATCCCCGAACGATGAACCTCCATCCAGATGCCTATGCCACCATAGCCCATAAAATGGTCATAAGGAATGATACAAGTACATTCATGATTTAACAAAGAACAGCTCCTTTGATAGTCAGTCAATTCTGCTGATGGATGAGGACGCTAACTGGATGGGAGAGATTAAAAAGCAACTGGAATCTGGGGAAGGAGCGATGGAGCTGAGGGAATTAGCCCATTAATTTACAAACTAGGGAGACCGTTACTTTAAAAATACAGGAGGATGGTTATCAAAATGCATCGGCCCAGAAGAAGCAGAGAGGATTTTGAAGTAAACACATGAAAAGCATTACAAAACAACTGAGATATCTCTTTACAGGAGAATTCAAAGGGAGGGATATTTCTGGCCTAGAATGAAGCAGGACGCAACAGAGTTATAACGAAAGTGCAATAAGTGCCAGCTATTCTTCAAGGCCGCTGAATGTCATTTCGGTGAAGCTCAATCAGATTGGAGGCAGCCCTATATTGACTTCATCAAAGATGGAGTTGTCCCAGCAGAGAAAATTAATACGATGGGACTCAACCAAAGGGGCCCGAGGTTCTACGTTCAGGAGGGGTATCTTTATTAATGAGGCTACATTAATAGGCCACTACGTTATATCATGAATGAAGAAGCAACCGAAGTCCTCAAATGGGTGCACGATCCAGCTCACATAGGAGGGGCCAAGTTGTATGACCAGTTGATGACGTTGGGGTATTATTAGCCAACGATGGAGAAAGATTCTACTAAGTTGATTCGAAAATGCAAAGCTTGCCAACTTCATGGAAATATGATCCACGCACCATCGGTGGACCTACACTCCTTGGCAACCCCTTGTCCTTTTTACACTTGGGCGATTGATCTGGTAGGGTAAATACATCCTTCTCTGAGGGGGAAGACATGGATACTAGTAGCAATGAAGTGGTTTACAAAGAGGGCTGAAGCGATACCACTAAGAAGGGCAACAATAGGGGTGGTGAGAAACTTTATCAGAGAATACATCATTTATCATTTTGGGATTCCAAAGGTTATTCTCTCAAATAACGAAACACCTTTCATCAATTCAGAGGTAACGATGCTCACAGACAAGTACTCCATTGTTCATCATACTTCAACGTTGGCATACCCAAAGGGAAACGATCAAGCCGAGGCAACTAACAAAAACCTTGGTTAATATTTTGGCTAAAATAATGGTGGATTTTCTAGGACCATGGGATGATAAGATACCAGATGTGTTGTGGGCCTATCGAACAACCAAGAGGAAGCCCACAGGGTATACTCCGTTCTCCCTTGTTTATGGGGCTGAAGCGATTCTTTTGGTAGAGTTAGAAGTTCCCTATGCTCGATATGCCTTGCGAAGAGCATGCTCCCTCAGAATAGACATGTGCAGTTGGAAGCATTGGATGAACATAGAGATAATGAGATGCAATATTTCAAATGTATACGAAACAGCTATCTAAGGCATATGATAACTTGGTGAGACCAAGGAAGTTCGTGCATGGAGACCTCGTTTTGAAATAAGTAGTGAAGCACATCAGGGGGATTCCTCTACCTAAATTTATAGCAAATTGGGAGGGACCTTTCATTATAAAAGAAGCTCATGGTTCAGGTTATTACTTAATTTCTAAGATGGAAGAAGACAAGCCATTCAAAATTAATAATAAATGGTTTAAAGTCTATCATATGTAAGAAATTAAGTCTAAACCACTATTGTATCTAACTGTTGTTATAAATATACAAGTTTTTATTGTAGCTCGAGTGGAGATGAAAGAATTATAGAACTTTATAATATATGCAAAGGGCATGGAAAAACATACATCTTTTTCATTCATTCCTAAACTTTGGGGCATTACAAAATTGGGAGCTACTTCCTAAGAATTAAATAAAAAGAAGAAAATGAAAATATATACAAAAAATTCATTAGCCTAAGAGGAACCACAGATCCGGAGTAGAGAAAAAATCTCCAGGAAGGCTCAAAAAGTTGCTAGGCAAGAATGTTGGGCATTAATAGAAACCTCTAATATCATTTTCGCTTGTGTACGCTAGATGAGAAGTTTCTCTCATTTTAGCTTCACCAGACGCAGAGCTTCTTCGACATCCTCTACCTCCTTATTGACAGCTTCAAGCATAGGTGCTAGCTCATCCAACTTAGCTTCTTTAGCCCATTGATCCTCCCGATACTTATGTAGTAGTTCCTTTTGACTATCCAGTCGCTAACTCTTCAAAGTCTTTAAGTGCGCAATTAACCAGTCAAAATGAAGGCCATTGTGACCCAACTCCCTCAGATAGCCCATGAATTAGTTGAGGAGAGGTCTGGTAACGTTTGGAGTAGGAGTGCTGACGATATCAGCAACAATGGTCACCATGATCTAAAACTTATAGCTCATCATAGGGATGTTGGAACGTAGGAAATCAATAGTGAAAGTCTCAGGATGGTGGCTTGCAAGCCTCTCAACTACCAAACGATGGCTGGCAGGCATTTTAGGAGAGCGTTGAAGGACCATGAGGAGCTAAGTCAAGTAGAGGAATCTCACAACCAGATTCACTAGCAGCAATAACACCAGTCGTGTAACCTTGGTCGTCGTGATCAGAATCTTCTAAGATAGTGGGTTCCCGATGGGTTGAAGCGATGTGCGAAAGAATTGGTGCAGATTTCTCTTCCATCGAAAAAGATTCATGAGCAACCTAAGAACAGGTAGAAGAAACAATGAGTTAAGTGAAAAAATCTTGACAAGTATTTTCATTGTTAAGTCACTGATATAGGTGGAGTTTATGAAAAAATCTTAGCATGTATTTTCATTGTTAAGTCACCGTTATAGGTGGAGTTTATGAAAAAATCTTAACAAGGGTTTTCATTGTTATGTCACCGATATAGGCGGAGTTTATGAAAAATATTAACAAGCATTTTCATTGTTAAGTCACCGATATTGGTGGAGTTTATGAAAAATCTTAACAAGCGTTTTCGTTCTTAAGTCACCGATATAGGTGAAGTTTATGGAAAATCTTAATAATCATTTTCGTTGTTAAGTCACTGTTATAGGTAGAGTTTATGAAAAATCTTAACAAGGGTTTTCATTGTTAAGTCACCAATATAGGTGGAGTTTATGGAAAATCTTAACAAGCATTTTCGTTGTTAAGTCACCGTTATAGGTGGAGTTTGCAAGAAATCTTAATAAGCATTTTTGTTGTTAAGTCACCGTTATAGGTGGAGTTTATGAAAAATCTTAACAAGCATTTTCATTATTAAGTCACCAATATAGGTGGAGTTTATGGAAAATCTTAACAAGCATTTTCATTGTTAAGTCACCGTTATAGGTGGAGTTTGCAAAAAATCTTAACAAGAGTTTTCGTTGTTAAGTCACCGTTATAGGTGAAGTTTGAAAATTTTGGAAAGAAGACTCTTCAAGATTGTACAATGTCAAGAATAAAAGATAAACAACGAGAAATGAAGAGAAACTAGCGAAGTACCTCAAAAGTGGCTGGAGCAAGAATGGGCATCACCAAGGAGGCCATAATGGCGAGAACTGTTGGGGGTAGGCTTACCTCTTTATAAGCCTCAACGACACCCCCAACTAAAGAAGATGCAACGGCTGGTAAAGCTCCTTCGCCAACAAAAGGGACCAAGGCCAACACAGGAGCCTCGATTAAAGAGGATGTTGGACCTCCAAGTAATGCCACAACGTTAGTGGGTGCAGAGGAATCACCACGCTGGACAGAAATTTCAACCCTGGCCTCAGGAACAGGCAGCCCACTAAGGGAGGAGGATGGGGCAAGATCTGGAGAAAACTAAAAAAAATCTAAGTTTTAGAAATTGGGAACGAGTACGGAAGTAATGAGAAATACCTCCAAGTGTTACTTACCTCAGTTATGGCACAAAATAGGGGAACTGCAACTAGGGGTCTCGTCAGCACAGTGGTAAGAAGAATGTTAGATAACAAAGACATCATTTTAACCTAAGGCATCCCAACATATTAAAGTTTAGCATGTTAAACAGGAAAAATGATGGGTACAAACACGTGAGACCTGACAAGTAATTGAGAATATATTACCTCAGGTTAACTTTCCACAGTTAGAACGATGGGCAGAAGGACCTCTTGTTGAGGTGATAATTGAGAACAAGTTGGGAGAGTTGTCTCTAGTTGAGAAGATATTCCTAAAGACTCCACGGAATCACCCCCATAGTAGCATCCTTTGCACGTTGAGAGGTCTAACGATGGGAGTAAGTAAGACTGATCATAGGGGAATGGGGATGAGTCACATCGGCCTCAGAGAAACCGAAATGTCCCCCCACGAAAGGGCTCACGGGGGGGCTGGGTCTTTCTTCTTCAACTCCCTGCACCAAAGTTATTAATAGTTAAATAGATGCATCTTGACTTGTGAGTAACAACACAACATACATGAATACCTCGAATCCAGAATGAGAATGAGAGGATATAACCACTCGCGAAGGAGGAGAGGAGGCAGCAATAGAGGGAGCATGGGAGAGATGTACATCTGGGGTTCATTTCCTCTAGGACATGGTACCCGAAGTCTTCTTCCTCGCACACACAACACTAGTGCCTCAAGGAACCTTTGAACTATTTTTCCTCTTTTCCCCTGGTTCATTTGGATCAACCAGGATAATGGGGAAGGCAGCAGAAGGAGGAACAATGGGAGCGCATTATTGAAACTCAACATTTATTCATTCCACATCAGCCTGAACTCTCCTTCTCAACTCATCATTTATTTCTGCAAACATGGGAGGAGGAACGGAGGCGATGGGTAATGCCTCCATAGGAGTTTGGGGATGAGTTTGAGACTTAGATTTTAATGAAGTGCCACTCTTGGACTTCCTAGTCTTTTTGGCTGATGTCTTGGAAGGCCCTTCACCAGAAGCTACTTCGATTGTAGGGGCAAGATATTTGGGGGTTACAATGGTCTTAGGTTTGGGCATGGAAGTAGGGATTATTGGGAAATAAATGGTTTGCTTGAGGGGAGGATCTTTAACGGTTCTACTCAGAGGAAACTCAACTCCAAGAATGGAGTTTCCTTTGAGACCCAACTCCAAGGAAGAGAAAGAAAGGACTGGGGGGGACTTTGTATAAACTCACAAATCATGGCCAGTTGCCTCAAATGGAACTTGGTGGCATAAGAGGTAGATACGTCCCCTTTCCTAGTGGCACTAGGAAAGGTGACTCGACCATCTATAGTAGAGGTCACACTAAGTACTGCTGCCTAAGGTAGAAGGTTCAAGCCTCAACAAAAGTATCTCTTTTATTCCTTAATTAAAATGCAGGTCGAGGAGACCTCTGATCAAACCCGAACTGCCTGATACATCTATTGTGGTTATAAAGTTAAGAAGTGCATCCCCATTCAGTAAAGGAAGGAAGAAACCCAAGAGTGAACAAATGTACCAGGGCCTACGAAGTATCTTCTACAACCGGAACAAAAGTGATTGCTGAAGATGTAGAGGGAAAAAAATTCCAATAATGGGCAAAGGAAGATTTACGGCCTCATGACAAACGAATCAACACGATCAAAAACTCCCATTATCTCCTTTAGACTCTATTTTTTATGGAAGCATAAGACGCGTGGTGGTTTAATAACTTGGCTCATGGGATAAGAGATAGACTCAGTAGCAATAGGAAGAAAATAGGTATAGAGGAAACCTGCTAAGAGCACAATATTGGCAAAATTGGCCAAGTTGTAACGACTAAAGGACCGTGCCATGTCAAGGTGGGTTTGATCCAGCCATGTATAGAGGGACCCCAAAGCAATGGCAACTAGAGGAAGGTTGAAACCCCTGACCAAATTGATAGAAATATTTATAAGGTCCCTCCTAGGCTAGTCGTTGGATTTCCCAGTCAAAAAGAAATGTAAAAGCAGCACAAGAATGTAGGTTGGTAGTTCCAAAGATGTACCTTTACCTTGGCCCGTAACAGCAGTGACATCCTTCGCCATAGGAGCTTCGAAAAATAACTAATAAGGGGAGTAAAAATGGGATTATTTGAAGACCCAGTGCAACGGCGACAAATTTGATCAAGCTCATCTCGGTCAGCAGTCTCTTCGGCATCCAAGGCCTTATTAGGATACGTAAACTCACCCATGGAATCAAAACCATGTAGCTCATGACCATCCTCCAATGAAATGGTGAACTCCCCCCAGGCAGCGAAGAAAGTATGAGTTATAACTTTCCATGTGGAAACCAACACTTGGAGCGCAACGTTGTGCTTGAAAAGGGTGAACTCCCCAAACCAGCTGTCTCGATGAAGACCAATCTTGGCAAGAGCTGTAGCGTGAGAACTCTGCATGTGTGTATGCCAAGAAGAAAAATGAGTTGGCGATCCCCCAAGTGCCTCGAAATCGATCTGAGAGTAGGGGAAGTCACAAAAGTCCAACCGAAAGCATAGAGTTCCCTCTGGAGGAAGAAAGCCCCACTTTGACGAATCTTCGTCTGCATCACCCAGCAGCAAAGGGTCGTACTTGGCTGAAAATAGAAGGTCTTGCATACATTAGAGAACTCATCCTATTTGACAAAGATAAGAGACCGGTGGTAAAAAATTAGTTGCTATTTATGAGAAGCATCCAAGGTAGTGGTGCTAGGGGTGGCAGAGGTGGCAGAGGGGGAGCTTAGCTGAGAAGTAGTGGTGGTAGCCTTCGAGACACTAAAGAACACATAGTAAGTGGCGATGAATGAAACAGCTTGGTAAAGAAAGGCTATGAACAAAAGAGGAGGAGCACAACCACAGGTGGTGGCGTAAAAGATGAGAGGAAGAAAAAAAACTAGGTAAAAGCTTGGCAACAATGGAGTTCTGGCAGATTTTCTCTCTCTAGATTAGATGGAAGCTTAAAGAAGACGAAGAAAAGAGAAGTGTTTTGAAAAATAGGCATTTGAAATCTCTTAACCCGTCTTTCGAGTTTCCTACCACCACATGTGTAAAGACGCCTATAATTATTTCAAATGGACACGTGGCACTTTGGGAAGTGCACTGATAGTTGAGAAGATAGTGCCACATCATTAATGAAGTGACGCATGGGGGATAGAAAGGGTTTCGTTCTTAGGCAAGTTTGAGTTTTGGCGCCATAATTTATGTCAGACATATCCATTAACACCTAACGAATAAGTAGCCCTAACGGTTAAAAAAAGCTACGATGTCCCCTTGCTACAGGTCTAAACGTTGTTTAATTGTAACTCAGCTACATCGGGGAGCATTTTTACTTTTTTGAACATGGTGAAACGTTACAAGGAAAAATTTCATAAGTCACAACGATAGGGACAATCCTAATGACAAACTCACCATCAACAACTATAATCCACAACGGCACAAATGGGAGAATTTCACTTACCAAGAGTCAAAATGGGTATTTGAGAAAGTCAGCAGGTGTATCGGGAGAACTTCAAATAGTCAAGCCATAATGATTGAATCTCAGTGAACAGTAAAAAGTTATGACGTCCCTTCGCCAAAGCGCCAATAAACCGCAACGCTTTGACTCAGATACATCGGTTAGAATTTTACTTTTTCCTGGAGGCGGTAACCACAGTGGTTATAACGAAAGAAAAGATGCCATAATTTTTTCACGCAGAGAAGGTTCATAGGATTAAGAAGTTTTTGTGCAGACATTTTGTGTTCCCACAACAAATCCCTACACGAAGGGGCAAATGTATATGGGGCTTGGAGGTAACTTTGAGGTTTGAGATAATTTCCCCAATAACAACTGTATTTGGGATTAAGGCAGCATTGCATCTTAAAGCAATGGAGCTCAGTGAGATAGGCGAATACGATGCAACATAGTAAGGTAGCGTTGTAGCTCAAAGTTTTGTAGTTCAGTAAGTCAATGATGTAGCTCAAGTGAGGAAGTACCAGTGTGGCAGCCCAAAGAGATATCTAATGAAGAAGCTAGCCGAGAGAGATGATCCTTTAGTTCTACTAATTTACTTTTCCTTATTGTATCTCTTTATTTACATTTACCATGAGTTGTAACTATTATAAAGATTTTTTAGTGTGAGGTCAAACGGTACTCACGAGAGGCCAGGCTTGCCAGGGCCTGGGAGAGATTTTATACTCTATCGAACGACCTCATCGTGGGAACTTCAGAGGGACTTAGTTTGGAGGATTGAGAAGTGAGGCACCATTGGAACTTGTCCTGACCATCTTAGATTCATCTGGTAAAACACCAAAGAACCATGACCGTGGAACCTCAGGCGGAGCAGCCTTGAGTTCCATCGGGTATTGAGTTGTGAGACAAACAACCCTCTACTTAACATCACATCTACCACATGTGATGTCACTAACCAACAAGGCAATGTCAAATCTGCACTTGAGTAAACCAATGTGATATTTGGGGCTGTCAGATAGTTGGTGAGCCACTTCTGTGACGACAGCCCCCTGACACACAGTGGTTAGGCAAAAGGCATGTCTTATCATTTAATGTTTATGATGTAGAGATAACTAGTACATTATTTATTTAATGTTTGTGACATAAATTATGAGGGATGTCTTTCACAGGCATTAATGACTGAGTTGCCTCGGGGGTAGTGTGGGGTGCTATTTAAGGACACCAACCACCTCTGGCGGGAGGATGTTCATTTTTGAGAGTTCAGAAGTTATTACTAAAGAGAATATACATCAGAGAGAGATTTATTACGAACCATAGAGTTCACTCACCCACCATTGTCATTTATTACGAAACTTTTAATACTTGACGGAGATCCTTGAGGGTGGTTGGGGTGTTTAGCTGCCTGCCAAGGTGTATCTTGGGTGCTTACTTCTTTCTCCCTCCAAATGAGTTACTTTTGAGTTCATTATTATCTTTTGAGTTATACACGAGATATTTTTGAGTTCAAACTGAGTTTATCTTCATTGAGTTGCATTTGCGTGTCCTATAGTTAATCAATAGTGTTGCTGATTAATTTTTCATTACTATACTCAAAAGGGGTTACACCTCCAACTATACTCTAAAGTACCGTCTTACAATATGAAGGACCAATATGTCTCCAGAAAGGGATAAAGACATGTTAGGAAGTAATTATATTTCTAGATTTTCCATCTTTTCCTAATTGAGGCTTATGTTTTTTTCTTTTCCTTGTTCTTTGCAACAAAAAACGAGAAGAAAAATCCTCGCAAAAGTGACGTTGATTTTGTCAATCTTCAAAAATCTTGGGATATCCAATAGAGGAATATAACTATTGATCATCCTAGGCTGGTGGCATTCCTAATCGGCTATAAGGGTTCTAACTCCTCTTATGTTGCGAGGCTAGTAGAACGAACATCACCCTTACCCATTTCCTTGGATGACCCATAAGCTTCTACCTCCCAAAACTCAAAAGGGGAAGGATCAAATGAGGAAATAACATCATCTTCCTTTGGTCCATTGGACTATTCATTGGTTAATTCTATTGTTTCTCCCATGAAATGGAAAAAGGAAGGTTATAAACCTGATCAACTCGAATGTTTGTACTATAACTCCTCCCCTTGCTCGTCTATCGGGAAAAGAGAAAGATCTTACTCGATTAACGAACAAGAAAAATGATGTTGGGAGTTATACTAACCCCTTGGACATCGAGGATTACCTCCCCAAGGACCATGAGAATCAAAGAGGAAAAATAAGAAGTACCCCCTCATTGGATGTTGTGGGGAAAAAGACTAATGATAAGGTCAAGGATGTTGCTCAATCTGTTGTTGATATCCCCTACCTGGCTAGGGACTTGATTTTTTTTGGGATTTTCTACGTAGATCGACAACATGCCTTTGACTTTCCCCATTCCAGATTATTGGAGTGTGACAATAATAATTTGACTCTCATAAGTTGATAGTTCTTATGTCACTCTTTTGTGTTCATTTCTTACTTGTATTTTTCTCGCATTGATTTGAATCTCTTGATTGATTATGATTTAACTGTTAGAGAAATGATCGGCTAAAGGAGTTATATGTTGACGTGATGGTCTCCTCTGGAGATTTATGAAAATAGTTGGTGGCTTATCTATCGTTGAATGTAATCCAGGCGACTAAGAAATAAAAGCTCCGTAAGAAGGTTAAGAGCTTGGAGGCTGAAAAAAGTCCGTCTTCAGAAGAAGATCGATGATTATGCTACATTGCTGGCTATCGCCAAATAGAAAAAAGGATGCCACTGATGCTAAGACAAAAGTCGACCTCACTAAGATACAAGACATTGAGGCTAAGGCCATAGCCGAGGAGACCTTGGATGTTGTGGCAAAAACCAAGGATGATGCCTTTCCTCGCTATTGGGATAAAGCGTTTGCCAATGCCGAGCTACATATGGCATAACTTAAAAAGGTATTTTTAAAGAATGAATTGGAAGATACTCTTGTTAAGTTTGATAGAACTGAGGTTCAAACCTCTTCCGCGAGCATTATCTATGTTCCCCTACTAAATTTAAGAAAGAGATTGAGGATGACGATGACGCAATAGTTGGAGATAAGGAGAAGGTTTCTGATCTGGTATAATTCGACATCGATCAAAGTAAGGCCATGGTGGCCTAGTAGGTTGCTGAGAAGTAGACACTACAATAATTCTTACATTTACTAGTGAATTTCTTAGCTATAAAATGAAATTCGTAGAAAAAAGTATTATTTTCCATGAAAATTATTTTGTGGAAAAAAACATTACATTTTCCACAAAATGTAGAGCTTCGTTGACAATAACTCCCAATATATTGGCGGCAATATTCCAATAAAAACGAAAATTATTTAGGAATGAAATAGACACTATTGGCAATGAATTTTTTCAGAAAAATAAGTTTATGCTTTGCAACGAAATATTTTTTGTGGTCTAATGTTTTAAAACATTACGCAATAATTTTTTTTGCAGTGGAATATTCTGGTCTTTTTAACCCCTTATTTAATCTCTCAAAACTCCAAATCACGATATCCCATCTATGGAACTGGTGAGTGTTTCCAAATCACAATCTCCCATATTTTTAAATACCAATCTCTCCAAATACCCAAACCAAACTAGCCGAAAATACCAAACTGATCTCTCCACACGTCGTCATTCTTCTCTCCGTTGTGCCCAGTCGCCTACTTCCTTCACTTTCCACATTAAGTTAGGTAATAAACCTAACTCTATCTTTCTAAATATAGTAATGCAATTATCATCCTATAGTTTATATTTGTAAAGTGTGTTTGAGTTATCACGCGCGGATTTATTTACTCGTTGCTTTGAAATTTGTTAATTTCAAAAAAGTAGGGTCTCACTTTGTATTTTAATTAAAAATGAGCTTTTAGATGGCTTTTTACTTTCGATGTCGATTAAGGATCATATTTACAGTCCGAAGTGTATTACTACGTAGTTTGGACTAACATGTGTGAATTGGGTCTTTACATGTTTCAGTATTGTCATAAGAGGTTATTTTCCATATATGGTGTAATGGTCTTAATTTAGAATTAAAGAAATTTTTGGACATATTATATGAGTAAAAAAGTCTATCTTGCTTAAATACGTTATATTACTTAAACTAATTTCGTCTAAATAGAATTGAAGCCACAATGTTTTCTTATGGCTCGATATTATGATCGATAGCCATGTATGTTGATTATGAAAATACACCTACTTATAATTTGTCAATTATAACACATCGTTTAATTTTTCTTATGAATTAGATGGATAAGAGTTGGATGCAAGTGATAAATATATTTTGTGAAAAGTATGTCTTGGGTGTTAGATCATTCATTCGATTTGCGAAGGATCATATAGGACCCGATAGTTACATTAGGTGCCCATGTAGGAAATTACCACCTACAACATTGATATTTCTTATATGGTATAATCCTCCTTTAAATTCTCTATGAATTTGGAATAGGCAGGATCCTTCGAACCTATAAGCAAGATATTTTTCAAACTAGGTCTCCATGTTTAATGGTTCTTTACTTCACTTTCCAGTTATAGCTTTTAGCTACTTTCTTCTTTTGGATTAAGATGTTGAAGGATCTCGAATTGTCCTCATATATATATTTTTCAATCATGTGTGATTGCTTGATCATAGCATTAAATATTTAGATCATTTTGGGATACATCACTTAATGAATTTAGAGTAATTTCCATTATAAACACAACAATATAACCATAAGTTAAATCATATAGAGTTACTCAAGTGCTTGATCATTTAGAGTTCCTATAAGCCCATTATGCTTCTGGAATGAGATTCTGCCAATCTCTAGGATTTTTCCCAATCATTTTGCTCAAATTGTATTTGATTACTTTGTTTGTGTCCTCAGTTTGTCCATTTGATTGAGCATAGTATGGTGCTGGCTTTGTTAAGGTCATGCCTAACCTCAAATTGAATTCTAACACCATTTTCGATTGTAAGATTGTTTCATTGTCTGAGGTTATGGTTAATGGAATCCCAAACTTATATATAATATCTTGTAAGAATTCCAATAATTCATTTTGGGTGATCGATTTTGAGAGTGTGTCTCTCGAAAAGACCTACCCATATAAAAATTAATTCACCTAATTTAAGAAAATGGTATATTAATTTATTATTCCAAAAGCATTTAAAAATCCATGTGACAAATTATCTTACTAAGATTTAGAATAAGCACAAGATCGAATGTATGAGGAAAAACACCATTAATTCATTATGGTAGAGTTTTATTGCTAGAAGAAATATATTTACAACCTCATGACCCTACAACTAACTAGACATTCTGTCCCGCCATATTCTTCACATATAGTATCAACAACTAGGGTACGTTGTAAAACCACGACTAGTTTTGGTCTGCAACCAATGACTTTGAATTCTGTGACAAAAAATTTCTTCTTCAAAGTAGAAGGAAGTTTCTTATATTAGACTTTTAATAAAACGTTTGTTGTTACGCGAGGGGAACTTCAGGCAACCGAAATTCCACATCTAAGATATTTGAGGAAATCCTATAAATATATGTATTGTGGTGTTTGCAATGTGGTGTAGTGCTTTAAATCTTAAAAATTAGTTTTTCCAAGACAAGGAAGAGAAAATATTTAATCATAAATGAAGATTATTTTTTTTAACCAAGGTGAGAAAATATACATCTATTAGATATAATGGATTGAAAGAACTTAAAGAAGAGGAGTGAAAAATGTGCCCTCATATATATGAAATGTTTTGATCAGCAAAAATATTTTTTCAAAGATCTCATTCTTGGTTTGGAAGAGAATACAACACCCTAACTTACAACCTTTTGATTCGAAAATGTTTAAAGGCCCAAATTCTAGGTGTCACACTCTTAAGGTGTTAAGTATTGACATAAGGGTCTTAGTCACCTAAAAAGTTCTACTTGAAACACTAACCAATAAGATATTCTGCAAAAGTGACATTTGACACTATCATATGCATGTTTCCACAAGGTCTATACGGCGAGCTTTACATTATTACGGAGATCCTGAAGTGATACATGTCACTCATTAGTTCAGACTTTTTTCATTAGGAAACAAATAACTAGCGAGATAGTTTCGCACCAGTGAGGAGGATCATCATTGTGGAAGAAATTTTGTGAAACATGTCTCACCTTTGTCCAGAGATTTTGAAATATGGACAAGAAAATCCCGATGACAAGTTTCGCTGGAACGAAGCTGAGGTGAGGTAGGTCGTGCATGTGTCCCCAAATATTTTGTCCATTTTGCCTTAGAATATTTCAAAAATAGTTTTGAGGCAAACTCAAAGTATATTTGTTTATCTCATGAATATTCATACTAAAAATATATAAATAGATAAAATTATTTTTAAACTAGATTTGTCTGTAAGAAAAGTATATTTGCATATGTATTTGACAAAATTACAAAACCAAGGTAAATTAATTTCAATTTATAGAAACTCATTGATCAAGGAGAATCTTATGATGCCTGCGTCCGAGATTGTACCTCATTTTCAAGTAATTTGCATGCCTTATGTCCATGGATTTAAATAATCTATGGTTGTCTATTTTGAACTACTTTAGTGATCCTTGTGCAATTTAAATGTGATTGAATGGCCAAAAATTTAAATAAGAAATTTATTAGGTAGTTCAAACGATATGCTAGGTCATTCGAACGAGATTCAAATATTGTTCGAAAAATGCTTCAAATGACCATCGAATGAAAATTACCTATTCTCTTTAATAACCTCATTAGATCCTCATCTGAACGAGATGCGATGTCATTCCAATGAGGTCTATCTTATTTGAATTAGACTGCAGAAAAATCATATTTTTGTAGATTTTTTGTACTGTTGCAATGAGGATCCAGTAACAACCCTCACTTTTGAGAGCCTATTTTATATTTATTTACTATGTGTAGTAATTATATAAAATGATGGAACGTGGAGTAAATATTAATTTAATGTGGAAAAGGTTAATATTTACTGAAATGTTGTATAGTTACTTTGTGAGTAGGTAAAAGTATCCATGTTGTGATTTATTGTGTCATAAGGTTTAAAATGACATTTTGGTTTAATATGAAACCGGAAGTTAAAATAAGTTATAAAATTTCAAATGATAATTTGGAGGGTGTAGTTAGTTCCAGTAGGTGCGAGACAGTCAAAATGAGTGCTATATTGCATTTTGGTATTTCGGACACTTTTGACTGGTTATAGCTTAAATGTGTAGCTACGAGTCCTTTTATCGCGCATTGATCATTTAAGTTGGGCATTTTAGACTTAAGGCCCGATTTAGTCTTGCTAAGACTTACTATTCCTTTAAGAAACAATTGTTAAGATAAAGAGAAAGAGAGAGTAGAGAGAGGAAGATAACTTGTGGAGAAAAAGAGAGATTTGGAGATTCAAGCTTGGATTGTTGTCTCCACCAAATCAAATCTGAATTTGCAAGATCAAGGCAAGTTATCTACTTGCTACTATGTGATTTAAGGATAATAATTAGTATTGATAGTTATGAATTGTTATGGTTTGTCATTTTAGGGTTTTGTTAGATTTATGGGTATTATAACTCTTAGAAGTTAATTTGGATGATAAATATTGTAAATGATGGTAGTTAGGTGTATTTGTGGTGTTTTAGTTCCATTAAATGATTTTGGTTTGATTTGTTTTGGGTTTAAGGAGAAATTTGGAGTTCAAGACTCCATAGCCAAACTTGGCATTTTCGCCGGGGCGAATCGATTCGGCCCCTAGGGCGAATCGATTCGCATAGAAGAAGTTTTCCAGGACTGTGAACCCGAATCAATTTGGGTTAAGGCCGAATCGATTCGGCATTTGAAAAAAGTTGAGTTTATCTTCCGAACCGATTCTCTTTAAGAGTGAATCTATTCGCCAGGGCGAATCGATTCGGCCCCTAGGGTGAATCGATTCGGTTCCTGTAGTTTTGAGTCATTTTAAGTTTTTAATTTTTAACCTTTTTCTTTAGGCTTAGGACCTAGGAACCTTCTTGAATGAAGTAAACTTAGAGTCCTAGAGTTCTAGTTGAGTTTGGTCGCCACCCTAGATTAGAATGGGTTCATCTGGGGGTTTATTCCGGGGATGTTTAAAGTAATGTTAAGGCATTACTTCTTTTATTGAATGTTTAGAAGTTAGGAACTTTAATGCCCATGCTTGAAGACTTTAGGGGCTTATCGGAGTTATATGAACTTTGGGAATTGTAGGATCATAATGATTATGTTGGAGACTAGGTTGGGACTTATAATTTGAGGAATATTAATGATGATATTCAATGGTAATAGGTTCGAATAAATTGAACCCAACTATTCAATGATGATAGGTTTGAATAAAATGAACCAAACACATGGATAATGGAAATGGAAATTGGTAATGAAAATTGAAAATGAAAATGAGATTTAAAATGGTAAATGTTAATTTACTTATACACACCTCTTTAAATACTATCATAAGGGATGTCCGCGCGCGAGGTGATTCCCTCTGACGAATTAACGCAGGGTGGATATAGTCCTAGGCCATATGAGCGTTGTTATGTATATATATTTTCTGCAAAGGTTTTTAATTAAAGATGTTTACTTATAATTCTTTTGTATAAATGACTTACATTTCATAATTAGTTAAAATGTCTTAAGTTGTAATGTAGGTTTGGCATGTTAGATATCCTGCTAGATTTTTATTGTTATCATCCATGCATAATTGTTCATTCCTATCATGCTTGTTATTCTTTTGGTGATCATATAAAACCGGTCCCTGACCCGTTTATTTTCTATGTTGTGTATGTTATTGTATCCGCTCAGGTACTCCGCCGCAAGGGCGGTCGTTGTGATTATTCCCATTCCAGTACTTTTGACGGGCTGTAAGATTTTGTGGATATTATAGGACGTTGTATTAGACGCTTTCATTTTTGTCTTCTAGATATGATAGGGTCTTAACTCGGGCATGTGGACCAAACTTTTGTATTTTATTAATGAATGTATTACATAAGATATTAAACAGTTGTAATGCATTATATGTAACTGTGGACCGACAGCGTATTCCGTCATTTTCTTGTATATTCGTTTTAGATGTATTATATATACACTTTTGGAAATTCCACTTGCTTGTCAGATTGGGTTGTTTAATTTAATTTTCTTAACTGAATTTAAAACTAGACTAAATTTCAAACTTTTTGGCAACCCGTTTTCTAATTTATTGGGTGGTTTTCCCGTATACTGAGTTTATTCTTATGATGTTGAGAATGATATACATCCATGATTCCTATTACATTTGAGTATCGGGCTAGCCACCCCTTATCTCGGATCGCGGGTTGTCACAGATGGTATCAGAGCATCAGGTTCTAGAGTACTAGAATCTATGCGGACTTGCCACGTTCCACCGTAGCGTTCTTTGATATAGAGCCTTTTGTTAGGACTTCTTTGTTTCTTATGTTTGCGATCTTCTGCAAAATAGATTGTTTTGAATAGTATTCTGACTCTATTGCTTCTTCATCTCAGATGCCGGCCAAGAGAGGTCGTCCAGCGAGACGTAATAGGGTTGTAGAAGTGGAGGTAGGTCCTCCACCGCCACCACAAGGGACCATTAACGCTGCGGATGTACCAAATATAGTGGCTCAAGCGGTTAACACTTCTATGACCGCAGTGGTCCAATAATTTCCACAGGTTCAGCAACGGCCTCACGATGTTCAAGCTCTTACGGGACCTTCTCCGTGGGAAAGGGTTAGAGAGTCCTTTCTAAAGGGCAATCCCTCAGAATTCGAGGGAGGCACGGATGTTATTAGAGACAATCAATGGAAAAAGGACACGCAACGCCACCTTCGAATGATAGAATGTAGCGAAGAGAAGAAACAAGTCCTTGCCACTTTTAAGCTTGTAGGATCTGCATTACACTGGTGGGAGACGACGACCACACCAGAGCAGAGAGACGCAATGACGATTATTGAGTTCTGGGCTTTGTTCGATCATAAGTATTTTCCTCCCGCACTTCAAAGGGAGATGAGAAGGAAGCTCAAGGAAGTTTTGCAAGGAGAGAGATCTGTGGCGGAGTATGGAGAGGATTTCACCCGATTGGCGAGTTTTGTACCGGATGAGGTGATTCCGGAAGATAGGAAGATCTCGAAGTTCACGGGAGGTCTAAACTGGAGAATCCGACAATATTTACTGGGTAATCCAGATTTACAAACTTTTGGTGAAATTATGAATGCATCATTGCTCTATTGGTAGGAGCATCGGTTATATACGCAGGGTAGCAAGAAAGATACTATTATGGGGAAAGCAGGAAAGCCTGGAGGTCATGATATTGGAGGAGGAGCATTTCCCACATCCCAATCTTCGGGTAGTAAGTAGAAAGAGAGGGACCCTCAACAAGGGGATTCACCTAAGAGGCAACGTTTTTGAGGGTTTATTGTGAGTGGCAATAACAATAACAGGCACAGTCAAGGTGCTCAACAACAAGCAGGTCGGGGTGGTCAGGGAGGTAGAGGCCATCCGGGCCAAGGCGTCACCCAGTTTAGACATAACAGGGGCCATGGTCAGGAGGATATGAAGGGACGGTGCTTCCAATGTGATGAGGCGAGTCATTACAAGGTGGAGTGTCCTCGGTTGATTGGGGGTCAGTTTCCTAGGGCTTCGCAGCATCCATACGTTCAGTTTCCACCTCAGGCATCTAATCCGGCTGTTCCTCCACAGTAGGGATAGCTACAGCATGGGAGAATTTATCAAAATTAGGAGACTATGCTTCCTCCAGCTCCGCAGGCACCACCCACTATTGAGGGTATGTTTTTAATTCAAGGGTAATTGAGTTGTGTGTTATTTGATACGGGTGCTACACACTCATTTGTTTCTAGGAGCTTTACTGAGACTACAAATTTGATAAAATCTGCTGAGAGTACTTTTATTAGTGTTGAGTTTTTTTTGGGGTGATGGTTCGCTTATTTTCCTTGTCTTTAAACACGTAGGAAATTACTTTTGGTAATTTGTGCTTTGAGGCCGATTTACTCGTCCTTGACATGGTCGGGTATGAGGTGATATAAGGTATGGATTGGTTAGTAAAGTATCATGCTATTGCTAATTGCTATGGTAAGAGCATAGTGTTTTCCGCTTTGGGGCAAGAGATGTTACTATTGTTATGCCTCGCTAAACAGGGGGTACTAACACATACTTATATTGTATTGCGGATGAGTTTTCTTGGGATGCAGTTGCTCCCTTGGATTTCATTCCGGTTGTTAGATATTTTTATGATGTATTTCGGGAAATATCGGGTTATGCCTTGATAAGAAGGCTATTTTAAAAAAGAGATGTATATATGCCGTGGGGTAAATAATTGTAAGACTTTATGAAAAGTGAATATCTGATTTGTTGAAATCTTCAACTATTTAAGTGGTAAGATATAGAAGTAGAATCTTATTAATAGGGTTAAGAGTTAGAATCTTTTCGGTCCCGAACATGTGTCTTAGACCTTTATATCTTGATGACCAATAAATCGAGGTAGTAGTGTAACGGGTGGATTCCTTGTCTGGATTTTTCTTCGGCGAGACGTCCCGCGCATGAAACTGTGCAAATGTTGGAAGTTAAGGAAGGTCTTGGGCACTAGGGATATTCTTAGTATTATGTTTACACGACTTAGATAGGATATATGTAAGTAGACCTTAGGATTTATTGCTCATCAGGCCTTTAGGGCATGGGACGTTCATTTAGGAGGGCTGTTGGGAGTTGACCACGAATAGAGTGTGTGTTAACCCTAAGAGGGATTGGTTCCCTAATAAAGAGAAGTGGGAGATTCTGAGAGGTTCGGTAGGTTAGGCCAAAGGAGATGAGGCCTCTCGTAGTTGGAGTTTTACATAGGTAACGTAGCTTTCGAAGAGCTAAAAAGGGTGAATTGACTCGCACTCCTGAGCCAATGTTTCTAAGCTCGAGGGTGGATTCAATTAATAAGTCTCTTCGAGGATGGGGAGTAATAATACAGGAGCATAGACCTAATGTTTATGCTCCTCATAAGCTAAGACTTGTGAGAAGTATTATCCCATGTTTGAATTAAAATTCATCGTGGGGGTGATCGCCTTATAGAAATGGAGGTATTACTTCCTGGGAAGAAATTTAGTCTTTCATGCGAGCAACAATTTGTTGCAAGATGTGGTAGGAGGGACAAGGGTTGTTAAGACCACATTTACAAGCTGCTGACTGAGGGAACATAATCCTACTCTATTGGATTTGAGGGTGGGGTGCATTTCCCCAGAAGATTTATTCTCCCGGATGTGAAGGACTTAAGGATTTATTCTCACAGTTCTAAGTTTGCGGTACATTCGGGTAACGACAAAATGTGTCAAGATATGCGCCGCCAGTATTGGTGGCCGGGCATGAAGATGTTGTTAGACTGCATGGGGTGCCTTTGATTATAGTTTTCGACTGAGACAAGATTCTCATTTTCCTTTTTTGGCAAGTTTCCAGGAGGCCATGGGGACCAAATTGAGGTTAAGCACTTCTTATCATCCTCAAATAGATGGCCAGACCGAAAGAGTAAACCATATGTTGGAGGATATGCTCCTTATGTGCGTGCTTGACTTAAAGGGTTGTCGAGAATAGTGTCTCCCATTAGTTGAATTCGCTTATTGTAGTTCGCATCAATTGGCTGTTGGGATGGAGCTTTATAAAGACCTGTATGGTAGGCCTTGTGGATCTTCCACTTGTTGATTAGAGGTGGGAAATAATAAGTTCCTCGGACCTCAAATGATCGAGGATGCTTTTTCAAAAATCGAGCTCATTTGGAATCACATTCGGATAACCCAAGATCAACAGAAGAGCTATGTCGATTCGGGTATAAGGCAGGTGGAAATGGAAGTCGGGGACCAAGTGTTGGTGCGAGTTTCGCCTATGAAGGGCATTAAGCGTTTTTGGGAAGAGAGGGAAACTTGCACAACGTTACGTTGGACCTTTTTCCCATTATCGCTAATGTGGGTCCGGTAACCTATTAACTTCCTTTACCGAAACACTTGCAGCGATTACATGATGTTTTCCATATCTCCTCTTTAAAGAAGTACAAGAGATGTGATGGTGCCCTTAAGCACATTCCTTTTCGAAGATATTGAGTTGCAACCCGACGTTTCTTATGAGGAGCAGCCGATTGCTATTTTAGAGTCTGGAGAGTGGCGATTGAGATCGCGGGTAGTACCTTTGGTTAGAGTATTATTCAGTCATCATAACGTCGAGGAATCGATATGGGAGAGCGAGGATGACATGCGGGAAAAGTATCCGCATCTCTTCTCGCAAGGTACGCCTGAATTTTGGGGACAAAATTCCCTTATAAGGGGGGAGTATGTAACAACCCTCACTTTTGAGAGCCTATTTTATATTTATTTACTATGTGTAGTAATTATATAAAATCATGGAATGTGGAGTAAATATTAATTTAATGTGAAAAAGGTTAATATTTACTGAAATGTTGTATAGTTACCTTGTGAGGAGGTAAAAGTATCCATGTTGTGATTTATTGTGTCATAAGGTTTAAAATGACATTTTGGTTTAATATGAAATCGGAAGTTAAAATAAGTTATAAAATTTCCAAATGATAATTTGGAGGGTGTAGTTAGTCCCGGTAGGTGCGAGACAGTCAAAATGAGTGCTATATTGCATTTTGGTATTTCGGACACTTTTGGTTGGTTATAGCTTAAATGTGTAGCTGCGAGTCATTTTATCGCGTATTGATCATTTAAGTTGGGAATTTTAGACTTAACGCCCGATTTAGTCTTGCTAAGACTTACTATTCCTTTATTAAATTAATACAAAATGCCAAGTTGGTTCAGTTCATAGCATCACTGTCGAAAATATTTTTTTTAACAATTACTAGCCACCTAATATTTAAAAAGTGAGTTGTCAATTTTAATTAAATCCGATTAACATGCAATAATTAAATTATGAAATACTAACATAACCACCACAACATAATGAAAATGGAATAACCTTAAAATATTAATGAGTCTGGAGGGATACTCCTCACAACAATCCAAATACATGAATAAACAAATACTAAGTCTGCATCACCAAATTAATTACAACCCGAAAATCTGATATAACTGGATAAATAAAGTGTCTAAAAGACGGGGCAACATGCCCAACATATGAGGAAACTCTGGTAACATAGAGTCAAGATCGAAAGTGGAGGTGTCTACTGCCAAGATCCTGTAACTTCTACAGCAGCTACAGTATGTCACCTGAATGGAACTCCTATGCTTGGTGTCCTTGTGGCTGGGCACCTAAAAGGTTGTTACAACAAAATATATTTGAAAGCAAACGGGTCAGAGCCCGATAGTGAAAAACAGTTTAAAATATAGCAAGTGTTTTAATGACATTAAAATAATGAATGCAAAATACATGTTAGGACGTGCGCGCACATGAAATACTCACCTCTCGACTATTTGTGCACTCCTAACGTACTCGTACCCATTTCTAGTTATTCCCATATCTAACTAGTCCAATCATAATACCTAACATTACTATATGATTCACGCTATAATTTCGACATCTTCATTGAAACAACAAGTTTTACATTTATTTTCGGTTTTCCATATTAGTAATACAACTTACAAGGAAATTTCCACTTTTATTTTTACAAAAACGTTGCTATTAATCACATTCACATTTATACATGACTGAGCATTTCAATTTAACCGTATATTATTCTTATCATAAATATACAATATTATCACCCCGAGGCTAAGCTGCGGTGCACACATACTCTGCTATCAAATCCCAGTACATCTCGTACACAAGGACCACGCATTCCGAATCACTCAAGAATCGTTCCCAAATAATAGCAATCACAAATAATGGAGGCGAACAAAGTTCACATCACATGGGTCACGCACATACCTACGCTCCCATGATCAGCAGACTTATTAACTTCTCAATAAGTCCTTATCTGACCTATGTCCTCGAGGTACCAATCTGAATCCCCCCGAAGGCACACAAAGATTAGATGGCCCTAATCGAATGCAAACCTCCCATGATAGCAAGTACGGTAGGTATGTTATGCACATAAAACCACATATACTAAGCATTCCCACATCTTAGATATCTTGTATTATTAATATAGGTATACTTCTTGTTCTTATACCCTCATTTAATGTTATACGACCACGAGTCCCGATATGTATATTAACGTTATCAACCCTTCTCACGTCATAATTAGGTAATCGTTTCCTACTCCACAATTGACATCCGATTTTATTATAAGGTTCTAAGTTCTACTCCTCAATGCACCCCAATTCTCACAATTATACCCACTAATCAATAAGGGAAGGTTAATACTCCAATTAAATAAGTCTACGGAACGTTTAAAATGAAATCAGGTAAAAAAGGCCATTCGGTCAACTCGTTAGAAGTCTCGTTCGAACAAGGTCGTTCGGACGAGTGTCGTTCGAATGAAATGCTTAGAACGAACTACCAACTAATTAGAAGGGATACTATCATCTCATTAGAAGCTCATTCAAATGAGGTCGTTCGAACGACCTGGGCAGGTCTTCTAACGAGATGGCAGTTTGAGCCTAGAAATTATGTACTTCGTTTTTCTCAATTTTTTCTCTTCTCTAAACTCATCCTAAGATCATCCCAATAGTATTTTAACGTTATTAAACTACTCTAAGTCCTCCTATGTCACTCTTTAACATTTATTTGGTGTCAATTCATCCTAAATTAACATGAAATCATCAAACTTCTCAAATCTTGTCTCAAACCCTATAAACATGAAGCCAGAACTTTAATGTCTACAATCACTTCCTCATAAATCCATTTTTAAACCATCATAAGATATATTTTGGATATGGCATTCATCCAATAACATTCTACATGCAATCCCTATATCATATTATGAATTCCACCTCCAATTTCATGGGTTTTCATCAAACTTCCAAAATAAGACAAATATTCAATTCTAAGCATGGAAGAAACATTCACTTGAAATTAATGTAATTAAACCACTTGCCTTAGATGTCCTGATTTGATGTTGAAGAATTGAATGTTGATTCTCCTCCCTCTCTCTACAAATTTCTTCCAAAGATGGTGATGGTGGCTAGGGTTTCCTTTTTGGAACTTCTTCCAACTCCCTCTATAACTCCCGTAGCCCTCTAACTTCCCAAATGCTGATAATGGGTTACTGGGTTCTTTTCTAATATAAAAATAGCCTCTAAAATTCGTGGTTTTAATTCCCCTATTTTTAAAATTACCAAACTACCCTTTTGGGTTGCCGGTGTGGCCTAGAAATGCCCCGGGACCCAAACTGAACCCCCGGCTAGTGTTTTCTGAATATTTCCACCCTTATGGACACGTTGGTGCACTCAAAATGACCATTTGGCTGATTCAAATAAAATTCACTTTTTAATTCAATTAATTACGTTCCTGACGTAACTAACACGCGCGTCCCAATTAAATTTTCCAAATTACCGTATATCTACCTCGTGATAATTTAGATATCATCAATACTCATATATTACCATACATACTCAGAAATAATAAATTTTTAACATCATAATCAAATACCAACTCACATCTCATTAGTATTTATACCCGGATTAATTTCCAATTAATTCTCATTTAATTCAATTAATCCCTTAAATAAATATAAAAAAAATTACGGGGTATTACATACTTCCCGCCTAATAACAGAATTTCGTCCTGAAATTCGGAACTAAAAAGTACCTGGTAAAAATAGCTCTTGATAGCTCTCGCATATCTCATCCTCGCGCTCCCATGTGGACTCTTCGGCATTATGATGCCACCATTGAACACGTACTAATGGTATTATCTTTGACCTCAGTTTCCGCTCGCTTTGGTCCAAAATAGCAATCGGTCCCTCCTCGTAGGAACTATCGGGCTGGAGATCGATGTCCTCCAAAGCAATGTGAGTATGGGCCAAATCGTCCCTAAGATATTTCCTTAGCGAGGAAATATGGAACACATCATGAATCCTATGCAAGTTCTCCGGTAACCTCAATCTATACGCAACTGGCCCAATACGCTCGATGATAGGAAATGGCCCCACATACCTTGGTGCCAATTTCCCCTTCTTCCCAAAATGCATTATCCCCTTCATAGGAGATACTCTCAGTAACATTTGGTCCCCCACCTTGAATTCTCTGAAGAATCTTTTTGCATCAGCATAGCTCTTCTATTACACCTGAGCTACCCGAATACGGCTCCGTATCATCTATATCCTTGCCGAAGTGTCCTGAATCACTTCCGGCCCAAGGAGTTTGTTATCCCCCACCTCTAACCAACATGATGGGGAACGACAAGGTCTACCATACAACGCCTCAAATGGATCCATGCCAATGGTAAATTGATAGGAGTTATTATAAGCAAACTCCACCAGTGGAAGGTACTGCTCCCATCCACCTCCAAAGACTAGGATGAACGTACACAACATGTCCTCCAACATCTGGTTTGTCCACTCGGTTAGCCCATACGTCTACGGGTGATAAGCCGTACTCAGTCGCAACTCCGTACCCATGGCCTCCTAGAAACTCTCCCAGAATCGTGAAATAAATATCTTGTCTCGGTCAGACACGATATTTAGAGGTACCCCGTGAAGTCTCATTATTTCTGCAATGAAGAATTGGGCATACTGTCCCGTAGTGTAGTCGGTCCTCACGGGTAGAAAATGAGAAACTTTGGTCAACCTATCCATAATTACCCAAATGGAGTCGTGACCCCTCTGCAACGTAGGTAACCCCGTGATAAAGTCCATGGAGATGCTCTCCCATATCCACGTCGGAACCTCTAACGGCTGTAGAAGTCCTGTCGATTTCTGATGGTCCACCTTTACTAGCTGACAAGTGGAACATTTAGAAACAAACACGGCGATATCTCTCTTCATCCCGTTCCACCAATACTGTCTTCTCATGTCTTGGTACATCTTTTTCCCACCAGGGTGTATCGCGAACCGTGAGACGTGCGACTCCGTCATTACCTCGTGTCACAAGTCCTCCCCTTCCAGAATGACCAGTCTCCCATTGAAGCGTAATCCTCCATCTGAGACAATAGTATAGGACTTGTCTCCCTCTGCTAGTAATCGAACTATCTTCTCCTGACAGAATGAGTCATTTGCCTGGGCCTTTACCACTCTCGTAACAATCTGAGGTGTAATAGTCATCACAGACATGAACGATCGGGCCACTGCATCCTGGTGTCCCAACTCCTTCCACTTTGCTTTCCACACCTCGGCCACCTCATCTACTGGCCTACGGCTCAACGCGTCTCCTACGACATAAGCCTTCCTCGGGTGATATTGGATATCAAACTGATAATCCTTCACAAACTCAAGCCACCGTCGTTGATGCATATTCAGTTCCTTCTGCATGAAGATGTATTGTAAAGACTTGTGGTCCGTGAACAATCAAAATTTCTCCCCCAGAAGATAGTGTCTCCAAATCCGAAGAGCGAATACGACTGCTGCTAACTCCAAGTCGTGGGTGGGGTAATTCCTCTCGTGAGGCTTAAGCTTACGGGAAGCATAAGCTATTGTCTGACTCTCCTATTGTAGCACACCTCTGAGTCCTTGTAAGGACGCATCGGTGTAGACTAGATACTCAACTCCCGGTCTAGGCAATGCTAACACAGGCGCTGAGGTCAACTTGCCCTTCAATGCATCAAATGCTAACTGGAAGGAATCTCTCCAGATGAATGGCACACCCTTGCGAGTCAGATGTGTCAAAGGACTCGCTATCTTTGATAAACCCCAAATAAACCTCCTATAGTATCCTGCCATGCCTAAGAAACTATGGATCTCCATCGGTGTCGTGGACTGTCCCTACTCCCTCACCGTATATACTTTTCTTGGATCAACAGATATCCCCCGGTCTGAAATGATATGCCCCAAAAACTGAACCTCTTTCAGCCCAAACCCACACTTCTCATACTTTACATAAAGCTCGTTTTGACGTAGCGTCTGCAAAACCTGTCTCAAATGCTCGGCATGCTCATCTTCTGTCTGGGAGTATACCAGGATGTCATCAATAAAGACGATGACGAACTAGTCTAGGAACTCTCTGAACACCCTATTCATCAAGTCCATAAACACGGCAGGAGCATTGGTCAATCCAAAAGGCATAACTCGAAACTCGTAGGAACCATATCTCGTTAAGGAAGCAGTCTTCGAGACATCCTATTCCCTGATACGCAACTGATGGTATCCCGATCACAAATTAATCTTTGAGAAGAAGGAAGCTCCTCTCAGCTGGTCGAATAAGTCATCGATTCGGGGTAATGGATACTTATTATGTATCGTGACTTTATTCAACTCCCGTTAGTCTACACATAATCTCAACGATCCATCCCTCTTCTTTACGAACAACACAGGGGCACCCCACGGTGAAGTACTCCTTAGGATAAACCCCTGACCCAATAACTGCTCTATCTGATCCCGTAACTCTCTCATCTCTATCGGAGCCATACGGTAAGGTTCACGGGCAATCGACCGAGTGCCCGACATCAAATCGATCACAAAATCTATCTCTCTACTAGGCGGTAATCCAGGTATATCCTGAAACACATCAGCAAATTCCCTCACGACTGGAATCGAATCGAGTGGTAGCACCACTTCCTTAGAGGTCTCCTCGTCTATATAGTAAAAATGAGTGGACGATCCTCCCTCTGGGCGAGGCATCGCTCCTAAAAACATCTCCTGCCTGGGAATGAAAAAAATGATACTCCTACTGAAACAATCAATCATGGCTCGGTACGCAACTTTCCAATCCATACCGACAATCGCATCATACTCAGTCATATCTAATACTAACATATCGGCGGGTAAAGTAAATCTCCCGATCTCTATACCCACACCTCTACAAATAAGCAAAATCATGGAACCCCTACTCAATGGTGAATCTACACAAGTAACCATGCTTTCTGCGGTGTCTAATAACCCAATAGTGCTTGCAAATCTCATGGCAACGAAACAGTGTGTGGCCCCTGTATCAAATAAAATACGCCCTATAGTACCCTAAATAGAGAACATACCCTCAATAGCAGGCGGATCCTGTGGGACTGCGGCATGCTAGAGCTGATACACTCTCCCATACTGAAGATGTCCCTGCTGGACTGGGACCGCTGGAATGGGTGGTAGTGCTTCCATCTATGGTGGTGCTGGGAGGGCGACGGGAAACATAGGCCTCTGTGGCTCGTATCGAGCACCCTGATGCTGCTGCAGTGGGGCCCTGCCCCTATCAGGACAATCTTGGAGTTTGTGGCCAGTCTTGCCACAAACGAAGCACTTCCTCGGGAAGTTTCCCCCACGCTGTCCCTGCTGCCCACCGTCCTGATGGCCATTACCATTCCTACCCTGGCCATACTGGCCCTGTTGAAACTGCTATTGCTGACCATTCTGGCCCTCATGGCCATGTCTGAAACCTCCCTTACCATTCCTAAAACCCCCAGATCTGAATCTCTTGGGGTCCCCCTATTGGGAACCCTGATCTCCCTGCCTATGCTGACCCTGAGCAGATTGTGCCCCGTTGGCACCATTCCCCCCTGTCCTGCCCTGATGGCTAGACTCTCCTGCTCTCTTACTCTCAGACATGTGAAAGCGATGATCCTGGAAGTGTAGCAGTGCTGCGTTAACCACATCAGAATAAGTGGCTAACGAGAGGTTTCCCAACAAGTGTTGACGGATCCTCCAAGTCAATCCATCCATGAATTTCTGAATCTTCTTCTCCTCGGTTGGAATCTCATCCGAAATAATGTTCAAGAGATTGGTGAACTCAGCCTCATACTCGGCTACGGTCTTTCCCTCCTGCTTGAGGTTCATCAACTTCCTCCTTATCTCAGTGTGAACAGCTGACGAAAAATATTTAAGGTCCAACTGCACCCAGAACTCCTGAATAGTGAGAGCGTCCCTCTCCTCCGCGATGGTAATGGACTCCCACCACTGTAATGCTGATCCTACTAGCTTAAAAGTAGCCACTATCTGCTTCTAAACATCCGTGCACTCGTACATCCTTAAGTGCCTCTGAATGTCCTTCCTCCACTGACTAGATACAACAACGTTGGAGCTACCTGCAAACTTCGGAGGGTGTGCTTTCTAAAAAGCATCACGAACGCGTTCCCAAGCAGTCGGGAATGCATGAGCCTGAACTAGTGCTACTACCGGTGCCTGAGGTGGTGTCTGCTATACAACTGCGAGTGCGACATTTATCGCTTGTGCTACAATAGCTGCAACCTCAGCGGCATTCATGGTGCCCTGAACTGGTGTAGGGTGTGGCTCGGGCTGTGCATCCCTAGGAACTCGCTGTGCACGTCGTGGAGGCATCTGAAAGGAGAGTAAAATATAATAAGTTCATAGTTATTATCTCAATATAGCTGAAGAGCGAAACATACATAAAAGAATACAACAGTCCTAAAATATAGGGCTCTACATCAAAGAAAGCTCACCGGAAACATAATAAGCCGTACAGATCCTAAGGACACTAGAACCTGATGCTCTGATACCACCTCTGACACGCCGACTAATTAAATACCGGGTAGCTACTCCTTTATTAAATTAATACAAAATGCCAAGTTGGTTCAATTCATAGCATCACTGTCGAAAACAATTTTTTTAACAATTACTAGCCACCTAATATTTAAAAAGTGAGTTTTCAATTTTAATTAAATCCGATTAACACGCAATAATTAAATTATGAAATACTAACATAACCACCACAACATAATGAAAATGGAATAACCATAAAATAGTAATGAGTCTGGAGGGATACTCCTCACAACAATCCAAATATAAGAATAAGAAAAAACTAAGTCTGCATCACCAAATTAATTACAACCCAAAAATCTGATATAACTAGATAAATAAAGTGTCTAAAAGATGGGGCGACATGCCCAACAGATGAGGAAACTCTGGTAACATAGAGTCAAGATCGAAAGTGGACGCGTCTACTGCCAAGATCCTGTAACTTCCACATCAGCTACAATACGTCACCTGAATGGAACTCATATGCTTGGTGTCCTTGTTGCTGGGCACCTAAAAAGTTTTTACAAGAAAATATATTTGAAAGCAAACGGGTCAGAGCCCAATAGTGAAAAACAGTTTAAAATATAGCAAGTGTTTTAATGACATTAAAACAATGAATGCAAAATACATGTTAGGACGTGCGCTCACATGAAATACTCACCTCTCGACTATTTGTGCACTCCTAATGTGCTCCTACCCATTTCTAGTAATTCCCATATTTAACTAGTCCAATCACAATACCTAACATTACTATACGATTCACGCTATAATTTCGGCATCTTCATTGAAACAACAAGTTTTACATTTATTCTCGGTTTTCCATAATAGTAATACAACTTACTAGGAAATTTCCACTTTTATTTTTACAAAAACGTTGCTATTAATCACATTCGCATTTATACATGACTGAGCATTTCAATTTAACCGTATATTATTCTTATCATAAATATACAATATTAGCACCCCGAGGCTAAGCTGCGGTGCACACATACTCTACTATCAAATCCCGATACATCTCGTACACAAGGACCACGCATTTCGAATCACTCAAGAATCATTCCCAAATAATAGCAATCACAAATAATGGAGGAGAACATAGTTCACATCACATGGGTCACGCATATACCTACGCTACCATGATTAGAAGACTTATTAACTTCTCAATAAGTCCTTCTCTGACCTATGTCCTCGAGGTACCAATCTAAATCCCCCCGTAGGCACACAAAGAATCGAACGCAAACCTCCCATGATAGCAAGTACGGTAGGTATGTTATACACATAAAACCACATATACTAAGCATTCGCACATCTTAGATATCTCGTATTATTAATATAGGTATACTTCTCGTTCTTATACCGTCATTTAATGTTATACGACCACAAGTTCCCGATTTGTATATTAACGTTATCAAACCTTCTCACGTCATAATTAGGTACTCGTTTCCTACTCCACAATTGACATTCGATTTTATTATAAGGTTCTAAGTTCTACTCCTCAACGCACCCCAATTCTCACAATTATACCCACTAATCAATAAGGGAAGGTTAATACTCCAATTAAATAAGTCTACGGAACGTTTGAAATGAAATCAGGCCAGAAAGGCCATTCTGTCAACTCATTAGAAGTCTCGTTCGAATGAACTACCAACTCGTTAGAAGGGATACTGTCATCTCGTTAGAAGCTCTCGTTCGAACGACCTGGGCAGGTCTTCTAACGAGATGGCATGTTGAGCCCAGAAATTCTCTACTTCGTTTTTCTCAATTTTTTCTCTTCTATAAACTCATCCTAAGATCATCCCAATAGTATTTTAACATCATTAAACTACTCTAAGTCCTCCTAGGTCACTCTTTAACATCTATTTGGTGTCAATTCATCCTAAATTAACATGAAATCGTCAAACTTCTCAAATCTTGTCTCAAACCCTATAAACATGAAGCCAGAATTTTAATGTCTACAATCACTTCCTCATAAATCCATTTTTAAACCATCATAAGATATATTTTGGAAACTAAATTCATCCAATAACATTCTACATGCAATCCCTATATCATATTATGAATTCTACCTCCAATTTCATGGGTTTTCATCAAACTTCCAAAATAAGACAAATATTCAATTCTAAGCACGGAAGAAACATTCGCTTGAAATTAATGTAATTAAACCACTTGCCTTAGATGTTATAATTTGATGTTGAAGAATTGAATGTTTATTCTCCTCCCTCTCTCTACAAATTTCTTCTAAAGATGGTGATGGTGGCTAGGGTTTCCTTTTTGGAACTTCTTCCAACTCCCCCCTATAACTCCCGTAGCCCTCTAACTTCCCAAATACTGACAATGGCTTAGTGGGTTCTTTTCTAATATAAAAATAACCTCTAAACTTCGTGGTTTTTAATTCCCCTATTTTTAAAATTACCAAACTACCCTTTTGGGTTGCCGGTGTGACCTAAAAATGCCTCGGGACCCAAACTGAACCCCCGGCTAGTGTTTTCTGACTAATTCGACCCTTCCGGACACGTTGGTTCACTCAAAATGGCCATTCGGTTGATAAAAATAAAATTCACTTTTTAATTCAATTAATTACATTCCAGACGCGACTGACACGGGCGTCCCAATTAAATTTTCTAAATTTCCGTATATCTACCTCGTGACAATTTAGATATCATTAATACTCATGTATTACCATACATACTCAAAAATAATAAATTTTTAACATCATAATCAAATACCAACTCACATCTCGTTAGTATTTATACCCAGATTAATTTCCAATTAGTTCTCATTTAATTCAATTAATCCCGTAAATAAATATAAAAAAATTACGGGGTATTACAAGATTTGGAGATTCAAGCTTGGATTGTTGTCTCCACCAAATCAAATCTGAATTTGCAAGATCAAGGCAAGTTATCTACTTGCTACTTTGTGATTTAAGGATAATAATTAGTATTGATAGTTATGAATTGTTATGGTTTGTCATTTTAGGGTTTTGTTAGATTTATGGGTATTATAACTCTTAGAAGTTGATTTGGATGAGAAATATTGTAAATGATGGTAGTTAGGTGTATTCGTGGTGTTTTAGTTCCATTAAATGATTTTGGTTTGGTTTGTTTTGGGTTTAAGGATAAATTTGGAGTTCAAGACTCCATAGCCAAACTTGGCATTTTCGCAGGGGCGAATCGATTTGGCCCCTAGGGCGAATCGATTCACATAGAAGCAGTTTTCCAGGACTGTGTACCCGAATCGATTCGGGTTAAGGCCGAATCGACTCGGCATTTGAAGAAAGTTGAGTTTGTCTTCCGAATCGATTCGCTTTAAGTGCGAATCGATTCTCCAGGGCGAATCGATTCGGTTCCTGCAGTTTTGAGTCATTTTTCTTATTTAATATTTAACCTTTTTCTTTAGGCTTAGGACCTAGTAACCTTCTTAAATGAAGTAAACTTAGAGTCCTAGAGTTCTAGTTGAGTTTGGTCGCCACCCTAGATTATAATGGGTTCATCTGGGGGTTTATTCCGTGGATGTTTAAAGTAATGTTAAGGCATTACTTATTTTATTGAATGTTTAGAAGTCAGGAACTTTAATGCCAATGCTTGGAGACTTTAGGGGCTTATCGGAGTTATATGAACTTTGGGAATTGTAGGATCATAATGATTATGTTGGATAGTAGGTTGGGACTTGTAATTTGAGGAATATAAATGATGATATTCGTTGGTAATAGGTTCGAATAAAATAAACCCAACTATTCAATGATGATAGGTTTCGAATAAAATGAACCAAACACATGGATAATGGAAATGGAAATTGGTAATGAAAATTGAAAATGAAAATGAGATTTAAAATGGTAAATGTTAATTTACTTATACACACCTCTCTAAATACTATCATATGGGAAGTCCGCGTGCGAGGTGATGCCCCCGGACAAATTAATGCAGGGTGGATATAGCCCTAGGCCATATGAGTGTTGTTATGTATATATATTTTCTGCGATGGGTAGGAGATTCTGGGTGTGGTTTTGACTATTCCGCAGGCATATGTCCACTTCCCGACGTTGCGTTATGAGCCTAGGTTGTCTTATATGATAGGCCCTGAAAGATGATAGTTATTTAGGGACGCGCCCAGTGGGGAAACTCGGAGGGGCGGTCTTAGAATCGTTATATGTATGAGAATATAACTTTTCTACATCAAGTGGGACTTGATGGATATTAATGCCACAAAGAGCATGGATACGTGCCACAAAGAGCATGTGATTGAGGTATGTGCTATAAAGAGCACCTGATAGAAATTGCATTCCTGTTAAGGAATGGAAAGCTAAAAATGGAAATGATGATTAATGATGGAGGGTTTTAATTAATGAAGTGAAATTATATCTTCTTGATTAAACCGAATAAAAGATTGTATTCCTATTAAGGAATGTAAGGAGGAAACGATAATTTGATTAATGAGAAAAGGTTTTTAATTAAAGATGTTTACTTATAATTCTTTTGTATAAATGACTTACATTTCATAATTAGTTAAAATGTCCTAAGTTGTAATGTAGGTTTTTCATGTTAAATATCCTGCTAGATTTTATTCTTATCATCCATGCATAACTGTTCATTCCTATCATGCTTGTTATTCTTATGGTCATCATATAAAACTGGGCCGTGACCCGTTCATTTTCTATGTTGTGTATGTTATTGTATCCTCTCAGGTGCTCCGCTGCAAGGGCGCCCGTTGTGATTATTCCCATTCCAGTACATTTGACGGGCTGCAAGATTTTGCGGATATTACAGGACGTTGTATTAGACGCTTTCATTTTTGTGTTCTAGATATGATCGGGTCTTATCTCAGGCATGTGGCCCAAACTTTTGTATTTTATTAATGAATGTATTACATAAGATATTAAACTGTTGTAATGCGTTATATGTAACTGTGGACCGACAACGTATTCAGTCATTTTCTTGTATATTCGTTTTAGATGTATTATATATACACTTTTGGAAATTCCACTTGCTTGTCAGATTGGGTTGTTTAATTTAATTTTCTTAACTGAATTTAAAACTAGACTAAATTTCAAACTTTTTGGCAACCCGTTTTCTGATTTATTGGGTGGTTTTCCCGTATACTGAGTTTATTGTTGTGATGTTGAGAATGATATCCATCCATGATTCCTGTTATATTTGAGTATCGGGCTGGCCACCCCTTATCTCGGATCGCGGGTTGTCACAGATGGTATCAAAGCATTAGGTTCTAGAGTACTAGGATCTATGCGGACTCGTCACGTTCCATCGTAGTGTTCTTTGATGTAGAGCCTTATGTTTGGACTTCTTTGTTGCTTATGTTTGCGATCTTCTGCAAAATAGATTGTTTTGAATAGTATTCTGACTCTATTTCTTCTTTATCTCAGATGTCGTCCAGCGAGACGTAATAGGGTTGTAGAAGAGGAAGTAGGACCTCCACCACCACCACAACGGACCATTAACGCTGTGGATGTAGCAAATATAGTGTCTCAAGCGGTTAACGCTGCTATGACCGCAGTGGTCCAACAACTACCAAAGGCTCAGCAACGGGCTCCCGATGTTCAAGATCCTACGGGACCCTCTCCGTGGGAAAGGGTTAGAGAGTCCTTTCTAAAGGGCAATCCCACGGAATTCAAGGGAGGCACGGATGTTATTAGAGCCAATAAATGGAAAAAGGACATGCAACGCCACCTTCGAATGATAGAATGTAGCGAAGAGAAGAAATAAGTCCTTGCCACTTTTATGCTTGTCGGATCTGCATTACACTGGTGGGAGACGACGACCACACTAGAGCAGAGAGACGCAATGATGATTACTGAGTTCTGGGCTTTGTTCGATCGTAAGTATTTTCCTCCCGCACTTCAAAGAGATATGAGAAGGAAACTCCAGGACGTTGTGCAAGGAGAGAGATCTGTGGCGGAGTATGAAGAGGAGTTCACCCAGTTTGCGTGTTTTTTACCGGATGAGGTGATTTCAGAATATAGGAAGATCTCAAAGTTCATGGGAGGTCTAAACTAGAGAATCCGGCAACATTTGCTTGGTAATCCAGCTTTACAAACTTTTGGTGAAATTATGAATGCAGCATTGCTCTATTTCCAAGAGCATCGGTTATATACGCAGGGTAGCAAGAAAGCTACTATTGTGGGGCAAGAAGGAAAGCCTGGAGGGCATGATATTGGAGGAGGAGCATTTCCCACATTCCAATCTTCGGGTGGTAAGCAAAAAGAGAGGGACCCTCAGTAAGGGGATTCACCTAAGAGGCAACATTTTGGAGGGTTTATTACGAGTGGCAATAACAATAAGTGGCACAGTCAGGGTGCTTAACAACAAGCAGGTCTGGGTGGTCAGGGAGGTAGAGGCCATCCGGACCAAGGCATCACCCAGTTTAGAAATAACAGGGGCTGTGGTCAGGAGGATATGAAGGGACGGTGGTTCCAATGTGGGGAGGAGGGTCATTACCAGGTGGAGTGTCCTCGATTGATTGGGGGTCAGTTTCCTAGGGCTCCGCAGCAGCCATACGTTCAGTTTCCACCTCAGGCATCTAATCCGGTTGTTCCTACGCAACAGGTATAGCTACAACATGGGCGAATTTATCAAAATCAGGAGGCTATGCTTCCTCCAGCTCCGTAGGCATCACCCGCTATTGAGGGTAAGTTTTTAATTCAAGGATAATTGAGTTGTGCGTTATTTGTTATGGGTACTACACACTCATTTGTTTCTAGGAGCTTTGCTGAGACTGAGAGTACTTTTATTAGTGTTGAGATTTTTTTGGGTGATGGTTCGCTTATTTTCCTTATCTGTAAACACGTTGGAAATTACTTTTGGTAATTTGTGCTTTGAGGCCGATTTACTCGTCCTTGACATGGTCGGGTATGAGGTTATATACGGTATGGATTAGTTAGTAAAGTATCATTTTATTGCTAATTTCTATGGTAAGAGCATAGTGTTTGCCGCTTCGGGGCAAGGGATGTTACTATTGTTATGCCTCGCTAAACAGGGGGTACTAACACATACTTATATTGTATTGTGTAGGAGTTTTCTTGGGATGTAGTTGCTCCCTTGGATTTCATTCCGGTTGTTAGAGATTTTTGTGATGTATTTCGGGAAATACCGGGTTATACCTTGATAAGAAGGCTATTTTAAAAAAAAGATGTATATATGTTGTGGGGTTAATAATTGTAAGACTTTATGGAAAGTGAATATCTGATTTGTTGAAATCTTCAACTATTTAAGTGGTAAGATATAAAAGTAGAATCTTATTAATAGGGTTGAGGGTTAGAATCTTTTCGGTCCCGAACATGTGTCTTAGACCTTTATATCTTGATGACCGATAACGCGAGGTAGTAGTGTAACGGGAGGGTTCCTTGTCTGGATTTCGCTTCGGGGAGACGTCCCACGCATGAAACTGAGCAAATGTTGGAAGTTGAGGAAGGTCTGGGGCACTAGGGATATTCTTAGTTTTATGTGTACATGACTTAGATAGGATATATGTAAGTAGACCTTAGGATTTATTGGTGATCAGGCCTTTAAGTCATGTGATGTTCGTTTAGGAGGGATGTTGGGAGTTGACCACTAATAGATTGTGTGTTAACCCTAAGAGGGATTGGTTCCCTAGTAGAGAGAAGTGGGAGATTTTGAGAGGTTGGGTAGGTTAGGCCGAAGGAGATGAGGCCTCTCGTAGTTGGAGTGTTACATAGGTAACAGAGATTGCGGGGAGCTAAAAAGGGTGAATTGACTCGCACTCCTGAACCAATGTTACTAAGCTCGAGGGTGGATTCAATTAACAAGTCTCTGCGAGGATGGGGAGTAATAATACTGGAGCATAGACCTAATGTTTATGCCACTCATAAGCTAAGACTTGTGATGAGTATTATCCCATGTTTGAATCAAAATTCATCGTGGGGGTGATCGTCATAAAAAAAAGGGAGGTATTACTTCCTGGGCAGAAATTTAGTCTCTCATGCGAGCAATAATTTGTTGTAAGATATGGTAAGAGGGACAAGGGTTGTTAAGACCTCATATACAAGATGCTGAGTGAGGGAACATAATCCTACTCTATTGGCTTTGAGGGTGGGGTGCGTTTCCCCAGAAGATTTATTGTCCTGGATGTGAAGGACTTACGAAGGGCAGTAATAGCGAAATCTCACGGTTCTAAGTTTCCGGTACATCCGGGTAACGACAAAATATGTCAAGATATGCGCTGCCAGTATTGGTGGCCGGGCATGAAGAGGTTGTTGGACTGCATGGGGTGCCTTTGATTATAGTTTTCGACCGAGACAAGATTCTCATTTCCCTTTTTTGGAAGTTTCCAGGAGGCCATGGGGACCGAATTGAGGTTAAGTACTTCTTATCATCCTTAAACAGATGGCCAGACCGAAAGAGTAAACCATATGTTAGAGGATATGCTCCTTATGTGCGTGCTTGACTTCAAGGGTAGTCGGGAACAGTGTCTCCCATTAGTTGAATTCGCTTATTATAGTTCGCATCAATACGCTGTTGGGGTGGCACTTTATAAAGCCCTGTATGGTAGGCCTTGTGGATCTCCCTCTTGTTCGTTAGAGGTGGGAAATAATAAGTTCCTCGGACCTGAAATGATCCGGGATGCTTTTTCAAAAATCGATCTTATTTAGAATCACATTCGGATAACCCAAGATCAACATAAGAGTTATGTCGATTCGGGGATAAGGCAGGTGGAGATGGAGGTCGGGGACCAAGTGTTGGTGCGAGTGTCGCCTATGAAGGGCATTAAGCGTTTTTGGAAAGAGAGGGAAAATTGCACCGCGTTACGTTGGACCTTTTTCCCATTATCACTAATGTGGGTCCGGTAACCTATTAACTTGCTTTACTGAAACACTTGCAGCAAGTTCATGATGTTTTCCATATCTTCTCTTTAAAGAAGTACAAGAGATGTGATGGTGCCCTTAGGCACATTCCTTTTCGAAGATATTGAGTTGCCACCCGACGTTTCTTATGAGGACCAGCCGGTTGCTATTTTAGAGCATGGAGAGCGAAGATTGAGATCGAGGGTAGTACCTTTGGTTAGAGTATTATGTAGTCATCATAACATCGAGGAATCGACATGGGAGAGCGAGGATGACATGCGGGAAAAGTATCCGCATCTCTTCTCGCAAGGTACGCCTGAATTTTGGGGACAAAATTCCCTCATAAGGGGGGAGTATGTAACAACCCTCACTTTTGAGAGCCTATTTTATATTTATTTACTATGTGTAGTAATTATTTAAAATGATGGAATGTGGAGTAAATATTAATTTAATGTGCAAAAGGTTAATATTTTCTGAAATGTTGTATAGTTACCTTGTGAGTAGGTAAAAGTATCCATGTTGTGATTTATTGTGTCATAAGGTTTAAAATGACATTTTGGTTTAATATGAAACCGAAAGTTAAAATAAGTTATAAAATTTCCAAATGATAATTTGGAGGGTGTAGTTAGTCTCGGTAGGTGCGAAGGAGTCAAAATGAGTGCTATATTGCATTTTGGTATTTCGGGCACTTTTGTTTGGTTATAGCTTAAATGTATAGCTGCAAGTCATTTTATCGCGTATTGATCATTTAAGTTCGACATTTTACTCATAAGGCCCGATTTAGTCTTGCTAAGACTTACTATTCCTTTAAGAAACAATTGTTAACCTAAAGAGAAAGAGAGAGTAGAGAGAGGAAGAGAACTTGTGGAGAAAAAAAGAGATTTGGAGATTCAAGCTTGGATTGTTGTCTCCACCAAATCAAATCTGAATTTGCATGATCAAGGCAAGTTATCTACTTGCTACTATGTGATTTAAGGATTATAATTAGTATTGATAGTTATGAATTGTTATGGTTTGTCTTTTTAGGGTTTCCTTAGATTTATGGGTATTATAACTCTTAGAAGTTGATTTGGATGATAAATATTGTAAATGATGGTAGTTAGGTGCATTTTTAGCGTTTTAGTTCCATTAAATAATTTTGGTTTGGTTGGTTTTAGGTTTAAGGATAAATTTGAAGTTCTAGACTCCATAGCCAAACTTGGCATTTTTGCAGGGGCGAATCGATTCGGCTCCTAGGGCGAATCGATTCGCAAAGAAGCAGTTTTCCAGGACTGTGTACCCGAATCGATTCGAGTTAAGGCCGAATCGATTCGGCATTTGCAGAAAGTTGAGTTTGTCTTCCGAACCGATTCGCTTTAAGAGCGAATCGATTCTCCAGGGCGAATCGATTCAGCCCCTAAGGCGAATCGATTCGGTTCCTGCAGTTTTGAGTCATTTTTCTTTTTTAATTTTTAACCTTTTTCTTTAGGCTTAAGACCTAGGAACCTTCTTGAATGAAGTAAAGTTAGAGTCCTAGAGTTCTAGTTGAGTTTGGTCGCCACCCTAGATTAGAATGGGTTCATCTGGGGGTTTATTCCGAGGATGTTTAAAGTAATGTTAAGGCATTACTTCTTTTATTGAATGTTCGGAGGTTAGGAACTTTATTGCCCATGTTTGGAGACTTTAGGGGCTTATCGGAGTTATATGAACTTGGCAATTGTAGGATCATAATGTTTATGTTGGAGACTAGGTTGGGACTTGTAATTTGAGGAATATTAATGATGATATTCGATGGTAATAGGTTCGAATAAAATGAACCCACATATTCAATGATGATAGGTTCGAATAAAATGAACCAAACACATGGATAATGGAAATGGAAATTGATAATGAAAATTGAAAATGAAAATGAGATTTAAAATGGTAAATGTTAATTTACTTATACACACCTCTCTAAATACTATCATAAGGGAAGTCCGCGCGTGAGGTGATGCCCCCTGACAAATTAATGCAGGGTGGATATAGCCCTATGCCATATGAGCGTTGTTATGTATATATATTTTTTGCGATGGGTAGGAGATTCCGGGTGTGGTCTTGACTATCCCGCAGGCATATGGCCGCTTCACGACGTTGCGTTATGAGCCCAGGTTGTCTTATATGATAGGCCCTGGAAGATGATAGTTATTTAGGGGTGCGCCCAGTGGGGAAACTCGGAGGGGCGATCTTAGAATCATTATACGTATGAGAATATAACTTTTCTGCATCAAGTGGGACTTGATGGATATTAATTCCACAAAGAGCATGTGATTGAGATATGTGCCATAAAGAATTGCATTATTGTTAAGGAATGGAAAGATAAAAATGGAAATGATGATTAATGATGGAAGTTTTTAATTAATGAAGTGAAATTATATCTTCTTGATTAAACAGAATAAAATATTGTATTTCAATTATGGAATGTAAGGAGGAAACGGTAATTTGATTAATGAGAAAAGGTTTTTAATTAAAGATGTTTACTTATAATTCTTTTGTATAAATGACTTACATTTCATAATTAGTTAAAATGTCTTAAGCTATAATATAGGTTTGTCATGTTTGATATCCTGCTAGATTTTTATTCTTATCATCCATGCATAACGGTTCATTCCTATCATGCTTGTTATTCTTCTGGTGATCATATAAAATTGGGCCCTGACCCGTTCATTTTCTATGTTGTGTATGTTATTGTATCCGCTCAGGTGCTCCGCCGCAAGGGCGCCCGTTGTGATTATTCCCATTCCAGTACTTTTGACGGGCTGTAAGATTTTGCGAATATTACAGGACGTTGTATTAGACGCTTTCATTTTTGTGTTCTAGATATGATCGGGTCTTTACTTGGGCGTGTGGCCCAAACTTTTGCATTTGATTAATGATAGTATTACATAAGATATTAAACTGTTATAATGCGTTATATGTAACTGTGGACCGAAAGCGTATTCGGTTATTTTCTTGTATATTCGTTTTAGATGTATTATATATACACTTTTGGAAATTCCACTTGCTTGTTAGATTGGGTTGTTTAATTTAATTTTCTTAACTGATTTTAAAACTAAACTAAATTTTAAACTTTTTGGCAACCCGTTTTTTGATTTATTGGGTGGTTTTCCCGTATACTCAGTTTATTGTTGTGATGCTGAGAATGATATCCATCCATGATTCCTGTTACATTTGAGTATCGCGCTGGCCACCCCTTATCTCGGATCGCGGGTTGTCACAGATCCTTAGATCATTTGATCTGTCAAGCTCCCAATGGATCAGATTAAAGGGGACAAGGGCTTTTGGTGGAATAAATGGTAAATGATTAAGGGGTTTGGTGTATAAATAAGAGAGAGAACTTTTTTCTGGGCATTTCCCACACTTATCCATCAGATTTTTGTGCTCTCTCTCCACTTCCAAGTTCCTCCCTCCATTTCCATCCTCCCTCCACCTATTTTCTAGGTTTATAACTCCATTCCAAGTCTTATTCTCGCCATTTTCAAGCTTGTTGTAATACCCCGTACTTTTGGCTATATTTATTTTGGGATTAATTAATTAAATGCGTATAAATTGAAATTAATCCGGGTTAAAATACTAACTAGATGCGAGTTGGTATTTGATTATGTGCATACATGTTTTTATATGAATATTGAATTATGAAAAATTTGTCGTAAGATTTATATACGACATTTTAGAAATTTTGTTGAGACGCGTGTGACCGCCGCGTCACGGTGTAATATTTTGATTATAAAAGTGAATTAAGATTATATTAATCGTATGGTCGTTTCGAGTGCGCCAACGTGTCCGGAAGGTTCGAGATAGTCAGAAAACACTAGCCGGGGGTTTAGTTTGGGTCCCGGGGTATTTTTAGGCCATACCGGCAACATAAAGGGCATTTTAGTAATTTTGTATTTTTGGAAAATTAAAAGTGACGAAAATTGGGAGTTTTAATATGATTGGGAATTGACTCACTAAGCCACTAACCAACCCATATTAACCCAACAAGCTACGTAGGTTATTAGAATTAGGTTTTCTAATACCTTCCCAAAGCAAACCCTAGCCACCATAGCCACCATTGGAGAAGAAGCTTGGGGAAAGAGAGAGAGAGAGAGGAAATTCTGCAGAAAAGCCCCATCAAACCAACATCTAAATCAGAGATAAACTCGAGGCAAGTGACTTAATTCCATTTAATTTCAGAGAATGTTCTTTCCATGTTAGATAATTCAGATTTTATGTTTGTTCTTGGTGAAAAATGAAAACCCATGTAGTTGGAACTTAGAACTTGAAAATCTTGAGGAGAATTGCATGTAGAATGATAGGTAGATGATTATTCTCATGATATTTGTGATTGGAAGAAATTAAAATGGATTTATATTGGGTTAATCCATGATTTAAATGTTAGGGTTTGTGTTCTTGAAAAGAATTGGAAAAAAGTGTAGAATCTTGTGATCTAATGATGTTTAGGATGCATTAATTACTTAAAAGGTGTTAGTATATGACCCTAGTATGTTTTAGGATGATTGGAGACCTTAAAACATTGATTGGACGAATTTTGGTTGAGACTTGAGGAGTAAAAATGGTGAAAAACGATATTAAGACAAATCTGGGACGAAACTGGCAGGTCGTTAGAAGCCCCTCCTCAGGTCGTTCGAACGAGCTTCTAGCGAATTGACCAGTCGCTTCTAACGAAAGGGAACCTCGTTCGAACGAGATCTCGTTAGAAGGTACAGTTCGTTCGAACGAACTGGATCTCGTTCGAACAGCCTCGTTCGAATGAGACTTCTAACAAGCTGACGGTTTGATCTCGTTCGAACAGCCTCGTTCGAACGAGACTTCTAACGAGTTGACAGTTTGGGCCTTTTTGGCCTGTTTTGATTTTGGGAGTCCCGTAAAGTTGTTCAAGGGTAGAGTTAACAATTCCTTTGATGATGTATTGATAGATTTGGGACTTTTGGGTTATTATAAGGAGTAAATTATATACGAGTGATTTAAATCAATGAACGGTTTGGGTTGAGACGTGAGTGTCTACTACGACGTGAGAATAAATTATGGCGCGTATGATTATAAACCGGAATCGTATAAATTGTGATAATTATAAGTTGGTACGAGAATGCGACACGTACTACGATTAAACTACGTTGATTACTAAGATGCGTGTTTACTTAGTATTGGTATATGAATTGTGTGTATGACATACCTACCATACTTGCTATCACGGGAGGTTGTGTTTGCTTAGGGCCCTCTAATCCTTGTGTTTCCCGGATTTAGACTGGTTACCTTGATGAACATAGGTCATAGAAAGACTTATTGGGATATTAATAAGTCCGCTGATCGTGGGAGCGTAGGTATGTGCGTGACCCATGTGATGTGACTGTGTTCGCCTCCATTATTTGTGATGTTGTTATTCGTGAACTATTTCTGAGAGATTCGGAATACGTAATCCTTATGTACGTGATGTACCGAGATGGATAGCAGAGTATGTGTGCACCGCAGCTTAGTTGTCGGGGTGCTTGTATTGTATATTTATGATGTGAATAATATACACTTAATTAATGGGAACCTTCATGTTAATGTTATGAATATAATTACGGTATTGTTTCGAGAAAACATAACGGGTAAGCTGATAGTGAAATATATTGCATTTTGAGCATCTGAGTTTACGTTAAACCCCTATTTAATTACGAGCGTTATAATGTTAATAGAACCGAGTAATATGGGTAGGACCTATGATAGTCTAGCTAGAGATGATGTCACTTAGCTAGTGGTTTGTGTCATTGTAGATGGGTACTTATGTTAGGAGTGCACAGTTAGACGAGAGGTGAGAATATCATGTGAGTGCACGTCCTAACATGTACTTTGCATTTAATGTTTTAAATGTTTTTAAAGCACTTGCAGGTTTTTAAAATATCTCCACATTCGGGCTCTGACCCGTTTGCTTTCAAATCTATTTTTCCTTGTCAAACCATTTTAGGTGCCCAGCCACAAGGACACCATGCATAGGATACTCATTCTGATGACGAGCTGTAGCTGTTTGTGGAAGATACAGGGATTTACTTGTAGATGCTTCTATCACTTGGATTCCAGATTCATTATCTATCAGTTGTAGGGCATGTCGCCCATTTCTATTAGAGTTACTTTTCCATTACAGTTATCAGACTTTGGCATGTATTGATTTAGTATTCAGTTTACTTATAAGTTGTGAGATTGTGGTGAGGAGTTTTTCCTCCAGACTTTATTTACCTTATGTGATGGTTATTCTATTTATTTCAGTATGGTGAATGGTATTAGTTATTCTTCATTACACTTGTTGCATGTTAATCAGATTTAAATTAAAATTTGGCAACTTACTGTTTAAAAACTAGGTGGTTAGTAATCATTAAAATGTTTTCGACAGTGATGCTATTAACTGGACCAACTTGGCATTTTGAATTAATTTAATAAAGGAGTAGCTACCCGGTATTTAATTAGTCGGGGTGTCACAGGTGGTATCAGAGCATCAGGTTCTAGTGTCCTTTAGGATCTGACGGCTTATTATGTTTCCGCTAAGTTTCTTTGATATAGAGCCCTATATTTTAGGACTGTTGTACTCTTTTTGTGTATGCTTCGTTCTTCAGCTATTTTAAGTTTATAAATAGCGAACTTATAAACTTTGTTCTTATTTCAGATGCCTCCAAGACGTGCACGACGAGTTCCCAGGGATGCAACGCCCGAACCCCAGCCCGGTCCAGCTCAGGGCATGATGAACGCCGCTGAGGTTGCAGCTATAATAGCCCAAGCGGTAAATGACGCAATTGTCGTTGTTCAGCAGGCACCACCTCAGGCGCCGGTTGTCGTGCCAGTACAGGCAAATGCATTCCCGTCTTCTTGGGAACGTGTACGTGACGCTTTTCAGAAAGTACATCCGCCAGAGTTTGTAGGTAGCTCAGATGTGGTAGTCTCGAGCCAGTGGAGGAAGGATATGCAGAGGCACTTGAGGATGTATGAGTGCCCGGACATCCAGAAGCAGGTGCTAGCTACTTTCAAGCTAGTTGGATCTGCACTGCAGTGGTGGGAGTCTATTACCACCATGGAGGAGAGGGATACTCTCACTATTCAGGACTTCTGGGTGCGGTTTGACCGCAAGTACTTTCCGTCGGCTGTTCACACGGAAATGAGGAGGAAATTGATGAGTCTGAGGTAGGAGGGTAAGACCGTGGCCTAGTATGAGTCCGAGTTCACGAATCTGTTGAATATCGTTCCAGATGAGATACCAACAGAGAAGAAGAAGATTGAGAAGTTCACCGACGGGTTGAGTTGGAGGATCCGTCAGCATCTGTTAGGGAACCTTTCGTTGGCCACGTATTCTGATGTGGTTAACGCTGCTTTGTTACACTGCCAGGACCACCGCTTTCATATGGCTGAGGGCAAGAGGTCGGGAGAGTCTAGCCATCAGGGCAGGACTGGAGGACATGGTGCCGGTGGGGCACAATCTGTTCAGGGGCAGAGACAGGGTGAGCAGGGTTCTCAGCAGGGGGATCAGAAGAGGTTCCAATCAGGGAACTACAGGCAGGGACAGGGAGGTTTCCGTCAGGGCCATCAGGGTCCAAACGGCCATCAGGGCCAACAGGGGCAGAATGGGCAGCAGTTTCACCAGGGCCAGCAGGGCCAAGGGAGGAACGGTAACGGCCACCAGGGCCGGGGACAGCAGGGGCAGAGAGGAGGGAACTTCCCAGGGAAGTGTTTTATTTGTGGCAAGACTGGCCATAAGCGACAGGATTGTCCTGATAGGGGCAGGGCCCCACAGCAGCAGCAGCAGGGTGCTCGCCAGGAGCCACAGAGGCCTATGTTTCCCGCCGCTCTCCCCGCACCGCCACAGATGGAAGCATTGCCATCCATTCCAGCAGTCCCAGTTCATCAGGGGCAGCTACAGTATGGACGTGTCTACAATGTCCACCAGGCTGCAGTTCCACAGGCACCGCCCGCGATTGAGGGTACATTTCCTATCCATGGCACTATGGGTCGGGTATTATTTGATACGGGGGCTACACATTATTTTATAGCTACGCACTTCGCGAAAGCTTTAGGATTGTTAGCTACGGCAGAGAGCACAGTGACGTGTGTCGACTCACCATTGGGGAGTGGGTCACTTATTTTCTTTATATGCCGGGGAGTGGGGGTAGAGATTGGTGGTTTGGTATTACCTGTAGACATGTTGGTATTAGATATGCATGTTCACGATGTGATTATCGTTATGGATTGGCCCGTAGCTTATAGAGCCATGATTGATTGCTTCAGCAGGAGCATTGTTTTTGCCATTCCGGGGCAAGAGATGTTTGTAGTGGCGATGCCTCGCCCAGAGGGAGGATCGACCGCTCATCTGTATTACATTGAGGAGGATACCTCTAAGGAGGTAGTGATTCCTTTAGATTCTATTCCAGTTGTCAGGGAGTATTCAGATGTGTTTCAGGAGATACCAGGCTTACCCTCCAGTCGAGAGATAGACTTTGTTATAGATTTGCTATCGGGTACGAGACCTATAGCACGCGCACCGTACCGTATGGCTCCAGCTGAGATGAGGGAGTTACGGGATCAGATAGAGTAGCTGTTAGGTCAGGGCTTTATTCGCAGGAGTACCTCACCTTGGGGCCCTCCAGTTTTGTTTGTGAAGAAGAGGGACGGTTCACTGAGATTGTGTGTGGACTACCGAGAGTTGAATAAGGTCACGATACAGAATAAGTATCCGTTACCTCGAATCAATGACTTATTCGACCAGTTGAGAGGAGCTTCTTTCTTCTCGAAGATTGATTTGAGATCGGGATACCATCAGTTGCGTATCAGGGAGGAGGATGTCTCGAAGACTGCGTTTTTGTCGAGATATGGTTCTTACGAGTTTCGGGTTATGCCTTTTGGTTTGACCAACGCTCCAGCTGTGTTTATGGACTTGATGAACAGAGTGTTCAGGGATTTCCTAGATCAGTTTGTCATTGTCTTCATTGATGACATTCTGGTTTACTCCCAGACAGAGGAGGAGCACGCCGAGCATTTGAGGCAGGTTTTGCAGACACTTCGTCAGAACGAGCTGTATGAAAAATATGATAAGTGTGGGTTTTGGCTGAAGGAAGTCCAGTTTTTGGGACACATTATTTCCGACCGGGGAATATCTGTTGATCCGGGGAAAGTATCCGCGGTGAGGGAGTGGGGATAGCCCACGACACCAACGGAGATTCGTAGTTTCTTGGGTCTAGCAGGATACTACAGGAGATTTATTCGGGGTTTCTCGAAGATAGCAGGTCCTTTGCCACATCTGACTCGCAAGGGTGTGCCATTCATCTGGAGCGATGCCTGTCAGTTGGCATTTGATGAGTTAAAAGACAAATTGACCTCAGCACCTGTGTTAGCATTTCCGAGACCGGGAGTTGAGTATTTGGTTTACACCGACGCGTCTTTGCAAGGACTTGGAGGTGTATTGCAGCAGGAGAGACAGGCCATAGCTTATGCTTCCCGTAAGCTTAAGACTCATGAGATGAATTACCCCACGCATGATTTGGAGTTGGCGGCAGTGGTATTTGCCCTACGGATTTGGAGGCACTATCTCTTGGGGGAGAAGTTTCAACTGTTCACGGACCACAAGTCCCTACAGTACCTGTTCACGTAGAAGGAGTTGAATATGCGGAAGCGTAGGTGGCTTGAGTTTGTGAAAGACTACCAATTCGATATCCAGTATCACCCGGGTAAGGCTAACGTGGTGGCAGACGCGTTGATCCGTAGGCCAGCAGATGAGGTGGAAGAGGTGTGGAAGGCAAAGTGGAAGGAATTGGGACACCAGGATGCAGTGCCCCGATCTTTCATGTCTGTGATGACAGTTACACCGCAGATTGTCATGAAGGTAGTACGGGCACAGGCTAATGACTCGTTCTGTCAGGAGCAGATAGTTCGATTACTAGCAGAGGGAGCCGAGTCCTATACCGTTAGCTCAGACGGGGGATTACGCTTCAATGGGAGATTGGTAGTTCCGAAAGGGGATGAATTGCGACATGATGTGATGGTAGAGTCGCACGGCTCACGGTTCGCAGTACATCCCGGAGGGGACAAAATGTACCAAGACATGAGACGACAGTATTGGTGGAGCGGTATGAAGAGAGATATCGCTGAGTTTGTTTCGAAATGCGCCACTTGTCAGCTTGTAAAAGTGGATCATCAGAGACCGGCAGGACTGCTACAGCCATTGGAGGTCCCAGTGTGGATGTGGGAGAGCATATCCATGGACTTTATCACGGGGTTGCCTACGTCGCAGAGGGGTCACGACTCCATTTGGGTAATTATGGACAGGTTGTCCAAGGTCGCTCACTTTTTACCCGTAAGGACTGACTACACTACGGGACAGTATGCCCAGCTCTTCATTTTAGAGATTGTGAGACTTCACGGTGTGCCCCTAAATATCGTGTCTGACAGAGATAAGATATTTGTTTCGAGGTTTTGGGAGAGTTTCCAGGAGGCCATCGGAACGGAATTGCGATTGAGTACGGCTTATCATCCGCAGACCGATGGGCAGACCGAGCGCACAAATCAGATGTTGGAAGACATGCTACGTATGTGCATTATTGACTTCGGGGGTGGATGGGAGCAGTATCTTCCACTGGTGGAGTTTGCTTACAACAACTCCTATCAGTTTACTATTGGCATGGCTCCGTTTGAGGCATTGTACGGTAGGCCTTGTCGTTCTCCATCATGTTGGTTAGAGGTGGGGGACAACAAACTGCTTGGGCCGAAAGTGATTCAGGATACTTCGGCAAGGATTGAGTTGATTCGGAGTCGCATTCGGGTAGCTCAAGACAAGCAGAAGAGTTACGCTGATGCGAAGAGGTTTTTCAGAGAGTTCCAAGTGGGGGACCAGGTTTTGCTCAGAGTGTCTCCTATGAAGGGGATTATGCATTTTGGGAAGAAGGGGAAGTTGGCACCGAGGTATGTGGGGCCGTTTCCTATTATTGAGCGGATCGGACCGGTTGCGTATAGACTCGGGTTACGGGAGCATTTGCATCGGATTCACGATGTGTTTCATATTTCCTCGCTGAGGAAATACCTTAGAGATAATTTGGCTCATTCTCACATTACTGTGGAGGACATCGATCTCCAGCCAGATAGCTCCTACGAGGAGGGTCCGATTGCAATTTTGGATCGAAGCGAGAGGAAGCTACGGTCAAAGATAGTCCCGTTAGTGCGTGTTCAGTGGAGACATCACAATGTCGAGGAGTCCACATGGGAGCGCGAGGATGAGATGCGCGAACGTTATCCAGAGTTGTTTTTAGCAGGTACTTTCTAGTTTCGAACTTCGGGACGAAATTCAGTTACTAGGGGGGAAGTATGTAATACCCCGTACTTTTGGCTATATTTATTTTGGGATTAATTAATTAAATGCGTATAAATTGAAATTAATCCGGGTTAAAATACTAACGAGATGCGAGTTGGTATTTGATTATGTGCATACATGTTTTTATATGAATATTGAATTATGAAAATTTTGTCGTAAGATTTATATACGACATTTTAGAAATTTTGTTGAGACGCGTGTGACCGCCGCGTCACGGTGTAATATTTTGATTATAAAAGTGAATTAAGATTCTATTAACCGTATGGTCGTTTCGAGTGCACCAACGCGTTCGAAAGGGTCGAGATAGTCAGAAAACACTAACCGGGGGTTTAGTTTGGGTCCCGGGGTATTTTTAGGCCATACCGGCAACATAAAGGGCATTTTAGTAATTTTGTATTTTTGGAAAATTAAAAGTGACGAAAATTGGGAGTTTTAATCTGATTGGGAATTGACCCACTAAGCCACTAACCAACCCATATTAACCCAACAAGCTACGTAGGTTATTAGAATTAGGTTTTCTAATACCTTCCCAAAGCAAACCCTAGCCACCATTGGAGAAGAAGCTTGGGGAAAGAGAGAGAGAGAGGAAATTCTGTAGAAAAGCCCCATCAAACCAACATCTAAATCAGAGATAAACTCGAGGCAAGTGACTTAATTCCATTTAATTTCAGAGAATGTTCTTTCCATGTTAGATAATTCAGATTTTATGTTTGTTCTTGGTGAAAAATGAAAACCCATGTAGTTGGAACTTAGAACTTGAAAATCTTGAGGAGAATTGCATGTAGAATGATAGGTAGATGATTATTCTCATGATATTTGTGATTGGAAGAAATTAAAACGGATTTATATTGGGTTAAGCCATGATTTAAATGTTAGGGTTTGTGTTCTTGAAAAGAATTGGAAAAAAGTGTAGAATCTTGTGATCTAATGATGTTTAGGATGTATTAATTACTTAAAAGGTGTTAGTATATGACCCTAGTATGTTTTAGGATGATTGGAGACCTTAAAACATTGATTGGACGAATTTTGGTTGAGACTTGAGGAGTAAAAATGGTGAAAAACGAGATTAAGACAAATCTGGGACGAAACTGGCAGGTCGTTAGAAGCCCCTCCCCAGGTCGTTCGAACGAGCTTCTAACGAATTGACCAGTCGCTTCTAACGAAAGGGAACCTCGTTCGATAACTTCGTTCGAACGAGATCTCGTTAGAAGGTACGGTTCGTTCGAACGAACTGGATCTCGTTCGAACAGCCTCGTTCGAACGAGACTTCTAACGAGCTGACAGTTTGATCTCGTTCGAACAACCTCGTTCGAACGAGACTTCTAACGAGTTGAAAGTTTGGGCCTTTTTGGCCTGTTTTGATTTTGGGAGTCCCGTAAACTTGTTCGAGGGTAGAGTTAACAATTCCTTTGATGATGTATTGATAGATTTGGGACTTTTGGGTTATTATAAGGAGTAAATTATATACGAGTGATTTAAATCAATGAACGGTTTGGGTTGAGACGTGAGTGTCTACTACGACGTGAGAATAAATTATGGCGCGTATGATTATAAACCGGAATCGTATAAATTGTGATAATTATAAGTTGGTACGAGAATGCGACACGTACTACGATTAAACTACGTTGATTACTAAGATGCGTGTTTACTTAGTATTGGTATATGAATTGTGTGTATGACATACCTACCATACTTGCTATCACGGGAGGTTGCGTTCGCTTAGGGCCCTCTAATCCTTGTGTTGCCCGGATTTAGACTGGTTACCTTGATGAACATAGGTCATATAAAGACTTATTGGGATATTAATAAGTCCGCTGATCGTGGGAGCGTAGGTATGTGCGTGACCCATGTGATGTGACTGTGTTTGCCTCCATTATTTGTGATGTTGTTATTCGTGAACTATTCCTGAGAGATTCGGAATACGTAATCCTTATGTACGTGATGTACCGGGATGGATAGCAGAGTATGTGTGCACCGCAGCTTAGTTGTCGGGGTGCTTGTATTGTATATTTATGATGTGAATAATATACACTTAATTAATGGGAACCTTCATGTTAATGTTATGAATATAATTACGGTATTGTTTCGAGAAAACATAACGGGTTAGTTGATAGTGAAATATATTGCATTTTGAGCATCTGAGTTTACGTTAAACCCCTATTTAATTACGAGCGTTATAATGTTAATAGAACCGAGTAATATGGGTAGGACCTATGATAGTCTAGCTAGAGATGATGTCACTTAGCTAGTGGTTTGTGTCGTTGTAGATGGGTACTTATGTTAGGAGTGCACAGTTAGACGAGAGGTGAGAATATCATGTGAGTGCACGTCCTAACATGTACTTTGCATTTAATGTTTTAAATGTTTTTAAAGAACTTGCAGGTTTTTAAAATATCTCCACATTCGGGCTCTGACCCGTTTGCTTTCAAATCTATTTTTCCTTGTAAAACCATTTTAGGTGCCCAGCCACAAGGACACCATGCATAGGATACTCATTCTGGTGACGAGCTGTAGGTGTTTGTGGAAGATATAGGGATTTGCTTGTAGACACTTCTATCACTTGGATTTCAGATTCATTATCTATCAGTTGTAGGGCATGTCGCCCATTTCTATTAGAGTTACTTTTCCATTACAGTTATTAGACTTTGGCATGTATTGATTTAGTATTCAGTTTACTTATCAGTTGTGAGATTGTAGTGAGGAGTTTTTCCTCCAGACTTTATTTACCTTATGTGATGGTTATTCTATTTATTTCAGTATGGTGAATGGTATTAGTTATTCTTCATTACACTTGTTGCATGTTAATCAGATTTAAATTAAAATTTGGCAACTTACTGTTTAAAAACTAGGTGGTTAGTAATCATTAAAATGTTTTCGACAGTGATGCTATTAACTGGACCAACTTGGCATTTTGAATTAATTTAATAAAGGAGTAGCTACCCGGTATTTAATTAGTCGGGGTGTCACACTTGTAAGACCCATTTTAAGCCTTTTCCAAGGAATAATTTTGGTTAAAGAATTCTTCTTAAAGCCTTCAAGAGGATTTGGTGTATTTATGAATTCTTTTGGAGTTACTAGGCGCTTCTTAAGGATTTCTTAGAGTTTTAGGATCTTTCAAGTCATCATTTGTTATTTTCTCCTCTTCAAACTCAAGGGAAGGTTTTTATCACTATGTTTTTAAGATTAAAACCTAAGCTTCATGTTAGGATGCATGCTAGAATATAGATAATCTTGAAAAGTTATTTTCTAGTATGTTTATTTAAAGTTTTCTTATGAAAAATGAAAGTTTTAAAGAAAAATAAACCTCAAAAGTCTTTTGAAGAACAAGCATCATTTTAATCTTGAAATATGATGAATATGAACATGAAATATGATTTCATATTTGGAACTCATATAATGGGATTTATAGGTAGACATCCATTCTCACATGTTAGAATCTTGTAGCATGTTTGTAGAGGACATATAAACATAATAAATGAAGGTGAAGATTAAATACGAAAGTTGAAAAATTCATCCCATAAACATGCTGTAAAATGTTGATAAAATGAGGAATAAGGATATTTAAGACAACATATGAATATAAGGTTTAATTGGACATTTTAGTTGAAATGGCCTTCATAACGATAAAAGCATTTATCATTAAAGAAATATGAAGAAATGTGATTTTCTTGAAGTAAAATAATGATATATGACTTTTAGACATAACATGAGGACTTTTGATATTATAATGATGACACATGGGTTTTTGGACATAAAATGATAATTTATAATGTTATAATGGGGAAAACATGTTTTTCACAATGTGTTGGCATAATGAATGGTAAAATGGCAATTTTAATAAAATAGAGGATCCTAGTGGTTGGACTTTATCAATTTGCCTTATCGGTCACTTTTGTGGAAAAAGAATCAAATGAATAAAGTAGCACGAAAATGGTGTGAAACGTAAATGTGGACCCCAAAAATGATAAGAACAATGGAATAATGTGGACATTTGATAAAATGTTGAAACACATTGATAGTAACTTGTATGTAATTGAAACAGAATTAACAAGGGCCTAGAGCCCTTGGGTGAAAGACCTAAAATCACTGTCCAGAGCATATGGTAGTGTAGCTAGCGGTGTGGAGCCCATTAAAGTACATAGTTGTTTTACAAATTTTGAGAAAATACAATAATGATAACGAAATGATGGAAATGGAAAAAAATAAGGTTGTGCTTAGGAAATGTAAGGAAGATAACCTAATGGAAATATCAAAATGGAAACTAGTGAATACAGATTATTAAGTGGTATCTAGTTATGTGAAAAATTGGTGTAAACGGGATTGGTGTGGGTATGAGCACATAGCTTGGGTCGTATTACACGGTAGTTGCATTTATACTCGTTGAATGATAACATTTTTGGAATTGCTAAAATAAACGTTATATGTGTAGTTTTTTCAGTAAAAATATCTATCTTAGTACTCCCCACCCTTCTTAGCGCTTTGCTCACTCCTTACTTTTTATTAAAAAACCCGCCCCCAGGTACTTCCGGTAGGGGCGTTGGTGAGGAGGTTGATAAGTCTCTAGAGAGTACTAGTCATCGTTAGAGATCTACCATGGCATTTTCACAAAACGTATTTCGGGATATTTAAATTGATGACACTTTGAACAGTGTTTTATTCGGACCTTGGGCCATTTGTTGTAGTAACACAAGAGTTTTACGGTTTATTTCCTGAATTATTAGCTCTTTTGGATTTAATAGAAATTTTCTAAATAAACCATGCTAATTAACTTAATTACTTAAAGAGAAAACCTATTTTATAAATTAAGACCTATTTAATCACATTCCATTCCTTATAAAATAGTGCAAATTAATGGATTTTTTTAAATAATAAAATTAGACTTTTCCCCTCCCTATTAACACCTTGACTCAGTGCGGATTGGTCCATTAGTGGCCCAAATCTGGGTCAGGGTGGTATAAATGGTATCAAAGAATTAGGATCCTCATGTGTGACGTAGTGTTTTATGCTTTATTAGTACATTCCTTCTGTGTTTTGTTATAGTTTTCACTTTTGTTACCGTTATTGTATTGAACCCCCCCCCCCCCCTTCTTGTGTAGATGACTACAGGTCAAATTGGTGCTATTGGATCTAGGAATAGCGAGCTCGGGCGTATTGAACAGAACGCACGTTAGTTTGCCAACTCCCTCTCTAAACAACAGAGAGCAAACTGTAGTGGGATAGTTGAAAGCACTACTGCAACATTTATCTTGAAGGAGTTCAGAAGGTTGAACCCACTAACCTTCAATGGGAAAGATGGCCTCGATGCTGTAGAGGAGTGAATAGATGAGGTCACCAGGGTTATGGACAACATTGACGTGCCAAATGGACACAAGATCAAGATAGCAACGTTTCATCTCACCGAGCAATCTCATTTTTGGTGGAGCGCTTACTCAATCAGCATGATGGAGACTATAGATTGGGTAGGTTTTGGGGTTATATTTATGGATCGATACTTCACTTAGGCATTCAAAGATGCCAAGAATGATAAGTTACTTCATTTGATCTATGGAAATATGTCAGTGAATTATTACCGAGTGAAGTTTGAGAGCCTATCCAAGTATGTGGATGTGATTCAGAAGGCTGAGCTCGAGAAGATGAGGTAGTTTGACAATGACCTTAACCTTATCATCTGGAAGGTTATGGTTGGTTTAAATCTACCAAACTTTAAGGAAGCAGTAAACAAGATCAGCAGGCTTGACCTTGAGGCTGAAGATGACAAGTCCATTCGTGAGAAGAAGAGGGAGAATTTTAAGTGCGGTGCTCGAAACTTCTTTGCAATGCTTAAAGCTTCTATGTGTGTTGGTTCATCTTCTTACCAGTGATCAGAACCATATAGCTCCTACCTAAAGTATTTATTTTTCATGTGGTTCCAAATCCATTTTAAGATGGACTGCCCGTAGATAGCTTCTAGGAACCAGCATAGCAGTCAGCAAATCGTTAATTATGTACCGGGCAAGAGTTCCAATTACACAGGCCCCACCCAACAGTAGTACTTTCCCTCTGTATATCGTCAGACGGTGAGTCACATAGTGGATGTCTCATATCCCATCTAGGGTTAGAGCAATCATAGGTAAGGTTGGGTTCCTAGTGGCTAGAGTAGTAGGTTCAACCCTAGACACGCTTATGCTATGTCCAAGTTTGCAGCTCCTTCTAGTAATCCATCAATTATAGAAGGTATGATCCTACTACTCAGAACTTGGGTAAACACATTGCTCGATTTAGGCACATCGTATTCATTTATATGGAGTTTTCTAGCATTTAACTTACGTTTAAAGGTATATAAGTTTTATCCTCCTATCTTCATAGAACTTCCTGTCAGCTGCGGTATATTCTTGACAGGGTCTGTCATAGTTGCGTAGTGATGGAAAAAGATTATATTCTAGAGTATAAATTGATTCTAATGTACATGTATGGGTTCGAGGTGATCCTCGTTGTGGATTAGCTATTGTGCTTTGATGCTACCATCGAATGCCATCATCATAGTGTCTCCGTGTCCCTTCTAGAAGAATCTCTCCATTATCTCATTAGCGAGCATGATGTGGGTTATCCTTACAAGTTTTCTACTATGCAAGAGCAAAAAAGGTATTTTGGTTGGTTGAGTAGTATGGTGGTTCAAGAGTAGCTTGATCGGACGTTATTGGATTATCCGATGGTTTGAGAGTTTCCCGATGTGTTCCCCAATGATCTTCCTCATTTACTACCACATTGGGAGCTGGAGTTTGCTATAGAGTTTCATAAGGGTATCTCTCCTATCTCAATACCACTTCAAGGGATGGCCCTGGCAGAACTGCCGGAGTTAAGGGTTTATTTGGAAGAATTGACTAGTAGGGGTTTTATTCATCCTAGTGTATCCCCTTGGGGAGCTCTAGTCCTCCTTATCGAGTAGAAGGACAACTCCATATGGATTTATAATTATTAAAGGCAACTAAATAGGGTGACTATGAGGAATAAGTACCCTATGACCCGTCTTGATAATTTGTTCGACTAGTTGCATGGATTAAGAAGGATTTTAAAGATTGACCTATGATCACGATACCATCAGTTATGCGTCAAAGGGAAGGACATTCCTAAGATAATGTTCCAGATGCGATATTGGAATTATGTGTTCTTAATAATTACTTTCGGGTTGATGAATTCCATGATAGCATTCATGGATTTGATGAACCATATTTATCATCCGTATTTAGATCAGTTTGTGGTGTTCTTTGTGGATGATATTTTGGTCTACTCGACTTCAGATATAACCTATGAGGAGAACCTTCACATGATATTGTAAGTGCTCAAAGAGAATTAGTTTCTTACCAAATTTATCAAGTGCGAGTTTTGGACGAATACGGTCAAGTTTCTTATCCATGTAGTTTCTGGTGAGGGAATTTTTGTTGATCCATCCGAGGTAGAGATCGTTCTGAGTTTGGATAGGCCGAAGAAAGTTATAATGGTGCATAATTTTCTGGGGTTGTCCAGTTCCTACAAGAGATTTTTGTAAGATTTCTCTAGGGTCCATTGCCTCACACTCTGTGGATGCAAAAGGATGTTCACTTCGAGTGGTCAGAGGACTGCGAGTCAATTTTTCAGGAGTGAAAGCATAGGTTGACTTCATCTCCCATTCTTATCCTCCCAGAATGAGGCAAGAGTTATACAATAGAATGTGATGCTTCGAGATCAGGGCTCATCATAGTGTTGATGCAGAATGGTCAGTTGCTCGCTTATACATCCCGTCAGTTAAAGGTGTATGAGAGGAACTAACACACTCATGACTTGGAGTTAACCATGATGGTGTTTTCAAGGAAGATCTGGAGTTACTACATGTACAGTGAGAAGTTTGAGCTTTATACGGATCATTAGAGCCTGCAGAAATCTTCGTCAGAGGATATGGATTGAATTAATGGAAGATTATGACTTTTCCTTAGAGTATAATCTCGATAAGGCCATTGTGGTGGCAGATTCTTTTAATCAGAAGTTTGGGCCCACTTTAGCAGTAATCAAGTGTTACTGATCGAAGATGTTCTATGAGTTACAGAAGTTCGAATTGCATGTCCAACAGGGTTGGACAAGTCATATCTTTGGGGCCTGGTATCTATATAATACTCCGTATTTCTAAGGATGTAAGATTTAATTAAATTGGTGATTTTACATTTATTTAAATCGGTGATTTGGCATTTATTTTTAATTCGGATAAATAATTTAATTTGGTGATATAGAGTTTAAATGAATTTGGTCTATTTCAATTTCACACGAAATAGTAGGAAGAGTATACCTGGGTATATAGTTTGGGCCCCGGGGTGATTTTAGGCCAAACCGACACTGTTTAAGGGAATTTCGGTCATTTGAAAACTTAGGGTTAAAGGAACTCCGAAAATTGTATGTTTATATCTTCCTATTAGAGTGGGGATCTTGGGTTAACACAAAGCATTAGGAGGAGATACCATAGGAAGAGATATTTCCTTATGTGAGGCAAGGGGTAACCACAGGATGAGGCTCTAAACATACAACCATTGCATCGGGTCATGGGTTCGTTCGAGTACGAGGATAAAGTTTAGGAGCGCATTTGACCTAGTGATACAGATATCACTTAGAAGTAAGTTGTCTTTATTATCTTATAAATACAAGGTAGATTTTTTTATGATAGGGGGCGTCAGAATGTAAGTTTTTTATCAATAGAATTCGCGAGTGAGTCAGATTTAGTGGGTGTGTTGGATGTTATAGCCTTATTGTGTATATATATAACTAATTACCGTGTGAGTAGCGGAGATTTATGGTGTCGCCTATGAGAAACGGGGTGTGTACACTAAAGGTATGGTTGCATTACGTGTTAGTTTACTGCTTTCGAGAAATATGAGAATAATTTAGACTAATTTTTATGTTTCAACTAGTTAACGATGGTTTAAGCAATGGTAGGCGATCAGAGTTGGACTTTGTGTTCGTGCTTCCAGGGTATGATTTAGTTTGTTGCTAGGTGTCACCTGAAAGAGGGTATATCCTATTTATATGTGTATATATGTTATAGTGTTGCATGATAGACTTATAAGAATATATTTGTATGGTTATATTTTATCTCAGTGAGTAGGGACGTTTACTTATGTGATTCATGGTAGACTAGCTTATTATAAAGCGGAGAGATGTATCTTCTGATTTATTCACGCTAAGAAACTAGTGATAGTAAGATCATTATGATGTATGTTGTCTTTTGTAGCATGAGAGTGAACGAGTATACTTTTATGTGAAGAGACGGGGATTTGGGGATATGTGCTATGCACTGAGGGCCTAATGGATTCCTTGTTTGAATTTCTCTTTGTGAGACACCCCAGCATGAAACTTAGCATAACGTTGGAAGGAGGGAGATGTTTGGTCATTAGGACACGAGTTAGTACCTTAGTTATTGTTCATTTATGCAATTATATCTAAGGGATGATAGCGATGTTATAATTTGAGGCTAGTGGAGTCGGATAGTAATTATGCAGTCATGAATAGGTATAGGGTGTATAGACGCCCTAGGGAGTTGAATTATCTTAATATTATCCACGGTGGATATATTTTACGGGTGTCCTTATACAAACATTTTGTCAAATCGACTTTTCATTTTCTCAGAAAATATTTTTAGAGCTTTCCATAAAAGTTTTGGGCTTAAAAAACATTTTTTGGATTTTCTAAAAAATCATTTGAACGACATTTTTCTCGTTCAAACGAGGTCGTTTGAACGAACTTCTAACGAGCTTATAACAACTTTATGCCATTTTCATTTGTTTTGTTAGAATTCTCGTTCGAACGAAGTCGTTCGAAAGACTTATTCTAATGATAATTCTAACGAGATTTGGCTTTGATCTCTGATTTTTCGTTAGAACTTTGTTCGAATCATTTCATTCTAAGGACATTCAAAAGTCTTTCGAACGACGTCGCAATTTTTGTACAATTTTTTGACACCCCGCCCAATTAAATATCGGGTGATCAATCCTTTATAAAATTTATAACAGAATGTTCGGTTGGTCCATTCTTAACATCACTGTCAAAAACTTAAATCCAATTAATTACCTAACAATTAATTAAGCTAGTGTCAAAACATTTTTTTCCAATTTAACTTGAAACAAATTAATTCAATTAATTTATGAACACGCAATTTTAAACCATACACAAGAATGGAATGTTGACTGAATCAATTACTAAATAATTAGGGCTGGATAAAAATCTTCCAGTCCAAAGCCACAAACCAAACCATAATAAATACTCAATCCAACTGAAAAGAACTACAAAGTAAACTGAGTACAACTCTGCTAATGAGGATGGGCGACACATGCCCGAACTGAGATATTTGAACTAGGATCTGAATGAAATGAGAGAAGCGTCTTATCTCAAATGACCCGCAACTTCCACAACAGCTGCAGCTCGGCAACCCATCCAAGTATCTAGAATTGGCGTCCCTATGGCCAGCACATGTACTAATATATATATATATAGCAAAAGAGAGAGAAATGCAAGAGACGGGTCAGAGCCCGATGTTTAAAAAGATTTATTAGCAAGTATTTAAAACTGAATTAAAGCAAGTATTATATTCATGTTAGTTCGAACTCTCACATGAGATTCTCACCTCCCGACTAGTGTGCACGCCTAACGTCCATCTAATCCAACATATCCATCTGACACACTCTTAACAAGGAAAATGATTATCCTACTAATTAGCCCTCGTAGTAGTATCCCATATTTGATCTCGACATTTATCATTTTAAATAAGTGTTATCACACTAAAGCCAAGTATTTACTATTTACGTTACTGAAGATTTCATTGTCATAATAATGTAATATTATCTCATTTTAGGTGTACCAAAAGCATACATATGTATATCTTTCACTATTATATATGTATTACCCAATCTTAATAGCCTACAAATATCACATTGTAAGTATAACACAAGCATATATAAATATCCACCACTATTATATATATACTAACACAGCAGCCCAAGGCTATACATGTAGTGCATTGCATACTCTACTATCATATCCCGGTACATCTCGTACTCAAACAAGGACTATCGGTTCGAAAATCTCCCACGAACCATATAAACAAATCACACGTATTGGCAGCGAACATAGTTCACATACCTATGGGTCACGCACATACCTACGGTCCCATAGTCAGCGACTTATCAACTCACAAATAAGTCTTCATAGTCCTATATTCTGAGATACAAGTCAAATATCCCCCCAAAGGTCACTCGGGATAAGACCGTCTCTACACAACCCTCCCCCCCTCCCCCCCCCCCCCCCCGCGCGATAGCAAGCATCTAGGTATGTCATACACATAATATCCAATTTAGGTATAAACACAACCCATCAAATTACACTTTATACACACAACCAATTGTCATATTCCATACATCGTATTTTTTTATCACTAAATACTATCAACATATTTTTAAATTACAATATTTCATCTCTCGTAACCTATATAAGGATAATATGTCACTTGAAAATCCTTAATACAATAACCATAAGAAGTCCCACAAGTACTCACTAATGTTTATTCTTATAAGTTCCATATCTTACGAGTAATATCGTAAGTATTTATCACGTAATACTCTCGACGCATTCACAATCACGATGATCCCTCTCTCGTAATCTCTAAGACAAGCTTCCCATTACCAAATATTTAAAGTATTTACCCTCATATACTTCTTACCAATCCTATACTATACTGATTTTACAAAATATCATTTCCTCATTCAGATTACTGTGCCACACTAATTTGGACAATTCTGCAATTTCCCAAAAATGCAAACTATCGCTCGAACCATACTTGATCTCGTTCAAACGAGATCACGTTGTCGCTTGAACCACATCACGCGAGATGTCAATCTCGTTCGAACCAAACTTCGCGCGACATTTCATTGTTATTCGAACCACTTCTCGCGAGATACGATCTCGTTCGAACCATTACGCGCGACATCGCACGACCTGGAATGTTTCGTCCCCTACCTCCAGATTCAACGTTTTCCTACCATTTTTACTCCTAAAACCTCTTAAGATCAAGCCCAAACTTCCAACAATCACTACCAACCATTATTCTAACATGTATATGTGGTTTCCCATAACCTAACATCATTTAATCATCACCAATCATCCATATAATTCGAAATCCCCAATTTATTATGAAGAACCCTAATTCTTAAATTGATATGTATAACTTCTAAATTAAACCCATATTTGTTCATAGAATCATCATAAATTTCGTAGGCATCATCTTATCTACATATGGGTTTCAAATTTTCATCAAATCAGCCCTATGTTATGATATATTTCTCCAATTTCACCGAAATTAATTTTCATAAGAATGGTTTATTAACCTAGACTAACATGAACACAATTATCGCTAAAGAAAGCAAGCAATAAACACTTACCTCGATTTCGAAGTTCTGATCCATAGGATTTATTGGTATGGATGTGTTCCTCACGTTTCGATCTACAAGATGGTGGTGGTGGTTATGCAAGGTGGTGTACATAGCTTCTCCTCCTTTGGAATTTTCTCTCCCTCACCCAATATGGCTTTCTCTTGATTTTGGTGTAACCTAACCCTAATTTCCCCCAATTCGCTTATATATTATTTCTCCAATTTTCGTCTATTTAATTCCTCCAAAAATTCAAATTACAAAACTACCCCTACCGGGTGCCGGCTTGGCCTAAAAATATCCCGGAGTCCAAATAAAATACCCGGATAGAGTTTTCTGACTATCTCGACCCCATGGACTCAATGACGCACTCGAAATCATCATACGAGTTACTTAAAATAATTTACCTTTTTATTTAACTTAAATAGTCTTGACACGACTCATATGCGCGCCCCTGACTTAATGTACCAAATTGTCGTATTTCTTTCTCACGACAAGTTATATAAAATCGTCATTCCATAACAAGAATGGAATGCTGACTGAATCAATTACTAAATAATTAGGGTTGGATAAAAATCTTCCAGAGTCCAAATAAAATACTCGGGTAGAGTTTTTTTACTATCTCGATCAATCCGGACTCAACGGCTCACTCGAAATGATCATACGAGTTACTTAAAATAATTTAATTTTTTATTTAACTTAATTAGTCTTGACACGACTCATATGCACGTCCCCGACTTAATGTACCAAACTGACATATTTCTCTCTCACGACAAGTTATATAAGATCGTTATTCCATATTACTTATTCTCACAATAATTTTACTAATTACTAACTTCTCATCACGCCAGTAAATATTCAAATTTAATCCGGATTAATAATTAATTCTCACATTTTAATTTAAATAATCCCATAATAATAATAAATCACATAATTATTTAAACCTTTGAAAATATGGGGTATTACAAGTTTCTCCAGTTCTTAATTTTAACTTCCAACAACCCCTCTGACTCTTTACCTGATCTAAATAGTGCGGGAACAAAAACATTTGATAGACTTTCTGAGAGATTTTCTAACACTTTGAGAGCAAGAACCTTTTTACCAAAAAGTCCCACTTGTGTTCTTCATTTTCAATGGATTAATTTCTACCAAACACAAAGTTTATACCCATGTAATTGTTTGATCCAAGTTCATCTCTCTCTCTCTCTCTCTCTCTCTCTCTCTATATATATATATATATATATATATATATATATATATATATATATATATATATATATATATATATATATATATATATATAATAAGGATCAAAAGGTTTTTACTATTCCAAAAGTTGATAACTTAATTAGGGTTTAGGATTGAGCCAATAAGGCAACGATTCAACGATTGAGAGTAAAAAAAAAAATTCCTCTTTTATACCTTTTCTATTTCATTTGCCCCTCTTTTTGAACCCTTCATATCCTTTTACCCTCTTATCCAAAATTTAAAAACAAGGTTAGAATAAGAAATTCCACACTTCAGTCATCTTTTAGGGCCACTACAAACAAAGACACTCTCTCTCTCTCTCTCTCTCTCTCTCTCTCTCTCTCTCTCTCAAAGCAACAGGGAACTCTCTCAAACTAGGTTGAACTCTATTTTAACTTTCCATGTCGTCGATCTCAGTTCCACCACCAGTAACGGTTGAACCACCACCTTTATCAAAGAGCTCCATGACTGAACCACTTTCGAGAACCACCACAGTATAACCATGGGGTAAATACCTTTATACATTTCATTTTCTCACTTAATTTTTGTGCTTTTTTTGTGTTGGAATTTTTCTCTCCATCTTACTCACAGATCTCTAGGACATTAGTATTTGGGGTAAGTTTAAGTTATTAGTTTTAGGTTTTAGGTTTTAGATATTTGATATTTTTCTTTTTTTCTCCATCTATTTCCCTTTTTTTATACCCATATTTTTTGGGTGAAAATCAATTTTCGTTTAAACTTTTAGATTTTTTCATGTTTCTTTTTGTTTTGTAGGTACTCATTTGATTATATACCTGTGAGGATGAAGGGTTAGACCAAGAACAATAATATGTGCATCCCAGGTGTTTGAGAAATTATCAATATGGGTAATTTTCTTTGGTTACGATGAATGTATGGATGCCCTTCTTTTTAGTTGATTCTTTCACTCTCTTGCTTAATTGTATGATTAATGTTACTTATTTTTTTTACAAAACTCTTTGTTAAGTTAAGCACTTTTGTTTGAAATTTTTTAGAATGTATAAGTTTGGGCTTCAATTTTGGTTAGGCTGGGTACACAAGTGAAGAAATGAAGAAGTTTGTGTTTACAGGTTCACATTTTTTAAAATGAACATGAATAAAGAAAAAACTTCTAAACAGGTGAACTGATCTTCTAGCTATTTTCCAGTGCTTTTTAATTACATTTTTCTATTGTTTTCATGAAATTAAGGTTATTTCAATGTCCTGAAATTTCCAATCGTTGCTATTTGAATCCAAAACTTACTCCATGGATGCAACGTTATCCCTATTTCTAACTCTGCCTAAATATTAAGTTAAGCAAGTGTTGCAATTTTTGTGTTACATATTTGATTAATGCGGAAGGAATTTAGAATCGTGCACGATTGATGTAGAAGACTGAAATAACATGAACAAAATTGTTGAACACTATACAAACTCCGAACCTTGAAAGTGCAGCTCAAAACCCAATTAAAAAAAATTTAGGTGGACATGCCATGTTCGTAGTAGACTACGAGGCGTGAACAAATTTAATTAGTTTCACTGTTTATCTTAGATTCGGGTCAACACGTGAGCTTAATTTTCATTTTTCTTATAGCTTTTCCAAAGATTCATTTTATCGTGAATTGTAGTTATGGAAGTTAATCATTACATTGTTTTGAAGCAATACATGGGGTTGGGGTTGTGTCAATTGTGAGTATAGATTACATAAGTTATTTCTACACGATTTGATGTTTGGATGAATTTAATGTATGTTTGTGGTTTAAAACTTGAATATGATTTAATATTTTTGGCATCTAACATTTTATCATTTCTATCCTTTGTTCACAGGTAGAAATTAGAAGGAAACATGAAGTATACGAATCTTTTGATATGTTGGGGATTTGAATTATTCTAGACTAACTTTAAATGGGTAATAATCCATTTGTTATGGTTTAGGGAAGTAGTGCCGAGTCGATTTCTTCAACTTCAGGTAAGATTCATTTCTTCTGAGTTTTTATTCCGACGTTATGACATTTACATTTTGGGGTTCTAGGATATTTTGTTTTGCAGAACATATGGCACTTAAAAGGTCCTTGATTTATTACGGCACAAAGGAAAATGCATATTCTTGATGTATGGAACTATGTTTGAGGGTTTAATGGGATCATATATATGGTGGTATTGTGGTGGCTTTTTTATTTTTTAATTTGTATTTACTTCAAATATTTTATGTTGTTTTAATTTAGCACGATTTGGTTATGTCCTTTACAGGAATGTGTACACGTGAAAGGACTTCAAGATGATACAACATGCACTATGATTGATATACAACCTCCAAACAAGGCGAGTCCTCTTCCCCAACCGAAGAAGTTAGGCAAATGAGTGTTCAAGTCCATGTTTCACAAGAAGAGTTGTGAAACGACTTCTCATATAGAAAAAGACTATTGTGAGCTAGATGTGGTGGGGGAAGGATCTTCTATGCATTCGAAAAGGTTTGTACAGTATGACTGTTCATTTAGTTTTGATGTTTATATAAAAAAGACTTAAGGCATAGAAAAAATAATTAATTTGTCTCTATCGTTAATTAATAGTTTCTATTGTTAAAAAATGTTTCAATGTTTACGCGTCGTATATAATTTATATAGTTTTGTCTGTAGTACGGTGAATTTTAGTTTAATGTAACTTACTTCCCCGCATTTTGGCAGATATACCATAAATATAGTTTGATATATAGTATCACGAAGCTTGGATTGTTATTCGCTCATATCCTCGAAACAACTACTGCAGCCTATAGAAATAGCATTAAACCAAATCCAATATTTGTTACAGCAGAAGCTTCATCTGTTGGGGGTTTATGCCATTAATAGGCGAGGTCAGGTATCCCTTGCTAATGTAAATGAAGAAATAATTGTGCCCTTTGTCAGTAATCAAGTATGTTTCTAAGCTTCCTATTATATTTGGTACTAAAATAATTGAAACATAACAATTGTGCCCTTCGTTTGTTGGCGAATGCTAAATTTTTTCAAAGGTCAACTTTGAGTCTAACAAATCTAACAATCAATGAATTGATCTCACGCTCACATATTTAATAGGTCATGGTGATCAGTGGTTGGGCAATTTTTTTTTTTTTTGGTTAACTAGTGAAGCTATTATATGTGGTAAAAGTAACTGGGCAGAGTACCAATTGTCATAAAACTTTTTACCTTCTATATATCCCCAAAATCAATCATGAGCATTTTGGTGATTGTTATGATCTATAACGGTTAATTAATGAAGATATCATATGTGTGGTGTATATATAACACAATGAAACACATGTTGTGTACTTATTGTCTTCCTTGAGTCAGGATTTATGCCACTTACCACGCAAAGATTCCAAGACTTCAGCAACTGTGCTTCCTTTAAACATGACCCCTGTTACAAGAGAAAGAACTCACCATATACCGAGAGTTAGCAAGCGTCCGAGGCATAGCAACCCGAGATGATTTCAGTATTTCAACCAAAGGTGGAAACATTTTCTTATCCTCCTCATTTACAAACCGAACTGAGGTACCCTCTTAGACTTATACTCCTCATTTAACGTTTTCTTAATACTGAGCCTCAGTTCAGTTGAGAGGTGAAATAAAGCACCCTCTTATATTTATACTCCATCTCAACTATTTGGGCTTTTTTCTGTAAAATTGGTGTAGTTTAACATCGTACAAAATGAATTTAAGTATGAGATTACTGTTAAACTCATTAGCTTGATGGATAGATTCCCAATTTCTATTTGAAGCACCAATAGATTATTTCACTTATTTTTTGTTGTTATAATGGATACCTAATCTATTGGACTTCACATTTTGTTGTGAATGCATGAGCTGACGTGAGTTGGAAAAAAAAGTTATAGAAAATGGACAAGTGAGCTGCAAAAATACCTCAAAACTTTAGGCTTTCATTTTCTAATTTCATAATGAAGGTAGTGCATGTGCAGTTGTGTTATTTAGGGCGTAACATTATTGTATGGACATTTTTCATGTGTTGTCTACCCATTGCATATATGTTGAAGTACTATTGTATGATTGTAATACATACTTCGCAAAATTTTCGTTCCTTTTTTCATGCTGATGATTGAGGTGATTGCGTTGATTTTTATATGGAATATTTCACCAAATATCATATCACCGGTTACTATATATTGGAGAAATATTTGTGGCAGAGGTTAGGAGAAATATACGGCTTAACTCTTATCAGTTTCATTCTTCACATTGAAATTTTGAAGACTCACTACCTTTAAATTACAGATGTTCCATTGTGTTAATAGGTTAATTTTATAGTATTTTTGTGTCTATTTGAGTACTTGGAATGATAATGGTATTGGTGTTGGAGTACTTCGAATGACAATGATATTTGTGTTGTAGTACATAATTAAAGATGTCTTTCTTGACGGTATTATATATCTTTTCTTATTAATATTCATATCGTAATATGATGTATTACTCTGTGTTTCCAATATTTTTCGGTGTTCGAGTGGATTGCCTTTGTTAAACTAACCATTATTCACTGTACCCTCTACTCCCCTTCTTCATTTCAGTTAATATTGTTAGCTATAAACCTTGATTAATGTGTTTTCCTTCCCTTATGTTCAGGTACGTGATCATGGATGACAATACTATTTTTTCAAGAATGTAAGCTGCCATGTATTTCATTAGAAGTCTAGATATTTCATAGTTGATTTGAATTTATGAGGGTGTTTTATTAAAGTTTTACTTGATAATCCTAGGGTGAGTTATTAAGACAGTCGTAATTCATTCCCATGGTTAAAGTTATACTTCATTTCCACCTTCAAGTTTATTGTGGAATATTAATTTCTTATTAGTTGATTGATGTGTACTTTCATTTTGATATAAGGATCTGAATGTTAAATGAGGAATGCTGACCTATTTTTATCCATGGGGTGGGTTATATACATGAGGAAGACATGTGTTTTGCGTTTCGCTTGAGAGTGTTGTTTTTAAATATACACCAGTTAATTTAGTTTTGCATTTTTGCATTTCTAATTTCGTATGACAGTTTGCAATGAGTCATGAATCGTTATGTTTAATGTGTTAGTTTTAAATCTGAGATGACGTTTCCACTTTTTTGTTTGCAGGTCATATATAGTGGATTATTTTAAATTGAATTGACTCTAAATGCAGTGGTAATTTATAACACTTAGTTTTTGAATTGTTTTATTCATTATATAATTTATATTGACACTCTTTTGCTAGATGGTGCTAAATGGAAGGATATGTTAATGAGATTTTTTTGTTTTACATTGTTGCATTTATCATCAATGGTACAATATCTATGAGTTATCTTACATTTTTTTCCACGTTTGTTTCCTAATAGTTGTGGTTGCATTGCAAAATACTCAAAACTAATCATTCGTTAGAGATGGAATACATTTGAACTGAAATGTTAGAACTCAAACTAAGCTGGGTTTACACTTGTCTCGCTTTGTATTGTATAGGGATCTTGTGTATTTTATGGTGTCCTAATATACTTTTTGTGTTAAACTATGGTGGAAATCAAAGCAAAGTATGTAAATAGTTTGTTTCGATGTTTTAAAGCGTGGTGGTTTTATATATATTTGGTCCCATTGTGTATGTTTGGAAATATGTTCGTTATGTATGCACTTTGTCCACTTTTAGCATGAATTGCTATGGTGAATTTGAATTAAAAATAGTGAAAGGAAATCGAATAATGTTTTTTTAGTTTTAGCAACAAGATTGTTTGGAATCTAAATGATCTAAGAATAGGGTGAGCGTTGAACAATAATGTGGAAGGTCCTTGATATTGTGGCGTGTGAATTAGAATTGACCTGTTGAAGTAACTATGGTAGTTTCATTTTACTTCCAGAGTCATCCCAGCAGGGAAAGTGATATTAAGCATTTAATACTCTTAAAACAAAAAAAAGAGTTTATTGTTTGGATTATTTTCTTCTCCCATTTATAAAAGTTTAGGATGTTTATCACTCTAAGAGGTACTTACAATATTGAATAGTTAAATCATAAGAGATGACAAGTATTTATATGCAACATGTATTTATATGTGACAACAGGTACTTATATGCTAAAAAAACATGTCTTTTGCAGATTTGGTTGTTCATTATTCTCAATTTGTGCAGATGGCGCATGTATATGTTATCGTGAGCATGGGTGTGACTTGGGACCCGAACTGGACATGAGCAGACACATTCGGAATGCTTTAGGCCTAACATTTGACATGTTTTAGAAACATCTTCTATGAGTATGTAAACACACTTTGGCTTGGGGAACTTCACCTATTATGATCTTATTTCCTTCCAAGTTAGTTATCTGTTTTGCATATATATAGTGCATATATATAGTAGAAAAACTTTGTTCACACGAGTATCTGAACGGAAGATCTGCCACAGAGCCTAACCCGAATTTTCAGTGCACACTCCATGCGGACAAATTTCATATACATCAATGCATACCATATAGCATTATTGTTTGTAACGGAATTACCACGAGTCGGCCAGTCCACAGTTATGGGATAGTGCTTGAAACTCCAAGAAAATACAAGCTGCACACAGATATATAGTGACATCTATATGTTGAATACACCTGGAAATCCACAAACATATTTATATACACAATTTTATTATTTATTGTCCTGTTTTTTATTCATTCACAATCGTAGAGATATTAGTTGATTAAATACCCATTTGAAATATTAATGTCCAAGGTATTGATACATGAGAAATGGTAAAAATATTCGGATTCTTAGATACCCAATGTGTAATTTTATTATCCATTGTTTTGCTCCAAAATGAGATGGAGTATCGAAACAACACCTATATGATGTTTAACGATTTTTTTAATAATTTCATTTGGTAGAAGCTACAAAATGGTTGAATGTAGAGTTTTTGGTGTCTAAAAATTAGAGGGGATATTTAAGGTACTTCTCAAATGTGTTTTGTACATTTTACGCTTGGACATATTTTCTTCCATCTCCATATAGACATGCTTGAAAAACTGGAACATAATAGGCATTATAAGTGTATCGATAGAATCATTTGATTTTTTTAATGAAATGAGACCTTTATCTTGAGGGTTCAAATTGTTAAGTGAATCCTAAATTGAATTTTCATGGTTGTAGGTGTAAGGCTCTTTACTTGGTAGCTGCTACTTATGCAGGTGCTGCAGAACACAGATCGCATGTCACACATCTAAGGGAGACACTAAGTTCAAATGTTAAAATCTCTATTGTTGTCATAAGTGGGTCCTTACAAGAAGATGAAAGCGGGTAGTTCAACCAAAAGAGAAAATATAATTCTCCTGCCATGCTAATAAAAAATGCCAAGAGTTGGACTTTTAAGAGTCAGAATGTTAATAAAGTTGGGGATGGGGAGAATTTTAATATGGACCTCAGTGGCAACGATTTTGCACCCTTGATGGTAGAAGGTATTTTTAGTTAATTTTCTTAAGGTGTGTTGTGTTCCCATGACTTAGTGTGCCTCAGGTATTTTTGCACCCTAGATGGCAGCAGTTTCTTCCCCAAAAGAAATGACAAACACTTGAAATCAGCATAACTGAAGCGACAACTTCTTTTTCCTTCACAGCCTGTTCCACAGGTATGTTGCGGTCTGTATTTTCATTTATTACTTCGCCCAATTTTTATGTTATTTATACGGTATTAAATCTATATGCAACGATGGTCTACTTAATATACAAAATAACCCTTTGATTAATTGGTACAGAGTTTGGTGTTAACAATGTTTATTTTTGTGCTACTTTTCCCCAAATTTCTAAGAAGTCTCGTATTCATTATTTTAATTAAATTTGAATAGGTTTTTCATTTATATTGATGTTTGGCTCTACAATATTGCATTTCTCGTGATTGTATGAAATGTGTTTTTTTTCTTAAATGGAGCTAGGAATTTGTTTTACACCTCAAATCTTTTACATGCTTAACATGTTGTTAACCATATGCCAAGTTACATAGTATTTTAACATATTACTAAGTTTTACCAATGAATTAGTTTATTAACTTCCTTATCCAGCCTCTACTATTTTGATTTTATATATTATGACTGATTTTAGTTTGGTTTTTTGGTGTTTATGCATGGTACCTTGCTAACTATTATGTCTGATTGGGTATTTGGGTGTTTAATTTTTGGATTTGTAGTGGTGTTGGCATTTTACTTTGTCATGGGTATTAATTTAGAAATAATTGGCTCTTTAGTTTGTCTCAAAGAAGTAGAAATAGTGGGATGGAATATATGTCTTTGGCCAATCCATTAATTAATATGTCGTGACTTCGGCCTATTGAGAGGTACATTGTGTTTGTGGATAATTTAATGTAATAATATGTCGTGACTTGGGCCTCTGCTGAATGAATTATTTCATTTATTACTAATATACTTTAAGATAGATTTATGGACCTCACATTTTTATTATTTGATAAAATGATTTTTCATTCATTTTGAAACTTCTTCATTTGTCAAGTCTTTTGTTCCAGCAAGTATGATTTTTTATGAAGATTTTGTTTTTTCATTTGTCCCTGTGTTTGCGTTTTGAAATTTAAATGTTGGCCACCGATGTGTCCTTATGAGACTTTGCATGCTCATTTTTTTATATAAATAAATATGTAGTCTTTTTCATTTGTTCCAGCGTGTCGGCGGCGTGTTCAATTCCAACGCTTGTACGACTCTGACTCGGGGATTCTGGAAATGGGGTTGCTGGATATCACTTAAAAATAACAATCAAAATGCTTAATATCAGTGCTGAGGCCACCTAGGTACTTGAACCATCCACCTATTATTGTGAAGGTTTCGATCATGAATGTTGATAAATAATCAGGTAGGTCCATCTCATTTATAATACTAAATAGTCATATTATGTGTCAGTAGATTTTATTATGATATTCTAATAACGAGAATGTTGTTTTAGCTATTGAAGAGTTTTGAATCATCAAAAAGTACTTCCAACTTATTTCTATTTTGTTGTATCTATGTATGTAACTACTGATTCAGTGTGAGTCCGATTCTGAGGAAGATTTTTATTTTAAAGATATGGCCTTGTTTGCGAATTTTTGTAAAAAGTTTCTCAAAATGAATAAAGAAAATTCTTCCAATAAAAAGAGATATTTTGTGTCAAATAAAAAGAAAGTGGAGCTAAAGCTAGTGACAAGGAGGATGAGATCAGGTGCTTTGAGTGTGAAGGAAAATGGAACATATTTTGAGGAAGAAATTCCTTTTTAAGGGGGGAAGTATGTAATACCCCGTATTTATGAGGATATAGGATTTAATTAAATCGGTGATTTATCATTTATTCAAATCGGTGATTTGGAATTTATTTAATTCAGAGATATTATTTAATTTGGTGATTTAGAGATAAAATTTAATTTAGTCTATTTAAATTCCACGCATGACCGTGTTTTGAGGAGGAAATAAGATAATTATATAAAGTGATTTAGATGATGATTTAGAGGTCACGACTGATTCTGAATGGGTCGAAATAGTATACATGGGTGTATAGTTTGGGTCCCGAGACGATTTTAGGCCAAACCAGCACCGTTTAAGGGCATTTCGGTCATTTGAGAACTTAGGGTTATAGGAACTCCGAAAATTGTAAGTTTATATCTACCCATTAGAGTGAGTGGCTGGGGGTAACACAAAACTTAAGGAGGAGAGAAGAAACCCAAAGATTCCTACACCAATTTTCACCCCAAACGTGACGAAATCGAGATCAGAACGATGAGAAAGCAACCATATCATCATATCAATGAAATCAGACCTTCAATTTAGAGGCAAGTGTTTATCTTGCATTTATTTTAAGCATGTTATAATACCCATGTAGAGTAGGGTTTGATTTACATATTTTTGGAAGATTTTAATACGAATTTGGATGGGTGTAATCTATGAATTGAAGTAGGATTGCATGTAGTTATATTTCTTTATGCTGGTGACACGAAATCAAAGGGTTTGGGATGATTTATAATCAATAAATTTGGGTTCTTGATTAAAAGATGTGAAGAACATGAAAAACTAGGGTTTTCATGATTTGTGAAGATTAAATCTTATATGATCCGTTTTTGTTGAGGATTTAATGATATAATTCATTAAGAACTATTAGAATGATACTATATGAAGTTTGTTTAGATTTGGTTAAGAGTTGGGATGTATGCATGAAGGTGTATGGGAGTAAAAATTGTGAAAAAATGTAAGAACTGAATAAAGGATACGAACTGCTACATTTTGAATCATTTCGTCCCAGAGATGAATTGATTTGGCAGGCGAATCGATTTGGCCTCCTCACGAATAAATTCAGTCTTCTAGAATTGGCAATTTTCCCTACATAAGCCTAGAAATTGTGAATAATTAAAAAAGGGACATTTTGGGACATACTTAGAATATAATGAAGGATGTATTGGATGACAGTAGACCTTAGTAGGTTTAAGACTTAGTCATATATGAGAGTGTTTATGACTATGGTTAGTTGGGCTTAATGGTTAACGTAATGAACTCGAATGAATTAGAGCGAGGCACGGAGGTTACGAGTGAACCTTGAATGTAGACCAACAGGGTTGAGCGTAATAACTAATGAATAAAATTAAGGGGTAACTATGGGCCTTTTAGATAGAGAATAATACTTGAGAAATTATTAGTGAATTAATATTTTGAATTAATAATACGGTAAGTATTCGAGTGATAAATACTACGTACGAATGATTATTATAGGTTGTGTGTTTGCATATTATATGCTATTTTGTATATGAACATACCTACGCTATTTGCTATCCTGGAGGTCCCACGCAGTGAGTGATCCCACCTTGACGATTCCAGTGAAGTTTGGATTTGTTCCCAAAGCATAGTGCTGATAATGGAAAACTATGTGAGAGAAATGGTGATGCCGGCGAGTCGTTTGGGTATGCTAGGTATGTGAGCAACCCCAAATACTTAGTGCTATATTCTCCTCAAATATGTGTGATTTTGATTTACGATTCGAGGAAGACATTTCGAATCAATAGTCCATGATTAGTTACGTGAGTTACTTCGACTTGATTTCAGAGTACGTAAGTGTGCATCACGGTGGCTAGCACGACGGATGTTATATATATATATATATATATATATATATATATATACCTGGGTGCTTTATCCTACTTATGTTTGATAGTAGTAAGACTAGATAGAGTATATCAAAAAAAACTATATTCAACCTATGTATGTGTGATAGTAGGGAGACTAGATAATGTATATCAAAGATAATGCTTAAATCTATTAAAGTGTAAATAGTAGGAAGGATAGGTAGCAGTTATCTAAAGCAAAATGAAAGTAGAGAAACTTAATGAAACAATACCATAAGTGAAATGTTAACTTTTGTTTAATAATTACATTAGGTAGATGTTAATTATTAATTAGTTTGATAGAGTACATTAAGGGAGATGCAGGTGAGCTAAACAAGTTTACGGTTAGTTAGATTTTTGGGACTAGTTAGATTGGGTAGCTTGAATAGGTGGGCTTAGTACAAGACGTTAGGTGTGTAGTATATACGAGAGGTGGGGAACTCAAGGGAGTGTATGAAATCGAACATGTGTATCTAATAAATGTTGATTTAAACACAAATTTAAATGCTTGCAAAATATTTTAAAAAGGACTTGGGCTCTGACCCGTACTTGTAAAACTTTTTCAAAATCTTTTAGGTGTCAAGCCACGTGGAAGCTCAGATTGATGATTTGTTTCAGGGATACGTAGCTGCAACACACGTGGATGCTTGTAGGATTTGGACCTAGTCTATTCAGCTACTTTATTCCTAGAGTAGGATGTAGTTCAGTCATTTCATTTTTGCATGTCTCCCCTTCAGCTATTTATTTTATTCATTTGATCAAACTTTGTATTTTTGGACTCAGTTTGATTTCATTAGATGTTTAGTTGGATTTTGATTTGGGAACCGATGATTTAATCTGTATATTTCAGTGTTTTATCTAGTGTTTGGTTCAGATTATTTGACTATATGGATAGTTTTATTTTGATTTTTATTTTTGTAGGTTATGATTGTTAACTGAAAGATAAAATTGGCACCGTATTTTTAAATACTAGGTGGTTAGTCAAATTTTAAATTTTTTTCGACAGTGACGTAAGAATGAACTAGATGAGATTCCTGTTTAAATGGGATGAAGGACTTATCACCTGACATTTAATTAGACGTGGTGTTACAAGCTACACCACTCATTTAGTAAAATTTGTTGGAAGATCAATCTTTCAATCCTGAGTTCGCACATTACCGTGACCATATCCAAAACACTGAGTTGTTAGTCACTCTTACTGTGGACAAGGATGGGGGTATACGGCATAAGTAACTGCTTATTATTACATTCATCGATGAACTTCAGAATGAAGTCATGGTGGAGGCACAACACTCATGCTTTAGCATATATCCCGATTCCACTAAGATGTATCAGGACCTATGCAAATATTTATGCTACTCCAGTATGAAGAAAGATGTTGCATTGTATGTGTTAAAGTGCTATACTTAACAACAGGTAAAGGCAAAGCATAGGATGCCGATGGGGATATTGTAACTACTACTGATTACAAATTTGAAGTGGGAACACATTAAAATGAACTTTGTCACTGCCTTACCATGGTCCAAGTGTGGCTATGATGGAGTTTGGATTATAGTGGATTGGATTACGAAGCCTGTGCACTTTTTTCAATTAGGGTAACGGACAATGTGGCTAAGTTGGAAAGCTTATATGTATGAGAGATAGTTTATCTTCATGGAATCTAGAGATAGATGGGCAGTCAGAACAAACCATTCAGACTCTAGAAGATATGTTGAGGACTTATATGTTTAATTTCTAGGGTATTTGGGAGGAGAATCTATATTTGGAAGACTTTTCCTACAACCGGAGTTATCAGGCCATCATTGGTATGGATCCCTATGAAGCTCGTTTTAGGAGGCTATGTTGTTCTGTATTCTGTTGGGCATAAGTGAGTGAGAAGCATTTCATAAACTGCATATGATCAAGGAGATGATCGATAAAGTTGAGGTGATTTGGAAGATACTCGTGATGGCTCAGAGTCGACAAAAGAATTATGCTGACAATGGACAGATAACTCTAGAATTTGAGGTAGGTGACCATATTCAATTGGAGGTTTAAACAAGGATCGATAATCAATGATTTTTCCAGAAGGGGAAGATTGCCCCTCAGTATATTATTCCCTTTAAGATCCTAGAATAAATTAGAAAATCATCATATCGCTTCGTGTTACCTCCTCGTTATCCCGCCTTCATTATGTGTTCCACGTACTATGCTGAAGAAGTATGTCCCGAATCCTCGAAACATTATAAATTGGAACCACATTGAGCTGGAGGAAGACATTACATTTTCTATGTAACCGGTGTCCATTTTGGATCACGAGGATAGAGTCTTGCACAAAAAATCACCCCGTTAGCGAACTTCCATTAGGAGTTCCAAGGTATAGAAGGTGCAACTTGGGAGTGTGAGTCAAAGATGTTTGGAAAAGACCCAAAACTCTTTGCCTATTTTGGTTATACTAATTTCAGGGACAAAATCTCCTAACAAGGGGAGAAAATGATGCCCAGTCCTGAGATTGCACCTCCTTCTCCTATAATTTTCATACCTTTTGGCCATGGCCTTAATATAATGGATGGTTATCTACTTTGAACTGTTCTAGTGGTCCTTATGAAATTAAAATGAGATTGAATGGCCTAAAATTTAAATAAGAAAACGTCTTGGGTTATTTAAATAATATGCTAGGTCATTCGAACGAGATTTAAATCTCGTTCGAAGAGTGTGTTAAATGACCATCGAACAAAAATTACTCGTTCTCTTTACTAGACTTGTTAGATCTTCGTTGGAACCCCATTCGAATGAGATGAAATGTCGTTGAAATGAGGTCTAGTATTGTTCGAATGAGACTGTATAAGAATAAATTTCTACAGATTTTATGTTCTATTACGATGAGGAGCCTTAGATCTTTTGATCTGTTAAGGTCCTAGTGGATTAGATCAAACGGGGTAGGGGCTCTTGGTGGACCAAAGGGTAAAAGTCTAAGGGTTTTATGGGTATAAATAAGCGAGAGTAGTGTTTTGGGGGCCATTTCAACACTTCTCTATTAGATTTTTCTTCTCTCTCTCACCATTTCCATGTCCCTCCCTCCATTTCAAACCTTCCTCCACCCATTTCCAAGCCTTATTCTCCCCTTTTCAAGATTGTAAGACCCATTTCAATCCTTGTCCATGGAAGAAATCGGGTTCAAGACTTGTTCTTGGAGCCTTGAAGAGGAGTTGGTGTATTTCTTGGAGCGTTTGGAGTTTCCAAGAGCTTTTTGAGGATTTCTTAAAGTTTTAGAAGATTTCAAGTTGTCATTTCTTATTTTCTCCTCTTCAAACTCACGGTGGGGTTTTCCTTACTATTTTTTGATATTAAAATCTAAGTTATATGTTAAGATGCATGCTAGAATTTATATAATCTTACAAAGTTATTTTCTCGTATGCTCATTTAAATTTTTTTTAATGAAAAATGCAAGTTTTAAAGAAAACTAAACTTAAATGGACTTTTGAAGAACAAGCATCATTTTAATCTTGGAATATGATGAATATGAACATAAAATACGATTTCATGTATGGAACTCATATTATAGGATTTCTGAGTTGAAATCCGTCATCACATGTGTAGAATCTTAGAGTATGTTAGTAGATGACATATAAACATGATAAATGAAGATTAAAATGAGTTTCACGATGAAATAGGAAAGTTGGAAAAATCAACCCCTAAACATGTTGTAAAATATTGATAAAATGAGGAATAGTGATGTTTAAGACAATGCATGATTATAAGGCTCAGATGGATATTTTGGTAAAATTGGCCTTCATAACGATAACTGATTTCTCATTAAAGAAATATGAAGAAATGGGATTTTCTTGAAGTAAATTGATGAAGTTTGATTTTTATACATAAAATGAGTACTTTTGATGTTATAATGATGAGACATGGGTTATTGAACAGAAAATGATAATTTATAATGTTATTATGAGGAAAAAATATTTTTCAAAATGCGTTGGCAAAATGAGTGGTAAAATGGTAAATTTGGTAAAATAGAGGGTCCTAGTGGTTGGACTTCCTCAATTGACCTTATCGATCAGTTTTGTGAAAAACGAATGAAGTGATAAAGTAGCATGAAAACAGTGTGAAACGTAAATGCGGATCGTAAGAATGATAAGAACAGTGTAATAATGTGGACATTTGATAAAATGTTGAAACACATTAATAGGGACTCATATGAAATCGAGAAATAATTAAGAACGACTCAGAGCCATGGGATGAAAGACGAAAGATGACTGACCATAGCATATGGTAGATTATTCGGGCGTGAAGCCTGTTAAAGTACACAGTTTTTGGTAAATTCCAAGAAAAAGATAATGTTAATAACATAATGATGGAAATAGAAATAAATAAGGTTGTGTTTAGAAAACATAAGAAAGACAACCTAATGGAAATGATAAAATGGTGACTAGAGGATAAAGATGATTATGTGGTCTCTAGTTATTTGAAAGTTGGTGTAAAATGGATAAGTGTGGGTATGAGCACATAGCTCGGGTTGCATTGCATGTTAATTGCATTTATACTCGTTAAATGATAACGTTTTTGGAATTGCTAAAATAAATGTTATATGTATAGTATTTTCTATAAAAAATTTATAGCTTAGTACTCCCCACCTTGCTGAGTGCTTTTCTCACCCCCTAACTTTTATGTTTAAACCCCACCCCTAGGTACTGCCAGTAGGGACGTTGGTGAGGACGTTGACAAGGCTCCAAAGAGTATGGGCCATTTATCATAATAATATAGGAATTTAATGGTTTATTTCCCTTATTATTAGCTTTGTTGGATTTTAATCGAATTTTTCTAAATGAATCATGCTAATTAACTTAATTAATGCCGCAACCTAGTTCTTAAATTAAAGATTATTTAATCACATTCCATTATTTATAAGATGGCACAAATTAATGGATTTTCTTAAATAATAAATTCGAACTTCCCCTCTCTCCCTTAATACCCTCCCTCGGGTGTGGGTTGAACCAACGGTAGCCCAAATCCGGGTCGGGGTGTTTAAAATCTAATTCCTCTAAGTCTTATACCTTTACTAAAGTGGTTTGCTTGACGTTCGATATTTAGTGAATTCGGTTCGTTGACAGAGATTCCTAATGACCCCTTTGATGAAGACTCAAACAAGTTTTGGTCCAGGAATTTAGACAATCTATTCAATGGAGCACATCAAGTATGATGTACAGTTACAATATTCTCATTTGTCGAATTCTGAAACAAAACATAAAAAGAAAACAATACAAGTAAGTGAAGGAAATAAACCATTTTACGACTCTCCTTGCCAAGTGTAAATAAAAAAAATCAAAAATTACAAGTAAGTAACTAATAACTAGCAGAGACTCAACTATATTCAATAGTCTCTTGTTCAAACTTGCATGTCACACCCTAGAAAACTCATCAAGGTACCAATGTAAAGAAATATGATAATTATGAATATGTGAATATTACATTATGAACATGACCATAATTTCTATCTAAAATATCTCTCCCTCAAATATATATTCCCTCTCAATAAACATGATATAACAACAAACAACTCTAATCAACCTAATATGCTTTAATAACTACACTCCCGCTATCTACAAACATATTCCCCTTTTTGTCAAGGAAAAAACCAAAGGAAACAACTAAGTACATAGTAGGATCAAGTTAGAAAGGGATTTTACGGGAGTGAAACATGTTAATCAGTCCAATAAATAGAGAAGAGTCATATAGTGAGTGAATAATTAAAATATCAGTCTAGGCAAGATACATTCATGAGAGTAATAGGCCTAAGATCAATACTTTAAACTACACATGGGAAGATAAAATATATCAAACAAGTATATATGGAATTCTAAAAGGTATAAGAGTTTTGAAGGATTAAAATAAATATGAGTTTTCAAGGATTACAATAAAATTCGAGACCCCAGTAACAAGGGATATATGGAGGGATCTCCTTTTGTGTCGAGCATAGTCAGTTACCAAACATCTAAAAAGTTCAAATCGCCAGTTATAACACCTTGGTATGATGGAATTACCAACCCGACTCATCATATGTAGATGTATCAGTCAGCAATCAATATATATTCCACCTCGAAAGAGATTAGGTGCTAGGAATTTTCCATCACTCTCACCGATGCTGCCTATGTGGGGTACGCCAGCCTGCCGTGGGGAATAATAGAGAATTTCAAGTAGCTGGATGATAAATGTATTCATAATTTTATTTTAGCATGAAGCCTACAAAGCGTGTGGCCTGCCTCTTAAATATTCGACAAGGAAAGAATGAGCCCTTAAGAAATTTCATATCTCGGTTGTGGGAGGGTAGCGAGACTGGGGTCTATGAATATCTGGAAAGGGTGAGGAGTGACCCACTCCAATGGACACTGCCTATAAGGTCTTCAAGGTCTTCTGGTGAAACTTCTCAAGAATCCTTCTCCTTCTGATAACAATGGAACTCAAGCTTCAACTCACTCCCTACAAGACAATGAACTTTCACAGCAAAAATAGTAATTTTCTCAAGGGAAACACTTGATAATGATGGTTGTCAGTGGGGAGTGAAAGAATAAGGCACTCAACACTAAGAGAATGAGCAGGGAGAGAATACTAGGTAGGTCTGGTGTGATATTAGCAGAGTAGCAGTGCAATTTTTCAATTGTGTGTACCTTTGACCTTGCCTTGAGGTCTATTTATACATGGGCACTAGGGTTGAGTTGGAACTTTTGGGCACCAAAATTGAGATGGTTGGTGGGGGACAATGTCTGAAGTGTACCATTTGTCCCCACCTGCAGGAAGCTCTGCCTGTCCCCTCTTGTAGGTGCCGCTTGGTGCCAACTCAAGCCAAAAAGAAAATATGTCTCCCGATGAAGATAAGATATCTGATTTGGTAAATATCTTTTGAAGCGGTAACTTGGGGTGAAATCTTTGCAAATCTTGAGGGAGGAGGACTTACAGACCCCTATCTTCTAAAATCATTGTTTTTCTTGAGAGGGACCTCGAGGACCCCCTCTTCTGAAAAAGTCATTTTTTCTAAAGAGCTTATTCCTTGTGAGCAACTAACTCTTTGGATGCTCACTTCACTTGTGACCAAGTGTGAAGTGTGTGTAGACTTGAGTGACTCCTGGGTCTTCCTACTAGTATTACCTCAATACTATAGTGGTAAATGGTTGATCTTGCTCAATATACCTTGTCCCTCAGCCGCCAAGCCAAAAATCCTTAGAGATCCCAACTGGCCTACTTGAGCCCTGCTTGCTCAACTAGGCAACCTCTACAAGAAAATGAGTGTTATTACTTTTGATCTTTTTCATGATGAGGGGTTGATTATGGTAGACACCCCATCATCCATATTATTTTTTGGGAGCTGAGGGGGAAGGACCTTACAGGTCCCTCCTCCCATGTAAGTTTCTTCTGTTGAGGAACCCTAGTGGAGAGTTCCTTCTCAAACATCATTTTTTTGTTGAGGAAGCCTTGGGGGTTCCTCCTCAAATGTCATTTCTGTGGGGACCCTTATGGAGTCCCTCTCCACTTGGGCTTCTGCAGGGACCCTTGCAGTGACTCTTCTCAACTTGTGTTCCTGCATGGACCCTTGCGGTGGTCCTTCTCTACTTGGACTTCTGCAGGGACCCTTGCAGTGTCCCATTTTAACTTAAGTTTTTGCAGTGACCCTTGCGATGACCCTTATCAACTTGGACTGCTGTAGGGACCCTTGTAGTGGACCTTCTCGACTTGAGTTTCTATAGTGACCCTTGCAGTGACCCTTCTCAAATGTCATTTCTACAGTGACCCTTGCGGTGGCCTTTCTCAACTTGGACTTCTGTCATGGCCCTTGCAGGGCACTTCTCAAATGTCATTTCTGCAGTGACCCTTATGGTGGCCCTTCTGAACTTGGAATTCTGCAGTGACCCTTATAGTGGCCCTTCTCAACTTGAGTTTTTACAATGACCTTTGCGGTGGCCCTTCTCAACTTGGACTTCTGTAGTGGCCCTTACGGGGCACTTCTCAAATGTCATTTCTGCAGTGACCCTTGTGGTGGGCCTTCTCAACTTAGAATTCTGCAGTGGCCCTTGTGGGGTACTTCCCAAATGTCATTTCTGCAGTGACCCTTCTCAACTTGGACTTTTGCAGTGGCCCTTGTGGGGCACTTCTCAAATGTCATTTCTGCAGTGACCTTTGTGGTGGCCCTTCTCAACTTGCACTTCTGCAATAGCCCTTATGGGGCACTTCTCAAATGTCATTTTTACAGTGACCCTTGCGGTGGTCCTTCTCAACTTAGACTTCTGCAGTGGCCCTTGTGAGGCATTTCTCAAATGTTATTTCTGCAGTGACCCTTGCGGTGGCCCTTCTCAACTTGGACTTCTGCAGTGGCTTTTGCGGGGCACTTCTCAAACGTTATTTCTGTAGTGACCCTTGCGATGACCCTTCTGAACTTGGACTTCTGAAGTGGCCCTTGTGAGGCACTTCTCAGATATCATTTCTGTAGTGACCCTTGCGGTGGCCCTTCTCAACATGGACTTCTACAGTGGCCTTTGCGGGGTACTTCTAAAATTTCATTTCGGTAGTGACCGTTGTGGTGGCCCTTCTCAACTTGAACTTATGTAGTAACCTAGGTGGGCCCTCTCGATATCTCCAAAAAAATGAATTTTTTGAGGTAGACACCCCTCTACAATAGTCTTTAATTCTTTAACAAATACTATACAATCTAGCACTATCTACCGAAAGCGGTCTTCCCTCGCTGTCCACCGAGCAATCTTAGGATGCACGATCCTATCTTCTTTAGATACAGATCCTCAGTTCCAAAAATCAACAGTAAAGTATAACTCTACAAGGGTTTGATGCAAGAGTATGAAACTTGGGTTTGAACAAAATCAACAAATCATATATGGGATGAATGATTTGGAAAAGAATAGTGTCTTTCATAAACAAAAATGAGAACTTTTGGTTCAGATATTGGGAATACGTTTTTGAAAATGTCTTGAAAACAACTCATCAAATCAGTTTTTTATTAAAAATCCTTAATTTCGAGGAAACTATCTTATTCTAACAAAAATGGTATCTTGTTTGAACGAAAATGGTGTCTTGTTCGAACGAAAACACCAAATTTGTTCTAACGAGATATGTTCTCATTCAAACAACAACCCATTTTCATTAGATTAAGCTTCTAATAACCTTCCAAGGACATTGGGTCTGTTAAACAAAGGATTCTGGTTTCTTGGCCATTCGAACCTCGTTCCAACAAAAAGGATATGTGGTTCTAACGAGACCTAAATCTTGCTTGAACGAGATTAAAAATACAATATTTAATTTTTAAAAATCCATTCTAACAAAATTCCATGATTCAAAAAATAAGCATCCTAGATCATAATTTGAATGAGAAATAAAAACCACTTGATGTATACCTCCATAAAGTGTTGGTGACAAATTTTAAAATGATGCTCGATTACTAAAGTGTCTTCAAATGATCCATGGAGGAAAATGCATACGTAGGTTTGGTGTGAAACTCTTGTTTGTAACGGGATACTCAAAAATACCCAAAAGCCTAAGATATGATCAACTATCCATGTATTATACAATATAACTAGCAAACTCCTTGCTCTTTTTGAACTCGGCCATAGACAACTCATCACCAGTCCTTAGACGTTCTTATTCAGACTCCTATTGATGCTTTAGAGTCTCGTTGATCTTTGTTACTTGAAATTTATCATTCAGGTTTTTCCCTCCATAAGGCCACCCAGGTTGTTGGTGCCTAAAATTGATATGATGATTAGGATGAGCATCATCTTTTATACACTAGTTATTATCAATCAAAGATAAAGTAATAAAGATATAAGATAGAGAGAGATGGGAGACAGAGAAAGAGAGAAAGGTTTTTTTTCATTGTTTAGCCCAGTAAGGTGCCTACATCCACAGGTGCAATGTCATTAAGTATTAAGGTTTGAGTGCAAGCCTCTCAAGAACTCTCTATGTTTTAGGGTAAACTTATTTTCAATTTCCCTTAGCTGAGAGAGGTAGTGAGCTATTTATAGTAATAGGAAGAGAAATAGGTGGAATACCTTTATACAATAAGTATTCACATCCTTACATTACAACTAACAACTATGTATTTATCCATGCGCATGTGCATGGTGATTATTGAGATCCCCATATATGTCGATTCCCCTTACTAATTATTTATATTCCTAAGGATGGTTGGCTTTTTTGCTGGTCGAGAAAGTAATTAAATCGACCAATTTTACTTTTTGTCTTGGGACCACTGAGTATGATGGGAGGTGTCACATTGTTTTTGGTCCACCTAACCATGTTATTTTTTGTTCTAAAAAAAGTTCCCAACACTTTAGGCTTGATTAGATTGAAAGGATGGAGTATTATTTGTTAGACACTGTTGGGCTCTCTAGAAATTCCTGGCCAGCATCTGACCTACTAGAATCATAAATTTCTAAATGACATTCCTTGGTCGGTGGAAATTTTGTAAATAGTAGAAAGATTAGTGAATTGTCCAGGTGTACACTAGTTTTGTTGTTTCTTAGGAACTGAGATGCCATCGAAAGATGAAGTGGTGGCATACTTTAATCATTTCATTTTGTGTAGCTCAAGGGACGTCATCGAGTCCTATCAAATAACATATCCCCTTGTTTTCCTGACCTTGAATTTCAATCTCTTCCCTTCCTTTTCAAGTTTTTATTTTTCCATTTATGTGAGATGTTATTTTTTTTATTTTGCTGTAAGAACCCTCCTCCTCTTTTTTTTCTTTCCTCTTTGTCAAATAATGGTGTATATTGTGGATGAGAGTTCTCTAAAGGTATTTAGGACTACCCATATAATTCCTTAGTGGATGAAAACATAATAAGTAACAGGTCCTTGTGATCGTTGTGCTCTAGAGGAGGGTCACTCGATTCCCATTATATTTTTTGCTAAGTGTGGGGTAACATTTCCTCCAAATCGCTTATTTTTAGAATTTTGTAAATATTTTGATGTGGTCCCAACCCATATTGCTCCCAATATTTGAAGAACAGTTAATGGAGTGAATCGTATTGATGAGAGATTTGTAACCAATATAGGAATAAAGGAATTAATGTAATCTTATAGCTAGGGACCACTAATAATAATATTTATTACTTGAATAGGATATTCTCCAATAGACCTTTAGTAGAAAATTTGTCTGATTCCAATACGGAATATTTGGATCATTGGTTGATTGTGAAAGATTAGCAGTTTTCCCGTCTTTTGGGGGGGTAAGACTACAATGGGCCCCATTGCCCTTAGGAGGGTTAGTGCATAGTCGTCATTTGCACGTTATTATACAACTTTCATCTTTTTGATCTTTTAACTTATTCTGTTATTGACTTCAATTTTTTTTTTCCGGTTTTTAAAGAAGAAGAAAAAAGATATACCTCATGTCTCAAAGGATATGTTTGTTGATCTAAAAGATATTTGGTCTATCCAGTAGAGGATAGATGAAACTCATCCCTATTCTATCTCTGGTTTTCTTGGAGATAATAGTTCAATCACTTTCGTTGTTGCTCACCCCACTAAAGACATTCCATCAACCCCATTAATTTAGAACACCCAACATCTTCATCTTTAGCCACTGAATTTGACTCCCAACCTCTAGCAGATTGGAATTTCTCTGTGCGAGAACATTTTCATATTTGAATCCTTGGACCTTGATCTTATGTCGACTAATATTTCTTCTCCAAAAATGATTAAGAGAAAGATTTTTAGCCTCTTTATCGGTTGCATGTCCCCACCTCCAATGAAGAAGAAGAAGAAGTCTAATAATGGGGCTTTAAAATACCCCTTAATGGTTGAACCCTATGTGATGTGGAACTATGAGCCCCAGTTTAAGAGGCTAAAGAGGGGTCCATACCCCACTTTAGAGTTATATGGGATAGATCAGGATGACAAGGGATGGGGTAGTGCCCAATAAGTGTCTGTCAAACCAGGACTTACTCATGGGATAATTAGAGCGAGGGTTCTTCTGATTAATGAGGTTGTGCCTTCTTCTCTTCTTCGCACCAAGTTGGTCGAGCATACAAATCACAACTTAGCTCTGCTAAGTGTCACTTAATGTTTCCCTATTTCCATATGTAACTATTATTCATTACTAATGTTTATGAATGGTGGTTTTTACGGTTCTTGGTTTATTACGACTAGTTGCAAAAGAGGGACGACTAGTTAAAGGAATCCTCTACAGATGTGGAGGTAACTTTAAGGGCATGTGAGAATACCTAGAGGTTGTCAAAAAAATCCCTTGAGGATGAAAAAAATTCGGAAGATACCATAAAGGATATGGAGTATGGGAAGATAAATGTGGGGAAAGTAGTAATCGATGCTGAGAAAAAGGTCGACCAGGTTATGAAGTCTCCGAATAAGGCTAAGAAGTTAGCAAAGGATGATAAGGGTGAGAGTGATAATATGAAGGTCAAGACCAAGAAGGATAAATAGGATGCTTCTACACGGGGGTGGGATAAGGAATTCTCAATTGTTTCTATCCAACTGGAGTATTTGAAGAAGTCTTCCTTTAAGGACGGCTGGGATACATCCTTAACACAGGTCAACACTATTGGTGGCTCTGACCTCTTCCTCAAGAATAACTTTGGTACTCCTCCACAAGTTATAGAGGAAGTTGATGATGAAGAGGGGTTGGTTGAGTCCTTTTTGCCTCCAGAGAAGATGGTAGTACTGGCCCGACCAAAGGAGGAGGTGCACCCGTATAAGGAGAAGGTGTAATGGATAGGATCCCTTGTATTTTTTCTTTATGATTTTTTGATGTATTTGATGAATTTATTTTCTTGTAATACTCTAAGAATATTAATAAAATTCCTCATTTTCTAGTCATGATGTTGTTTAGTTTTTAACACACTTTTTATTTCCATACTTATGTAATGTCCTATTCATTTCTAATTAACTCTAGGATGGTTAACTTGGTTGTTGCTGGAAATGAACTTTTTAAGAGGATCAGACAGTTGTTTGTGGATGGTCATGAAGCACTTGATGAAGAATACATGAAGTAGATGCTCAACTTAGATGTTTCCTACCAGGCTAAGAATGCTTACCTCCACATCCGTAGATTATTCCATACGGTTGTGGTAACCAAATCCTCTTACTATGAGGTAATTATTCAACTCCAGCAAGATCACAAGTATACAATCACTATATTATCGACAAATTATGAAAAAAATACTATTCTTCAGAGCGAGAGTGGATTTGACAAGAATCAACAAGAATTGTACTTGGTGTATTCCAAGAAGGAGTTTGTGCTGCAGTTTGATATAAAAAGTGTTAGGGAGGTTTCTAGTCTCTTAGAACATGAGAATAACTTATTGAGGGATGAATTGGAGGGTATTAAGAAGGCTTTCACTACTTATCAAAGTGAAGGAGCATCATTCTTGAAGTTTGAAGATGCTCTATAAAAGGAGGAGTTAGAGAAATTTAAGAATTCGATAGGAGGTCAATCTTCTTGGCAAATGGTGGTTTTTCATCCATCACCACAAAAGGAGAAAAGTAAAAAGACATTGGCCAACCAAGAAAACCTAATAAGGAACTAATCGGTTATTATCAAGAAATTAAATAAGAAAGTATATTGCTCGACTTATCATTTCCATAAACAGCCTCGCACAATGCAGATGAATGGTTATTATAAGGCACTGATATATGTAGGCGACGAACTTCAACAAACATATAGAGAAGGTTATAAATGGGGCTTGATAAACATGCTTACTTTGATGAAGTTGTCGAAGGAAAATAGTCTCTAATATGGCATGATCTTGGATGTTTATACCATCATACTCCTCCTTCCAAGATGGACACTTCTTGGATCCCAAGTGACGTAATCCCTATTAGTTTGCTCAGAAAATATCTTGAGAATTATGGTATTCATGGAGATGATGTCCTTAATCAGCCTTTGTATTTGTTGGATAGAGCTAGTTATAGCAATTAGTCCAGGCTTAGGGACTTGATACTAAAAAAAATTCCTTTTGCACTAGAGGTTCCTTTTGCTGGGATGGAGAAGGACCTAGGAAAGCTCCTAGTTGATTGAGTAGTTTATGTTATTTATTATTAAATGTTCCATTGTAATGATGAAAATGGATTTGAAATAGTTGAATAAAAACTTTGATTCCTTTATTGTGTGATTGTGGCCTATGACCAGTTCAAAATTGTGATTATGTGGTCCGAGGTAAGTTGACAAATCTTCCTTGCTTCCTACTAGTTTGGATAAGCTATTCTTGTCATGCCTTAGATTCTACTAACATCCTTTGGGTTGCGGTTGCACAAGCAAATTTTTTCGTTTTGACCAAGTTCTTACGTTTGTTACCATTGGTGACCAAATATTTAAGGATTTTTTCTTAATTTCGATCGAGTAAAACTTCTTGTTATTGACACTGAGGAGTCATACATAAAGTTTTGTGTTTGGAACTTCTTATTCAAGGTTTGTCCAAAAATGAAGTCATTCATGAAATTTTGATTTGAATTTTTTTGAATAGTGACTAGTTTTTCCTTGTTATTTGAGATTGTACATCTCCAAGCCCCCCCTTACAAATGAAAAATGAACTATGAAAGGGAAACCGATTTTTTAAAAAACTAGGTGTTCTTTAATGAAAAATTGAAAATGAGTTACAGAAAATAGTAAGCGATTAAATTTTATTGGATTACTGACAATATTTCCTTAGATGCTTAACATTCCATGGGTTTTTGAATTGTTCTCCTTTGTAGGTTTCAAACCGATAAGTCCCTGGTCGGACAACTCAAAAAATGTAGTATGGTCCATGACATTTTGCTTCTAATTTTTTCCCTTTTAGAGAACATTCTTCAACACGTAGTCTTCTTATTGTAGGTTGCTATGTTTAATTTTCCTATTGAAGAATTGTGCAGTTCTCAACTGGTATGCAACCGTGTGTAGTGCTACATTTTCTATAATTTCCTCGACTAAGTCTAAGTCCAACCTTCATAGGAGATCACTCTTCGGGGAATTAAAATTAAGTACTTTATGACTAGGCATACCAAAATCTATTGGGACCACTGCCTATGTCCCCAATGCTAACATGTAGGGGGTCTCACCTGTGGCTATCCTCGACATGGCCCATTTGTAACACCCTGTAATTTTATTGATTTTTATACTCGAAACTAATTGGGATTAATTAAATTATATTTGGAAATTAATTTGGTAAAATAAATATGAATTAGCGAGATAGAGGTTAATATTTATTCATATTTAATATTACTTAGTGAACGAGTAATAATAATGATAAGGAAGTATTATAATTGTCGAAAGTGAGAAATACAAAAGTTACGGTAAATTTAGTTGGGACGCGCATGTCAATTGTGTTCGGACTTAATTTGGGAAATAAAATGTAATTTCACTTTTGACATTCTATCTGGTCATTTTGAGTGCACCAGTGTGTCCATAAGGTTTGAGATAGTAAAAAAAGTCTACCCGGGAGTTTAGTTTGGGTCTCAGGGCACTTTTAGGCCAAACCGGCACCCTGGAGGGGTATTTTAATCTTTTGAAATTTTGGAGAAAATAATCCCACGAAAATTATAGGCTTATATCTGATGAAATTTAAAGGATGTTAACGGAGAGTTACATGAGAAAAAAGGAGAGTCCTTCCTAGGGTTCCAAGGCCAAGAACCACCTTTTCGCACCACCACCACCACCACCCGATTTTAGATCGGGAGGAGAACTCCAATCATATCACCTATTCTACAGAAATCAGACTTTCACATTAAGGCAAGTGTTTATCTTGCTAAATTATGATTTGATATACAATCCATGTTAGAGTAGGATGATAAATTTAATGATTTCATGATTTTTTGCTAAATTTGGAAGATATAAATCATGTTTTTGGATAGGAAATTTTGATAAACTTAATCCCTTATGCTTGAATGATGAATTGATGATGTAGTTTCACAAAATTATTGTGAAATCTGGAGTTATATGGAAGTTCTTGGACAAAAATGATAAACTAGGGTTTTTAGAGAATAAATTTTCAATTAATTAAATTTGAAGATGATCATTGAGTATTTAATGATTCCAATACGTTAGAAAGCATTTATATATGGTAGTATAATATTTAGTATGCTTGGTTTGGAGATTGGGAATGAATCATGGATGTTTTAAGGTTAAAAATGGTGAATCCCATAACTGATATTAATGAAGATGAAGAGATGTGTTACACAGGAATCGATTCGGCTCCTTGGCCGAATCCATTTGGAAAGCAAATCGATTCAGAAAAAGGTCGAATCAATTCGGTTTCTTAGAATTGCATAGTTTTCCCCCTTTTTACAAAGAACTCATGGAAAGTGTTTGGGTTGACCCTTGAATCAATTGTAAGATTATATAAGAGATATTCTAATTACCGGTAGTCTAATTTGGGTTTAAGGTTGGTCGAACCAAGAGGGTTTAAGACAAATAATCAACTTAGGTTAACGAGTAATCAAAGATTATTTGGATATTGATTTCTTATTATGGGAAATTAGGGGAAGGTAGGACCAAGACCAGTAGGCCTTGAGTGGGATTGTCTACTGAATTTACTTAAGGGACACATGGAAACAATTTGAGATTGAGAATCACTCGGTAATTTACTATGATAAGTATCGTAATATGTAGAATATTCGAGAGATACTATTATACATATGGGGCATATGATATAGGTTATGTGTGTATATATATATATAAATGGGTGGTGTGTATACCTATTATTTGATTTGTATGTGTTATCATACCTAGGCTACTTGCTATCACGAGAAGTTTCGCATCGTGGACAGTCTTATTCTGGTGAGCCCCTTTGTGTGTGTGTGGGCGGGGGGGTATTGACTTATACCTATGGACATAGACCTTAGGGATTGAGCACCACTTATGTGAATGAGGGTGTGACCGGTCATTTGTGTGCGTTAGGTATGAGAGTATCCTAAAGGCTTACGGCTGCATTCATCTCCAATATTGTGTGATTTGATTTATGGTTCGAGGGAGACTATCCGAGAGAATGTCCTTATATTTTACGTGACATACCGGGACTTGATAACAGAGTATACCCACACCGCAGGTCTCCACCTTAAGGTGTTGTATACGTATATATCATAATAGTGATGTATATATGTACATGTGATTGATTATTCTATGAGTATGTTAGTAGATATGATAGATTGTGATATATAAATTATTCAAGAGTATGAGAACTATAACATTTTAGTAGAGATTCCTAATGAGTATAAAGAATTGGAAAAATGTAATAATGTATTGTATGGGAAAAACTGGTGGGTGTTATAATTGATTAGATGCGAAGAGATGTAATCTAGACTAGTTAGTCGGGTAGCATGGGTTAGAGTTATACGTTAGTCATGAACATTAGTTGAGGGGTGAGGATCTCAAATGACTGCACGCGGTACTAACATGTATTTAATATCTTATTTTCTTATTTTACAGACTTTCTAAAAATTTTCAAATTGTTTTACTTTTCCACTGACCCATTTCAAATCCTTTATGTAAAAGCCATTTTAGGTTCCCACCCACAGGGACGCCAGACATAGGAGGTCCTACATTTAACATGCTGCAGCTGCTGTGGAAGTTGCATGAACTTTTTATTAGACGCCTCCACTTTTATTCAGTTCAATTTTATCTTCATTTACCTCAGTCGGGAATGTCACCCAATTATAGTTGGATTACTATTTTCAAAGACTTTATATTCTCGTTTATCTTCAGTATTGATATTGACTTTACTCATGGATGACTGTGTTTAGTTTTTCTTTTGAGTGTTAATCCAGGCTCAGTTATTTACTTATGTCACTATCGTATTATTCATTGTTATATGCATGGAAATGATGAATGATATATTTCTTTCGATTTATTTATTGCATGATAATAACTATGATTAAAATTTTGACACCAAGCTATTAGGGTATTAGTAATTAATTTGAAATTCGACAGTGATGCTAAGAATAAAACCATTAATGATTCCTATTTAATTTAATAATTAACCGATCTCCCAGGATTAGAATGGGAGGGGAGTCACAGATGGTATCAGAGCACCAGTTTCTAGTGTCTTTATGATTTATGTAGCGTACTACGATCTTTAGCATAGCGTTCCTTAATATAGAGCCATATTATTAGGAATGTTTTATTCTTTATTACACATTTACAACTTCGACTATTTTCAGACATATTGAATTGTAAACTGATGGAAAATTCTTTCTTGTATCAGATGCCTTATCAACGTGCACCACGAGCCACCCTAGAGAAACAACTAGAGCCTCAGTCAGCTCCGACCCAGGGTGCCATGAATGCTACAGAGGTTGCCACTATAGTTGCATAGGAAGTTAATGCACCATTAGCTATAGTTGCGCAGCAAGAACCACCCCAGGCACATGTTGTGACACAAGCTTAGATGCATGCATTCCCTTCTTCTTAGGAGGGAGTTAGATATGCCTTTCAGAAGGCACACCCTCCCGAGTTCCAGGGGAGTTCAGATGTGGTGGTTGCTAGACAATGGAAGAAAGACATACAGAGGCATTTGAGGATGTACGAGTGAATGGATGTTTAGAGGAATATTCTAGCTACATTTAAGCTAGTTGGGGAGGCATTACAGTGGTGAGAGTCCGTTACAACCCCGAAGGAGAGAGACAATATGCTAATATAGGAGTTCTGGTAACGGTTTGATCCTAAATTCTTCCCATCCACCATCCAGACAGAGATGAAGAGGAAATTATTAGATCTCACCCAGGAGGGGAGAACACTGGCTGAGTATGAGGAACAATTCACCAGGTTAGCTAACTTCATGGAAGGAAAGGTACCTACGGAGGAAAATAGGATACAATTATTTATGGATGGTCTTACCTGGAGATTCGATAATATTTGTTAGATAATACTACTTTGAAGACATATACTGAGGTGTTGAATGTTGCTCTATTATATTTCCAGGACCACCACTTCCATGTTATGGGGAACAAACGATAATGAGAGTCCATCCATCAGGGTAGGACTGGTGGTAGCAATGTTGGTAGGGCACAGTCGACTCAGGGTCAGTAGAGGCAGAGTGAGCAGGGTCCCCACCATGGGGAATGCTGCTAAGAGGTTCCGTTTAGGGGATTATGCAGAGCCAATAACGATTTCCTCAGGGGCAGGGTAGGGGTGGTAATGGATAGTAGGGTCAAGGCCAGTAGGGCCATAGGGGAGGTAATTTTATGGGCAGGTATTTCATTTGTGGAAAGACTCACCACAAGCGACATGATTGACCTGATAAGGGCAGGGTTCAGCAGTCGCAAGGAGCTCGCTAGGAGCCTCAGAGAACTATTTTCCCCGCCATCCTCCCATTACCAGCACCCGTACCAGCCTTACCTCAAGCACCAGCCATTCCAGTAGCCCCACCCCACTAGGGACAATTACACGTGTATCACGTCCACCAGGATGCATCTCCACAGGTTCCACCCGCGGTTGAGGATATGTTTCTTATTCATGGTACTTTAGATCTCATTTCATTTGACACTAGGGTTTCACACTCATTTATATCTACTAGATTTTCACGAGCCACGGGGTTAGTAGAGATGAAAGATAGTACAGTTACATGTGTCGACTCATCGCTGGGTAGCAGGATATTTATTTTCTTTATATGCCGAGGTGTGAGTATAAATATTGGGAGATTAGTTTTTCCTACTGATATACTTGTATTAGATATGTTAGAGTACGAGGCCATCATAGGCATGGATTAGCTAACTAAGTATAAGGTCATGATTGACTCCTATAGTAGGAGTATAGTGTTTGCAATCCCCATCCAAGAGATGTTCTTAGTGGAGATGCCTCGTCATGAGGGAGGATCTTCCACTCATTTGTACTATATAGAGGATGAGACCTCTCAAAGGGTGGTGATTTCCCATGATTTTATCCTAGTCGTATATGAGTTTTCAGATGTGTTTCATGGGATACCGGTATTTCCCCTAGTAAATAGATTGAGTTCGTCATTAATTGGCATCGGGCACTCGGCCAATAGCTAGTGCACCATATCGTATGGCTCCAATAGATATGTGGGAGCTAAGGGATCAGATTGAACAACTATTGGGATAAGGTTTTATACATTGTAGTACGTCGCCTTGGGGTACCCCAATACTATTTGTGAAGAAGAGATATGGGTATTTACGCTTGTGTGTGGATTATCGGGAGTTGAATAAGGTCATAATGCATAATAAGTATTCGTTGCCCCAAATCAATGACTTATTCGATCAGTTGAGAGGAGTCGCCTATTTCTCTAAGAAAGATTTGAGATCCAGTTATCACTAATTGCGCATCCAAGAGCAGGAAGTATCTAAGACTGCCTTCTTGACGAGATATGGGTCCTATGAATTTTGGGTTATGCCATTTGGGATAACCAATGCACTAGAGGTATTTATAGACTCGATGAATAGGGTGTTCAGATAGTTCTTGGATCAATCTGTTATCATATTCATTAATGACATTTTTATTTATTCCCAGATCGAGGAGGAACCTGTCGAGCATTTGCGTCGGGTCTTATAGACGCTGAGTGAACAAAAGTTGTATGCAAAGTTTGAAAAATGCGGGTTTTTACTATGTGGGGTACAAATTTTAAGGCACATCGTTTCTAAGTTTGGGATATAAGTGGACCCGAGTAAGGTGTCAACGGTGAGGGAGTGGGGATAACCCATGACACCGACGGAGGTGCGAAGTTTCTTGGGGTTAATTGGGTACTACAGACGGTTTATTAGGGGATTCTTGAAGATTGCGAGTCCATTGACTAATTTAACTCGCAAAGGTGTACCATTTGTTTGGGATGACGCTTGTGAGTTGGATTTTGATGAGTTAAAGAAAAAGTTAATTTCAGCACCCGTACTATCACTTCCCAGGGCAGGAGTAGAGTATTTTTTTTTTCACTAATGTATCCCTATAGGGACTTTGGTGTATGCTACAATAGGAGGGTCAGGATATAGCGTATGGTTCTCGCAAGATTAAGAAACATGAGAGGAATTACCCCACCCACGACTTGGAGTTAGAGGCAGTCATGTTTGCGTTGCGGATTTGAAGACACAATTTTCTAGGAGAGAGATTTTGCATGTTCACATATCATAATTCATTGCAGTACTTGTTCACTCAAAGATAGATGAATATACGTCAGCGCAGGTGGCTTGAATTTGTGAAAGATTACTAGTTTGACATCCAATATCACCCGAGAAAGGCTAACGTGGTGGCAGACACATTGAGCCACAAGCCAGTATGGATATAGGTGAAGTTTGGAAGATAAAATTGAAAGAGATGGGACATCAGGATTCCATTGCCCGATCATTCATGTCAGTCATGACCATCATCCCGAGATTGTCATGAGGATGGTACATGCACATGCAGTAGATTGTTCTTATTATGAGTGGATCATATATCTTTTAGCCGGAGGAGCAGAGTCGTATTCCTTGAGTTCGGAGGGAGGTTTATGATTCAATAAGATAATGGTTATCCTAGAGGGGAGGAATTACAGCACGCAGTGATGGCAGAGTAACACATGTCCCGGTTTCCGGTACAAACTGGAGGGGATAAAATGTACCAACACATGAGATGGCAGTACTGGTGGAGTGACATGAAGAGAGACATCGTAGAGTTTGTGTCGAGGTGTAATACTTATCCATTAGTGAAAGTGAACCATCAGAAATTGACAGGGGTTCTACAGCCGTTAGATATCCAAATGTATAAATGGGATAGAATTTCCATAGATTTTATTACTGGGTTGCCTACTTCACAACGAGGTCGCAATTCCATATGGGTGATAGTGGATTGGTTGACTAAGGTATCTCACTTCCTGCGAGTTCGTACTGATTATATTATGGGACAGTATTCCCATATTTTCATTGCTAAGATAGTGAGATTGCATGAGGTGCCATTAGATATTATTTCCAATAGGGAAAAGATTTTTGTGTATCGATTCTGGGAGAGTTTCTACGAGGCTATGGGTAATGAGTTGCGGTTGTGTACGACTTATCACCCATAGATGGATGGGCAGATGGAGAGGACTAATCAGATGTTGGAAGATATGTTACGAATGTGTATCCTTTATTTTAGGGGAGGTTAGGAACAATCTCTTCCAATGGTGAAGTTCGCGTATAATACTCCTACAAGTTAAGGATTGGCATGTCACCATTTAAGGTGTTGTATGGTAGACCTTGTCATTTTCTCGCTTGTTGGTTGGAGGTGGGGGACAACAAGATTCTTAGACCGGAGATGATTCAAGATATATTGGCTAAAAATGAGTTGATTCGGAGTTGTATACGGATAGCCTAGGGCCGACAAAAGAGTTATGCGGATGCTAAGTGTTACTTCCTGGAGTTTAATGTGGGAGGTCAGGTGCTACTATGAAGGGGATAATGAGGTTAGAGAATAAAGGGAAGTTGTCACCGAGGTATGTGGGGTCCTTCCCTATCATTGAGCAGATTGCTCTACTTGCATACAAACTTGGGTTGTCGGAGCACTTGCATCGGATTCATGATGTAATTCATATTTCTTCACTGATGCAATATCTATGGCATGAGTTTGATCATACGTACATTTCTTTAGAGGACATATATTTGCAGCCTGATATTTCATATAAGGAGAGGCCGGTTGCTATCTCAGAACATAGCGAGAGGAGATTGAGGTCGAAGGTAGTTCCACTCGTACAGGTTGAGTGGGGGCATCATAATGCCGACAAGTCCACTTGGAAGCCGGAGGATGAGATGAGAAAAAAGTATCCAGAGTTATTCATACTAGGTATATCCTTTTTCCGAATTTTTGGACAAAATTTCATTATTAGGGGGAAGTATGTAATACCTTGTAATTTTATTGATCTTTATATTAGGAATTAATTCGAATTAATTTAATTTATATTTAGTAATTAATCCGATAAAATAAATATTAATTAGCGAGATAACGGTTAATATTTATTCAGTAAATGATTAATAATAATAATGATAAGGAAGTATTATAATTGTCTTGAGTGAGAAATACGACAATTAAGATAAATTTAGTTGGGACGCGCATGTCAGTTGTGTCAGGACTTAATTTGGGAAATAAAATATAGTTTCGCACGAGAAGGGTTTAAGAATTATAATCAATTTAGTAGGCTAATTTTGGTTTGAGGTTGGTTGCACGAGAAGGGTTTAATAATAATAATCGATTTAGCTTAATGGGTAATTAAAGATTATTCGGATATTGATTTCTTATGATGGGAAATTAGGGGAATGTAGGACCAAGACTAGTAGGCCTTGAGTGGGATTGTCTACTGAATTTACTGAAGGGACACTAGGCAACCATTTGAGATTGAGAATCACTCGAGAATTTACTATGACAAGTATTAGGTTATGTAGAATATTCGAGAGATACTATACTATGGGGAATATGATATTGGTTATGTGTATACATATGATGACATTACATATATATATATATATGGGTGGTGTGTATACCTATTGTTGGATTTATTTGTGTAATCAAACCTAGGCTACTTGTTATCTCGGGAGCTTTCTCATCGTGGATAGTTTTATTCTGCTGAACCCATTTGGGGGGGATATTGACTTGTACCTTAGGATATAGAACATAGGGATTGAGCAAACACTTTTGTGAATGAGGGTGTGATTGGTCATTTGGGTGTGTTAGGTATGAGCGTATCGCAAAGGCTTAGATCGTTATTTGCCTCCAATATTGTGTAATTTTATTTATGGTTCGAGCGAAACTATCCGAGCCAGTGTCCTTATATAGTATGTGATGTACCGAGACTTGAATGCAGAGAATGTCAACACCATAGCTCTCCACCTAGGGGTGTTTATATGTATATATGATAATAGTGATGTATTTATGTTTGTGTGATTGATTATTCTACGAGCATGTTAGTAGATAAGATAGATTGTGATATCTAAATTATTAAAGTGTATGAGAACTAAATCAATAATTGATAGAGAGTGACATCTAAATTGACCAAAGTATAAGAGAACTATAGCATTTTAGTTGAGATTCCTATTGAGTATAAAGAAATGGGAAAATGCAATAATGTATTGTATGGGCAATATAGGTGGGCATTATAGTTGATTAGATGTAAATATATGTAAGCCAGACTAGTTAGACGGGTAGAATAACTAGGTGGGTTAGAGTCGTACGTTAGGCGTGCACATTAGTTGAGGGGTGAGAATTTCAAGTGAAGGCATGCGATACTAACATATTTTTAATGTCTTATCTTTTGGCATCTTAAACACTTAGTAAAAAATTTCAAACTATTTTACTTGGGCTCTGAACCGTTTCAAATATTTTGGGTAAAAACCATTTTAGGTGCCCAACCATAGGGACGCCAAGCGTAGGAGTTCCTACATTTGACGTGTTGTAGGTGCTGTGGAAGTTGCAGGACCTTGCTATTAGACACCTCCATTTTTATTCAGTTCATATCTATCTTCATTTATCTCAGTCGAGCATGTCGTCCAATCATAGATGGATTACTATTTTTAGAGACTTTATATTTCCGTTTATCTCCAGTAATTTAGACGTTACTCATGGATGACTGTATTTATTTTTTCTCTAGAGTTTTATTCCAGTCTCAGTTATTTACTTATGTCATTATTGTATTATTCATTTTTATGTGCATGGAAATGATGAATGATATATTTCTTCCGATATATTTATTGCATGATAATAAGTAAGATTAAAATTTTGACATCGAGCTATTAGGATATTAGTAATTAATTTGAAATTCGACAGTGATTCTAAGAATGGTACCATTAATGATTCATGTTTAATTTAATAATGGACTGATCACCCAGGATTAGAATAGGCGGGTGTCACACCTATAAGCCTAGAGGATGCTTTGCAGTTCATTGATGCAGTTCTCCTTGGCATCTTCCAATATTTTCTTTATTCCATCGAGCAGTGTTTTGTTCGTCACCTCTTTTAGCCCATTGCATTGAGGCTGTCTAGGAGTACGATGAAATTTTTTGATTTTGGATGGGATACAATAATCTTCAAATTATTGCTTGTAAAATTGCAATCTATGATCAATGATGAGGGTAGATGGCATACTATACCGCCAAATCATGTTTTTCCATATGAACTCAAAGACCTTCCCATAAGGCATGTCCACTATAGGTTTAGCTTCCACCCACTTGGTGAAGTAATCTATAACAACGACTAGATATTTCGACCTTCCTATCATATTTGCAAAGGGTCGACCAAGTCAATTCCCCATATAGCAAAAGGCAATGGGGATGTGATCAGCGTGAGCATACCTCCGGGTTTTCTTTGAATAGTATAGTATCTTTTGCATTTTTTCGATTCCTAACATAAGTAGCACAATATTCTTTCATTACGGTCCAATAATAACCCAGTGTGGCTATTCCTCGAACTAACGATCTGCTAGCCGAATAAGCTCCACAACATCCTTCATGTATTTATTTAATTAGATTTGGTACCTCGATTGGATAGACACATTTGAACAATGAAATGATGGATCCACTTTTATATAAGATTCCTCCTTCCATAACATATTGGACAACTTTGTATCTTAATTTCCTGGCTTCCTTTGGGTCGACCAATTTGTTGCCCTTCTTAATTTATTTCTTTATGGGATCCATCTATAAGGGGATTAGATCTAGTGTAATCACATTGAGGCTCTCATAGTCAATACTCAAATACGTGAGGATTTCTACTTGTATGATTATTCTCAACTCAATTTTGGACGTGGAAGAAAGCCAAGCAAGTGTGTTTGCTAGGGAATTATCAATCCTTGGAATTATAATTACTTTAACAACTAGAAATTTAGATTTCCTATCTTGTGCCTTGGCCAAGTACATTGTCATGAAATCTCCTTTGGATTCGTAGACTCCTAGAATCTGGTTTACAATCAGTTGGGAGGCATTGTATGCCTTTATCCGCTCGGCGCTAAGAGAGAGTGCTAATTCAAACCCAGGCATTAATGCACTGTATTCTGTTTCACTATTCGAACATTTGAGCTGGAACCTAAGTGCATATTCCACGTCTATGTCATCTGGAGTGTGCATTACCAACCCATCTCCACTTTCAGAGGCACATGATGATCCATCCACACACATTTTCCAAATCGATGGTTGTTCTTTGAAATCCCCTTCCACCAGGCTCACATAGTTAAATATCTTTTAACTTTGCTTAAGGTAATGGGTTGCCTCTTCTCGCTTAGCTGATGTCTCTGGTATATCTTCCGCTTGCTTTATACCCATCATGGATCTATCTTTCTAAGAAGTACACTCGGGTGATTAAACTTTTGAGCTCTCTTCTATAAAAGTTTTCTCAACCGGATTCGCTACTAAGCCCTCTTACGTAGAAGTTTACTCAACAGGTTTTTCTTCATAAGTGAACTCTTCTATAAAATCTTCCACTCGTTGGCCTTTTACTATAACAACCCAATTTTTAATTTATTATTAAATATTTAAGCGAGTTAATTATTACTCGAAATGACATTGTTCTTTTATTTTTATATCAAATTCCAAGTCAAAAAAGAAAATATATATAACATTTTATGTCACACTCCATTAAACTATTAAGTACCGAGTATAAAATTGTTCCGACAATTATTACACGTATTAGTATTGTGTAGGTTTCGAATATTTTACTCACTTTAAACTAAAAATTCAAATTTATTCTCAACCCCAAAATAGAACTTTTTGTGTGTTAATACTTATACTAGAACTAATGGGTCTAAAGTTTAAATCTTAAACTTTAAAAATATTTAGGGGATGAAATTTGGAATAACAAAAAGTAGGGAAAATATCTAAGATATTTTCCTCACCTAAACCACCCTATCTCATTTCGAATAGATATACCACGCCTGTTACTTTTTAAACCCAAACCAACATTATCCTACAAAAGAAAATCTCGCGAACAGGTAAAAAAACCAAGAAGAACAAAAATTAGAAGCCATATTCTTAAAAAAAAAAAAAATCTTTCTTCTAGGAAACCCACAAAATAGGAACAAGCACATAAAAAAAAAGCATAAAACCGAATTAAAACCTTGGAAACCAAAACCTATGAACAAGGTACCAACCAAAAAAGAATAAACCCAAGATGGAACCAATCTTTTTCCTCCTTCCAAACGACCACGGAAGTTGTTAATTTCAAAAAACCAAAAAAATTTCTTACATTACTTAATGCATTTTAGTGTGAACCAAAATATTCATCCACTACTTCAAAAATATTATTTTATTACATTTTTCTAGAAGTTATTAAAATAAATTGAATCACTTTGCAAAAATTGAAAATCGGATCTCACCGAAAATTGTGTATAATATTAAAACACTACCTGAATATCCAAGTTAATTTAATTCAATTTAGAATCAAGCTACGAATAGAGAAATCTATTGTCACCATACGAAAATAAAAAATATTCTCAATACATATAAATGTAATACCCCGTATTTTCATGACTTTTAAATTTGGGGGATTTATTAAATTTAATTATAGATATTAATTTAATATTAATTCGAAAATCATTTAAATATTTACTAGCATGATGAAAGTTAGTAATTATTGGAATTTTGTTGTAAATTACTCTATGGGTAAAGTAAGATGTATAATTAAATTTAGTAAAATTATCACGAGAATCTAATTTGATAATTTTGAAAATTTTATCGGGACGCGCCTGTGTCGTGCCGGGATTAAATTTGAACTATTAAAAGTGAATGAATTATAAGTCACCTGTATGGTCATTTTGAGTGCGACATTGTGTCCAGAAGGGTCGAGATATTCAAAATAATATACCCGGGAGTTTAGTTTGGGTCTCGAGACATTTTTAGTCCTAATTAACATCCCGTGAGGGCGTTTTAGACATTTTTTATTTTTAGGCATGGAAACTCACGAATTTTCTAAGGAAATATCAGATGATAGGATTTGTATTCTAGGGTTAGAATGATCAAAAACTAAGGACGTCCATTGGAGAGGAAGAGGAGAAGCTTTCCATGGAGTTCTAGGCCAAGAACTCTACCGTTTGCACCGCCGTCACCGCCAAATTGTAGATCACGTGACGAGGATCATAACAACACCCATTTCTTCCACAAATCAGAAACAAAGATTTCCAGGCAAGTATCTATCTTGCTTTATTTTAGTTAATGCTTCAATTATATTAGCCTAGGGTGGATTAGAACTAGTTTTTGTGAAAGAAAATCATATTGGAGACTAGAATTTACATGTGGTAGAGGTAAAAATCGTATTCTGGAAATCTAATTCATATGTAGAGGTTGAACCACGAATTTGCATTGAGTTAGGAGTATGAAATCTGGAAAAAGAATGGCAAGAACTAAGTTAAAGATGATATTAGGGTTCTTGATATTTATATGGATTTTGGCCCCTTTAATTTGTTATACTTGATGAAACTCGCATGTGTTACATAGGACATTATCTATATAGGTATATAACTCTTGTAGTATCAATTGTTGGGAGTTTGAGAGTGAAAAAGGATGATTTGGATGATTTTGGAATAGGATTTTCGTAACTGTTAATTCTGCAGTTTCTCCATAACTGCTTGAGCATCGATCGATCGATGGATCGATCGATCGAGCCCCTGCCATCAATCGATCGACCCCTCCTGGAAAACTCATATTCCCTTTTTTAAATAGTTCATTCCAATGTAAATGAATAGAAATCCTTGGACATTATTGTTAGAACATTTTGCGATATTAAGAAGACTAGTAGGACTTTATAAAAAGGGAACCTTTAATGTAAGACGAGATTAACATTAACGGAAGTGTTTTATACTCAAGGAATAATAGGAACGTGTATCTAAAGGGTGAAGCTCGTAAGGAAGTTACGTCGTAAAATAAAAGAGTACCTCCTGAAATTACACTTAGGGAGATAGGATATTATGAGTGATACAAAGTAAGTTTGGAATAATCCCATAAATAAGAATAAAAGAGACGGGCCATTATACATGATAATCTAGTAATGTGTACTAAGAATAAATATCATAAGTATGGGTCATGGGTGTACCTAATTTAGAAATGGTAATGGTAGTATATATATGTGTGACTGTGTTTGTGCATCTATTTTATACGTGTGAAAATCATGCCCGTGCTACTTGCTATCTCTGAGGTTACCGCGTCGGGACAGTCTTATCTCGATGGGACCTTTATGGGGGATATTGACTTGTACCATAGAACATAAAAATCCTTGGTACATGCTATCTGATCGATATTCAGATGGTCCTAAGAGACGTGAGGGTATGTGCTGACCTCTGAGTGACTTGGAACTATGCTTCGCCTCAATTTGTATGTGTTTTGTGTTAATACAGTTCGAGAGTGATTCCAAACTAGTATTTCCCATAGTACGAGTGATATGGGGACTTGATAGCAGAGTATGCCGTCACTATAAATTTATGTGGGGTGCCGATAGTGTATATATATATATTATGAGATTGGTTGATATATATATACACAGAATTGAAATTGGGAAACTTTCTACTGTGATTAAAAGTAGTTGAGTAATGAATAAATACTCTGAATTTATAAGTGGTTGAAAAGTTTGAGATGATACTGAAAAACTTTATAATAAAATGAGATTCTTATGAAAAATTTACTCTCGGAAATTAATTATCTTAGTCCTAGAATTTGTTGGCATGAAACCTTATAAGGAATTTAAGATAAGTTTAACATGTGGGGATTATTAGTGCGGTAGGTGTGAACTTTAGAAGAGAGGTGAGAATTTCTCAAGAGAGTGTCGCATACTAATATGATTGTTGCATTAATCGGTAGGCATTTTAAATACTTGCTAAACCAAATTTGAAACTGTTTTCCAATCGGGCTCTGACCCGTTTCCTATTTTCTCTTCTCTCTTGTATATATATATGTATATATTACAGCTGCCCAGCCACATGGGCGTCATGGTTAGGATTCTTTGGAAGGAATGTGCTGCAGCTTAGGTGGGAGTTGTAGACCTTTTGCTTAGACGACCTCATTATCAATTCCACTTCAAATTCTATTTTATCCAGTTGGGCATGTGTTTCCCTTTTTCCTTATTCAGTTGGTTTTGTCAGAGATTGTGATTCATTTACTTTCAGTATTTCTACTTTGGGATTTTTTACTGTCAGGATGTTTTCCTTCGAAATTTTAAAGTTGGAACTAGTTATTTGAATGCTTAAATTTCTTGGATTATCTTTTCCAGTCTAGTTATTGTGTGACTCTTAAACTATGAATTATGAAAGGTTTTTATTATTGCATTTAAATTAAATATGGAATTAATGTTTTAAAAGAAAAAAATTATTTTGTCACTTAGCTTAATTATTTAGGGTGTTTAATTGGAAAAGTTATTTTGCGACAGTGATGCTAAGAATGAACCAACCGTCACCTTGGTTATAAAATAATAAATGACTGATCATCCAGTCTTTAATTAGGCGGGGTGTCACAATAAAGTAGTGAAATGTTTATTTGTGATTTCCTTAGTAACATTTGTATTAAAAATCACGGCTAAACATGACAAGTAACAAAGAACCAGTCAAGCTAAGCTCCAATTCCTTGTAGGTTTTTGCTTTATCAATATTAATTTTAGCGTACTTGATGTAACTGCTATTGATATCAAATTGTGATAGCCATAAGTTATTCTTAGTATGTATATGTTATGATACTGTCATGCTACGTATGTTCTTAAATGTTATTTATAACTTCATACGGATCATCTGGATCAATTTCAACCCTTTTCATCTTTTAACTGAATTCATGAGGTTATTTTTAGTGATTGAATGAGTTTACCCAGACACCTATGTGTTAATCATTATAAGCATTAGTATTAACTAGGGAGTAGACTACTACGTTATCACATGGAATTTTTCTATTGGCCTAAGGTCTTAGATATTTAAGAGTCGGGATTTATCACTACATACTTATGAGTGCCACTCTAGTTCGTATTCCTAGTTATTTATTTTTCCCCAAAGGTTTTGGGTTGACATTATGACTTTATTATACTGATCATGCTTAATTAGTTCTACACCAATTAGTGAACTGGTAAGTATGGGAGTATCAGTTTAAAACTCTTTGACTTTATTTATGAGAATTATTATTTATGTTTTAGTTGACAAATAGGTAAATCCATACACAATCAAACCTCTCTCTATATATTTGTTATAAAACTAGTTAAAATCAACTCAATAACTTTTCTTATTCCTTTCATTCCAGTTATTTTGAACATCTAGCAATAAGTAATAATGAAAGCTTCAGGAGTCACTTGATACATACAGACAATCAGAGATCTTATTAAAAAGAATGAAACATAGACTAAAACGAAAAATACTATATAGAAATGAGTTTTAAAATACAGTTTTAAAAAATTTGAGCATAAATGAATCTCTCAGTTAGTTAAGCATTTATGGCTTATTTATGGTTTAGCATTGTTTTAACATAAAACTCGCATGCGATAAATCAAGATGTGACAAGTTAATATCAGAAATCTCTAGGTTTAGTTCGTATATGTGGCACAGGAGTTGATCTAATGATTAGGACAGATGCTCAAATCGTAAGGATAGCGAGGATAATATGTTTAGACAAGAGTTAAGAAAAATCGATCTCCAAGGTATATGAAGGATATATGGGATATTAGGACTTTTCTTAAGGAAATATTTTAAGGATCTACGTAGTAGTTTATAAGGTTAAGGTATTTATATTGGGATTATGGGAATAAATTCATGAACTACAATTTTGAGATATGCGATTAAATAAAATATTCGTACTTTACGTGGTCCATATAATCATCAAGACTATTTAGGATTATCACGAAACGATTAAGGATATAGAGGCATACTAAGAAAGTTATCTTCGGAAGGGATTGCATACAATATACTCCACAAGTCTTTACTTAAACCACGACTCTTTTGTCTAAACTATCCAATTGATACTCTCCTTGAGAATAATTTACTTCATTTGCAATTTCAAAAGTTTCATCTTTAAAAGTTATCACACTTCTCTATTGATCTTTTTATTATCATCTTTCGCATTGTACTCTTATCATATTATATACTATTCCCACTAGATTACGAGAAGAAATTACTTAAGTTAGAATTGTACCTGAATAGGATTAGATGGGAAAACGATTAAGAGAATTCCATAATGAGATTTTTTACAAAAAATAACAGGGGCATTAGAAATGTTAAGTTAAATCATTCTACTCTTTAGAACGCAATGATATTACTTACTGGATCCTATCCCTCAACTAAAATTTTCCCAAATACTACACGAATTTGGTTATGAATTCCGATCAATTAACCAATAGCATATACCTTATAACCACTGTTAATTACTCTTCAAATTCACCATGATTTAGGATATCACCGAAAATTCAATATCACTAGAAACATTATGAATTCTATAGTAAAACGTGATTTCTTACCCATAAACAAATAGAATAGTGGGGATCAAATGAAACCTTACATAATCGTTATATATGACCTTCATACAACAAATGTGTTTCCCTTATAAGCCATTTTTTAAAAGAAACCGCATTTAAAAATCCAAATAATCTTGTTAATGAGTAGCATGGTAGGTGATTCTTATTCAATATTATTTCACGCAATGCTTTTGATTATGATAATTATTCATATCTCTATGTTATAGACCTAATTATTTTATCTAATTTGTGAACTCATTTGTGTAGTTCAGAATACGTGACACTTGATTCGATTTTTAAAACTCTATGTTGATTATTGATCCAATGATATCAATTTAATCTGATTTCATTGAACTTGTTCTATTATAGCATACATTATTACTAGGGAATCGACTATCGATATACCCACAGAAGTTTATTTGGCCTGTACGACTTAGGGTATTGAATCACAAGTTTATGCTTACTATATGGATGCCTCTTGTGGCTCAGCATTGTTAATTTATCCCCAAAGGTTTTGGATTTATTTGATATTTGTATGGCTATTAAGTCTAATCCTCTTTAACAGATAATTATCAGTTATCTTATTATAAAAACCATCCACAAGCTTAAACATTCTAAACTTGATATTTCTAATTTTAGCAATATCACCATATTGATTATTACACACTGTTCAGATAAAGTACTAAATCCAATTTCTTATATTTATTCGATTCTATCGAAATTTTTTTCTGAAATAAGTAGGTTGTTGATCTTAATCAACGAGACCTTTATACCATATCGTGCCTTATCCGAAACCCTTAGCCTCATAATACTCATTTTTTTCCTTATTAAGATACTAATAATCATCAAGGAATTACTAGTTAATAACAAATCGATTTATATATACTTACCCGATCTCATATTTTAATTATAAAGAACGCCAGGACCACATTCGACAACATATCTCTTTGTAAATAAAACTCTCCTGGAAACTTAGATTTTCGATACTTCATACTAATTTTACATTAGCTTGTTCCTGATTCAATGTATTTCATTTTTTTTTAAAACGTGTAAGATCATTCTAATGGTCGAAATCTTATTAAGAATTTAAATAGATCGTCTATTAATTTTTAAACTCTATTATAATTATATCTACGATTTATCCTGATACAATTCTTCAATCATCAACTATCAACTATCAACTAAATTCTAAATCATCAAAATTGAAATTTGATAAGACTTTCTTTATAAGTTGGGTATCGTAACAATTCACATTGAGAGAAATCAAAGAAGTTAACCATCAATTCAAACTCCATCCCAATTACTTATATCAACCCTATTACGAGTTTTTCATATATCCAGTTAGTACTATTTAAGAGTAATTCTTATTTTTCACATATATGTTATCTCTTGCATAAATATAGGAAACCCTAGTCTTCTATTATTTTTTACTTTTATTTATTTACCAACTACTAGGATTGGTAGTAAGGTTGTTAACATGAACAATTCAATATTTAATTTGAGTGAAATAATAAATGCACATGGGAGCTCAAATTACGTCAAATATTGGAATGAGGACATGATGTTTTAGATTATACAAACCACTCCAAATCAATAATTCATATTGAACATCATTACGACATAACAATATCCTACCTTTATTACCCATATTATTTTCTAGTAAGCCTCCAAACATTATTAACTACGACTTTATAAACATCAATATTTAAATTCAATAAATCATTTACGTTTTATATACTCTTATAAACATACCTCCAATGGTTGTATCAACATTTTAAGTAATATAGATGTTAGTTACCTCATTCACATAGGAATATAAGTATATTTATATCTGAAACCGCCCTTTATTTTCATTAGTACACCTTAAACTACGTGAACCTTAACCATCTATCATGTCCAAGTTATCCAAACTTAGAGGAAATATCTAGAGTAGAAGAAATGTACTTCAAAGAATCCTTTTACCTTTCCATATCTAGGTTAGATTCCTTGAAATTAATTTTGCTTTTTTCCACCTCACACCTGTTATGATATTTAGTAAAACCAAGAAAATCGGAGAACCAATTCAATCAACAAGGCTATTTTAAATACTTAAAAACTATTAGACGTTACCTTTTGTCCTAACATATTAGCTCAATAATTGTCAAAACCTATGTATGCATTATTTTGATATTTAGGAAGTTAATCAAACATCACATCAATATACCAAATATGTTTCCCTCAGTATCTAAAATTCATAAATGAACCTCTTGCGACACCCCGCCTATTTTAATCTCGATTGATCAATCATTTATCAAAATAAAACAAGATTTCTCATAATGGATCATTCTCAACATCATTGTGGAAAACAAATTTAATTAATAAGAACCTATTAGGCCCGGTGTCAACTTTTAAACTTGTTATTCTTGTATACTAAAACACATAATAAATCCATCCACACAATTTATATAAACATTAAATGAATAAAGTAATAACCGATAACTCTCAGTAAAACATCAATACAACCATATTGAATATGCATAAACGAAAATGAGAAAAATAAAATAAATGATAACAGCTAGGAAACATGCCTGAATATTTTAACAGTACCTCCTATCTAGATCACAAGTATAGAAGCATCTAAAAAATCCTTGGTAGCATCCACAGCTGTTGAAACATCGTCTGACTCGAAGGAATAATATCATCCAGGCATCCCTATATCAGGACACCTATGAGGTTTTTTTAATTTGAAAGTGGGTCAGAGCCCAATTCGTTTTGAAAATATTTAGCAAGTGTTTAAAATACTTTAATATTTAAAATATGATATTATCCATTTTTAAACCGGTGTCTCACTCACATGAGATACCCCTCACCTCTCATCTAATAATGCACACCTAACGCATGGATTTTAAACACCCTAATTTCCCCACCTAGCCTAACTATCATTTCCCAAAACCTCTAAGTCACCATACTCTATCTCAGACCCTGTGTATATAATATTCTAAGCTTCTGCACGATCTTATACATTATAAATTCTCATTTATAATTTTATCCGTTCATTTTGAATAACTTTCACTAGTTATAATACACTATTCGTGTTTTAGTGTTATTAGTCATGTATACAATATTCTCATCTATATATACATATCTCACATTTTATTCCTAATTTTATTCTCCTGATTGAACCAGAAATCATTTCGCATCTCATTCTTTATATATATATAATTCACTATACACAAACTATATCCATACTTATATATCACATACTATATAAGTATAATAACCATCCCTCAGAGCTATAACTCAATGAATGCAGTCTCTAGAATGTTATCATCTTCGAGGGAATACACACATCATCCTGGGTATCACCGGTGGGAATCTCACATTGACCTGATAAAAACATAACACAAGCGTATGGGAAGCGGTCATGCCTAAGACGTCTCACCCATGATAAAAGCCACACTGCATAAATAAATGGATGCTATGACATGGGGACTATACTCACCCTGCTCCTCAAACTAGGGGATTCACCCACATCGCGCAACATCCCATGATATCACTAGAGGTGTATGCTTCACACAAATATATCATTCACACACAAATATATTTATAATCAAATCATCTATATATACTGTCTTTATATATATATATATATATATATATATATATATATATATATATATATATATATATAATAAAGGAGGAGGGGTTTTTTACTATTCATGCCACATCATATAAGTTTGTATATAAAACCTATATAAACAGAATTTGTATCTATATAATAAAAGATTTGCACGAACAAGGCTCGAGGTCACTATCTAACAGTTTTGAATGCTTCGTGTTTTGAAATGGTTCTTTGGTAAAAGAGATCATTTACACGCACAAGGCTCGAGGCCATGTTTTGTTTTTTACACAGCCCAAGGCTCGAGAGAAAGGACATCTCAATCTTAAAAATCTCTTTTCTTCCATAAACCAAAGGTCTATGTTGCAACGAATTTTTCTCTCTCCCCAAAAATTTGTTCCTTTCCAGTTTGCATCTCTGATCAAGTTTCATTTATGTTGTGAGGATTTTCTTCAGGTATGGGATTTATATTCGTGTAGATAATTGGTTACTTACTTATATTTTTATATTCATATGTAAATAATTGGGATTTATATTCATTTATGTTATGTTCATGTGTTTGGTTTCAGATCTGAAGTTACTTTATTGAAGCTGAAATGGGTATGGTATATGTGGGTTGCGATTTTCATGGCTTTCAACTACAGGAGTTGTATGTTCATTCATCCGTGACTTGCTCTCAACATACACTTAAAAAAGTTTCAAACCCTATGATTTCCTTTTGGGTTTGAAAAACATTTGATTTTCTTTTAGTTCGAGGTTTGAAGAGTGCGTGTGGGCTAGGTGAAGGAGTGTAGGTGAAGGAGGTGACGAGATCTGTCGGATCCATCTTCGTCACCGCTGATCGATCTCCGTCACATCATAGGTGAAGGAGATACGTTACGTGGTGGGTATACGTTTTTCTTTCTCTCTCTAAATATTTTTCTGATTTTAAAATAATTTTTTGGTGGTTATCACTCTAAATCTAAGAAGAAATCGTTGAAAAGTTGTTCATTTCTTTTGAGGATGAATTTCAAGATAGTTGCATTACTAACTAGAATTTCAAGATGAATTTCAAGATACCTTTTTTATTTCTTTATGACCTACGTTCTTACTTTGTTTCAGGGGAGGTTCAATTTCTGTGTTTTCTTTCAATTTCTGTGTTTCGAAAATGAGTTCTGGGTTTCAAAAATGGTTTATTTTTTAGATCTAACTGCAACCGAAGTTCCGAGTTTTTAGTTATGTGTTTGCTACAATTTGTAAGTTTCGGGATTTTTTGTTCTGTGCATAGGAAATGAGGATTTGTGTTTCTGATTTTTTTAATCTTTGCAGGGGGTTGAGCTCAATTATTACTGGTTCGTCTCTCTTTATGTTTGTTTCAAACCTTTCTTTTGTTTTTTTATTTGCAAGGTGGTGGTGTAGGAAAAGAAAAGGATCCAAATAATGATGTAATCAGGTTTTGCCACATCATATAACTTTGGATATTTTAGAGGAGGAGCGGTTTTGTATCTATCTATGTATCTTACTTTCAGTTTTTAAAAAATTTGGGAGCCTTTGAGGTTTCTTCAAAATAAGGTGTACAACACGTTAGAGTACAATAAGCAAAGAGAGGACATACAAAGCACAAGGCTCAAGGAAACAAGAAGGTCCCCTCTCTTTGAAAAAAAGGTCCCTCTTTTGGGTCTGTCAAAATGATTTCGATTTATTTAAATAGTTTTGGTATTGATTGGATTTATAGGTTTAGTGTATGGTCATGCATGTAAAAGTTCAGATCAGGGGAGATGGTTCCCATTTTTTATTTTTTGGGGGTTTTAACCTTTTGGTTTTTAACTTTTGGGGTTTTACGGTGTAGGTTTTTTGGTTATAGATCTATGGATTTGCTTGGAGATCTATTTTATTGGTTTTGTTTGACTTTTCTTTTGCTCATTAAATGTTACGAACCCCTCCTCCTTGAAATGAAGCAGAAATGTAAAGTAACGTTACGAGGATGCAAAATGGGAAATATAAACCCACAATCATACCGTTTCTCATCTCAAACTGCTCTCTACTCCAAAATACCGTACCATTTGATGCTTTGATCGTGTACCCAAATATGAAAATTTGAATGTAATAACCCTTTCTTATGAGAACATATTTTATATTAATTACTAAGTATGGTGATTAGATATAAATGTTGGATTATGAATTGAGTACTAATTTCATGAAGAAAGTTAATATTCACTATGAGTTTGCACATGCATTGTAGCTATGGGTGAGTATTGCCATGTTATGTTTTATTATATCATTCGAATTAAAATGATATTTGGCTTAATAATGAGACCGAAACTTAAATTGAATTATAAAATGTCCAAATCATAATTTGGAGGCTGTAGTTGAATCCGGAACGTTCGAGATAGTCAAATAATGTACCATATTGTATTTTGAGGTTTTGGGGAATTTTTGACTGCTTATGCCTTAAATATGCATTTGCGTATTATTTTATCGCACTATTGGTTAATTAAGTGGGACTTTTGTCTTAATCCACGACTTAGTCTCACTACGTCTTCTAATTGCCCTAATTTCACTGCTAAGCCTAGAGAGAACTTGAGAGAGGAAGAGAAAGAGGTTGAAGATTGAGAGGGATTCTTGCCTTTATACCAAGAAGACCTGTAATTTCTGAATCAAGGCAAGTTTCTACTTGCTATTTATGGTTTAAGATAGATGATTTGTATGATAATGGTGTATTAACTCTAATTTAATTAGTTTAGGGTTCTCTTTATGTATTTGTGGGTGTTGATCAATTCAAATATGATTGGGATGATGAATGAGGTTTAAGGTGGTCACTAGTAGTGTGGATGATCTATTGGTGATGATAAATGAGTTTGGTTTGAGGAAATTTGAGTTGGGGTAGAAATTGGAGTCCAAGACTCCATAGCCATTCTTGGCAAAATCGCAGGCCCGAATCGATTTGGCCCTCTGGGCGAATCGATTCGCTTAGGTCCAGTGCTCAGGTCTTATGAACCGAACCGATTCGGCTTTGTCCGAATCGATTCGGCAGCTATGCAGAAACCCAGTTTTCCTGGGCGAATCGATTCGGCCCTAGGGGCGAATCGATTCGGCAAATGAAGAATCCCATATCTCCTGGTCGAATCGATTCGGTTAGGCCCCGAATCGATTCGGAAACCCTGCATTTTTTCAAATTTCCTTTTTAAATTGTAAACCCTTTCCTTTAGGATTAGTGAGTAGGGGCCTTCTTAAATGAAGTAAACCTACGACTTTAGAGTATTAGTTGAGTTTGGTCGATACCCTAGACTTGAAGGGGTTCATCTAGGGTTTATTTCAAGGGGAGAATTTAAAGAAATGTTCAGGCATTTCTTTTACGTATTTTTCTATATAAGGTTAGGAGATCTTAAATCCAACTTTGGAGACTTTAGGAGTCAATGTGCACTAGATCTTGATTGATGGTTTGGGATAAAGTCCAAAAAGGTACAATTGGGAGAAATAACTTGGGAGTTAAATATTCTTCGAGGTTATTAGGATGATGTGAATTCTATAATCATAATGCATTTGGTAAGATGTAACATAAATAACGTAAATGATAATTTACAAAATCATGTAATGGAGAAAAAAAATGGATGTTACACACCTCTCTAAATACCATCTTAAGGGAAGTCCTTGCGTGAGGTGAAGCCCCCTGGATAGTGAATGCTGGGCGGATATAGTCCTAGGCCATATGAGCGCTTGTTTGATATTTTTCTGCGATGGGTACGAGATTCTGGTTGTGGTCTTGACTACCCCGCAGGCATATGTCCGCTTCCCGACATTTGCAATAGGATCCCAAGTTGTCTCATGTTAGGCCCTGGAAGATGATGGTTATTTAGGGACGCGCACAGTGGGGAAACCCGGACGGGCGGTCTTAGAAATGTTATATTTATATTTATAACTATTCTATTTTCGAGTTGGACTCGATGGAAAATAATGCCATAAAGAGCAAAGAATATGCCCCAAAGAGCATACTATTGAGATAAGTGCCATAAAGAGCACGTGGAAATAAATGCATTCCTGATAAGGAATTTAAAGAAGATGGAATTGAAAAGGATGAAAGATGAAAAAGGCTTATAAGTACTTTTAATTCTTGTATAATTGGATTTCATTTTGAATAATCATTTATCTGTCTTAGTTCTGTATATGATGTTACCATGCTAGAATATCATCCATGCTTACCTGTACATTATTTTCATGCATGTCATTTATCTAGTGATAATATCAAACCGGCCTCTGAACGGTTCTTCTTTCTTGTTGTATTTGTACATACTATCCGTTCAGGTGTTCCGCCGCAAGGTCGCCCGTAATGACCTTCCCATCCCTATGTCTTTTGAGGAGCCGTGACACTTTGCGTGTATCACGGGATATTTTGTGTATACGCCTCCATTATTATTCTCTAGTTATGATCGGAATGTATTCGGGCTTATTTCCCAAACTGTTGTAATTTGTGTAATGGATGTATTATGTAACACCTGAGATTTACTGTGTACTGTATAAATTTTATTGACCAATGCTTCATTCGGTCAGTTCCTTATTATTGTTGATGTATATATGCTTGTGGGAGTTTCCACGCTTTTTCTATTATGGGTTGTTGAAAATGATCTCTTTAAATTTCAAAACTAAAATTTTTTGATAACCCGTTTTCTGGAATATGGTGTGGTTATTCCGTATACTTTGTATGTTTGTTGTGCTGCTGAGAATGATATATATCCATGTTTCCTGTTTCATCGGGGTATAGGGCTAGGCACCCTTTATTTCGGATAGCTGGTTGTCACAGATGGTATCAGAGCATCAGGTTCTAGAGTCTTTAGGATCTATGCGGACTTGTCACGTTCTACCGTAGCGTTCTTTGATGTAGAGCCTAATGTTAGGATTTTCTTGTTTCTTACGTATGCGATCTTATGCTCGATAGATTCTTTTATATTATATTATAACTCTATTTCTTCTCTATCTCAGATGCCGCCAAAGAGAGGACGTCCCGCTAGACGCAATAGAGTTGAGGATGATGTTGGTCCTCCACCGCCGCCACCGGGGAATCTTAGCGCCGCTGATGTGGCAAATATCGTGGCCCAAGCTGTTAATGCAGCGATGACCACAGTGGCACAACAAATGACACAAGATCAAGCTAGAGGACAAGAAGTACTAGTTCCTATGAGACCTTCTCAGTGGGAATGGGTAAGAGAATCTTTCCTAAAGGGTCATCCCCCGGAATTTGAGGGAGGTTCTGACGTTATAAAGGCAAACCAGTGGAAGAAGGATATGCAGCGCCATCTTAGGATGGTGGAGTGTAGTGAGGAGAAAAAGCAAATCCTCGTTACTTTTAAGCTTGTCGGGTCGGCCTTACACTGGTGGGAGTCAATGACGACACCCGAACAGAGGAATACAATGTCAATCACCGATTTTTGGACTCTGTTTGATGGAAACTATTTCCCTCCCGCAGTTCAAAGGGAGATGCAGAGGAAACTTCAAGATTTAGTACAAGGGGAGAAATCGGTAGCCGAGTACGAAGAGGAATTTACTCGATTATCAAGTTTTATACCGGATGAAGTGACTCTGGAAGCGAAGAGGATCTCCAAATTTGTAGGAGGATTGCACTGGCCGATAAAACAACATTTGCTCGAAAATCTATCCTTGGTAACCTTTGGGGATGTGATGAATGCTGCTTTACTTCACTGTCAAGAGCATAGATTATTTGTGCAAAACAATAAGAAGGCTGCAGCAATGGGGCAAGTGGTGAGACCTGGAGGAAATGGGAGCGGAGGGGGAACATCTTCTTCGTCTTAATCCTCGGGGAACAAGCAGAAAGAGAGGGATCCTTAGCGAGGGGATTTGTCCAAGAGTCAACGTTTCGGTGGGTTTAATGCTGGTGGAAACAACAATAATAATAGGCCGGGTCAAGGCGGTCAACAACAACAGGGAAGTAGAGGTGGAAATGGAGGTAGGGGCCAGCAAGGCCGAGGTGCGGGGCAATTTTGAAACAATCAAGGTAGGACTCAGGAGAATGCGGCTAATAAATGCTTTCAGTGTGGGGAGTTGGGCCATTATAAAAGGGCGTGTCCTCAGTTGGTTGGAGGGCATCTTACTAAGGCCCCACAACAGCCGTATGAACAGTTTCCGCCCCAGGCGCCTAATCTGATCGCTCCTCCTCAGCAAGGGCAGTTGCAGTATGGGCGGGTTTACCATATTCAGGAGGCTATGCTTCCTCCAGCTCCTCTGGCACCGCCAGCGATCGAGGGTAAGTTTTTCATTCATGGACATATGGGTCGAGTACTATTTGATACGGGTGCTACACACTCCTTTATTTCTAGAAGTTTTTCCCAGACCACGGGTTTGATTAAATCTGCTGAAAGTACTTTCACTAGCGTTGAATCCTCTATGGGCGATGGTTCCTTGATTTTCTTTGTTTGTAAAAATGTAGGGATTGATTTTGGTAACTTGTGTTTTGAGGCCGTCTTTCTCGTCCTTGATATGGTCGGGTACGATGTAATATTGGGGATGGATTGGCTAGTGAAATACCGCGCGATAGTAAATTGTTATGGGAAAAGCATAGTTTTTGCAGTTCCGGGACAAGAAATGTTCCTGGTTGTTATGCCTTGCATGGAAGGGAGTACGAGTGCTTATTTATATTGTGTTGCGGAAGATGCATCTAAGGATGTTTTGATTCCCCTAAATTCTCTCCCAATTGTTAGAGATTTTGAAGATGTTTTTTGAGAGATACCGGGATTACCTCCAAGTCGGGAAATAGAGTTTGTAATTGATTTAATTCCGGGAACTCGACCGATTGCTAAAGCTCCTTATCGAATGGCTCCTGTGGAGATGAGGGAGTTGAGAGACCAGATTCAAAAGTTATTGGAGCAAGGGTTTATTAGGCGTAGTACATCGCCATGGGGTGCTCCAGTGTTGTTCGTTAAGAAAAGAGATGGCTCTCTCCGGTTATGTGTGGACTATAGAGAATTGAATAAGGTCACCATCTGGAATAAATACCATTTACCTCGTATCGATGACTTGTTCGATCAACTTCGAGGAGCGATGTACTTCTCTAAAATCGATTTGAGGACGGGGTATCATCAACTGAGGATACGAGAGGAGGACGTGTCCAAGACTACTTTTCTTACGAGGTACGAATCCTATGAATTTTTGGTCATGCCCTTTGGACTAACCAATGCCCCGGCTATATTTATGGATCTCATGAATAGATTTTTTCGGGATTTCCTTGACCAGTTTGTTATTGTGTTCATCGAAGACATTTTAGTCTATTCTCGAACAAAGTCTGAACATGCTATGCATTTGAGGTTGGTCTTACAGAGACTACGAGACCATCAATTGTACGCCAAGTTCGAGAAGTGTGGCTTTTGGTTGCCGAAAGTGCAGTTTTTGGGTCATGTGGTGACGTCCCAGGGTGTATCAGTGGATCCAAGCAAGGTAGCTGCGGTGAGAGAGTGGGGTCAACCCACGACACCTACCGAAGTTCGTAGTTTTCTGGGGTTGGCAGGTTATTACCGACGATTCATCAAGGGTTTTTCTAAGATTGCTATCCCTCTGACCAACTTGACCCGGAAGGGGGTGAGCTTTATTTGGGATGATTCTTGCCAAGCTTCATTTGATGAACTTAAAGATAGATTGACATCGGCTCCGGTCCTTGCTTTGCCAAAACCAGGATTGGAATATCTAGTCTTTACTAATGCATCTCTTCAAGGATTGGGAGGTGTACTTCAGCAAGAGGGACGGGCTATCGCTTATGCTTCTCGTAAGTTGAAGCCCCATGAAAGAAACTATCCGGTGCATGATCTAGAACTAGCCACAGTTGTTTTTACCTTAAAGATATGGAGGCATTATCTATTGGGAGAGAAGTTTAGTCTTTTCACGGACCACAAATTGCTGCAATATTTGTTTTAACAGAGGTACTTGAATCAGAGACAGCGCCGATGGTTAGAGTTCGTGAAAGATTACCAATTTGATATTCACTATCATCCAGGTAAGGCCAACGTGGTAGCAGACGCCTTGAGTAGGAAGCCTAATGGAGAATTAGCTGAGGTTTGGAAAGCTAAATGGAAGGAACTCAGTCAGGAGGATGCGATGGGGAGAGCATTCATGTCGGTAATGACTGTTGCTCCTACCATTGTGGCAAGGATGGTAGAAGCTCAAGGAAAGGATAAGGAGTGTCAAGACCATATTTGCCGATTGCTGTCCGAGGGAGCAGAGTCCTACTCGATTGGTTCCGAGGGTGGGTTGCGCTTCCATGGAAGACTCATCGTTCCAGAGGAAGGAGATTTGAGGCGGGCAGTGATGGCTGAATCTCATGGGTCTAGATTTACGGTTCATCCTGGTGGGGATAAAATGTACCAGGATATGCGCCGTCAGTACTGGTGGTCGGGTATGAAGAGGGATATTTCGAAATTTGTGTCCCAATGCGCTACTTGTCAACTGGTCAAGATCGATCATCAGAAACCGACCGGTTTGTTGCAACCGCTAGAGATCCCCGTGTGGAAATGGGAAAGTATATCGATGGATTTTATAACGGGCTTTCCGAGATCCCAAAGAGGGTGTGATTCTATATGGGTAATTGTCGACTAATTGACAAAGTCGGCACATTTCCTACCTGTGCGGACGGATTATGACGCCGCTCGATATGCTCGCTTATTCATCGAGGAGGTGGTGAGACTCCATGGGGTGCCCTTGAATATAGTTTCCGATAGAGATAAAATTTTCGTTTCCCACTTTTGGAGGAGTTTCCAAGAAGCGATGGGGACCGAATTGAGGTTAAGCACGTCATACCATCCTCAAACAGACGACCAAACTGAAAGGGTAAATCAAATGTTGGTGGATATGCTTCGCATGTGTATGCTTGACTTCAAAGGTGGTTGGGAGCAATATCTCCCATTGGTTGAGTTTGCCTATAACAACTCTTACCAATTTACAATTGGAATGGCACCTTACGAGGCTTTGTGTGGAAGGCCGTGTAGATCACCCGCTTGTTGGTTGGAGGTGGGTGATAATAAATTCCTTGGGCCTGAAATGATCCAAGATACTTCCTCAAAGATTGAGTTGATTCGAAATCGAATTCGGATGGCCCAAGATCGTCAAAAGAGCTATGCCGATGCGGGTCTTAGACACATGGAACTGGAGGTTGGGGACCAAATTTTGGTTAGAGTGTCGTCCATGAAAGGGATAAAGCGTTTCGGTAAAAAGGGGAAACTGGCGCCACGTTTTGTTGGACCATTTCCAGTTATTGCAAAGGTGGGTCCCGTGGCATATCAACTCGCCTTACCAGAACCATTGCAACAAATTCATGATGTGTTCGATGTTTCCTCCCTAAAGAAATATAGAAGGTGTGAAGGTGCGCTATGGCACATTCCTTTCGAGGATATTGATTTTCAACCCGATGTTTCATATGAAGAACAACCGGTTGCAATATTAGAGTATGGGGAGCGTAGATTGAGATCTCGTGTTTTGCCTTTGGTGCGGGTTCAATGGAGTCACCATAACGCCAAAGAATCAACGTGGAAGCGTGAGAGTGAAATGCGGGAGAAGTATCCACATCTCTTCTCATAAGGTACGCTTGAATTTTGGGGACAAAATTCCCTCATAAGGGGGGGAGTATGTAATAACCCTCGCTTATGAGAATGTATTTTATATTAATTACTAAGTATGGTAATTAGATATAAATGTTGGATTATGAATTGAGTACTAATTTCATGAAGAAAGTTAATATTCACTATGAGTTTGCACATGCATTGTAGCTATGGGTGAGTATTGCCATGTTCTGTTTTATTATATCATTCGAATTAAAATGATATTTGGCTTAATAATGAGACGGGAACTTAAATTGAATTATAAAATGTCCAAATAATAATTTGGAGGCTGTAGTTGAATCCGGAACATTCGAGATAGTCAAATAATGTACCATATTGTATTTTGAGGTTTGGGGGCATTTTTGACTGCTTATGCCTTAAATATGCATTTACGTATTATTTTATCGCACTATTGGTTAATTAAGTGGGACTTTTGTCTTAAGCCACGACTTAGTCTCACTAAGTCTTCTAATTGCCCTAATTTCACTTCTAAGCCTAGAGAGAACTTGAGAGAGGAAGAGAAAGAGGTTGAGGATTGAGAGGGATTCTTGCTTCTATACCAAGAAGACCTGCAATTTCTGAATCAGGGCAAGTTTCTACTTGCTATTTATGGTTTAAGATAGATGATTTGTATGATAATGGTGTATTAACCCTAATTTAATTAGTTTAGGGTTCTCTTTATGTATTTATGGGTGTTGATCCATTCAAATATGATTGGGATGATGAATGAGGTTTAAGGTGGTTACTAGTAGTGTGGATGATCTATTGGTGATGATAAATGAGTTTGGTTTGAGGAAATTTGAGTTGGGGTAGAAATTGGAGTCCAAGACTCCGTAGCCATTCTTGGCAAAATCGCAGGCCCGAATCGATTCGGCCCTTTGGGCGAATCGATTCGCTTAGGTCCAGTGCTCAGGTCTTGTGAACCGAACCGATTCGGCTTTGTCCGAATCGATTTGGCAGCTATGCAGAAACCCAGTTTTCCTGGGCGAATCGATTCGGCCCTAGGGGCGAATCGATTCGGCAAATGCAGAATCCCATATCTCCTGGACGAATCGATTCGGTTAGGCCCCGAATCGATTCGAAAACCCTGCATTTTTTCAAATTTTCTTTTTAAATTGTAGACCCTTTCCTTTAGGATTAGTGAGTAGGGGCCTTCTTAAATGAAGTAAACCTAGGACTTTAGAGTATTAGTTGAGTTTGGTCGATACCCTAGACTTGAAGGGGTTCATCTAGGGTTTATTTCAAGGGGAGAATTTACAGAAATGTTCAGGCATTTCTTTTACGTATTTTTCTATATAAGGTTAGGAGATCTTAAATCCAACTTTAGAGACTTTAGAAGTCAATGTGCACTAGATCTTGATTGATGGTTTGGGATAAAGTCCAAAAAGGGACAATTGGGAGAAATAACTTGGGAGTTAAATATTCTTCGAGGTTATTAGGATGATGTGAATTCTATAATCATAATGCATTTGGTAAGATGTAACATGAATAACGTAAATGATAATTTACAAAATCATGTAATGGAGAAAAAAAATGGATGTTACACACCTCTCTAAATACCATCTTAAGGGATGTCCGTGCGTGAGGTGAAGCCCCCTGGCTAGTGAATGCAGGGCTGATATAGTCCTAGGCCATATGAGCGCTTGTTTGATATTTTTCTGCGATGGGTAGGAGATTCTGGGTGTGGTCTTGACTACCCCGCAGGCATATGGCCGCTTCCCGATGTTTGCAATAGGATCCCAAGTTGTCTCATGTTAGGCCCTGGAAGATGATGGTTATTTAGGGACGCGTACAGTGGGGAAACCTGGACGGGCGGTCTTAGAATCGTTATATTTATATTTATAACTATTCTATTTTCGAGTTGGACTCGATGGAAAATAATGCCATAAAGAGCAAAGGATATGCCCCAAAGAGCATACTATTGAGATAAGTGCCATAATGAGCACATGGAAATAAATGCATTCCTGATAAGGAATTTAAAGAAGATGGAATTGAAAAGGATGAAAGATGAAAAAGGCTTATAAGTACTTTTAATTCTTGTATAATTGGATTTCATTTTGAATAATCATTTATTTGTCTTAGTTCTGTATATGATGTTACCATGCTAGAATATCATCCATGCTTACCTGTACATTATTGTCATGCATGTCATTTATCTAGTGATAATATCAAACCGGCCTGTGACCGGTTCTTCTTTCTTGTTGTATTTGTACATACTATCCGTTCAGGTGTTCCGCCGCAAGGGTCGCCCGTAATGACCTTCCCATCCCTATGTCTTTTGAGGAGCCGTGACACTTTGCGTGTATCACGGGATATTTTGTGTAGACGCCTCCATTATTTTTCTCTAGTTATGATCGGAATGTATTCGGGCTTGTTGCCCAAACTGTGGTAATTTGTGTAATGGATGTATTATGTAACACCTGAGATCTACTGTGTACTGTATAAATTTTATTGACCAATGCTTCATTCGGTCAGTTCCTTATTATTGTTGATGTATATATGCTTATGGGAGTTTCAACGCTTTTTCTATTATGGGTTGTTGAAAATGTTCTCTTTAAATTTCAAAACTAAAATTTTTTGATAACCCGTTTTCTGGAATATGGTGTGGTTATTCCGTATACTTTCTATGTTTACTATGATGCTGAGAATGATATCTATCCATGTTTCCTGTTTCATCGGGGTATAGGGCTGGCCACCCTTTATTTCGGATAGAGGGTTGTCACATTGAAACCCTAAAAACCCAAATCTGATATATGTTTTGATTATTTATTAGTTTACCTTTTGTTGTTGAATGGTTGTTTAGGTTTTATTTCTTTGAGCCATTAGCCTATTATTTTCTTTGCTAAATTAGGGGTATGTGCTGATTTTTTTCAGGTACTGTTTGTGGCATTTATTGCTGGGATTGGTGTGCTCAAGATGCAGTGGAATAGATCGGGTCAGTTGTTTATGCAACCGCTGGTCGAATGAGGATGGTGTGTGTCGGAGTTGTGCCGACTCAGGTCGGATGGTTTGTTATAGGTGTTGGGGGGCGTGTTTTCGCTGTTGGAAGCTATCATCACAGAGGGTAATGTTATGAGAAATAGGTTACAGTTGGATAAGGCTTTTAATGTTTTGGGTAACTCCAATGGAGTAACGTTGGTAGAAGATAAGGTTCTTGAATAATAAATGATTTCTTATTTTATGGTATTTTAATTCGGTCATTTCAGTTTTTGTTAAACAAAAATAAAATAATATTTCGTTATACGATTACAAATATTTTTTTTACTAATATGATCAAATGAAAGCGACCCGTGTTTTTTTTACCAAACACAAACACGATCCAATGTGGTGTTTATGTTTACATCGATCGACGTTGTGTTAAGTAAAAAGTAATAAAATTTTGAGTCTTTTGGGTAAAAGTTTTTATTATTTGTGTTTGGAAAAAAAATTATGTTGTCACTTTTACTTGGTCATATTTGTGTTTTGTAAAAAAAGACAACGTATTGGGTCTAATTTTAATTCGGTTGTGTTTATTTTTGGAAATAAATTGAAGTAATATTGCGTCATTGTCTCATTTAATTTGATTGTGTTTGTGTTATGTTGAAAAAATATTTTATGTTGTTTCCGATTTTAATTGGTTCGTATTTGCACTTGAGAAAAAAAATACAATGACACAAGTTTATGGGGGACGAATTTTTTTTGTTTTAAAAAGTACACTAGATAAAATTCTTTTATAAATATTAATTCTAAAATTTAATTTGAATGTTACTACAACATTTTTTTAGGGTATGTATTTTATTTTTTTCGTCTGTTGTATCCCGCAGTCGTAGTCATGTAATGTGCCAAAAGTATTATTCCCCGGCATACTTAGAATTGACAAGTGTGTCGCAAATGAAGTATATGTTTGTTTGTAATTATGAAAAAATTTGAGCAAAATTACATATTCTTGGGAAATAAAAAAATAGAGGCACCGTAACGAATGTGCAATCGTGCCCTCGGCATGCGCATAAGAAATGGGTTTCACTAATTGTAAGATGTGAGTTGTTGCGAATGTGCAGGGGTGACAAATAAGCACATTCAAGTTATCGAATGTGCCATCGGGAAATCTTTGAACTTACACAATATTTTTCATGTTTGAAGTGTAAACCCTCAAAATTTGTGTTCCAATTGTAAATTAGTTGTTTGTAATTTGTACTTAACCCGTACTTGGTATCTTTTTATTATACCTGGCTTGCAATATAAATTATTAAGAGTCCACACATTAACTTATAATTTCGTCGCAGTTCGTATGATGTTATCACAATGTCTCTAAAGTTTATAAAATTTGGTTCATTAAAATTGGAAATGTTATAATATAAAAATACTAAATGAAAACCTAAACTCAGTGTTCTTAAGACACAAATGCATCGTATTAAAATTGTGACCATGCCTCAACATAGGTTACACTTAGTCATGACGGGTAGGTGTACCATGGGATGACCAACAATATTGATATTTCCCCTATTGGCGAAATGTTAAAAATACAAAATATCACGGGAATAAATTTATCGCGGGAACCAATTTATCGTCGTTTCATCGGTACGGGTACAAAATATCACGGAAATAAATTTATTGTCGTGCCATCGGCACGGGTACACCCTAGTGTATATATATATATATATATATATATATATATATCATCAAATCCGACTATTCATGCCTATCTCCCGTGGCATTAGCGTATATTAATTCATAAGTATACACGCACTTATTTTATATCCCATAAGTATTCACTCATTTATTATAAAAATATCACATTAATTCCTTATGAATAATAACTTATCACAACTAGGTAGTATTCTAATTTCATCCTACTCGCACATTTAGGTTTCACTCATACATATTATCGGCATACATATATTTTTCTACATGCGTAAAATATATAAATAAACCAGAAGGTTTAAATATTACTCATCTAATCAATTAGAAGTCCTAACCCTCTTTTTAGGATCCCCTAATAATTATCTCCACCAAACGATTCTCCTTTAATCATTAAAACTAAGAAAAAATTTCAAATCTGACAGGACCGAATCAATTCACCTCGACCGAATCAATTCTCCCCCTAGCCAATAGATTCGAATTGGTTCAGTTTTGCTATTTTTTCGAGTTCATCATCTTCTTCAACTCCCATTTTCAATCCAACACTCATTTAACCTATTTTGTTTTTATTTATAACATCACCAACCATTATTATGACATTCACACACTTAATTATACCCAAAATAACCATTACTTTTGAGGGATTCATCAATTAAATTAAGAATTTGAACCTTTTTTCTTAATTAAACCTAAATTTTCAATTCTTCCAATTTCTCACTAAAAACTACACGATTAACCTGGGTTAAAACTTAGATTCCCTATAGGATTATCATGACACTAATTTTTATAGGAAATCATTCCCCAAAACCCATTTTTATACATGAGTCCCAAACCCAAAATTCATATAGTTTTCACCAACTATAATATGAATTATAAACACACATAAATAATTAAAGAAACTTAAACACTTGCCTCGTTGGATAAATCCGTTGACCTCGTGCCGGAATTAGCCGGAGCTTGGCTCGAGTTCTCCTCCTTTTCCCCCTTTTCTTCTTCCTTTCTTCCTTTCTTTTCTTTACTCTTTCTCTCGTGCCCTTATAATAGAGAAATAAGGGTTATCCCCTTATTAAACCCAAAATTGACTCGTTGTGACACCCCGACTAATTAAATACCGGGTAGCTACTCCTTTATTAAATTAATACAAAATGCCAAGTTGGTTCAGTTAATAGAATCACTGTCAAAAATATTTTAATAATTATTAACCACCTAGTATTTAAAAAGTGAGTTGCCAAATTTTAAGTTAACTCTGATTAACATGCAATAAGTGAAATATAAAGGATAACATAACCATTCACAATAAAGTCCAACAATAGTAATCATCAAATAATAATAAGTCTGGAGGAAATACTCCTCACAACAATCCAAATACGGAAGTAATATAAGAACAATAACATGTATCCTGAATTAATTACAAACCAAAGTCTGAATAACTGAAATGTAAAGTGTCTCTAAAAGAAATGGGCGACATGCCCTACAAATGATGAAACTGAATATGGAATCAAGACAAGAAAAGGATGCGTCTACTATCAAGGCCCTATAACTTCCACAACGGCTACAGCTCGTCACCTGAATAGAATTCCTATGCATGGTGTCCTTGTGGCTGGGCACCTAAAAATGGTTTTTACAAAAAGATAGATTTGAAAGCAAACGGGTCAGAGCCCGAATGTGGAGAATATTTTAAAAACAGCAAGTGTTTTAACAACATTTAAAACAATGAATGCAAAGTACATGTTAGGACGTGCTCTCACATGAAATACTCACCTCTCGACTACTTGTGCACTCCTAACGAAACGTACCCATACAAGTGATTCTCATATCTATCTAGACCAAAACAATTATTAACCTTTCTACTCGATTCGCAATTTAATTTCAACATCATCAATTGAATAGAAAGTTTTACATTAAATTCTCGGATTCTCAATTATTAGAAATACAAAGCACTATAGGTTATCGCTTTTTATCTTTAATCGTGCAACACAATAATTATATTTCACTATATAAACATGATAAGTCTTTTCATCTAATCGTATATTATTCACATCATAAATATAAAATACTAGCACCCCGAGACTAAGCTATGGTGCACACATACTCTGCTATCCATCCCGATTCATCACGTACATAAGGATCACGAATTCCGAATCTCTCAGGAATCGTTCTCAGATAACAACAATCACAAACAATGGAGGCGAACACAGTCACATCACATGGGTCACGCACATACCTACGCTCCCACGATCAGCAGTCTTATTAACTTCCTAATAAGTCCTTCTCTGACCTATGTTCTCGAGGTACCAATCTAAATCCGGGCACACAAAGATTAGATGGCCCTAAGCGAACGTAAACCTCCCGTGATAGCAAGTATGGTAGGTATGTCATACACATAAGTTATATACTAAGCATTCACACATCTTAGATGTCTCAATATTAATAAAGGTATATTCTACATCCTTATACCATTATTCCAATTTTATACATTTTAAGTCTTCCGGTAATACATAATGTAGACTGTCGACACATCTCACGTCATAGTTTCTTGTACTTAAGACCTATCTCAAAGGGATTATTAAGTTTTCTATTATTCCCACATATAACATCATTATTCTTAAGGTCCTTACTTCTTCCCCAAACCTCATTTCATCACATCATTCAAATTTACTCTTTTAACCCTAATATTATCTCACTCATCGAATTTCATCAGATTTTAGAATAATTCCTCAAATTGAATTCTAATTAAGGTCCAAATTTTATAACCCCACCTACTGGTCTTCCTTAAGTCTAAGGATATTCATAAAGTCTTAAAATTTAACTAGGGAAAATTTTACTCATTCAGGGAAGGTCGATCGATCGACCTTGAACATCGATCGATCGATGGTGGTCGATCGATCGACTGATGAATGTCGATCGATCGATTGCACGAGATAGGCTACGGACTGCTTCGTTTTGCAATCCTCAAATCGTCCCAAAACTCCATTATAATGCATGAAAATCTAATCTAACGTTATAATATCATCATACAACCATCCTACAACATTGTTAACATTCTAAAACCAATAAATCATCAATGAAGGGCTTTATTTGGATCAAAACTTCATCAAGAACCCTAGTTTTCTATTTCTTTCAAGAACACTAATAATTCTCTTCTTAAATCCGTTTTTAGATCATCAAGGATTATATTTTGAATTCATAATTCGTCCAGAATATGTCTACATGCAAATCCTAACATGGTTTATAGTTTTAATCCTCAAATTCATGGGTTTGAATCAATCTTCCAAGACAAATTCGATAATTACCCTAAACATGGAAGAACATATCATTGAATCAATTGTAATTAAATCACTTGCCTTATGTTCCAGATTTTTGTTGTTGGTTTAAGAAGGTTGAATTGCTTTCTCTCTCTACAGAATTCTCCTCTCTCTTTCTCTCTCTACAAGTTCTTCTCCAAGATGACAATGGTGGTTTAGAGGTTGCCTTAGGAACCTCTTAAAATTTCTTCCAATAACACCCGTAGTCCATTAAGTCATTTAGTGTTGTTAGTGGGTTTAGCGGGTAAAGACTAAATCAGATTTTAACCTTTAATTTTCGTGGGTTTTAATTCCCAAAATTCCAAAATTACCAAACTACCTTTTTGGGTTGCCGGTATGGATTAAAAAATGCCCCGGGACCCAAACCAAACCCCCGGCTAGTGTTTTCTGACTAATTCGACCCTTCCGGACTCGTTGGCGCAATCAAAATGACCATACGGTTGATAAAAATAAAATTCACTTTTTAATTGAAATAATTACATTCCTGACGCTACTGTCACGTGCGTCCCAACGAAAATTTTCCAAATTGTCGTATTTCAGCCTCGCGACAATTTCAATATTTTCAATATTCATATATTGCCATATATACACATTATAATCAAATACCAACTCACATTTCGTTAGTATTTTATCCGGATTAATTCTCAATTAATTCACATTTAATTTAATTAATCCCATAAATAAATATCGATAAAAATGCGGGGTATTACACTCGTATACTCAATTGCGAGTGCCTACTAGTCCAAATAGTCCATGGAACCGAATCACTACCCTCGAGTACTCTATTTCAATTATTTCGTCCCATCTGAGACTAACCATGCACTCAAAATATCCATTTGAGTTACTTATGAAAATTTTTCCTTTTTAAATCCAACACAACTCCTCACGTGTTTTCCAAATAAAATATTATTACTTGCCGATTTTCCCAACCGCGACGTGATATAAAATCATCCAACTTCATTTACTTATTCTTGTGAGTAAATATATCACACAACGATAATAATCCAAAACTCGACAATTTATATTTAAACTGCACTTCAAATTCTTTTTCACTTAAAATTCTGAAATTATTAAATTACAACCACTTATGTAATTTAAATATCCATAAAAGTATGGGGCATTACACCTCTTTACGGAGTCATCAACTGCAAAAAATAATCATGTAACACCCCGCCTAATTAAATACCGGGTGATCAGTCCTTTATTAAATTAAATCATAATATCTAGTTTGTTCGGAATATGCATCACTGTCGAAAACTTTTATTAAACATACTAACAACCTAATATTTAAAAAAGGTTCATGTCAAAAATTTTTCTTTTAATTAATGCAAAACTAAATTAATGAATAATTAGCATTTATCATCCAAACCAAACTCATATGAAAGGAAAATGACTGAAATAATAAATGCAACTGGAGTAAACACACCCAGTCTAAGTATCAAATACAATAATCAAACATAAATAATCCAACAACTGAACTGAGTAAATAAATAAATCCATAAATCTCTGACTGTCTAATAGAAAGGGACAACATGCCCTAAAGGAAGTAAATAACTCAAAATGAAGAAATGGTAAACATGGAGGAGTCTACTACCGAGGTCCTATAACTTCCACAATGGATACAACACGTCAAATAAATGGAACTCATGTGCTTGGTGTCCTTGTAGTTGGGCACCTAAAATAATTTGACAAAAGAATAGAGATTTGCAAGAGACAGGTCAGAGCCCGAGTGTAAAACATTTAAATTTTTTAACAAGTATTTAAATATTGCAGTAAAACAAATAGTATGCGCATGATAGTTTTTTGAACGCTCACTTGAGATTCTTACCTCTCAACTAATGTGCACGCCTAACGCACCTCTAAACCCATTAATTATTCTATCATGTAGATAGTCTATAGACACAAATCCTTCAAATCACTACACTCATTTTCCTTACAACACTATGTTAAATGTTTTCATGAATGTTATCTCAATTTGGGAAGTATTAATAAATCACTTTAAGTTCTCGCTTACTTAGGTTATTCATAGATTATCATCATTATATTTATTATCCACATACTTTCACACAACAAGCCTCACTTCCTGTATATATATATACACATCACTATATATTATACATACTAAAAGGCACCTCTAGACTCAACTACTGTGCCCTCATACTCTGCTATCAAGTCATGGTACATCTTGCACTGAATAAGGACAATGGGTTCAGAATCTCCCACGAACCATAAATTTACAAATCACACATATTGGAGGAGAACTTGGTTCCAAATCTATGGGCTACGCACATACTTACACACCCATATAACTGTCGACACTATCATTCTCTGATAGCCCGTACCTAGGTTCCATGCCCTTGAGGTAGTAGACAAATATGCCACCGAAGGCTCCTCGATATAGGATTTTCCCCTTTTTCCAACCTCCCATGACAACAAGTATGGTAGGTATGTCATACACATAATACAAATATTTATAGGCATTAACCCAACCTATCAATTTCATTAGGTATACACAACCCAAATATTTAACTTATACGTAGTATCAATCATTGCTACTTGCATTACACGTACTAGATTATGAATAATCTCCTTCTCGTAACTTAGAGATAACTCGTCGCTCCATTTGTCATAAAATATCCTACTACCTTTATTACCCCATAATTCTGTTCTAACCTTAATCCCAAATTTACTGTTGATCGTCGCTTCAAATACACATGCTACCCAAATTTGAAACAAAATAAAATTTCCTAGAAACTGAACCTGTCATTTGAACTAGAAGCTATCTCATTTGAATGAAATAGCATGTCGTTAGAATGACATATCTCATGATAGGGGTTCTCATTCAAACTAGTCTCCATCTCATTTGAACGAGATTGAGTAGTTTCGTCCCCAACCTGCACTTGCTACGTTTTTCATTCATAAATAGTCTTAAAACCTATATAAATCAGTCCCAAACTCTTTCCATTGAATTCCAACTCAATATCCCACATAAAATAATTATTTCTAACATCTTAAACACATCAATTCATGATTAATTAATCCACAAACCAAAAATCCCCAAACTTCAGATTCATAAACCCTAGTTCATAAGATTTCTAATTAACCATTTTTAATCCTAGATTTACTCAGCAATTATCAACATAAATTCGTAATTAAACTTAAAAGTACCATTCAACTTGGTATTAATTTACCCCTAATATATCATTTAATCATGAATTCTTCATCAAATTACTTACAATTTAAGGGGTTTCACTACCTACACTAGCATGAACCGATTTAATGCTAAAAGAGCAAGATTTAAACACTTGTCTTATGAAATATGGTCTGATCCTTTGATGTTATTGGTATAATTTTGACCCTCGTTCTATGATCTATGCGATGGCGGTCATGGTGGTGGGTAAGGTTCACTTGGGGTGGCTCTTCCTTGGATTTTTCTTCCTCTTCCTCTCTTTTGGGTCTCTCTCTGTGTCTAACTTTTTTTCCCACGGAAGATAACCTATCTAACCCACATAGGAGATCTTTTATTTCTCTAATTTTTGTCCTTTAATATACTCCAAAAATACAATTTATCGAAATACCCTTCTGGGGTGCCGGTTTGGCCTAAAACTGCCCCAGAACCCAAATTAAGCCCCCAGGTAGACTTTTATGACTATCTCGACCAGTCCGGACTCAATGGCCCATTCGAAACGACCATATGAGCGACTTATGAATATTTTACTTTTGATTCTATTAATTGAGTCCTAACACGACTGACACGTGCATTCCGACTTAATTTCTATAACTGCCGTGTTTTTCACTCACGGCAACTTTAATATTTTTTCACAATTATATATTACTTTAATCGCTAAGTAATATTCAACATAATTATCGCCAATACATACTAACTCTTGTCACGCTAGTAATTATTTAATTTACATCCGGATTTATTTTAAATAAATTCTCTCCATTTAAATTAATTAATCCCAGTCCCATAATTAAAATAAAATCTTTTAAAAATACGGGGTATTACATACTTCCCCCTTAACAATGGAATTTCATCCCGAAATTTGAAAAAGAATAAAAATAAAGGTATACCTGGTAGGAATAACTCGGGGTATTTTTCCCTCATGTCATCCTCACTCTCTAATGTAGACTCCTCGACATTATGATGCCGCCACTGCACTCGTACTAATAGCACTATCTTTGACCTCAGCTTCCTCTCGCTATGGTCTAGGATAACAACTGGAAACTCCTCTTGGGAACGATCGGGATGTAGATCAATCTAGTCTAAGGAAATATAAGTGTGGTCCAAGTCATCCTAAATATATCTCCTCGATGAAGAAATATGGAACACATCATGAATCCTACGCAAGTGCTCTGGTAACCCAAGTCTGTAAGCTACTAGCCCAATTTTCTCAATAATAGGGAATGACCCTACATACCTCACCGATAACTTCCCTTTCTTCCCAAACTTCATTATCCCCTTCATAAGGAATACTCATAGGAACAAATGATTCCCCACACTAAACTCCCTGAAGAATATCTTGGCATCGGTCTCGATCTTATGTCGATCCTGAGTAACCCGAATACGGCTCTAAATCGACTCAAACTTAGCCGAGGTGTCCTGGATCACCTCTGGACCAAGCTACTTATTGTCCCCCACCTCGAGCCAACATGCTAGAGAACAAAAAGGCCTACCATATAGCACCTGGAATGGATCCATGACAATAGTTAACTGGTAGGAGCTCTTATAAGCAAACTCCACCAGTGGAAGGTACTGATCCTAACCCCTGCCAAAATCAAGGGTACACATCGGTAACATATCCTCTAACATATGATTCATCCGCTCTATCTTCCCATCCATCTACGGGTGATAGGCCAAACTTGATCGTAACTCCATACCCATTACCTCCTGGAAGCTCTCCTAAAATCAGGACACAAAAATCTTATCCCGGTCGAACACAATATCATGGGTCACCTCATGATGTCTCACTATCTCGGTAATGAATATATGAGCATACAACCCCGTAGTATAATGGATCCGAACTTGCAGAAAATGAGTTACCTTGGTCAACCGATCCACAATCACGCATATGGAATCTTGACCCCTTTGTAATGTAGGCAACCCGATGATGAAATCCATGGAAAATCTCTCCCATTTACACATAGGCATCTCTAATGGATGTTGGATCCCTGGCGGTCTCTGGTGGTCCACTTTCACCATCTAACAAGTGGAACATTTCAAAACAAATTCGACGATGTCCTTCTTCATTCCACTCCACCAGTATTGTCGCCTCATATCCCGGTACATCTTATCCCATCTAGGATGTACCATAAACCGTGAATCGTGTGAATCTTTAATCAACGCATGTCATAAATCCTCCCCCTATGGAACTAGTAATCTGCCATTGAAGCGTAATCCCCCATCTAAGCTCACGGAATATTACTCTACCCCCTCGATTAGAAGTTGTACAATTCGATCGTGATAGAGCACTTCTTGATATGATCATAGTAAAGATCTCGGGTGTAATCATCATCACTGACATGAATGAATGGGAAACCGCATCCTGATGTCCTAGTTCCTTCCATTTCTCCTTCCACACCTCAGCCACCTCACCTACGGCTGAACATATCTTCTACCACGTTAGCCTTCCCCGGGTGTTTGTGGAAGTCGAACTCATAATCCTTTACAAATTCAAGCCACCTCTATTAACACATATTCAACTCCCGCTGCATGAATATATATTGTAGTGAATTATGATCTGTAAACATGGGAAATCTCTCCCCAAAGAGATAATGTCTCCATATCCGCATTGCAAACACGACTGCTGCTAACTCCAAGTCATGGGTGGAGTAACTCCTCTCGTGAGGCTTAAGATTATGCGAGGCATAAACTATAGACTTATCCTCTTGCTAAAGCACCCCCCAAGTCCTATTAAGTATGCATCAGTATAAACTAGGTATTCCACTCCCGTCCTGGGTGCTGCTAGAACTGGGGCTGAAGTCATCCTTCCCTTCAGCACATCAAAATCTAACGGGCATGCATCATCCCATATAAATGGCACCCATTTGTGATTCAAGTTTATCAACGGACCCTCTATCTTCTAGAATCCCCAAATAAATCACCTACAGTATCTCGCCAGCCCCAAGAAACTACATATCTCTATCGGCATCGTGGGATGTCCCCACTCCCTCACCACTAACACCTTCCTCAGATCTACGGATATCCCTCCTTCAGTATTAATGTTCCCAAAAAATTAAACCTCGCTCAGTAAGAACCCACACTTCTCATATTTCACATATAACTCATGCTCACGTAGTGTCTGCAAAACTAGTTCAAATGCTCGGTATGTTCCTCCTCAGTCCTGGAATAAATCAGAATGTCATCAATGAAGTCAATGATAAATTGATCTAAGAACACTCTGAACACTCTATTCATCGATTCCATGAATACAACCAGTGCATTGGTTAGCCCAAATGGTATAACCCTGAACTCGCAGGATCCATATCGCATTAAAACGGTAGTTTTAGGCACATCCTTCTCTCTGAAACGTAACTGATGGTATCCCGACCTCAAGTCTATCTTCAAGAACTAGGAATCACCCCTTAATTGGTCCAATAAGTCATCGATTCGGGGCAATGGATACTTATTTCGTATCGTGACCTTATTCTCTCAGTATTCAACACATAATCGTAATAACCCATCCCTTTTTTTACGAACAATAAGGGAGCACCCCAGGGAGAGTTACTTCGTTGAATGAAACATTGACCCAACAACTTCTTCTTGATATGATCCTGTAGCTCCCTCATATCCATCGGAGCCATACGGTAAGGTTCACTGGCTATCGATCGGGTGCCTGGCGCCATATTTATCAAACAATGTATCGCCCTATTAGGCAATAATCTTGGTATGTCACTAAATACATCAGCGAACTCACGAAAAACTAGAATCGAATGAAGTGGTATCATCACCCCCTTAGAGGTCTCCTCCTTTATATAATATAAATGGGTGGACAAACTCCCCTCCGGGCGAGGCATCGCCACCACAAATATCTCCTGACCCAGTATGGCAAACATAATACTATGACCATAGCAATTAATTATGTCCCTATACATAACTAGCCAATCCATCCCGATAATTGCATCATACTCGTGCATCTCTAAGATAAGCATATCTGTCGATAATAATAATCTCCCAATCTGTATGCCCAGTCCACAACATATAAAGAATATCAATGACACATATCCCAACGATGAATCTACACTAGTAACTGTGCTCTCTATCGTGTCTAATAACCCCGTGGCGCATGAAAATATAGTGGCAGTGAAATAATGTGATGCCCCCGTGTCAAATAATATCCGTCCCAAAGTCCACTGGATAGAAAACGTACCCTCAACCGCGGGTGAAGCCCAGGGAACTGCGACCGGGTCGATGTTGTAGACACGCCCATACTGTAGTTGTCCCTGCTGGACTAGAATGGTTGGAACGGTTGACAAAGATGGTATCTGCGTTGGCACTATGGGGGCAGTTGGAAATATCGGTCGCTAGGTCTCCTAACGAGCACTCTGCTGCTGCTGCTGCTGCTATGGGGCTCTACCTTTCTGAGGACAATCATGATATTTGTGGCTAGTGTATCCACAAATACAAAATATCCCAGAAAAGTGTCCTCCCCTATGCCCCTACTGCCCTCGGCCTTGATGGCCAATACCACCCCTCCCTTGGCCCTGCTGAAAGCGCTGTTGTTCCTGCTGGCCTTGGTGGCTAGGCTAGCCCTGAAGGACCAACCTAAAACCTCCCTTCCCTTGCCTGTAGTGACCTGATCTGAACCTCTTAGAAGGGTATGGGAACTCTTCTCACCCTATCACTGCTCACCCTGGGCTGATTGTGTCCCATTGGAACCATTACCTCCTGTCCGGCCCTACTAGATGGACTCCCCCACTCGTTTGCTTCCCTTAAGTTGGAAGTGGTGATCCTAGAAGTGTAGTAGGGAAACATTAACCACATCACAATACGTAGCCAATGAAATATTTCTTAACATATCCAAGTGAATCCTCCATGTCAAACCGTCCATAAACATACTAATCTTCTTCTCATTCATAGGTACCTCATTTGGCACTATATTCAGCACGTTCGTGAACTCTTCCTAGTATTCAAAAACTATCTTCCCTTCCTGGGTGAGGTTAGGTAGCTTTCGCCTCATCTCAGGCTGAAAGGCGTAGGGAGAATATTTGCAGTCGAACCGCACCCAGAAGTCCCTGATAGTCATTATGTCTCTCTCTCCTCAGTAGTGGTAATAGACTCCCACCACTGGAGTTCTGCTCCCACTAGCTTAAATGTATTTAGTTTCTGTCTCTGAGCCTCGGTGCACTCGTTCATCCTCAAGTGCAACTGAATGTCCTTCTACCACGGGCTAGCCACTATAATATCTAAACTCCATGTGAACTCCAGAGGATGTGCCTTCTGGAAGGTATCCCTAACTCCCAATATGAAGCCAATGTGTGAGATGGTTCTGGGGCCACCGCCGGTGCCTAGGGTGGGGCATGCTGTACCAAGGCCAAAGTTGCATTTACTGCCTGTGCTACGATAGAGGCAACCTCCACCGCATTCATCGTTCCCTGAACCGGAGCTGTATAGGGCTCGGGCTGGGCATCCCTAGGAGCTCGCTGTGCACGTCTGGGAGGCATCTAAAATGAGAGAGAAGCTTTATAAGTCCATAATAAATATCTCAAATATCTGAAAATGGAAAATGTGCAATTAAAGAATACAACAATCCTAAATGTAGGGCTATATATAAAAGAAAGTTACGCTGGAAGCATAATAAGTCGTACAGATCCTAAAGGACTCTAGAACCTGATTCTTTGATACCACATGTAACACCCCACCTAATTAAATACCGGGTGATCAGTCCGTTATTAAATTAAATTAGAATATCCAGTTGGTTCATAATATGCGTTACTGTCGAAAACTTTTATTCAAAATACTAACCACCTAATATTTAAAAAAGGTTGATGTCAAAATTTTAGCCTATAATTAATGTAAAACAAAATTAACGAATAATTAATATTCACCATCTAGACCAAAATCACATGAAATGAAATGATATAAATAATAAATGCAACTAGATCAAACACATCTAGTCTAAGTATCAAATACAATAATCCAATTGAAATAGTCCAACAACTGAACTGAGTAAATAAATAAATCCATAAATCTCTAACTGTCTAATAGAAAGGGGCAACATGACCTAAAGGAAGTAAATAGCTAAGAATGAAGAATGGTAAATATGGAGGCGTCTACTACCAAGTCTTATAACTTCCACAACATCTAAAGTATGTTAAATGAATGGACATCCTATGCTTGGTGTCCCAGTGCCTAGGCACCCAATATAATTTGACAAAAGAAAAGAGATTTGCAAGAGACGGGTTAGAGCTTGAGTGTAAAAAATTTAAATTTTTTAGCAAGTATTTAAATTTTTCAATAAAGCAAATAGTATGCGCATGTTAGTTTTTCGAACGCTCACTTGAGATTCTCACCTCTCAACTAATGTGAACACCTAATGCACCTATAAACCCGTTAATTATTCTATTATCTATCTAGACTATAGATAAAAATCCTTCTAATCACTACCCACAATACTAACCTTCATTTTACTTAAACACTATGTTAAATGTTTCCTCTAATGTTATCTCAATTTGGGAAGTATTTATAAATAATGTTAAGTGATCTCTTACTTAGGTTATTCAGATATTATCACGATGATATATCTTATCCACATACTTTCACAAAATAAGCCTCACTACCGGTATATATATATATATATACATCACTATATATTATATACTAAAAGGCACCTCTAAACTTAGCTACTGTTCCCTCATACTATGCTATCAAGTCCTGATACATCTCGCACTTAATAAGGACAATTGGTTCGGAATATCCCATGAATCATAAATTTATAAATCACACATATCTAAGGCGAACATGGTTCCAAGCCTATGGGTACACGCATACCTATTCATCCATATAACTGTCAACACTATCATTCTCAGATAGACCATACCTCGATTCCATGCCGTTGAGATACCAGTTAAAGATCCCCCCGAAGGATCCTCAAGATAGGAATGTCCCCTTTTTCCAACCTCCCGTGATAAAAAGTATGGTAGGTATGTCTTACACATAATACATATCATTATAGGCATTCACACAACCTATCAATTTCATTAGGTATACACACAACCCGAATATATAACTTATACGTACTACCATTCATTACTACTTGCATTACACATACTAGATTACGAATACTCTCCTACTCGTAACTTAGAGATAACTCGTCGCTCCATTTGTCATAAAATATCCTACTCCTCTTATTACCCCATAATTCTGTTCTAACCTGAATCCCAAATTTACTGTTGATCGTCGCTTCTAATACACATGCTACCCAAATTTGAAACAAAATAAAATTTCCTATAAACTGAACCTATCATTTGAACCAGAAGCTATCTCATTTGAATGAAATAACATGTCGTTAGAATGACATATCTCGTGATAGGGGTTCTCGTTCGAACTAGGTTCTATCTCATTTGAACGAGATTGAGTAGTTTCGTCCCCAACCTGCAGCTGCTACGTTTTTAATCCATAAATAGTCGTAAAACCTCTATAAATCAGTCCTAAACTCCTTCCATTGAATTATAACTCAATTTCCCACATAAAATAATGATTTCAAACATCTTAAACACATCAATTCATGATTGATTAATCCACAAACCAAAAATCCCAAAACTTCAGATTCATAAACCATAGTTCATAAGATTCCCAATTAACCCTTTTTAATCCCAGATTTACTCAGTAATTGTCAGCATAAATTCATAGTTAAACTTCAAATTACAAGGACCATTCAACTTGGTATCAATTTAACCCTAATATATCATTTAATCACGAATTCTTCATCAAATTACTTACAATTTAAGGGGGTTTCACTACCTACACTAGCATGAACCGATTTAATGCTAAAAGAGCAAGATTTAAACACTTGTCTTATGAAATATGGTCTGATCCTTTGATGTTATTGGTATAATTTCAACCCTCGTTCTCCAATCTATGCGATGTCGGTCATGGTGGTGGGTAAGGTTCACTTGGGGTGGCTCTTCCTTGGATTTTTCTTCCTCTTCCTCTCTTTTGGGTCTCTCTCCGTGTCTAAGTTTTCTTCTCGTGCCAGATAACCTAATATAACCCACATAGGAGATGTTTTATTTCTTTAATTTTCATCCTTTAATTTACTCCACAAATATAATTTACCAAAATACCTTTTCGGGGTGCCGGTTCGGCCTAAAACTGCCTCGGAACCCAAACTAAGCCACCGGGTAGACTTTCCTGACTATATCTACCCTTCCGGACTCAACGGTGCACTCGAAATGACCATATGCGCGACTTATAAATATTTTACTTTTTATTCTATTAATTTATTCCCGACACGACTGACATGCGCGTCCCGACTTAATTTTTATAATTGTCGTATTTTTCACTCAAGATAACTTTAATATTTTTTCACAAGTATATATTACTTTACTCGTTAAGTAATATTCAACTTAATTATCACCAATAAATCCTAACTCTTGTCATGATAGTAATTATTTAATTCAAATTCGAATTAATTATAAACAAATTCTCTCCATTTAAATTAATTAATCCCACCCCCATAATGAAAATAAAATATTTTCAAAATACGGGGTATTACAAATCAATGTATTTTTCAACGATTACCCGATAAATGACCTCGTAACTACTGTAAAACCATCTAGTAGTCCCTTCAATTTTATGCTATCACTAGAAATACCAACAAGATAAACAACCATAAAATACTATATCATAATAATAGGGATTGAAATTCTTATTGTGGACTTAGTAGTTTTGGATAGAATGGGAATTTGATTTAATTTCAGGGTGGACATTTTATCATCAAACCTTTCTCATATTTACTATTATAAGAAAACTAGTAATGTTTGGAAGCCCTAAAAATCTATAAGCGATTTTTAAATTCCAATTTGATATTTTCCCAAATTTAAGAACAATTGTCCTTGTCATTCTTTACTTTTACAATAGAGCATCCCTAGAATTAAGAAAACTTCAAACCAAACTGATGAAGTTTTGGAGAAAACCTTTGTTTCACCGTAGGGATTACCAGTTCTAATTATGAAAGCGAAGGATAGAACATTACATTTATACATTAACTATCAAAAACTAGATCAAGTAACAATTCGTAGTATATATCCTTACCTTGGGATAATAGATCTTTTTGATCAAATTAAAAGAATCCTAAGTATTTTTGAAAAACATGATTTACAATTTAGTTATCATGAACTTAGTGTCAGTAAAATTTAAGAAGTCATCCTTTAATGATTCAAATATAAACTGCTGACTTACAACATTTCTTAAAGAAATTTACACTTCCCATTAACTATTGTGTAAACAGACGTAAAATACCATTGCCACGAAATCAATTTTCAACCTATAGTATCCTCTTACCAATATCATTTTTCATAACATGAATTATTTTTTAGTGAAATGAATGTCGTATAAATAGAATGTGTTAAACTTTTTATAATTTCGATTAAAAAATTGAATTTTATTCCATTATGTTCTTAGCTATAACATTCTTTTTAGAGAAACCTTGTTACACATACCTAATTACAAAAACCTCTGTTATGATATACGACATATGAAAAGTCTATAAAAATACCTATTAATTATCAAAAACCTAATTTGTTTCAATCCCGGTTACATCATTAACCTTTATAAAATTTTGTTGCATAACTTACGAAATCACGAACGAAATGACTTTGGTATATCTGTTATAATTATGTGATAAACCTACAAACCGTGAAACTAATAAGTCAATAAGTTATCATTTTAAATATAGTATATACCTTGAACTATGTAACCACTATGAGAATCTGAAACTTCTAGAATATATGAATTTTCAGGACAATTTTTTTACGGTAGGTAGATTGTAACAACCCACATTTTAATTTATTATTAATAATTTAAAGTGAGTCAATTATTACTCAAAATGGCATTGTTATTTTATTTTTTATATTAAAAACCAAGTCGAAAAAGAAAACATATATAACATTTTATGTTAGAACCCACTAAACCATTAAGTATGAAGTATAAAATCTTTCCGTAAATTATTAAACGTATAAATACTATGTAGGTTTAAAATATTTTATTCATTTTAAACCAAAAAACCAATTTTATTCTTAACCCCAACATAAAAAAAATTGTGTGTTAATATTTAAACTAAAACCCAAGGGTCTATAGATTAAATATTACATTAAATCTTAAACTTTTAAAACATTTAGGGGATGAAATTTAAAATAATTTTGGAGATAGGGCAGTTTCCCTACCTAAACTGTCCTATATCCTTCCCCATAGATATATTGTACGTGTTACTTTTTAAACCCAAACCAACATTCTCCTAAAAAAATAAATCTCACGAACAGGTATAGAATCGAAAAGAACAACAAAATGAGAAGCAATCTTCTTCAAACAAAAACGCACACAATAACCTTTCTCCTGGTAAAACTCATGAAACAAGAACAAACACAAACTAAAAAAAAAAAAGAAAACCAAATTCAAACCTTGAAAACCAAAACCTATGAACATGATACCAACTAAAGAGAAGAAATCCAAGATGGTGTCCATCTTCTTCCTCCTTACAAACCACCATGGAAGTTATTAATTTCAAAGGAGGAGAAGCTTTGATGGGTATGCTTACTTTTTTCCCATCTTTTCTGTTATATTACACACACACACACACACACACACACACACACACACACACACACACACACTAGCATGTAACCCGCGTGGTGCGCAGGTGTATTAAAATAATTACACGAAATGTACTTTAAGGATGTTTGAGTACATGTAATTTTCCAATGTATAAATATGATAAAAAAAATCAATCACTTTTAGTATGAAAGTTAAAATAATTATAAGCATAATTGTGTATAAACACAAAACACAACACTTCCCAAATATTAAAGTGTCATGTAATAAATGGATATAAATAAATAGTTTAAAGAACAACACTGAAGGTGTTTGGAAACAATCAATTTCTATACATCTTCATGAATAGAGTAAGAGAGATAATTTGAAGAAACTAATTGCATTATTATTTGTCATAACCAAATTAAAATATCCGGAGTCCGTCCCTCTCCATCTCACTGGATAAAATGTCTCTTATGATATGGGTTTTAATGAAATATTAATGGTATCTTTAATTATGGCATGTCTCTATTCGAGTGAATATTTTGAAAATATGAGTTTGACGTTTTGTACTCCGACATAGCAAACCTTAAACATGCGGTTTGAAAGAAGGCGTGGATGTTCATCAAGACCCAAATATGAAAAAAAAACACCCAAATACATCAGTGCCATGTCCTGATTAGTCTAAAGAGATAGGAAAATGGAAACTCTAATTCATATTCCGCATATGTAGACATTTAGTATTTAAACAAATCTAAAATAAAAATCCAAAAAAATCATCTAACCTCAACACAAAGGTCAATGCATAAAATTAGCAAGGTAAAATAATCCAACCTTAAAATTAATGATGCTGATGATATTAAGACTAACATCGGTGTCGCTACAGAAGAATATAAATAAATTTACTGACGACGGAGAATGAGAGTTTAGAGAATGGTGAACGAATAGAAGGAAGAAATGCAAAGAGGTGGGAAGTCATATATATCTTGGGTGAGAAAACCTTAAAGATACATTAATAAAAAGTAACAAATAACAACACCATTAAAATGGGAATGTTTAGTCTTCTCAATGACAACCTCTTACTATTCTAAGTTAATTATAAATTTCTATAGAAAATTAAAAAGAGTAGTGGTATATATATATATATATATATATATATATATATATATATATATATATAGAGAGAGAGAGAGAGAGAGAGAGAGAGAGAGAGAACAATTGAAGAAGAGTCGAGTCTAACAACGACATGGGCAAAATATTGTCCGGGGAAAAATTTTTACCTAATGTATATTTGCAGGGTGAATATAAATATACATGTTGAAAAGCCATTTTTTAATCTTTAAAAATTCATAACTTTTTAACCATTATTTAGAAAATTACGCGAAATGTAACATTGGGTTCCTAGTGTCAAATGGAATATTTTAGTGTATAAACATTTTATAATTGACACAATTTTTAATGACACCAAATTTAGGACATTGCATTAATTAAGGATCCCAAATTACTGGACAAAAACATCATTTTTTATACTATAAAGTTAATACCAACAAAATTACCTACGTTACATAACGTGTTTTTACAATGAACCAATATATTCATCTACAAATTCAAAATAATTGTTTTATTACATTTTTCCTAAAACTTATTTTGATAAATTGTATTATTTGGAAAAATTTAAAATCCGATCCTGTAGGAATTTGTGTATCAATATTAATCCACTACCCAAATATCCAAGTCATTCTAATTCAATTTCGAACTGAGCAACATATAGAGTAAAGTTTTTATCATCATACGAAAACAAAAAAAATATTATAAATATATATAAACTAGTGAACCTTGTATTTGTTATTATACTTAGTAACATTTGCATTAAAAAATCGCTGCCAAACATGGCATACAATAAAGAACCAACCAAGCTAAGCTCCAAGTTCTGTTTGGTTTTGCCTTTTTAATATTAATTTCATCGTACTTGATAGAACTTCTATTGATATCACATTGTGATAGCCCTAAATTATTCTTAGTATGTGCATGTTATGATATTTCCATGCTACGTATGTTGTTAAATATCATTTATAATTGAATATAGATCATCTTGATCAATTTAATCCTTTCAGATCTAATAAATGAATTCATAAGGTTATTGCAATGATGGCATCGGTTCACCCATGCACCTATGTGCTAATTATCTTTGTTATAAGAATTAGTATTGACTAGGGAGTATACTACCGTGTTATCCCACAAAAAATTTCTACTTGTCCTAAGGTTTCAGATGTTTGAGGACCGAGATTTATATCTATAAATGTATGAGTACCACTCTAGTTAGTGTGCCTAGTTATTTATTTATTACCCAAAGATTTTGGCTTAACATTTCTACTTGGTTATACTGATCATGCTAAATTACTTCTATACCAATTAATGAATTGGTAAGTATGGGATTATCAGTTTAAAAATCCTTAACTTTCTTTATGAGAATTATTTTGTATGCTTCAGTTAACAAATAGTGAAATCCATTCACACTCAAATCTCTCTCTTTCTCTCTCTCCCTGTCTCTCTTTATATATATATATATATATATATATGTTTGTTATAGAACTTTTTAAAATGTACTTAGTAACTTTATTGATTCCTTTCCTTCCAGTTTTTTTGAACAGGTGCCTATAAGCAATAATGAAGGCTTCAGGAGCCACTTGATACAAGAGAAAGGAAGCATCTTATTATAAGGAATGAGACATAGAGTTGCAGGAGAAATACATGTATAAGTCTTATATAGATATGAATTTTAGGCTACAATTGTAAAATATTTTAGCATTAATAAATATTTGAGTTAGTTAAGCATTTGTGGCTTATTTGTGGCTTAACATTGTATTAAGATAGAACTCTCACCCAAGAAATCGATGTGTGACATTTACCATTGTTCTAGGATCATTATATATGCCATACTCTCTCTGATCCATTTCCCAAGCCATTAATCTTCTGGATTTCTCTAGTTTATAAATGGCTTAGCGTAATGGCAAGTCCGTATAGACCATTATAGTATGTACCAGGAAGTATGGTTCCATTCGAGAGGCTTTAATGAGGGTGTAGAAGGGGCTTGACGGTAATCCTGAGATTAGGGATAGTAATTCCCTAATTGGAAATAGTGTTTGAGATTAAGCAACCGAGGCAGCTCGAGCGTGGCAACTCAGCAAGGCAGCTTGGCGCGACAACTCGTACTAAAGCTTGTTGTATTACTCATATTGTATTTTTGTTTATGTTGACTGTAAGCTATAACGGTTGTAATGTTGTAACGAGAATGATAACGAGTTTGTGTGAGGTCAAACGGTACTCGCGAGAGACCAGGATTGACAGGGCCTGGGAGAGCTTTCATGCTCTATCGAATGACCTCACCGTGGGAACTTTAGAGGGACTTGGTTTGGAGGATTGAGAAGTGAGGAACTGTTGGGGCCCATCCAAACCATCTTAGATACACCTGGTAAAACACCGAAGGACCCTGACCGTGGAACCTCGGGTGGAGCAGCTTGGAGTTCCATCGGGTGTTATGTTGCGAACCAAACAACCCTCTACTTAATGTCACATCTACTGTAGGTGATGTCACTAACCAGCTAAACAATTTCAGACATGCACTTGAGTAAACCACCGTGGTATTTGGGGCTGTCAGGCAGTTGATGAGCCACCTCTGCGATAACAGCCTCCTGACACACACTGGTTAGGAAAAAGGCATGTCTTGGCATTTAATGTTTGTGACGTGGAGAAAACTAGTGCATCAGGCATTTAATGTTGTGACATAAAGTATGAGGGATGTCTTTTATAGTCTTTAATGACTGAGTTGCCTCGGGGGTGGTGTGGGTGGCTATTTAAGGAACCCAACCACACTTGAGGAAGGAGAGGATCTTTTGAGAATTCAGAAGTTATTGTGAGAGAAAATACACATCAGAGAGAGAGTTATTGAAAATCAGAGAGTTTACTCGCTCACCATTGTTATTTATTACAAAGCTTTTAATACCTGACGGGGATTTTCTGGAGGGTGTTTGGTGTGTTTTCTACCTTCCTACCAGGGTGTATCTAGGGTGCTTACTTCTCTCTCCCTCTATCTAAGTAATTTCTAAGTTCCATTACTTCTTTTTGAGTTATAAACGAGAGACTTATGAGTTTAAACTGAGCTTATCTTCATTAGGTTTGTGTTTGTATGTCCTATCATTAATCCAAAGTTTTGGCCAAGATGACCTTACTATTACCATACATAAACAGGGGTTACGCCTCCATTTATCTTATCTAAATTACCCTCTTACATTTGGCGACTCTGTTGGGGAGGCATTCTCCCAGGTAAGGAGTATGGCGCAGGATAATGCCACTCGAAGACTCAAATTTGATGATATCCAGCATAATAAAGAACAAGTCGCGAGGGAGAAAGAGGCCCTGAGGGCTGGGTCTCTTCGAGTGGAGGTACCTCCGGTTCCGACGACGTCAGACGTTCCAGGGGCGACACAACCTTCCACGAGCGCGAGGTTGGGTCCCTCCCAGATTGCGCTCCTCATGAGCAAGTTTCACGAGTTTTTACAAACTCCAGTAGCTTCAACTATGCTGGGAGGATTAGAGGCTAATACTTTCATAACACCAGGAGTAGCTCCACCAGGTGCAGGCATTACAGGAACTATCCCGGTAAGCGTACCCTATGTGGTGAATCCAGCAGTGGGAACCTCAGGAGTTTCATCGGCAACACCGGTAACATTCATTTCAGTTGCAATGAGCGCTCAGCCTGTGGCCCCACTGCTGGTTGCCACGGTAGCCTCGCCTATGGAAGAAATTGGAAAAGAGATGCAGAAAAAGATGTTGAAGTTCATGCGGGCTTCCTCACAATCAGCTGGCGAAGTGGCTTCAGTTTATGATGACTTCCGAACACCTTATCCTCAAGCGTACAATGATGAGCCTTACCCAAAGGACTATATTCCCCCTATCTTTGAAAAATATACAGGGAAATGTGGGAACCCGAAGGAGCACATTAAGTGGTTTATTGAACACTTGGGGGCGCATTGTAATAATAAGAAGCTAAGATTGAGGGAGTTTTCCAAATCCCTAACCGATAAGGCATACACCTGGTACTCCCATTTAACTCCGAACAGCGTTTCTACGTGGGAGGAGATGCATGTATTGTTTGTCCAAAAGTTCTTTCTGGCAGAAGATGAGTTCACCTTGACCCAACTCGGTAGGGAGAAGCAGAGACCTGGAGAGGAGGTGGTGTCCTATGTTCGAAGGTTCAGGGAAAGGTCCCTCGATGTCAGGGAGGAGGCCACAGAGTCCAAGTTATTAAAAATTTGTGCTGAAGGACTGCTTCCTGAATACATCTGCCATCTTATCAACAAGATGCGCGAGGGGACTTTTGCGACATCTTGAAAGCAGCGAGAAACATGTCTTTGGTGGTGCGATCCAATTTGGTGGTAGCACCCATGATGTTCAGGCAACCAATGCAACCTGCGGGGGGGGGGGGGGGGGAGGTCTCAGCCCCCATGGGTAGGGTACGTCGAGGGGGAAGATAGGGGCAAAGCACCAAAGAGGGACAACAAGAGGAAGTTTGGAAGAGACAGAGAAGACCCACCACCATTGCCTTGCACGATAGAAGAGGCTATGAGTTATTATAACGTGATGGTCCAAGGGGTAACAGTTTATGAACCAAAAGGCATTCCAATGGAAGAACCCGATACTGCAACGAAGGCAGACCCTAAATATTATCAGATTCATCGGAAGATCCAGCATCCAACGGAGAGCTGTTTTACGCTTAGAAGAATTATTGACAAGTACATGAAGGCGGGAACGTTGCAGATCCCCCCACAAAACATTAACAACAACCCACTACCAGCACATGGCGCTAATCTCATGGTGGCCTATGATGAAGAGGCGGAGAGAGAAGAAGGAGAGGGGTACGAGGAAGCTTTAGAGATTTCCACGAGGGGAATGGCTAACGTCATGTTTGCTTACGATGAAGCAAGCGCCAAGGATGTGGAGGATGTATATGATGCCGAAAGCGAAGAGGTAGACCCGACCTTAGAATATGGGCTGTTTCAAAATCACCAAAGTTCACTTGGTTCTTTGAATAAGTGGGGATCCCAAAGGAGAGTAGGCTGGAGATAACCCAGGTAATAGTTGATATTTCAAAAAAGAACGCGATCCCTTAGCTGAGATGGAAGGGACCCATGGCCAGGTTGGTGAGAAGGTTTCTATCAGAGGTAACCTTCAGCGACGCGGATAGGGCTGTAAGGTTCCCTCACAACAGGCCATTGTATATGACCGCAAGGGTCAATGGAGTTAGCTTCACAAGGACTCTTGTGGATGGAGGAGCTTCCATCAATATTATGATAACCAAATCCTTTCACGCGACAAATATTCCAGAAGAAAGGCTGGTCCCCATGCCTTTGGTAATTTCGGGGTATGATAACCAATCCTCCAAATCTATCGAGTATGTTAATGTGGGGATTGTGATGGGAAACATGAGTTCCCATTTAAAGTTCCACATGATAGAGAGTGCAACTTGGTATCATCTATTAATAGGAAGTGTGTGGATACACAACCAAGGCCTAGTTCCTTCTACATACCACCAATGTGCTAAGGCAAATGTCAAGGGAACAGAGGTAACCATTAGGGACATAAAGAGGCCCTTCGTGGTTGAGGAAGCTCACTTGGTGGACGCAATGTTTTACACGGAGCTAGAGGAAGATGTCTGGATCTTAACAAGAAGAATGTAGGGAGCATGTGTTCCCTCGATCAAAGAAAGGATGGAGCACTTAAATGAACAGAAGAGGAGAGCGACCCAGAGGAAACACCTGGGGAAGCTCAGCAGGTGATCCCTCAGCCCCAGGGCATCTCGAAGAAGCTTAAAGACTGGATGAGATAGAGAATGAACCCAATGCAACACGAGGCCCAGGGACAGAGCGTGCTAAGTCGGTTTTCAGGAGGAAGGGTTGATGAGGCTTCCAGAGAAAGGAAAAGGAAGGAAGTCGTAATGACCGACAGACAATGCAAGAAGGTCATCACCGAATAAGGAAAGGTGGTCTATCATTTATGATGATCTGAACGGGCGATTGAAGGAACAAATGATGAGGATGACCCGGTATATGAATGCTTTCTGGTAGATAAAAAAGGGCAATGTATGGTGATAGAAAACTCCAATATACAAGAGTTTGTGGGAGATGTGGCTGAAGAGCCTGGTTGCATGATAGATAGACCAAGGCCGCAGGTGCAAGAATTGGAGTAGTTAAACCTGGCAAAAGAGGGAGAGGACCTAAGACCCATCTTCATCTCGAAGGATCTCAGCGCTCAGAAATGAGAGGCCTTTGTCGAATTGATTCATGAGTTCATAGATGTTTTCGCGTGGAAGTACACGAAAATGGAAGGGATGGATGAGGAAGTATGTTGCCACAGGTTGAACGTAATGCCTTCAGCCATTCCAGTGAAGCAGGCAACAAGAACGTACAAACCTAAGATGGATTTGAAGATTAAAGAAGAGGTCCAGCGCCTACTAATAGTAGGATTCATCATGCCGATAAAATATCCACTCTGGCTATCCAGTATTATCCAAATGGGAAAGAAGGATAAAAACCAGATGAGGATCTGTGTGGACTTTAGAGATTTGAATAGAGCTTGTCCTAAAGATGAGTGCCCTCTACCCTTCATCGATAGCCTGATAGATGCAACAGCTGGTCATGAGATGTATAACTTTATGGATGGGTATGTGGGGTATAATCAAATCAAGATGGACCCCTCAGATGCAGAGAAAATGACATTTAGAACACCGTTGGGTAATTTCATATATAGGGTGATGCCATTCGGCCTCAAGAATGCTGGTGAGACTTACTAGAGAACGATGATGGCCATTTTTCATGACTTCCTCCACAAATTTGTAGAATTTTATTGTGACACCCCGACTAATTAAACACCGGGTAGCTACTCCTTTATAAAATTAATTCAAAATGCCAAGTTGGCTCAGTTAATAGCATCACTGTCGAAAACATTTTTATTATATCTAACCACCTAGTATTTAAAAAGCAAGTTGCCAAATTTTAACTTAAGTCTGATTAACATGCAACAAGTGTAATGAAGAAATAAATAACACCATTCACCATACTGAAGTAAAACGAATAACCATCACAATAGAGTAAATAAAGTCTGGAGGAAACCCCTCACTACAATCCCATAACTGAAATAAATGAACTGAAACAATAATAAAACGTGCTAAAGTCTGAAAACTGAAGTATAAAAGATGTCTCTAAATAGAAATGGGCAACATGCCCTACAACGGATAGATGGTGACTCTGGAATCCAAAAGATAGAAGCGTCTACATGCAAATCCCTGTAGCTTCCACAAGCAGCTACAGCTCGTCACCTGAATGAGTATCCTATGCTTGGTGTCCTTGTGGCAGGGCACCTAAAATGGTTTTACAAAGAAAAAGAGATTTGAAAAGCAAACGGGTCAGAGGCCGAATGTGGAGTTATATTTTAAAAACCTGCAAGTGCTTTAAAAACATTTAAAACATTAAATGCAAAGTACATGTTAGGACGTACACTCGCATGACATTCTCACCTCTCGTCTCACTGTGCACTCATAACGTAAGTACCCATCTATAACTACCCTTTCCACTAGCTAAGTGACAACGTAACTAGCTAGACTACCAAAGGCTCTACCCATTTTACTCGGTTAATTTAACATAACAACGCTCGTAATTTAATAGAGGTTTAACATAAACTCAGTTACTAACTATGCCATTGATATAACTATCAGCTAACTCATTATATATCTCGAAACAATACCGTAATATTTTTACAACATTAACATGAGGATTTCCATTAATTTAATGTATATTATTCACATCATAAATATACGATACAAGCACCCCACAATCTAAGCTATGGTGCACACATACTCTGCTATCCATCCCGGTACATCACGTACATAAGGATCACATATTCCAAATCTCTCAGGAATAGTTTAGATAACACAAATCACAAATAGTGGAGGCGAACACAGTCACCATCACATGGGTCACGCACATACCTACGCTCCCATGGTCAGCGGACTTATTAATATCACAATAAGTCTTTCTATGACCTATGTTCATCAAGGTACCAATCTATATCCCCCTCGTAGGCACACAAGGATTAGAGGGTCCTAAGCGAACGCAACCTCCCGTGATAGCAAGTATGGTAGGTATGTCATACAAACAATCCATATACTAATACTAAGTAAACACATGTCTTAGTAATACCATATTTTAATCGTAGTACATATTGCACTCTCGTACTAACTATAATTATCACAATTCATGCTATTCCGGTTTGTAATTATACGCACTATAATTCATCCTTACATCGTAGTAGACACTCACGTCTCAACCCAAATGGTTCTTTGAATATAACTCTCGTATATAGTTTACTCCTCTCAATAATTCAAAAGTCCCAAATCTAACCTTACATCAATAAAGGAAGGTCATTTATATCCTCGAACAAGTTTAAGGGGCTCCAAAAATCAAAACAGTCCAAAAGGGTCAAACTGTCAACTCGTTAGAAGTCTCGTTCGAACGAGGCTTCGAACGAGTTTGGACTGTCAGGTCGTTAGAAGTCTCGTTCGAACGAGGCTGTTCGAACGAGATCCCAGTTCGTTCGAACGAACTGACCCTTCTAACGATATCTCGTTCGAACGAGATATCGAACGAAAATCCGTACTCGTTAATAACGACTGGTCAACTCGTTAGAAGCTCGTTCGAACGAGCTCGTTCGAACGACCTGGGGGCTGCTTCTAACGAGTGGCCAGTTTTGGCCCTGATTTTTCCCCAATTCGTTTTTCACCATTTTTACTCCTCAAACCTTTTCTAAAATTCGTTCCAACAATATATTGAGTTCTCTAATCATCCTCAAACATGTTAAGGGGCTATACTAACATCATTAAAGGGTTTAATATCTTCTAAACATCATTAAATCACAATTTCTACAGTAATTCCCAATTTTCTTCAAGAACATAAACCCTAGGTTCTTCTCATCAAAATTTCCCGGATTTTAATCCGTTAAAACATCACATAGATATGAAATCCCTGAATTTAAACCTTCAAACAAGGGTTCTACATGCAAACCTATCCCAAAATTTATTAACAATCTTCCAATTTCATGGGTTTTCTTTTAACTCTTATATAAGATTGATTCACAAGGTTTCTAACATGGAAAAAGCATTCACTGCATAAGGAATGTAATTTAAATCACTTGCCTTGGTTTTATTCCGGATTTGGTGTTGGTTTGATGAAGTTTCTGCAGAGTTTCCTCTCTCTCTCTCTCCTTCTCCAAGCTTTCTTCTCCAAAAGGCTATGGTGGCTAGGGTTTGCTTTGGGGAAACTTATGAAAACCTAATTTTAATAAACCTCCGTAGCTTGTTGGATTAATAAGGGTTGGTTGGGGTCAATCCTTATTAGATTACAACTCTCAATTTTCGTCACTTTTAATTACCCAAAAATACCAAATTACTAAAATACCCTTTAAGTTACCGGTATGGCCTAAAAATACCCCGGGACCCAAACTATATCCCTGGCTAGTGTTTTCTGACTATCTCGACCCTTCCGGACGCGTTGGCGCACTCAAAACGACCATACGGATTATAGATTTTAAATTCACTTTTATTAACAAAATATTATACCGTGACGCGGCGGTCCCACGCGTCTCAACAAAATTTCTAAATGCGAATTGGGTATTTGATTATGTGCATATATGATTATATATGTATTTGGTATTATAAAATTTGTCGTGAGATTTATATAAGGCATTTTAGAAATTTTGTTGAGACGCGTGGGACCGCCGCGTCACGGTATAATATTTTGTTAATAAAAGTGAATTTAAAATCTATAATCCGTATGGTCGTTTTGAGTGCGCCAACGCGTCCGGAAGGGTCGAGATAGTCAGAAAACACTAGCCAGGGATATAGTTTGGGTCCCGGGGTATTTTTAGGCCATACCGGTAACTTAAAGGGTATTTTAGTAATTTGGTATTTTTGGGTAATTAAAAGTGACGAAAATTGAGAGTTGTAATCTGATAAGGATTGACCCCAACCAACCCTTATTAATCCAACAAGCTACGGAGGTTTATTAAAATTAGGTTTTCATAAGTTTCCCCAAAGCAAACCCTAGCCACCATAGCCTTTTGGAGAAGAAAGCTTGGAGAAGGAGAGAGAGAGAGAGGAAACTCTGCAGAAACTTCATCAAACCAACACCAAATCCGGAATAAAACCAAGGCAAGTGATTTAAATTACATTCCTTATGCAGTGAATGCTTTTTCCATGTTAGAAACCTTGTGAATCAATCTTATATAAGAGTTAAAAGAAAGCCCATGAAATTGGAAGATTGTAATAAATTTTGGGATAGGTTTGCATGTAGAACCCTTGTTTGAAGGTTTAAATTCAGGGATTTCATATCTATGTGATGTTTTAACGGATTAAAATCGGGAAATTTTGATGAGAAGAACCTAGGGTTTATGTTCTTGAAAGAAAATTGGGAATTACTGTAGAAATTGTGATTTAATGATGTTTAGAAGATATTAAACCCTTTAATGATGTTAGTATAGCCCCTTAACATGTTTGAGGATGATTAGAGAACTCAATATATTGTTGGAACGAATTTTAGAAAAGGTTTGAGGAGTAAAAATGGTGAAAAACGAATTGGGGAAAAATCAGGGCCGAAACTGGCCACTCGTTAGAAGCAGCCCCCAGGTCGTTCGAACGAGCTTCTAACGAGTTGACCAGTCGTTATTAACGAGTACGGATTTTCGTTCGATATCTCGTTCGAACGAGATATCGTTAGAAGGGTCAGTTCGTTCGAACGAACTGGGATCTCGTTCGAACAGCCTCGTTCGAACGAGACTTCTAACTACTTGACAGTCCAAACTCGTTCGAAGCCTCGTTCGAACGAGACTTCTAACGAGTTGACAGTTTGACCCTTTTGGACTGTTTTGATTTTTGGAGCCCCTTAAACTTGTTCGAGGATATAGATGACCTTCCTTTATTAATGTAAGGTTAGATTTGGGACTTTTGGATTATTGAGAGGAGTAAACTATATACGAGAGTTATATTCAAAGAACCATTTGGGTTGAGACGTGAGTGTCTACTACGATGTAAGGATGAATTATAGCGCGTATAATTACAAACCGGAATAGCATGAATTGTGATAATTATAGTTAGTACGAGAGTGCAATATGTACTACGATTAAAATATGGTATTACTAAGACATGTGTTTACTTAGTATTAGTATATGGATTGTTTGTATGACATACCTACCATACTTGCTATCACGGGAGGTTGCGTTCGCTTAGGACCCTCTAATCCTTGTGTGCCTACGGGGGGGATATAGACTGGTACCTTGATGAACATAGGTCATAGAAAGACTTATTATGATATTAATAAGTCCGCTGACCATGGGAGCGTAGGTATGTGCGTGACCCATGTGATGGTGACTGTGTTCGCCTCCACTATTTGTGATTTGTGTTATCTAAACTATTCCTGAGAGATTCGGAATATGTGATCCTTATGTACGTGATGTACCGGGATGGATAGCAGAGTATGTGTGCACCATAGCTTAGATTGCGGGGTGCTTGTATCGTATATTTATGATGTGAATAATATACATTAAATTAATGGAAATCCTCATGTTAATGTTGTAAAAATATTACGGTATTGTTTCGAGATATATAATGAGTTAGCTGATAGTTATATCAATGGCATAGTTAGTAACTGAGTTTACGTTAAACCTCTATTAAATTACGAGCGTTGTTATGTTAAATTAACCGAGTAAAATGGGTAGAACCTTTGGTAGTCTAGCTAGTTACGTTGTCACTTAGCTAGTGGAAAGGGTAGTTATAGATGGGTACTTACGTTATGAGTGCACAATTCGACGAGAGGTGAGAATGTCATGCGAGTGTACGTCCTAACATGTACTTTGCATTTAATGTTTTAAATGTTTTTAAAGCACTTGCAGGTTTTTAAAATATAACTCCACATTCGGGCTCTGACCCGTTTGCTTTTAAAATCTCTTTTTCTTTGTAAAACCATTTTAGGTGCCCTGCCACAAGGACACCAAGCATAGGATACTCATTCAGGTGACGATCTGTAGCTGCTTGTGGAAGCTACAGGGATTTGCATGTAGACGCTTCTATCTTTTGGATTCCAGAGTCACCATCTATCCGTTGTAGGGCATGTTGCCCATTTCTATTTAGAGACATCTTTTATACTTCAATTTTCAGACTTTAGCACGTTTTATTATTGTTTCAGTTCATTTATTTCAGTTATGGGATTGTAGTGAGGGGTTTCCTCCAGACTTTATTTACTCTATTGTGATGGTTATTCGTTTTACTTCAGTATGGTGAATGGTGTTATTTATTTCTTTATTACACTTGTTGCATGTTAATCAGACTTAAGTTAAAATTTGGCAACTTGCTTTTTAAATACTAGGTGGTTAGATATAATAAAAACGTTTTCTACAGTGATGCTATTAACTGAGCCAACTTGGCATTTTGAATTAATTTTATAAAGGAGTAGCTACCCGGTGTTTAATTAGTCGGGGTGCCACATTTATGTGAATGACTTGGTCATCAAATCGAAGGAGGAGGGTTCCCACCTGAGCGATTTGAGGAAGGTGTTTTCTCATTACAGGAGGTACAAGTTGAGGATGAATCCATTGAAGTGTGTATTTGGAGTAACGAGTGGAAAATTCTTAAGCTTTGTGGTTGGTCGACAAGGGGTGCAAATGGACCAGGACAAAAGGCGAGCGATCTTAGAAATTCCAAGCACTAAGACAACTAGAGAGTTGAAGAGCTTCCTCAGTGAAGTCTCCTACCTTAGGAGATTTGTACCAGGGTTGGCCGAAGTAACACACCTGCTGATGCAGCTGTTGCGAAAGAGCACGAAGTTCAACTGGGAGGAGGTTCACCAAGAGTCTTTTGCTGGGCTGAAGAAGCTGCTGATTTCACCACAGACCATGGTTCCCCCATGGGCAAGAACGCCATTGCAGTTATACCTTACATCTACCACGAGGTCCGTTGGAGCTTTGCTAGAACAAGAAATTAATGGGCAAGAACGACCAATCTACTACCTCAATAGAATCATACATGGGTCAAAAATTAGATATAGCATCTTAGAAAGGCATTGTTTGGCCTTAGTCTTTGTATCACAAAAACTTAGGCATTATATGCTATCTTTCACAATTCACAATGTGACTAAATGTGATCCCATTAAGTATTTGTTGGCAATAACTATATTAATGGGAAGGGCGGCTAGGTGGTTCCTCATCCTGTCCGAATATGACTTGAAGTGTGTAGTTCCTCGCGCGATTAAGAGCCAGGCGTATGCCGATCTATTGGCAATATTTCCATCAGAAACGTTTGAACCACCTAAAGAAGACATTCTGGGAGATGAACTACAAGCTAATTATCTGGGTTCAACTGAGGAGGAGTGGACGATGTAGTTCGATGGATCTTCGGTAGAGAAGAAGAGAGGGGCAGGGGTTATTCTTTCAAATGGAATGGAAGAAATTTTCCTTTCCTACAAGTTAGATTTCCCTTGCTCCAATAACGAAGCAGAGTACGAGGCATTGGTGCTAGGGTTGCTAGAAGCTCTTCGGAGGGGAATTCGTTCACTCTGCATGAAGGGAGATTCGAACTTAGTGATCCAGCAAGTAAACAGAGAATACGCATTGAAGCACATAAACCTGGCACCATAAAGAACGATCATCCAGAGACTCCTCAACCAGTTCCATCAGACTAAGATCAAGAAACATCCCAGAATGATGAATTGCCACCCAGATGCGTACTCAACTATTGCCCAAAAAATGGTCATGAGGAACGATACAACTATCATCATGATCCAACGAAGAACAACTCCTTTGGTGGTGCAATCAATTCTACCGATGGAGGAGGACGCAGATTGGAGGGGAGAGATTAGGAATCAGCTGGAGTCTGGCGATGGGGCAATGGGGCTAAGAGAGTTGGCCCAATATTTCATAAACCTGGGAAATCTCTACTTCAAAAACGTAGGTGGATGGTTATCAAGATGAATTGGCCCAGAATAAGTAGGGCGAAGGTTAAAGAAAACACATGAGGAGCACTGCGAAACAACTGAGGTACCTCTTTATAGGGGAATTCAACGAGAGGGATACTTCTGGCCTAGAATGAAGCAGGACGCGACGGAGCTACAACGGAGGTGCAATAAGTGTCAGCTTTTCTTTGAAGCGGTTGAATGTCATTTCATTGAAACTCAGGATAATTGGAGGCAACCCTATATTGACTACATTAAAGATGGAGTTGCCCCGACAGAAAAAATTGATGCAATGGGACTAAAATGAAGGGCCCCAAGGTTCTATATCCAGGAGGAGCAGCTCTACCGAAGGGGATACTTCAACCGGCCATTGCGTTACATAACAAAGGAAGAAGAAACTGAGGTCCTCAAACAGGCACACTACCCAACTTATATATGAGGGGACAAGTTGTATGATCAGCTGATGATGTTGGGGTATTATTGACCAACGATGGAGAATGACTCTACTGAGTTCGTTCGAAAGTGCAAGGCTTGCCAACTACATGGAAATATGATCCATGCCCCATCGGTAGACTTACACTCTCTGGCAATGCCTTACCCTTTTCACACTTGGGAGTTTGACCTAGTGGGGGTAATACATCCTTCTTCGAGGGGGAAGATATGGATACTAGTCGCAACGAAATTCTTTACAAAGTGGGCAGAAGTGATATCACTCAGAAGGGCAACGACTGGGGTGGTAAGCAACTTCTTCAGAGAATACATCCTTTGTCATTTTGGGATCCCAAAGGTTATTCTCTCGGATAACGGGACGCCCTTCATCAATTCAGAAGTAACAATGCTCACAGACAAGTACTCCATCGTCCATCATACTTCAACGATGGCATACCCAAAGGGAAACGATCAAGCTGAAGTAACTAATAAAACACTGGTTAATATTCTGGCCAAGGTAATGGAGTACTTCCCAGGATCGTGGGATGATAAGATAACATTCGTTCTATGGGCCTATCAGATGACTAAGAGAAAGCTTACGAGGTATACGCCGTTCTCTCTTATTTATGGGGCTGAGGTAATTCTTCTAGTAGAGTTAGAGGTTCCCTCGGCTCGATATGTTATGCGAAGTAGTATGCTCCCTCAGAATAGACATGTACAGTTGGAAGCATTGGACGAGCACAGGGATAATGCGATGCAACACTTCCAAATGTATACGAGGCAGCTCTCCAGGGCGTATGACAACTTGGTAAGACCAAGGGAATTCGTGGAAGGAGATATCGTGTTAAAGGCAACAGTTAAACATATTAGGGGGCTTCCTCTACCTACGTTTGCAGCAAATTAGGAGGGACCTTTCATCGTAAAGGAGGCTCATGACTTAGGTTATTGTTTAATTTCTAAGATAGAGGAAGATAGTCCATTTAAGATTAACAACAAATGGTTGAAGGTCTATCACGTGTAGGCCATTACATTTGGAGTCACCAATGTACTTAACTAATATGAATATACGAAGTTCATTTTGTTTACGAAGGTCCCCTTTATTTTATTCATTTTCTTTCTAGAGTTAAAATAACTACAGAACTTCATGTCATGATCTATGTAAACGACTGTAACACAAAGAGATAACATGGGAATAAGTTTTCTTTTCCATTCATATGCTTTGGGGCATTACAAAAATGGGAACAATTGCCCAAGGATTACATAGGAGAAAAGGAAAAAAATACATATACAAGAAGATCATTAACCCATGAGGAACCACAGATCATGGGAAGAAAAGAAATCTCCAGGGAGACCCGCAGAGGCTGCTTGACAGGACCGTTGGACGCTGATAGAAACCTCTAACCTTGTCTGCGACTGTGTACGCTCGATTAGGAGTTTCTCTCATTTTGACTTCGTCAAACGCAAAGATTCCTCGAGGTTCTCTACCTACTTATCTACAACTTCGAGGAGAGGTGCTAGCTCGGCCAGCTTGGCTTCCTCGGACCTCTGATCCTCCTGATATTTTTGCAAAAGCTCTCGCTGCCTGTCCAATTGCTGGCTCTTCAGAGTCTTCAAGTGTGCAATGAGCCAATCAAAATGGAACCCATCACGACCCAAATCCCACAAATAGCCCAAGAACTGATTAAGGAGGGGCCTAGTCATGTTCACAGTCGGAGTGTCTACGATATCAGCAACAACGGCGGCCATGCCATGGAGCCTATGACTCATAACTGCGATGTTGGAACGAAGGCAGTCCACCGTAAAGGTCCCAGGATAATGGCTCATGAGTCTCTCAATGACCAAATTATGATTAACAGGCATTTGGGGAGAACGTTGGAGTACCATCAGGCAGAAGGCGGGAGGAGCCAAGTCGGGCAGAGGAAGCTCACACCCAGATTCACTATCCGTGACAACACCTGTCGTGGAACCTTGACCATTATGACTCAATTCTTTGGAGGATACAAGTTGACGAGGTGGCGAGGCAACAGGCGAAGGAACTGGCGGTGAATCCTCCCGAGCAACCTGGAAATAGAGGCGAAATAATGAGAGTATTAAAAATCTTAACAAGTGTTTTCGTTGTTAAGTCACCGTTATAGGTGGAGTTTATTAAAAATCTTAACAAGCGTTTTCGTTGTTAAGTCACCGTTATAGGTGGAGTTTATTAAAAATCTTAACAAGTGATTTCGTTGTTAAGTCACCGTTATAGGTGGAGTTTATTAAAAATCTTAACAAGTTCTTTCGTTGTTAAGTCATCGTTATAGGTGGAGTTTATTAAAAATCTTAACAAGTGTTTTCGTTGTTAAGTCATCGTTATAGGTGGAGTTTATTAAAAATCTTAACAAGCATTTTCGTTGTTAAGTCACCGTTATAGGTGGAGTTTATTAAAAATCTTAACAAGTGTTTTCGTTGTTAAGTCACCATTATAGGTGGAGTTGGTCAAAATTCTTAACAAATGTTTTCGTTGTTAAGTCACCAATAGGTGGAGTTTATGAAAAATAACTTAAAATGCTTTCTTCGATTAAGTCACCCATAAAGGTGGATTTCGAGAAATCAAGAAATATAGAGAAATAAGAGAAGCACCTCAGCAGCAGCAGGAGCAAGAAGGATAATCACCACGGGGGTCATAATGTCAGAAACCGCAGGAGGCAGGCTCATTACCTCGGCAGCCTCAACGGAGCCCTTGGGTGTAGAAGCCTCGAAGGAGGGAAAACCTCCCTCGCCACTGTAAGGAATTATGGAAATCACGGGCGCATCGTCAGAAGATGTTGGACCTTCGAGAGATGTCCCAACTGGAGCATATACTCCAACCTTGGCCTCAGAAGGGATAAGGCCACTCAACGCGAAAGGCGGAGAAAGGCTTGGAGAGATCTACAGAGATAAAAACAAAGGTTAGATAAAAGGAGTAATTGCAAAGGGACAAGAGACAGAAATTCACTTAGCTTACCCCCGTTATGGCACAAAAGAGAGGAACTGCAGCAAGGGGTCTTGACAGTACAGGAGGAAGGATAATGTTGGATACCAGCGACTCCACATCCACCTAAAACAGCCCAACATGTTACAATTAGGGAATAAATGGGATAAATAAAAGATGCAGAGCTCAAAAAGACACTTACCTGTGGCACACTCTCTTCGACCATAACCAGGGGCAGAGAGACCTCCCGCTCCAAAGGTAACTCAGAGGAGGCTGGAACAGGTGCCTCGGGCTGGCCAAACAGCCTAACAGCACCCACGGCATCATGTCTGGCCTGGTGGGAGGAGGAACGGCATGAATAGGTGAGGCTTATTAAAGGAGAACGGGGAAGGGAGGCAGTGGATGGAGGAGCACCACAACGTCCCCCCACGAAACGACTCACTGAAGGGCTGGGGGGACTGGGAGGACTGACCCTAATTTCTTTTACTCCCTGCACCAAAAATATCAGGCAACAAGTAAAAAACACCACGTCAAGAGAAGAATGAGAGATAAAGAATGCACATATACCTCAGATACGGAGGGAGAACGAGATGATACAACTACTGGTGAAGATGGAAAAGAAGTAGGGACATAAGGAGCTGGTGATAAAGCACGCTCAGATGTTTGTTTCTTTTGGAGCTTGGTACCCAGCGTCTTCCTTTTTGATCCCATAGCCCCACCAATTTCAGGCACCTTCGACCTTCTTCTTCTCTCTGCAGGGGGCTCACTAGGATCCACCACTATTTTTGGGAATGCGCCCGAAGGAGGAACGACAACTGTGCGTTGTTCGAACTCAGCATTTATTCGAGCAACTTCGGCCTCTACCCGCCTCCTCAGTTCTTCAGCTAATTCCGAGGATATAGAAGGGGGAATAAAGGAAATTGGGAATGCCTCTAGTGGAGTACCCATTTGACATTTGACCTTGGCTTTCTTAGACTTGGATTTCCTGGCCCTCTTGGCAGGTGGGTCAGAAGGCCTTTCTCCCATGGCAGCTTCGGTCATGGGGACAGACGGTTTGGGGGTCGCAGCGGCCTTGGGTTTTGAGGTGGCAGTTAGGACCATGGGGAAATGAGGAGGTAGTTCATGAGGAGACTCCTTAACAGTCTTGCTTAAGGGAAACTCAACCCCAAGCACGGAGTTCCCCTTTAGACCCAACTCAGAGGAAGAAAAGGAAAGGACTGGGGGATAGCAAGGAGGGGATTGAATATACTCACGAATCATGGCCAACTCCTCCAGATGGAACTTCGTGGCAAAGGATGTGGATATGTCTCCTTTCCTCGTGGCACTCGGGAGGGTGACACGCCCATCAATGGTGGATGTCACGCCAAGCACCGCAGCGGTAGTATAGAAGGTATATGCCTCAGTAAAGTTGCACTTGGAATGATTATCTTGGAACACAGGTCGAGGAGCCCCCTGGTCGAACCCAAATTGTCTGCTGTATCTATCAAGGTTGTAAGGCTCAGAGGCATATCCCCATTCAGTGTAAGAGGGGAGGAACCCCGGGGTAAAAAGAAGCACTACGGATTACGAGGGATCCTCTACAACCGGATTAAATCTGACCATTATGGCTGTAGTAGGAAAGAAGTCCCAAGTATGCGCGAAGGTGGGCTCACTGTATGCCCTCATTACGAAAGAGTCCGAATGGTAAAAAATCTCCATTATCTCCTTTCGGCTCTACTTCTTGTGGAAGCATAGGAGGCGTGGTGGCTTGATACCCTGGCTCACAAGCAGTGAAACTGACTTCGCAGAAATGGTAGGAAAGAGGGTATAGAGGAAGCCCGTCAAGATGATAGTTGTTGATACCAAAATTAATATGCTGATGTGGACGAATAGTATGAAGACACATGTCAATCTACGTGGCACAATAACAGCGAGGAAGATCATTTACTGAACAACCATGGGTAATACCGAGCAACGAGAATACACCGAGGAGCTCTATCATGTCGAGGAACTCCATCCGAGGAACTCTTTCATCCCGAGATACTCTAAGCACTCCGAGGAACTCTTGATCAACGAGCAACTAAGGCGGTCCGAACTGCACCTCGACCGTGTCATCAATTATCAGACGGACAACTGTTCAACTATCCATTAGATTCTTGACGCACACGCTGTATTAAATGTATTACCCATTCATATGTATATCATTTAATGTATTGGACCTTTCATGTACAGCCTTGAGGCTATAAATACCTTGTATCAATCCCATTGAAGGGGACCGGAGTTTCTTGAGAGAACTTGTAATCAAGAATTCCACAAACACTCATCAATAACATAACAGTGGACGTAGGCTTTATTCCTAGCCGAACCACTTTAAAAATCTTTGTCTTATTTATTTATCTGTGATTGAAGAATTAGAGTGATCTAGTTTTTTACATCAACAGATTGGCGCCGTCTGTGGGAAACGACTGTTGTTATCGTTTTTCATAAAAATCATTTCTCACCAATGGCAGATAATCCAGAATCCAGTAATCGAAATGCTGGAAATACTGGAAATCTTCCAAATCCATCTGCATCTCCAGATCTGGCCGGAATTATGATGAATCTGGCTCAGGGACAAACCGCCATGCAAGAATCTATGAGGCAACTCCTTCAAACTCTTCAAGGCGGTGTACCTACTCATTCAGGGCAAAGGACTGATCATGGCCAATCACGATCCAGACGTATTGGGTCATATCGCAATGGGGAATCCAATGATTTTTCTTCTCAACCTGGGCGAACTTCATCAATACGGGCTTCGGATACAGATCAACGTATCACTCTCTCTCCGGAGAGAACTAGCGCTTTGGAGAGGTTAAGTAGAGTATCTCCTTTCAGTCGGTTAGGACCAAGGAGGAACATGAATCCACCTAGGGCTCAATCAAGAAGTTTTCGACCGCCGTCAGGATTAAGAGAAGGATCTGCGCAATCGCGACCAACCACTCGTCGAGATAAATCTCAGGAAGCTACGTCAGAGCAATCAGTTGCTCGGACTAAACGGCCCGAGGAAGGAAATGAAGCATGGAAAGGTTCCATTCAACGATTGGAGGATAGACTGGGAGAAATGGCTAAGGCAAGGAACCCCTTACAGAGAACTTTTGTCCAAGGGACACCTTTTGTGCAAGCCATTGTGGATTTCCCTACACCGTCGAAATTCAAAGCACCTGTAGTGACCCCCAAGTACGATGGAAAGACGGATCCCGTACTTCATATAGAACAGTACCAAGCTGCTGCAGATATCTATGCTGTCCCCGACGAGATGAGGTGTAGAGCGTTCTCGGGAACTCTTACTGGATCTGCACAGATATGGTATAATAATCTTCCTCGTGGTAAGATTTCAACTTTTGTTCAGTTGGCCGAATTGTTTATTGGCAATTTTTGTTTTGGAGCAAAGCCGGTAAAGCGAGTAGCACACTTGCTAAGTGTTAGACAGAAATCAGGTGAAAGTACTAGAGATTACATAACTCGTTTCAATAACGAGAAGTTGGAAGTCATAGATTATGAAGAAAAGACAGCAATCACTGCTTTGATGAGTGGTTTGCTGCCTAACAAGCTATACTATACTCTGGCCAAAGATCCGCCTAAAAATATGTCGGAATTGATGGCAAAGGCGGCCAAAATCATGAATGCCGAGGAGGCTATGACTGCGAAGAAGAATATGGATAAAGAAGTTAAAGTGGAGGTCGACAACTCTAAGAAGAAAGATCAGAAAGGTAATGGTGGTGACAAACATTTCAGGAATAACAGGATAAAGTTGGAAGCCCTAAAGAAGTATGATAATTATACTCCATTGAAAATGGGTATTAATCATGTTTTAGAAGAGATCAGGAATAACGAGGAAATCAAATGGCCAGAGAAACTGAAGACAGATCCAGACATGAGGAATAAGACCAAATATTGCGAGTTTCACAAAGATCATGGCCATATGACCAAAAATTGTATAGCCCTTCAGAACGAGATTGAAACACTCATTCGAAGAGGAAAATTATCAAAGTATGTAGATCGCAGAGGTGAGAGGACAAATGAGGACAGAATTAGAAAGAGATCTAGATCTCCTCGTCGTGCAGAGGAGAAAAGGAGGAGGGACCATGAAGAGGATCCAGATGATGACCCCGATCTTCCCAAGAAGCCAAGAAAACCTGAACGAGAGGTATTTTCCATACATTTTGGATCATTTCATTGTAACGTTATTACAGGGGGAGATGCAGGAGGAGGAGACCTTACTGCAGAAAGAAAAGCTTATCTCGGAGAGGCTCAAGCTTGTTCATATATTCAGCGAATAAACCTGGCCGAGGATGATCGTCCTCGGAAGGTAAATAAAGAGAAGCTAGTGATTGGTTTTTCAAAAAACGACCTGGCAGGTGTTCTTTACCCTCATGATGATCCTTTGGTGATCAAAATGAGAATGAAGGACGTGATCATTTCAAGGGTGTTGGTAGACAATGGTAGTTCAGCAGACATCATGTACTATTCATGCTTTGATAGCCTGAATTTGAAATTATCTCAATTGGAACCTTATCACAGACCCCTTCTGGGTTTTGCTGGCGAGAAAGTTTTTCCACTTGGGACGATCAAGTTGGATATATTCATTGGAACCTGGCCTGTCTGTCGAACAGAAAGAATACGATTCTTTGTGATGGATAAGAATGTGCAGTCGGCCTACAACATCATCATGGGAAGAGTTGGATTGAAGAAGTTCGAAGCCGTTCCTTCAACAGTACATCAATGTTTGAAATTCCCAACAAATTTCGGAGTTGGAGTGGTGAAAGGTGATCAAAAAGTAGCTCGGGAATGCTATTATTCGTCGGCCGAACAAGAAGAACTAGAAGGATCGATGAAAAAGACTACTACTTACCAGGTGGAGGAAGGTACAGAAATTGAAACTCTTGATCCCAGGGATGAATCTCAACTTGTAAAAGGACAGGTGATGGAATCTACAGAAAATGTTATTCTGGACGACGAGCATCCTGAACGAATAACCCAGATAGGTTCATCGTTGGATATGTCGATAAAAGAGGAGTTGATAACTTTCTTGAAGAATAGGAAAAATACTTTTGCTTGGAGTCATGAAGACATGCCAGGAATAGATCCAAACTTCTTATGTCATGAACTCAATGTGAATAAGGAGATTAAACCTGTAAAGCAGAGAAGAAGGGTGTTTAGTCCCGAGAAGAATCAAGCCATACAAGAGGAAGTCGAGAAACTCCAGAAAGCTCAATTCATTGAAGATGTAAAATATCCAGATTGGTTGGCGAATGTGGTAATGGTAAAGAAGAAAAATAACAAATGGAGAATGTGTGTTGATTTTACTGATCTCAACAAGGCATGTCCAAAAGATCATTTTCCATTGCCCAGAATTGATCAACTGGTGGATGCTACCTCGGGACACGAGCTACTCAGCTTCATGGATGCTTATTCTGGCTACAACCAGATCAAAATGAAACCTGAAGACAGGGAAAGTACTTCTTTTATTACCCCTAGGGGAACTTATTGTTATAATGTTATGCCTTTTGGTTTAAAAAATGCAGGTGCAACATATCAGCGGTTGATGAACAAGGTTTTTACCGAACAAATCAGCCGCAACATGGAGGTCTATGTCGATGACATGCTCACTAAAAGCAAGAAAGCTGCTGATCATTTGATTGACTTGAGTCAAACTTTTGATCAATTGGATAAATACCAAATGAAGCTTAACCCGACGAAGTGCATTTTTGGAGTACGAGAAGGAATGTTCCTCGGATACATCGTCAACCAGCGAGGTATTGAGGCAAATCCAGATAAGATCAAAGCTCTTCTAGGGCTGCGATCTCCGACGACGAAGAAAGAAGTGCAGAGTCTTACCGGACGAGTTGCAGCGCTCAACAGATTTGTATCTCGAGCAACTGATAAATGCATACCATTCTTCAAAACACTTCGAAAAACCTTTGAATGGAATGAGGAATGTGAAAAAGCTTTTCAAGACTTGAAGAAATATTTGGGAGCACCCCCACTGTTGTCAAGACCAATAACAGGAGAAAAGTTGTATTTGTATTTGGCAGTATCAGAGAACGCAGTCAGTTCAGCGTTGATCAGATTGGAGAATGGAGTCCAGAAGCCAATTTATTACACAAGTAAGGCTTTCCGAGGTGCAGAAATCAGGTACCCAAGGCTAGAAAAATTGGCATTGGCACTAATTGAAGCAAGCAGAAGAATGAGGCCATATTTCCAAGCCCATACCATCATCGTTTATACTGATATGCCATTGAGACAAGCCCTCCATAAGCCAGAAAAATCGGGGAGATTGATGTACTGGGCAGTAGAACTTGGTGAATATGATATTGTGTATGAGCCCAGATCATCATTGAAGGGGCAGGCTGTAGCAGATTTTATAGCAGAGTTCACATACCCTGATACCCCCGAGGAGCAAAAGGTGCCTGCTGACCTACCTGTGGACGATACAGGATCAACAGAAACATCTGCTGATCTACCTGTGGACGATACAAACTCAGACCAACCACGGTTGGTAAAAGGGTACGAGCAGATGACTGACGAGGAGCGAAATATACCGGGGGATGATGGAAGAAAACAGCAGATATTTTATCGAGGAACTCTGACAGATAAGAAATTTGAAGACGAAATACCTACATGGAGATTATATGTAGACGGATCATCTTGCACAGCTGGTTGTGGAGCAGGAATTGTTTTGATCACTCCAGACGAGATTGATATGGAATATGCTTTGCGATTCCAATTCAAAGCCTCTAATAATGAAGCGGAGTATGAGGCCATGATAGCAGGTCTTAGCCTAGCAAAAACTATGGAAACACAACAAGTGATAGTATTCAGTGATTCTCAATTAATTGTGAATCAGATGATGGGAATATATGCGGTTAAAGGAGACTTGATGATCAAATATCACGCAAAGGTGATGAAATTGTTGACAGAATTTGATGCCATTCAATTGGTGAGAATACCGAGGATGGAGAATGTACAAGCAGACGCACTGGCCCGACTAGCATCAGCTACTCGTACCGAGATGCGAAGAACCATACCGATTGAAGTATTAGAAGGTCGGAGCATAGATGAAGATCTGACAACGAATGTGATTACTCTTGATTTAGGACCATCTTGGATGGATCCAATCAGGAAATATGTTGAAGAGGGCGAATTGCCGGAGGACAAACTCGCTGCCAAGAAACTGAAGTATAAAGCTGCTCGGTATGTATTAACTAATGGTATTTTGTATAGACGAGGAATTATGGCAGGTTTGCAGAGATGTGTACATCCCACCGAGGTGAAAGAATTGATTGAAGAAATCCATGAAGGATCTTGTGGAGCTCATGTAGCAGGTCGAACACTTTTACAAAGAGTGATGACACAGGGATATTACTGGCCGACAATGAGGGCTGATTGTATAGCCTATGCCAAGAAATGTGACAAGTGCCAACGTTTTTCCTCCATCCGACGAACTCCACAAGCATTGCTAACACCAATAACTTCCCCTTGGCCATTTGCCATGTGGGGAATTGATTTGGTTGGACCACTGCCGACCACCCGAGGAAGATTCAAGTATCTCGTAGTTGCAGTGGACTATTTTACTAAGTGGGTGGAAGCTGAGCCTCTTATCAATATGACGTACGAGAAAGTATACCAGTTTGTATGGAAGAATATCATTTGTCGATATGGTCTCCCTCATGCTTTCATCACAGATCATGGAACACAATTTGATAATGAAGAATTTGCTGCCTACTGTCATCAGTCGAACGTTTTGAAGTTTCATTCAGCACCAGGCCATCCCCAAAGCAATGGACAGACTGAAGTGACGAACAGAACATTACTGAATGGGTTGAAAAAGAGGCTAAGTGAAGCTAAAGCAAATTGGATTAATGAGCTCCAATCAGTATTATGGGCCTACCGAACAACTCCCCGAGCAGCAACTGGAGAATCACCATATATGCTAGCATTTGGAAGTGAGGCTGTGATACCGGCCGAATTGGGCCTCCCAACGCATAGAGTGCTGAATTTCAACTCTCCGATCAGTGACTTGATGAGAAGAATGGATTTGGACATGCTCGAAGAAGTAAGAGAAGAGGCAGCCATTAGGAATGCTGCTTATCAACAACGAACAGCTCTGTTCTACAACAAAAGGGTGAAGAAATGCGATTTGAAGGAGGGTGATTATGTGCTGAAGAAAGTCATTCAGAAACAGAATAAACTGGAAGCAAACTGGCATGGACCTTACCGAGTTACAGAGGTTGTTCGACCTGGTACCTATAGAATAGCAACTCTAGAAGGAGAAGAATTTCAGAATGCATGGAATGCTGAACACCTGCGAAAGTATTATCAGTAATGTAAAATGTAAAGCATTTCCTTCATTATGAATAAAACGAGGACGGTTCACCATTTTCTTTCTGTTGAAAGTTTTTCGGGGAATACTAGCGTTGAACACTACACTGCTTGACAAGAAGAAGACTGCTCTACGGAGTCATGCTCTACGGAGCCATGCTCTACGGAATCAAGCTCTACGGAGCGCTCTACGGAGCAAAAGTGCTATAAGTAGCCAACCTCCTTTGGTTAGGAGGATAAGCTCTCCGGAGCGCTCTACGGAGCAAAAGTGCTATAAGTAGCCAACCTCCTTTGGTTAGGAGGATAAGCTCTCCGGAGCGCTCTACGGAGCAAAAGTGCTATAAGTAGCCAACCTCCTTTGGTTAGGAGGATAAGCTCTACGGAGCGCTCTACGGAGCAAAAGTGCTATAAGTAGCCAACCTCCTTTGGTTAGGAGGACATGCTCCAAGGAGCCAAAAAGTTCGAAAGAACCCTACTACTCCTTTGATTAGGAGGTGTAGACCAACATGATCAACTACGGTTGGTAAGACTTTATATACTCTCGCATTACAGCTTATGTTGGTCGGGAGGTAACATTATTACAAAAAGTTCTTTGAAGAACAAAATATTCCAAACTGTACCAAGTATGGTTGGTCGGGGATAAAAACCCACTAACTGTAGTTGGTCGACGAGGACAAAAGTATTGACCTTAGTTGGTCGGACACATGGTTATATTTGAAAATTGAACCAAGTATGGCTGGTCGGGGATAGAAACCCATCAACTGTGGTTGGTCGACAAACATTATTTATCCACCTTGGTTGGTTGGAAACAATTTTGAACAATTTATGCTTATTATAAATTCTAAGTTGGTTGATGAACCATATAATTTGCAAACAGAAAAATAGCTATTGGCAAAACAGAAAATGAAATTCTTTCATTAAGATAAAAATGTATTACAGGTTACATATATGTGCTAACTATTACATTAAAGATTCCTACTCTATTGGTTTCTTTCCTTTGTCCTTTGAGACAGGTTCCTCGCCAGCAGGAGGATCCTCTAGACAAAGAGGAGAATTAATAAAGTTCATGTCCTTCAGCATTCTGACATTCATTATTGTAGGAGTGTCCAATAGGTGTTCAGGACGAGATACTTCAACTTGAGAATGAAGGTTATAATCACCAAGATATTTAGAAATCAAACTCCGAGGAATGGAGCGAGCAGGAATCCATGCCATATCCAATTTATAGGGAGGAACAGGCAAGTCTAGCAATCCAGGAGCATGATAATCCCATAAATAATGACCTTGTTCCAATTTTAATACACCCAGGGCGTTCAACCATCCCTGCTTATAACCTTCGTTGTTAGCATTTTCAAGGCGATCATCCAGATGGTAAAGAGCTTCATTATAGCCTGCATTCCAGAACTCCCGAGGCTGTTTATGGAATTGGAAAGTTAATCTATCTACTTGCTCGAGAAAGTTCTTGATAAGAGCATCTTTATTATTCAGATCAGACTTCATCGCAACCAATTGATCCTCTAAAGATAAATTTTTCTTAGACAAATCAGACAGAGCACGATCCTTAACATTTAGTTGGAATGCTTGAGTTTCCAGAGTAGATTGGGTGCGAGATTCTTCAACACTACGGCTAAGAACTCTTGATCGGCTCCGAGAAGCAATTGGAGAACTTTGTTCCTCGACGATTCTTCCTCATCCCCGAGAACTCCTTCCTCGTCCCCGAGCAGTTCCAGAAATGGAAGATCTTCTTAAATCCTCCAGATCTTGCCTCAGTTTGGCATTTTCGACTTCTAAGAACGAGAAGCCTTCATCAGTGACTGGTATTAATGCAGTAGAGGATGAAGCAGCAGATTCATACTGAGCTAATTTCTTCTGCAAATTGTTATTTTCTTGCTCCAGGATCTCAGCGATTTGTCTGCAGGCTTCAATTTCACCTTTTAGAGTCCTCTCCCTGACGTCATACCCAGCAATGATTTTCTTGTGACCTGTTTCTGAAGAGAGCTGCTGGTATCTATTTTCATAATCTTCATGTAACAAAGCCATTGATTCGTTATGTTGATTTTGAAGATCCTTTAAGGAACCATTAAGCTCTTCAATCAACTCATAGTAAGCAATATTGTTGGCCACTGCTCGGTCGAGTAAAGCTTTCAAGTATTGATAAGCTTCAATAGCCTGCTCTGAAGCACCGTGACCGAGGATATCAACAATTTCCGATGTACTAAGATCTGTATGACCAGCCTTATAGTATTGATGACATTGCTGCATCAGCTCGGTATCATGAGAAGAGATCAATTCCATTCTAGCAACAAACTAAAGACAAGAAAAAGACAACAATCAACAAAGAATCATCAATAACGGCGGTGAGTAAAGAGGTATTTTATTAGATCATAAAAGGATTACAGTGTTCGATTACAAATGATAAAAGATAAGAATGATACCGAACAACTTCACACCTTTTCCTTGTCTCCCAAGACTTTCTCGGGAGGCTGGGACGAGGAGCTCGGTTGCTCGGTGATAACTACAGCTTGATCGGTAGAAGTCTTCTCGGGAGGAGGAGGCATGGAGGAAATGTCCTCGGTGGCAGATGGTTGAGAGGCAGAAATTTTATCGCCCATAGCCATGGAAGATTCATCAGAAGCGGGTTCATCTTCTTCTTCTTCCACAATTGGTGGAGGAGGACCAGGGAGATGCCGTTGGAATAGCTCAGAATCATCTTTGACTTTTAGCTCTTGCAGAGCAGCTACCCAACCATCATAGAAGTATTTCAACTCCCCATATTGGACTTGGGACGTCATTGCAGCTATCCCTCTCTCCCATCCTTTCTCCCAACCAACACTGAAATGTTTCTTGATAGCAACTTTTCTCCTCGATTTCTCCGAGGAAAGCTTCACCTCCAGTTCCTCTTTCTTAACCTTAATATCTCGCAGAGTAGATATTTCTTCTTCTGCCTTCTTCAATTTATCATCAGATTCCTGATGTTTAACTTCCAAATCTTTAATTTTCTCCTCCAAATTCTTGGAGGTTTCAGCCATCTTCATCTTATCAGCCTCAGCTGCAGCCAATTTTTTCTCCCAGGCAGCTTTCTCCTCGACGTACTGCTGGCGAGATTCTTTCACAGATTGGGCTAAACCCAAGAGGGCATCGTCAACATCGGACGAGGAACTAGAAGCTTTAATAGCTTGATCTTTCTTCACGATGGTATTGAAACAGTTCACCAGCTAAAAGATAAGAAAAACAATAGAGTCAACACAAATATAAGAGTTCAGGAAAAAGAAAAGAAAGACCAAAGGTACGAGAAATTTACTGAAGAAAGATGGCGAGCAGCTAGGGATGTCAGTGTATCCCTAGGAATCTTTTCATCAACCCCGAGAACCTCGGGTATAACTGAGCTCGTTGAAGAGCTCGGAAGAATGATTTTTGAAATACTACTACCACCAGCGGGTAGAGAAGATGCAGTTCCAGCAAGATTAACCGAGGATGATTTCCTCAATCTCTTCAAAGGAGGGTCAGCAGCATCAACCAAGGAAGAGGTCTTGGTTGGAGAGATTGTAATTACATCAGCACTAGCATTTTTCTTGCTCGGGGCCACTGGGGGCTTCTCGGCAAATTTGGATGAACTGGCATCTACTTTTTTAGTCCCCTCTGGGACATCAATTTTACTTTTCTGTGCTCCAACAGCAGAAGAAATTTCACTAAATAGAGCAGGAGGAGCTCTTTTCTTGCCCATTTTCTGAGATAGGGGAATATGAGAATCTGAAGATGAACTTTCTGGTGTTGAGGCTGGTTCAACAGGGCGAGCAGTATAAGAGGTTGTGTAGCTCTTATACTGCAGCAAATATGATGCAGATCTAATATGCTCGTCTGCAATCGTCTTATGCAAATTCCAGATAAGTTTTAAATGTTTGATATTCACTTCCGACTCTTTTGGAGTTTTTCTTTTGCTATCAACTGCAAACAAATACATAATAGAATATCAGTCATACATTTTGTCAAACACGATGAAAGCATAATTTCGTAAGTAAAATAAAATGAAAAATAAACCTATCCCATTGCCGTATGGGGGACATCTGGGACCGTTGTATACTTCATTCCCAGATAAAGGCGCATGTTGCCAATTTTTTATGACCAACCCATGCTCAAAATAATCTCTATTTGAATCAGGGAGGTTAACTACAAGGGCTCTATTTAAAAACCTAGTTTTTAAATAATAAATATTATCTAAAGTGGCCCATTTATAGCAGTACATGATTTCTGGAATCCCTATACGAGTCCCATGAGTTAGATTTAACTTGTGCACCCCGTTAATTATTCTCCATGAATTGGGGGCTATTTTTGCAGGAACAAGATCAAAATATTGACAAAACTCAAGACATAATGGATTTGGGGGAAAAGAAAAACCACATTCAGCAATGAAAAGACTGGGGAACCAATGTCCCTCAGCCAATCGAAAGTAATCTAAAGGCTCAGAAAGAACCTCTAGAGTTACCCAAGAAGGAATGGAAAAGTCAGAACGAAATTTCTCAGCAGATTCAACAATATAAACCATATTGAATAAAAGAGATACAGAAGAAAGAAAGAAGATCTTACAGAAAGAAAGGAGATGTGTTGACAGCGAACGGAAACAAAGATGAACGCACAAGAGAAGAAGAGAAGAGAAAGCTTGAATGCAGAGAATGAAAAACGTAGACAACGGTATGGTTACCAAAGAAGTTTAAATACTTTGCATTGGGAAGCGGCGAAAGAAATGATTACCAAAAAGAAATTATTAAACTTCCGGCGGCTAAAAGGACAAAATTTGCATGAATATCAAAGTGCTTATCAAAAAGGCGGAAACTGCGAAATAAGAAGGAAAATTTGAATACAATGTTCCTAAAACCCGGGAAGTACATTTAATATTGCCATATACCAAGAAAGAATGTTCCATACTCTTCAAAGTTCGAAATATGAAACATTGGGGGCTTCTGTTGATACCAAAATTAATATGCTGATGTGGACGAATAGTATGAAGACACATGTCAATCTACGTGGCACAATAACAGCGAGGAAGATCATTTACTGAACAACCATGGGTAATACCGAGCAACGAGAATACACCGAGGAGCTCTATCATGTCGAGGAACTCCATCCGAGGAACTCTTTCATCCCGAGATACTCTAAGCACTCCGAGGAACTCTTGATCAACGAGCAACTAAGGCGGTCCGAACTGCACCTCGACCGTGTCATCAATTATCAGACGGACAACTGTTCAACTATCCATTAGATTCTTGACGCACACGCTGCATTAAATGTATTACCCATTCATATGTATATCATTTAATGTATTGGACCTTTCATGTACAGCCTTGAGGCTATAAATACCTTGTATCAATCCCATTGAAGGGGACCGGAGTTTCTTGAGAGAACTTGTAATCAAGAATTCCACAAACACTCATCAATAACATAACAGTGGACGTAGGCTTTATTCCTAGCCGAACCACTTTAAAAATCTTTGTCTTATTTATTTATCTGTGATTGAAGAATTAGAGTGATCTAGTTTTTTACATCAACAATAGTGTTGGCAAAATTTGCCAAATTATAGCGGCCTAGGGATCATTCCATGTCAATATGGGTTCGATCCAACCAAGTGTAGAGGGACCCCAAGGCAATGGCGACCAGAGGTAGGTTGAATCCTCTGGACAAACGAACGAAGATGTTTATGGTCCCTCCTAGGCTGATCGTTGGGCTATCCAGTAAGAAAGAAGCGTGAAAGTAGTACGAGTATGTAGGCCGGTAGTTCTAGGAAGGTACCTCTACCACGACCCGTCACATCACTAGCATCCTTCGGCGTCAGAGCCTCAAAAAAATAATTGATAAGAGGGGAAAAGGTAGCTTTGTTTGAGGGATCGGTGCAACTGCGGCATATCCAATCCAGCTCAACCCAATCAGAAGCCTCTTTGGTGTCCAGAGGCTCGTCGTGATAAGTGTACTCGCCCACGGTCTCAAACCCAAGGAGTTTGCAGATATCCTCCAACGTAACAGTAAACTCCCCCCACGCAGCGAAGAAGGTGTGGGTTGTGATGTTCCATCGGGAGACTAGCAGTTGAAGTGCCGCATTGTGATTCTAGAGAGTGAACTCGCCAAACCAGTAGGCTCGATGCAGCCCAACCTTCATAAGAGCAGCAGCGTGGGAGCTCTGCATATGTGTGTGCCACACAGTAAATTGGGCCGGTGACCCCCCAGGTGCTTCGAAGTCAATCTGGGAATAAGGAAAGTCACCACGATCTAGACGGAAGTGCATAGTCCCCTCGGGTAGAAGATAGCCCCACTTCGACGAATCCACTACTTCATCACCCAAAAGTAATGGGTCGAACTTGGATGAGAAATGGCAGGTCTTGCACGCCTTAGAAAACTTATCAGCTTCTTCTTCAAAAATGGGCGCACGGCGGTAGAAGTGTAGTTGTTCTAACATTTTGTACTCTAAAAAATGTCCGCTTTTGTGGGCACTGTAGTACACTGAGAGTTGTTGGCTTATGACGACTGGGTGAACATGGAATGGAGGGCCAGGGCGCCTCTTACTTTGGGGAGCGAGAACTGTTTTGATGCATTCAAGATGGTTGCAGATGAGTTGAATTTGCTGTGGGAGTCATTGCATCATCGCTCTTCGAGGGAGGTGAACCCTGGAAGTTATGTAAGTAAAATGACCTTTGGCATTCCCTTTTTTTGTGGTTTCCTCTTTTTTCTTGAGTTTTGATAAGGTTTTTCTTTTGACAGTCTGATGTTTCTTTACCAACTATGCATGCCTGCGGGATGACAGGGCTTAAGGATGTCTGGGAGCATCTTCGACCTATGGTACGTTGGGTGGTATCAGCATTAGGCTTTGGTATGTTGGCATCTTTACTGGATGAGATGCCTCATTCGACGACGGTCTTATGCACTCTGGGGGAGAGGTGGTGGGACACTACCCATACTTTCCATTTTGTCTTTGGGGCGATGACTGTGACTCCCATGGACATGGAATAGCTGTTGGGGCTAGACTGTGATGGTGGAGCCTGACTTTGGCGACCCTTTATTTTTCTCTGTATGCTTTTAGCCGGTGCTGATGATAGTCTTTCACTGGAGCCACGTATCTTCTTGAGGTATTTTTTAATTTGTGCATTTTCCTTTCATGCATTCGCATTTCCCTTATGCACCTCTTTTGATTGTGGATTTCTTGTCTTTGGCAGACGTGGTTCTATGAGGTGATTAAGTGTAATACCCTACTGATTTCCCTAAAGGACGAGACCGTTGGGGACTTTTACCAGTTGTATCGGTGGCGGACAGTTAATCGACATTCGAGGAGGTCTCTTTCTCTGGAGGCACTGCGTTAGGTCTTAAATGGCCTGACCACTAATAGGGTAAGACTTTCCTTTTTCAATCTTAGTATTTGTGTGCTCTGATTTCTGTATTTGACTCATATCTGCTCGGTATTTTTCAGGTGAATTTTTACCCTTGGGGGATGACTGTTCAGGATACGCGGTTGACTGTAGTGATTGCACATATGAGGCATTTTCTCGCGCAGGAGTTTTGCCATACTTGGTATCTCTGGGAGAGGGTGGTTCGTCACATTGCTGAGGAGGAGGTGGTGGTGCCACCTGTGAGGCCCCCTATGTCTATAAGACGGGAGCGACTGCTGTCGGAGGATGTGAGGATCGCAATAATGATTGGCGAGTCCTACCAGCTGTACACCGATATGGCTGTGCCATATGATTATATGGACTTCGTGATGAGCTGGGTGATGGCTACCATCATATATGATGCACTTCCCTTCCCTCCTTCGAGTTTGAATCGGCTAATGGGGTCTTCCCACAGCGGTGGTGGCTCGTCGACATCTGTGGCGGTGGTAACCTTAGAGGTCCCTTTGGTGCGGTTGCATACTCCTTCATACAACATTCGACGAGCTGATGGAGGGATGGTGCCTATATTTCATCGTCCTCATGCAATGAATTCGAAGGAGTTGGGCTTGACAGAGGAGGTCCTTCGTCCTGAGGTATACCTTTATGTTCTTCTCTTTTCCTTCTTTCCTTTCTGGTTTCTTTTGACCCTTTCTGCTTGATACTGATTTTGCCTTTCCTTGCAGTAACTTTGGGTGTCCACCACTTGGCTAAGGGACATTAGGGACTAGGTATCTTCGGCGACCTCCCATATTCAGGATGCGGTTCCTGTTCCTTCTTGCTTGGTGTCGTCTGCCTTATCTGGGGAGTAGTCTGGTTCGGTTAGTGGTGGTATTTCATCTCACCGCAGGGGAAAGAGAGCATGTCGTAGGGATGGAATCTCTTAAGAGAGATAAAGGAAGGGTAAGTGAGAGAGAGAGAGAATGTGGGTTCGGGCTAAGTCCCACTGTTTTTGCTTTTCTTTATTTCTTGCAAGGTTGATGTAACACAAAAACATATCTATGTAATGCAATGAAGTTTTTTATGATTATCTTCTATTAATGATGAATGAATGAATGAATGTCTGAACATGGGCTTTTTACTTTTCTATTGAGACCGTAAAAAGAAATATGTTTGGTATTTGAAGGAAAGTTTTATTCAAAATGGGGATTTATATAAAGATGAAAAGTGGATTTTTGAAATTATGTTGAGAATATCAATTTATTTTTATTGAGTTTTCTGATTTTGACAAAAGAGGAAAAAGGAAAATTTCCAAAATTAGGGGGTCACCGATCGGCAAGCACCTTATCCTGCCTATTGGCAGGTCAGTACAGTCCCATTAATTCAAAGCTTTGATTGGTACCCTCTTTAGCCTTTTGTACCTCATGGGGCAGTTTTTCTTTCTATTTCTATACTAGTTATGTCTTTTGTGGGGGTTTTTAAGTATAAAAGAGGGGTAAGGGTGGAGTGTTTTCATCACAGCTTCACATTCCTACTTTCTTATTCTGTGAGATGTCTCTCCCTTGTAGTGTTGAGTTTGCCAACTACCTCGAGACTTTGGAGGCAATGTGCTCTGATAATGTCCACTACGATGCTTTCAACATGCGTCGAGTCTCTTTATGGGGTATTCGGCCCATAGAGTGGAACATTCTGATGGCGGCGGTACAATTTTGGTACCCCGAAGACCATGTATTCCGCATTGGCTTGGAAGAAATCTGTCCGACTTATGAGGAATTTTCTGCCATGTTCGGATTCAATCCTATTACAACAGCTCCTATGCCTAGGTTTTTTAGGACTCCCCGGGATATGTTGGTTGGTCTTCTCCACATCTCACCCTCCGGCGTGTATATCCTTAGTTACTGTAGGAATAATTTCTCTTTCGGTGGTGTTGCGGTCCATGCTTTTACAGGAGGTTGGTGATTTTGGGTATATCGGAGCCGTTATTTTTGGCTTGGTTTCAAAATTACTGCTGGTGATCGGGGAGCTGTTGGTGGACCCACAACTTCTAGCTATTACTTCATAGATGTCCTACCATCGCAATCCTGTGGCGGTGATAGTGGTGGAGACTCTGAATGGCCTGGATGCTTGGCAAGAAGGTCATTCTGACTTTCTGAGGGGTATCCCAGTGATACTGTTCATGTGGTTGTCTGAAAGATTTTTCTTGGTGACTCCTCCGAAATATGCTTTGTGAGTTGTACCGAACTTCTTTTTGCATCATTTCATCAGTGTTGGTCTAAATATTGAGAGCTGGGTGAACTAGTTTGTGGAGCATGGGGTTCTAAATCTCTACTGGTCAGTGCCTTGGTGGGGACAGCTGCTGCCTAATCTGGAGCTCGAGGAACACCCATATGTTCAGCTGGTTAGTCTCAAACAGACCTCTTTCTATTTCTCTTGGTGGCTTCTACGCCAATTCGTCTGGGAGTAGGCCATGCCACCTCGGACACTGGATTTCTTTTCATTATAAGATCTGATAGAGCGTCTATGCCTACGACTTAGCTCTCTATGGGAGAGTCGACATCTGTCGACCCATCCCTCTCAGTCTGTTGGGAGAGTTTGGCACATGCTTGGGGATTATATGAAGTGGTTATGGAAGAGATTAGTCAGCAAGATGTTGGCATTGGAGACTGGACAAAGGTGGCTTATGTTATCTAATACCATGGAGGGAGGCGTGGTAGTTTTTTTGAAGCTGGTTTGAGCTTATAGGTCCATGGAATGTCTGTGGCACTCTATTCATCCAGGAGAAGCTTGGGGACCCCGAGATGTAGATAATGATGATGGAGAGGGCTCCTCTAGTAGCTGTGGTTAGGACTCTTAGGGGAGCTTATTTTTGTAATGGGGAATAAATTTGGGAATTTTATTTGGCTTTTAGGAAAGTAAGGGGGGAGGGAGTTATCTGTTCCTTTTCTTATGTAATTGCAGTGTATCTTCTTATTAGTGAAATAAATAAGTTTTTAATCATCCAACTGTGACATTTGATGAATTTTGTATTCTTGAATTATTTATACTGATCGAGAAGGCATGCATAATCCTTTTGTTCAAGTATATGTTAGAATGAACTGTCATTCTCGGAGATAATAAAATAATAGTTTTTTATGAAAAAGAAAGGGTCGCGCTCATGTAAGATGTATAAGCTGCCTACGTACAACGGGGGGTTTTGAAAAGTTTTATTTTTTTTGAAAATGGTTTTGTAGAGGATCGGGTCCACGTAGTTCTGGGTAGAGGGAAATGAAGAGAGATTTTTATTTTTTTTAGAATAAAAAAGGAGATGAGAAGAGTCATAGCGCGTCGAGATTTCTGACTAGGGGTAAAATTTCTTGAGACGGTCCAGGTCGATTGGACGATCCATCTCTTCTCCATCTAAGTCGATGAGAATGGCATCACCGCCATAAAATATCTTTTTGACGATGTATGGTCTTCTCCAATTGGGCATGAACTTCCCTCTGGGGTCCTAGATGGGCTCTACTATCTCCTTGAGGGTTAAATCCCCCTCTAGGGCACTGCAGTCCTTGACTCTCTTATTAAATGATCCCGTTATTCGGCAATGGTACCCTTGTATGTGGTATAGATCTTTCAATCTCCTTTCGTCCAAGAGTGACAACTCGTCGAGACGGATTTGATGCCAGTCGTCCTCACTAACCTTGGTTTCAAGCATGACGTATAACAAGGGTATTTCCAGCTCCACATGTAGGACTACTTCCATTTCATAGACTAGAGAGTAAGGGGTATCCCTAGTAGAGGTTTGAATTAAGGTTCGGTATCCCCAGAGGGCGTATGGGATTCGATCGGCCCAGTATCGATAGCTTTCGGTCATCTTACTAATGATATCTTTAAGGTTCTTATCGGCTACTTTGACTGCACCATTGGTCTGAGGATGGTAGGGAGAGGATTTGTGTCCTTGAATCCCATACTCGTTGACCACTTCTGTGACTTCTGCTTTGAAATGTAATCCGTTATCTCACACTAGCTCATGCGGGACCCCATATCGGTAGATGATGTTTTTCTTGACAAATTGGGCCACTTTCTTGGCATTTAAGACTGCATATGACTCGGCTTTGACCCATTTAGTGAAGTAATCAATGGAAACCAGGATGAACTCATTCTCGTTAGAGGCCTTGGGTGTAACCTTCCCTATAATGTGGATGCCCCAGGTGGAGAACGACTAGGGAGAAGTCATGTTGTACAATTCTTGTGGATAAAAGTGTTGAAGGTTAGAGTACTGTTGGCATTTGAGGCATCTCCGGACATAGGCGGAGAAATCCTAGATCATGGTGGTCCAGTAATAGCCTTGTCGAATGATCTTCTTGGAAATCATGTGACCGTTCATGTGGGGTTTACATTCCACGCTATGGATTCTCTGCATTACATCTTCAATGTCAGCCCCTGCGATGCAGTATAGATGGGTTCCATTAAAGTTTATCTTCAATAGTGATTTATGACAAATGATGTACTAGGCAGACAATCCTTTAAGAGAGTTTCCCGGTACTTCTTATTGGAACCCTCGAGATACCTACCATGCTTGAGGAGGTGTCAGATATCATAGTACTAGTAATTGTCTTCTATGGCGATGATCTCAATGTGGTAGCAATGGGTTGGTTTGCCTTGCTTTTGAACTAGGAAGGGGGCCATTATTATTCCTTCGGGGCCGACCATGGAGGCTAAAGTAGTAAGGGCATCGGCCAGGCTGTTCTTTGCTCGAGGTAGGTAGTGGAAGGTGATAACTTGGAATTGGGAGGCTAGTTCTTCTAAGTGGGTATAAAAGGGTTGGAGTTTCCCTTCCTTGACTTTCCATTTTCTGAGCACTTGACTAATGATGAGGGAAGAATCCCCGTAGATATCTAGGCATTGAATACCTTTCTTGAGAGAGACTTTGAGACCTACAGTACATGCCTCATATTCAGTCATGTTATTGGTGCAGGGGAAATCCAATTTGATGGCAATGGGAGTGTGGGAGTCATTTGAGGCGATCAGAAGTATCCCAATGCCATATACTTTTTTGTTGGCAGTGCTATCAAAGAACATTTTCCATCAAAGGTTGTCTTGAATAATGCAGAGGATGTTTTCATCTGTGAATTCAAAGATCCAGTTGTCATCTTCTTACATGGGGTGGTGAGAGAGGTAGTCAGAGATGTCTCTTCCTTTCATGTTTTTTTGTGTGACGTGCACGATATCAAACTCAGCGAAGAGCATCAACCATCGGGCTATTCGACTGGATAAGGCGGGTTTCTCAAGTATGTACTTAACGGGGTACATTCGGGACACAAGTTTATTATGGAAGGCGAGCATGTAGTGTCGTAACTTTTGGGTGACCCAAACAAGTGCGACGTATGCTTTTTCCAAAGTAGTGTAGTTGACTTCGTACCCAGCCAATTTATGATTGGCATAATAGAGGGCTCTCTTTTTGTGGGAATCCTCAAGGTATTGGGCTAGAAAATCCCCAGTTGTAGTGTCGGTTATGGTTAGGTATAAGAGCAAGGGGAGACCAGGCTGTGGTGGCATGAGTACCTGAGGTTGGGTTAGGTATTGTTTGATTCGATCAAAAGCTTATTGGTAGACATAATTCCAAACCTTGGTTGAATCCGTTTGGAGTAGTTTGAAGATAGGTTCCTAGATAGAGGTGAGTTTGCTGATGAACCGACTAATGTATTATAATTTTCCAAGGAAACCACAGACTTCTTTTTTCGTTCATGGAGGTGGCATCTCAAGTATGTCTTTCAGTTTGGAAGGATTTGGTTCTATCCCTCTTTCACTGACCATGAATCCTAAGAGTTTTCCCTTTGTAACGCCGAGGACACATTTATGTTGATTGAGTATCATCTGATATCATCGCAGTCATTCGAAAAACTTTTGGAGGGCAGGAACATGACCGTCTCTATTTTTGGATTTGATAATCATATCAACCCATAAACCTCACCCTTTTTATGAATTAGATCGTGCAGGATGGTTGTGGCAGCCCTCTAGTAGGTAGCCCCATCATTCTTGAAACCAAATGGCATAACAGTGTAGCAAAAAGTTCCCCATGGGGTTATTAACACGATATTTTCTTGATGATCTGGGTATATTTTGATTTAGTTATACCCGACAAACCCGTCGACGAACAACTTGAGAGCACGATTGTCTGTGTTGTCCACGATCATGTTGATATTGGGTAGTGGGTAATCATCCTTTGGAGAGGCTTTGTTCGAGTTCCGATAGTCTACACACACTCGAACTTTCCCTCCTGATTTCGACACAGGCTCTATATTGGATAGCCACGTAGGATTTTTTATCACAAAAATGAAGCCCACGTTCAACTATTTGACCACCTCTTCCTTAACTTTGAGCGACATTCAGTGCAGAGATTTCTCAGCTTTTGTTTAACCCGTGTGTAATCTGGAAGAGTGGGATCTAATGCTGAGCTATTTCAGGATCAATGTTGGGCATATCGTTATATGACCATGCGAAGATATCCACAAACTCCTTCAATAATTCTTCGAGTTATGTACGCTCATGCTTGTCAAGGGGAGCCCTATCGTAATCTCACGCAGTTGGCTACTAGAACCGAGATTAACAATAACATTTTCTTCTTCATTAACTTGAAAGCGATTATGTTGTTTGTTATTAACGTTATTTAGATTAGTTAAGAATTGTTCATTTGTAAAATCATCATCATCAAAAGTTTGATAGAATCTGATTAATTAATGTAAGGCTTAGCAAGACACTCAAAATCTTCGTTTAATTCATTGATAGGAAAAACAACATTGAGAACCTCATCAGAGGAGGTCTCGATTACATTTAAGCAAGGATAGGCAACAAAAGAAGATATTGGGTAAACATTGGGGTTAGGTGGAATTTCAACAGGTAAAATTATTGCATCATGCCAGTTGAGGATAGGTGTATCAACAACTTTAATCAAGTGGGATGAATCCAATAATGTAGTGCTTGAATGAACCACGAAGAGTGTAATCCCAAGTGTATGTAAGTTGAATGAGTCCTCGGAGTCACTTTCATCAGTCTCTTCGGTATCTTTGATAAGCGACTATACATGGTGTTGGGAACTTTTACCCCATGGGAAGTTATCTTGGAAAAATATCTCCATTCTAGGCTTCATCTTATTAACTGTATGGTCATACGAGGGTTCCAAAAAGTCATAAAAGGGAAGTCTTCTCCTTCTTTGATGAATTTTCCATTCAAGGAGTTACCTGGGATAGTTTGCATGCAGTCTGGTCATCTCTTTGGATGATATTGGCGGATCATTCTAAGCTCTTATTCTAATGTTTGATACACTAAACCATTAGGAGGTAAAGCTTTCTTCAATTGAATGGGCTCAAGTATTCCTTTCTATCTTTGTCATAACCCCATTCCGAGCATAAGGTGCATGTTTCTGAACATATAGATCACATTGACCATTCCATTAGGGTCGTATTCTGGACAAACCCTTTCTTTGAAATCATTGCCTACTGAGAGTAGAAGTGGTTCTACTCGGAATCCTGATAGAAGCTTATCATTTAGCCCGTGATGTATCTCAAGGAATGGATTTATAGAACTTTCACCCTTGATATTATCGTCGTCACCCAAAATGGTGATGACTCGTCCATTGACAAAGAACTTCAATTTTTGATGGAGTGAGGAAGACACTTGATATTGTAGAGCCAAGCTCGTCCGAGCAACAGGTTGAAACAAGATGGGATGTCGATAACTTGGAGTTCAACGACAGGGTTTATAGGGTCATCCCCTATTACATGCTTTACGGATCCTATTACCTCTTGACGGGTATTATCGTAGGCAAGAACAATAGTGGAGGTTGGAGCGAGGTCACTTTCTTTCAGTCCTAAGCATCTGAAGGTTCTTAATGGGAAGACATTCATGGCAGATCCATTATCGACAAGAGAGAGTGGCACAATTTTCCCAATAACTTCGACGGAGATGTTGAGTGCATGAGTGTGGTTTGGCCTAATTCTGGGGATTTTTTCTTCGGAAAAGGATAGCATTCGGGTTGAGGTCAAGTATCCAACTAAATTTAACGCTTATTCTGGTGTGGTAGAAGGAGGAACTGTGGATCTAGTGAGCAAATATGATCAAAGCATTTATGTGCAGCTGGGAACGCATGAAAAGCCCCCATAGCGTGATGTTAGCTTTGTAATACCCCGTACTTTTGGCTATATTTATTTTTGGGATTAATTAATTAAATGCGTATTAATTGGAAATTAATCCGAGTTATAAATACTAATGCGAGTTGGTATTTGATTATGTGCATATATGATTATATATGAATTTGGAATTATGAAATTTGTCGTGAGATTTATATACGGAAATTTGGAAATTTTGTTGAGACGCGTGTGACCGCCGCGTCATGGTATAATATTTTGATTATAAAAGTGAATTTAAAATCTATAAACCGTATGGTCGTTTTGAGTGCGCCAACGCGTCCGTAAGGGTCGAGATAGTCAGAAAACACTAGCCGGGGGTATAGTTTGGGTCCCGGGGTATTTTTAGTCCATACCGGTAACTTAAAGGGTATTTTGGTAATTTTACATTTTGAGGAATTAAAAGTGACGAAAATTGGTTAATTAAATCTGATGTGGATTTGACCCACTAATCCCATGACCAAACCATATTAACCTAGAAGGCTACGTAGGTTATCATTTAAGTTTTCTAAGTTCCCAAATCAAAACCCTAGCCACCTTAAGCCACCATTGGAGAGGAAGCTTGGAGAGAAGAAATTCTGCAGAAAAGTTCTACCAAACCTACACCAAACTCAGAGACAACCAAGGCAAGTGACTTTATCTAATTTAAATTCAGATAATGTCTTTTCCATGTTAGAAATTAAAGAATTTTGATTGTTCTTGAAAGATTGAATGAAAACCCATGTAGTTGGAGTTTAGAACTTGAAAATTTGGAAGAGAATTGCATGTAGTATGATAGGTAGATGATTTCCCTCATAATAACTGTGATTAGGAGAAATTAAAACGAATTAAATTCTGGGATTTGATGATGATATGTAGTTAGGGTTCATGTTCTTGAGATATTTGGAAAAAGTGTAGAAAGTTGTAAATTTAATTGATGTTAGGATGGATTGATCCCTTAAAAACATGTTAGGATGTGACTATATATGTTTAGTATTGATTATAGACCTTTAAACGATTGTTGGGACTTAGTTTAGAAGATTTGAGGTGTTAAAATGGATGAAAAACGAATTGGGGAAAAATCTGGGACGAATCTGGTAGCTCGTTAGAAGCCCCTGCCCAGGTCGTTCGAACGACCTCGTTCGAACGAGCTTCTAACGAGTTGACTAGTCGCTGCTAACGAGAAGGGATTTCGTTCAATATCTCGTTCGAACGAGATATCGTTAGAAGGTACAGTTCGTTCGAACGAACTGGGATCTCGTTCGAACAGCCTCGTTCGAACGAGACTTCTAACGAGTTGGCAGAGGAATCTCGTTCGAACAGTCTCGTTCGAACGAGACTTCTAACGAGTTGACAGTTTGGTCCTTTTTGGACTGTTTTGAGTTTTGGAGTCTAGTAAACTTGTTCGAGGATATAGATAACATTCCGATGATGATATAGTGATAGAATTGGGACTTTTGGGTATTTACGAGAAGGAAATTATATACGAGAGTTATATTAAATGGACGGTTTGGGTTGAGACGTGAGTGTCTACTACGACGTGAGAATGTATTATGGCGCGTATAACTACAAATCGGAATAGTATAAATTGTGATAATTATAAGTTAGTACGAGAATGCGATATGTACTACGATTAAACTATATTGATTGCTATGACGTGTGTTTACTTAGTATTGGTATATGAATTATGTGTATGACATACCTACCATACTTGCTATCACGGGAGGTTTGCGTTCGCTTAAGGCCCTCTAATCCTTGTGTTGCCCGGATTTAGACTGGTTACCTCGATGAACATAGGTCATAGAAAGACTTATTGGGATATTAATAAGTCCGCTGATCGTGGGAGCGTAGGTATGTGCGTGACCCATGTGATGTGACTGTGTTCGCCTCCACTATTTGTGATTTGTGTTATCTGAACTATTCCTGAGAGATTCGGAACGTGTGATCCTCATGTACGTGATGTACCGGGATGGATAGCAGAGTATGTGTGCACCGCAGCCTAGTTCTCGGGGTGCTTGTATTGTATATTTTTTATGTGAATAATATACGGTTAATTAATAAGAACCTTCATGTTAATGTTGTGAATATAACTACTGTATTGTTTCGAGAATAACTTAACGGGTTTGTAATATATATATATTGCATATTGAGCATCCGAGTTTACATTAAATCCCTATCCAATTACGAGCGTTGTATGTTACTAGGACCGAGTAATGAGGGTAGGAACTATTACAGTCTAGCTAGTTATGATGACATTTAGCTAGTGGTTTATATCGTTGTAGATGGGTACTTACGTTAGGAGTGCATAGTTAGACGAGAGGTGAGAATATCATGTGAGTGTACGTCCTAACATGTACTTTGCATTTAATGTTTTAAATGTTTTTAAAGCACTTGCAGGTTTTTAAAATATAACTCCACATTCGGGCTCTGACCCGTTTGCTTTTCAAATCTACTTTTCTTTGTAAAACCATTTTAGGTGCCCAGCCACAGATACACCAAGCATAGGATTCTCACTCAGGTGACGAGCTGTAGCTGGTTGTGGAAGCTACAGGAATTTGCATGTAGACGCTTCTATCTTTTGGATTCCAGAGTCACTATCTATCAGTTGTAGGGCATGTTGCCCATTTCTATTTAGAGACAGCTTTTACATTTCAGTTTCAGACTTTAACATGTATTATTTCAGTATTCGGTTATTTATTTCAGTTATGGGATTGTAGTGAGGAGTTTTCCTCCAGACTTTATTTACTCTATTGTGATGGTTATTCGTTTTACTTCAGTATGGTGAATGGTGTTATTTATTTCTTCTTTACACTTGTTGCATGTTAATCAGACTTAAATTAAAATTTGGCAACTTGCTTTTTAAATACTAGGTGGTTAGTAATATTAAAATGTTTTCGATAGTGATGCTTTTAACTGAGCCAACTTGGCATTTTGAATTAATTTAATAAAGGAGTAGCTACCCGGTATTTAATTAGTCGGGGTGTCACAGGTGGTATCAGAGCATCAGGTTCTAGTGTCCTTTAGGATCTGTACGGCTATTATGTTTCCGCTACGTTTCTTTGATATAGAGACCTATATTTTGGGACTGTTGTACTCTTTTTGTGTATGCTTCGTTCTTTAGCTATATTAAGTTTATAAACCGTGAACTTATAAACTTTGTTCTTATTTCGGATGCCTCCACGACGTGCACGACGAGTTCCCAGGGATGCAACGCCCGAACCCCAGCCCGCTCCAGTTCAGGGTATGATGAACGCCGCTGAGGTTGCAGCTATAGTAGCCCAAGCGGTAAATTTCGCAATTACCGTGATTCAGCAGGCACCACCTCAGGCGCCGGTTGCCGCGCCAGTACAGGCTAATGCATTCCCGTCTGCTTGGGAACGTGTACGTGACGCATTTTAGAAAGCGCATCCGCCAGAGTTTGCAGGTAGCTCAGATGTGGTAGTCTCGAGCCAATGGAGGAAAGACATGCAGAGGCACTTGAGGATGCATGAGTGCACTGATGTTCAGAAGCAGGTGCTAGCTACTTTCAAGCTAGTTGGATCTGCGCTGCAGTGGTGGAAGTCTATTACCACCGCGGAGGAGAGGGATACCCTCACGATTCAGGAGTTCTGGGTGCGGTTCAACCGCAAGTACTTTCCGTTCGCAGTTCATATAGAGATGAGGAGGAAGCTGATGAGTCTGAGGCAGGAAGGCAAGACAGTGGCCGAGTATGAGGCCGAGTTTACTAATCTGTTGAATATCGTTCCAGACGAGATACCAACAGAGAAGAAGAAGATTGAGAAGTTCACCGACGGGTTGACTTGGAGGATCCGTCAGCATCTGCTAGGGAACCTATCGTTGGCCACTTATTCTGATGTGGTTAACGCTGCATTATTGCACTGCCAGGACCACCGTTTTCATATGGCCGAGGGCAAGAGGTCGGGGGAGTCTAGCCATCAGGGCAGGACTGGAGGACATGGTGCCAGCGGGGCACAGTCTGGTCAGGGGCAGAGACAGAATGAGTAGGGCTCCCAGCAGGGGGATAATAAAAGGTTCCGGTCAGGGAACTACAGGCAGGGACAGGGAGGTTTCCGTCAGGGCCATCAGGGTCCAAACGGCCATCAGGGCCAACAGGGGCAGAATGGGCAGCAGTTTCACCAGGGCCAACAGGGCTAAGGGAGGAACGGTAACGGCCACCAGGGTCGGGGACAGCACGGGAAGAGAGGAGGGAACTTCCCAGGGAAGTGCTTTGTTTGTGGCAAGACTGGCCATAAGAAGCAGGATTGCCCCGATAGGGGCAGGGCCCCACAGCAGCAGCAGCAGGGTGCTCGCCAGGAGCCACAGAGGCCTATGTTTCCCTCCGCTCTTCCCGAACCGCCACAGATGGCAGCATTGCCACCCATTCCAGCAGTCCCAGCTCAGCAGGGGCAGCTACAGTATGGACGTGTCTACAAAGTCCACCAGGCTACAGTTCCACAGGCACCGCCCGCGATCGAGGGTACGTTTCCTATCCATGACACTATGGGTCGGGTGTTATTTGATACGGGTGCTACACATTGTTTTATAGCTACACACTTCGCGAAAGCTTTAGGATTGTTATCTGCGGCAGAGAGCACAGTGACGTGTGTCGACTCACCATTGGGGAGTGGGTCACTTATATTCTTTATATGCCGGGGAGTGGGAGTATGGATTGGTAGTCTGGTATTACCTGCAGATATGATGGTATTAAATATGCATGTTCACGATGTTATCATCGGTATGGATTGGCTCGTAGATTATAGGGCCATGATTGATTGCTTCAGCGGAAGCATTGTTTTTGCCATTCCGGGGCAAGAGATGTTTGTAGTGGCGATGCCTCGCCCAGAGGGAGGATCGACCGCTCATTTGTATTACATTGAGGAGGATACCTCTAAGGAGGTTGTGATTCCTTTAGATTCCATCCCGGTTGTCAGGGAGTATTCAGATGTGTTTCAGGAGATACCAGGCTTACCACCCAGTCGAGAGATAGACTTCGTTATAAATTTGCTACCGGGTACGAGACCTATAGCACGCGCACCGTACCGTATGGCTCCGGCAGAGATGCGAGAGTTACGGGATGAGAGAGAGGAGCTGTTAGGACAGGGATTTATTCGCAGGAGTATCTCACCTTGGGGCGCTCCTGTTTTGTTTGTGAAGAAGAGGGACGATTCACTTAGATTGTGTGTGGACTACCGAGAGTTGAATAAGGTCATGATACGAAATAAATATCCATTGCCTCGAATCGATGACTTATTCGACCAGTTGAGAGGAGCTTCTTTCTTCTCGAAGATTGATTTGAGATAGGGATACCATCAGTTGCGTATCAGGGAGGAGGATGTCTCGAAGACTGTGTTCTTATCGAGATATGGTTCTTACGAGTTTTGGGTTATGCCTTTTGGTTTGACCAACGCTCCAGCTGTGTTTATGGACTTGATGAACAGAGTGTTCAGGGATTTTCTAGATTAGTTTGTCATTGTCTTCATTGATGACATTCTGGTTTACTCTCAAACAGAGGAGGAGCACGCCGAGCATTTAAGGCAGGTTTTGCAGACACTTCATCAGAACGAGTTGTATGCAAAATATGAGAAGTGCGGGTTTTGGCTGAAGGAAGTCCAGTTCTTGGGTCACATTATTTCTGACCAAGGGATATCTGTTGATCCGGGGAAAGTATCAGTGGTGAGGGAGTGGGGACAGCCCACGACACCAACGGAGATTCGTAGTTTCTTGGGTTTAGCAGGATACTACAGGAGGTTTATTCGGGGTTTCTCAGAGATAGCAGGTCCTTTGACACATCTTACTCGTAAGGGTGTGCCATACATCTGGAGTGATGCCTGTCAGTTGGCATTCGATGAATTGAAGGACAAATTGACCTCAGCACCTGTGTTAGCATTGCCGAGACTGGGAGTTGAGTATTTGGTTTACACCGATGCGTCTTTGCAAGGACTGGGAGGTGTATTGCAGCAGGAGAGACAGGCCATAGCTTATGTTTCCCGTAATCTTAAACCTCATGAGAAGAATTACCCCACACATGATTTGGAGTTGGCAGCGGTAGTATTTGCCCTACGGATTTGGAGACACTATCTTTTGGGGGAGAAGTTCCAACTGTTCACGGACCACAAGTCCCTACAGTACCTGTTCACGCAGAAGGAGCTGAATATGCGGCAGCGTAGGTGGCTTGAGTTTGTGAAAGACTACCAGTTTGACATCCAGTACCACCCGGGTAAGGCTAACGTGGTAGCAGACGCGTTGAGCCGTAGGCCAGTAGATGAGGTGGCAGAGGTATGGAAGGCTAAGTGGAAGGAATTAGGACACCAGGATGCAGTGGCCCGATCTTTCATGTCTGTGATGATCGTTACACCGCAGATTGTCACGAAGGTAGTACGGGCATAGGCCAATGACTCGTTTTGTCAGGAGCATATAGTTCGATTACTAGCAGAGGGAGCCGAATCCTATACCGTTAGCTCAGACGGGGGATTACGCTTCAATGGGAGATTGGTAGTTCCGGAAGGGGAAGAATTACGACACGACGTGATGGCAGAGTCGCACGACTCATGGTTCGCGGTACATCCCGGAGGGGACAAAATGTACCAAGACATGAGACGGCAGTATTGGTGGGGCGGTATGAAGAGAGATATCGCTGAGTTTGTTTCGAAATGCGCCACTTGTCAGCTTGTAAAAGTGGATCATCAGAGACCAGCAGGATTGCTACAGCCGTTGGAGGTCCCGGTGTGGATGTGGGAGAGCATATCCATGGACTTTATCACGGGGTTACCTACATCGCAGAGGGGGCACGACTCCGTTTGGGTAATTGTGGACAGGTTATCCAAGGTCGCTCACTTCTTACCCGTAAGGACTAACTACACCACGGGACAGTATGCCCAGCTCTTCATTTCAGAGATTGTGAGACTTCACGGTGTGCCCCTAAATATCGTGTTTGACAGAGACAAGATATTTGTTTCGAGGTTTTGGGAGAGTTTCCAGGAGGCAATGGGCACGGAATTGCGGTTGAGTACAGCTTATCATCCGCAGATCGATGGGCAGACAGAGCGCACCAATCAGATGTTGGAGGACATGCTACGCATGTGCATTATTGACTTCGGGGGTGGATGGGAACAGTACCTTCCACTGGTGGAGTTTGCTTACAACAACTCCTATCAGTTCACGATTGGCATGGCTCCATTTGAGGTGTTGTACGGTAGACCTTGTCGTTCCCCAGCATGTTGGTTGGAGGTGGGGGACAACAAACTACTTGGGCCGGAAGTGATTCAGGATACTTCGGCAAGGATTGAGTTGATTCGGAGTCGCATTCGAGTAGCTCAAGATAGGCAGAAGAGTTATGCTGATGCGAAGAGATTTTTCAGGGAGTTCCAAGTGGGGGACCAGGTTTTGCTCAGAGTATCTCCTATGAAGGGGATTATGCGATTCGGGAAGAAGGGGAAGTTGTCACCAAGGTATGTGGGGCCGTTTCCTATTATTGATCGGATCGGACCGGTTGCGTATAGACTTGGACTACCGGAGCACTTGCATCGGATTCACGACGTGTTCCATATTTCCTCGCTGAGGAAATACCTTAGAGATAATTTGGCCCATTCTCACATTGCTGTGGAGGACATCGATCTCCAGCCGGATAGCTCCTACGAGGAGGGGCCAATTGCTATTTTGGACCGAAGCGAGAGGAAACTGCGGTCAAAGATAGTCCCGTTAGTGCGTATTTAGTGGCGACATCACAATGTCGAGGAGTCCACATGGGAGCGCTAGGATGAGGTGCGCGAACGTTATCCAGAGTTATTTTTAGCAGGTACTTTCTAGTTTCGAATTTCGGGACGAAATTCAGTTATTAGGGGGGAAGTATGTAATACCCCGTACTTTTGGCTATATTTATTTTTAGGATTAATTAATTAAATGCGTATTAATTGGAAATTAATCCGGGTTATAAATACTAATGCGAGTTGGTATTTGATTATGTGCATATATGATTATATATGAATTTGGAATTATGAAATTTGTCGTGAGATTTATATACGGCAATTTGGAAATTTTGTTGAGACGCGTGTGACCGCCGCGTCATGGTATAATATTTTGATTATAAAAGTGAATTTAAAATCTATAAACCGTATGGTCGTTTTGAGTGCGCCAACGCGTCCGTAAGGGTCGAGATAGTCAGAAAACACTAGCCGGGGGTATAGTTTGGGTCCCGGGGTATTTTTAGGCCATACCGGTAACTTAAAGGGTATTTTGGTAATTTTACATTTTGAGGAATTAAAAGTGACGAAAATTGGTTAATTAAATCTGATGTGGATTTGACCCACTAATCCCATGACCAAACCATATTAACCTAGAAGGCTACGTAGGTTATCATTTAAGTTTTCTAAGTTCCCAAATCAAAACCCTAGCCACCTTAAGCCACCATTGGAGAGGAAGCTTGGAGAGAAGAAATTCTGCAGAAAAGTTCTACCAAACCTACACCAAACTCAGAGACAACCAAGGCAAGTGACTTTATCCCATTTAAATTCAGATAATGTCTTTTCCATGTTAGAAATTAAAGAATTTTGATTGTTCTTGAAAGATTGAATGAAAACCCATGTAGTTGGAGTTTAGAACTTGAAAATTTGGAAGAGAATTGCATGTAGTATGATAGGTAGATGATTTCCCTCATAATAACTGTGATTAGGAGAAATTAAAACGAATTAAATTCTGGGATTTGATGATGATATGTAGTTAGGGTTCATGTTCTTGAGATATTTGGAAAAAGTGTAGAAAGTTGTAAATTTAATTGATGTTAGGATGGATTGATCCCTTAAAAACATGTTAGGATGTGACTATATATGTTTAGTATTGATTATAGACCTTTAAACGATTGTTGGGACTTAGTTTAGAAGATTTGAGGTGTTAAAATGGATGAAAAACGAATTGGGGAAAAATCTGGGACGAATCTGGTAGCTCGTTAGAAGCCCCTGCCCAGGTCGTTCGAACGACCTCGTTCGAACGAGCTTCTAACGAGTTGACCAGTCGCTGCTAACGAGAAGGGATTTTGTTCGATATCTCGTTCGAACGAGATATCGTTAGAAGGTACAGTTCGTTCGAACGAACTGGGAACTTGTTCGAACAGCCTCGTTCGAACGAGACTTCTAACGAGTTGGAAGAGGAATCTCATTCGAACAGTCTCGTTCGAACGAGACTTCTAACGAGTTGACAGTTTGGTCCTTTTTGGACTGTTTTGAGTTTTGGAGTCTCTTAAACTTGTTCGAGGATATAGATAACATTTCGATGATGATATAGTGATAGAATTGGGACTTTTGGGTATTTACGAGAAGGAAATTATATACGAGAGTTATATTAAATGGACGGTTTGGGTTGAGACGTGAGTGTCTACTACGACGTGAGAATGTATTATGGCGCGTATAACTACAAACCGGAATAGTATAAATTGTGATAATTATAAGTTAGTACGAGAATGCGATATGTACTACGATTAAACTACATTGATTGCTAAGACGTGTGTTTACTTAGTATTGGTATATGAATTATGTGTATGACATACCTACCATACTTGCTATCACGGGAGGTTTGCGTTCTCTTAGGGCCCTCTAATCCTTGTGTTGCCCGGATTTAGACTGGTTACCTCGATGAACATAGGTCATAGAAAGACTTATTGGGATATTAATAAGTCCGCTGATCGTGGGAGCGTAGGTATGTGCGTGACCCATGTGATGTGACTATGTTCGCCTCCACTATTTGTGATTTGTGTTATCTGAACTATTCCTGAGAGATTCGGAATGTGTGATCCTCATGTACGTGATGTACCGGGATGGATAGCAGAGTATGTGTCCACCGCAGCCTAGTTCTCGGGGTGCTTGTATTGTATATTTTTTATGTGAATAATATACGGTTAATTAATAAGAACCTTCATGTTAATGTTGTGAATATAACTACTGTATTGCTTCGAGAATAACATAACGGGTTAGTAATATATATATATATTGCATATTGAGCATCCGAGTTTACATTAAATCCCTATCTAATTACGAGCGTTGTATGTTACTAGGACCGAGTAATGAGGGTAGGAACTATTACAGTCTAGCTAGTTATGATGACATTTAGCTAGTGGTTTATATCGTTGTAGATGGGTACTTACGTTAGGAGTGCACAGTTAGACGAGAGGTGAGAATATCATGTGAGTGTACGTCCTAACATGTACTTTGCATTTAATGTTTTAAATGTTTTTAAAGCACTTGCAGGTTTTTAAAATATAACTCCACATTCGGGCTCTGACCCGTTTGCTTTTCAAATCTACTTTTCTTTGTAAAACCATTTTAGGTGCCCAGCCACAGGGACACCAAGCATAGGATTCTCACTCAGGTGATGAGCTGTAGCCGGTTGTGGAAGCTACAGGAATTTGCATGTAGACGCTTCTATCTTTTTGATTCCAGAGTCACTATCTATCAGTTGTAGGGCATGTTGCCCATTTCTATTTAGAGACAGCTTTTACATTTCAGTTTCAGACTTTAACATGTATTATTTCAGTATTCGGTTATTTATTTCAGTTATGGGATTGTAGTGAGGAGTTTTCCTCCAGACTTTATTTACTCTATTGTGATGGTTATTCGTTTTACTTCAGTATGGTGAATGGTGTTATTTATTTCTTCTTTACACTTGTTGCATGTTAATCAGACTTAAATTAAAATTTGGCAACTTGCTTTTTAAATACTAGGTGGTTAGTAATATTAAAATGTTTTCGACAGTGATGCTTTTAACTGAGCCAACTTGGCATTTTGAATTAATTTAATAAAGGAGTAGCTACCCGGTATTTAATTAGTCGGGGTGTCACAAGCTTAAGTTTTCTTCAGTTGATTGAGGATCTTGTTCATTTCTGGCATATGAATGTTTTCAATACCCTGCCCTTTTTCATTGGTTGGTAGTGAGCTTGGGATCTGGTAATGCCTCCCTGACCTGGTCATGTGATTTACTAAAGAATGGAAGAATATGAACCTTGTTTCCTCGTCAATCTCGGGTTGTTCTTCCACCATGTTTATTTCTCTGAGGAGTTATTCAAATGATATCATTCCACATGTGTCGGCTATCGGGATAGTTTTCTCGAAATCTTTTTCTTCACTCGAATCTTCAAATTCTTCCCCCCATCCGGCGAAAACAATTTTTTCTTTCGTAAAGTCAATGCATTCGAAAACTTCAATGGCTTCTTCATACAGGTCTGCCCATTCAGTGGGGATATGTAAGGGTGAATGGACCAAGTGTCCTTGTAGCTTCAGAGTATCAAGTAACTCGGTCATAGTACAAATATCGTTGGTTTGCCTGAATAATTTTGCCATGATCTGTACAACGTCATCTAGGCTGACTTTATTGGTTGGTACCATCCAACTATCTGATTCTCGAGCCCATTTTCGCGCTTCCAAGAATAGTGTAATGAACCTCTGGCAATCAATGATCTTATGTAAGGGCAATTTTAGCCTGAACTCTAGGAGTTAGTTTAACACTTTTGATAATTCCATCCCTCCATCTTCAGAATGGGTATGGACAGGGATGCATGCTCTGGTAAGGAGTGACAATGCTTGATCAGCGAGGCTAATAGGGGGTAGGAGGAAATATGGACAGGTTTGGGAGAGTATATTGGTGTAATTTTATTTCAGGGTTCACACTCGGGGTACTGTTCTAGGAAGATAACATTGGTACGATTTGGGAGTGGTTTGTGAGTAGTGTTTGGCTTAGGATTGGTTGGTGGGTCCGATCAATTAGACCTTGGATTATGTTTTGAAGGTGAAACAATTGTTGAGTGGTATGGCCAATAGTTTGGTGAAAGGCGCAATGGGCATCCGCCTTGAAGTTTCTTGGAAGTGGGTTTGGTAATGGACGGGTGTCCAAGGGTTTAATAAGGTTTTGGATTAACAGGGCTTGATAAACTTTGGAGAGGGGAGCATGGAGCTCGGTGTATTCCTTTTGTACTGGGATAGGGAAGATTTCTCGTGTCCACGAGGTGGTTGGTTGATAAATGTTGTTGATGGTTGAGACTGTAGTATTGACAAGTTTGTCATATTTTCTGGGGGTGAACTGTCAAGACACTTTCTTTGGTTCAACCTCTATATTAGCAAGACCTTCTTTAATTTCTACTCCTACTTCTCTGAGATCTTGGAAGTGGGGATAGTATTGTCCTCCCACGGTTGCTCGAACATGGGGTAAGAAATTATTCTTCACTATGTTGACTTATTCTTCCTCGGATGTCCGATTAGTCATAGTGGATGGTTTTTCCCTCCATCGAGCTATGAAATTACTGACATATTCCCTAGAGTTATATTTGAGCATCTCTAAATCACGATGGGTGACCTCAAGCTCTTCATTTTATTTGTATTGTGACATGAATTCACGGGCTACATCCTCCTAACTACAAATTCTGGACTCCTCGAGAGACAAAAACCATCGGAGGGCGCTATCCTTCAATGTTTGCTAAAATAATTGGGCCATCACTTCTTCAGAAGCCCCTAGGAGAGTCATAGAATGATGATAACTATGAAGATGAACAATCGGGGGTCGTTTCCTCCAAATTTCTCAATATTTGGCATCTTGAACTTCTCGGGTAACCTCGCCTTAGGATAAAGAGACATGTGGGTGTAGTCCATGTAATTCCCGGAGAATCTGACTTGGTCTGACTTCTTAGTTAGCATCTTGAGATATTTTTTGAACCTTTTCAACTCTTACTCTTTCGGACCAATGATCATAGGCAAGTTAGCCCCAGGCTCTTCAAGGTTTGGCATAGGCAGTTAGGCAGGCGGCGGCCCATAAACAGGAGGGGCACGTGGAGCGTGCTGACACTCTTCGGGAACCCAGATAGGCTCGTGTGGAACTATAGCATGAGGGAATAGGGCCTTGGACTTTAAGGAACAGAAACCTGGTTTCGTTGTATCTCTCAAACCTCAGTCTAAGGTTGTTAATCTTGGATACGAGCTAAGCCAAAACTGTCGTCAGATCTGGCTGCACAACTGGTACTTGATCTGTCATCTCCATGGAAACCGGAGGGATTCCGGATTAGGAATAATTAGTAGGGGAACGTATGGAACTCCAGGTTGATTCGACTGAAGACCAAAGCCAATAGGGAGCCAAGCCAAGGGCGTGTGATCAACCCGAGAAGGCACAAAAGGGGATTTATTTTTGGAGAAAAAAAATGAAAATATTTTTTTTTAATTTTTTTTTGAGATTGAAAGACAAAATATTTTTGGATTTGTTATAAATAAGAGAGAAATGTTATTGAATTTTTGATAAAGAAAGATTTTTTTTTTTGGATTTTTGATAAAGAAAGGAGAAATTTTTTGGATTTCTGATACAGAAGGGAGAAATATTTTTGGATTTTTGATAAAGAAGGGAGAAATGTTTTGGGGAGATGGGTCTCATCATCATCATTATCATTATCATCATCATTATTATTATTATTATTATTATTATTATTATTATTATTATTATTATTATTATTATTATTATTATTATTATTATTATTATGTTCTCACTTGTATTAAATTTTCCTAAATGCAGACTGAAATGCCGGATGGGACCCGAGCCTGGAAAAATGGGATTTGTAACATATTCAAAGATATGGTTGGACTTGTAACCAGGCTCACGGGTAGGGTCCCATTTTAAAAATGCATGAAAATTTGGGCGGCAGACCGACCAAGAATTTCGGCAGAGTTTCGGGTCAAACTCGGCAATCTAACATGTGTGTCCTAGGCTTGACACCTATATGCGGGTATGCAGTTGGTTGGGTGAATCGGAGATTGTTCCCCCCTTTGGCATGTCTTACACATTATACGTCTTGGTTTTGAGGGCAATCGGTACGTGTGGGCAAGGCATTTTATATACCTGTGCGTACGTGAATTATCTCACTATATACCTCATGGGGATGGTACATGTGAGAGAGAATTCGATATACTCGACGTACGTGAATGAGTTCCCTACGATATACCTCTCATCATGACTTCGGTCACGTAGTACAATGTGGGGGAACCGTTCGATATACATCGAAGGTACTTGGCCAATTGAAGGTGAGAGTTATATTCCTTAGGCTAACTGCACCCTGCCGGACCAACGCCCATCACGAAGTAACCCTCCAGTTATTGGACAAAATTTGGTCAATAACAATGTTCTTTGGTGATGTTGTGTGAATCATGCATGATTCAGTTATTAGTATCTTATAATGAGAGTGTCTTTCTTAATCATTCCCAACAAGAAGAAAAGTACAAGTACCAATGGTATACCAAGTATGAAAGGGTGATGCATGCAACATGTGGACATATGTGATCCTAGGTGCACGTGGTGTGAAGTTTACATAGAGAATCTTCTACAAGTGTGTGAATAGAAGCATAAGCATGAGGTAAACGTGAATAATAAAGGAGAACATGCAAAATGGGGGAAAATATAAGGAAATCTAACACCCATGTAAAAAAAGTCTATCCCTCTAAAAAAAAGTCAACAGCGGAGTCTCCACTATGTCCATCCCCCGATCCTCACGGTGGGTGGGATGGAAAAGAGCTGGTGTCTTCTACATCGATAGGATCTTGGTCCCGCGCATCCCTCTCGGGAGCACTTCGGTCGGCGTCGGTGATGAGGTGAAAAATGTAGAGAGATGCAGTTGCCTGTCTATTTTACTCAAAACGTATAAAAGAAAAAGAGAGACATCCCGAAGGATAGCATCGAAAGACATAATGATACATACGAAACCAAAAATGATTCGAAAAGGGTCCAGATGCTAAGTTACAAAATGGGAAGGTGTTAGGAACCCATTCCTCCCTTACGGTCTCTAATGGGTTATTGTTATTTTCCTTTTACTTCCCCGTGATATGTGTGCATGTGTATATGTAGTGGAGATAAGAATCATCGACTTGTATCATAGAAGAGATAAAGTGAGTCATCCATAGGAATGTTCTTAAAAGTAATAATAAAAAATAGGATTTATGTGATTATCCTTGCGTTGATGGTTATAACGGAATGCTAATGTATACGGAATAATACGCCACTAAGCACAAATATAAGTATATATAAATATATAGAATCTAAGACAATTAAGTTTAAAGAATATATAAAAAAAATAGAAAATGGGAGAAAAGTAAAAATAGGACTCGAGTCTGGGGTTTTACCCCGAGATGCCTGCGTAGCCTATAGAGGCATCAAAGTCCACGTAGTTCGTATACAAAACGAGGGGTGGGATTATCCCATAAATCCAATCGGGGACTTCTCTTATTTATGTGTGTGTGTAAAAATGTGTTTTAGTTGTGAGGAAAATGTGAGAAAAGTGTGAGAATTCTCATTTGGAATTTATGAGCAAACCCTCTTTTTCTAGTTTTTTGGGTTTTATTTTTATTAAAATAAGAGATGTGCAATAATACTAGATAAAAATTATATTAAGATATGTGAGATGAGAGGTTAAAGTGCTAAGTAATAATCAAGTTAATGCGAATTTAGGAGAATTTAAAGAGAGAGTTGAGAAAGTTGGACCTTCTTGAAGATCTTGAGCTTGATCGTGGATGTTGGAGAGCAGCCCTTGCACTTGGGTGATAATGGAGGATACTTAATTCACCAAGTTTGATTAAAAAGATGATGAAAGGTGAAGGTTGGAAAGGGATTTGGATGTGGAAATCACGCTGACTTCAAGAGAAATTTTATGAGTTGATGAGAGTGATGGATGTCAGATCTTGGATTTTTTGGAATGAGGTTAGGCACTAAATTTTATAGGCCCAGGGAAATGCTGATCAGCATAGCCCTGGTCCTGCAAATTAGCAAGTGTGTTTAGGCATAGAGTTTGTGACCTTCCATTTGGCAGACGCTTTCAGGTTCCTTCAAAAAATTAGCCGTAGATCGTAAACCATTGAACTGAATCGTGAACGGGGTAAACCTTTGGAAAGGTAATTCAGAGACCTTCAAAAGTATTTTGGGCTGCTCTCGAGTTCAGGAGTTGACTTTGGGTCAAATGTGACTCGGAAGCGCTCGTCGGTCCTTTGGACGGGTAATTGTCGGACGCCAATGGATCGTTCGTCCGCATGGTAAGTCTGAATAAAGCATGGGGTAGACCGTTGGAAATGTTAGGATATGTACTTATACATTCCACAGAGCTTAACATAGTTTGGGGGGTCGACTTCGGTCAACCAGGGCCTGGAAGCCTTCGATGACCTTTTGTAGTAAAATGGATTATTCGTGTGTACCGTAAGTTAGAATCGTGCATAGACAGACTGTTGGAAAGGGGTTTTAGTGCCCTTAAAAAATTCATTGAGTCTTGATCGAGCTGAAGAGTTGACTTTGGTCAAATGGAGTATGGGAGCGTCCAGTGACCTCTTGATCATGTTTTGGGGGAAAATGGGTCATTTGTCCGCACCGTAAGTCAGAATCATGCACGGGATGGACCATTGGAAAGGGGTTTCAGTGCCCTTCGAAGATTCAATCCTTCGCTGTCAAGCTGAAGAGTTTGACATTTCGTCAAATGGAGCCTGGGATTGCACGATGGCCTTTCGATCAGTACCCAGGGTATGACTTAGGTTTGTAGCGATGAGGGTAGGTGTTAGGGAACCTATGGAGAGGTTAGGGGGTGTTAGAAGGGGGTGTCTATAGTCATGCTTATATATTGGTATTAATTAGCCTACATAAATTGATATCCTGATTTAAATATTTTTCAAATTGGTATAAAAATAATTTTCTCACATATTTAACAAATGATTTGTTTTTATATATTGGTATTTTTATATCAGTTGTTCATCCATACTTCACTAGGTATTTTTTTGTTTCATGTGGTAGGTATCCTTTAGTGAGCCAAGATTTCAAGATTACATCACATTCGGACAGCTCATGCTTACCGAACCAACATTTACTAGTCTTGTCCTATAATTTTTTATTTTGGGTTTTATGGGATGGGATTTAGATGTCATATGGCTTTATGGCCCGACTTAGGCATTTCACTGTTTGGGTTTTGTCCTAGAATAGTCAAAGGGGGAGATTTGTAAGGAGAAAATTTGCAATTGAGACCATTATATGTTTTTGACTTATTCCCAGAACAAAACATTATTTTTGAGTCATAGATAGTTTTTTATTGTCACGATCCCCCACAGTCTATGACATGGAATTTTTTGAAGACATTGCGGCCAAGCTTCAATGAATTATAATCCGAGATTAATTTGGTGCACGTTTCATGTCTTCATTTCATTCCACTATCTCAGGTATGAATCTATAATGTTTATGGGACTCGAACAATGTTTTAGGCGGTTATTTTACATATTAATGTTTTTAAAATGTTAAAAAATGATTTCAAAGTGTTTTAACTTCGTTTATTCTAAGATAAGGATTGGTGAGAGTCATGTGAATCTTTCCATTGTGTTTAGACTGATCAAATGATATTCACAGTCGTTCAAACGACATGTGGAGGTCATTCAAATGACATGTCATTGTCGTTCAAACAACATAGCTATCTCGTACGAATGAAACGCATGCTTTACTTTTCTATTTAAGGCGTGTTGCACTTAGAATTTCGCAAGTTGCAAAACCAAAAAAAATAAATTACAAATAGTACATTTTTTGCACAAGTTTTCTAAGGTTTTAAAAGTCTAAAAACATCTATAGAGCTTCAAGATCTGGGCTTTCATTCACATATGCTATAGAGATCCTGGTTGGCACCATTGGGGTTTTGTTCATCACTTTGAACGTTGGGTTTTGCGGTGAAGAAGATAAAGTGTTCGTGTTTAACATCATAAATGTTACCAAGCTGGCGCGTGTGCTATGGATAAGTATCATATAAGGACTTTTACGTGACCACTGTGGGTGAGTGGTTGAAGGATAAGAGGAGCATCAAGACTTGTCGGGAATCAAGTTGTTGAGTAATTTTATCGTATGTACTTTTTAATACCCCATCATAGTGTTTGTGTTGCTTAGGCCGTCTTAGTTTTTTTTCGTTATGATTAAATAAGATAAAATTGGGCTTAACTAAAATTGGTTCACATACTTGGTGTGTACAAAAATTTGGAAAAGATTTTTTCAAAAAGAAAGTGGTTTTTGACATCCTTAAAACACATTTGAAAGAAAAAGGGGCCTATATATGCCTTTTTAAGAAGAGCTTTGTCTGGAAATTCCATAAGGGGAGATAGTTGATAACTTGATGTTTTGAGATTTCGTTGGGGAATGAGTTGATGGGGGGAGATGTATGATTACGGATTCTATCTCTGGTTGGGAAAAGTTGGAATTTTATGGGAAAAAGTTTAATTCAGGAATTCTTGTTGGGAAATGGGTAGCTCTGTTGAGGAAGCACTTATTCTCTTCTGAAGACAAACTTCTCGGTATTCCATTGGGGAGTGGTAATGGACGTGCTGATTTTTAGTGTTTTAAGTTGGATATAAAAATGTGGTATTAATCTGGCTGGGGGTTTGGGGAACTTGAAAAATGATTTTTTAGGTGAAGAAATGTTCTAATATTTTTGGGTAATTTTAGGAATTCTTTGGGATTTTTTTGTAATTTTAAAGCATTTTTTTTTTGGGGGGGGGGAGGTATACTAAATTTTAGTGGGTTGTCGATCGTCAGGTTGTAGGAGTTTCCAAACGGTAGTGGCACGGTTTTTTTTTACTGCCTTGGGAAGGGGAAGGGACAACATCGATCGAGTGTCAGGGAACTGCCAATCGGCATACCCCTTAGCCTCTTATAAAAAGGGGTGAGTTCTATTTATTTTTCACAGCTTCAAGATTTCTTATCTTCTGCTTGTTTCTTCTGCGATCTGCTCCTGCATCCTTTCCTCAATTCAGTTTAGGAAATGACAAATTTTTCAAGCAGCGATACCCACATGACATAGATAGGTGTTGACAATTAGGCAGACTTGGAGTGGCGGGATAGGGTGCCCTTAGTGCTGGAAGACGAGAATGCCTTTGATTTGTTTGAGCCTATTGCTGATGAGAGTATTCTTTTGCATGTGCCTTTGCACCATCGATCGTTTAGGGTGAGGAACCCTGAGGGTTATGTATGTACTGTGTGACTTTTTGTATTCCTTTTGCATTTTTCTTTTGTATTTTCTTGTTTCTCCAAATTTTCACCAGAGGTATCTCTTTTGTTTTAACAGACTGATATTGTTGCAACGAGTCTTCACTTTCGAGGGACGACGAGCTTTGGAGATGTGTGGGGAAACCTTCCTGGAGTGGGGCGTTAGATGGTTTTTTCTACTAGTTTCGGTTGTCTGGCATCTTTATTGGATGAGATGTCCCGCTCGGTGATAGTTCAATATGCTCTGGGGGAGAGGTGGTGGGATATTACCCAAACATATATTTGGGTTTTGGGGTGATGAAAGTGATCCCCATTGATGTACAACATCTGTTAGGGATAGACTGCTAGGGGATGCAGATAGAGGTGGACCGATCCCTAAGAGTGACATTGGCAGCGGTGGAGGTGGCATTGTGCGATGTTGGATGGATAGTCTTGGGGGAATCGATCTGTATATCTCTTCTACGAGAGGTTTTGCTAAGTCTATAGATAGATGAGACCAACGGGATCCAGGTTCGTTAGATTGCTCGTTTATTTATTCTTTTGTTGTTAGGAGGTTTTTTGGTGGTGTAAAGCGACGATGTCATCCACTTATGGTTTATGAAATACTTGATGGCATTTTCGAATATCCCTCTCTTTTCCTGGGAATCCTGACTTTGGCGATCCTTTATTCATCTTTGGATGCTTTCAGTCGGTGCTGCCGATAGACTTTTACTGGAGCCACGTATCTTTTGGAGGTATTTTTCTTTTATGCATTTTCTTTTATTTCCTTTTTATTTCTTCTAGTCACTGACTCTTGTCCTTTTAAAGACGTGAATATATGAGTTTATTTGGCTCAATGCCTGCTTGATTAGTATGTGTGATGAGTTGGTGGGGGGCTTCCATCGAATGTATTAGTGGCGAAAGTCCAATCGTCAGTCGAAGCGGTCTATTTCCTTGGCTTGAGTGTGTGAAGTCTTGAATTCCCTGAAGAGTGCCCAAGTTGTCTTTTCTTCTTCTCTCTTGAATCTTTTTCTTCATTTCCTTTTCTTTGCAAGTATTGAATTTATCCCGGAAAAATTTAGGTGACCTTCTATCCTTGGGGAACAACCATCCAGCACGATGGGGTGACTAGAGGAAATGCGCAGATGTGTCGGCTGTTAGGGCATGAGTTCGGCTACTCTTGGTATCTGGGAGAGAGAGTAGTGAGAAAGGTTGTGGAGTATGAGGTGATGGTCCCACCAATTATGCCCCCGATATATATAAGGCTGGTTCGAGAGATAACGGAGGAGGCTCGGGTGGCAGCGGTGATCAGCGAGCCCTATTTTTTATACATGGACACGCTGGCGACCTATTACTACCTTGATTTCATGATGAGTTGGATGATGTCGTCATGCATCTATGATGTGGTGAATATGCCTCCGAAGGCTTCAAGAAGGGGTACGAGTCGGCCAGTGGGGTCTGCCCACAGCACTCGTGGTGCGTCGCCGTCAACAGCGACGGTGACGTCAGAGGTTCCGTTTATTCGAATTTATCCTCCTTGTTATAACATCAAAGTACCTGGGGGAGGGTCGTTGGTATGCAACATCATCCTAACACGATGGAACCGGAGGTGTTGGGGATGATGGAGGAAGTCCTCTAGACACAGGTATATCTCTGTCCTTTTTCTTTTGTATTTGTGATTTCTTATTTTCTTCATACTGGATGATTTTTTGTTTATGTTTCTCTTACAGCACTTTCGAGTGTCGATTGGGTGGCTAAGGTATATTCAAGACTGGGTGGCTTCCATGATAACTCATATTCTAGATTCCATCCCTGTTCGTTCTTATTTTGCGTCATCTTCTTCGTTTGAGGAGGTATCAAGATCGGGTAGTGGAGGCTCCTTGGCTCTTCACTGGGGGAAGCGTGTGTGTTGCAGAGACGGAGGATCGTAGAGAGAGAAAGAGAGAGAAAGTTGAGCGACATAAATTTTTGGAGGAATTGGGTTGAGTCCCGATTTTTGTCTTCTTCTTTTCTTTTCTGCAAAAGAGATGTAATGATGGCAACTCATATATATGAAATTCATGGGCTGTATTTATCTTCTCTTTAAATGATTTAATCAACATGCACTTTTTACTTTGTTTGTTGAGACCATGAAACGGATTAGAATTACTTAAAATGATAATTTATTTTGAAATACGATGAGTTAAATATATAAGGAGAGAAATTTCAGAATTCTTTTGGAATATAAATTATTTTTATAGAGTTTTTTGGTTTTGACAAAAGAGGGAAAATGGAATTTTCGAAAAATGAGGGAATATCGATCGACATACACCTTATCCTGGCTATAGACATTTCAGTCCAGTAAAATCACCCTAAGTCTTTGATTTCACTTTCTCCAGATACTTTGTCCTAGATGGGATGGGGTGGGGTTCCATCCGAATAAGGTGGATATTTTTTAATCACCCATCCACATTTTCCTTCTCTTGCCCGTGTCTTGTTATTTTCAAAACAACCTTTCCCATAAGTGCAAAATTTGCTTCTTATATCAAGAATTTAGAATATATGTGTTCGTATAATGTAGACTGTGATGCCTTTAACCCGTGTCGAGTTTCTTTGTGGCACAACCGACCCATCGACTGGAACATGTTAATGGCGGCAGCACAATTATGGGACCCCAAGGACAATGTTTTTCATTTAATCTTGGACGAAGTCTTCCCAACTTGCAAGGAGTTTCCTACTATATTTAGGGTAAATACTAGTGTGATAGCCTCCATGCCTAAACTTCTCTCGGTCTCCTTGGGCAATGTTGGCAGAATGTCTCCATATCTCACCCTCGGTTGCTTAGTCATTAATCACTGGAGGAATGATCTCACTCCAAGTTGTGTTGTATTCCATGCATCGACGGGATTTCAATAATGCGGGCTATGCCACAGGCGTCACCCTAGGTTAAACTTGGAAGCTACTATTGGTGATCGGGGACCTGCTAGTGGACCATTAAATTGCTTCCATTACTGCGTAGATGTCATATAGTTGAAATCCTGTGGTGGTGATACTGGTAGAGATCGTAAATGATCTAGATGCCTAGCAAGTCGTTCTAATTTTCTAAGAGGTAGTCTAGTAATGATATTTGTAGACACCCCATTCTAATACCCCCTCTAACCTCTCCTTAGGTCCCTAGTAACTCCCTTCACCATTGCAAACCCAAGTCATACCCCGGGTACTAACCAAAAAGCCATCGGGGACTCCCAGGATCCATTTAACCAAAAGTAAAACTCGTCATCTTGAATAAGACTAAATGATTCTTCAAAGGGAACTAAATCCCCTTTCTAACGATCCGTCCCATGTGCAATTCTGACTTACCAAGCGAACGAACGACTTATTTTCCCCTGAAACTCGATTAGGAGATCACTGGATGCTCCCAGGCTCCATTTGACCGAAGATAACTCTTCAGTTCGATGGAGACTGAATGAATCTTCAAAGGGAACAGAAACCCCTTTCCAACAGTCAGCCCCGTGTGCGATTCTGACTTACGGACGAACGATCTGTTTTACTTCGAAAGGTCACCGAACGCTTCCAGGCCCAAGTTAATAAAAGTCAACTCCCCGAACCAGGTCAAACTATTTGGAATGTCAATGTAAATATCCTCACCTTTCCAACGGTCCACCCCGTGCGCGATTCTGACTTACCATGCAGACGAACGATCTGTTTGCATCCGAAGTTTCCCTGTCCAAAGGACCGACGAGCGCTTCCCAGCCACATTTGACCCAAAGTCAACTCCCGAACCCGGGAGCAGTCCAAAGGAATTTCTAAGTCTCTGAAGTACCTTTCCAATGCTTTGACCCGTCTATGATTCGGATCAACAGTTTGTGCTCTACGAACGATTTTCCAAAGGAACCTAAAAGAGACTACCAAACGGTAGGTCCCAGACCCTGCCTATCGGTAGTGTGCCTAAACACACCTGCCGATTGGCAGGACCAGGTCTATGCCGAATGGAAATGACCCGGGTCTATAAAAAGGAGGGCCTAACCTCATTGAAGAAGGAAGAAGATCAGAGATCCATCACTCTCAACAAGCTCAGAAAACCCCTCTCGAAGTCAGCGTGATTTCCACATCCAAATCCCTTTTCAACCTTCCCCTTTAATCACCTTCTTCATCAAACTTGGTGAATTAAGTATCCTCCATCATCATCCAAGTTCAAGGGTTGCTCTTCAACATCCAAGATCAAGCTCAAGATCTTCAAGAAGGTCCAACTTTCTCAACTCTCTCTTTAAATTCCCCTAAATTCGCATTAACTTGTTTTATTCCTTAGCACTTTTATTTTCTCATCTCACATATCCTAATATACTTTTTATTTAGTATTATTTCACGTCTGTTATTTTAATATAAATAAATCCTAAGAAAGAAGAAAAATAAGGTTTTCTCATAAATTCCAAACGGGAATTCTCACACTTTTCTCACAACTAATATACTTTTTTACACACACACACACACATATAAGAGAAGTCCCCGATTGGATTTATGGGATAAATCCCACCCCTCATTTTGCATACAAACTACGTGGACTTTGATGCCTCTATAGGCTACGTAGGCGTCTTGGGGTAAAACCCGTGACTCGAGTCCTATTCCTTCTTTTCTTTCTTTTTCTATTCTCTCTATATTCTTTAAACTCAATTATCTTAAATTCTATATATGTACATATACATATATTTGTTCTTAGTGTCGTATTATTCCATGTGCATTATCGTTTCGTTATAACGATCGATGCGAGGGTAATCACGTAAATCCTATTTTCTAATATTATTTTTTAGGAACATTCATATGGATGACTCACTTTATCTCTTTCATGATACAAGTCGATGATTCCTATCTCCACTACGTATACACATGCACACGTATCACGGGGAAATAAAGGAAAATAGAAACAACCCATTAGAGATCGTAAGGGCGTAATGGGTTCCTAACACCTTTCCATTTCGCAACTTAGCCTCCGGACCCTTTTTTGAATCATTTTGGTTTCGTATGTATCAGTATGTCTTTAGATGCTGTCCTTCGGGATGGCTCCCTTTTCTTTTGTCTGTTTTGAGTAAAATAGACTGGCGACTCTATCTCTCTACATTTTTCACCTCATCAATGACGCCGGCCGAAGCACTCCCGAGAGGGATGCACGGGACCAAAAGGATCCTCTCCCGCCGCGAGGATCAGGGATGGCCATAGTGGCGACTCCATTGGGGACTATTTATTTTGAGGGCTAGACTCTATTTACATGGGTGTTTTATTTTCTTATATATTCCCCTATTTTGCATGTTCCCCTTTTACTATTCATGTGTACCTCATGCTTATGCTTTTATTCACACACTCATAGAAAATTCTTCATGTACACTTCACAGCACGTGCACCTAGGATCACATATATCCCCAAGTTGCATGCATCACCCATACTTGGTATACCATTGGTACTCATACTTTTCTCCCTATTGGGCATGATCAATCAAGATATTTTCATAAGATACTAATAAGAGAATCATGCATGATTCACGCGATATCACCAAACAGCATTGTGATTGACCAAATTTTGTCCAGCAACTAGAGGGTCACTTCGTGATCGGCGCTGGTCTGGCAGGGCGCAGTTAGCCTAAGTGATTGTACTCTCACCTTTCATTGGCCAAGTACCTTTAATGTATATCGAATGTCTCCCCCGCATCGTACTGCTTGACCAAATTCATGACGGGAGGTATATCGTAGGGAACTCATTCACGTACGCCGAGTATATCGAATTCTCTCTCACACGTACCATCCCCATGAGGTATATAATTTGATAATTCATGTACGCTCAGGTATATCAAATGTCTTGTCCACACATACCGATTGCCCTCAAAAGCAAGACGTATATCGTGGAAGCCACGCCAAAGGGGGGAACCCTTTTCGATTCACCGAACCAATTGCATACCCGCTTATAGGTGTCAAGCCCAGGACACATATATTAGATTGTTGGTTTTTACTCGAAACTCTATCAAAATTTTGGGTCGTCCTGCCTCCCAAATTTTTGCTCATTTTTAAAATAGGACCCTACCCATGAGCCTGGTTACAAGTCCAGCCATAGCTTTGCATATGTTATAAACCTAACTTCTCCAAGATCAGGTCCCGTCCGACATTTCATTTTGTATTTAGGAGAATTTGATAAAAGTGAGAACATAATAATAATAATAATCATGCCCGTCTTCCAAAAACATTTTTTCCTTCTTTATAAAAAATCCATAAACATGTTTCCTTTCTTTATCAAAAATCCAAAAACATTTGTCTCTTCTTCATAAAAAATCTAAAAATATTTTTCCCTTCGATCTCAATAGGGAAACAAAAAAAGTAAAAAATATTTTTCTTCTTTTTCTCAAAATAAATCCCATTTTGCGCCTTCTCAGGTCGATCAAACGCCCTTGGCATGGCTCCTTATTGGCTTCGATCTTCAGTCAAATCACCCCGGAGCTTCGTACGTTCCCCTGATACTTCTTCTGAGTCCGGTATCCATCCATTTTGCATGGAGAACACAGATCAAGTACCAGTTGTCCAGCCAGATCTGACGACAGTTTTGGCTCAGCTCGTATCCAAGATTGACAACCTTCAGACTGAGGTCTGAGAGATGCAACGAAACCAGGTTCCTGCTCCACAAGAGCCCTAGGTCTTATTCCCTCATGCTATGGGTCCACCCGATCCTATTTGGGTTCCTAAAGAATATCAATACGCCCCTCGTGTCCCTCCGGATAATGGGCCACGACCTACCCAGATTCGTATGCCAAACCATGTCCAACCTAGGGCTAACTTGCCTGTGATCGTTGATCCGAAAGAGGAAGAATTAAACAAGGTAAAGAAGATCTCAAGATGATAACTAAGAAGTTAGACCAAGTCCAAATCTCCAGAAATTATGTGGACTACACCCATATGTCTCCTTATCCTAAGGCAAGGTTACCCGAGAAGTTCAAGATGCTGAATATAAAGAAATTTGGAGTAAGTGGACCCCCGATTGTCCATCTTCGTAGTTATCACGGTGCTATGACTCTCCTAGGGGCTTCTGAAGATGTGATGGCCCAATTATTTAAGCAAACTTTGAAGGATAGTTCTCTCCGATGGCTTTTGTCTCTCGAGGAGTCCAGAATCCGTAGCTAGGAGGATGTAGCCCAAGAATTCATGTCATAGTATAAATATAACGAAGAGCTTGAGGTCACCCGTCGTGATTTAGAGCTTCTCAAATAGAAATTTGGGGAATCAGTCAGTAACTTCATAGCCTGATGGAGGGAAAAGACATCCACTATGACCAATCGGCCATCCGAGGAAGAACAAGTCAACATAGTGAAAAAGAACTTCTTGACCCATGTTCGAGCGACCATGGGAGGAGAATACTATCCCCACTTCCGAGCTCTCAGAGAAGAAAGAGTATAAATAGAGGAAGGTCTTGCTAAAACAGAGGTTGAACCAAAGAAAGTGTTCGGACAGTTCACTCCTACAAGATATGACAAACCTACCAGTGCTACAGTCTCAACCATCAACAACATCTCTCAACCAAGCACTTCATGGGCACCCAAAAGCCTCCAAATCCTAGTTCGAAAAGAATACACCGAGCTCTATGGTCCCCTATCTAAAGTTTATCAAGCCTTGCTAATCAAAAACCTCATCAAGCCCTTAGATCCCTGTCCATTGCCCAATCCACTTCCAAGAAACTTCAAGGCATATGCTGATTGCGCCTTTCACCAAACCGCTGATCATACCACCGACAAATGCTTTCACATTCGAAATATAATCCAAGGTCTAATTGATCGGGGTACCATTGCCCCACCATCAAATCCTAAGTCAAACACTACTCACAACCCACTCCCAAATCATACAAATGATATTTTCCTAGAAATGAAATTAGAATTTGATCCATTAAATCAAATCACACCCATACACTCTCTCAAACCTCTCCAAACTTGCCCATATGTCCTCCTACACCCTATTAGCCTCGTTGATCAGACAATGTCGCTCCTTACTAGAGCATGCATCTTTGTTCATACCTGTTCTGAAAATGGAGGTATGGAATTATCAGAAGCGTTAAACCAACTCCTAGAGTTCGGGCTGAAATTTCCCTCACAGATGATCATTGATTGCCAAAGGTTCAGTACGTTGTTCTTAGAAGCGCAAAAATGGGCCCTAGAGTCAGAAAAATGGGTGGTACCAACCGATGAAGTAATCCTGGATGATGTCGTCCAAATAATGGTAGAATCCTTTAGGCAAACCAACGATATTTGTAATATGACCGAGTTACTTGATGCTCTGAAGCTACAAGGGCGCTTGGTCCCTTCACCCTTACATATCCCCACAGAATGGGAAGACTTATATGAAGAATCCATTAAAGTTATGGAATGCATTGACTCTACATGGAAAGATAGAGTTGTTCCCATCGGATGGAGGGAGAATTCGAAGATTTGAATGAAGAATAAGTTTTTGAGAAAACTGGATCTGTAACCCACATGTGTGGGATGATATCATTTGAGGAGATCCTCAAAAAAATAAATAAGGTAGCAGAATAACCCGAGATCGACGAAGAAATATGGTTCATGTTCTTACCTTCTTTAGTAAATCACATGACCGGATCAGGGAGACATTACCAGATCCCAAGCTCATTACCCGCAAATGACAAGGGGAAGGACCTTGAAAATATTCCTCTGCCAGAGATGAACCTCGAGGACAACAAGATCCTCAATCAACTGAAGAAAACTCAAGCTAACATCACTTTATGGGGGCTTTTCATATCTTCTCAACTGCATATAAATGCTTTAATCAAGTTGCTCACTGGACCCACCATTCCTCCTTCTACTACACCAGAAGAAGCGGTAAATTTAGTTAAATCCTTGACATCTACGAGAATGCTATCCTTCTCCGAATAAGAAATCCCCAAAATTTAGCCAAACCACAATCATGCACTAAACATCTCTATCGAAGTTATGGGGAAAATGTTACCATTATCTCTTATCGGTAATGGATCTTCCTTGAATGTCTGCCTATTAAGAACCTTCAAATGCTTAGGATTGAAGGAAAGTGACCTCGCTCCTACCTCCGCTACTGTACATGCCTACGATAATACTCATCGTGAAGTGAGGGGATCCATAAAACTTGTAATAGGGGCTGGCCCTCTAAACCCTGTCGTTGAATTTCACTTATTGACATCCCAACTTGTTCAACCTATTGCTCGGACGACCTTGGCTCCACAGAATCAAGGGTGTGTCTTGCTCACTCCATAAGAAATTACAGTTCTTCGCCAACGGGTGAGTCATTACCATTTTAGGCAACGACGACAATGCTAAGGGTGCAAGTACTAGCAATCCAATCCTTGAGACACAACATGGGTCAAATGATATGCTCCTACCAGGATTCTCAGTTGAACCACTCCTACTCCTGGCAGGGGACAATTTCAAAGATAGGGTTTGTACCGAATATGACCCTCATGGAAACGTCAATGTGATTAAGATGTTCAGAAGCATGCACTTCATGCCCAGACTGGGGCTAGGACAAAGACATCAAGGGATACTTGAGACCATTTAATTGAACAAATCTTTCACTCCTTATGGTTTGGAGTATCAACCATTAGAACAAAAGCTCAGAATGATCCACCAGCCTTGACCAAAGAGAAGACTAGACTGCATCCAAACTATTTCAGGTGACTCCTTGAATGGGCAATTCATCAAAGAGGGTGAGGACTTCCCCTTTTGCCTCTTTTTAGAACCATGGTATGACCATACATACAAAAAGATGAAACTCAGAATGGAGATCTTTTTCCAAGACAGCTACCCATGGTCTTAAAGTTCCCAACACCATATACAACCACTCATAAGAGATACTGGAGATTCTAAGGGAAGTGACTCCGAGGATTCGTTTGACTTACAGACACTAGGGCTGACACTCTGCATGGTTCATTCAAGAACTACATCACTGGATCCATCCCACTTGATCAAAGATGCTGATACACCTCTCCTCAAATGGCACTTTGGGCCTGTTCTACTTGTTAAAATCCCACCTAACCCCAATGTTTACCCTATTTCTTCTTCTATTGTCTATCCTTGCTCAAATGTAATCGAGACCTCCTTTAATGAGGTTCCCAATATTTTTTTCCTATCAATGAAATAAACGAAGATTTTGAGTATCATGTTGTGCCTTACAATAATTATTTAAATTCTAATCAAACTTTTGATGATGATTTTTTAAATGAACAATTCTTAACTGATCTAAATAAGGTAAATAATAAACAGCATAATCGCGTTTAAGTTAATGAAGAAGAGATTGTTATTGTTAACCTTGGTTCTAGTAGCCAAATGTGCGAGATTAGGATAGGGGCTACCATTGACAAGCATGAGCGTGCACAACTCAAAGAATTATTGAAGGAATTCGTGGATGTCTTCGCATGGTCCTATGACGATATGCCTAACATTGATCCTGAAATTTCTCAGCATGAGATCCCCACTCTTCCAGATTACAATCCGGTTAAAGAAAAGATAAGAAATCTCTGCACCAAATTATCCAACAGAATGGCTCGATCGTTGATGATCCTAGTCGAGTTTGATATCATGTATGTAAAACAGAAAGCCATGAAAGTAAGAGCCATCTCTGATTACCTCGATGACTACCACATAGAAGAGGCTCATGAATGGATCTCCTGTGACACCCCACCCAATTATATACCGGGTGATCAGTCCTTTATAAAATTTATAACAGAATGTTCGATTGGTTCATTCTTAGCATCACTATCGAAAAATTAAATCCAATTATTTACCTAACATTTAATTAAGCTAGTGTCATTACATTTTTCCAATTTAATTTGAAACCAATTAATTCAATTAATTTCTGAACATTGAATTATAAACCATACATAAGAAATGAATGCTGACTGAATCAAATACGGAATAATTAAGACTGGATAAAACCTACCAGTTCAAAGTCACAAACCAAACCATATTGAATACTCAATCCAACAGAAAAGAACTACAAAGGAACTGAGTACAACCCCGCTAATGAGAATGGGTGACACATGCCCGAACTGAAATATTTGAACTAGGAACTGAATGAAATAAAAGAAGCATTTAATCTCAATGACTCGTAACTTCCACAACAGTTGCAGCTCGACAAACCATCCAAGTATCTAGAACCGGTGTTCCTGTGGCTGGGCACCTGTACTAATACAAATATATATAGAAAAAGAGAGAATAAATGAAAGATATGGGTCAGAGCCCGATGTTTTAAAAATATTTATTAGTAAGTATTTAAAACTTCATTAAAGTAAGTATTATATGCATGTTAGTTTGAACTCCCACATGAGATTCCCACCTCTCGACTAATGTGCACGCCAAACATACATCTAATCCAACCTAGCCATCTGACACACTCCTAACTAGGAAAAAGAATTATCATTCTAGTTACCCCTCGTAGTAGTATTCCGTATTTAGTCTCAACATTTATCATTTTAAATAAGTGTTATCACACTAAAGTTGGGTATTTACTATTTACGTTATTGAAGATTTCACTATCTTAATAGTCTGCAATTATCTCATTGTAGACATACCATAAGCGTACATATATATATACTTCACTATTATATATATATATATACTAGGGTATGCCCGTGCCTGAAGGCACGACGATATTCGGGAAAGCTAACATACTCACAACAAAATAACATTCGACCCGATTTAATTTCAATACAAATAAGTTAATTTTTTGAAAAAAAAATTGGTAGCATTTCCTTTATTGATGAACTACCCACCTATTTAAGGTATAAAAAATACTCCAACAATCAAATAAATAGTCACTCATGGACCTTGTATAAACTACGTCGCACGACTATAATTTTTGAATATAAAAAATGTGCACATTACATTTGTGGTGAAACTAAGTCGCCAACCAAATTGTGTCAATAAACAATAAAACTTTCTTTTCAAATATAAATCTAAAACACTAATTTAGTCTTTTAATAGAAATCATTGTTTCATAAGATTCTTGGATACACCACACCATTCTTGTAAAATGCAGCGCTCATTTAATCTTTAGAACCTTGTAAACTAAAATGAATTATAAATCTTGAAAAAGTAAAAACGGTGATCAACTATGACAAAATACCATTTAAAGAACACATGTTTCTATATCTCATAAAACAGAAAGAATAACAGTGACAAAAACAAAGAAACCATAAAAAAATTTGAAGAAGAAATTCAGCCAGTAAATTTTTCCTCTTCATCCCAGCTGCAGCTTTAAGCAAATATCTTCTGCTTTCTAGTCTTCATCAAATATATGTTATTGCTTTAAGCAGGCCTAGAACGACTGCTAACAATTGGAGAAACTTGCCAATGGAAAAGTGTTGTGATCGAGATCAATATCTGCAAATGGAACCAAATGTTGAAGCAAAAGTATCAGTTATACTCATCATAAAAGGCATAAAACAACTAGATTACTCCCAAATAGAGTTGAGATTAATCAAAAGAGAGGAGGAATGAAATACTTTTCCATTTTTAGCTAAGTCACCCTTCTTATAAAGTTTATCCCCCACATCAGTTGAAGCATGAAATAGCCCATTGATGCTTTGCCTAATGTTTTGGAATCTTCCTCGACCAGGATTATATGAATATATTTGTCTACATTTTTTCCATAAGCCACACTCCGTAATTACGGACCTCAACCACTGGCATATCCATCCCTAGTGGAGCAGTTGGCCATCGGAGCACTGTAGTTATATCAACCCTCTGTTTAACTGTGCTAATAAAGAAAAATGATTGAAAAAGTAATAAATAATGAACTCAACATTTTTGCTACTACTTCAAGCAAATCCATCAACCCATGTGAATTTAACCGCACTGAGGAAAGGAAAGGCAAAAAAAAGATAATAATTTGTTTCCCACCTGTGAGTTTGTTGCCACTGCCAGCGGTCGGAGTTCACCAAAAGAGAGAGTCCAGATCAAGTAAGAATATGATATGATGGAGAAAGATGGGAATCCCCTTTTGAGTTAACTGTACCAATAAATAATGAACTCAGTTAAAATAATGTAAAAAAACTCATTAGTGGAACTCATTGTTGTTTTAGTATCCTTTTTTAGCATTCAATAGCGTTCTATTCTCTCTGCCAAGCTTCACAAAGAAAACCAAAATCAAACGCCTTCTAAAGCATCACATATTTGGCCAGCCAATCAGAATTTATAAAGCACATACTTTTGAATTATATTGAACCGTGCTAAGAAAATCAACATGACAACAACACATATTCTTGCTCAAATTCCCCTTCTCGTACTTGATATACACAACCATATCAACTCCGGATACATATCTTTTATGTTAACTGCATAGGAAATCAAAACATAAGAAAAAATAGTATACCGAAATGAGAAAGTAAATATGAAGTGATACACATGAATCTAGGCGTGTCGATTGTTTCTTCCCTAAACACGGCTTGGTGATTCTTTTACTGTCGCTAGCTTATGTGCTTCACAAACTATCAGCTCCAACGGGTGAGATTCTTAGTCCCTCGGACACAGGGGATCTCATTGACTCACTTTTTGGCTGCTTAGTAAACGAACCCTTCATGGATAGTGGTATACACTTTGAAAATGATGAAGTTTTCTCCTCTTTATGCCCAACTGAATCAAATTTCTCACTAGACCTATCAGCATTGACAAAATAAGAGGCATTGCATACTCTCTGTCATATTGAATTTAGCTATCTGTCATTTTCAATAATGACTTAATGTAAGTAATTTATCTTACCTTTTAGTGCGTCCGATAGATTCGGAGAATCCCTTCAAAATGACATATTGTTTGAAACCATAACACAGTAATGTCTTTCTTTTTCGTTGGCCAAGATGGCATAATTTCCAAATAACTAACTACCAAGTACAGATAATTATAGATAATATATGAAATAATCAATTATGTGGATTAAGTACTTACAACAACCTTTTTTCTCACTCTTTTTTCATATGATAACCATGTGTGCAAGTAGGGGGAAATGTTCAATATGTCAAAGACCACTCGCAAAGGCGGGCTCATTTCTATATTATTGACTTGAAATAATGTCTCTTGCTGATAACACTACTCATAGCACCAACATATGGAAGGCATAATAAATCCAAGGTTTTAAATAAACTCATCAAGAGGAAGCTTAGCGTGAATAAGTTTCCACATAAATATGGAGATTTTCTTGGGAGAATCTTACCTCCGCAGAGAAGTACCCAGAATCAGTAGGCTTCCATACTTGCATATCATCTTAAATAAATCATTAGACTCAACCATGTCGTTGTTCTCAATAACACCTTCCATTCCCTTGAATGCAAATTTCTAACACCAACTGAAGCAGGAGGATACATTTTTCATTATCAGTTCTTTATTATGTCAGACCATAAAGACTTTGATATTGTAAACCTCCACTATTTCTTCATATACATAGTTTCATTGAGATCTTCAAAATATATTAATCCCAAATCTCCCTCATCCACTGGATTACATATATATATCTCCAAGTCACCCAATGGTATTTATGAGTATTCTCCTTAGAACCTACAAAAAAAGTTGGCAAAAATTCTTTCAATTTGGTAAATAACGAACTAAGGCTGATAAAATATGAATAGGAATATACATCAAGACCTGCTTGATTAAAATCAGTTTACCTCCAAAAGAAAGTAGTTTTGAGCTCTTGCCCTCAATTTTAGCTCTAATTTTATCAATCAACTATCCATAATTTCTAGCTTTGTTCTTACCACAAAAACTGGTACATCTAAGAGATTTAAATGGGAAAGATTAATCAACAATGCCTCTGTGTCTAGTGCTTATGTGCTACTCCAAACATTATCAAAGGTCCTCTATGCTTTGTCATCTGAGTAATCCAGTGGAGAACTTGTTTCCAAACTCTGCAAGACAATCAACCAATTAGTTCATAAAGTACCAAAACCAATTGGAACCGTTTAAGAAAATAATTATTTCATCTACTGAGCTAAGATAATTAATCAAAGGACTACCACTAGGATAACTCAGCAAATGATAAGTAATCCTTGCTTGAAAACCAAAATTGAATAGCAGAAACAAAATCCCCTTAAATAATATTCTAGCATCTAATATATAAATCACCATCAAAACCATCAACTTCTGAATTTAGACATCTAATAGATTCATAAACTTCATTAGTTTTAGGAATCTCAGTAAATTCTCTATTCACATCCTCAGAAACCTGCTTAGGAATGTACCTTAGCATATGACTAAATGAAAAGGCAAAGTTGTTCAGAAACCAACTATGCGAATTAAAAGTTCTAAAAAACTATATCTCTCTCTCTCTCAAAGACTCTCTCTCTCTCTCTTTATAGAGGATGATTTATAAAAAGCAATCTGATATATGTGAATGCTAATAACAACAAATAGAAATCTAAACCAAGAACAATTATTATCACCAATCCAATAACATTTATTTTCAAGCATAAAGAATAATAAAACAGAGATGCATCCACATATCAAAATATCAAAGACCATTTGTGGATACACTGGAAGCCTCTCTGAGGCATTTACTCAAATACTTGAGAAATAATTGATTCAACAATCTAAACCAAGTAAGTTCTTCATTGTTGTTTATGGTCGTTGTGACAGGGCAACATGGATTTGGCTTCTATAGTTACTGATTGGATCATCATTAGTGGTGACTTTAACAAAGTGATGGATCATCATGCCCTCTATGGTCACAACCAGAAAAAATTAGAAAGAGAAAAATGGCAATCACTATTAACACCAACGATATAGCATCACTATTAATAGGGCTTGATACCAATTAATGTTTCAAGAAAACAAAATTAAAGAACCATGTGCATAAAGCTTAAGTAGTTCAGGTACTCCCATCATCAAATGCACATATATTAAAATTCACACTCATGTATTCTAAGAAAGGATCTTGACATTTTGCCCAAATGAAGAACTTACTCACAAATATAATATTCAACTGCTGGGCATTTAAATCACCAATACAAATCACATCATTTAAGGGGAAAAATCACACAAAAAAGTAAACGTACTAAATAACAAAATTCAAAATATAGTCTGAACACACTCTGTAGAAATAATGGAGAGTGAACCAAAAAGAGGGAGAGATGGAGAGCCTAAAAACATGTAGTGTGAAGGGGAGTTTTTGAATGAGTTACTTATAAGGTTGTATGCGGTGACATGTGCCACGCACGTCTGTTTTTAAAGTTAAAAAATCAAAATAATAAGAAAATTACGCTAAGAGATTGCAGGCTTTTGAGGCTTAACGATATAAAATATTTGAAAAACAGAAGAGAAGCGTGAAATACATGTGTGGTAGATTCAATATCTTCTTTTGAAATATCAAGGTACGTATGGTGAAGTTCCTCTAGTAATGGTATTTTTTAACAGCTGCGATCAAAATTTTCATACAATGGAGCATAACAAAACGCAATTTGAAGACACATCAGCTGACCTGATCGATTGGCGATGTGGAGGAGCAAATGAGGGTATCTTAAATCCATAATATTTCTATGGAGAAACTGTCCTTGACCTCGATCGACAACATGTTTGAAAGAATGTGAAAAATGGGCAAAGCTTCCTCATAAAGTACCTTGAAGCGGAACAAAATCAACCCAGTGTCAATATAATAAAACAAAAAATGATGCATTATTTTCAAATGAATGACTATCATTGTTCTCATATATGTGAAATATTTTCTATGAAAATAAAAGTAACTATATTTTGAAGAATCTTCGTATTGAAATATATTCAATTATCAACAGCTTGTCCAAGGCGGGAGATATAGAAGAGCCAAAGAAAATTATGAAAGTGATGGATGGTCGGGGATGAAACCTAATGTGTACACTTATAGTGTCGTTATGAGCAGTTACACAAATGGTGGTGAGATGGAGGAGACTAAAGAAATCAGTGTTGAAGCTGAAGTGTACAAAAGTAAATGTAAATAGGATATTGAAGTCCTTTTTTTGTCCCTTTTCTTTCTTTTTCCTTTTTGTATTTTCGCATTATATATATATATATATATATATATATATATATATATATATATATAAACAGTTGCATAATATAAAGAGAATAAAAATGGTGCTTATCAATCGCTGTCATGTTCGTGTCAATGAATGTCCCGCCAAAACACAACTCGTAAGTCATACTAATGCCAAGTTGTATATTTTCTTAATGGTAATGAAGCCCTTTTTTAACCCACCATTACTAAACATTATCCAGATGACTTTAATTTGGGCCCTATGAGACTAAAGTTGACACAAAAGCATGCTTGTTGTGTTACGATCTTCAATATGCATCCCAATTACCTCCAAGTTCCCAATTATAATATTTTTTTATGGCTCATAAGATAATCTTGTTGAATAGATTATAAGATGATCAAACCTCAAGGAAAAGAAATAAGCTTGGGCAGCATGAGCTGCAGCTCTTGAAATGGTACTTTTCGAGCACCTTGGAGGTACATGAAGAAGGATCCCTCGGACAGGTGATACGCCCAGCCTCAAAATTACAACAGAGTGTTTTAAAGGCCACTCAAAAGCTTGCTGGAGATATTTTTGTTACAATTCAATATATCAGAGATCTATGAAAGAAACGCATGAGCAAAATGAGACTAAAGGTTGCAGACCTTTAAATCTTTTAATCCCCCATCACCATCCTAAGAGACCTTTGGTACTTTCATAGTAGCGCCTCTCGTTATACCTGTACCAACAACAGACTTTGCATGATTCCAGTCATCCATCATTAAGCTACAAATATAACAACTTCCTCACGACATAAAACTTCTAGATCAACGCCAACATAACCATTGCAAGATACAACAACCTCTTTCAAGATAACATTGAGATCTTGAAAAAAAATTATGTAAATTAAGGTAAAGTAGTACAACATGTATTTGAGTAATACAACATGTAAAGTAATGTAAAGGAAGTTCATCACATTCAAAAAGGTAGGGCATTAAATTCTTTCCTATACATAAAACCAAAATTCCTCGAAAAAAGCATGAATATTTGGGATTGACTACAATTAAATGCGATACCTCAAAAAGATTAACAATGCCTCAAAACTTCAAATCACAATTCCTGCATTTCAAAACAAAAAATAACACATTATTAAGAGTAAATGTGAATTTCATTAAAATATCTCATTTAGATGAAACATGTAGTGTACAAAGCTAATGTAATACACCTAATAATATATACAAAAACCACCACATATATATTCAAATGAATACAAGCAAACTATAATCATATGTATTAATACTTAAGTGAAAAGAAAATTTAGATTACTCGAATCAACGAATGAGAATTTTTCATGTAATACTCATAAAATATCAAATCTGCAAAATTGCAATATCACACACATGATTGCTGAGGCTTATCGAAAACACATCTTTAGATACCCAAACCAACTTCGCATCTTTAGATATCGAAACCGACTTACTTTGCATATCAAACTAAAGAATCAAAAGTTTCCCAGATTGACGAAGCTTCCCAAATTGACAAAGCTTCTACATATAAAACCAAACAAAATCAAAAGAAAATATCAGAACTGATGTTGGGGATTTGATTGCAACTACTTATTTCTTCTCCTACGATCAACAAAGATGCCTCTATCAGCATCAGAAATGATGTTGGGGATCTTGGAGAGAGAGTGAGGTGAAACAAACTCTGTTGCTCACTAAAAATATGGAATCAAAACAAAAATATGATAAGAAAGGGAATCAAAATCAAAACATGAAAAATTAGTAATTACTGTTGTTGTTCACTAAAAAAACTAAGATATAAATGCATACTTATAAAATATTCAAGGCATATTAATTTTTATTTATCTTCTCTGCCTCAATCACACTTGAAGTGAGATTTATTGAAAGTACTCAACTGAACTCAAATATCAGTTGTTGAATGCAAACGAACTCGCTTATGACAACCCATCAAATTCACTATCTTGAGAAAAATTTGTTTGAACTGAAGGATTGCGCATGGGAGAAGAAACGACACACGTTGATAAAAAGGGGAAAAAATTGCAAGTTAACTTAAATCAGTACAGGGGCTTATCTATGCCTATGAAGTGTTCAAGGGATGAAAGTATAAAGTGATTGTAGGACAATGTTGAAGAGAGAAAAGGGTCAAAATTACCCCATCGATAATGCAATCGAAGGCCCTATTTTTAATGTGACTAAAGCTCCCCTTGTGCTTCTCAAGTATCCTACACCAAGGTACATTTCATTTTTTTTATGATTCACCATTAGTTGCTTCAAAATGACAAAAAAGAATAAGAAGATGCGTAGTTATATGATTGTATTCAACATACTTCACTAACCGTGGATGAGCTCGAATGGGTTGCACCAGTTGCACCAAGTTGGATACTATTATAAGCAAATCCCCGTGAGTGTACTTCCTGCTGAGTATAAATCGAAAAACCAAATGAATACCAAAGAAAATAAAACCAAATCGAAAAAGTGAGGATGTTTGAGTTCAAATACATTCCCATATCAAATGATTACTAATACTTAAAATACTTTTACAACAAATGAATACCAAAGCAATAAAACCACATGAGTTGAAATACAACGAATGGCAATCGTTACTTAAAGGAACAAACTCTACAAAACAAAAACTGACACTCGATTCGATCATTTTAGTTTAGTCAGATAGAATTGAATAGTCTTTATACTCCTACCAAATATGAAGAACTGGACTCATACATACTTTTTCTATCCTAAGACTAAATTATGTTCACATTCCAAAAGAATGGCCCCTAACAAAGTTATACACTGGTAACATTAACAATCATAGCAGATAAAAGACATAGCAAAAAAATTATATCTCATACTAAATTAAATCTCAAACCCATAAAAAACACCATTGAAAACAATATAACCTTTTCCCACTCCTCCTAAATCAACCATCACTGTTATGTTACAACGTTGCGTCGAAAGTTTCCACCTCTTGAGATTATTGTTAAAAAAATTGAGAATCAATTAATAAGTGGAATATATATGTTGAAACATGATAATACAAATGGAAATGTATCCATTTTCCATCTATCATCGTCAAAATAATTATAGGTGAAAATTTCATGAAAATTTTTTGTTGAAAATCTAGGAATGATTTCTAACTTTAAAACTAATCAACACAAACGAAGTGTATCAACATTTTATTGGCCTTTCTATGTTGATAGCCTCTTGGAATGGTATCAATATCAGCTAATCAAAACTGTGAGGTAACATATATCAGTAAGTAATTTCAACGTCATTAACATACTACACGCACCACATCCATATTAACACATATTTTCTAATACTATGAGGTCGCGCATAAAGAAGAGAAGTCCCCACAAATGCATATATGAAGAAAAACACAATAGTAAGGAATGAATAATCAAAAATCTATAATCATACACCCTAAAAAACATAATCCCCACAAATGCAAGATAACACATATTTTCTAATACTACAAATTTTCTATATGGAAAAATATTCTAATAGCATGTGCGCATTTTCTCAAACATAATGGGTGCATATTCCCTCTCAATTGCCAAAGAAAATATAGGGGCAAGATCAACAAATTCCACAATATAGTTCCATACCATGGCTATGGGAGATGACTTGACATAAGGCTCTGCTCGTTCTATTGTTCTTAATTCCATGGAGGCCAGCAATGTGAGTATGTCCTTTCACTATAAGATTTAGGATGGGCAAATTCTTGTCTGATCAAAGAGACTAATGTTAGTTCATGGTCAAGAAGCTAAAATATAAATATGGAAAAAAATAATTGGATAACCTAACTATAACTTTGTAAAAAAAGCTAAACTGAATTAATTAAAACCCCAGAATACAGAATATAATTAAAATGATTACAAACTGTAATTAAAATGATAGAAATCTGACCTAAAACTGAGATTTGAAAATTCCTATGGTGTATACCCATTGCAGGCCTAATATACTTATTGCAAGCACTTCTATACCTCTTGCAAGCTCCATATACCTGTTGCAAAACCCCAAATCAAAATACCTCTTGCAAGCTATATATACCTGTTGCAAAAAAACCCAAATCAAAATTTCACAAAACCAAAAAATCAACTACGTTAACTTAAAAACCCCAATTGAAATTTAAAAAAAAAAATAATAAATCAACTATGTTAATAACTAAAAAACGAAATCATAATTTTAAAAAATGAAAAATCAACCATATATGTGATTTCTTATGTGTGTGCGTGTGTAAGAGGGTAAGAGAGAGAGAGAGAGAGAGAGAGAGAGAGAGAGAGAGAGAAAGACGCGAAGGCTGATGGAGATGATGAAGAAAGGAAGGTTTGTGTATTTGCATGTGTGAGTGTGTGCGTGTGTGAGTGTCTAAGAGAGATTACCTTAGGGCGAAAAGCTTGGATGCAGGGGCCGGTAATGGTTCCCAATGAAGACAACCTGAGGAGGGTTTTCGTTGGGAGAGATGCAAAATATGTTGGGGGAGAAATCCGGGTAGGTTTTGTGTGATTGGGAGAGAAGTAGAGTACCATTGTCATTTTCACCAAAATACCCCCAATTTTGAATTAAATTGTAAGTGTGGAAAGTAACAAAAGAGGGGGAACAAAAAATTTGAGGGGTAAAAAGGGTATTACAGGATATAAGTTAATCTCAGCCCCCCATTTCCAACCTTATTGGCTTCGATCTGAACCGTGAAGTGTCTTCCCATCTTATGAATAGTGAAAACACCATTGTAACTTATTTTATATATATATATATATATATATATATATATATATATATATATATATATATATACACTAACACAACACCCCAAGGATACTCCTTTAGTGCATTCCATACTCTGCTATCATGTCCCGCTACATCTCGTGCTCAAATAAGTATTATCGGTTCAAAAATCTCCCACGAACCATATACACAAATCACACATATTGGCGTCGAACATAGTTCACATACCTATGGGTCACGCACATACCTACACTCCCATAGTCAGCTGACTTATCAGCTCACAAATAAGTCTTTAGAATCCTATGTTCTAAGATACAAGTCAAATATCCCCCCCGAAGGTCACTCAGGATAAGACCGTCTATACACCCCCCCCCTGCCCCCGCCCGCGATAGCAAGTAGCTAGGTATGTCATACACATAATATCAAATATAGGTATACACACAACCCATCAATCAAACGGTATACACACAATCAATTGTCAGATTTCATACATAGTATTTTTCTCACTAAATACTATGAACGTATTTTTAAATTATGATATTCCCTTTCTCGTAATATATATATATACACGCGAAATGCCCGTGCCTGAAGGCGCGATGAAAATTTCCAAATCGAAATGCTCATGCCTGAAGGCAGCCATATAATTTTGAAAAGTATAAAATTGTGTATAATGTGAACAATAAACATTTAATATAGTATAGGGGTAAAATTTTCAAAGTACGTAATCGCAAAATAGCAAAAAATTTCAAACTATGTAATCACAAAACGGCACATCACTCTCGACTGCTGAATCTGAATACATAGCCGCTGGTAGCTGTTGTGCTCAATTATTGTGGCTTAAACAAATGCTAAGTGATTATGGTATTCAAGAAAACCAATTGCATCTCTATTGTGATAATCAAAGTGCGATTAATATTTCTAAAAACCCTGTTCAACACTCGCGAACAAAGCATATAAAAATACGACATCATTTTATACGCAAATTAGTTGAATCTAAGGAATTAGAAATCAATTATCTTCCTACTGATCTACAACTCGCAGATACGTTTACCAAACCTCTAGATTATAGTAGATTCATTTCATTACGAAAATCTATTGGTATGGTTTGTGCTGAGTAAATACCTTTTCTGCTTGTCCAAGTTTTTCCCTTTGTCCATTTGAGACAAAATGGGGGAGAAATTTGAGTCTTCTAATCTTTTACATATACTAAACAGCTTGATCTTAGTGATTCATTGCAGGCATTCCTGTTTTGTACAATCATTCTCAACTGATGCTTTAGGGTATTAAATTGTAAATAGTTGAGCTATGTACTTTTTTATTTCTAGGATTTGGGTAGATAGAACTTTGATAGGACTAAGTTTTTCTTATTTTTGTTGCCCTACGAGTCCTAGTTGACTCAAAGGAGATTTTGTCTCATATTTCCAAAGGGGGAGATTGAAGCCCTTATACCTTTGACTCACTTGAGTCTATGTATAAGTGCTCATTTAGTTTGGAAATTGTGACAAAATTATGTCCATCCTAGAAACCAAAGAGCCTCAGAAGTTGGATTGCCTATTCATCTCTCTTTCTTGTAATGATCAAGAGACTATTGCCAACACTCACACACTTAGAATTCAAGTCATGCATGTCATATTGCATTATAATGTGTGTACATGTGTTGAGTGTGTTTAAATCCCTAAGTTTGATTTTTAATAATTTTTTGGGATTTTTTAAAACATTTTTTAAAAAATGTTTTATTAATTAAAACTTGATTTAAAAGTTTTGGGGTCAATCTCTTAATATTATTTGTTGTGTATTATGGCCTAATGTTACCTTGGGTAGAATCCAAAAGCGGCAGAGACTTCAGGGTATACGTTGTAATTAGTTTCGACGCGTGTTTTATATCCCTTAACTGGCCAACACCTGTTGCCCTCTGATTGGTTAAGAGTGTGTTTCTTTATTGAGACAATAGACGCGTGTGTTATCAGCCCTTGGATCATTTCTTATCAATGGACTGCATGTTGCCTTGATGGATCCCCATGTAATTTTTTAAGCCAATCAGCGTTCGTTTAAGCACCGCCTTGTGTGAGCCCTTAGATTCAAGTCAATTTAAATTGACTCGATCTCAGCCCTTGGTTTTGATCAGTTATCTCGAACCTTCTCCTCCCACTATAAAAAGGACCCTTCCCTTAGACTTCGAAGACTTTTTCCATTTCATTTCCTTTGAGAAATTAAGAGAGAAGAGAGAGAAGAGAGAAAAATAGAGAGAGAAGAGAGAGAGTTAGAAACCCTAACTTCATTCGTCCAAATCCTCTTCAAACCTAACCCAAACACCATACCCAGAAACACTACCCTGAGTGTTCTTGAGTATTTGAGAGTTTGAGTTGAGTTATTTTTTGTTGATGTAACCTTGTGTTCGTGAGATCTTGTTTCCAACTTAGACTTTTACTTAGATCTAGTTTCTGATTTCATAGAAATCTCAGATCTGAGTTATTCATGTTACATTACACTTAGTTTCATTTGATTTCTCATCTTGAAAAATATATTGTTGATTATTTTCTCTAAAACGTTTTCTCACTTTCAAATCAACAATAAATGCTTTTTGTTTCTTGTTCTTGTAAAACTAAACTTTTGACCTTGTTTGGAATCTCACTTGGAGGTTTTCAATCTCGAAAAGTTTCTCTAAATTTTGAGATTGATTAAGACCTTGTCTGTCTTCTTAGCAAGGTATCCGTGGATTCTGGGATTAATTGAAAGGTCAAATAAGTTCCAAGTTTTGTAAGAAGAAAGAAAAGAAAAGATCACAACATATAGTGTAACTATAATTTGTTAGGACTGTTTGTACTTAATAAGTGTGTGTGTGTGCATGCATATGTTAGAAAGCACCTCCACAAACACTTACACCCTACAACACGAAAAGTGTTGGTAATAAGATCTTGTGATCATAAGTCGACGTAAAGTGATGGAACAAATCAGAAGTTGACAAACTGAGAGAACTACATCTACAATCAGAACTGCAGAGAAGTTATAAGGACACCAGAGGGTACATTCCTAAACTTATATAGGTCTGAGTTGTTTTCATGTTAGTTATATAGTTTGTAACTCATAAATTTGTTTTAGTGGATTTTTCATTTTACTCCGTAGAGGGAGTCGTGGATGTTTCCTCAATTGGTGAGGTTTTACCACGTAAAAAATTGTGAACAGAATCTTTCTACATTTTCTCATCTTAGACTTGGTTGTGCTGTGTTTAAAACTGGTTTAAAGTATCTTTTAAACTTGTTGCCCAAATCTTGAAAAAGATCTCGTACAAACTGTTTTATTAAACACTTCTTGTGATTAATCCATTTTGATTTAAGAAAAGAGTTTCTTCAAAAAACAACTCGGAGTTACTTAAATAGTTTATTTTCAATAAACGGCTTTAGTAACGCATTTTTCAATTTCGTTCCCCAACAAAACAAAATACAATGCATTTGTTGTGAATAAATTTATCTTTAATATTCTTTGCAGTGCACGTGTCGTGAATAAATTTTAAAATGAGAAATTTTTGATCTTGCGTAAGTTTATTAATAATTGTGACAAACGAATACTTTTTTTTACGACACGTTCATCATATCTTAAAAAAAGTATGTGTTTCTCCTAATTATGAATAAACTTTTATTACATAACATGACATAAAGTGGCACATATTTTTAGCACAATACATAATTGCTGGTCACATTGCATGGCGTGTTATACTTTAAGATATTATTAATAAGGGAAACAACTTTTCCTCCACATCCTTTGGGTAATAAATGACAAATGTGCCCTTAGATTTATAAAATCTAAATAAAAAAACAATTTTTAAATAAAAATAGATAAGATTTTACGTTTTATAAACAATTTTTTTATAGTAAATTTTTTTTTTTATTGAAAATCTAAATTTTTATTTTTTATCAAATGTATTTATTTTAGTTGGAGGTCAACAAATAAAACAAAAATAGATAAGATTTTACGTTTTATAAACAATTTTTTTATAATCAAAATTATTTTTTTATTGAAAATATAAGTTTTTATTTTTTATCAAATGTATTTAATTTAGTTGGAGGTCAACAAATGAAACATTTAAATTTTATAAACCTAAGGGCATAATTATCATTTAATATTCAAAAGGTATGGAGAAAGATATAGAAGATGTGAAAGTCGCTATTCCTTTAATAAACTTTAATTATGTATGTCACAATTATATTCTTTAGAGTGCATTTGTCATGCATCATACTTTTATCACATTACATAATTACCTGTCATGACACGGTAGCACAATGATAATTTCATGCTCAATGTATTATTTTGATGTGTTTTAGTAGCGCACGTAACATACAACCTAATGTATTATTGTCCTATTGCTGGTGTGACCCGAGACCACAGAAAAATATATTATTAAAATCATTATTTCCACTCAAGAAATGAGTGGCGGAGCCACATAGGGCCTAAGGGGGGCAGTGGCCCCGATTGAATTTTTCAAAAAAAAAAAAATATAGAATTTTTCAGGTATTTTATATATATATATATATATATATATATATATATTGTATGTGGTAGAAATTTTATGTATGTGGAGTTGTGTATATTAGTTTTTTGTTTGTGGAGTTGTTCAATTTAATTTTTTGTATATATGTGTAGTTTAATTTAAAGTTGTTCAATGTTCAATTTAAATATGTGATGATATATCTAGTTTGAAATATGTGATATTTTTTAAATAGGAAGTCATGGAGAAATTAATTAAATATTGTTAATAATGATTAAGAGTAATTGTTTTAGCATTATAGAACTAATATATTATTAAAATTAGAAATAACCCCCAAAAAAATCGCCTTGACAACTCCCGCCACCGAACCCTCGACAACACTCGAAACTTTAGCATATGTAATTTCGAACCGATTTCATCCCGATTGGACTGTAATCCTAGATCCGACACTATAAGAAATAATGGAACATTGAAATGATCGCAGTCTTTTATAAAGTTGCACACTACACTTTTTTACATGTATCTATTGTTTTTATACTGTTCTAAAGTCATAGGGTTCATTTTTAAAATCATATGTTCCTTTCTTATATGAATGTCGCGTGTTGTGGTGCTAGCTAAACCTTCTAGACTTGCACGTTCTAAAGGACAAAACCAAGATCCTATTACATACAAAATCTTGGTTCATGTTCATACATTTCTTCACGCGAAAGTGTTTTGTTTGTGAGTAGGACTTTAGCATGCATGGATATCCAACATGCCCCTCTTTGAGTGGCATATGGGCATTCTATTCCACGGGGCCCACTTTTTTGTTTAGGTGTTATTGTTTGGTCTAAAACTAAGATTTTACCCCGTAAATTTTAATTATATTATTGCTTATAAAAAGAATCAAAATTTTATTTTTATTAGTAACTATAACTTGCAGCCTCTAAATATATGTCAATGACAATGTCTGTGAAATTGTATATTGCTTTGCTTTGTTATGCTTCTATAAACTGTGTATGCCATAGTGTTCTATTTTGTGCCAGATGACCATATAATATATAAGGCCAATCAAAAAATCACATCAATACACCTATATTAACCGATAGCTATAAACAATGGGTAATCGGACAAAAGTAATCAAATAAATCCACATTACTATAGGTAGCAAATATATTTAATGCAAGAGGTACTTGATAGATTTTTTTCCTATTTATCTAATTGATAGATTTTGCTCAAAATAGATGAAAACTTGAAACAGACAACTCGGACAACTGGTTGGAGACCTTTTATCTCAAATGTGAAAGGAGAAATATGAAGTGAAAGTGGGCATGAGTTTTTGAATGTTTTTTTAGGAGAGTAATGAAGACCAACCAATGAGTAAGAGTTTAAAATTTTGAATAGCTTGCGTGTAGAGAATAATGAAATGGAAACGGTAGCTAGTTTCCTAGATTTAAGGATTTTTATTGTTTCCTAAAGTTTGATTCACTATTCATGGGTCATATGAATTTCCATAGTACACTGACGTGACTGTGATCGGAGTTGTTGGCTTGATTCACAATTCATGGGACATATGAATTTCCATAGTACATACGAATTAAATACATATCATGTATATAAAATGTATAAATGAATTTGACATGAGAGACATTAATGTTACATGCCTTTAGCCTTTTATACCAAGTGCACAACTCAAATTATTTGCGTGAAATTTCAATGATGATGGAAACATGGCTATATTACAACAGAATAACACAAAACATACACTCCATGTATTGTCTTAAAGTGCAATTTGCACATGTTTATTTCTCAAACCTAAACAGAAATAAAATATTATGCACATGATACAATTATTGACATCTGTTTGAAATTAAAATCAACCTATCATAGTAATAAACTAATAAAAAAATATTTTTTTTGAAATACAAAGACTGTAAACCCTACCATTGTGGTCGTCCCAAGAATTATGCAGCCAACAACAAAAACTATTCTGCAATATAATATCAAATCCTTCTTTATTGCCCAAGCAATGTTTTAAAATGTCGAGCTCTGTTCTTTGTTATCTCTCTCGTGTTTGATGATTTACATACAAACATAACCTACAAAAGAAAAAAAGAAAAAAATAACACATGCCTAAACATTAGATCTGAATAAGTAAAAGATGTTCAAATAAACCCCGCAGGATAATTTAACTTAGTGAAAATGTACCTGATATTAGGAAACATCTTCCACTTAAATTAACAGGACCTAATTTAACACGATTAACCTCATAATAAAATTTTCATTCTACTTGATAAATCCCAAAGTTCAAAAACCATGTTAAGAAGCAGAGTTTGTAGTCTGCCTAGTGTCCTAAAACCTTTCTCAATAATGATACTAGTGAGATTTTGAAATAAAGGAAAAGAAAAAAAAAAGGAAAGTACTTTGTGGATAGTCAAATGTATGATTGTAATACCCCGTATTTTTATGCTATATTAATTTGGGGATTTATTAAATTTAATGTGAATGAGTTTTTTAATAAAAAATCCGGAAATTAATTATGTTATAATTATTAACGTGACGAGAGTTAGTAATTATGGGAAATTTGTTGTATATTACTAATGAGAAAAGTAATATATTATATTAGTGATATTGAATGTCATGAGTGAATTAAATGACGATTTCGGAAATTTAAGTCGGAACGTGCTCGTGTCACGTCGGGACTAATTTTGTTAAATAAAAAGTGAATATTTTATAAGTTTCCCGTATGGTCGTTTTGAGTGCGCCAACTTGTCCGGTAGGGTCGAGATAGTCAGAAAAGTGTACTCGAGGGTGTAGTTTGGGTCTCGGGGCATTTTTAGGCCTAATTAGTACCCCGGGAGGGCATTTTAGTCATTTTACATAATTGGGTAGTTAAACCCACGAATTTCAGCAACCTATATTAGCCAACTAGGTTAGTCTTTGAGGGTTAGAATATCCAAAAATTAATTGACGGCCATTGGAGAAGAGAGGAGAGAGCTTCAAGGCAATTCAAGGCCAAAAAGTCACCGGTTTGCACTACCGCCACCACCACCGCGTAGATCGCGAGACAAGGAACGCAGCCATACCAAAATCAGCCGTGAATCAGAATACCAAAAATCCCAGGCAAGTGTTTAACTTGCTATTTTCGTTGGTGCAATCTTCATATTAGTTTAGGATTGATTTGTGATGAAAACTATGGAAGAAAACCCAATTTATGATAGGAGAATCCATGTAGTATTGATTTATATGTTGATTCTGGAAACCCTTGCCATGTAGAGGAAATAAACCATGAAATTTTGATGATCTTCAGAAAGAAATTCTGTAGAAAGATTTGTTAGAAAACTGTTTAAGAAAATTCTAGGGTTCTTGATAATTGGATATAATTTTAGGTTGAAAATCCGTGTTTAAATGATGAATATGTACATGCCTTACATTAGAATCATCTGGTATAGTGTTATAATGTTAGTAGTTGAATTCTGGGACGATTGGAACTTGAAAATATGGATTTGGTGTAATTTTGGTGATGAAACCCGTAACTGCATTCTGCAGAATTTTTCGCAGACCTGCTTGATCGATCGATTGAGCCTAGAGCTTCGATCGATCGAAGGTTCGATCGATCGAGCCCCAAGCTTTGATCGATCGACCCCTCCTGGCAGATTCCTAATTCCCTCTTTAAATGAGTTAAATTCAAATTGTCGTGATATAATTCTTGGGCATTCTTGATAAAATGATTTGGGAGACATTGAGGACCAGTAGGGCATATGAATAAATGTTGGGACCTTTAATCTTCAACGAGAATGTTACTTATGGGACATTTATTTTAGGGTTGGTGAATTTATAAATCTAAAGGGTGAGGTGCGTAAGAGAGTTACGTTGGAACCTAATAAAGACACTTACTGAATTTCAGATTTGTGAGGATATAGTCCCCGAGTGTCAGGTAATGAGTGAGAAAACCCTTCGAGTTAAGGTTAGGAATGAAAGTTTTTACGTAATTCTATAAATGTGAATTTAAGGATAAATGGTATAATTATGGGTGACGAGAAGAACCTATGTTAATATGATAAAGTGGTATATTTATATGATTGTGTGTACATATATTATATACTTGTGAAAATCATGGCCACGCTACTTGTTATCCCTGAGGTTACCGCGCTGGGACAAGTCTTATCTTGATGGGACCTTTATGGGGGATATTGACTTGTACCCTAGAAGATAGATATCCTTGGTACATGCTATCGATGTGATAGTTCAGACGGTCCTAAGAGACGCAGGTATGTGCCATCCTCTTAGAGACTTGGAATCTATGCTTCGCCTCAATATTGTTTGTGTATTTATCTTAATACAATTCGAGAGTGATTTCTATTGTATTCCCCTTAATATGAGTGATATGGGGTTCTGGATAGTAGAGTATGCACGCACCATAGTTTTATAAGGGGTGCTTTTATTTTATATATATTGTACGAGTATTTAATATATATATGAGATTATGAAGTTTGAAACTGCCTACTGGGATTTAATAAGTAGGACATGGTTGTTGACTCAAATTATAAATACTTGTTTTGAGAAAGTATAATATGTCACTGTAAAACTTTATTGATTTTTATAAAGTTAAAAATAGATGACTTTGGTTTCAAATTGGAACATCCTTTTTACAATGGAATCATTGAATTGAAAATCTTACGAGTAATCTAAGATAAGTTAAATCATTTGGGAAGACTAGTGCGGTATATGATAAGATAAACCGTTGAGAAGGTTAGTGCGATAGGTGTGCACATTAGAAGAGAGGTGAGTATTTCTCAAGAGAGTGACGCACTAATATGTTGTTGCATTAGCCTGTATCAATTTAAATACTTGCTAATCGTATTTTAAAATCAAACACACTTTCGGGCTCTGACCCGTTTCTTTTTCTCTCTCTCTTGTATATACATGTATATATTTCAGGTGCCCAGCCACAGGGGCGTCTTGCTTAGGATCCCTTGAGAGGAACGTGCTGCAGCTTAGGTGGGAGTTGCAGGTCACTTGCGTAGATGACTTCTTTTATTGACTCCACTTCTAGAATTTTCATTATTGGGCACGTGTCGCCCTTTTCATTATTTTATTGTTATTGGGACATTTTCATTTCAGTTATTTCCAGTATTGTTCTATGGGATTTATTCAGTTTGGAATTGTGACTTTAGTTTTCATATGCTGACATTCGATTGACGAATGTATTATATTATTTGGTTTACTGTGATGTGATTCTTAATTGTAGAAATGTTGTTTTTAAATAAATAAACCTTTTTCTTTAATTAAAATTTGGAAAGTATGTATGGAAATGGTTTTGACACTTAGCTTAATTATTTAGGGTGTTAAATTGGAAAATTTATTTTTATCGACAGTGATGCTGAGAATGAACCAACTGTTTACCTTGATTTAATTTAATAAAGGAGTGATCGCCCGGTATTTAATTAGGCGGGGTGTCACGGGTGGTATTAGAGCATCAGGTTCTAGTTTCCATAGGATATGTACGGCTTATTTCGCTTTCAGCTTAACGTTATTACTATAGAGCCCTATTTTTAGGATTGTTGTATTCCTGCTTTTACGTTAAAGTCTTCAGCTATTTGAGATTTGATGATAACTGTAGACTAATAAACTGGTTCACGTTTTTGATGCCTCCGAGACGTGCTCCGAAAGATAGGTGTGCCCAAGCCGAACAGCCAGCAGCTCCGGCACCAGGCACAATGAATGCAAACAAAGTAGCCGCCATTGTTGCTCAGGCGGTAAATGCCGCGATAGCGGTGATTCAGCAGGCTCCACCCCAGGTTCAGGCAGTGGCGCCAGTACCAGCACAGCTTCCATCCACATGGGAGAGGGCTCGGGATGCTTTTCAGAAAGCGCATCCCCCTGAGTTTTCTGGTAGCTCCGATATTGTTACAGTTAGCCAATGGAAGAAAGACATCCAGTGGCACCTCCGTATGTATGAGTGCACTGACGTGAAAAAGCAGTTATTAGCTTCCTTTAAGCTGGTGGGAGCCGCATTACAGTGGTGGGAGTCCACTACTACTTTGGAGGAGAGGGACACGATCCCTATTTAGTTATTCTGGGAGCGGTTTGACCGCAAGTATTTTCCACCTGCAGTGCAGAATGAGATGAGGCGGAAATTACTAAATCTGAAGCAGGAGAACCTTACTGTAGCTGAGTATGAGGAGGAGTTCACGAGACTTCTCACTATTGTGCCGGATGAGGCACCCACTGAGAGCAAGAAGATTTTTCTGTTTGTCGACGGGTTAGCTTGGAGGATCCGTCAGTACCTTGTTGGGAATTTATCCCTGAGTACTTTTATTGATGTACTCAATACCGCATTGCTACATTTCCAGGATCACCGCTTCCATCTGCAGGGAAGCAAGAGAGTAGGAGAGCCCAGCCAGCAGGGCAGGATCGGGGGTAATAGTGTCAGTGGGGCACCATCTCATGGACAGACTCGTCAGCATGAGCAGAGTTCCCATCAGGGGGACCCTGCTAAGCGATTCCGTTCAGGTGATTCTAGGCAGGGATTCGGGGGTTTTAGGCAGGGCCATCAGGGTCAGCCTAATTAGCAAGGCCAGCAGGGCCAACACCGAACACAGGGACAACAGCAAGGCCAGTAAGGCCAACATCGTGCACATCAGGGCCAACAGGGCCAGTGGCGTGGAGGTAACGGCCAGCAGGTCCGTGGACAGCAGGGTCAGAGGGGCGGTAACTTCAAAGGCCGATGCTTTGGGTGCGGTAAACATGGCCATAGGCGCCAGGATTGCCCAGAGGGCGATAGGGCCCCACAACAGCTGGGAGCCCGAAATGAGCCGTAGAGACCACTTTTCCCACCTGCCCTCCCAGCTCCAGCCCAGGTGCCAGCCCTACCATCCATTCCAGCGGCTCCAGCACAACAGGGGCTATTACAGTATGGACGTGTCTATAACGTCCACCAGGCAGCAGCTCCACAGGCACCACCCGCGATTGAGGGTATGTTTCTTATCCATGGTACTATGGGTCAGGTTTTGTTTGATACGGGGGCAACACATTGTTTTATAGCTACGCATTTTTCGAAGGCCTTAGGGTTGTTAGCCACAGCAGAGAGCAGCGTGACGTGTGTCAACTCACCACTGGGGAGTGTGTCACTTATTTTCTTTATATGCCGGGGAGTGGGGGTAGAGATTGGTAGCTTGGTATTACCTGCAGACATGTTAGTCTTAGACATGCACGAGCATGATGTTATTATTGGTATGGATTGGATCGCAGCTTATAGAGCCATGATTGATTGCTTCGGTGGGAGCATTGTTTTTGCCATTCCGGGGCAAGAGATGTTTGTAGTGGTGATGCCTCGCCCAGAGGGAGGTTCGACCGCTCATTTGTATTACATAGAGGAGGATACCTCTAAGGAGGTTGTGATTCCCTTGGATTCGATCCCTGTTGTTAGGGAGTATTCCGATGTGTTTTAGGAGATACTAGGCCTACCACCTAGTCGTGAGATAAACTTTGTCATAGATTTATTGCCAGATACGAGACCTATAGCACGCGCACCGTACCGTATGGCTCCGGCAGAGATGCGAGAGCTACGAGATCAGATAGAGCAGCTATTAGGTCAGGGCTTCATTCGTAGGAGTACCTCACCTTGGGGCACTCCAGTCTTGTTTGTGAAGAAGAGAGATGGTTCACTGAGATTGTGTGTGGACTACCGGGAACTGAACAAGGTAACGATACGGAATAAGTATCCGTTTCCTCAAATCGATGATCTGTTCGACCAGTTGAGGGGAGCAAATTTCTTTTCAAAGATAGATCTGAGGTCGGGGTACCATCAGTTACGTATTACAGAGCAGATGTTTCAAAGACTGCCTTCTTATCGAGATATGGGTCCTATGAGTTCAGGGTAATGCCGTTCGGACTCACAAATGCCCCAACTATTTTCATGGACTTGATGAACCGAGTATTCAGAGAGTTCTTGGATCAGTTCGTCATCGTCTTCATAGATGACATCTTAATATATTCACACTCCGAGGAGGAGCATGCTGAGCACTTGAGGCAGGTTCTTCAGACCCTACAAGAGCATCAGTTGTATGCTAAGTACGAGAAGTGTGGATTCTGGTTGCGAGAGGTACAGTTCTTGGGCCATGTTGTTTCTGAGCAGGGGATTGCATTTGACTCGAGCAAAGTGTCAGCGGTGAGGGAGTGGGGACAACCCACGACACCGACGGAAGTGCGTAGTTTCTTGGGATTAGCCGGATACTACAGGAGATTTATTCGGGGATTCTCCAAAATAGCGGGTCCATTGACGAATCTGACTCACAAGGGGGTGCCATACGTTTGGGATGACGCTTGTCAGTTGGCTTTCGATGAGTTGAAAGACAAGCTTACTTCAGCGCCAGTCCTTGCTTTACCAAAACCGGGTGTGGAGTACCTGTTTTACACCGATGCGTCTTTACGGGGACTTGTAGGAGTACTCCAGCAAGAGGAGAAGGCTATAGCTTTTGCTTCCCGCAAGCTTAAGCCGCATGAGAAGAATTACCCCACCCATGACCTGGAGTTAGCAGCGGTCGTCTTTACATTGAGCATTTGGAGGCACTACTTATTGGGTGAGAAATTCCGTTTGTTCACAGACCACAAGTCACTGCAGTACCTGTTCACTCAACGAGAGCTGAATATGCGTCAGCGCATGTGGTTAGAGTTTGGGAAAGACTATCAGTTTGAAATACAGTATCATCCGGGGAAGGCAAACGTAGTTGCTGATGCGTTGAGCCGTAGACCGGTAGACGATGTAGCGGACATCTTGAAAGCAAAGTGGAAGGAGTTGGGTCACCAGGACGCAGTAGTCCATTCTTTCATATCCGTTATGTCAGTCACACCCGAGATTGTTACGAGGATGATACAGGCACAGACCACAGACCCGTTTTGCTAGGTTCAGATTGTGCGACTTCTAGCTGAGGGTGCTGAGTCCTATTCTGTTAGTTCTGATGGTGGTTTGCGGTTTAATGGGAGATTGGTGGTTCCAGAAGGAGAAGAGTTACGTCATGAAGTGATGACTCATTCTCATGGGTCCCGATTTGCAGTACATCCGGGAGGCGATAAGATGTACCAGGACATGAGGCGACAATACTGGTGGAGCGGGATGAAGAAGGACATTGCTGAGTTTGTGTCCAAGTGTTCTACCTGCCAGCTGGTAAAGGTGGACCACCAGAAACCGTCAGGATTGCTTCAGACATTGGAAGTACCCGCGTGGAAGTGGGAGAGTATTTCCATGGATTTTATTACAGGGTTGCCTACATCACAGCGGGGCCACGATTCTATCTGGGTGATTGTAGACCGTTTGACCAAGGTGACTCATTTTCTGCCAGTGTGGACAGATTATACTACGGGTCAGTATGCTCAGTTGTTCATCGCTGAGATTGTCAGATTACATGGGGTGCCCCTAAATATTGTGTCAGATAGAGATAAGATTTTCGTGTCTCATTTTTGGGAAAGCTTTCAGGAGGCTATGGGTACTGAATTGAGGTTGAGTTCAGCTTACCACCCACAGACAGACGGATAGACAGAGCGTACTAATCAGATGTTAGAGGATATGCTACGCATGTGTGTTCTCGATTTTGGAGGAGGTTGGGAGCCACATCTTCCACTGGTAGAGTTTTCTTATAATAACTCTTATCAGTTTACGATTGGTATGGCCCCATTTGAGGCTTTGTATGGCAGGCCTTGTCGTTCTCCAACTTGTTGGCTCGAGGTGGGGGACAACAAGTTGCTAGGACCAGAAGTGATTCAGGAGACCTCCGCGAGGATTGAGATAATCAGGAGTCGTATTCGGGTAGCCCAGGACAGGCAGAAGAGCTACGCCGATGCGAAACGGTTCTTCCGGGAGTTTAATGTGGGAGATCAAGTGTTATTGCGTGTATCTCCTATGAAGGGGGTGATGAGGTTCGGGAAGAAGGGGAAATTGGCTCCGAGGTACATGGGACCATTTCCCATCATCGAGAGAATTGGGCCGGTTGCATACAGGTTGGGATTGCCAGAAAATTTACATCGCATCCACGATGTATTCCACATCTCGTCGTTGAGACGATATCTTCGGGATGATATGGCCTATACTCACATTGCGATAGATGAGATCGACTTACAGCCTGATAGCTCTTACGAGGAGAGGCCAGTGGCTATTCTAGACTATAGTGAGAGGAGATTGAGGTCGAAGATAGTTCCACTTGTACGAGTCCAGTGGGAGCATCATAATGTGGAGGAATCCACTTGGGAGCGTGAGGCAGATATACGCGAGAGATATCCAGAGTTATTTTTACCAGGTATGCCTTATTTTCTGAATTTCGGGACGAAATTCCGTTATTAGGGAGGAAGTATGTAATACCCCGTATTTTTATGCTATATTAATTTGGGGATTTATTAAATTTAATGTGAAATTTAATAAAAAAATCCGGAAATTAATTATGTTATAATTATTAACGTGACGAGAGTTAGTAATTATGGGAAATTTGTTGTATATTACTAATGAGCAAAGTAATATATTATATTAGTGATATTGAATGTCATGAGTGAATTAAATGACGATTTTGGAAATTTAAGTCGGAACGTGCTCGTGTCACGTCGGGACTAATTTTGTTAAATAAAAAGTGAATATTTTATAAGTTGCCCGTATGGTCATTTTGAGTGCGCTAACGCGTCCGGTAGGGTCGAGATAGTCAGAAAAGTGTACCCGGGGGTGTAGTTTGGGTCTCGGGGCATTTTTAGGCCTAATTAGTACCCCGGGAGGGCATTTTAGTCATTTTACATAATTGGGTAATTAAACCCACGAATTTCAGCAACCTATATCAGCCAACTAGGTTAGACTTTTAGGGTTAGAATATCCAGAAATCAATTGACGGCCATTGGAGAAGAGAGGAGAGAGCTCCAAGGCAATTCAAGGCCAAAAAGTCACCGGTTTGCACCGCCGCCACCACCACCGCGTAGATCGCGAGACGAGGAACGCAGCCACACCAAAATCAGCCGCGAATCAGAATACCAAAAATCCCAGGCAAGTGTTTAACTTTCTATTTTCGTTGGTGCAATCTTCATATTAGTTTAGGATTGATTTGTGATGAAAACTATGGAAGAAAACCCAATTTATGATAGGAGAATCCATGTAGTATTGATTTATATGTTGATTCTGGAAACCCTTGCCATGTAGAGGAAATAAACCACGAAATTTTGATGATCTTAAGAAAGAAATTCTGGAGAAAGATTTGTTAGAAAACTGTTTAAGAAAATTCTAGGGTTCTTGATAATTGGATATAATTTTAGGTTGAAAATCCGTGTTTAAATGATGAATATGTACATGCCTTACGTTAGAATCATCTGGTATAGTGTTATAATGTTAGTAGTTGAATTTTGGGATGATTGAAACTTAAAAATATGGATTTGGTCTAATTTTGGTGATGAAACCCGTAACTGCATTCTGCAGAATTTTTCGCAGACCTGCTTGATCGATCGATCGAGCCTAGAGCTTCGATCGATCGAAGGTTCTATCGATCGAGCCCCAAGCTTTGATCGATCGACCCCTCCTGGCAGATTCCTAATTCCCTCTTTAAATGAGTTAAATTCAAATTTTCGTGATATAATTCTTGGGCATTCTTGATAAAATGATTTGGGAGACATTGAGGACCAGTAGGGCATATGAATAAATGTTGGGACCTTTAATCTTCAACGAGAATGGTACTTATGGGACATTTACTTTAGGGTTGGTGAATTTATAAATCTAAAGGGAGAGGTGCGTAAGAGAGTTACGTTGGAACCTAATAAAGACACTTACTGAATTTCAGATTTGTGAGGATATAGTCCCCGAGTGTCAGGTAATGAGTGAGAAAACCCTTCGAGTTAAGGTTAGGAATGAAACTTTTTACGTAATTCTATAAATGTGAATTTAAGGATAAATGGTATAATTATGGGTGACGAGAAGAACCTATATTAATATGATAAAGTGGTATATTTATATGATTGTGTGTACATATATTATATACTTGTGAAAATCATGCCCACGCTACTTGCTATCCCTGAGGTTACCGCACTGGGACAAGTCTTATCTCGATGGGACCTTTATGGGGGATATTGACTTGTACCCTAGAAGATAGATATCCTTGGTACAGGCTATCGATGTGATAGTCCAGATGGTCCTAAGAGACGCAGGTATGCGCCATCCTCTTAGAGACTTGGAATCTATGCTTCGCCTCAATATTGTTTGTGTATTTATGTTAATACAATTCGAGAGTGATTCTGATTGTATTCCCCTTAATATGAGTGATATGGGGTTCTGGATAGTAGAGTATGCACGCACCATAGTTTTATGAGGGGTGCTGTTATTTTATATATATTATACGAGTAGTTAATATATATATGAGATTATGAAGTTTGAAACTGCCTACTGGGATTTAATAAGTAGGACATGGTTGTTGACTCAAATTATAAATACTTGTTTTGAGAAAGTATAATATGTCACTGTAAAACTTTATTGATTTTTATAAAGTTAAAAATAGATGACTTTGGTTTCAAATTGGAACATCCTTTTTAAAATGGAATCATTGAATTGAAAATCTTACGAGTAATCTAAGATAAGTTAAATCATTTGGGAAGACTAGTGCGGTATATGATAAGATAAACCATTGAGAAGGTTAGTGCGATAGGTGTGCACATTAGAAAAGAGGTGAGTATTTCTCAAGAGAGTGACGCACTAATATGTTGTTGCATTGGCCTGTATCAATTTAAATACTTGTTAAACGTATTTTAAAATCAAACACACTTTCGGGCTCTGACCCGTTTCTTTTTCTCTCTCTCTTGTATATATATGTATATATTTCAGGTGCCCAACCACAGGGGCGTCTTGCTTAGGATCCCTTGAGAGGAACGTGCTGCAGCTTAGGTGGGAGTTACTGGTCACTTGCGTAGACGGCTTCTTTTATTGACTCCACTTCTAGCATTTTCATTATTGGGCACGTGTCGCCCTTTCCATTATTTTATTGTTATTGGGACATTTGCATTTCAGTTATTTCCAGTATTGTTCTATGGGATTTATTCAGTTTGGAATTGTGACTTTAGTTTTCATATGCTGACATTCGATTGACAAATGTATTATATTATTTGGTTTACTGGGATGTGATTCTTAATTGTAGAAATGTTGTTTTTAAATAAATAAACCTTTTTCTTTAATTAAAATTTTGAAAGTATGTATGAAAATGGTTTTGACACTTAGCTTAATTATTTAGGGTGTTACATTGGAAAATTTATTTTTATCGACAGTGATGCTAAGAATGAACCAACTGTTTACCTTGATTTAATTTAATAAAGGAGTGCATCGCCCGGTATTTAATTAGGCAGGGTGTCACAATGATGATCAAATTACAATAACATAAATGTATATTAATAAAATTACCTCCATTTTTACCCTAATGAACTAGGACACTCTATCCACATAATGATATTAATAATTGTTAGAACCACAACTATACCTCAAAAATTGACATAGATCTGAATCTGAAGATGCAATAATACAACTTTACCTCAAAATTTGATAACCCCAAACCCTTGTATATGGGTGTCGGTAGCTTGGTAGAGAGGGAATGCAGGTCATCATTCAGAATCACATGTATCAACACTCTCAAATTTTTTATTTACAAATTAGATCATACGCGGCTTCACATAACTCCTCCATATTGAATATGAATATTTGGATATTGAGTACTAAAGGTAATGAAATCATCGATAACACACGCCATGAACTCGTGTCAAATACACACAAAAGCTACAACTAACAGAACCTAACCTAAATAGAAACATACAAAAACATCCTCAAGTGAGCAGCAAAAAAACTTTTGTAAGTGATGCCATATTAATAAAAATTAAAATTTCTGCCAACATGTAGGTAGAATGTCCATTATATATTTTTACCTTAGTGAAACACTAAAACAATATAATTTTCATATCAAGGAATAAATCACCCACTACAAATTTTGTTCTACTAATATCAAGTGTCGGGTTCATTCACATCCATGGTGGTCTGCCCCATTGCTCTCCATATGAGCAGTTGAAAAAAATGTGAAAATGTTATCAAACGAGCAATCAAAAAACATAACTTCAAGGATCTAAATAAGTAACAAATTATGACTCATTTGAAGTTTTAAAAAGAAGGTTTTATTAGTTTCATTTCATAAATGTTAAGAAACAAATATTACATAAAAAGTATATATAACACAATTTTTCTATGTTTATATTAGAACCTTTTTTAAATCTCTCAACAACATCATCTTAGGATGAAAAAGTGTATGACTCAACCTAAAACATATCTAAGTCATGGACCAAAGCTGGGTTTTTCGTATATCACAAAAACTCAAATGTTAATAATAAATATCATAGAAAAACAGAGTAAAATTTAGTAGCATAAAAATTATTTAAGAAACACAAAATAAAGAGAGAAGCATGTTTTTATATCATCAAACTCAAAGAAACAAAATAGATACATATATATACAGTAGCGTAAAAATGTGTTTTAGAAACACACATAAATGTGGTACTTGGCGTGAAGAAATTTGGAGCAACTTGTGTAAAGAAATTTGGAGCACCTTGCATACAGCCACTCTAATGAAGGAGACCCACGCCCCAAATTTTTTTGGTCCATATATACAACTAAAAAAACACATTAAACTCATATGCATAATACTCCATAAATAAAGATATAAAAAGTAAAATAGTAGGGTATCTCCGAACCCCAAACCCATACACATCAAACCCATTTACGTCAATTTCTTTTGCAAAATAAACTTGCATACCTAATTTACCTGTAGAATGAAGGAAAAATTAATTTATATTGAGTGTGAGTAAAACAAAAGTTTAAGTTTCAAACCTTGAGTTTTATTCCCAAATATTTTTTAACCGAAGAAGTAGCTGAGTTGTGAGATCTACAAAACAAAAATCAAAACACCTACCAAGTCTAGATCACATATCAAATATCAATAAAGTGAGAAAAGGAGATGGGTTTTTGTTTTGGGTACCTGTATACCGAAACACCCACCAAGTCCATATTTCCACAAATAACGATTTAACCCACCCACCAAGTCTAGATGTAGACCAAACAGACTTCAGATCCTCTAATATTGGATAGATTTAATTTGAATCCATTTAGTTTTCGTTTGAATCGATTTTGAGGATTTTCGATTTGCTTAATCGAGTTTTTGGTTTTGGATTGAATCGATTTTGAGCTTTGGTTTGGGTGACCAACAATCTCACCTAGTGAGTGACAGAAGGTTTATGAGAGGTTGGAGAGAGAGAGAGAGATGCGTCCTTTGTTTGTCATTATTTTGCACCGCCCAAGTGTGGGTGGGTAAAATATGTAGCATCTTGAGGCTGGAGTTCGAAGATTTGATGTGATAAAAAGGCAGACAATTTTGCAGGTCCACGTGGCTCGATATTAAATCGTTCCTTTAATGCCTTGTTGGAAAAATCGTGACCACTACTTATGTTATGAGTTTATGTAACAATAGAAAAACACTTACTCCTTATTATATAGACTAGCGAAATGCTCGTGCCTGAAGGCACGATGAAAATTTCCAAATCGAAATGCTCATGCCTGAAGGCAGCCATATAATTTTGAAAAGTATAAAATTGTATATAATGTGAATAATAAATATTTAATATATTGTAGGGGTAAAATTTTCAAAGTACATAATCGCAAAATAGCAAAAAAATTCAAACTATGTAGTCACAAAACGACAAAAAATTCGTTCCCCAACAAAACAAAATACAATGCATTTGTTGTGAATAAATTTATCTTTAATATTCTTTGCAGTGCACGTGTCGTGAATAAATTTTAAAATGAGAAATTTTGATCTTGTGTAACTTTATTAATAATTGTGACAAACGAATACTTTTTTTACGACACGTTCATCATATCTTAAAAAAAGTATGTGTGTTCTCCAAATTATGAATAAACTTTTATTACATAACATGACATAAAGCGGAACATATTTTTATAACAATACATAATTACTAGTCACATTGCATGGCGTGTTATAGTTTAAGATATTAATAATAAGGGAAACAACTTTTCCTCCACATCCTTTGGGTAATAAATGACAAATGTGCCCTTAGATTTGTAAAATTTAAATAAAAGAAACAATTTTTAAATACAAATAGATAAGATTTTACGTTTTATAAACAATTTTTTTATAATAAAAAATTATTTTTTATTGAAAATCTAAATTTTTTTTTTTTATCAAATGTAATTATTTTAGTTGGAGGTCAACAAATAAAACAAAAATGGATAAGATTTTACGTTTTATAAACAATTTTTTTATAATCAAATTTATTTTTTTTATTGAAAATATAAAATTTTATTTTTTATCAAATGTATTTAATTTAGTTGGAGGTCAACAAATAAAACATTTAAATTTTATAAACCTAAGGGCATAATTAACATGTAATATTCAAAAGGTGTGGAGAAAGATATAGAAGATGTGAAAATCTCTATTCCTTTAATAAACTTTAATTATGTTTGTCACAATTATATTCTTTAGAGTGCATGTGTCATGCATCATACTTTTATCACATTACATAATTACCGGTCATGACACGGTAGCACAATGATAATTTCATGCTCAATGTATTATTGTGATGTGTTTTAGTAGCGCACGTAACATACAACCTAATGTATTATTGTCCTATTGCTGGTGTGACCCGAGACCACAGAAAAATATATTATTAATACCATTATTGCCACTCAAGAAATGAGTGGCGGAGCCACATAGGGCCTAAGGGGGGCAGTGGCCCCGGTTGAATTTTTGAAAATAAAAAAAACATATAGAATTTTTCAGGTATTAAATATATTGTATGTGGTAGAAATTTTATGTATGTGGAGTTGTTCAATTTAATTTTTTGTATGTACGTGTAGTTTAATTTAAAGTTGTTCAATGTTCAATTTAAATATGTGATGATATATATAGTCTGAAATATGTGATATTTTTTAAATAGGAAGTCGTGGAGAAATTAATTAAATATTGTTAATAATGATTAAGAGTAATTATTTTAGCATTATAAAACTATAATGTTTTTAAAATTAGAAATAACCCCCCCAAAAATCGCGTTGACAGCTCCCGCCACCTAACCCCCGACAACACTCGAAACTTTAGCATATGTAATTTTGAACCGATTCCACCCCGATTGGACTGTAATCCTAGATCCGACACTACAAGAAATAATGGAACATTGAAATGATCGCAGTCTTTTATAAAGTTGCACACTACACTATTTTTTACATGTATCTATTGTTTTTATACTGATCTAAAGTCATAGATTTCATTTTTAAAATCATATTTTCCTTTCTTATTTGAATGTTGCGTGTTGTGGTGCTAGCTAAACCTTCTAGACTTTCACGTTCTAAAGGACAAAACCAAGATCCTATTACATACAAATTCTTGGTTCATGTTCATACATTTCTTCATGCGAAAGTGTTTTGTTTGTGAGTAGGACTTTAGCATGCATGGATATCCAACATGCCCCTCTTCGAGTGGCATGTGGGCATTCTGTTCCACGGGGCCCACTTTTTTGGTTAGGTGTTATTGTTTGGTCTAAAACTAAGATTTCACACCGTAAATTTTAATTATATTATTGCTTATAAAAAGAATCAAAATTTTATTTTTATTAGTAACTATAACTTGCAGCCTCTAAATATAAGTCAATGACAATGTCTGTGAAATTGTATATTGCTTTGCTTTGTTATGCTTCTATAAACTGTGTATTCCATAATGTTCTATTTTGTGCCAGATGACCTTCTAACATATAAGGCCAATCAAAAAATCACATCAATACACCTATAGTAACCTATAGCTATAAACAATGGGAATCGGACAAAACTAATCAAGTAATCCACATTACTATAGGTAGAACATATAATCAATGCAAGAGGTACTTGATAGATTTTGTTCCTATTTATCTAATTGATAACTTTTTCTCAAAATAGATGAAAACTTGAAAGAGACAACTCGGACAACTGGTTGGAGACCTTTTATCTCAAATGCGAAAGGAGAAATATGAAGTGAAAGTGGGCATGGATTTTTGAATGTTTTTTTAGGAGAGTAATGAAGACCAACCAATGAGAAAGTGTTTAAAATTTTGAATAGCTTGCGTGTAGAGAATAATGAAATGGAAACGGCAGCCAGTTTCCTAGATTTAGTGATTTTTATTGTTTCCTAAAGTTTAATTCATTATTCATGGGTCATATGAATTTCCATAGTACACTGGCGTGACTGTGACCGGAGTTGTTGGCTTGATTCACAATTCATGGGATATATGAATTTTCGTAGTACATATGAATTAAATACATATCAAGTATATAAAATGTATAAATGAATTTGACATGAGAGACATTAATGTTACATGCCTTTAGCCTTTTATACCAAGTGTATAGCTCAAATTATTTGCGTGAAATTTCAATGTTGATGGAAATATGGCTATATTACAACAGAATAACATGAAACATACACTCCATGTATTGTCTTAAAGTGCAATTTACACATGTTTATTAATCAAACCTGAACAAAAATAAAATATTATGCCCATGATACAATTATTGACATCTCTTTGAAATCAAAATCAATCTATCATATTAATAAACTAATAAAAAAATATTTTTTTTGAAATACAAAGACTGTAAACCCTACCATTGTGGTCGTCCCAAGAATTATGCAACCAACAACAAAAACTATTCTGCAATATAATATCAAATCCTTCTTTATTGCCCAAGCAATGTTTTAAAATGCCGAGCTCTGTTCTTTGTTATCTCTCTCCGTGTTTGATGATTTACATACAAACATTACCTACAAAAGAAAAAAAGAAAAAAATAACACGTGCCTAAACATTAGATCTGAATAAGTAAAAGATGTTCAAATAAACCCCACATGATAATTTAACTTAGTGAAAATGTACCTGATATTAGGAAACATCTTCCATTTAAAGTAACAGGACCTAATTTAACACGATCAACCTCATAATAAAATTTGCATTCTACTTGATAAATCCCAAAGTTCAAAAACCATGTTAAGAAGCAGAGTTTGTAGTCTGCCTAGTGTCCTAAAACCTTTCTCAATAGTGATACTAGTGAGATTTTGAAATAAAGGAAAAGAAAAAAAGTAAAGTGAGTGTGGATAGTCAAATGTATGATGATCAAATTACAATAACATAAATGTATATTAATAAAATTACCTCCATTTTTACCCTAATGAACTCGGAGACTCTATCCACATAATGGTATAGATAATTGTTAGAACCACAACTATACCTCAAAAATTGACATAGATCTGAATCTGAAGATGCAATAATACAACTTTACCTCAAAATTTGATAACCCAAACCCTTGTATATGGGCGTTGGTAGGTTGGTAGAGAGGGAATGTAGGTCATCGTTCAGAATCACACGTATCAACACTCTCAGATTTTTTATTTACAAATTAGATCATACGCGGCTTCACATAACTCCTCCATATTGAATATGAATCTTTGGATAGTGAGTACTAAAGGTAATGAAATCATCGATAACACACGCCACGAACTCTTCTCAAATGCACACAAAAGCTACAACAAACAGAACCTAACCTAAATAGAAACATACAAAAACATCCTCAAGTGAGCAACCAAATTTTTTTTGTAAGTGATGCCATATTAATAAAAAATAAAATTTCTGCCAACATGTAGGTAGCATGCCCATTATATATTTTTACCTTAGATAAACACTAAAACAATATAATTATCATATCAAGGAATAAAGTACCCACTACAAATTTTGTTCTACTAATATCAAGTGTCAGGTTCATTCACATCCATGGAGGTTTGCCCAATGCTCTCCACACGAGCAGTTGAAAAAAATGTGAAAATGTTATCAAATGAGCAATCAAAAAACAGAATTTCAAGGATCTAAATAAGTAACAAATTATGACTCATTTGAAGTTTTAAAAAGAAGGTTTTATTAGTTTCATTTCATTAATGTTAAGAGACAAATATTACATAAAAAGTATGTATAACACAATTTTTCTGTGTTTATATTAGAACTTTTTTAAATCTCTCAACCACATCATCTTAGGATGAAAAAGTTTATTACTCAACCTAAAACATATCTAAGTCATGGACCAAAGCTGGGTTTTGTGTATATCACAAAAACTCAAATGTTAATAATAAATATCATAGAAAAAAGTGTAAAATTTAGCAGCATAAAAATTATTTAAGAAACATAAAATGAAGAGACAAACATGTTTTTATATCATCAAACTCAAAGAAACAAAATAGATACATATATATACAGTAACGTAAAAATGTGTTTTAGAAGCACACATAAATGTGGTACTTGGCGTGAAGAAATTTGGAGCCACTTGTGTAAAGAAATTTGGAGCACCTTGCATACAACCACTCTAATGAAGGAGACCCACGCCCCAAAGTTTTTTTGGTCCATATCTACAACTAAAAAAACACATTAAACTCATATGCATAGTACTCCATAAATAGAGATATAAAAAGTAAAATAGTAGGGTTTCTGCAAACCCCAAACCCATACACATCAAACCCATTTACGTCAATTTCTTTTGCAAAATAAACTTGCATACCTAATTTACCTGTAGAATGAAGGAAAAATTAATTTATATTGAGTGTGAGTAAAACAGAAGTTTAAGTTTCAAACTTTGAGTTTTATTCCCAAATATTTTTTAACCGAAGAAGTAGTTGAGTTCTGAGATTTGCAAAAAAAAAAAAAAATCAAAACACCTACCAAGTCTAGATCACATATCAAATATCAATAAAGTGAGAAAAGGAGATGGGTTTTTGTTTTGGGTACCTGTATACCGAAACACCCACTAAGTCCAGATTTCCACAAATAACGATTTAACCCACCCACCAAGTCTAGATATAGACCAAACAGACTTCAGATCCTCTAAATTGGATAGATTTAATTTGAATCCATTTAGTTTTCGTTTGAATCGATTTTGAGGATTTTCGATTTGCTTAATCGAGTTTTTGGTTTTGGATTGAATCGATTTTGAGCTTTGGTTTGGGTGACCAACAATCTCACCTAGTGAGTGACAGCAGGTTTATGAGAGGTTGGAGAGAGAGAGAGAGAGAGAGAGAGAGAGAGAGAGAGGCGTCCTTTGTTTGTCATTATTTTGCACCGCCTAAGAGTGGGTGGGTAAAAGATTTAGCAGCTCGAGGATGGAGTTCGAAGATTTGATGTGATAAAAAAGCGGACAATTTTGCAGGTCCACGTGGATCGATATTAAATCGTTCCTTTAATGCCTTGTTGGCAAAATCGTGACCACTACTTATGTTACGAGTTTATGTAACAGTAGAAAAACACTTACTCCTTATTTATATATATATATATATATATAATATGTCACCCGAAAATACTTAATACATAATCATACAAAGTCCCACAAGTAACCACTAATTTTTATTCTTATAAGTTCCATATCTTCAGAATTAATACCCTAAGTATTTATCCCGTAATACTCTTGACGCATTTACAATTACGATTATCTCTCTCTCATAATCTTCAATGTAAACTCACCGTCCCAAATATTTAATCATTACACCTAAACAACTGCCAATAATTCTGCACTATTTTGGGTTCATCGAACACTGATTTTTCCAAACTCAAATTGACTATTTACCAAATAGGGGCAAAATAGGAAACTCTCTGAAAATTAGAAATATCGCTTGAACTAGAATAGGATCTCGCTCGAACGACATACACGAGTCGCTTGATTCATCTTCGCGTGACATCTCTATCTTGCTCGAACGACTTCGGGCGACTTACTAATCTCACTCGAACGACCAACTTTGCGAGACTTCGCGCGACATCTCGCGACCTGGGTTGTTTTGTCCCCTACCTCCAGATTCAGCATTTTCCCACCATTCTTACTCCTAAAACCTCTAAATATCAAGCCCAAACTTCCAACAATCAATTCCAAACATTATTCTGACATATATATGTGATTTCCCATAACCTAACATCATTAAATCATCACCAATCATCCATATAATTTGAAATCCTCAATTTATTATCAAAAACCCTTGTTCTTAATTTGATATGCATAACTTCTAAATTAAACCCATATTTTTCCATAGAAATGATCATAATTTTGTAGGCATCATCTTATCTACATATGGGATTCAAATTCTTATCAAATTAGCCCTAGTTTATGATATAGTCCTCCTTTTTAACCCAAATTAATTTTCATAACAAAGGTTTATTAACCTAGACTAACATGAACACAATTATCGCTAAAGAAAGCAAGCAATAAACACTTGCCTCGATTTCGAAGGTCTAATCCATTGGTGTTGTTGGTATGGATGCGCTCCTCGCATTCCGATCTACACGATGGTGGTGGTGGTTGTGTAAGGTGGTGTAAATTGACTCTCCTCCTTTGGAATTTGCTCTTCCTCGCCCACTGTGGCTCTCTCTTAATTTTGGTGTATCCTAATCCTAATTTTCCCCAATTAGCTGATATAATATTTCTCCAATTTTAGTCCATTTAATTCCTCCAAAAATCTCAATTACAAAATTACTCCTACCGGGTGCCAACTTGGCCTAAAAATATTCCGGAGTCCAAATAGAATACTCGAGTAGAGTTTTCTGACTATCTCGACCCCTTCGGACTCAACGTCGCACTCAAAATGATCATATGAGTTACTTAAAATAATTTACCTTTTTTTATTCCACTTATTTAGTCCTGACACGACTCACACGCGTGTCCCGACTTAATATACCAAGCTGTCGTATTTCTCTTTCACAACAAGTTATATTAAATCGCCATTCCATATCACTTATTCTCACAGTAATATTAATAATTACTAACTTCTCTTCACGGTAGTAAATATTCAATTTTAATCCGGATTAAAATTTAATTCTCACATTTTAATTTAATTAATCCAATAATAATAATAAATCACATAATTATTTAAGTCCTAAAAAATACAGGGTGTTACATCTCCAAATTACCAGATGAAAACATCTTCTATGCTGCTCAAGACGACCTCCGATGGAAAATGTTCTTTGATGGCACAACCAACAAAAAGGGATATGGCATTAAGATACTTCTTATCGCCCCCGATGACTCCCACACTCCCATCGCCAGCAAATTGGATTTCCCTTGCACCAACAACATGAATGATTACGAGGCGTGTACAGTAGGCCTCAAAGTTGCTCTGAAGAAAGGTATTCAATGCCTAGATGTCTATGGTGATTCTTCCCTCATCATTGGTCAAGTGCTCATAATGTGGAAAGTCAAGGACGAGAAACTTCAACCCTTCCATGCCCACTTAGAAGAACTAGCCTCCAAATTCCAAGACATCACCTTCCACTACCTACCTCGAGCAAAGAATAACCTAGATGATGCCCTTTCTACCATAGCCTCCATGGTCGACATGCCCAAAGAAATAGCCTTCCTAGTCCAAAAGCAAGATAAACCAACCCACTACTACCACATTGAGATCATCACCAAAGAAGATACTGAGCTAGCTAACTGCTGGTATTATGATATCTGGCACTCCTCAAGCATGGTAAGTATCCTGAGGGTTCCAAAAAGAAAGACTGGGAAACCCTCCGAAGGATGGCCACCCAATACATCATCTGTCACAAAGAACTATTCAAAAGAAACTTCGATGGAACCCATCCACACTGCATGGCAGGGACTGACATTGAAGAGGTGATGCAAAGAATCCTCAGCAGGGAATGTGGACCCCACATGAACGGTCACATGATTTCCAAGAAGATCATACAACAAGGCTACAACTGGACCACTATGATCCAGGATTGCAATGCCTATGTTCAAAAATGCCTCAAATGCCAATAGTTCTCCAACCTTCAACACTTGCCTCCGCGAGAATTATACAACATGAATTTTCCCTGGTCGTTCTCCACCTAGGGCATCGGCATCATAGGAAGGGTTACACCCAAGGCCTCTAATTAGTATGATTTCATCCTAGTTTCGATTGATTACTTCACCAAATGGTCAAAGACAAGTCGTACACAGTCTTGAATGCCAAGAAAGTGGCCAAATTCATCAAGAAAAACATTATCTGCTAATATGGGGTCCCGCAGGAGCTAGTGTCAGATAACAGGTTGTATTTCGAGGCATAAGTCAGAGAGGTGGTCAACGAGTATGGGATTTAGAGACAAAAATCTTCTCCATAGAGACCTCAAACCAATGGTGCAGTCGAAGTCGCTAACAAGAACCTTAAAGCCGTCATCAGCAAGATGACCGAAAGTTATCGAGATTGGGCTAACCGAATCCCATACGCCCTCTGGGGATACCGAACCTCAAATCCAAACCTCTACTAGGGCTACCATTACTCTCTAGTCTATGGCATGGAAGCAGTCCTACCCATGGAGCTAGAAATACCCTCGTTACGCGTCATGCTTGAAAGCAAAATTATTGAGGAGGACTGGCATCAAAGCTATCTCGACGAGCTGTCACTCTTGGACAAAAGGAGACTAAAGGGATTGTATCAAATACAAGGGTACCATCACCAAATAACATATTCATTCAATAAGAGAGTCAAGGACTGTAGTGTCCAAAAAGGGGATTTATCCCTCAATGAAATAGTAGAGCCATCTAGGATCTTAGAGGGTAATTTAAGCCCAATTGGAGTGACCCATACATTATGAAGAAGATCTTGTCTGGTAGTGCCATCATACTCATCGACTTAGACAGAAAAGAGATGGCTCATCCAGTCAACCTGGACTGTTTCAAGAAATTTTACCTCTGGTTCGAAATCTCGGCATGCTACGACTCTTCTCATCTCCCTTCTATTCTAAATTTTTTTTCTTCATTTTCCTCTACCCAGAACTACGTGGGCCTGATCCTCTACAAAAAAAAAATTCAAAAAAATTATAAAATTTCAAAAAAAACCCAGAGGTACGTAGGCAGGTCATAAATCTTACATGAGCACGACCCCTTTTTTTTCACAAAAACTAGTCTTTTCTTATCTCCAAGAATGACATTTCACTTTAACATATATTTGAACAAAAGGATTATGCATGCCTTAGCGATCGATATGGATAACTCAAAATACAAATTTCATCAAAAATCACAACGAGATGATCAAAAACTTGTTTATTTCCATAATAAGAAATTAGAGTGCAATTTCATAAAGGAACAGATAACTCCCTTACCCCTACCTTCCTAAAAAGATAAATTAAAAAACCAAACTTATATCCTGGTACAAAATAAATTCTCCAGAAGTCCTACCCATAACTACTAGAAGAGCTCGCTCCATCATCATCATCTACATCCTAGGGTCCCCAAACTTCCCCTGCCTGAATGGAGTGCAAAAGATGCTCCAATGACTGATAAGCTTGAACCAACCTCGAAAAAACTACCAAATCTCCCTCCATGGTATCAGATCGGGCAAGCCACCTTTGTCCAGTCTCCACTACAAACATCTTTCTAACTACTCTCCTCCACAACCACTTCATATAATTCCCAGGGATGTACAAAACTCTACCAACAGACTGAGAGGGACGGGTCGACGGACGTCGACTCTCCCACAAAGATCCAAGATGCATGCACAGATGCTCTGTCAAATCTTCTACCAAAAAGAAGTCTAGTGTCCAAGGTGGCACGATTTGCTCCCAGCCAAATTGGTGTAGAAGCTGCCAAGGGAAATAAAAAGAGGTATGTATGTGACCAACCAGCCGGACATATCGGTATTCTCCCAGTTCCAGAATAGGCAACAACTATCCCGACCAATGTACTTACCAGTATAGATTTAGAGCCCCATGCTCCACGAACCAATTCTCCCAACTCTCAATATCCAGGACAACACTGATTAAATGGCGTGAAAAGAAGTTGGGTACAACCGACAAAGGGTATTCCGGAGGAGTCACCAGGCAGAATCTTTTAGATAACCACATGAACAGCATTATAGGGTTAACCCTCAGAAAGTCAGAACGACCTTCTCGTCAGCCATCTAAGCCATTCAAAGTCTCCGCTATTATCACCATCGCAGTATTGCGATGGTAGGACATCCATGTAGTAATAGCTACAAATTGTGGGTCCACCAGCAGTTCCCCAGTCACCAGCAATAATTTTGAAACCAAGCCCAAAACGATAGCTCCGGCATATCCAACATCACCAACCTCCTACAAATGCATGGACCACAACACCACTGGAAGAGAAATCATACCTCTAGCCATCAGTGATCTAGCCGTCGAGAATGAAACACCAAGAAGTCCAACCAATAACTCCCAGGGAGAATGAGAAAATTAAATCAGAGTTGCGGCAACGTTAGAATTTATCCCTAATATGGCAGAAAATTCCTCATAAGTTTGACATACTTATTCCAAGACAAAGCGGAATGCGTGGTCTTCATTGTACCATATTTGTACCACCGCCATCAGCATATTCTACTCTATGGGTAGATTAAGCCATAAAGAAACCTGACGCATGTTGTAAGCATCATAGTCGACGTTATAGGAGCACATCGCCTCCAAAGTCTTGAGGTAGTTGGCAAACTCAACACTACCAGGGAGAGCCATCTCACACAATGAGAAAGTAAGAATGTGAAGGTGTAAGAAAAACACTCCACTCTTACCCCTATTTTACACTTGAAAAATCTCACAAAAGACATAACCCTTGCAGAAATCGGAGTAAATCCTGCCCCACAATGTACCAAAGGCTGATTAGGGTACTAATCAAAGCTTTGAATTGATTGGACTGGGCTGACCTGTCGATAGGCAGGACAAGGTTCTTGCCGATCGACAACCCCCTACTTTTGGAAATTTTCCTTTTTCCTCTTTTGTCGAAATTCATAAAACTCAAAATAAATTGATATTCTCAACAGAATTTCAAAAATCCCCTTTTCATCTTTATTTAAATTCTCATTTTAAATAAAACTTTCCTTTAAAATCCCAAAAATGTATATCTTTTTACGGTCTCAGCAGTAGAGTAAAAAGAGCATGTTCATGCATTCATTCATTCATCATCAAGAGAATATAATAAAAAATTCCATTGCATTGCATAGATATATGTTTTTGTGTTACATCATTTTTGCAGGAAAATAAAAAAAAGCAAAAAATAGCGGGACTCAGCCCGAACCAACATTCTCCCTCTCTCTCTCTCTCTCTCTCTCTCTCCTAAGAGCTTCCACCCCTACGACGCGCTTTCTTTCCTCGATGGTGAGATGACGCACCACCACTACCTAAACCAGAATTCTCTCGGATGAGGCAGATGACACCAAGAAAGAAGGAATATGAACTGCATCCGGAATATGGGTAGTCACCAAAGATATCCAATCCCTAATATCCATGAGCCAAGTGGTGGACACCCGAACGTGCTGTAAAAAAAGGCAAAATCTGTATCAAGAAAAAAAAGATCAAAAGAAACCAAAGGAGAAGAACATAAATATATACCTCAAGACGAAGAACCTCCTCTGTCAAGCCCAACTCTTACGGGTCCATCACATGAGGACAATGCATCATAGGCACCATCCCTCCATTAGCCTACCGAAAATTGTATGAAGGAGTATGCAGCTGCACAAAGGGAACCTCTGAAGTCTCCACCGCCACAGATGTCAAAGGACCACCATAGCTGTGGGAGTACCCCACTGGCTGACTCGAAATCGCAGGAGGGAAGGGAAGTGCATCATATATGCTGGTCGCCATCTGCCAGCTCGTCAAAAAGTCCATATAATCATATCGAAGAGTCGTATTGTTGTACAACAGGTAGGACTATCCAATCATCGCCGTTATCCTCGCGTCCTCCGGTAGCAGCTGCTCTCGCCTCATACATATATGGGGCCTCATAGGTGGTACCACTGCTCCCCCTCAATAATCTGTCGGACCACCCTCTCTCCGAGATACCAAGTTACATGAGCCAGCAAATGCCTCATATGTGCATTTACTCTAGTCTACCCCGTGTCCTTAACGGTAGTCCTCTAAGGGTAAAAGATCACCTGAAAAATCCCCAGCAAAATATAAGGAAACATAGAATCAGAGCACACAAAGGTCTTAGACTGAAGAAGAAAAAAGCCTTACCGTATCACTGGTCAGGCCATTCAAGACCTGGCGTACCGCCTCTAGAGAGAGAGACCTCCTCGACTGCCTATTAGCCCACCGATGCAACTAGAAAAAATCCCCAACGGTCTCCTCCTTCAAAGCAATCAACTGGGTATTACACCCGATCACCTCATAGAACCACATCTGTCAAAGATAAGAATTCGCAATCAAAAGAGGTGCATAAGGAAAATGCGAATGCAAAAAAGGAAAATGCACAAAATTAAAGAATACCTCAAGAAGATACATGGCCCCAGTGAAAGACTGCCGGCAACACCGGCTGAATGCATCCAAGGAAACATAAAGAGTCGCCAAATTCAGGCTCCCCCAGTCATATAGAGGGATGTTCGAAAACATCCTCAGATATGGTAAAAACCATAAGTGGAAAATGTCGTCGCTCGACACCGCCAGAAATCCCCCCAACACCAGTAAAATAAAAAAATGGTCCATCTGTCTCACATGTAGCCCATCCTCCACATCGATCACTCTGCCCAATAAAACATCCTTTAGTAGCGACAGACGGATGGAGTCCCCAAACACTATCCTCCCCACATCACCAAGCACCACGCGCATCGCCTTCGGCCTCACCCGCAAAGAGCAATCCACCTCGATCTGCTCTTTATCGTAATCCATCCCCAGCAGCTGTTGCACATCAATGGGAGTCACAGTCATCTCCCTAAAACCAAAATGAAAGGTGTGGGTAGTGTCCCACCACCTCTCCCCCAGAGCACATAAGACTGTCATCGAACGAGTCGTCTCATCTAGCACAGACGCCAACCTACCAAAGCCTATTGAGGATACCACCCAATGCACCACAGCTAGAAGATGCTCCTAGACATCCTTAAGCCCCGTCGTCTCGCGGGCATGCAAATTCGACAAAGAAACATCAGATTGACAAAAGAAGAAATCCTTGTCAAAATCCAAGAAAAAAGGGAAAATCACCAAAAAAGAATGCCAAAAGTCATTTTACTTACATAATCGCTGGGGTTCACCACCCTCGAAGAGCGATGGTGCGACGGCTCCCGCAGCAAGGTCCGCTCATCCGCAACCGACTTGAATGCTTCAAAAGAGTTCTCGCTCCCCAAAGTAAGAGCCGCCCTAGCCCTCCACTCCATGTTTACCCAGTCATCAACATCCAATCATTCCTGATGAACTAACGTGCTCACAAAAGAGGCTATTTTTTAGAGATCGAAATGCTAGAATGATTCGCAGAAGAAAATCACAGAAAGAGAAAAGGCAAGAAGTTGTGAAAAATGAGGGGAACTCACCCCTTTATATAGGATGCCAAGGGCCATGCCGATCGACACTGCATCCCCACCTAGCGATTGACACTGACCTTTTACCTTCTCGAGGTAGCCCAAAAGTCCACACCACTGTCTAATGGCACCCTCCACACCATGCCGACCATCACCCCCCATAAATTTTCATACAGAAATGCCCAAAAAATAGCAGAAGACCCTGAAAAATCCTTAGAAAATTCCTTCAAATCTCAGAAAGGATTTAGAACATTTTCACCAAGAAAATTTCACATTCCCCCAAGCGAAACCCTTATTTTCCTAGTGAAACTCTCAAAAGCCAAACGAATCTCTCCCCGGCAATGTCCCCAGAGGACCTCCAAAATATCCAAAACTTCAGGATCATATCCTATTTCCCAAAAGTCTCAAATTTCCAAGAGAAATACATTCAAACCCTGGACCACCTAATCTCTTCCCCAGCATCAGATTGGTTGTTCCCCCAGTAAAAGCTCCGAAAGACACAATAATTTCCCCAGTAATAGGCTCCCCATCTCAAATCAAAATCACGAGGTAATTTTCCCAGCAGAGTTCCTTAAGAACTTCTCATCTTAAGCCCTCAGAATTAGCTTCGACCCGCAGAATTGGTCATTTCAACTTAAGCCCGCAGAATTGGATCCGACCTGAAGAATTGGTCATATCAACTTAAGCTTGCATAATTGGCTTCGACTCGAAGAATCGGTCATTTCACCTTAAGCCCGCAGAGTTGGCTTCGACTCGCAGAATTGGCAATCTCAACTTAAGCCCGCAGAACTGGCTTCGAGATGTAGAATTGGTCATCTCATCTTAATCCCACAGAATTGACTTCGACCCGCATAATTGCCACCTTACCTTAAGCATGCAAAATTGGCTTCGACCCGCATAATTGGTCATCTCACCTTAAGCCCACAGAATTGGCTTCGACACGCATAATTGGTCATCTCACCTTAAGCCCGCAGAATTGGTCATTTCAAACTTAAGCCCGTAGAATTGGTGATCTCACCTTAAGATCGCAGAATTGACTTCGACCTGCAGAATTGGTCATCTCACCTTTATCTCGCAGAATTGATTTTGACCCACAAAATTGGTCATCTAACCTTAAGTCCGCAGAATTGGCTTCGACTCACAAAATTGGTCTTCACAACTTAAGCCCTCAGAATTGTGTTCTACCTACAGAATTGGTCACCCCCATCATTATTGTAGGTCCTCAAAATTGACCATAATCTTTCCTATCAGACCATCCCCTGCATGACCCTTTAAGCCCTCAGAATTATCTTTGACCCACAGAATCGGTCACCCTCATCTCCAAGCCCTCAGAATTGGCTTCGACCCGCAGAATCAGTCACCCTCATCTTTAAGCCCTCAGAATTGGCTTCAACCTGCAGAATTGATCACCCTCATCTCCAAGCCCTCAGAATTGGCTTCAAGCAGAATCGGTCACCCTCATCTCCAAGCCCTCATAATTGGCTTCGACCCGTAGAATCAGTCACTCTCATCTCCAAGACCTCAGAATTGGCTTTGACCTGCAGAATCGGTCACCCTCATCTCCAATCCCTCATAATTGGCTTTGACCCACAGAATAGTTCATCCTCATACTTAGGTCCTTAGAATTGACCACAACCCTCCGGTCATCGTCTTTCAAAGGCATCATGTGGTGTATATTTGATGGTTATCATTTGTTCCAAACTCACCCATCGAGGGGCTCTATAGACACCCCATTCTAATACACCCTAACCTCACCTGAGGTCCCTTGCACCTCTATTCACCATTGTAAACCCAAGTCATACCCAGGTACTGACCTAAAGGCCATCGGGCGCTCTCAGACTCCATTTGACCAAAAGTCAAACTCTTCAGCTCGAACGAGACTGAATGGATCATTGAAGGTCACCGGATCCCCTTTTTAATGGTCCATCCCATGCGCAATTCTGACTTCGCATGCGAATGAACGACCCATTTTCCCCCGAAACTTGATCAGGAAGTCACCAGATGCTCCCAAGATCCGTTTGACCAAAGATAACTCTTTAGCTCGACCGAGACTGAATGAATCTTCGAAGGGCACTAAAACCCCTTTTCAAAGGTTCACCCCGGTGTGTGATTCTGACTTACAATATGGACGAATGATCCGTTTTAGTTCAAAAGGTCACTGAATGCTTCCAGGCCCCTGTTGACCAAAGCCAACTCCCCGAACTAGGTCAAACTCTTTGGAATGTTTAAGTACATCTCCTCATCTTTTTAATAGTCTGCCCTGTGTGTGATTCTGACTTACCATGCGGACGAATGATCTGTTTGCGTCTGAAGTTTCCTCATCCAAAAGATCGACAAACGTTTCCAAGACGCATTTGAACCAAAGTTAACTCCCGGACCCGGGATAAGTCCAAAGGACTTTCAAAGGTCTCTGAAATACCTTTCCAATGGTCTATGACCGATTTTTCCAAGAAAGTTTAAAGAGACTGCCAAACAGCAGGTTCCAAACACTTCCTATGGTAGTGTGCCTAAGCACACCTGCCGATTGGCAGGACCATGGCTATGCCGATCGGCAATGCCCTGGACCTAAAAACGGAGGGCCTAAACTCATTCCAAATAACAGGAAAATCAGAGATGTGTTACTCTCAGCAAGTTCAGAAAACCCCTCTCGAAGTCAGCGTGATTTCCACATCCAAATCCCTTTCCAACCTTCACCTTTCATCACTTTGTTCATTAAACTTGGTGAATTCAGTACCCTCCATCATCACCTAAGTGCAAGGGCTGCTCTCCAACTTCCAAGATCAAGCTCAAGATCTTCATGAAGGTCCAAGTTTCTCAAATCTCTCCTTAAATTTGATTTAATTAACATTAACTTGTTTTATTACTTAGCACTTTTATTATCTCATCTCACATATCTTAATATACTTTTTATCTAGTATTATTTCACATCTCTTATTTTCATATAAATAAAACCCAAAAAACAAGAAAAAGAGGGTTTGCTAAAATATTCCAAACGGGAATTCTCACACATTTCTCACACCTTTCTCACAACTAAAACACTTTTTTACACACACACATATACAAGAGAAGTTACCGATTGGATTTATGGGATAAACCCCACCCCTCATTTTGCACGCGAACTACGTGGACTTTGATGGCTCTATAGGCTACGTAGGCGTCTCGGGGTAAAACCCATGGCTCGAGTCCTAGTCCTACTTTTCTCTCATTTTCTATTTTTTCTATATTCTTTAAACTCAATTCTCTTAAATTCGATATATTTACATATACATATATTTGTTCTTAGTGGTGTATTATTCCATGTGCTTTGTCGTTCCATTATAACGATCAATGCGAGGGTAATAGCGTATATCCTATTTTCTAATATTATTTTTTAGGAACATTCCTATGGATGACTCGCTTTATATCTTCCATGATACAATTCGATGTTTCCTATCTCCACTACGTATACACATGCACACATATCACAGGGAAATAAAGGAAAAGAGCAAAAACCCATGAGAGATCGTAAGGGCGGAATGAGTGCCTAACACCTTCCCATGTCGTAAATTAGCCATCAGACCTTTTTTCGAATCATTTTGGTTTCATATGTATCAGTATGTCTTTGGATGTTGTCCTTATGGATGGCTCCCTTTTCTTTTTTCTGTTTTAAGTAAAATAGATTGGCGACTCCATCTCTCTACGTTTTTCACCTCATCAATGACGCTGACCGAAGCGCTCCCGAGAGGGACGCGCAGGACCAAAAGGATCCTCTCCTGCTATAAGGATCGAGGATGGCCACACTATTCATGTGGTTGTTTGGGAGATTCTGTTTGGCGATCCCTCCTGAATATCCCTTGGTGCCTATTCTAAATTTCTTCATTGATTATTTTATCTGTCTGCGCTGGTCGCTACCCTAGTGGGGGAGTTGAAGCCTATACTGGAACTGAGGGAAAACCAGTATATTTAGTTAGATGGCCTCAGGAAGACCTCCTTCTATTTCCCCTAGCGTCTCCTGCGTCAAGTTGAATGGGATCATATTATGCCCTCCTATATCTTGGACTTCTTCCCTATTGAGGATTTAACGGAAGGCATGCATGCAATTGGGATCTTTTTGGGAGAGTCATAAACCATCAACTCGTTCCTCTTAATCAGTTATAAGATTTTGGCACATTTCTGGGGAATATATGAAATGGTTTTGGGTGATGGTAGTGGTTCAAATATTGGACAAGGAGATCGAGCAGAGATGATTTGCCATATTTGACACTATAGAGGGAGGCGCAGTGGTTTTACCTAGTCCGGTTCGGGCTTACCGTTCCATGGAGAGACTTTTATATACTATCCAGGAAGGGGATGTTTAGGGACCTCAATATATAGATGATGATGGGGATGGATCTTCTAGTAACTACGGGTAAGGTCTTTTGTGAAGCTGGTGATATTTGTTTGGTTATGTGTTTGGTTATCTTTCATTATCAGAATAGATTGGAAAGGTTTGGTTAGTTTGTTTTAGAAGTAATTTGGTTTTGTTTTGTTTTGAGGACAGTTAGGTTGGCGAGGGGGTCGTTATTTGACTCCCTATACTGATATTTCTTTTAATCGTACAAAAATTTCCCAATAATGGAATAGAAAAGGATTTTAATCATATAGTTGTGCCTCTTGACGAGTTTTACATTTGAATTATATATACAAATAACTAAGGCATACATAATCATTTTTTTCATTGAAATGATAAAATGAACTATCTTTCTCAAAGGTAAAAAAATAATAGCATTTTGTGAAAAAGAAGGGGGTCATGCCCATGCAAAGCGTATGAGTTGCCTACGTACCTCCGGAGGTTAAAATTTTAAAGTTTCTATTTTTAAAAGAAAAAAGGTTTTATAGAGGAGTGGGCCCTACGTAGTTCTGAGTAGAGGGAAATGGAGATTTTTTTTTATAATAGAAAGGGGATGAGAGGAGTCGTAGCGCACCGAGATTTTAATCTAGGGGTAGAATTTTTTGAGACGGTCCAGGTTGACTGGACGGGCCATCTTTTTTATATCTAGGTCAATGAGAATAGCGGTGCCACAAAAAAGGATCTTCATCATGATGTAAGTACCACTCCAGTTTGGCTTGAATCTCCTTCTAGGATCCCAGACGGGTTCTATGATTTCTTTAAGGTCTAAGTCCCCTTCTCGGACATTACGATCCTTGACTCTCATATTGAATGATCTTTTTATCTGATGATGGTAACCTTGTATATGATATAGAGCCTTTAGCTTCCTTTTGTCCAAGAGCGACAACTCGTTAAGAAGTCTCCAATGCCAATCTTCTTCATTGACTTTACTTCAAGCATGACGCGTAGTGAAGGTATTTCTAGTTCAATGGGTAGGACTAATTCCATGTCGTATACCATAGAGTAATGGCCAACCCAGTAGATGCCCGGACTGAAGTGTGATAGCCGCAGAGGGTGTAAGGGATCCGAGCCCAATCTCGGTAACTCTTGGTCATCTTTTGGATGATTGCTTTAAGGTTATTATTAGTGGCTTCAACTGCACCGTTGGTTTGTACTCGGTAGGTTGAAGATTTGTGTCTCTAAATACCATACTCATCGACCAATTCTATGAATTATGCCTCAAATTATAATCCATTATCCGATACTAGCTTGAGTGGGACCTCGTATCGACATATGGTTTTTTTAAATGAACTTGGCTACCTTTTTGGCATTAATCTTTACGTATGACTCGGCGTTGACCTATTTAGTGGAGTAATCAATGGCAAATAGGATGAACTTATGCCCCTTGGAGGCCTTGGGTGTAACTTTCCCTATGATATCAATGCCCTATGTGAAGAATGACTAGGGATAAGTCATGTTGTACAATTCTCGTGGAGGCAAGTGCTGGAGATTTGAAAAATATTAGCATTTAAGGCATCTCCAAATATAGGCGGTGCAATCCTGAACCATAGTAGTCAAGTAGTAACCCTTTCAAATAATCTTCTTGGCCAATATATGGCCACTCATATGGGGTCTGCATTCCCCACTGTGGATTTTCTACATCATCTCTTTATTATCAAACACTGTGATGCAGTGTAAGTGGGCTCCATCAAAGTTTCTCTTTAATAGTGCTTTCTTGTAGATACTATACTGGGAAGCCATCTTGCGAAAGGTTTCTCGATCTTTCTTGTAGGGATCCTGAGGGTACCTATCATACTTAAGGAGGGGCCAAATATCATAATACCAATAATCGATCAAAGTGGAGTCCTCTTCTGTGATGAGTTCAATGTGGTATCAGTGGGTTAGTTTAGCTTGCTTTTGGATTAGGAAGGGGCCATCATTTTTCTTCTGGGGATGTCGATCATTGAGGCTAAAGTAGCAAGTGTATCGGCCAAGATGTTTCTCGATTGGGGCAAGTAGGGGAATGTGATATCTAAAAATTAGTGGGTGGGATCTTATAGGTGGGCATGAAAGGGTAGGAGTTTCTCGTCCTTGACATTCCATCTTCTAAGGACCTGGATGATGATGAGGGAAGAGTCCCTGTAAACATCTAGGCATTAGATTCCTTTCTTAAGAGAAACTTTGAGGCCTACGATGCATGCCTAGTATTCGATCATATTATTGGAGAAGGGAAAATCTAACTTAATAGCATTGGGAGTGTGAGAATCATTAAGGACTATTAGGAGTATCGCAATGTATTATCCTTTCTTATTGGTGGAACTGTTAAAGAACATTTACCATCAGAGAGGTGCAAATAATATATTCATCCGAGAATTCAGAGATCCAAACGTCCGCTTATTACTCAATAAGGTAGTCATAGATGTCTCTCCTTTTTAGGGCTTCCTACATGACACACACAATATCGAACTCGGCTAGCAGCAGCATCCATCGGTCCATTCAACTAGAGAGGGAAAGTGTCTCGAGAAGGTATTTAATAAGATCCATTTTGGAAACAATCTGATTCGAAAAGTGAGCATATAGTTTCATAATTTTTGGGTGTCCCAGACAAGGGCGACACATGCTTTCTCCAAGGCAGTGTAGTTGACTTCGTACCCTGAAAATTTGTGACTAGTGTGGTAGATGACCCTCTCTTTGCGGGATTCTTCAAGGTATTGAGCTAGCGGAGCCCTAGCTGAGGTATATGTTATGGTTAAGTATAGGAGTAGGGGAAGACCAGGCAGCAGTGGCATGAGTACCGGAGGTCCTATTAGATATTTCTTGATTCGGTCAAAGGTTTCTTGAAAAGCTTCATTCCAGACTTAGATAGAATATTTTCAAAGTAGTTTGACAATGGGTTCATAAATAAAAATCAATTGACTGATGAACCGACTGATATACTATAATTTTCCTAAGAATCCCTAGACATCCTTCTCCACGCGGGGGTGTGGCATATTGAGTATGGCTTTCAGTTTAGAAGGACCTACTTCAATCCCCTTCTCGCTAACCATAAATCCTAAAAGTTTTCCTTTGGAAATGCCAAAAACACACTTCTAGGGTTAGGTCGCATTTGGTATGGTAACAGTCGTTCGAAGAATTTCGGAGAGCGGGAACATGACCTTACTGAGTTTTAGACTTGATAATCGTATCATCCACATAGAAATTGACATCTTTGTGTATCAAATCATGTAAGATTATTGCGACAGCCCTTTGGTATCTAGCCCCTGCATTTTTTAGATCGAATGGCATAACTGTGTAATAGAAGGTTCCCCAAGGGGTGATGAATACAAATTTTTCTTGATGATTAGGGTGCATTTTGATCTTATTGTATCCGATAAAACCATCAATGAATGACTTGATATCCTCACTAGTTTTTTTGTCTACAATCATGTTGATATTGGGTAGCGGGTAATCATCCTTTGAAGAGGCCTTATTCAAATCTTGATAATCAATGCACATGCGAAACTTTCCACTCGATTTAAGTACGCGTACGATGTTGGCGAACCATATGGGATATTCTATCACCCAGATGAATGTTATGATAAAGAGTTTGACCACCCATTCTTTAACCTTGAGCGAATATTCAGTGCGGATCTTTCACAGTTTCTATATGATCGATTTACATTCTGGGAAAATTGGAATCTCGTGTTGGTCAATCCCGGGATCAATGTCGATCATGTCATCTTAGGACCATGTGAAGACATCCACAAATTCCTTCAGCAGTTCTTCGAGTTGCACATGCTCATGCTCATAAAGGGGATCCTATCCTAATCTCGTTCAGTTGGATACTAGAACCTAGATTAGTAACAACAGTTTCATCTTCATTAATTTGAACACGGTTATGTTGTTTTTTATTAACCTTATCTAAATAAGTTAAGAATTCTTCATCTGCAAAATTATCACCATCAACAGTTTGGATAGAATCAAGAGAATTAATATAAGGAACAACAAGATACTCAAAATCTTCATTTATTTCATTCTTGGGAAAAATAGCATTGAGGACCTCATCAAAGGAGGTCTTGATTACATTGTGACCAGAATAAAGAGGAACAACAAAAGAAAAAGAAATAGGATAAACGTCTTGGTTGGGTTGCATTTCAGTAAGTGTAACTAGTACAACATTCTAGTTGAGGAAGGGTTCATCAGCGGCCTTGATCAGGATGGATGGATCCGATGATGTAGCGCCTGAGCGGATCATATAGAGTGTCATCCCCGGTGTCGATAAATTAAAAAAGTCCTCAGAGTCAGTTCCCTCAAAGTCCTCAGTAATAGTCATAGTCTTCTCAATGAGTGGTCATACATGATATTGGGAATCTCGAACCCAGGAGTAGCTTTTTAGGAAGAAGATCTTCGTTCTTCTTGTTCAAATGATCATACCAAAGTTTAGGAAGGCCATAAAAGGGAAAATCTTCACCCTCTTTGACGAATCTTCCATTCAGGTAATGTCCTGAAATAATCTTGGAACTTTCTAAACTTATCTTTAACCGAGATTGGCGGAGAATTATGAGTTTCTCTAATGATGGTTGATAACCCAGGCCGTATGGAGGAAAGTCTTTCTTAAGCACTATGGGTTGTAGAATCCCCTATTTTCTTCATACTAGCCCCAGTTCGGGCATAAAATGCATATTTTTGAACATATGTATCACATTCACATTGTCATGAGGGTTGTGCTTGGGATAAACTATGTCCTTGAAATCATATCTTGTTGGGAGTAGAAGTGGTTCGACTCAGAAGTCTGACAGAAGCATATCATTGTCCCCATGTTGTATATTTAGCATCGGATTACTGGTGCTTGCATTCTCAGTGTTATCATCATCGCCCAAGATGGTGAAGACCTGCCCTTTGGCGAAGAACATCAATTTCTGATGGAGAGAGGATGATACCCCCTAATTCTATGAAGCCCTGGTCAGCCAAGCAATAGGTTGAAATAAGTCGGTACGTCAATGACTTAGAAGTCAATAATGGGACTTATAGGGCAAGCCCCTATTATAGGCTTTATGGATCACATCACCTCTCGACAATAATTGTCATAAGCACGCATCGTGGTGGAAGTTGGAGCAAGGTCGCTTACTTTAATCCCAAGTAGTTGAAGGTTCTTAACGAGGAAACATTAACTGTTGATCCATTGTCGATGAGAAAAAGAGGGACTGCCTTCCCCATCACCTCGGCGGAGGTATTGAGAGCATAGTTGTGATTTTGACCAAACTTAGGTATTTTTTCCTCAGAGAAATAGAGCATTCTTGTAGAGGATAAGGACCCGACAAAGTTCACGACCTCTTCTAGAGTCATGGAAGGAGGGACTGTGGTCCTGGTAAGTAATTTAATCAGGGCTTTCCTGTGTAGTTAGGAAGATAAAAAAGTCCCCATAAAGTGATGTCAGCTTGAGTTTTCTTCAACTAGTCGAGGATCTTTCTCTCCTCGATGGTTATTTCTGGTATGGGGAGTTTTTAGATAACAACCTTCCCTTTACCTGTCATTTCTGACTGAGGGTTCGGGCTCTGGTAGTGTCTCCCAGATATAGTCATATGGTTCATAGAAGAGGGGGAAAATAGAAACCCTTTTTCTTCATCTATCTCGAGCTGTTCGGCCACTTTATTGATCTTCCCTAACAAATATTTAAACGATATCATCCCGCATACACTGATCACTGGGCTAGTATTTTTTTGGCTTGGCTCTTCATCTAAACTATAAAATTCATCCTCCCATCCCGTGGAAATAATATCATCCTTCTATGAGAAGTCGCTGCATTCTACAAGCTCACTCAACGGGAAATAATATCTCCGTTCCCCCTTAACGGGGAGATGTATTAGTGAAGAGACCAACCACCCTCGTAGTTTCAAAGTATCGATTTGTTGGGACATACTATAAAATTCACTGGGTTGTCGAAACAAGTCTGCCATAATCTGGACGATGTCATCTAAACTAAATTTGTCAGTAGGTAGTACCCAATTATCAAACTCGCGAGGTTCCAGGAATAGTGTGCTCAACTTTTATAGTCAACGGTGATTTTAGAGGGAAATTTTATCCCAAACTCTAGGAATTGATTCAGTACCGCTGGTAATTCCATATCCTTCCCTCCAAAATGAGTACAAACGACAATGCATTCTCTTGTAAGAAGTGATAGGGTCTGATCAGAAAATAGGTAGGGTGTAGGAGAAAATGTGGGAATACTTTGAGGTGTTTAGGTGAATATACGGGTACAATCTGGGTAGATGGGTCAAATTCGAAGTCATTTTCTAGGAAGACAGCATTCGCATGATTTGGAAGAGGATTGTAAGTAGTGTTGGGTTTAAGATTGGCAGGTGGGGAGATAACACCCCTATCAATCAAAACTTGGATTATATTTTGTAGATGGAAACACTTATTAGTGGTATGGCCGACATTTTGATGGAAATCACAATGGGCGTCGGCTTTGAAATTTTTGGGAAGTGAGTTTGGCAATGGACGAAGGTTTAATGGCTTGATGAGATTTTGGCTCAAAGGGGCTTGGTAGACTTTTGAAATGGGGCATGAAGCTTTGTGTATTCCTTTTTGGCAGGATTACGGTGGGTTTTTAGTGCCCATGAAGGGGTTGGCTGAGTGATGATATTGATGGTTGAAATTGTGGTATTGGCGGGCCTCTCACATTTTCTTGGAGTGAACTGTCTGGATACCTTCTTTGGCTCAACTTCTATCTTGGAAATACTTTTGATAGACAGGGTTTCGCCACGGCGCAAGAGTCACCTACGCGCCGGTCATTTTGAATTCGGCTCACCTGAACTATACAAAAACCTAAACTACGACTACACTCAACGGGTGAGTATAGCGGTAAGTCGGGTATCAAAAATCCATAGAGATGAGTTGCTAGAATTCAAGTGATTTAATATTCCGAAATAAAAGTGTAAAAGTTGATTACAAACTAAAAGGAAAAATATTCATAAAGGTAAATGTTAATCTAGGAAAGGTATTGGAACTAGATTATGTAAGCGAGTAAAACTATAGGTTGCATCGAATATCCCTCACTCGAGTTAATTAGTATAAAATGGTTACATGGATCGACGAGTTATTACAAATGTGTCTCGTTTCGAGAGTTAATTAAATCAAGGGTTGTTACGCCCTAAATCATCATAAAAGCCTAATAAGATTTTGGCGTCAATAAATATCCGAGAAATTATGCGCGAAAGGTCGTAAGCATGGGACATACATGATATGCCCCGTCAAATCTCCTAGGTGTAATAGCTAGGACAATGCACCCGAAATAGACCCATAAACTTCATCACCAAAGCAAAGAAACGCATCAACTCGAGTGAGTTCCATTCACTACACCAAAATGACAAAATTGTCACCTTTCAGCCAGCCACCCTTGTCAAGGTCATTGACCGTGACAAAAAATACGCGTTTTGTGTCACGGTCATTGACCTTGACAGGACCGTGACAAAGAATTGTCACAGTCAATGACCATGACAATTATTTAAATAATTATCACGGTCAAGGACCTTGACATGACCGTGACAACTTCTGTAGAAAATATCCTTACCCCTTCTTTATTTCCCCCGTTGTCCCCTCCTTTTTCCAACTCTATCTCTCTCTCTCTCTCTTTCTCTACTTTCAGGTTTATTCTCTCTCTCTCTCTCTCTCTTCCATTTATATACATGTTTGTGTGTGTATATATATATATATATATATATATATATATGTGTGTGTGTGAGTGTGTGTGTATATCTGTGCATGTGTGTGTGCGTGTGTGGGGGGTGGGGCAGGGTGAGGGTAGGGGGTGGGGTCGGGGGCTGTTGTGTGTGTGTGTGTGTATATTTGTGGTGGGTGGGGTTGTGGAGGTAGTGCAGGGTGGGGGGCTCTTGTGTGTGTGTGTGTATGTGGTGGGTGGGCGCGGGGGTGGGTGGGGGGGGGGGGGAAGGGTGGGGGTAGGGGGTATAATCACGAGTTATTTGTATATATATGTGGTGTTTTTTATCTTTATATGTTGGAAATAACTCATAAATTTGTCAATTTATTTTTGTATTTGAATTAACCTAGGGTTCTTGAATTTTTTGCACTTTTGTTGAAACTAACTTGTGAATATATGTTTGTGTATGTTTTTTAGGTGTATATGATGTTTATATATTGGAAATAACCCATGAATTTATCAATTTGTTTGTGTGTGTGTGTGTGGGGGGGGGGGGGGGGGGGGGTTAAGGCAAGGTACCATTGTAATTCTCTTAATATCGTGTTTTGATGATTCTATGAGATAATATATATTGTTTCAAGGTTAACTCATTGTAGATAAAAACATTCACATAGTAAGATTAAATTGAATCCATCCATAGATTCTATAATTACATCCACTAAAATATAATTAATAAATGAAAAAGTTTTAGATGAAAGTAAATTAATAATTAGTACCCATTTCATATGAAAGTAGGATTGCCCCTAAGTGTAAATTAGTAAATTAATAATTATATACGTTAATTGTTAGTTTAATTGACGAAGTGAATTAATTGAGTAGATGAATTAGAAGGAGTACGGGATACACATTTGTTGTTGACATTGCTGTTGGATTATTTTGTTTAGTAAATGTTTGGTTGGTTAGTTTTAAAAGTGGCATGACCACTGGATTATTGTCCATATGGGGGTGGAATTTTTCAACTTTTTTTGAAAATTACTTTGAAAATCATTAATGTTTCTTTAAAACATATGATTCATCAATACAATACAGATTTTATATCAGTTTAAACAAGTGTTAAGCAAAAAAAACATTATTTTAATTAAGATACAAACCTATAATGAATTAAATTTGGTTTCTTTACATAAAATCCACATAATGAACAATGTACCCCCCCCCCCCCCCCCCCCCCCACACACACACACAAGTGTTGGATTCAAACCTAGAATGTTTATAAACCCAAATAGATTCTTTATGGCAACCAAACATAAACAAGTAACATGTTAAACCTTGATAAACAAGATATTTCTTTACTGAACAATTAAGAATGGGTGATTCTTTTTATTCGATCCCTTATAACACAAAAAATTTGGTGGGGATGGGGTGAGGGGGTGGGATGGGGGTGGGTGAGGGGGTGGGGGTGGGGGTGGGGGTGGGTGAGGAGGTGGGGTTGGTAATAAATATTCCAATTTTAATGTTTTTAATTGATTTGCACTTTATCATTTTCACTCTTGTGCAGTGTACGTGTCTGTGGGCAGTAGGGCTTCCTTAGAAGTGGCACAAGATGAGATCCTTTTGAACTCATGTTCATTTATGGACATAAATATGGCATGATTTACTTTGTTATTGTTGCTAGAAACATTCTTCTCTTCTTGTGTGAACTCACTTAACACTTTCTTAATCCTCTCATTACTTCCTTCAGTGGCTGGTTTAGTAGGATAAGAGTATCCATTTTCAACAATGTCCCAGACATCATCTCCCAAGGTTCCTTGAATGAAAGCAATCATCCTTACTTTCCAGTAAGAAAAATTGGTTCCATCAAAGAGAGTAGGTCTGATCAAGTTTACAAATCTTTCATTTTTCTCATCCATGTTTGATTTTCAGAAACACAGGATCTTTTTAAAAGAAGTTGACAAAGCTCTGATACCAATTGAAATTATGTTACTAAAGACGTTTAATATAAAATTAAACTATTTTAAGTAACTCCGAACTGTTTTTTGTAGAAACTCTTTTCTTAAAATCAAATCAAATTAATCATAAGATGTGTTTAACAAAATATGTATAAGATCTGTTCAAGATTGGATAACATGTTTAACAAATCAGTTTAAAAACTTAAACTCAGAACAACCATAAGAATTAGATGAGGAGATGTAGAAAGATTAATGACAAGCTATTTTTAACGTGGTAAAACCTCAACCAACTGAGGAAACATCCACGACTCTCTCTACGGAGTAATAAAAAAAAATCCACTAAAACAAATTATAACAGTTAAAAACTATATAACACACATGCACACAAATTATACCTATACAAGTTTAGGAATGTACCCACTGGCATCCTTCTAACTTTTCTACAGTTCTGTTTGTTGATGTTGTTCTCCAGTTTTCTAACATCCAATTTGTTCTAGTTCTTTACGTCGACTCCTGTTCTTGAGATCTTATCACCAACACTTTTAGTGTGGTAGGGTGATAGTGTTTGTGAAGGTGCTTTCTAACACATGCATGCACACTCACACTAATTTATACAAACAATCCTATCAAATTACATATAAGATCTATATGATGTGATTTTATATTTCTCTCTTCTTAGAACACTTAAACCTTATTTGGCCTTTATTATAATCCAAGAATCCATGGCTATCTTGCTCGAAAGACGTTTTAAGATCTGAATCAATCTCAGGTTTTGAAAATGTTTTTGAGAATGAAAATCACCATGTGCGATTCCATCTAGGTCGAAGTTCTTGTTTCAAAAGAACTAGAAACAGAAAATGTTTTAGTTGATTTTGAAGTTGAAAACATTTACAGCAACAAATCAACAAAAGTTTTCTCAAGAGGAGAAACTATAGATGCAGATCTATGTGTAATAGAACATGAAACATCTAAATCTAAGATTTCTATAAAAATAGAAACACAGATCTAATCAAATGTTTAAGTTGAAAATAAGATATGAGAACAAAGAGGTTACAACATCAAACGATTAACAAACCAACACTCAAAACTCTCAAACACTCAAGGTTGTGTTTGGTATATACTGGTTTTTGAAAGCGGTTATGGTTTGAAAACTGTTTAGGACGATTTAGGGTTAGGGTTTCCTAACTCTAGTTTCTTTCTCTCTCTTCTCTCTTCTCTCTCTTCTCTCTATCTTTTCTCTCCTCTCTCTTCTCTCTCTACTCACTCAAATAGATGAAGTGGCGAAATTTCCTTTTGGCTGAGGGAAGGTCTCCTTATATAGGGGGCTGAGAAGGATTGAGAAGGCTGACTCAAAGGAATGGCTACGATTTGGTCTCAATAAGTTAACTTAGATCTAAGGGGTATAGATACGCAGTGATTAACACGCTTGTGATTGGCTTGAGAGAGTTTCACATGGATTGTATAAGGACGCATGCAGATCATCGATTAAAGACAATCCAAGGGCTAGAACTGAGCACGGCTAATGTCACACAAAGAAAACACAAAATGGTTCAATGACAGCCTGGCAGGTGTAGGGATATAATTGGATATCACATGCGCATCCAAAAGAAATTACAAACGTACCCTCATGTCTCTAGAGCATTTAGATTCTACCCAAGTGACCTTTCAGCCAAAAAACCAACAATCCATAATAACATAATGACCCCAACACTTTATAAATCCAATTTTAATTAAGATAAAAATTGTTTTTAAAATCATTTAAAATTCCCAAAAAATATTAAAAATCAATTTAAGGGAAATTAGCACACTCAACATACACACACTGAATGATATGCAATATGCAATGTATGAATGCAATATTAGTGTGTGTGAGTGTTGGTAAGTTTACCTTGGATCAAACAAACAAGAAGAATAAAATGTAGACAATCTCTGAGGCTTTTTGGATTCTAGGAAAGGACACTATTTTGTCACTATTTCCAAACTAGATGAGCACTTATACAATATAGACTCAAGTGAGTCAAGAGTATAAGGTGCTTCATATGGAAACTAGGGTTTCATAAACTCAACAAATCATACAGAGGATATATGATTTATAAAATAAAAATGTGTTATGAAAAATAAATGATGAACACTTTTGGAACAAGTATTGGAAAATCATTTTTGCTAAAACTGTTGAAATTTTTTGAACAAAATAGGTATTTATAGCAAAAACCCGAATTTTGAGGCGACGGTCTCGTTTGAACAAAAATGGCATCTGGTTTGAATGAAAATACCAATATCGTTCTAATGAGATTTTGTCTCATTTGAACAAACTTATAACGACCTTCCAATGAAACTAGACCTATTAAACAAAGGATTCTCGTTTGAAGGCATTCGAGTCTCGTTATAACAAAAATCATCTTTCATTTTAACGAGATCATAATCTCGTTCGAATGAGATCAAAAAAAGTTTTTTAAAATTCGTTTTAACAAAATACCTCTATTAAAAAATGAACATCCCATAACATGATTTGAATGAGAAACTAAAAACCATAAATGTATACGTTCATATTGTGTCGGTGACAAATCGAAAAACTATGCCCATTCATTAACATATTTTCAAATGATCGTGGAGGCAAGACGAATGTAGTGTTCGACTTGAAACTCCGATTTGCAATGGGATAGGTAAAAATAGAAAAAAGCCTAAGATATGAGTAATTATAAAATCTTGCTCTTACAAATCTCTCCTTTTGGGTATTCTGATACAAAATAAAAGCCAAAAACCAAATTATATTAAAACCGCTAAGACAATGTATCCTAATGTTCTCCGAACCCCAAAAATTGAATGACATTTGAAACATTGTCTTAAACTAAAGTTGTTATCCCTTTGTCCAACTTTTCTTCGTCTTGTATAGTCCGTGATATTATCATTAAAGTGGAAGAGACCTATACATATGAAGCAAAAAATGCTCTGAAGTGTATGAGTTATAAAGAATAAATAAAACTCCCCCTAAATTTGTTCTCCCCCTTTTGTGCATAATAGACAAAGGGTTTGAAGTATGCATGAATAATAAGCATCACATGAAGAAGCAAAGATATCATAAAAAATATAATCGATAAAGGTCATGTAATGATAATCCAAGAGGCATAAAGACTAGTTTTGAAAATTTGCAAATTGTTTTAGGTACACGGTATAAAAAGTACATATTGGTAAAAAAACACATAGTCACCGTTAAATAACACTAAAATACCCAAATTGTGAAAACGAAATGAAATTGTGTGAACATTTTCATTGGCAAATCAATATAAATATTTGTAACATAGGTTCACGAAGTCATCGGTTACTTCTAAACAAAGAACTCAATTTCAACCATAGGTGTAAAAAGATGAACTTAAATGAAATTGACTTGACTTATGCAATATTCCATGAGCATAAATGATTCTCAAATCCATAACTCCAAACTATTTAATGCTTTTTAAGATAGTGTGTTGTGCAAACCCATTGATTTTTTACTTTATAACACCCTCAAAATCTGATATATATATATATATATATATATATATATATATATATATATATATATGAATTCACTCTTAAATGTTTTGAAGATATTATAATGCTGATATGTAGAGAAGCATCAATGAATATAAAAATAATGGACTTGGCACTTATACTTTTGTGTTTCGTTAATCATTGTATACTCTTTCTGTAAATGGTGGCTTTTAACGAAAAGAGAATTTTGCTCTTTTGTATCCCCTTTCCATTGCTTAACATATATCAGTATTTTTTGGGAAAACAAATTCGGGCAGTTCTTCTTACAAGAACAACTCATCGCTTTTTACAATTGGTTCATTGTTAAGTAGAATTAAGATGATAACATTATATTGGACACATGATAGGCAAATATAATGTTCAAAATCTCTGTTAACATGTGCAATAAAAGTGTTAAAGAGTCTAACATGTAGAAAGTAATCATAAATGGTGAATGAAATGTTAAGCACACATTATTAAGCACACTAACGAAACAAAGCCATGTCTCAAAGAACTATTAAGAAGTCACACAAATGGATGGAAAGAAAAGTGATCTGAATATTTTAAATCTTCGTCCATATATGGTGAAAAATTAAAAATATAAAAATATTTTTGGAATTTTCAAAATATATCAAAAAGAAAAGCGTATTAATATAATAGAAATACAATCTAGCAATAGGGATATAAGATATGAACATGAGAGACACCCTATTCTACAAGCAAGTCTAAACCTCAATGATTAGGCTTGAAGGGGTTCTAAAAAGAGAATCCTATGAAATTTTTCCATCAAACATTGTGAAGTCTTGACTAAATACTCTACTCACTCTCAAAAACTCTCAAAGTATATGTGGTTTTGCGCCGAATCATGTGGAGAAACATGTGTGGGAGTGCATGTAAAAGCATGTGTAGGAACTTGTGTGGGATCATATTGGGGAACATGCGAGTGAGAAGCTCTCCCAACCTTAATAAAAACTAGCTAATGTGACCTATTTATTTGCAATGGTAAAAAATATAAATGACCTTAGGTCTACCTTGGTCAAAATGCCTTGGACGAGCTCCCAATGGTATGTTAGGTCTTCTTTGTGTGTTAGATGGAGGCCCATAAGTGTCCATGATGCACCATCATAACCTATCATTAGCCCCTTAATATTACTTAACGAATGACCAAGGAGCATCTTTCTAACCTTCTTTGATGTATCCTCTATAGTAACCTTGAACTCTTGGGCACGTTCAAGATATTTTTTGATTTAGGATACAAGGTGAGAAGTCCCTTTAGTGTGTGCTTTAGGTAAAAATAACTTTTTTCAATTTTTAGTTAAATCCAATTTTATCTTCTTAAACCCGAAACATGCATCTAAATGATTTAATTCATTACAAAATTAAAGCATGCAGTCAAAGAAACAATTTCAGGAAAAACCCCTTCGAGTAAAACATTTTTATTTCAATATGAATAATAAATCTCAACTTACAACATAGAAAAATCTACGATGAATCTACCGTAGCAAATCCACATAGACATGCAGTCTAAATCAACAAAGGGATCCCGCAAGAACCCTCAAGAACCACAGTTCTCGTCTTCTGCAAGGTATACCCGTAAGCATCCCCAATGACCTCAGCTAGTGTAATCAATGAATGAACTATCTTTTGACAAACGCATTCAAGATCACAAAATTTTGAATTGCCTAATTTGATCTTGAACAAACTCCGGATGATGAAGAACTATATGGGAATTTTGTAAATTGTTCTTCTGAAAAACATCTAAGAAATGGTGTATTTATTTCTAAGCAAACAAGAGTCCAACGAAAACAAGACACAAAAATCGAGGCAGAAGCTCGTTTGAGAGACATGTGCATATCGTTAGAACAACGTACACTGTCATTCGAGGGACAGTTAAACCACTTTTCTTTTTAAATTAAATCCTCGAATTTTCAATTATTTTTTTTAACTCGAAAATATTTAAATTAGGTTTTCGCAAATATTAAATTTAATTCTCAATATTAAAAAACCTTTAACTCATCCATCATTTAATCAAAATTCTAAATCACATCTATTCTTTTAAGTATTCATACCCGAGTGATTAAGAACAAACTGAGTATCAAGAGTGTGACTTGACTTTTTTTCTTCTTCAAAGCTTTGAGTTGCAAATTCTTCAATCTTGAACTGTCGTAGGCTTCAATTATTCTCAAATTAAAAACTATCCTAGACTCAAATTATTTTGTTCGGAATTAAACCAATTATAAACAAATTGACTCAATTAGAATTTTTTTCCTACACAAGGGCTTCAAGTTTCTCATTAGTCTCCATAGATTCTTGAAGATCTCTCATAAGAATAACCACTTTGTTGGTCAAATAACCATTTTCCCTCTCTATAATAATAAAATTACCACACAAATAAACTTTCACCTTCTCCAGTTGACTCATCGATGCCTCACACTCTCTCAAAACCTTCACTTCCTTATATAAATCAAACACCCTAAGAGATAAATATTTATTAAGCATTTTTATTTTTAAAGTCTCGGTGTAAAGTTCACAAAAGTACTTTTGGAATCCACCTTATCCCTCACTCAAATCCTTTTCCTCACTCTCACCCTCTCCAGAATGATTTGAACTATCGTCGAGCCTATCATGTTTGGAAGTATCCCTATCGGCGTGGGAAAAACTAGAAGTGCTAACGTGACTTGTCATGAATGTACAAAAATTAGGTTCATATGGTGATTCATCCTCGAAATTCACTAACTCGACGTCAGTATCGCTAAGAGTGGCTTTATGTATAACTTTTCTTTTTCCCCCTCTCTTTAGTCTAGTGGCACACTGATGGGATTTATGTCCCTTTCCCTCACATTCGCAACATCTCACCTCATTTTTCTCAAAAACATTCTCGCCCTCATTCCCATTTTTACTTTTCTCAAAAATCTTTTCTTTGGAAGAATTTTCTTTGTTAAATTTGAGAAATGTTTTGAATTTTTTTTTTTTTGCAAAAAAGGCTAAATCAGCCACCTCAAAATCAAATTTAGACTCATAATAAAAAAAAAAGCTTTCTTTTTTTTGGACTGAGCCTTCAAAGCAATCCTTATATACTTTGTTATAACAGTTTCTGGAAATATATCTACTTCATAAGTTTGAAGGTATCCTATGATTTTTTCTAACCTAAGATTACCTAATAGTCCCAACGTATGCAGGATAGTGACTTCAGGGACAAAACGAGTTGGGATGGATCTCAAAATATTTTTCACAACTTTCGTCTAAAAAATTCTCTCATCCAAATTAAAACTAGAATTAACTATATCCGGTAAACGTGCATAGAACTCATGAAAAATATCAGATTCATTCATGGTGATAGTATTAAATTGGGTGGTGATATTTTAAATCATTGAAGCTTTCACAACATTGGTATCCTCATGAGTGAGTTAGAGGATGTCCCATGCTTCCTTGGATATGGTGCAGATCACGATCCGATAGAACTCATCAGGAGTGACAGATTCAAAAATGGCACTTAAATCGCGAGAGTTGACTGTACTCCACTTAAAATCATCTTATATCCAATCAATGATAGGTTTAGGACCTATGCTATCTCCATGTATCACTCTGGGTGGTGTCCACTATCTTTCACGTAAAAGGAAGACACGCTCATCAATCACTTTCAAGGATTACCTCGTTCCAGACTTCCAGTACGCTTAATTAGATCCATCGAAAAATGATAGCCTATTATACAAATTATTCATAAAACCCAAATTTTTAAAGGATCACATAAAAATAAGTGTAACCTGCTCTGATACCAATTTGAGAATACGGGTTCGTATAGATAGTCCATATATTTGGTTATCCACACAAAAATTCAAATTCTACTAAAATTTTATCTTGTTTAGAAATTAGGTGTGCACGCAATAATGTCCAAGTTAAATTCTCCAGTCACACAACCAAACCAAACATGCAAAGAAGATAAGATAAAATCCCCGTTGGGAAAAAATTATAATTTAGCAATATAAAGAGTTTGACAGAAACCAATTGACTTACATACTACTTAGCTCCACTAAGAATAACACGTAGGGTCTTCAAATCTTCTATAAAATATAATGCAGTAAAACATCGCTCACTCGAAGAAGGGTTCCCTCGGTATCCACTAATCAGCCTCAAGATTTTAGATTCTTATCTTCTTTAGTCATAGAGTCACAACCCCACAAAAATCAGTCGTATTACAGATCACTACAAAGGTTTGATATAGGTATGGAAACTACGTCTTTCATAAACTTAACACATCATATAGAGGATGTATAATTTAGAAAATAAAAACATGTTTGAAAATCAAATTATGAACACTTTTAGAATAGGTATTGGAAAATTGTTTTTACCAAAAGTCTCGAGAAAACCTTAACAAAATTTGGTTTTTATAGGAAAAAGCAATAATTTCCAAGTGACTCTATCATTCAAACAAAAACGGAATCACGTTCGAATGAAAATACCGATTTAGTTCTAATGAGATTATCTCTCATTTTTAGCACGTGTTTGACTTCAGCAACTTTGGTTACGCCTACGTATTCGTCTTAGTCGGAATCAAAGTCAACGTAGTTCGTGGGTTCGTACTATTTGCCGAAAAACTCATTGTGGTGGATTTTTGGAGAGATGGGAGGTATTGAAACTCATCTCAAAACAACTCTTAAAACTCTTTTCCAAAACTCCTTTCTAAAACTCATAAGACAAGAAAACTCTTTTCTTCCAAGAAGCTCTCTCTCAAAATGTATGGGGGTGAGGCTTATTTATAGCTAAAACCAACACAAGTGGGTCACCACATGTCAAATAACCCATGATGACACATGTCCTATTTTAAGTGGCATGTGTCCCATAACATATATCAAACCCTCAATACTAGAATATTATCTAGTTAATGCATTAATAATACACAAATATGCGTGATATGTTAGACATGCATAATAATACCTTAGTCGCATAAACTCATGGAATTTTGTCAATATTATTCATCTTTAATATCATTTAATAATTTAATGAGAGGCTTATCATTAAGCCCCTCCTACATTTCCCCCTCGTACATATAGTTGATATATTGATACATGTCTAAAATATATCGACTGTATGTACGAAACACCTTTAGTCGGATTTGATATGTCCGATCAAACTGTGAATTGTGGGTAATAATCTCGTACCTCATTTCATCTTGATGATGTAATTTTATCTCATATCTCACATTTTATGATATACTGCAATCTCATATCTCATATCTTAAATCTCATTTTAAGGCTTTGATTTCATAGGATATTTCGAAGGACCTTATTATCATTCTTTATATAGGAATGATATAATATGAGTGTTACCCCCATTCCTACTTAAATGAACATGCATCCACGATTTTATTGTGATTGTTCATGACTCTGCCTAAGTAAAAAGTATTATCATAGACACATAATAACAACTTCATCATTCTCTTTTATCATTCTCAACCAAAATTGGTGGAAGTATTGTAAGGACATTTTTGTCATGTCCGTTATCTTAAAGTTTTGTATGTCGTACGCCGTTACATTTGGCACGTTTCTACATGATCACATATGACGGCCTCAATCCGAATTCTAGGAATCAAGCATCCTGCATCTCCATCATGTGTTTTTCATCAGCCTCAATGACTTCACGTTCCATGCTTTTAGGGACTATATGCTAGTGGTACGAAAGAGAAGTCAAAACAGTGAAAGAAGGCTCGATATGAAAGTTCAAGGGCAATTCGGTAATTTTACATCCACCATCCGGAGGACAGGTCAACTGGAAAGTTGAAGAGCTTGCCGCAACAAAGATACTGGAAGAAACGGCATCTCATTCCGAGCTACGGTGAAGAAGATATGGCCCTTTGAATATGGAGAGATTTCCTTGAAGGAATCTGGTTCCTGAGGACCGGACCGATCCGGACCAGATAAAAGAACCGATCCGGTTCACCGGACCGATCCGGATAAAGGGACCGGACCGATCCGATTGCTGAAGCTAAGTCCAGTACACCCGGATCCATAGCGAACCGATGAAGACAAAAGTTCCGGACCGATCCGATGCCAACCAGACCGATCCGGTTTCAGAAAAAGAACCGATCCGACTTACCCGGACCGATCCGCATAATCGACCGGACCGATCCGGTGAGGATAATCACTGCCAGATCGTGCAGCCGATTTTGAAGGGTTTCGATCCCTTATTTAAACCACGATCAGCAGTTGGTTTTCTTAAGACTTATACACGATTTTCAGAGCATATCAACCCTAAAGTCTTCACCTATTGAGTCCTATGATTCTAGGTTTTTAGATTCACACATCTTCCGTATCTTTGTGAATCAAATTTGGTAACCCAAAGAACACCATTGATGTTGTTCAACCCTTTGTGAAGTGGACCGTTTCTTCCTCTTCATTGCAGCCCTACTGGACAGGGATAGTTCCAGCCGCAAGCCCTACTAGAAAGGGATTTTCTTCCAGCCGCGACTACAGAATCCGATACCCGAGGGTAATTCTTAGTCAACCTGTATTTCATTGTAATCCGATTGTAAACCGTATTTTACAAATTATAGTGATATACAAATGGTTTTGCCCCTGTGGGGGATTTTTCCTTAAACTTTGTGTGTTGAATAATTCTTGCATGATTTCATATTGTTTCAATCACACCTAGTTGCATGCTTAGGGTTAATTTGGGTTAAAAGGCATTTATTATATTGTTTCCTTATTTGAACGCAAGCGCCAACTCTTTTCAAATTGGTATCAGAGCAGGTTGCGCTAATTTATTGCGTATTCCTATTTTCCGCAAAATCGTGTGATATTGAATTTTTTGTAAAATCAGTTTTGTGAAAAATCGCAATTTTTCTAATGGAACGCCCATTTAATGAGGAGCCTATTTTTGATAAAGTTCACGACCATGCTGAAAATTTAAAAAGTTTGAATTTGAAACTTTGCAAAAGAATTAACGTTTTGGAAAAAGAAAATTCTCTCTTTAAAAGTAAGATTGAATATTTGCAAGAGTTTCAAACTCAAAATGATATTTGTCGTGAGCACTTTGGTAATTTGTGTATTGATTTTGATTCTTTGAAAAATGCCAAAAAGAAGAGTGATGGGAGAGTCCTTGTTTTAGAGAAGGAATTAGAGGACTTAAAAAATTCTAGGGTTCCCGTTTGTGCTGTCGAGGATAAAAAATTAATCGATGATTTTACGGCACGTGAAAAGACTCTTAGGGATAAGTTTGTTTTAATTGAGGGGGAGCGTGATAAACTGTTAAGTTTAATTGATAATTTGAAAAAGAAATCCCTATCTTTGGAAGAGTCTAATTCTTTGCTTGAGTCAAAAATTTTGAAGTTAAAAAATAATTTGACAGACTCAAGTAGGTTTGATAGTGATGGTAATGGCTCATCTTGTTCTCATACTTCTAGTGCTAAAGCCAAAACCATTATTTGTTTTAGAGGGTCAACTAAGTCCAAGGATGTTAGAAAAGATCACACTTTAGGTGTCATTCCACCCGTTTACACATGTTCATATTGTGGTAGGAAAGGTCACCTTAGGCGTTTTTGTTTTGATCTTGGAAGAAGTCCTAGGAAGTTTATATCTAGTGTTCCCGTGGTTTCCAAAGCCCCCACACGATGTTTCACATCTATTTGGGTTAGAAAATCACTTTTAGAGGCACTAGATTTTAGACGAGTTGATTCCCGGTTGCTTGCACATGATTCTTCACTTGCCATATCATATAGATGATTGTGTTTGCATGTTTGTCATACACTAGTTGTGGTTTCATGTTTTATACTTGTTTGCTAGTGTTATGACATATGTACTTTTTGTATATATTTTTTTTTGAAAAATTTTGAAAAATACAAAAAGATTTTTTTTGGTTGCACCGTTTATGGATGAACACTTTGGATGACCAAGTCACAACATCATTCCATTTTCATGTGACTATTTGATAGTGTTTTGAGACAATAGGTCAATTCATCCATGTGCTTTATAATGTTTGGAGTCATTAAGATGTAATTAAGTGTTACTTCCTACAAGTTTGACTCATGTTTCCTTTATTGCACACATGCACGGATTTGTTTGATTATTGTGCTTGTCTTATCACATGTTGGTTGGGTGTTTTTACTCCAATCCTGTCTTTAAAATGAACCAAGCGCGATAATTTTTATAAGGAAATTTTGCATATAAAAACCGTTTTGTGAGTTTGTGTGATTTGTTTGATAACGGGGAGGGGCTGCGTAAGGTAATCATCTATCCTTTGCGCAAAAGCCACCGTTAAAAAGGACCTAAAAAATTGAGGAATTTTATTATCCGAAGTCCAAAGAGGTTAAAAGAGCCCCCAAAAAAATTAATGGCAATAAAAAGATATTCATGCCAAAATATGGGCCATTTAGGTTTTTGCACCAATTCTCCAAAGTTTGAGAATTTAGATTACCTCTAAAAGAAAATATATATGAGGGTGTTTGGTTGGAGAATTTAAAACGGGTTTGCACGTCCTTGAAATTCTTGAAAATGCGCTATATAGTTTTGGACGTTATTGGTGTGGAAATCATTTGACTTTGATTTGTTGATTTGCATAAGACGATGTCATCTAAATTCAACAATCTTTTACACCTAAGGATACCTTTGATGTTCATTCGTTAGGAGTACACATATGCATCGTGCACATATGATTGATTGCGTTGATTTACCTATAGAATGTGTTCACACCCATTCATTCCGTTTCCATGACTTGGTTGTTTGAGTCTAAATCCATGGTGTGATTTTTGTATCATATTTGTTCAAATTGGTATCCTATCTTTGTATGAAAAATTTGAAAAATCAAAAATAGTTTGTATTTGTTTTGTACCGTGACACCCCGACTTTGCTTACTTGATTGCTTGATTTATTTCTCTCATTTGTCTATTTGGGGACATCATAAAAAGGGGGAGAATGAATTATCTGATTATGGGGGAGTTTTTGAAATTCTGAGAATATCATCTTACATTGATATATATGCTTATGTTTATCTCATTTCAAAACTCGATACGTCACTTGGTATTTTGCTTTATCTCATGTGTGTAGGTACTATCTTGATGATCTCTGAATTGCACACCCTGATGAGAAAAGCTTTGAGATTCTTGAAGATTTGAAGAACAAACGATGTAGTCTTATTCATATGTATCTTTCCAGTTTTGGGTTCATGGAAGGGTAGATTTGTATAGGCAGTTGTGAATTGATAATTCGGATTTTTTATGTATGTACCGGCATAGACATAGGGGGAGATTTGTAAGGACATTTTTGTCATGTCCGTTATCTTACAGTTTTGTATGTCGTACGCCGTTACATTTGGCACGTTTCTACATGATCACATATGACGGCCTCAATCCGAATTCTAGGAATCAAGCATCCTGCATCTCCATCATGTGTTTTACATCAGCCTCAATGACTTCACGTTCCATGCTTTTAGGGACTATATGCTAGTGGTACGCAAGAGAAGTCAAAACAGTGAAAGAAGGCTCGATATGAAAGTTCAAGGGCAATTCGGTAATTGTACATCCACCATCCGGAGGATAGGTCAACTGGAAAGTTGAAGAGCTTGCCGCAACAAAGATACTGGAAGAAACGGCATCTCATTCCGAGCTACGGTGAAGAAGATATGGCCCTTTGAAGATGGAGAGATTTCCTTGAAGGAATCTGGTTCCTGAGGACCGGACCGATCCGGACCAGATAAAAGAACCGATCCGGTTCACCGGACCGATCCGGATAAAGGGACCGGACCGATCCGATTGCTGAAGCTAAGTCCAGTACACCCGGATCCATAGCAAACCGATGAAGACAAAAGTTCCGGACCGATCCGATGCCAACCAGACCGATCCGGTTTCAGAAAAAGAACCGATCCGACTTACCCGGACCGATCCGCCTAATCGACCGGACCGATCCGGCGAGGATAATCACTGCCAGATCGTGCAGCCGATTTTGAAAGGTTTCGATCCCTTATTTAAACCACGATCAGCAGTTGGTTTTCTTAAGACTTATACACGATTTTCAGAGCATATCAACCCTAAAGTCTTCACCTATTGAGTCCTATGATTCTAGGTTTTTAGATTCACACATCTTCCGTATCTTTGTGAATCAAATTTGGTAACCCAAAGAACACCATTGATGTTGTTCAACCCTTTGTGAAGTGGACCGTTTCTTCCTCTTCATTGCAGCCCTACTGGACAGGGATAGTTCCAACCGCAAGCCCTACTGGAAAGGGATTTTCTTCCAGCCGCGACTACAGAATCCGATACCCGAGGGTAATTCTAAGTCAACCTGTATTTCATTGTAATCCGATTGTAAACCGTATTTTACAAATTATAGTGATATACAAATGGTTTTGCCCCTGTGGGGGATTTTTCCTTAAACTTTGTGTGTTGAATAATTCTTGCATGATTTCATATTGTTTCAATCACACCTAGTTGCATGCTTAGGGTTAATTTGGGTTAAAAGGCATTTATTATATTGTTTCCTTATTTGAACGCAAGCGCCAACTCTTTTCAAGTATTATTATGGTTTACATAATAACTACTTCTTCGTTCTTACGTTTGGTGGAAGTATTATTATGGTTTACATAATAACTACTTCATCGTTCTCTTTCATCATTCTCAACTAAGCTTGGTGAAAGTATTATTACGGTTTACATAATAACTACTTCATTGTCTTCGATTAATCTTTTAGTGTATGAACATATTTTTTAACTTGTTTTAATCACGATGAGTTTTCTTGTGCATGTACGTATTATTGACTCGCTCAAATTACCACTTTTTAATTTTTTTCGCAAACTCACACATCCGAGGTGACATAATGATGAACACACACTTGTTATGATTTTTCGTAAACTCAACCGTTAGAGGTGACGTAACAATAAAAACACACTTATTAAGGTTTTTTCGCAAACTCCACCATTAGAGGCGACTTAATAATGAAAACACACTTATTAAGTTTTTTTCTACCACCGTTAGGGGTGACTTAACAATGAAACACACTTGTTAAGGTTGTTCACAAACTCCACCGATAGAGATGACTTAATAATGAAAACACATTTATTAAGTTTTTTCTTCCACCGTTAGGGGTGACTTAACAATTAAAACACACTTGTTAAGGTTTTTTGCAAACTCCACTGTTAGAGGTGACTAAATAATGAAAACACATTTATTAAGTTTTTTCTTCCACCGTTAGGGGTGACTTAACAATAAAAACACATTTGTTAAGGTTTTTCGTAAACTCCTCCGTTATAGGTGACTTAATAATTAAAACACACTTATTAACTTTTTTCTTCCACCATTAGAGGTGACTTAACAGTGAAAACACACTTGTTAAGGTTTTTCGCAAACTCCACCGTTAGAGGTGACTTAACAACGAAAACACACTTGTTAAGATTTTTTTATAAACTCCACCGTTAGAGGTGACTTAACAACGAAAACAAACTTGTTAAGATTTTTGTCAAACTCCAAAAGTAACGGTAACTTAACAATGAAAATTACTTGTTAAGATTTTTCGTAAACTCCACCTATAATGGTGACTTAACAATGAAAATACTTGTTAAGAATTTTGTAAAACTCCACCCATAACGGTTATCTAACAATGAAAACTCTTGTTAAGATTTTCCATAAACTCCACCTATAACGGTGACACCTATAACGGTGACTTAACAGTGAAAACACTTGTTAAGATTTTTTGTAAACTCCAACTATAACGATCACTTAACAATGAAAACACTTGTTAAGATTTTTGTAAAACTCCACCCATAACGGTGACTTAACAATGAAAACACTTGTTAAGGTTTTTCTTAAACTCCACCTATAACGGTGACACCCATAACAGTGACTTAACAGTGAAAACACTTGTTAAGATTTTTTGTAAACTCCAACTATAACGATGACTTAACAATGAAAACACTTGTTAAGATTTTTGTAAAACTCCACCCATAACGGTGACTTAACAACGAAAACAAACTTGTTAAGATTGTTGTCAAACTCCACCAGTAATGGTAACTTAACAATGAAAATTACTTGTTATGATTTTTCGTAAACTCCACCTATAACGGTGACTTAACAATGAAAATAATTGTTAAGAATTTTGTAAAACTCCACCCATAACGGTGACTTAACAATGAAAACTCTTGTTAAGATTTTTCGTAAACTCCACCTATAACGGTGACACCCATAACGGTGACTTAACAGTGAAAAGTCTTGTTAAGATTTTTTGTAAACTCCAACTATAACAATGACTTAACAATGAAAACACTTGTTAAGATTTTTGTAAAACTCCACCCATAACAGTGACTTAACAATGAAAACACTTGTTAAAAATTTTCTTAAACTCCCCCTATAACGGTGACTTAACAACGAAAACACTTGTTAAGATTTTTGTAAAACTCCACCAATAACGGTGACTTAATAATGAAAACACTTGTTAATATTTTTTGTAAACTCCACCTATAATGGTGACTTAACAATGAAAACACTTGTTAAGATTTTTGTAAAACTCTACCAATGACGTTAACTTAATAATGAAAACACTTGTTAAGATTGTTCGTAAACTCCACGTATAACGGTGACTTAACAATGAAAACACTTGTTAAGATTTTTGTAAAACTTCACCAATAATGGTGACTTAACAACGAAAACACTTGTTAAGATTTTTTGTAAACTCATTATTCTGTATCTCTTTTCAGGATGGGAGCCCATACCTACTGGATGACAAACTGAGCGTGGTCCTTCGTCTGTTTGCTTCAATGACCAACCTCTTCGAACGAGTCGACTCATAACGATTGTGGTTCAACTACCGACCAATTTTGATAAAGGTTTTTTTCTTTTTCGAAATATAATACACCTCTATAGAAGAACTATCTCAATACTCGCAAAGTTCTCGTAGGATGATGTCATATCTGAAGGATGACTATAACTTTGTCAATTTCTGAGTGACCCCGTTTCAACTCTTTTCGAAAGAAATTGAAGAAGCTTTTGTAATGGCCTGCTTGAATGTTACTATACTCTGAAGGTTCATCAATCTAACCTTTTCGAAGAGGATGTTGAAGAAGCATTAGACTACAAGCTACATTACATCATAATATCCATTGGCCCCCTTTATTTTATTTTATCTGAAGATAAAATAAAATAAAATAAATTACATATATCATTTAGAATGCCCAGCCAAAAAAATTGAAGCATCCTAATCATTACATTTCATGGGTTATATCGCAAATTATCATATCTTTAAACAATGGCTTGATATTAGCGTCGCTCAATATCTTCATATTCAAAAGCCTCTGCAAAATATTATCTTTCTAACACAATAACATAATATTGAAAATGGTTAGCAGATCTCAATAAATATCCAAGTAAAATTCTCATCATGCCCCTTTATTTTATTTTATTTGATATAATAAAATAAAATTAAATAAATAAATAAAGTCCGGGGACATTTGTGTAATCAATCATAACCTCCCATTTTAGTAGGTATATCATGTACAAACTCTTAATATTATTTGCATACATGCCGCATTAAATTTGAGGTTATATGTAACCTCTAGGTAAATCTTCCGTTGTAAAACATACTCAAATATTTCGTAAACGTATCATAATGTGTGAATATGGTGTATAAACATAGGATAACGTTTGCAGGTGTCATAAAATACCCAAACAAAGATTCATTATGCTTCCTCTATCTAAAAAATATATATATATATACCAGATTTAATGTTTTTAAAGCTTCTCAAATCATCAACATAACTCATGAATTTAGCATATCAATTTCGGTACTACCATATGGTAATGATACATATATCAAAATAAAATACACGTTTGTACCGTGCTTCATAATCAAGAAAGTACATATGCGTTTAAGTTCTCGGCTTTGTCTCATGTATATTTACAAACATAAAGTGTAAACAAACTAAATCATGCTTTATAATGTGCCAACATAAATGCGTTGAGTCATTATATACTTACCCATATACTAATGTGCTTGGCAAAAACAATTTATATCGAGAATTTTTTTTTTCTCACTCTCAGATTTGATATTGACAATTTGATTGTATTGCAAAAAGTCACTATTAATAATAAATAATTGGACACAAGTTCTTAAATAAAAATTCTGAAACAACTTCTCAACCATCACGAGATTTGCGGTGCATCGGCCAAAAAAATTGTTACACTTGTCTCTTTGTATTATTAATAGTGCAATTTTTTTCCAGAAATATACTATGATAAATTGTATATGTATTTACCATGGAACTCAATTCAGGTCTCTTAGACAAAACCTATTCAAAACAAAAGTTTTATCCCATTATTTTCCAAACATATATTCATAAGAATTTTTGGCACACCAAGTTCGTTCCAACAGATGTTATAATCGAGGAAACATGCAAGTCAAAATAGCGTGGATTGTCAAATAATCCTTCGATTTAGCATGTGAGTTTAGCGCGTGGGTCTCTTTTTAAAATCCTTCCCGTGCAAGCTGGGCAAACCCTCTTCATAAAATGAAAAGCCAAAACACGAGGGATCTTATTCTTTGACGCTGGCTCCCTATTTTGTACCCACGAGATTCATCATTTTTTTTCCAAAGCTTCATCAAAATTTTAAAAAAACATGGTACATTCACGCTACCAACTACTTACGTGGTGACTCGCTTTCTCTCTCTTTCTCTCTCTCTCTCTCTGTCTCTCTCTCTCTCTCTCTCTCTCTCTCTTCAATCTCAGGTTACCCACCCCATCTTAGGATTTTCCACCTCAGATGTATCGAAGATGACTTCCAGCGAAAAGATATTTCGACCCTTGTTCAGTCCGGCCTTCATCGGACAGAGATTCATCAGAGAAAATCTCCGTCGAACAGATTTCGACCCTTGTTCATTCTGGGCTTCATCGAAAAGAGATTCATCGCAGGAAAGTTACATCGGTTTCTACCGAGGTGAGGTTCTTCAAAGCAAGGGTCTTTTAATTTTCCTACCGGGGTTTTATCAGTATAAGATGCATCGGATTTCAATCTTTAAATAAGTTTGGTCTCATCAAGATGGATCGATTTTGTACCCAGTTAATATTCAAGTTGGGTGTTTTTTTCCATGTGGTAAATCGAAGAAGCAGTGATGGTCTCTTACCGGTTGGAGTTTAATCGGGAAGAGACTCATCGGAGCAAAGCTCCATCAATTTCTGTCGGTGTGAGGTTCCTCGGAACAAAGGTATCTGGCCTTGGTTTATCAAGAAGATAAGTTAACCAAAAAATAAAATCGTGCTAGTTGAGCAGTGTACATTTTGACGCGAGTATGTATAAATCACCATGGGAAACAACAAAATATTTATCTTATCACCTCAAGGTGAACAATTGCTGATGACACGAGCCAAGGGCTGTCAGTGGTCGTCCTATGCTTTCGGCTTCTGTACTAAAGTACATAGGGTTGTCCATAAGTGTCCTACATATATTTTTTTCTAATAAGTCTGTGACAGCTACCCGCTACTGTAAATTAGAAAATATCTCAATATATTAATATAATAGTGTAAAGATCTCCAACTTGCACTATTTTATTAATGCCCATACTTACTTTTGTCAGTGCCATTCAGCTGTTTTGGCACAAAAACACATTTAAATTATTAGTGTCTACCATTTAATTTAATCAAGTACGACATATAGGCAGTGCGTATTTTACCAAAAAATAAAGTAAAATTTTTTTTTCATGACAACCTTATTCATTTTTTAGCTTCTCGGGTGTGAACATGCTTGAATGTTAATGGATCTATGAATAAACTTTATGCAAAAAAACACTTTATCCAACCTCTTGCACAAACATAAATATTTAAAGAATACTTATTAACTAGAAATCCCAATTAATAACCGGATATATCATGGGAGTTCATAAAATACAAATATTATATTTCTTATCTCGAAATAAGTACGTCATTTTTTCCATGATCGTTGGGGCAGGAGGTGCTTCACCAGTTTTTATCCTCCATCTCCGACCACTTTTTTGATCGTGAATGAGGCGTTACACGATAAAAAAAATCACGAATACCTCCCGAGCAGAGTCGCCCAATGTAAGAGAGTAGTCTAATTTTGGGGAAATATTGGATTTTAGCACGTGTTTGACTTGAGCAATTTCGGTTGCACCTACTTATCCTTCTTAGTCAGAATCAAATCAGCGTAGTTCGTGGGTTCGTACTGTTCGCCGAAAAACTCTTTGTGGTGGTTTTCGCAGAGATGTGAGGTGTTGAAACTCATCTCAAAACAACTCTTAAAACTCTTTTCCAAAACTCCTTTCCAAAAACTCTCTGAAAACTCATAAGACAAGAAAACTCTTTTCTTCTAAGATGATCTCTCTCAAAATGTATGGGGGTGAGGCTTATTTATAGCTAAAACAAACACAAGTGGGTCGCCACATGTCAAATAACTCATGGTGACACATGTCCTATTTTAAGTGGCATGTGTCCCATAACATATATCGAACCCTCAATACTAGAATATTATCTAGTTAATGCATTAATAATACAGGAATACGGGTGATATGTTAGACGGGCATAATAATACCTCATTAGCATAAATTCACAGACTTTTGTCAATATTAATCATCTTTAATCTCATTTAATAATTTAATAAGAGGCTTATCATTAAGCCCCTCCTACACGAACGAAAAATCATTTTTGTTATAACATACTTCTAACGAGCTTCCAACGAAAGTGGACCTATTCAAGAGAGGATTCTCATTTGATGGCGTTGGAAGCCCGTTCTAATGAAAATCATCTTTCGTTCTAATGAGATCGTAATCTCATTCGAATGAGATAAAAAAAATAAAAAACATATCTTTAAAATGTGTTTTAACAAAAAACCTCGATTAAAAAAATAAACGTCCCAGAACATGATTTGAATGAGAAGCTAAAAACCACAAGTGCATACATCCATAATGTGTTAGTGGCATATCCAAAAATAATGCTCGGTCACTAACATGTCCTCAAATGATAGTGGAGGTAATGTGGATGCAGTTTTTGGTTTGAAACTCTAGTTTATAATAGGATACGCCAAAACAGCAAAAGCCTATGCTATGAGCAATTATAAAATCTTTCTCTTACAACACTGCGCACCCCCCAGCATATATAAGACAAATTGTGTCTTATTTATTTGCATTGAATTCTAGTACCCTATTGTTACTTTGCTAAATTTTTATTAAATATAGAAAGATAACACATATGTCTTCCATACCAATTACTGCCTGATTATACTACAAATAAGTCTTATACTGTTTATGTTGGGCGTAGGCTAAGGCCAAACCAATTAAACACAAGTGGTCTCTCATTTCTCTTATATATTCATGGATTAGTATAAACAAAAGTGTGAGCATTTCGTTTACATTAAATAATATACTACAAGAATAACATTTCATCTTTCGGTGTTAAATTAAAAAGAAATATAATTTCCATTTCCTCCATCTCCTTTAAAGGGTGAGTGGTCCTATCCCATTCAGGAGCACATATTTCTATAATATACTTAATAGCTCTTGCATATTGTTCCAATTTGAGGAAAATTCGACAGCATATCCCTATAGTTCTCCAAGTACACGACAAAGATTCGCAAGTGTAAGTGTTATTTCAATTTATCAATTGAAATAACACTTAACATCGCATCATCTAGTATATACCCAGAGAACATTAAGATACGGCAACAGAACTTCCCCCAAAAGTAACAAGTTTAACCCACTAAGAATATTATTATACAAAAACTAAGCAGTCCCAAACTGTCCAAAAGAGGACAATTAGAGAGATCTCATTATCAGGGTAATAACTCTTGAACGGGTCTAAGGGTTATTAAATGCGGACGCATAAGAACTAGAAGGCTAGTATCTAGTAGTTATAAATGTTATAGAACCGTTATACCATGCTTTCACATGAGAATACATGCATGCATTCACCCCCCAAAGCAAGTGTTATATAATAAGTTAACCTAATGTAAATTTACACATGCACACCTAGATTATAGTAATGAGGAGTGCAATAGATAGCTAATGGCTATCTATTATGGTTCCTATTATTATCTTTTACCCCCGTTACTTATTATATAACACTTGCATTGCGGGCTAAATGCATGCATTTATTCTCATGTGAATTCATGATTACTTATTTATATTCGGTTTAATCATAACCTTAAATGTTATAAATGCCTAGGGCCAACTAAATCAATGGCCATCTGACTATTCAAATCTACCAGTCAACAATAATTAAATAATCCCAAACAACAATGCAAATAATAATGCGATATATTAGAAATTCCTAGGGCCAACTAATTCAAAGGCCATCAAAATGTTCAAATCCACCGGTCAACAAAAATTCAAGAATCCCAATTAATTTCTATATATGTGTGTGTGTGTGTGTGTGTGTGTGTGTGTGTGTGTGTGTATATATATATATATATATATATATATATATATATATATATATATATATATATATATATATATATATATATAGAGAGAGAGAGAGAGAGAGATGTACATATATAGAGAGATTGATAGATAGAGAGATGTACCGAAATGTGTGTAGAGAGAGAGATGGTTGTCGCTAATGTAATTAGAGAGAGAAACCAAATTTCAATTACAATAGTGACCCTTAAACACACACACACAATTTTAATAGCAAATTCAATTTCATAAAAAAAATTCAATACCCCTCCCAAACACATAGTGACTGATAAGCACACAAAATTGTATATTTTATACCCCAAATAGTTTCTTTTTGATCACTTGTTCTTAATAAAATTGGACTTATATTAATATTTGTTTATTTTGTAGGCTTGTATGCATTTGCAGTTTTAAAAGCTTTATTTCAAGATGATTATGACAAATTTGACTTTATTCAGGGGTAAAACAATCCCCTAACCTACCGTTAACCTGGATCTAAACCCAGACCACCCCTAGCCTATCCTAAAATTACCATGTGTGTGTTTGTCGTGTTATTTTATATTTTTCGTGTCATTTTTACTATTTTATTTTATTTTATTTTATTTTATTTTTCTAAGTATTTTACCATTTTATGTTAATATAATAGTGCATGTGAGTATGTGTGTCATTGTATAGTACTAAGTTTGTGTTTGTAAATAATATATGTGTGCGTTTATTTGATTTTAATTTTTAATTTTTAATTTTTATTATTAGTTAGTTTTATTAATATTTTATTAGGTTAGGTTTATTTGTATTTTATTTTAGTCTTTTATTTTTTAGGAATTTTTTTTTCTAATTTCAATAAATTTTATATTTTCTTTAATTTTATTTTATTTTTATTAGGTTAGGATTTTAATTTTTAGTTAGATTTTATTTTTTATTTTTTATTTTTATTAATTTTATATTTTGTTGAATGTAAATATTTAGATAATTTAATTTTCAATTTTAGTTGTGTACATTAAATAGACACGCTTACTACTCTACACACTCACACACACCATTCCTTACACACTACCACACCCACCATTTCCCTTTATCTTCTTCCCCACACCACACACTCTCTCTGTCCTCTCACCTCCCTCCATTAACACAAACCTCTATATCTATACCACCATAACTCCATTTAAAACCCAACCTTAAACCCGACAATTACCCCTGCATGAAACCAATCGAACCCGCCTACCCTTAAACCACTTCCCCGCTGGTTCTAGATGCCAAACCTAGCGATATACCCGACAGCCTTTACCGGTGACCAAACTCCCTTAGCCTGAATCCAAAGTCAGCAACAACCTGATTCCTTATCCCCCAGATCATACCACTCCGATCGTCTATTTGCTTCCACTCTTACCCATCTCCCACTTTTGATCCAAACCAAAGCCGATCCGACCACTCCCTTAACCTGAGCTTCATCAAACGAACTGGAGCAGACTCAAAATCCGGTCGTCCACCCAACTCACCCGCAATGGCAACCTGCTATCCTCAAACCACCCAACGCCAACCCATATCTCGACCCAACAACTTTAGTCCAAACCCAATAACCCATTTTCAATCAAAGACCTAATTCCGATTATCCATTAACCGATTTCCCATATCTGCTAACCTAAAGACAATAGACCCAAACAACCCACATGTGTGTTAAAATTCTCATGCCCCTTATTTTCCAAAATTTCTTCTCTCACCCTTTCAACCCACATGCATATTTAAAACTCCCCAAATTATGCTCATAAGTAAATCAGATATTTTCCTCACCTATTACACATGCACATATGTGTACATTACCAAATTACCCTATCCCAACTCTCACCCCTCATGAATATATACCATGCCCACTTTTCCCCTTCTCCATGTGCACCCTATAAACTGAAGACTTTGTGGCACTTGAAGACAATCTCCATTTTAGTTTTTAACATTGTGTGAGAAATTCTCCTACACCCCTCTATAGAGAGTATTTGCATTTTTAGCAAATATCTCAATATATAGTGTTGTTGTAGAATTGATCTCTTGGATGAATTCCACTCCACCCCTCTATAGTGAGTTTTTGTATTTTTAGCAACTATCTCAATATAGAGTGATGTGGTTGGATTTATCCCTTTTGGAAGTAACATCTTCTCCATTCCATTATGGTGAGTATTTGCATTTTTAGCAAATATCTCAATATGATGATGTAGAATTTATTTCCTTTGTTGAATTATATTGTACAATTTTATATTGAGAGGATTTGTATTTTTAGCAAATCACTTTCATTATTTAAGAGTCCATTATGAATTCATCCAGTATATTGTAAATAGTTTTTTTATTAGAATAAAAAATATTATCGAGGGACTGTAATTGAGAGAATTTTTTTTTGTAATTGAAGAGTTGATCCAATTCAAGAACAAATGGGTTTGATATATTCCTCTTTAATTTCTCTTGATTTAATCCTTGCATGTTTTTATTTATTTATTCCAAGTATTAGATGATGATTAATGAGGACAAATCTCCCATTCGAGGGATGAATTTTGAAGCCCTCACGAGTCCAATTTAGTTAGTTTTCTTTCTAGAACAATTTTGTTTTCTCTTATTAATTAGTACATCTTAGTTAGTACTTTAAAAATTAGTATAGTTAGTTAATTAATATTCCTTTGAATAAATCATAAAAAAAATAATACTATGAAAATGATGTTATACTTTTGTCTTTACTACTTTTGTTCTTCACTCACTAGAGTTGGATTGACATCCTTACTTACCCTTATACCATGTTATATTTTTTTTTTTACGTTTTCAAGGATTTTGATTGGAGATGATTTATAACAACGATACACATATACACATTACAACTATTTCTTTTCCATCAAATGGAGTTGTTGTCGCTCTAAAAAGCTTGAAGCACTTATGAAAAATTTTGAATGTAGTTCATTTGGCATTTATTTCTTGTTTTTCGTACTCTTTTTCATTTTCTTAAAAGGTTTGTAGTAGGATTATATTATGTGTCTTGTATTATACTTCCTGGAGACACCATTTTTTTAAAATTTAAATTTGTAATAATTCATAAAAAGAAGAAAAGCATGATAGGGAAATCGGACAAGGTAGATAGAGTGTGTCCGAAGGCGGGGATTTAAAAGGCTCCATACTTTGGGTCAATAGGATTCCTGGGGCCTACTGAGATAGGCAAAATCTCCCCCCTGATCGACTCAAATCGATCTTCACACCGTGCATGTAAAAACTGTGGGAGGTACATTTCTATACACTCACGAATCCCCCTTAAGCGAGTCAGTATTATGTGTGTGTCTATGTGCTCTTATGTAATTTTTATTCTCGCAGTTATTTTTGAATGGTGTGATGAATTAATCAGCTAAGGCCTACACCCAGTCATTCACGAGAAGGGATTTCATCACCCGACTCACTCACTTATCCATTGTGTGCTACCCTAGCTGTCATTAAATTTAAAATAATTCAACTAGATAGCCCCACTGGATACAATGTTCCTAGCCCCCTTTTTAATCAATTTGACTTGTAGGATAACCTATAGAGTCCTCTCCACAAATCCTTGGACGGTTCGCTTTGAGGTACAAAAGTGTCCATGGAAACTAGGCTTTAATTGAGGTCGCCCAGTAAACGAGTTTGTGATGTCCCCAATGTTGTATTGTCCGACCGTTTTGTTGCAGTAGCTTTGTGACGAATCTATGTGGCAAGCCTATAACTATCTTATTATTAAAGTAGGAACACAATTTTTGCAAAGGCGATAAGATAGATAAATTTGGTGATTTTTTCTCGCCCGCGGAGTAATTAAAATTTGGCTACCCACTCTCCTAATTTTAGAAAAAAATTGTCTATGTGCTAGTTAGGAGTTCTATCTTACTTGTACGTGTCTAATGTACTCTTTAGGAGTCATTTTTATGCTCCATCCTTTTTAGTTTCAAATCGAGTCCATCTCCCTTTTCTTTTCCCAAAAAAATCCAAAAATATTTTGTATTGTTTCTGAAAAAGTCGAAAACTCCAAAAATATTTTTTCACTTTTCGTCACGCCTAAATATTTCCACATTTTTCAAAAATCCAATAATATTTTTCTTTTAGGAAATATTTTTTTTAAAAAATCACAAAAATATTTTCTTTCTTTTTCAAAATATTAAAAAACGTTGATATATTTTATGTTCTCTTGAAAAATAAAAATAAAAACTAAGGTCGTGATTGATGCTTCTTCACCCTCACTCTTGCCACTTATCCCCACCCACCCTTGGTCCACCAATGCTTTACATAGCGTTGTAAGAGTTGACCTTCTAGACTTTACCTAACAAGAATGAGGCTTCAGTGTTGTTTGGGGGTGATTACCATCACCCTATTTTTTTACCACATCGAGGTTTCCTAGTTCTCATCTTTAGGGTACATTCCGTTTTTGTATGGATGAAGAAATTAAACTTAGTGCTACTGGGAGGCAACCCATTTTTTCTCAGTATGAGTCTTATCCTATTGGGGGGTGCTATTTCATACCACCCAATGCTTTACCGTGATTATAGGCTTGCACATATTTTTCTCTTATCACTTATTTAGGTTTTATCTTTGATACATGTGGCCCACTTCATTAGCGGTTGATTATGGCAATTCCTTTACTTCCCTATGCTTTAAATTTTAAAAATAATTTTATTTAACATCGAGCGTGATGATCCTTTTTGTCTGGGGGTGGGGAATTTTATCAAAATCGTACCTATTTAGAAAAAAATTCAAAACCTGGTTTTTAAAATCTTCGTGCAATTTCTCTCATCTCACTCATTGATGTGAATTTTCTATCATCCATCTTTTAAGTCTAGGAATCAATCTATTTTTTTCTAAATAGATTATTTTACATTCAGACCGATCAAAATTTACCGCAAAGTTTGCGTCGTACAATTGACTTGTATTAATTAGGTTCATTTTCAACCCTTTTATGTACAACACTTTGTATAGTTTAGGAAATCCAAGTTATTAAACACATCCACGTCTTAAAATACTATACCTACTCCCATCTCCAAAGGTGACTTTGTCATCCTTGCAATCCTTAAGGTTGGCAAAAAAATGATATGTCACCAGTCATGTGCCTAGAGGACCAACTATCAAAATACCCTGGGAAGTATTTGAACTTTGAGAGCAACGTGAACAACAAGGGATTTGTCATCTTGCTTAGGTACCTAAGTGAAGGTAACCTTTTGTCTGCCCTTATCATTGTTTTCTCTAGTCGTACCCTTAGAAGCATTCTCAAACAACATACACAATCGTTGAAATTCTTCTATTGACCTTTGCGAAGTAGAGACTAGAAGTTTAACTTTCTCTCAAAGACTCGTATGATCACTATAGCGATGCGCATGAGTTTGCCTACATTGAGTTCTTCTTGACTTGTAGAAAAACTCTCTAGGGTGACCTCTCATTTTGCAACAGGTGAACACATAGACTTATTTGGGTGTACCTTGGTTCATTTGCTTAGGTTTAACTCTCTTTTATGGTGTAGGTCGAGGCCCGTAAGGATCTACCATAAATTTAGGAACCTATTTTGGTGCAGCATAGGAAATGGATGCACCATCGTAACTTATTCCTCGCCTCTCCTCCAAACCTAAAGAGGGACAAAGGAACATGTTTCCAACCTTTATCGGTGTATCCTCTATAGTAACCTTGACCTCTTGGGGATGTTCGAGATCATTTTCAAGTTGGGATACAAGGGCTTCACATTTCACACGAGTCTCTACAGATGCTTGAAGATCTCTCATAAGACTAGCCATTTTGTTGGTTAGGTCACCATTTTCCCTCTCTAATAAAATGACTCTCTCTCCAAAAGAAACTCTCATCGAGAACCCCCTTTCTCTCGCATATCTAAATTCCTTCTCTATAGATAAAACTATAAGTTCTAAACCTTTAGTTCATTTTTTCATTTTAAAGGACACAGCATAAAGCTCGATGCAAGCATGTTAAAGGTCACCCTCTCCCTTAATCGAAATGCCATATCCCTCACTCTCTCCAAAATGACTAGAGTTATTATTGAGGTCATCATGATAAGAATATTCCTCATCGGTGTGGAGGGTACTAGATGTACTAACACGACTATTCATGAACGTGATGAAGTTACGCCCATGTGGTGATTCATCCTCGGAATCAATCAACTCGACATCGCTCTAACCTAATATGGCATTGAAGGTAGTTTATCCTTTTCCTTTCACTTGAATATCCTAGAACACTTTCAAGATTTGTGATCCTTAACCTCGCACTCTTAAAAACTCTCTTAATCTTTCTTAAGGTAATCCATTCTTTCTTTTTCAAAATTTTTCTTGGCAGACTTATATATTTTTAGTCTTTCTCAAAACGTTTCTTTTGTTAGGGAGTATTATATTTTCTTAGTTTGATAAATTGTTTGCAAAGAGGGCAAGATCATCAAGATCAAAATAATATTCAGAGTTAGAAGAAACCTACTCTTTCTTTCTATATTGATCATTTAATTCAATTTCCTTTTACTTTGGTTTAATAATTTCGGGAAACATGTCGATCTCACAAGTTTGAAGGTCTTTTACGAATTCTTCTAAACTAAGAGAATCTAATATACCTAATTTGTGACAACCCAAATATAATTATGATAAATCATGTTTAAATCATGCTTACCTTATGGGATGGGGATAACGTGTTATTGGTTTATACAATGTTAAGTTATTATGTTTAGTATAATCCTACCTTCATAACTCATGAGATATAGAATTAGTTACAAACACAAATTTTTGAAGTTTTGAGTAGGAATGTTAAAGCTGGAGACTAGTTTTGACCATTATAATATAACAATTGACTTGAGGTGAAAACTAGATAGTTGTAGATATGCCAGTTAGGTTTGTAACACAATAAACAATGCATAAAACATAAATTCGAGTGAAAAGAAATCATCTTTTTACGAACATGGGGTAAAGTAGTCATTTAGGTTTAAATGATATTTTGTCTTATATGGAGCCACATGTCATATTTTGGTTAAACCAAGGGGAGTTGACGTTATGCCTACTTAAAGACCTTAAAATATCCCTTATTCTTCATGTACATTAGAATTTCAAGTGGGTTGAGGTTCCCATGAAGGAAAGAGAGGTTAGGATGAATTAGTGAAGGATTAAGGAAGATAATTGAGGAATAAAAAAGCTTATATATATCCAAGGGTGCTTAGGAAGGGAGGGATAACCAGTTGAACAATTTCCAGAGAAATGAAAGGGGGAAAATCCATTAAGTGGCCAAGGTGAGTGTACTCACTGGTAAGATGTATTTATACATGTTTATGAATTGTATATACTGTTTTTACCGAGTTTATTATAGATATGACATGTTATAGTTATCGAGATATGATATATTCTACTTACTTAGTTGATTATCAATATGATATGTTGTACTTACTGAGTTGATTATGGATATGATATGTTGTACTTACGAGTTGATTCAGATATGATATGTTTTACTTACCGAGTTAATTATCGATATGATATGTTATACTTATTGAGTTGATTTGGGATATGATATGTTGTACCTACCGAGTTGATTATAGAAATGATAGGTTCCACTTACCGTGTTTATTATCAATAAAATATGTTGTACTTACTGAGTTGATTATGTATATGATATGTTGTACTTACAAGTTGATTATAGATATAATAGGTTGTACTTACCGAGTTAATTATCAATATTATATGTTGTGCTTACCGAGTTGATTATAGATATGATATATTGTACTTACCGAGTTTATTATAGATATGATATGTTCATTTATCGAGTTGATAATAGATATGAGATATTGTACTCACTGAGTTGATTATGGATATGACATGTGTACTTATTGAGTTGATTATTAATATGATATAGTGTACTTATCAAGATGATTATTGATATGATGTGTTTTACTTATTGAGTTGATTATGGATATGATATGTATATGTTATGAAGAGATGTTATGGTTTATAAACAGCCAAGAGATGTGATGGCTTATTAATAGCTACGAGATGTTATGGCTTATTAATAGCCAAGAGATGTTATAGCTTATTAACAACCAATAGATGTTATGGCTTTTAAATAGCCCAGAGATATACCAAGAGATGTTATGGTTTATAAACACCCAAGAGATGTTATGGATTATTAACAACCAAGAGATGTTATGCCTTATTAACAGCCAAGAGATGTTGAGATGTTATGGCTTATAAAAAGTCATGAGATATTGAGATGTTTGGGCTTATAAAAAGTCATGAGATATGGAGATGTTATGGGTCATTAAAAGCCAAGAGATGTTGAGATGTTATATATTGTTACATAGATATGATTTATTACATTAAATTTTATGCACTAGTATAGTAGTGATGCATTCACTGAGCTATTTCGCTCACAGTTCCTATGTTTATGTCTTTTAAGTATTGTGATATCACTGCCAAAATCTAGGAGGTCGGTGGGGTTAGCAAGGGATGGATGAAACCATGATTTTGGTCACATGTAAAAGGGTTAATTTAAGCCTACTTATCTTTTTAGTAAGTTTGAATAAGGATAATTACCTCAAAAATTATGAAAAGTTTGAGTTTTATTGATTCATGTTAATAACTGAAAAAGGATACTCGTGTTTATGGTTTGGTTATGGTAATTATGATTTGACTCACTTTGACTTTGAAACTTAATTATAAGTAACTGGGTTGGGGTGTGACATAATTAATTAAGGATAGTAACCTTAGGAATTAATTGAGATGGAAGGGATCTCAAAATCTTTTTAACTACATGCGTCTCAGGAAATTTCTCACCTAAATTGTAGATAGATTTAACAATATCAAATAATCATGCATAAAATTCACCACAGAGTTTGAAACAATCATGCATATACCCATTTGAGAATGCAGGTTTGTATGGATAGTCTGTATATTAGGTTCCTCGCACACAAATTAAACTTAGGTTACTAAAATTAGTCATGAAGTTTCCCCGACCCGAACTTTGTCTGCCCCCAAAGTCGAATTGATTCGGTCTTTGGATGAATTGATTCAATGTCAGGCAAAATCGATTTGCTCCAAGTCCTAATCGATTCCGACATAGGCAGAAGCCCAAATCTATTTCATTTTTCAAATTTCAAAAATCTTTCCCTTTCTCCCTAGGTTTCCTCCAATGGTTAATTTACTTCAATTAGCATACTTATAGGTTCCTAAGGATTGGTAGTCCATTTTGGAAGATTAAATGACATAATTTAACATGTGTAAGTAGTTTTAAGTCCCAAATTTTATAGCAATTATAATTGTTCAAATCCAGAATTTCTATAATTACTCTACCTAGATCCAAATCATACTTTAACATGATACATGGGGCTAAATCTCTACAATATTAGTCCTTAAATCATGAATTCAAAACCTCTACATATACCTCAAGATTCCCAATAAAAAAATTAGAATTTCCTGGCGCATGAGTTCTAATCATTTAATTCAATTTTAATCACCTTAATTTCTGGTTTTATTTATCTACATCCAATTAGACTTTATATATACATGAGCTTTATTTTCTATCCTTTTTAATCATCAATTTCACCCTAAGAAAAGCCATAAATTAATGGTCATTTACTACGATGAATCAACCTCTATATTGAATATATAAATTAAGCAAGAATATTCTTGCCTTTTTACAATGATGGGTGGTTTCTTCCATGAATTCTTTGTTCTTCCTCCTTTTAGGCCTTGGTTCCATTCTCTCTTGAAGTGTTGATTCTAGGGTATCAGTCGTTAAAACTATCATATACTCAGATAGTATGTACCTAGTTTCTATGTCCTGGGGAACTAATCTAGACCTCACTGGAATCGCCAAGGTGGGATCGCCCTCTGAGCGGAACCTCCATGATAGCAGGGTGCGTAGGTATGTTCACACATAAGAAAGCACACAATAGGCATACACACATCCTATCCATATGTATATTCAGTATAGGCATATACACAACCTATAACAATAATCCGTACGCAGTATTTATCCCTCGAATACTCACCGTATCATTGATTCACAATTTAACTCACTATCGTATATTCTCGAGTATGTTTCATAAACTCACAAATCATATTCATGGACGTATGATTTTTAAAACAAAATGGTGTTTTGAAAAACAAAAGATGAAGACTTTTGGAACAGGCATTGGAAATTTATTTTTGCCAAAAGTCTTATGAAATTTCGAACATAACAGGTTTTCATAGCAAAAACACGAATGTCGAGGCGGTGGAGTCATTCGAACAAAAACATCATCTTGTTCGAATGAAAATAATATTTTCATTCTAACGACCTTATGTATGGTCCTCAAGAAACCTCATTTTCATGTGAACAACCTTCTAATGAGCTTCAAATGTGAGTTTTCTGTCATATAGTGGACTCAAACAGTCTTAAAATGAGCTTCGAATGTACGAGAATGATTTGTCATTCAAACAGTCTTCAAATGAGCTTCGAAGGAGATTGTTCTTTCAAGACACTGGACTATCATTAGATGTTCGTTTGAATCTGGTTCAAATGATAAATCTCTCATTCTAACGAGATCCTAATCTCGTTCACTCGAAATTAAAAAACTTTATTTTTAAATACTTTTATACAAAGCCTCGATTTTAAAATCAAACATCCTAGAATAAAATTTATATAAGAGATAAAAACCCCAAATTTTATACCTCCATATAGAGTCGGTGACAAATTTAGAAATGATGCTCGGTCGGTGCTTAGTCACTAACATATATTTGAATGCCTGAGGAGGCAATGCAGATGATGTGTTCGGTTTGGAATGAAGATTGTAACGGGTTACCCCAAAAATATTACAAATCCTAAGCTATGAGCAATTATAAAATCTTTTTCGTACAGGTTTTCTGAGTACGAGATAAAGATGTAAAAACTCAAGAAAACCATTTTTTTTTAAAACGTGCCACCTTGTTCAGACGAAGTTATAATGATCATTCATACTAAGTGCCTATTCTCATTTAAACTACTATCTAATGAAAAATTAGTGTATGCTAAAAAGTGAGTCATTTGAAATTCGCTGGACTAGGTTCTAATAAGACGCCTTACCTTATTCGAGCAACATCACTAATGTCATTAGAATGACCTGGAATTTTATCTAAAATCATTTTAAAAACATTTTTTAAACGATAATAACTATTTATAATAAATATCCAAGTAACAAAATATATGCATTTATACTTAATAGATCCTTGGAAGTTGAAGACTAAACATGGCATGAAACACGACACGATGAATGTAGAACTTCTAACTTCATCGCTATGTCTTTAAAATAACATGACATAGGTTAGAAAGGTAAACACCCTCAAGTCTAACATATGAATCAAAGGTTTTGTCCAAACACAGAATAAGCCAAAACATAGAAATTGACTCAATTAGAAATTTGTCCTTACAAAATCTCCCCCTTTGGCTATTCTGGGACAAAACACAAAATGAAAACCTATGGGCCATTAAGATATTTTAAATACTCAATCCCTAACACCAAAAGTAAAAAATGATAGACAATTGAGAGACTCGCGTTGAGTAGTTTTTCTCTTGTGTAAACATTATTTCGTCGTTACAAACTTGCACACTTAAACACACATTCAAATGCAAAGAGAATATATAACAATATAAATACGCATTATAATAAATACTCATAAGAAAAAACCTCCCCTTTTGTCTAACAATGTCTATCTTAGCTAGGATTTGTCCCACTAAGGTAAAAAAATCTCCCCGAGACTATAAAGATTAAGATACCATTTCTCTCCTTTTTTTTCTTCAGGAATAGAGAAAGTGAAACATGCATAATAAAACCATTTCTACTTATTATAACCAAATCTCCTCTAAATGAAACATGGCTAATAATACAAGAAAAATATGTATATCATGCAATTATGTGTAGTGAAACATACAACAGTGACAAACTCAGCAACACGAGCCCAAATAATTCAGACAATGTTTACACAGTACCTATTTTAATGCAAATTTGATAACAAATTGAATACTAAAAATTAAACGTACGATATAATCCAAACAATCGATAAGAAATACCAATTCGATCATATAGTATGCCAATTTGATTCAGACATAAAGCACGTGGAAACATGGATTAAATGCAAACACAGACTCATTACAAAAGATACCAATGACGCACAAGCATACATACATACATACTTGCATATATATATATATATATATATATATATATATATATATATATATATATATATATAGAGAGAGAGAGAGAGAGAGAGAGAGAGAGAGAGAGTGTGTAAGCCTTTTAAGATATTTATAGTAAGACTTTTTGTTCCATGTTTCAAGGTATGATTTACTTGATCTAGGCATCACCTGAAATAGGGTCGAGACTATATATCCATGTGTATATATTATATCATGTGTATAGTAAACTCAAAGAATATGTTGTATCGCTATATTTGATCCCGATGAGTAGGGACGTTTCATGGTGTGATTCAGGGTAGATGGGCTTATTATTGAGCAAGAAGATATAACTCGTGATTCATTCGCGGTAAGAAACTAGTGATGGTAAGAGCATCATATTGTATGTTGTGTTTTATAAAATGGCAGTGGACTAGTATACTTTTGTATCAATAGACGGACATTTGTGACTACGCGCTATGGACTGAGGGCCTAGCGGATCTTGATGACTGACAATGTTAGGTAATAGTGCATCGGGGGGTTCCTTATTTGGATTTCACTTTCAGAGACGTCCCACGCATTAAACTTAACGCAATGTTGGAAGTGAGGAGGTGTTTAGTCATTACGACATTATTTTTGGTACCTTTGTTATTATACATATATGTAGTTATAACTGTGAGTTGAAAGTTATATTACAATTAAGGTTAGTGGAGTCGGGTAACATTTGTCCAGTTATGCATGGATATAAGGTGTATGGGCCCCCTCGATAATTAATTTAATTTTAATATAATCCAGAATTAGAAGAGGTGGAGATTTATGTAGCGATCGTAGGATGATATGAATAGGGATGTACTCAAGACTTGGAGTAATATACTTATCCGATTTTTTAGGGCGAAATTCCTTTGTAAGGGGAGAAGTACGTAACACCCCGTATTTCTAAGGATATGGAATTTATGTTAAATTGGTAATTTGTTTAATTTGGATAATTTAGATTTTTAATTAATTTGGGTTATTTTTAAATTTTACGTGTGCCGTATTTTGAGGCTGAAATTGGAAAATTTATAGAATAACTCGGATGATGGTTCCGAGTGAACGGTTGACCCGGGTAAGTCGACATACTCGGAATAGAGTACCTGAGCGTAGTAATTGGGATTCGGGGCATTTTTAGGCATAATCGGGCTCACACGACAGTTTTCGGGTCATTTGGGCTTGGCCCATTAGCCTAAAAATGCGATTAGCATTATTTAACATAATCTTAGGAGTTATTGTTAGCCAAAAATCATTGATAAAGCCCTAGATCTGCAGAGAAAGATATAGTGTGGAAGTAGGGAGATTTTGGGGATCTAAACCAAGGAGGATTGAGTGTGTTCTTTGTCAAATCTTCGTCCACATAAAAGGAATTAGAATCTATGAATCAGTACAGGCAAGTGGTTAACTTGCTTTCGATCAAATATGCAATTTTCAATTCCTATCATGGTGGGTGTGATTGGAGATCCGTTTTTGGGTGGGTAATGGTGTAAAAATGGTTTTTCTAAAAGGGACATTTTGTGATGATTAAAGGTGAAATTAGTTATGTAATATGATTCATTGGTGTAGAAATCTAAATGATATTAGAAACCCATTAATGTATTGCGTTTAATTTGGGGGTATATAACTGGATGGTAGCAAATGATTTGTATGAATCCGGGTAAAACCCAATTCGAGACTTGATGGATTTTGATCAAAATTAATTGTATTCAAATGGTTAAATGGTGTTTAGCACTATGCCGAGAACAATCGTGATAAGGTTGGGGTAAAAGCAGGAAGCTTAAGGTTTTATCAATGGCGAAAGGCAGAACGAAGAAGGAGAGGGTTAAAAATGTAGGGGTCGTTCGAACGACCTAGGGTATCCTTCGAACGATAGTGGCAAGTCATTTAAATGACCCAGGATGTCGTTCGAACAATGCTGAAGAATTTTTTACACTACCGTCCTTTTTGGAATTTTTCTATTGTTCTTCTTTTGGGGATTTCCATAAGGGATTAAATTAGTTTAATTATTAAATGGAAGTTAATACCTAGAATATTAGGAGATGGGTATTAAGGAATATTTAAATTAATAAGGCGTGTCAAACTTATATACGGGACTGTGTTATAAATTCTAAATAATTTAAAATACAGGCCGAGTGAGTGGGTCCGGGCATTATGGATGAGTCACACAACATTGTTAAATTAATTAATGTAAAATTAATTAAATTGAGAGTTGGAATATAGACTGAGGTATATTTTTATGCTAGTGCTATGGGAGTTAGGCACGAGTTAGCCAGTTTAATTTATTATATATATACAGATAGTGTGTGTGTGTGTGTGTGTGTGTGTGTGTATGTGTTTGTGTGCACTTTAAATATAGGAGTAAGATATTTTTATAAATACATACCCCTCTAGTGCTATCATAGGAGGTTGTGCGATGTGAGTGAATCCCCTGACTAGTGAATGCAAGGCGAGTATAATCCCAAGACCATAGCGTCCAGTGTTTTATGTTGTGATTCTTTTTGAGGTAAGAGACTTTGGGTATGATTAGGTCTCACACTCGGGGAACTATGACCGCATCCAATGCGCTTATTATTTTATTGCCCGATTCAGTGTGAGTTTACCATCTCATGGTAGCGGGGTTAGAGTGAGTATACCTGGGACATGATAGCATTTTAGAGAAAGCATCCGGTGACTTATTACTCAGGAGGATGGATATATATGGGGCATGTGTGTGAATGTTGTAGTATTAATTGTACGTATATGATAGGGTAGATATTTATATAAGTGTGAAATACATGAAGTGAAATTGTATTATTTATGTTCGTATATAATAGCATATATATTCATATACAAGTTAAATAAATAAAGTGTAATTGTATTTATTATATACGTATATAATAGAGTAGATAATTATATACGGACAAATTAGATGAAGTAAAATGGTATTAATTATGTATAACTAGTGGGACTGTTATATAGTTTAATTAAAAATGATTAATTAAGTTAATGCGATAAATAACTCATCAAGCAATAGTAAGATTACTCGGGCTAGAGTAGTGTGACATGAAGTATTCATAGCAAGTTTAGTTAGACGGGGTAGTACAACTAGGAGGGTTAGGAAGAAATCCTTAGGTTTGAAATTTAGATGATGGGTGAGTATTATCTCAAGGGAGTGCGACACTAGCTTAATTATGAAGAGTATTACTGTATTTAATTACTACAAACTTAATCACTTGCTAAATATTTTAAAAATGCTCCGGGTTCTAAGCTTTGTTGTAAATATTTTAAAAACCTTCTAGGTGTCAAGTCAAAGGGACACCAGACTTGATATTCTATTATAAGGATACGCAGCTACGACCTATGTGGATGCATGCAGGAGTTGGAGTAGACGCTTATTTTATTCATTCCTAGCTTAGGAATCCTATCTTAGTTGCAGTTTCATTTCGGGCATGTTGCTCATTTACTTTCAAACTCATTATTTGGACTATTTATTTTTCTTTTGGAGTATTATTTTGGATTGGTATTTATAGCCGATAATTTATTCGACAAGTCTTATATTTATTTATTCAGTATTGCTTTAGACTTAATGATTGTGTGTATGGATTAGTTTATTTTATTTCGCGTGTATTTATCTGTTTAATGAAAGATAAAATATGGCACCAGCTTAATTAACTAATAGGTTATTAGTAATTAATATGGTTTTTGACGGTGATGATGAGAATAAACCAAATGGAAATCATGTTTTAATTTAATAAAGGACCGATCAACCGATATTTAATTGAGCGGGGTGTCACATATGGTATCACAACATCAGATTCTAGTGTCCATAGGATCTGTATGTCTTATTTCGTTTCAGATCAATATTCCTTTGACTTAAATCCAAATTATTAAGCTGTTGTACTCATTTTTATGTGTATGAAGATATTGTACTTCTGCTATTAATTTTTTTTATTGATTATGAACTCATACAAGTCGTTTTAAATTTCTTATGCCACCTAAGAGAGGTAGATCGGCTAGAGAAGTAGCGAGAGATGAGGAGAGAGGGGCTCGTGAGGAGCCAGTGGTTTTGCATCTATATACACCACCAGGGATGATGACGACTACACAGATGGATGAGGTAGTGGCCCAGGCAGTCAATCCAGCTATAACATCCATGATCGTTCATTTCCCACATACCCAGCCACAGCCACTAGTGTCACCAGCGGTTCAATCCCACCCGGGATCATCCAAGTGGCAGAGAGCGAGGGAAGCATTTCAGAAGGGTCACACGCCGGAGTTTCGGGGTAATTCATATGTAGTAATGGCCATTCAGTGGAAGAAGGAAATGCAGTGACACTCAGAAATAGTTCTTGGCTACATTCAAGATAGTAGGCGCAGCTTTTTCAGTTGTGGGAGTCTGTGACCATTGCAGATGAGAGAGATATGATGACTATTCAGGAGATTTGGGTTCAGTTTGACTGCGATTATTTTTTGTCTGCTATTCAGACAAAGATGTAGCGATAATTTCTCAATGTTTTGCAAGGAGATAAGATCGTGGTAGAGTAAGAGGAAGAGTTTACTTGATTAGGAAATTTTGTGAAAGATGAGGTAAATACTAAAGAAAAGAGAATGCGTAAGTTCATGGATGGACTTGCTTGGAGGATCCGACAGCACCTATTGGGTAATCCAGTGTTAGAGACATACATAGAGGTTGTCAATGCAGCATTACTTCATTATCGGGATCATAGGTTTCAGCTGAAGTGAAGTAGGGAAAAAATATGAGTGGATCCAGTCCGGTTGTCTGAGAAGGTAGGTGGGGATAATACCAGTGGGACACAGCTGCGATAAGAGAAGGACTCCCGACAGGGGAATCAATCTAAAAGGTTTAAATTTGAAGGTTACCGATTTAAGGGAGTTTAATTTAGGAAGGGAAAGTAGATCCCTCAACAACAACGACATTTCGTTCCTCAGGGATGCCAGGGCCAAGGGAATGGCGGTGGAGGCCAGCAAGGACATGATCGGTGGCATGGAGGATTTTCTGTAAAATGATACTTTTGTGGAGAGATAGGCCACATGAAGAGAGATTTCCCTAATCGAGGAAGCCGAAAACTACAGGACGAGGCTCTAGATGTACAACCACTTCATTAGTTTATAGGTCAATTCGGACGCAAGGATTTCGATCAGGAACCCATTGACTAGGTGATGTAGCTAGAGTATGGAGGTAAATTGTCTTTATTACCCTATGTTTATGGCAGAGACTTTTATGACGTAGGGCCATCAAAAGTAAGATTATGATCACTAGAATTCACAAGTGAGTCGGATTTAGTGGGTGCCTTGGCCTTACTAGCCTTATTATGTATATATAATTACCGTGGGGTAACAGGGCTCTTTGGTCTTACCTACGAGGGTGAGGGTTTGTAAACTAAGAATTTTTTTAAATTATATGTGATTTTACTACTTTCTAGGGTTGCGAGAGTAGAGTAGACTATTTTTCAAGTTTTATCTAGTTAGCAATGGTTTGGGTTATAATAGATATTTGTAATAATACTTGGTGTTCTCTATTCCAAGGTATGATTTACTTGAGCTAGGCATCACATGAAATAGGTTCGAGCCTATATATACATGTGTATATATTATAGTATGTTGTTTAGATCTAGGCGAGCTTTTTATAACACAGCTAATAACCATTGATCTGTGCTATTTCTTAAAAATAGTCAAATCAAACTAATAAAATGACAACAACTTCTTTAGGAAATAAATAGTACCTTAATTTCATAATACTAAAGTACAAGATTAAACATAGTTTTTTCCATTATAGAATATCTACATTCATAGTCATTTAAAAACCTGTGTAAGTAACTTATTCCATGTGATCTTCACAGTCTTGAACCAATAATACCCCAATAGCTGCATTAGGGGATGAAATGTTTATTTTTTATGGCTTGTCTTCTCTTGGTGGTGCTAATACATGTGTCTTGACGAGGTATCTCTCGAGTGTTTGGAAATATTATTCATGTTCCTCCTTCCAGTCCAACTTTTCTTGGTCTTTTAGATTCAAAAAATGAGAAAATGCTTTAGCCGTTCTAGTAGCATTAGAAATAAACCTTTTAAGAAAATTAACTTTTCCCAAATTTTTTTGTAATTTTTTATGTTTCTAGAGGCTTTACTTTCAATGATATATTTAGCCTTTTTCTAACCAAGTGCAATTCCATTTGGATGCATCAAATATCTTAGGAAATTCCCTACAAAAACTCCAAAGGCACATTTTGAAGGGTTAATTTTTAGTCGATGCAATCTCATTCTTTCGAAGGATTTTTTAAGGTGTGTTATATACCATTCCCCTTTGGTATGTGTCCCCTACGTTCATTAGGACAAATTTTATTTTAATATTAACCTAAGTTGATTCCTATAAATTCGTTTCCTATTAAGGGATCATGCTGATTCACTATTAGCTCCTAGTTCCTTAATTTATAAAGAGCTATCACCAATATTTCACTGGCTTATTAAATGTCAAATGGGTGTATCACCCATTAGACAACAATTTTATTTTCTTCAATTGGCCCCACTAAGACAAAAACTATATCATTCTAACTTTCTTTAGAGACTCATTCTTTTTATGCCTATGGCACCAAAGCCTCTAATTTTACTAGACCAACATTCTCCTGGTAGAGATCTTCTTCAAACGTAGTCGAAACTACTAGGAAAAGGTAGTGGATCAACTTCCACATCTTCTACAAGCCTATCCTCCTTAATCAAAACGTAAATTCTAATGCCTAAAAGAATTAATACATTTGTTAGAATGGATCAAATCTCCCCTAGTAATACAGTAAAGCTATGTATGCATTTAATAATAAGGAAAAAAGTTTTAGACTTGTTTGTGCCTACATCAGTACAATTGGTAGTACACTTTGGGTTTACTTCTTATCTATAGAAAAAATAGAGATGATAATCTCAGTTTGTAGAAATTTAGCATTTTTATTAATATTGAATAATATGGAAAATGTCATTAAGTTGATAGATGCGCCATTATAAACTAATATTTTATTAATAAGGACTCAATTTATCCAGACTTTTATAAATAATAGTTTTATATGATCAGTCATATTTTTAATGGGTTCTTTAAACCCATATACAATGTCAAGTGCAGAGAAAAATAGATTGAAATTATTAATATCTAACCCATCTTCTCCAGCCACCTCCATGGCAGGTGCCTCTTGACTTTCTTTATCTTTGAATCACTTAGGGAAGATCACAACCATATTAATTGTCACTTGTTGAGTTAGAGAACCAAACCAGATGAATTACTGTGGTCTGGCCTTTTGAACAAGAAATTTATCTAGTGACATAGGGTTATACATTATAAAACACACACACTAATTTTTTATTTTTTATTTTTACTTTCCACTAATTAAACTATTGTGTTGTTTGAACAGTTTACCAATTTTAATATTGACCTAAGAATGCATCTAGGTGAGTGAAAGAAAGAATAAAATATCAAACCACAACACGACGATGTACAAGGAAAATTTTCAACGAGAAAAATCTCGTACGGCCTAGCCACACAAGTCCACTAAGATATATGTATATTACAATAATGACTTAGGCCTACTCGTAGACTCGACACCATCAAGCCTTGGCATGCTTACACTTTCCTTTTTTTTACTTTAGTCACCCCTGGATACCTTCCAATGGCCACACAACGTAATACCTTTCCCACATTTCGATATCCCAGCAATTTTACTTCTTTCGTGGCCAGTTCAGCCATCCCACAACACAAACATGGTCTTCATCTCTTAAACACTCTTAACATGTAGATCAAACAACCTTAGTGAAGTCCATATGCGATTTCAAACCAACATATGTATCTCAAATGTGGATTTAGAAACAATGGGTGTAAACTAGAGTTTTAGAGGCTTTAAATTTGATTCTCAATTAATTTTTCCAGACATCCTTCATAAAAATTGATGCCACACCTAATTATTTATATAAAACTCACAAAACAAGGTGGAAATTAATTGAGAGAACCCATTAGACTGAAATTCATAAGGTCTTTCGAACGAAGTATACATTATCGTTTGAATGAAATTAAATTTTGTTTGAACGAACTTGTAGAAGCTTGTGTGAACTTCCTTCGAACGAATTTTTTTTTCCAATCAAAATTCTCGTCCGAAACTCGTTTTAATAACAAACCATTTCTCGTTTGAACCAAAGAAAACTTATTTGAATGAACAATGAAAACTCATTTGAAAGATTAAGGAAAGTTCGTTCAAACAAAACAGTTAAAACATGTTTTTTCTTTTAAAACTCTTTTTATGAAATTGACTCAAAAAATATCTATACAAATATTATAAATGTTATTACACCATCTATATCCAGTCTTTCGAAAAGGTATGCACGTGGCAATCCTCATTTATTCTTTCTTCACTATTCCCAAATTTACACTCTCAAACCCAACCTAATTAACCTCTCTCTCTCTCTCTCTTAATTATTTTCGGTCCATCTTCCCCACCCCTCCATCCCCCCCCCCCCCCCATTAAAAAAAAATTCTCTTTCATTGGTCATGCTTCTTTCTCTATCTATATTTCTAGTTCACTCTGTCCAGATCTCTTTAGTCTCTTCATCTCTTATCCATCATCAAGACCACATAGTCTCTCTCTCTCTCTCTCATCATGGTATTTTTGTTTTAATTTAGGTTTCTTCGAAGTTGAAAGATTTTTGATGAATTTATGGAATTTGATACTTTTCTCTTTTATATTTTGGGTTTTCTTTGAAATTTTTTATTTTAGGAATTTGAGTTTTTGACTTTGAGATAAAAGGTTTGAATTGTTTGAGTTTTATATTGTGGGGTTTATATATCTTTCATAATTTTTAGTAATTAAGTGTCACTAGCATGGTAATGTAGAATAAAATAGAGGAATGTTGTCAAGAAGGGAAAATTATACTTTTGTACGATTTTCAGTCTTCTTATAAGGATCTATCATCATCATCATCCTTATCTTAATCCCATTACATAGGGTCGACCACGTGGATTCTCCTTTTCCATCACAATGTATTATAAGTAATATTATCATTCAAGCTTATTTCCTTAAGATCTCTCCTAATAATTTCCTCCCACGATAGTTTAGGGTGACCCATTTCTCTTTTACCATATATTTCAAATAACCTTCCTCTTATTATAGGTGCATGTACTGGTCTACTCAACACATGTATGTACCATCTAAGTCCACTTTCTCTTATTTTATCTCAATTGGGAGCTAACTCAAACTTTTCTCTCACATAATAGTTTTTAATATGTCATTTCTCGTAATTCTTATCATCCATCAGAGCAACCGCATCTTACTAACATGGATACTTTGTTCATGATTTTTCTTTAACGCCCAACACTCCACTCCATAGAGGGGTGTTGGCCTAACATTTGTTCGATAAAAAAATTGTTTTGATTTATTAGTTATCCTCATATCGCATAACACCCCACTTGCTTGCCTCTATTTCATCCAACTAGTTGATATTTTACTCAGAACATCCTCATGAATATCGTCATTACTTTGTATCACTAAACCTAATAACAAAAATTATTAGTCTAGTTTATCATTTTTCTTCAATCTTTAACATTATTCTATCAGACTCCTGATTATTAAATTTACATTCCATAAATTTAGTTTTACTTTGACTGATTTTTAGTCCCTTGGAATATTTCTCTAAATATCAACTCTCATCGTTAAGGCCTCTTTTTAATCATAAAATCATTAGTTTCTCCTCAAATAGTTCTTACTCTTTTTTTTTTTTTTTTTAACTTTAAAAGGTTTATTTGCATATTTAGAAGACCTTGCCTCTTCTAAATGGCTTACATCCAAAGAACACAGAGAACTTAATTAGGAAACATAAATGAGGATCTTTATAGACTAGATCCCTTATAGAGCCATAAAATAAGGAGCAAAATAGAAATAGACTAATACCACCTAGAAATAGTTCTTACTCTAGTCTTTGTGTTATCATACATATCTTTAATAACTTTAATATGACTCATATAGATTATTTTCCTCCTTAAATGTAACAAAATTATATCCCTAAGTACTCTATCATATGCCTTTTCTATGTCTATAAAAATCATGTGTAAATTTTTATTGTTACTTCTACATTTCTCCAATAATTATCTTAATAGATAAATAGCTTTCGTTGTGCATCGCCCTAGCATAAATCCAAATTGATTATCCAAAATAGTTAACTCATTTTGTAATCTTTGTTTTATAACCATTTTCGATAATTTCATGGTATGATTCATTAGTTTGATATCTTTATAAATACTACAGTTTTGTATATCCCTTTTATTTTTATAGAAATGTATTATGGTGCTTTTCCTCCACTAATCTGGCATGTTTCCTTGTTTTAAAATTTTATTAAATAGACATGTTAACCATTCTGCCTCTAAACTTCCAAAGGTTCTCCACATCTTTATGGGTATTTTATCTGGGCCAGTCGCTTTAGTCCGTTCCATTTTTCTTCTTAATATACCTACTTCTTTTTCAGTATTCGGGCATACCATTCCTATATGTGGTTCTAGATTCTTGGCATCTTTTTTCAGATATTCTTCATTTAATTCTTCTTGAAAATTCTGTTCCCATCTATCTATAATTTCTTTATCGTTAATTAATATATTTTGATTTATGTCTTTAATACACTTATCTGGACCCATACCCCTTGTCAATCTATCTCTATTATTTGCCAATTGATATATCTAGTTTTAACCTTCCTTTGTACCTAATTGAAAATAAAGGTTATCTAGTGTGTTTTGTTGCGCATTTCAAATAATATTTTTTACTTCACTTTTTAATTTCTTATACCTGTCTAAGTCTTCTAGATTTTCTCTTTTGTCACTCTTTAAAACTTACTCGTTTCATTTGTATTATTGTTTGCACTTCCTCATTCCACCACCAAGTCTCTCTTTAGATGAATATTTTTCCTTTAGTCTCACCTAAAATTTACTTACCTATTTTCTCAATATCAATCTTTTCTCTTGAAATGTTGTTAATATTATCGTTCCAATTCCACTTCATGTTTAACAGGAACGTCTGCCTAGATTCCATCTCTTTGCATCCTTTTAAATCCTTCCATTTATATTTTGATAACTTATATTCTCTTTTCATTGCTTGAATCCTTTAATGGCTAAATCGATAACTAATAAGCGTTGTTGATTTATTAGTCTTTCATCTGGTATAAATTTATAGTATTTGTCTCTTGTTCTAAGTAAGTAATAATATATTTGAGTTTTATTCTCTCTGCTTTAAAATGTTATTAAATATTCTTCCCTTTATTTAAAAAATGTGTTTGTTAGCGCTAGATCGTAGGACTTAGCAAATTCTAAGATAGTTTCCCCTCCTTCATGTAATACCCCGTACTTTTATGGATATTTATTTATGGGATTAATTAAATTAAATGTGAATTAATTGAGAATTAATCCGGATAAAATACTAACGAGATGTGAGTTGGTATTTGATTGTAATGTGTATGTATGGAAATATATGAATATTGAAAATATTGAAATTATCGCGAGGCTGAAATACGGAAATTTGGAAAATTTTGTCGGGACGCGCGTGACAGTCGCGTCAGGAATGTAATTATTTGAATTAAAAAGTGAATTTTATTTTTATTAACCGTATGGTCATTTTGAGTGCGCCAACGTGTCCGGAAAGGTCGAAATAGTCAGAAAACACTAGCCCGGGGTTAAGTTTGGGTCCCGGGGCATTATTGGGCCATACCGGTAACTTAAAAGGGCATTTTGGTAATTTTGGAAATTTGGGAATTAAAACCCACGAAAATTAGAAATAAAATCTGACTTATTCTTTATCCACTAACCCACTAACTACACTAAATGACTTAATGGGCTATGGGAGTTATTGGAAGAAATAGAAAAGAAGTTCCTAAGGCAACCTCTAAACCTCCATTGTCATCATCTTTAGAGAAGAACTTGTAGAGAGAGAGAGAGAGAAAAGAGAATTCTGCAGAGAGAGAGAGAACAATTCAAACTTCAAGATTCAACATCAAATTCAGAGAAAGATTAGAGGCAAGTGATTTAATTACAATTGATTCAATGTTATGCTTTTCCATGTTTAGGGAAATTATCGAATTTATCTTGGAAGATTGATATAGACCCATGAATTTGAAGATTAAAACTATGAACTAAGTTAGGAATTGCATATAGACATATTCTGGATGAATTATGAATTCAAAATATGATCCTTGATGATCTAAAAACGGATTTAAGAAGAGATTTATTAATGTTCTTGAAAGAAATAGAAAACTAGGATTCTTGATGAAGTCTTAATCCAAACAAAGCTCTTGGTTGATGAATTATTGGTTTTAGAACATTAACAATGTTGTAGGATGGTTGTATGATGATATTATAACGTTATATTAGAGTTTCATGCTTTATAATGGAGTTTTGGGACGTTTTGAGGACTACAAAACGAAGCAGTCCGTAGCCTACCTGGTGCGATCGATCGATCGACATTCATCAATCGATCGATCGACCACCATCGATCGATCGAGGTTCAAGGTCGATCGATCGACCTTCCCAGAATGAGTAAAATTTCCCTAGTTAAATTTTAATGATGTTAAACCTTATAAAATGTTATTGGAGACTTTATGAATATCCTTAGACTTAAGGAAGACCAGTAGGTATGGTTATAAAGTTTGGACCTTAATTAGAATTCAAATTGAGGTATTATTCTAAAAGCTAATGGAACTCGATGAGTGAGATAATATTAGGGTTAAAAGAGTAAATTTGAATAAATTGATGAAATGAGGTTTGGGGCAGAAGTAAGGACCTTAAGAATAATGATGTTATATGTGGGAATAATAGGAAACTTAATAGTCCCTTTGAGATAGGTTTTAAGTACAAGAAACTATGACGTGAGATGTGTCGACAGTCTACATTATATATTATCGGAAGACTTAAAATGTATAAAATTGGAATTATGGTATAAGGATGTAGAGAGTACCTTTATTAATATTGAGATATCTAAGATGTGTGCATGCTTAGTATATGTATATGATTTTTATGTGTATGACATACCTACCATACTTGCTATCACGGGAGGTTTACGTTCGCTTAGGGCCATCTAATCCTTGTGTGCCTTGATTTAGAGTGGTACCTAGAGGACATAGTTCAAGGGAATGACTTAATTGTGAGTTATTAAGCCAGCTGACTATGGAGCGTAGGTATGTACGTGACCCATGGATATGTTGAATTATGTTCGTCTCCATTTTTGTGTGTTGTGCTTATTCTAACAATTCCCGAGAGATTCGGAATTTGTAATCCTTATGTACGTGATGTACCGGGATGGATAGCAGAGTATGTTTGCACCGCAGCTTAGCCTCGGGGTGCTTACATTGTATATTTATGATGTGAATAATATACGGTTAAATGAAAAGGAATTGTTATGTTTATTTATGAGAATCATTTATAGTAACTCCTTGAGAAGATAAATAAGGGGATAACCTCCAGTAAATGGTAATGCTAATAATTGAGAATCCGAGTTCAAGTAAAGCTATTTATTTAAGTGATAACATTGGGAATTCATATTGTGAATCGAGTAGTTGGGTTAGAACTTATGATGATTTAGTTAGATATAAATAACACATGAATGGGTATAGGAACGTTAGGAGTGCACAGTTAGACGAGAGGTGAGTATTTCATGTGAGAGGACGTCCTAACATGTATCTTGCATTCATTATTTTAAATGTTATTAAAGCACTTGCTGTTTTTAAAATACTCTCCACTTTCGGGCTCTGACCCGTTTTCTTTCAAATCTATTTTTGTAAAAACCTTTTTAGGTGCCCATCCACAAGGACACCATGCATAGGATCTCTATTCAGGTGACGAGCTGTAGCTGTTGTTGAAGTTACAGGGCTTTGATATTAGACGCCTCATTTTCCAGTCTTGACTCCATATTCAGTTTCATCATTTGTAGGCCATGTCGCCCATTTCTATTAGAGACTTTGTATATTTCAGTTATTCAGACTTTGGTTTGTAATTAATTCAGGATGCGGACTTGTTTCATCTATTTCCATATTGAGATTATTGTGAGGAGTATTTCCTCCAGACTTATTATTATTTGTTGGTTACTTTATTGAGACCTTATGGTCTTTGGTGATGTCATTCTTTTACATTTCATTTATCGCATGTTAATCAGATTTAATTTAAAATTTGACAACTTACTTTTTAAATACTAGGTGGTTAGAAATCATTAAAATGTTTTCGACAGTGATGCTATTAACTGAACCAACTTGGCCTTTTGTATTAATTTAATAAAGGAGTAGCTACCCGGTATTTAATTAGTCGGGGTGTCACACTTCATTTCTCTTACCAAAACCATAACCTCCATCAAGGATACACATCATGTTCTACACCTACATGTCCATTCAAGTCAACTCCTATAAATATGTTTTCATGAATAGTAATTTGTTGTAATATTTCATCCAATAGTTCCCAAAATAATTTCTTTACATTTTCATCTAAGGCTCCTGGGGGTGAGTATCAATTTTAACATTAAAAATTATTTTATCTAAGACAATCTTAATATTTAATAATCTACCTCTCCATCTTTTAATGCTCACTACTTTATCTTTCGTAAAGTGTTCAACAACAATACCTACCCCATTTCTACGATTATACCTCCCTTCTGAATAAAAGAATTTATAACCTTCATCATCTTTTAAGCCTTTTAACCCTACCATTTAGTTTCTTGCAGGAATGCTATATAGATTTCTCTCCATAAGTTATTTACACTTGCTAGTTAGTGTTCATAAATTCCACCTATCAAATCTAATTTTATGTATGCTATTTTTATTTACGTTCCTTCTTTTAACTAAAGAATCCATAAAAAATATGGGTCTATAGTTTCAAATTTTAAGACTGTAAGTATTAAATTTCCAATTGAGTCTTATTGTAGTTTTGACTTATTCTCAGAACAAAACACGTTTGAGTCATATGTAGATTTTTATTGTCCGATCCACTACGAGGCTATGAATTGTCAAATATTTAATTGAAGACATTGCGGAAAAGCTACAAGGAATTAATCATGCTGAAGTTTAATTGGTGAAAATTTATCGTCTTCAAGGTATAATTGCATTCCGAGATCAATCAGGTATGAATGCATAATGTTAATGAAACTCGGAATTTTATTTTAGCAAAAATAAGGATGTTATTTTTAAAGAAAATGTTTTAAAATTGTTCTTTAATGTTTACACTTCGTTTTAATCAGATGAGGACGGATTAGAGTTGGATAAGAGTTGTTTTTAAGTAAAACTCTGTTTTCAAAGTTGGATGCATCAAACCTCTAATCAGGGCGAGGTCGTTCAAACTACAAATGCTGTCGTTCGAACAAGAGTTGCTGTCGTTCGAACAACGCAGTATCTCACTCAAATGAGATCCCCCACCACCTTAAAATAATTATAAATAGGCATGTTAAGTTTTCTCAAAGAGCGTGCAGTGCGAAAAACATTTTACTATAAAGAAATGTTTCTGCATAATGTTTTCTAAGTGTTTTCACTATAAAACATCCTTAGAGTTTCAAGATCCGAGCTTTTCATTATCATATGTTCTTGTCATCTTCTCGGCACCAAGTTTGATGTTCTATTGAAGATCCTTTGCTGGGTTTGCAGTGAAGATTTGGCGAATACCGATTTTGACATCATAGATGATACAAGCCCATATCGGTGGACACCGAGGCATTCATGGAGGAAACTGCTGTGGACGAGCATCATAGAAGAAGGTTAATTTCTGCATGGGCACTATGAAGATTGGTAGAAGATTAGAGGATCGTCAAGTCTCATGGGTGGATCGAGTTGTTGTATAAGACTACCGTCTGACTTTGTAAAACCATTGTGATAGTGATTATCTGGCCTGGGTTGTCTGAGATTTTTTCCCAATTGGTTTTTTACTCATACATCGACGTTGTAAGTATTGCTTTACATTATTTTACTTGCTTTAATCACTAGTTGCATGCTTAGGGTTAAAAAGTATAAAATTTGGTTAAGTTCATTTGTGTCACAACTTGGTTTGATTAAATTGAAAAAGAGTTTTTCATAAGAAGAGAAAGTTGGTTTGCATTCATCCTTAACTTAATTTTGCTCAATAATTTTTTTTTGTTGAAAGTTTTATATTTTGGGGACCTATAAAGACTGTGATGGATTTGTTCATTTGTGACTAATTTCCTTTTTGGATTTAACATCTTGCATATAAACTATTGGTTAAATTTCATCATGAAGACAAACAAATAAGTATACTTATAATTTGTTTTAAGGGTCCATGGAACGCATGTTTTCTTCTTCTATTCCGTTATTTTTTAATTTGTTATATTTTTTTATATTACATATTTCATTTCTCTATCTCTTTAGGTAGAACGTTTGAAAATTTGGACTTTAATTGAGAATTTCACAAAATACCTATTGAATGTTTGCATAAATTACCCACAAAAGATTCTAATACAGTTGAAAATATGCATGTTGATTATATACACATGCGCCATAATTAACTTTAAGTGACTTACTTAGTGAATCATCGGGTTGTAAGTTGAGGTTTTAATTTATAATTATTTTTTTATTTTATTTCAGTTATTGCTTAGTTTAATGGATCACATGAAATATTATATGATGGATTCAGTTAAAAAATTTGTCTTTCTTTTAATATTTGGAAATGGGTTCAGTCGAAATTTTCCTCTTTCCCTAATCTTTGGAATGATACATCAATTCCCACCTTTAATTTTGATTATTTAAATAATTATTACAAAAAATGCATATCATGAGTATAATAACATACATGCTAGGAAGGATATTAAAAGACCCAAGCAATCAATTGTTACGCCCTCAAAATATATGCCTATCAAAATTTTTGGTTGAAGAAGTAGAATTCATATAGACTTTTTTTATTGTCTTTGCAAATATGTTTTTATATTCTATATTCTCTATTATGGTCATCCCAATTGAGATCTCGTGCTACTTACTCTCCTCTGCCTCCTGAAGGGGGGAGTGGGGAAGAAAAAAGGGGGATCAAAAGGTCTCGCGCCCTACTTAGGGATGCTTCGATCGTTGTTAGTGTGGGGTAAATGTGCAAAGATGGAGTCGCCAGCCTATTTTGCATAAAACATGAAAAAAAATATGTTTCCACCTCGAGAGAGAGGCATCAAAGACAAACTGATGCATACGAAACCAATAGTTCGGAGGTTCAGGGGTTAAGTTATGGAATGGGAAAGTGTTAGGCACCCATCATGCTCTTTCGGTCTCTCATGGGATAGTGTTATTATTTCCTTTATCTCTCCGTGAAGTGTGTGTGAGTGTATATATAATGGAGATCGGAATCACCCAACTTATACCATATTAGAGATAAAGTGAGGTCATCAATAGGAATGTTCCCAAAATAATATATAGAATATATGATTTATGCATTTGTCGCAATATTGATCATTTTGATGAAATGATAATATGCGTTGGATGAAACGTTAACAAACATAATATGTATATTAATTCAAGAATATGCCAAGTGTGGAAATGGGGAATTTGGGAGATTTGGAAATTTGTAGAAATGGAAAAATTAGAAAATTGGACTCGTTACTCCATTTTAATCCGAAATGCCTACTGTGGGTACCCAGATTTGCCATTATGGGCCCAAACGAGTAGCTTAATAAAAACGGCCCAAAGTTCGAACCCCTCGCACCTCAACTAAATTCAGTTACGACTTAGTCCTCTCTTGAAATCTCGTAGGGAGATATTCCAGGAGAGAAAGATGGACGTGGGGGAGTCCAATACCCCCACTCCCCGAAGATAAACATGTATATAAAAAACCCTAAGCCTGGGGCAAAAAGCATGCACTGCATTCTCTGAAAAATGCTCCCCGGAGTATATAGAAATAATACTGACTGCACCACCATGGACGTAGGCATTCTTGCTAAACCACGTACATACTGTGTTGTGTGATTAGCATTTTATCTTCTTTATTTCCTCTGGTGATTGCGCTTTTCTTATTTATTTGTGTTGAATATAATTGTCACCACAATTGGCGCCGTCAGTGGGAAATGTTTGTCTTCACTGAGAAAGCCCACACCAATAAAGAAATTTGAAATGTCTGGTCACAACAGTAATGTCCTTTAGGCAGGAGATATCCAAGAACAACCTGCTTCTCGTAGGATCAGGTCTGAAGTTCGGCGTTCAGATCAGAGGGCTCTCCCCGAGAGGGCAACCTAAGAGGAGAGCCAAGGACCAGCAAAATCCACACAAATACCTATGAGGTGAGGCTCCAAGAGCAGAGGGAGTCTGCTCGCAAGAAAGAGGCTGAGAATGCTCACCTCAAAAGGAAACTAGAAAGGATGGAAAAAGATCCCCATCGCATCACTAGGCGACGTCCATGCCTCACTCCTAGCCCTCAGGTGAGCAAGTCTCGCAACCAAGGAAGGAGCCCTAGACGTGGATCCCAGAAGAGTGAGAAGCACGAGTCAAGCGACGGCTCACTCAGGCACCAACAACTGGCTCGCCATTACAGGAGCCCAGCTCACAGCAATGAGAACATACAAAATTTGGTCAGAAGGGATATGGACCAACACCCAACACATCATGGTGCAAGATCGACCAGGGAGCTTGCTAGACGAGCTCTCAAGATCCAGATGAAATCCCCTTTCTCGAGGGAGATAAAAGAAGAGGAAGACCCCAAGAAATTTGCTATTCCAAGATTCAAGATCTATGACGGAAAAACTGACCCTATTGATCACGTTAGGTAGTACATGCAAGCCATGAATCTCTGGAATCACCGGGATGCACGGATGTGCCAGATTTTCACCTCGAGTTTGCATGATGTGGCACAGAAATGGTTCGAGAGGCTCCCTCACAGGTCTATCAGGAGTTTTGAGTCCCTTGCCGAGCGCTTTATGACCTTCTTCATTACTAGTAGCTCCCATCCCAAAAGGATGGATGTTTTACTAACAATGAAAAAGACACCATAAGAGAGCCTCCGGGACTACACGAAGAGGTATTATGAGTTATTCAATGTGGTCAAAGACTGCTCGAAGCAGGTAGCAGTGGCCTCTCTCAAAATTGGGCTACCCAACTCTTACCTTCTACACCAATCCCTAACGAAGAAAGAGGCCACATCCATCGACGACCTGATGGCTCGCATCGAGAAATACGCCAAAGTGGAGGATGTAACCTGCCTCAGCGCAGGGAAAATGGTCGAACTAAGCTCGTTGCTAAAGGCAACGACAAAGCTGAGAACCAGAAGAGAGGAGGCTAGAACGGGGGCAAGAATGGCTCCAAGAATGGAGGCAGGAACGATGTTTCGAAAGCATTTCAGGCAGTCAACACTGTCTTTAAAGAACTAATTTACAAGATTTTGGCGAAGATCAAAGACGAGCCATTTATTAAGTGGCCCAGAAAGATGGGAGGAGATCCCTCAAATAGAAACAATGCGTAGAGATTCTCTTTTCATAATTAGGGAGGACATAAGACTAATCACTGCAAATCTCTTAAGTCCCACCTCGAAGAACTGGCCCAATTCGGGTACTTGAATGAGTTTATGGAGAAGAAGGTAGAGAAAGTCACTGCCAAGGGAGAAGCAATACCTAATAATGTACTCGAGGATGATGCTATATATGAATTCACAGTAATTCATGGGGAATATGATATGAAGCATATTCAAGGAAATTTGGATCAGATGGAAGTAAAAAATCTTACAGAAGTGATGCAAGCTTTTCAGATCGATCCAGCAAAGACACAATCAGTAAAGCATCGGCGAGCTAATGACATCGACTATAGCAAACATATCATGTTCACAGATGAAGATCTTCTGGGAGTGAGAAGCCCTCATCATGACGCCTTGATCATTACGCTCAGGGTAGCCAACTACGACATCGATAAGTTGCTCGTCGACCAAGGAAGCTCATTCGAGGTAATGTATCTTGACCTGTTCAAAAAATTGAAGTCAAGCATCGCTGACCTGAAGTAAGCCATTGTCCCTCTAGTTGGCTTTATTGGAAAAGTGAATATTCCATTGGGAAAGATTATCCTACTAGTGAGGGCAGGAAGTATCTCCAAGATGATTGAGTTTCTAATAGTCGACATTGACTCGCCATGTCAAGCTATCCTCGATAGAGGGTGGCTACATATGATGAAGGCAGTCCCCTCGACCTACCATCAGAAACTCAAATATATGACCGAGCAAGGAGAAATGGAGATCCATGGTGATCAAGCAATGGCAAGAAGGTACTTCATAACGGCCATTCGCCTAAAAACAGAGATGAAGTTCGAAAAGCCCAAAGAGAAGGTTGAGGAATAAGAAGTTCTAATACCTTCAAAATAGTAGTTAAGGTACGAAGGACCCGGAGTGGAAGAGACCAGGCTCCTCCCCTCTGAGCGGGTCGTAGAAAACCTAGAGGAAGTTAGAACTGCTGGTAGCGAGAGAGACAGGATATTCTTTATTGGATCTTCTCTCACAGATCAAGTCAAGAAGGAATTGACGATTTCGTTGAGAAACAACGTAGACGTTTTCGCGTGGGAACCATACGAGCTTCCTGGAATTGATCCGAGTGTAGTTTATTATCAGTTGCACGTCAACCCCACTTTCAAACCTATCACACAAAAGGCACGACAAACTTCGCTTGAGAAGGCAAAAGCTGTAGAAAAAGAAGTTAAAAAATTATTGGATGCAGGATCCATACAGGAGGTTAAATTCCCTAAATGGTTATCCAACCCAATAGTTGTTCTGAAGAGTAATGGGAAATGGAAAGTCTGCATTGATTTCACTGACCTTAATAGGGCATGCCCTAAAGACAATTTCCCTCTCCCCAAAATTGACCAATTTGTGGATGCCATAGCAGCTCACGAAAGAATGAGTTTTCTGAACGTATATTTGGGGTATCATCAGATACCTCTGTATGCACTAGACCAGGACAAGACATCATTTATCACCACCGTCAGATTATACTGTTACAAAGTCATGCCCTTCGGGCTCAAAAATACAGGGGCAACCTACCAGCGGCTGGTCACCAAGATGTTCAAAAACCAAATGGGAGACACCATGGAAGTCCACATCGAGATATGCTCGTCAAGAGCAGGAACAAAGAAGACCACCTCTCAGACCTATCAAGAACCTTCAAATCCTTAGGAAATACCGAATGAAGATCAACGCGAGCAAATGTTTTTTCGGTGTCCAATCAGGAAAATTTCTTGTGTACTTGGTCAGTAAGAGAGGCATCGAGCTAATCCGGACCAGATCAATGCAATCAACAGGGTACAGCCCCCTCGCACAATATAGGACGTATAGAAGCTCACCGGTATGGTCGCTGCTTTAAACCGTTTCATCTCAAAGTCCTCTGAGATGTGCAAACCATTCTTCCAGCTCTTGAAGGGAAACAAGATAGTAAAATGGAATCAAGATTGCTCGCAAGCATTAGACGAGATCAAGGCTTACCTTATCTCACCACCCCTGCTTTTCATACCTCAAGAAAGAGATTCCTTGTACTTATACCTCATCGTTTCCAGCAACGCCGTCAATTCTGCACTAGTGTGCGAGAAAGCAGGAATCCATCACCCCTTTTATTACACGAGCAAGACCTTATTAGACGCTGAGCAGTGGTACCTACCACTAGAGAAGCTCGTATTTGCACACATAGTATCTTTAAGGAAGTTGAAGCACTACTTTGAAGCTCACACTATCGTCGTCCTTACATCACACCCCCTTAAAGCAGTCATGCGAAAGCAGATTTGTTGGGCAGACTGACTAAATGATCGATCGAGCTCGGAAGATTTGACATCCAATTTCAACCAAGGAATGCAATCAAATGGAAAGTCCTTACTGATTTCATAGCCGAGTTCATAGGCGAGCAGCCTCTCGATCAACTTCAACCCTTGAATCAAAGAGAGAATCATGCAACTGAGGGAGTTGGATTTGAAGCCTCCAACAATGAGGCAGAGTATGAGGCTTTGATAGCCGACCTCCAGAAGGCAAAGTGGTTTGGGGCGAAGCAGTTACGGGTGTTCGATGACTCATAATTGGTCTCCAATCAGATAAGTGGGGACTATAATGCAAAATATGAAAGAATGGATGCCTACCTCACCTTGACAAAAAGTCTAATGTCTAGTTTCAAGGAAGTCAGTGTCCAGCAGTTTCCCAGAGGTCAGAATAACCATGCCGACGCCCTGGCAGCCTTGAGTTCGACAATCAATTCTGACTTAAAAAGAATGATCCCCATCGACTTCCTCGCCCATCCGAGCATCAACCAGAGCGATGAGCTACCAAACGTGGAGCATGTGCTCCAGATTGAGTCAGCACCCAATTAGATGGACCTTTTAAGGGACTATTTGAAAGACGGGGAACTTCCCAATGATAAGAAGACCGCTCACCAGATAAGAATAAAAGTTGCTCGCTTTCACTTATCTCCTGAGGGAAAGCTGTATAAGAAATTATTCTTTGACCCTTACCTTCAATGTGTTCACCCGAAGGATGTCGAGAAAATTCTACACAAGCTCCATGAAGGAATTTGTGGATGCCATATTGGAGGAAGATCACTATCTTTTCGAGCTATAAAGGAAGGCTACTGGTGGCCATATATGCAAAAAGATTCGGCAGTATATGCTCGCAAATGCGAAAAATGTCAACTACATGCTTCTATGGTTCACCAACCTACCAATGACCTAAGATCACTCACCAGCCCCTAGCCTTTCGCCCAATGGGGAATGGACATCGTAGGCCCACTTCCTACCATCACCCGCAATCGCAAGTATCTGTTGGTAGAAACGGATTACTTCACCAAATGGATCAAGGAAGAGCCACTGGAAAACATTCGAGATTCATATGGAAAAACATAATTACCCATTTTGGAATCCCCAGAACCATCATCACTGACAACGGAACACAGTTCGAGAGTGGCCCTTTACAGAACTTTTGTAATGAACATGGGATCACGCACTATTTTAGCTCGGTGGTATACCCCTAGAGCAACAGTCAAGACGAGGCTTCCAATAAAATAGTGATCGATGGGCTGAAGAAACGACTAGAACGAGCCAAAGGTGTCTGGGTGAGTGAGCTGCAACATATTTTGTGGTCTTACAGCACTACCGCATGACGAGGAACTGGGGAAACCCCATTCTCACCAACGTACAAAATGGAAATAATCATCCCCTTCAAAGATGGTCTACCAATGATGAGAACCAACCTTGTCGACCAAGGCCATAATGGTGCAACATTACTCGCTGAACTTGATCTAGCTCACGAACGCAGAGACCTAGACCTAGTAAGGCTAGCGAGCTATCAAGAACAACACGTGAAATAATATAACAAGAAGGTCAATTCGAGGGCATTCCAGGTTGGGGACTACGTCCTAAGGAAAGTCCTTGGTAGCGTAGTAAAACCATCAGACGGTAAGCTAGGGCCGAACTGGGAAGGACCATTCAAGACAACAAGAGACGATCTACAAGGAGCCTATCACTTAGAAACGCTGGAGGGCAGAGAGATACCCCGAGAATGGAATGCAACCAACCTAAAGAAATTCTATTTCTAGCTTTTTCTTTTTCTTGCATTTTTTTTTCTTGGCCCTCTTATCAAATCTTTGGAATTTTCAACTCATTGTTTATTTACTTGTAAATTAATGAAAGATGTTTGGCATATGCATTCTATTAAGTATTGAGAACTTTATAATTTACACAGCCTTTCTAAATAATAGGCACCTTACTCAAAGCATAAAAGTAGGGTATCACCCTCCTCAGGTGTTCTTTATGAAACATGAACAACCTCTTAGCATTGCCCCGATAATATATGAAGCTCTACAGGGGATCCTTAGGTATTTAGACCAAAAATGAATTGGTCACCAGACTATGTTTGGATAAAAAAACCTGCTCAGATAGAACGTACAGCGCCAGGTGTGTCCTCGCCATTGCCACACTTAGGCCTAAGGAAGTGTGACTATATGACCTAAAAGGTAAAGTGAGGCAGAACGGTATCTCATAAGCATACTGGACTGCGAGGACAATAACTCAACATTGCAAACCAACCAATCTAGTCGAACATCAAGGGCCCAAGATAATCAAGTGAGAGATAAATGATGAACACATATTTAGTCGGTGAGATAGCCCAAAACATAGATATTATATTACTTAATCACATTTACAACAAGAATGTACAACTCGTGTTTAGTCGGCAAGATAGCTCAAAACATCAATATTACACTATTTCATTACATATATAGAGAGAGTTACAGTTGGTAAAATGCTAGTGAGGCTGAGGCCTCTAAACAAGATAGTTAGCCACTTGTGCTCTTCAGCCATCGTCCGGATGAGGAGCCAGTTCCTGATCGACCTCACTGGCAGTTGGCTCTAACAGCTGCCTAGGGATAGCATCGATAGGAATCCATTGGTCATCCCTCCTGAAAGGGTTAGGCCATAAAGTTGAAGGAGAAATCTCGTGTCGATACCAGAGTACTGAGTTCCTTGGAACTTGAAGCTCCCTAAGGGCACTCAACCATCCCCTGATAGATGAAAGATATTCAAACTCTATCATCCTCATCGGAGCCTCTGCCCAACCTTGGTCGTAAACATCATTCCACACTCTTCGAGGTCCTTTCTTAAACAAATGCCTTTGCCGTGTGACATCCCTTTGGATCCCAGCAACAATCACGTAATCTCGACAGACATCTTCACGGAGCTCATCCATTTCCCTAGATGGACATACATTTGGACCATCACGCAGAACAGTCGATGGGGTAGAACCTGGAAGAATCGTAGGAGCATCGCTTGGCCCTATTCTAGCTCGTGATGAAGAGGAACCCCTTAAAACATGAGGCATGATGCTCGGCGCATGCTCCCTGAGGCGTAACACTTCCCTCCTCAAAGACTCATTTTCCAGTTGCAGAACTTCTCCGACTTGGTTAATCTCAGTAGCATCAAGGATCCTTGCCCTCAGAGTGTTCACTTCTTCTTGAACAAAAGCTCCAACTTCTTCTATTTTTTGAAGCCTGTCTTTCAGTTTAGCAACGAGCTCCGACTGATCCATGACACTCTTATTCCTCGATCGCAGTGATTTGCAAATTCTTACAAAGGTCTGGCAAACTTGAGCACTCACATCAGGACCAAGCATTCTTCCCAGTTGAGAAGTGGTGGGTGTATATCCATCTACATCAATCGACTACATGATATAAAAGAGCAGTAAATGATAAAATGAATTAGTACGCTGAGGGAAAAAGCCTTTCCATTTCATTCATAAATAAAGGATCAAAGTACATTGGGAATCAGAAATGAACATTACAAAAAATTCAAAAATACAAAAGCAATCCTAAGAGCAGTCTAAATAGTAGCCTCATCTTGTTTCTTTCCCTTATCAGTAGGAGTAGGAGCTTCACCCTTAGAGGGAACAACTAATATTCCCTAAGTAGGAAGAGCACCAGCAGGAATAGTCTGTGAGGCAGGTGAAACACCTTCAATGATTGGGGCAGGGGATTCATCTATAACACTCTTTGGGCCTGGATCATGCTCGTCAAATAAGGGTGAGTCAGTATCAACCCCAGCAGCTAGAAGAGCCTTATTCCATCCCTTCTTGAAGTTCAGTTGGCTGATGTAGCCAATCTGAACATTGGCATCTTCATACACCGCAACCTAACCATCATTGTAAGAATTCTCCTTTAGAGCAGCTGCCTCAGACTCATTATCCTTCAGCTTCTCCACTAGCACCTTATTCTCCTCCGCCGCCGCTAGTTTGCTCAAGAAGACTAAATTATAGGTATGTTGTAGCTCGTTTAAACCCTTGACTGCTACCTACCTCACCCGATTGGCTTCAATAAGGGCAAGATTATAGGACATCTGAGCAGTGTTAGCAGTCTTCAGGCTGGCCTCGATCTTGATGCTCTTCCCCTTCAAAGTAGCCTTCTACTTCTCCAAGTCAGCATTCTTATTGACTAGCTCATCACAAACTTCAAGTAAAAAGGAAGCATTAAAAGAAAGCAGCAAACATAGATTTACAAGTGTTAAAGAAATGAAATAGGCTTACCAAGGCTAGCCTTTGGCTCACTTGGAATGCCAGCTGGTCAGTTCTCATCTCCCTTTGGCAATTAGCAGGCAAAATTGCTCTCTCGAGCAGCGCAGGAGCCAGTTGGGGAGAGATGGCCACTGAGGCCCCCTATGGTAGTGCAAACACGGGCACTAGAGCTTACCCAGCCTTCATCCTCGTTTCCACTCTTCTCCTCTCCTCCTCTCTCTCCTTCTCTTTCTCTGCAAATTTCCTCTCTTCCACCTTTTTTTTCTCCTAAGTATTCTTCCTCTCCTCTTCTCTCTCTGTCTCTCTCTCTCTCAACTGCTCTTATTCTTTTCTCTTCTTCTACTGCTCATGAGCAGCAGACTGAGAACCAGTAGTAATAGCCCCACTACTGGATTTTTGCTTCTTCGACCATTGAGCGAGAAGCACACCATCCTCGTCATCATCATCATGGATCAGGTTCCTCCTAGGGGGAACCATTTCCTCACTAGAATTGTTGGATGTACTTGAAGACTCTTGAGGCTTAAAGACCTCTTCTGAACTAGAAGAACTTTCACTACTGGAGCTCGCCTCACCAGGACCACCTTCAGCACCTCCTCTAATATCACTTTCAGAACTGCTTTCTTCTTCGTCCAACTGGATGGGGTCAACAACAACTTCTTCAGTAAAATCTAGGACAGGAATGCTATCTATAGGCCATGCAATGAAACTGGACCCGATGTTCTTATACTCCAGGAGAAAAGCGGCTGATCGGGGATGTTCACCTTCAGCCAAAGGCCCTCTGATGTAGCAGGCCTTGATCAGCTCAGCAGCTCGAACTTCAATAAGAGCAGGTTCCAAATTCTTTATCCTTACTGAAAAGAAGAGAGAAGAATATCATAGAAAGCATACATTAACAAGAAGATCAAAAAAGTAGAGTGAATATTACCTATGTAATCTTCCCCATAAAAGGGAACAGTGAATCTATCAGACCTCGCCTCCTCAGTTTGGGGGGAGAGCTGCCAATTCCTAGCAAGAAACCCTCTTGTCAGTAGTCCTTATGGGAATCAGGTAAATTTACTACAATACCATGTCAGGACTCCTGGCGTTAAGGTAGAGAAGATCAGAGCTAGTTCGAAAGAAGGAATAATAAAAATAAATTTTAGCAAGCCCTAATTTAGTGCCATAAAGTTGATTTATCCTATGAACACCATTGACTATCTTCCAGACATTGGACGAGCATTGTGCAGGGACGATGCTGAAATAACAAAAGAAATGCATAAATAAATTTTTTGGAGGAAAAGTAAGACCTCCTTGGGAAAGCAAAAGGACATGAATCCAGTGAGCACCCTCTATCTCTCTAACATTCTTAGGGATAGAGACACATTCAATCTCTACCCGTGTAGGGATATTGTAAAACTTCCTAAACTCAGGCACTGATCTATCACCTATCTTCGTCATGTGTAAACCCTAAATTATAAATTCGAAGAACACTCAATAGATAAAGCACAAAGAGAGAGCAAAAGGGACTTACGGGATAAAATTTTGGCTTGGACAACGCAAGATCACAAGCCCAGACGATGAGGGAGATTGAATGCAAAGAAAATGAAGACCTAGAGAAGAGGGCACGAAGGCTAAAACTCACAGAAGATGAGGAAATTCTAAGAATCTTGAAAAGACAATATAGAAATGCCACTCCAAACTACCCATTAAACGTTCTCAATCATGATGCATGGAACACGAAGCAGGCTGCCGCCAAAATCGTAGTAAAAAGTTCCAACATTGGAAAGAGTTACACAATTTACAAAAGAGCCATTATGACAAATCATTTAAATTTATGGAGCCCAAATTGTGGCCCAACAACTTTAGGGGAAATTATAGGTACACGAATTTTCCATTATGGACCCAGATGAGTAGCTTAATAAAAATGGCCCAAAGTTCGGACCCCTCACACCTCAACTAAATTCAGTTATGACTTAGTCCTCTCCCGAAATCTCGTAGTGAGATATTACAGGAGATAAAGATGGACGTGGGGGAGTCCAACACCCCCACTCCCCGAAGATAAACATGTATATAAAAAACCTTAAGCCTGGGGCAAAAGGCACGCACTGTATTCTCTGAAAAATGCTCCCAGGAGTATATAAAAATAATACTGACTGCACCACCATGGACGTAGGCATTCATACTGAACCATATACATACTGTGTTGTGTGATTGGCATTTTATCTTCTTTATTTTCTCTAGTGATTGCTCTTTTCTTATTTATTTGTGTTGAATATAATTGTCACCACACCTACGTAGCCTATAAAGGCATCAAAGTCCAGTAGTTCGAATGCAGAATGGCCGTTGGGTTTATCCCATAGATTCGAACGGGACTTTATTATGGGTGTGTGTAGAAAAATTTGTTTTAGTTTTGAAAAAGTTTCATGGATAATCCCGTTCGAACTTTATGGGTGTAACTGTCTTTTTGTTTGTTTCAGGTGCTTTATTGAAAATAAGTATGTGCAATGTACTAATAAAAATGTAGATATTAATGTGTATGAACTAAAGCAAGAACTAGATTATGAATCTAATGTAGTTTATGCTAAAATAAGGAATTTAAAGATAAAGGGAAGGGTTAGTACCTTCTTTGAAGCCGGATATTTCATCTTGGATGAACTCACTTGAATGTGAGATGAATGTTGGATGAGAGAGAATGTGTTTTTGCCAAATTGCGTATGAAAAGGATGGGAATATAAGCTTGAATAGAACTCCACAAGGAGGAACTTCACTGATTTTTAGAGAATGTTATTGAGATCACGGATGTTCATGGATTTGAGGTCTCTTTGGGAGTGATGTTAGGCCCTCTATTTGTAGGGTGAGGGGTGGTGCTGATTGGAATCTCCCTACTCCTTCCCATCAGCAGGTGACCATATACACACTACCGATAGGCAGGGAACTAGATTTGTGTAATACCCCGCCTAATAAAATACCTGGTGATCGGTCCTATACTAAATTAAAACAGGAATCCCAGTTGGTTCATCCTTAGCATCACTATCGAAAACATGTTTAAAACTTACTAACAACCTAGTTTTCCAAAAACTAGTGCCAAATTTTATCTTTTTAATTAAATAACCAATAACATGCGTAAAGATAATATGAGTCATACACCACGACTAAATTAAATTAACTGAATAAATAATAAACTACATGTCGAATAAACCATCGGTCACCAAAATAAATAGTTTAATACAAACATCCAACACCTAAATAAATAAATCTGAAAACTGTACTGAAAAGTCTGGGCGACAAGCCCGAAGTAAAACTGAAATTGAAAAATGATTCCTACTCTAAGAAATAATATACGATGCGTCTAATTCAAGCTCCTGATACCATCCACATATGCCGAAGCTTCATGTCCCTGGAATAGAATATCAATCATGACGTCCCTATGGATGGACACCTAAAAGGTTTTGAAAATAATTTTATAGCAAGGGTTAGAATCCAAAATATTTTGAAAATATTTAGCAAGTGAATTAACTGCAGTAATTAAAATATATGAATGGGCTTCATATTTAAGTTAGTGTCGCACTCTCTTGAGGACATACTCACCCCTCCACTAATGTTCACACCTAACGATTTCCTTAATTCCCACCTAGTTGTACTACCCCGTCCAACTGGTCCTTGTAATACTCCCTTGCCTTTTTACTCTAAACCGAGTATTATTATCCATGGGTTATAAGTTATCTCACTAATTAACTTAATTAATTCCTTTTAAATAATATCATATAATCGTAACACAAGTTATATAAAGTAAGTACATTACACACTGTATTATGAACCGCATATAATATTACATCTCATTATATACGTAACTTTACTAAAACATCCACACATAATTCATATGTATATCCATCCCTCCGAGTATACCCTCACCAGATGATTCCCACTAAAGTGCTATCTCACCAGGTGTGCTCACATAACCTAGTTACCCAAGTTAGAATCGCTCACCAACTTGGCCCAAAATATAAACATAGTGGAGGCGTTCATATTCCTTCCCCGGAAGTGAGATAAACCCCTCACCCATATACCGGACGCTATGACCTAGGATATACTCGCCCTACTCCTCAAGCTAGGGGATTCACACACATCACACAACCTCCCTTGATAGCATTAGATATATAAATTAAATAAATATCTAGTCACTGATATTTAATAGCAGACACAATATATACACATATATATATATATACTATCACTACACCGTATATATATAACATAAACCCCGTCTTTACCGTGTACTCAAAAACCCGTAAGACCAGCCTCTAATTTCCCGAGTCTCTATCCCGACTCAACTTAATTAATTTTCTTACTTATTAATTTATCATCTTACCGAGTATATGGTCCGACTCTAATTTATTTAATTCACACATCAATTAACATAATATTTCCGCCGCATCTATGGTCCGACTCTAATATAAATACTTTACGCATTAATTTATATAATATTTTCCCGAGTCTATGATTCGACTCTAATTTAATTCATTTATACATTAATTAATTTATGACCTTGTGTCACTCAGCCAACATACCCGGACTCGCTCACTTAGCCCATAACATAATATTTCCCCGAGTCTATATTTCGACTCCAAATTAATTATTTTATCTCCATAATTAATTTAATACCTTGGCGTCGCTCAACCAATATACTTGGACTTGCTCACCTAATTTGTATATAATTAATTTGGAATCTAATTCCCCAAATTTATCCATAAAGTGCCTCTCGTAAATCCTCCCTAACTCCAATTACTTTTCCCTATAATTATTAGGAATATGTGTTTCATAATTATTTAACATTAAACAATGCATGGAAATTAAATCTTAAATTAATTTCCTTTATATATAAAACTGGCTAAACTGCCAAAATTCTAGGAGCATCGATCGATCGATCCCCTGGGTCGATCAATCAATCGAACAGGTATTCGTCTTCTCCGACTTGCTCTTTCAGCCATTGATGAGCCCTCAAGATTTTTGTTCCTTCCCAAACCCTTACCCAATCACAAACCACATTACCCCCACATAAGAAAAGGGTATAAACATCCTAGAGACCTTAATTCATTATCAAATTCCATTAATTCCAACGTTTTCCCGATTTTGGGTTTTATCCGGGTTTCAAATATCCAATAAGATTTTCATTTCTATTAATAGAAATTTACCATCGATTCTTACTGGTTTTAACATACGATTTATACCTCTACATTCCAGAATCATAAACATAATAAATTTCACCCTTAATTCCATTAAAGTAAATCAATTACCGAAAACCTAATTTTTCATGAGTACAGACCCAAAATGAATTTTGGTTTACACCTCCCATAATATGAATTGATTATCATTAATTTAAGAATTAAAATAGTTAACCACTTGCCTGAAATCATTCGTAGAGTTTGATCTGTTGTAGGGAATGGTTTGATGACGAACCCTCACTTTGTCCCGCGATTTATCTCCAAAAAGGTTCCCAATTTGCTTCTAGATGTGTTTCCTTTGTGTCTCTATGAAACCCTAGTTTAGAATTGCCAACTGACGTTCAATAAGTCCCTCAATTAGGTTAAAAACCCTTAATCCCATTTTTGGCCACATGGGCCTAATTAAAATGGCCCGAATCACCCCGTGTGGACCCGATTATGCCCAAAAATGCCCCGAGACCCAATTAATACCCCCGGGTACTACTTTTTGACTATCTCGACCCATTCGAACTCAACCACGTACTCAAAATTGTCATCCGAAATACTTGATAACATTCTCCAATTTTGACCTCAAAATGCGACACACGCAATTTCGAACAATTTAACTTAGAGTCGCCAATTATAATTAATTCTTCCCACTCAAATAAATTCTCCAGTTTATAAATTTAAGTTTATCGAATTTAAATATTTGTAAACCTCCTAAAAATAATTAAATATTAAATCCTCAAAATTATGGGGTGTTACAACCTACCAGTTGGTCATCTCGTTTATATTTTCCTGGAAAATGATCGTAGATCATAATTAGTTGATCCGAATCATGCATGGTCTATACCATTAGAAAGGTATTTCATATACCTTCAAGAGTCCAATGCATCGCTTTCGAGTCTGGGAGTTGACTTTGGGTAAAATGTGGCTCGGAAGCGCACATCGGTCCTTTAGACTGGAGATCGTTGGACAGACACGGATCGTTAATCTGCATGGTAGGTCAGAATAATGCAAGGGGTGGACCATTTGAATGGTAAAGAGATGTACTCTGACATTTCAAAGGGTTTCACTTGGTTCAGAAAGTTTACCTTGGTCATCCGCCTGAAGACCTCTCGGAGCAAAATGGATCATTTGTTCCCACTGTAAGTCAGAATTGCACACGGGGTAGACCGTTGGAAATGATATCCAATGAACTTAGTAGATTCATTCAATCTCATTCGATCTAAAGAGTTGACTTTGTTCAAATAAAACCTGGGAGTGCCCGGTGTCCTCAGGATCAATTTTTGTGGTAAAATGAACTATTCGCCTGAACGATTATGCCGTTTTGCACACGAGGAAGACCATTGGGAAGGGGATTTAGTTCCTTTTAAAGATTCAAAGAAATTTCACTCTGATAATGAAGTTCATTGGGGACAAATAGGGGCTCGGGGGTGCCTGGCAACATCTTAATTGATTTTTTATAGTAAAATGATCCGTTCATCTGAATCGTTATGCCAAATTTTTCATGGGTAAGACCATTGTAAAGGGTATTCAGAGACCTTAGAAGATTATATAAGCTTTTGTTATGACAATAGAGTTAACCGGAGTCAAACGGGGCTCGATAGCGCTCAATGGCCTATAGATCGGTACTCGAAGTGCGACCTAGGGTTTGTAGTGAAATGGGGAGGTGCTAGGTACCTAAGGAGAGACTTAGGGCGGTATATGTGGTTTCCACAGAACCCCTCGACAGTTTATCTTGGAAAGAAGTGAAATCCATTGAATAGACACCACATGATGTTTTGGAAAGAGGTCGATTTTGCAAACCTAATGGAGTTTTGGGGATGGATAATACAGTGGGCCAAGGTCAATTATGAGGATCAAGAAAAGGTGAAAACTGAGTGTCGAGGTCAATCCTGACCTAGAAAGGGTGGTGACCAAGGGTCGAGGTCAATTCTGACCTGAAAGAGGTGACGACCCGGGGCCGAGGTCAATTCTAACCTCAAAAAGGTGACGACCATGGGTCGAGGTCAATTCTAACAGAAAAATATGATGACCTAAGGATGAGGTAAATTTTAACCTAAAAGAGGTGAAGATCGAGGGATGAGGTCACTTGTGACATAAATGAGATGATGACATGGGGCCAAGGTCAATTATGACCTAAAAGAGGTGATGACCGAGGGTCGAGGTCAATTCTTACCTAAAAATGGGGATAACCAAGGTCTGAGATTAATTCTGACCTAAAAGAGGTGACGAACTGGGACCGAGGTCAGCTCTAACCTAAAAGAGGTGACCATCTAGGTCCAAGGTCAAATATAACCTAGAAGTGCTGACAATCGGGGGTCAATGTCAATTTTGACCTAAAAGCAATGACAACCGGGGTTGAGATTAATTTTAACCTAAACAATGTGATCATAGAGGGTAGAGGTTAATTCTAATCTAAAAGAGGTTATGACCGAGACAAAGGTCAGTTCTGACCTAATAGAGGAGAGGATCAGGGGCTGAGCTCAATTCTGATCTAAAAGAGATGACAACAAAGGGCCGAGGTCAATTCTAACCTAGAAGAGGTGACTTTCATGGGCCGAGGTGAATTCTTACCAAGAAGAGGTGACGAACAAGGGCTGTGGTCAATTGTATCCTAGAAGAGGTGATGATCGAGGGCCGAGGTGAATGTTAACCTAGAAGAGGTGAGTGTCGAAGTTAATTATGATCGAACGAAGGTGACGATTGGGTTTCGAGGACAATTCTAACCTAAAAAAGATGATGCCCATGGGCTGAGGTCAATTCTGACCTATAAGAGGTGACGATTGGGGGGCTCAGGTAAATTATAACCTAAGAGTGGTGACGATCCGGAATGAGGTCAATTATGACCTCAAAAAAGTCATGATCAAGGGCCGAGATCCTTGATGACGTAAAAGAGGAGATGACCGAGGATCGGGGTCAATTATAACCTAAAAGAGGTGATCATCAAGAGCCGAGGTCAATTCAGACCCAAAAGAGGTGACGAATGAGGGTCGAGGTCAATTATGACCTATAAGAGGTGATGATCGACGGTCGAGCTCAATTCTGACCTAAAAGAGGTGGCAGCCTAGGGTTGAGGTCAATTTTAACCTAAAAGAGGTGACGACTGGGGGTTGAGGTCATTTCTAACCTAAAAGAGGTGATGATTGGGGGTCTAGGTCAATTCTGACAAAAAGGAGGAGATGACCGGGGGCTGAGATCATTTATGACCTAAAAGAGGTGACGACTGAGGGCCGAGATCAATTCTAACCTAGAAGATGTGACTGCTGGGGGCCGAGGTCAATTTTAATCTAGAAAAGGTGACAATTAATGGCCGAGTTCAATTCTGACCTTAAAAGGTGGCGTTCGGGGTTCGAGATCAATTTTAACCTAAAACAGATAATGATAGAGGGCTGAGGTCAATTATGACCAATAAGAGGTGACGACCAGGAGTTGAGGTCAATTCTAACCTAAAAGAGGTAACGACCCAAGGTTGAGGTCAATTCTGACCTGATAAAGTTGATGAGTGATGATCGAGGTCCATTATGACCTAAAAGAGGTGAAGACTGAGATTCAACATCAATTTTGACCTAAAAGAGGTGACGATCGAGGGGCGAGGTCAATTCAAACCCAAAAGAGGTGACGACCGAGGGACAAGGTCAATTGTGACCTAAAAGAGGTGATGACTGAGGGACAAGGTCAGTTCTAACCTTAAAGAGGTGATGACCCACGATCGAGGTGAATTTTTACTTAAAAGAGGGAATGACTGGGGGCCAACATCAATTCTAACCTAAAAGAGGTGACGATCGAGGGCCAAGGTCAATTATGACCTAAAGGAGGTGACGACCAGGAGCTGAGGTCAATTTTAACCTAAAAGAGGTGATGACCCAGGGAAAAATTCAATTCTAACCTAAAAATGGTAACGACCCAGGGCCAAGGTCAATTCTGAGCTAGAAGTGGTGACGAATGGGGGTCTGGTCAATTTTAACCTAAAATAGGTGATGAACAGGGGACAAGGTCAATTCTGACCAAAAGAGATTACAACTGAGGGTCGAGGTTAATTTTTATCTAAAAGAGGTGATGACCGGGGGTCGAGATCAATTCTAAGCTAAAAGAGGAGACTATCGGGAGGCGAGGTCAATTTTAACCTAAAAAGGTGACGATTAAGGGCTGAGGTCAATTCAAACCTAGAAAAGGTGATGACCGAAGCCCGAGATCAATTATAACCTTAAAGAGGTGACGATTGAGGGTTGAGGTAAATTCTTATCTAAAAGGGGTGACGATCGAGGTCTGAGGCTAATTTTAACCTAAAAGAGATGACGACCAAGGGACATCATCAATTCTGACCGATAAGAGGTGCCGATTAGGGATGAGGTCAATTCTAACCTAAAAGGGGTGACGACCCGGGGCTGAGGTCAATTATGAACTAAAAAGGTGATGAATGAAGGTTGAGGTACATTATGACTCAAAAGAGGTGACGATGGAGGGTTGGGGTCAATTTTGAAATAGAAGAGGTGAAAATAGGGCGACGAGGTCAATTCAGACCCAATAGAGGTGATGATCGAGCGCCGATGTCAATTCTGGTTAAGAAGAGGTGATGATCAGGGGCCAAGGCCAATTCTGACCCAAAAGAGTTGACGACTCAGGGACAGGGTCAATTCTTACCTAAAAGAGGTGACGACCAGGGGCCAAGGTCAATTTTGACCTAAAAGAGGTGATGACTAAGGGCCGAGGTGAATTTTAACCTGAAAGAGGAGACGAGCAGTGGTCGAGGTCAATTTTGACCTCAAAAGAGTTTACGACCGAGGGTCGAGGTTAATTGTGATTTAAAAGAGGCGATGATCGAGAGTCGAGGTCAATTATGACCTAAAAAAGGAGACAACAAGGGGTCGAGGTCAATTCTGACCTAAAAGAGGTGACTATCGGAGGCTGAGGTCAATTAGGACCTACAAGAGGTGACGATCGAGGGATGAGGTTAATTTTGATCTAAAAGAGGAGATGACGGGGGGTCGAGGTCAATTCTGAACTAAAAGAGGTGATGATCGAGGGCCGATGTCAATTCAAACCTAAAATAGGTGACGATCGAGGGTCGAGGTCAGAAGAGGTGATGACCGGGGGCCGAGGTCAATTCTGACCAAAAAGAGGTGAGAACTAAGGGCCGAGGTCAATTCTAACCTAAAAGAGGTGACTACCGAGGGCCGAGGTTAATTTGACCTAAAAGAGGTGATGATTGAGGACCGAGGTCAATTCTGACATAGAAGAGGTGACGATCGAGGGTCGAGGGCAATTTTGACATAAAAGTTGTGACAATTGAGGGGCGATGTCAATTTTGACATAACAAAGGTGACGTTTGGGGGCCAAGGTCAATTCTAACTTAAAAGAGATGACGATCGAGGGTTGAGGTCAATTCTGACCTAAAAGAGGTGATGACAGGGGGCCGAGGCCAATTCTGACCTCAAAGAGGCGACGCACTTGGGCCGATGTCAATAATGACCTAAAAGATGTGATGACCCAGGGACAAGTTCAATTCTGACCTACAAGAGGTGATGACAAGGGGTTGAGGTCAATTTTGACCTAAAACAGGTGACGATTAGTGGCTGAGGTCAATTCGGACCTAAAAGAGGTGATGATTAGGGTCGAGGTTAACTATGATCTAAAAGAGGTTATGATGGGGGGTAGAGATCAATTCTTACCTAAAAGTAGTGACGACCAGGGGAAGAGGTCAATTCTATCCAAAAAGTGGTGATGACCGAGGGTTGAGGTCAATTATAACCCAGAAGAGGTGACTACCGAGGCCCGAGGTCAATTCTGGCCTATAATAGGTGATGATCGAGGTTCAAGGTAAATTTAGACCTAAAAAAGGTGACGATTGGGCTCCGAGGTCAATTCTAACCTAAAAGAGAAAACGGCTGAGGGATGAGGCCAATTATGACCTAAAAGAGGTGACAATCAGGGGCCGAGGTCAATTTTAACCCATAATAGGTGACGATTTGAGGGCTGAGGTCAATTTTAACCTCAAAAAGGTGATGACCAAGGGTCGAGGTCCATTATGACCTAGAAGAGTTGACGGTGGAGGGCCGAGGTCAATTCTAACCTTGAAGAGGTGATGGTCGGGGGTCGAGGTCAATTTAGAACCAAAAGAGGTGAAAAAAAAGGGTCGAGGTAAATTTTAACCTAAAAGAAGAGATCAATAGGGGTCGAGGTCAATTTTGACCTTTAAGAGGTGACTACCGAGGGCCGAGGTCAATACTGACCTAAAATAGGTGATTCCCTTAGTCCAAGGTCAATTTTGACGTAAAAGAGGTGACAACCTAGGGCCAAGGTCAATTCTGACCTAGAAGAGGTGACGAGCGGCGGTCACGGTCAATTTTGGCCTAAAAGAGGTGACGATCAGGGGTTAAGGTCAATTATGACCTTAAAGAAGGACGACCGAGGGATGAGGTTAATTTTGATCTAAAAGAGGTGATAATGGGGGGTCGAGGTCAATTATGACCTAAAAGAGGTGACGATCGGGGACCAAATTCAATTCTGACCTAAAAGAGGTAATGATTGAGGTCCAAGGTTAAAACCTAAAAGAGGTTACTATCGGGGGCCGATGTCAATTCTAACCTAGAAGAGGTTAAGACCTAGGCCCGAGGTCAATTCTAACCTCTAAGAGGAGATGAGCGAGAGCCGAGGTCAATTTTATCCTACAAGAGGTGACGATAGAGTGTCGAGGTTAATTCTGACCTAAAAAGGAGACGATCGGGGTCTGAGATTAATTACAACCTAAAAGAGATGACAATCAAGGGTCGAGGTCAATTCTGATCTAAAAGAGGTGACGACAGGGGCACGAGGTCAATTGTGACCTAAAAGAGGTGACAATCGAGGGATGGGGTTAATTTTGATCTAGAAGAGGAGATGACGGGGGGTCGAGGTCAATTTTGAACTAAAAGAGGTGGCGATCGAGGGACGATGTCAATTCAAACCTAAAATAGGTGACAATCGAGGGTCGAGGTCAGAAGAGGTGATGACCGAGGGATGACATCAATTTTGTCCTAAAAAATCTTATGATTGGGGGCCGAGGTTAATTTTAACCTAAAAGAGATGATCACTGAGGGACGAGGTCAATTCTGACCTAGAAGAGGTGATGATCGGGGCGTGAGGTCAATTATGACCCGAAAGAGGTGATGACTCAGACCGAGGTCAATTTTGGCCTAAAAGAGGTGACGACCAGGGGTCGAGGTTAATTTTGACATAAAAGAGGTGATGACTGAGGATTGAGGTCAATTCTGACATAGAAGAGGTGACGATCGAGGGTCGAGGTCAATTCAGACATAAAAGTTATGACAATCAATGGGCGATGTCAATTTTGACATAATAAAGGTGTCGTTTGGGGGCTGAGGTCAATTCTGACCTAAAAGAGATGACGATCGAGGGCTGAGGTCAATTCTGACCTAAAAGCGGTGACAACAGGGGGCCGAGGCCAATTCTGACCTCACAAAGGCGACGCCCCTGGGCCAATGTCAATTATGACCTAAATGAGGTGACAACCCGAGGGGCAAGTTCAATTCTGACCTACAAGAGGTGATGACAAGGGGTCGAGGTCAATTTTTACCTAAAACAGGTGACGATCGGTGGCTGAGGTCAATTCTGACCTAAAGGAGGTGACGATCAAGGCTGAAGTTAATTATAATCTAAAAGAGGTTATGACGGGGGGTCGAGGTTAATTCTAACCTAAAAAAGGTGACGACAGGGGGACGAGGTAAATTCTATCCAAAAAGTGGTGATGACTGAGGGCTGAGGTCAATTCTAACCAAGACGAGGTGACTACCAAGGCCGAGGTCAATTCTGGCCTATAATAGGTTACGATCGAGGGTCAAGGTCAATTTAGACCTAAAAAAGGTGACGATTGGGTTTCGAGGTCAATTCTAACTAAAAGAGAAAATGACTGAGGGACGAGGTCAATTATGACTTATAAGAGGTGACGATCGGGGGCCGAGGTCAATTCTAACATAAAAGAGGTGATGACTCGAGGGCTGAGGTCAATTTGAACCTCAAAAAGTTGATGACCAAGGGCCTAGGTCCATTATGACCTAGAAGAGGTGACGGCGGAGGGTTGGGGTCAATTTTGACCTTGAAGAGGTGATAATCGGGGGTCGAGGTCAATTCAGAACCAAAAGATGTGACAAAAAAGGGTCGAGGTCAATTTTAACCTAAAAGAAGCGATGACCAGGGGCCGAGGTCAATTCTGACCTAGAAGAGGTGCCTACCGGGGGCTGAGGTCAATACTGACCAAAAATAGGTGACGCCCCTAGGCTGAGGACAATTTTGACATAAAAGAGGTGATAGCCTAGGGCCAAGTTCAATTCTGACCCAGAAGAGGTGACGAGCGGGGGCCACTGTCAATTTTGGCCTAAAAGAGGTGACGATCGGGGGTCGTGGTCAATTCTGACCTTAAAGAGGTGATGACCGAGGGATAAGGTTAATTCTAATCTAAAAGAGGTGATGACGGGGGTCGAGGTCAATTCTGACCTAAAAGAGGTGACGATCGGGGACCAAGGTCAATTCTGATCTAAAAGAGGTGACGACCGAGGGTCGAGGTCAAAACTTAAAAGAGGTGACCAACGGCGCCCGATGTCAATTCTGACCTAGAAGAGGTGACGACCTAGGCTCGAGGTCAATTCTAACCTATAAGAGTTGATGACCGAGAGCCAAGGTCAATTATGTCCTATAAGAGGTGACAATCGAGTGTCGAGGTTAATTCTGACCTAAAAATGGTGACGACCGGGGTCTGAGGTCAATTCCAACCTAAAAGAGATGAGAATGAGGGCCAAGGTCAATTCTAACCTAAAAGAGGCGACGATCGGGGGACGAGGTCAATTGTGACCTAAAAGAGGTGACGATCGAGGGATAAGGTTAATTTTGATCTAAAAAAGGAGATAACGGGGGGTCGAGGTCAATTATGACCTAAAAGAGGTGACGATCTAGGTCTAATGTCAATTTTAACCTAAAATAGGTGATGATCGAGGGTCGAGGTTAGAAGAGGTGATGACAGAGGGACTACATAAATTTTCTCCTAAAAAATCTTACGATTGGGGGCCGAGGTTAATTCTAACCTAAAAGAGATGATGACTGAGGGCCGAGGTCAATTCTGACCTAGAAGAAGTGATGATCGGGGGCCGAGGTCAATTCTGACCAAAAAGAGGTGACAACTCAGGGTCGAGGTCAATTCTGACCTAAAAGAGGTGACGACCGGGGGCCGGGGTTAATTTTAAAAGAAGTGATGGTTGTGGTTCGAGGTCAATTTTGGACTAGAAGAGGTGAAAATCGAGTGTCGAGGTCAATTCTTACCTAAAAGTGGTGACTTCAGAGGGCCGAGGCCAATTCTGACCTAAAAGAGGTGATGACCCAGGGAGAAGCTCAATTCTGACCTAGAAGAGGTGACGATAAGGGGTCGAGGTCAATTTTGACCTTAAAGAGGTGACGATCAGTGGCTGAGGTCAATTCCAACCCAAAAGAGGTGACGATCGAGGATTGTGGTTAATTCTGATCTAAAAGAGTCGATGATGGGGTGTAAAGTTCAATTCTTACCTACAAAAGGTGACAATCGTGTGCTGAGCTCAATTCTGACCTGAAAGAGATGATGATAGAGGGCCGAGGTCAATTCTAACCAAGAAAAAGTGACTTTCGAGGCCCGAGGTCAATTTTGACCTAGAAGAGATCATGATGGAGGGTCGAGGTGAATTTTGACCTAAAAAGGGTTACGATCGCGGTCCGAGGTCAATTATAACCTAAAAGAGAAGACGACCAAGGGTCGAGTTCAATTATGACCAATAAAATGTCACGATCAGGCATCGAGGTCAATTCGAACCTAAAAGAGGTGACGACTACGGGGCTGCGTTGAATTTTGACCTGAAAAAGATGATGATCTAGGGCCAATGTTCATTATGAACTAAAAGAGGTAACGACTGAGGGTCGGGGACAATTCTGACCTTGAAGAGGTGACGACCGGGGGTCGACGTCAATTCAGACCCAAAAGAGGGGGGAAAAAGTGCAGAGGTCATTTTTTACCTAAAAGAGGCGATGATTGGGGGCTGAGGTCAATTTGACCTAGAAGAGGTGACTAATGGGGGTCGATGTCAATACTGACCTAAAAGAGGTGATGCCCCTGGGCCGAGGTCAATTTTGACCTAAAAAAGGTGACGATCTAGGGCCAAGGTCAATTCTGACCTAGAAGAGGCGACGACCGGGGGTCATGGTCAATTTTGACCTAAAAGAGGTGACAATTGGGGGCCGAGTTCAATTCTGATCTAAAAGAGGTGATGACCGAGGGATGAGGTTAATTCTGATTTGAAAGAGGTGATGATGGGGGGTCGAGATCAATTCTGGCCTAAAATAGGTGATGACTAAGGACCGAGGTCAATTCTGATCTAAAAGAGGTGATGACCGAGGGCCGAGATGAATTCTAACACAGAATAGGTGACTACTGGGGGTCGAGGTCAAGTCAGACCTAAAATAGGTGATGACCTTGGGCCAAGGTAAATTCTCAACCTGGAAGAGGTGACGACCCGGGATTAGGATCAGTTTTGACCTAAAAAATGTGACGACTAGGGGCCGAGGTCAATTCTGACCTAAAAGAGGTGACGACCAAGGACCGAGGTTAATTATGATGTAAAATAGGTGATGATGCGGGGCTTTCTGACCTAAAAGAGGAGATGATAGGGGGTCGAGGTCAATTCTGAACTAAAAGAGGTTACGACCTAGGGTCGAGGTGAATTTCATCCTAAAAAGAGGCGACTATCGGAAGCTATGGTCAATTCTAACCTAGAAGAGGTGACGATCGAGGGTTGAGGTCAATTATGACCTAAAAAATTTGACGATAGGGGTTCGACGTCAATTCTAACCTAAAAGCGATGACGATCGAAGGCCAAGGTCAATTATGACCTATAAGAGGTGACGACCGGGAATTAATGTCAATTATTAGCTAAAAGAGGTGACGACCCGGGGTTGAGGTGAATTCTAACCTAAAAAAGTTGATGACTAATGGTCAATGTCGATTATGATCTAAATGAGGTAATGACCGGGGGTGAGTTCAATTCTGACCTATAAGAGGTGATGATAGGGGACGAGGTCAATTCAGACACAAAAGATGTGAAGACCGAGGGACGAGGCCAATTTTGACCTAACAGAGGTGACGACCGGTGGGCGAGGTCAATTCTAACCTAAAAGAGGTGACGACCTAGGGTCAAGGTCAATTCTGAATTAAAACAGGTGACGACCGAGGGCCGAGGTCTATTTTGACCTAATAGAGGTGACGATCAAGAGCGTAGGTCTATTGTGACCTATAAGAGGTAACGATCGAGGGTTGAGGTCACTTTTGACCTAAAAGAGGTGATGGCCCTGGGCCAAGGTCATTTCTGACCTAAAAGAGGTGACAACCGGGGGTCAAGGATAATTTTCACCTAAAATAGGTGACAACCAGGGGTCAAGGTCAAATCTGACCTAAAAAAGCTGATGACCGAGGACTGAGGTTAATTCTGTTCTAAAAGAGGTGATGATCGGGGGTCATGGTTAATTATGACCTCAAAGAGGAGACGACTGGGGGCTGAGGTCAACTCTAACCTAAAAGAGGTGATGATCGAGGGTCGAGGTCAATTCTTACCTATAAGACGTGACTACCTAGGACCAAGGTCATTTCTGACCTTGAAGAGGTGACGACCGAGGCCCGAGTTCAATTCTAACCTAGAAGAGGTGACGACCAATGCTCGAGGTCAATTCTGACCTAGAAGAGGTGACGATCGATGTTCGACGTAAATTCTTACCTAAAAGGGGTGACAATCGGGGTCTGAGGTCAATTTTAACCTAAAAGAAGTGACAATCCAGGGACGAGGTCAATTATGACCTATAAGAGGTGCCGACCGGTGGCCGAGATCAATTCTAACCTAATAGAGGTGATGACCCGAGGCTGAGGTCAATTCTGGCCTCAAGAAGGTGATGACTGAGGGCCGAGGTATATTATGACCCAAAAGAGGTGATGATCGTGGGTCGGGGTCAATTCAAAAATAAAAGAGGTGACGATCGGGGACGAGGTCAATTCATATTGAAAAGACGTGACGACCGATGGCTGGGATCAATTTTGACCTAGAATAGGAGATGATCGGGGGCCGAGGTAAATTTTAACCTGAAAGAGGTGACTACTGATGGTCGAGGTCAATTTTGACCTAAAAGAGGTGACAGCCGGGCTCCGAGGTCAATTCTGACCTAAAAGAGGAGACGACCGGGGGCTAAGTTCAATTCTAACCTAAAAGAGGTGATGACCAAGGGCCGAGGTCAATTATGACCTAAAAGAGGTTACGACTAGGACCTGAGGTCAATTCTAACCTAAAATATGTGATGACCTAGGGCCAAATGAAATTTTGACCTAAAAATGGTGACGACCCTTGGCCAAGGTCAATTCTGACGAAGAAGAGGTGATGAACGGGGGTTAAGTTCAATTTTAACCTAAAATAGGTGATGAATGGGGGTCGAGGTGAATTCTAACCTAAAAGAGTTGATGACCGAGGCTCGAGGTTAATTCTGATCTAAAAGAGGTAAGGATCAGGGATCAAGGCTAATTTTTACCTAAAAGAGGAGATAACCAAGGGCCGAGGTCATTTCTGTCCTAAAAGAGGTGATGATCGAGGGACGAGGTCAATTCTAACCTATAAGAGATGACTAAGGGAGACCGAGGTCAATTCTGATATAAAAGAGGTGATGCCCGAGGCTCGAGGTCAATTTTATCTTAAAAGAGGTGATAATTGATGCTCGAGGTTAATTTTGACCTAGAAGAGGTGATGATCGAGGGTTGAGGTCATTTCTGACCTAAAAAAGGTGACAATAGGGGTCGTAGGTCAATTCTAACCTAAACAAGATGACGATCGAAGGCCAAGGTCAATTCTGACCTACAAGAGGTGACAACCTAGGATCGAGGTTAATTCTAACCTAAAATGAGTGATAACCCGAGGTTGAGATCAATTCTGACCTCCAAAATGTGATGACTGAGAGCCGAGGTCCATTTTGACCCGAAAGAGGTGACGGCCGAGGGTCGGGGTCAATTCTGACCTAGAAGAGGTGATGACTGGGCGACGAGGTCAATTCAGACCGAAAAGATGTGACGACCGAGGGCCCAAGTCAATTCTGACCTAGAAGAGGTGATGACCTAGGTCCAAGGTTAATTCTAAACTTTAAAAGGTGACGACACAGGTCTGAGGTCAATTCTGACCTACAAGAGGTGACGATCAGGGGCCGAGGTCAATTTTGACATAAAAAGGTAACGACCAAGGGTTGATGTCAATTCTGACCTCAAAGAGGTAACAACCTAAAGCCAAGGTCAATTCTAACCTAAAAGAGGTGATGACCAAGGGCCGAGGTCAACTCTAATATAAAAAAGGTAATGACCGTGGGCCGAGGTTAATTCTTATCTAAAATTGGTGATGACGAGGGGTCGAGGTCAAGTCTGACCTAAAAGAGGAGATGACCGGGGGGCCAAGGTGAATTCTGACCTAAAAGAGGTGACGATCGCAGGATGAGGTCAATTCGAACCTACAAGAGGTGACTACCGGCGGTCGATGTCAATTTCGACCTAGAAGAGGTGACGACCTAGGCCCGAGGTCAATTCTAACTTAGAAGATGTTTGGACAGAGGGTCGAGGTCAATTCTGACCTAAAAGAGGTGACGATCGAGGTTCGAGGTGAATTCTAAAATAAAAAAGGTGACAACTAGGGTTTGAGGTCAATTCTAACCTAAAAGAGATGACAACCAAGGGCCGAGGTCAATTCTAACCTGTAAGAGGTGATGACCAGGGCCCGAGGTCAATTCTAATCTAAAAGAGGTTACGACCCAGGGCCTAAGGCAATTCTGACCTAAAAAAGGTGATGACCAAGGGTCGAGGTCCATTATGAGCTAAATAGATGACAATTGAAGGCCAGGGTAAATTCTAACCTAGAAGAGGTGACTACCGGGGGCCGATAACAATTCTGACCTAGAAAAGGTAATGACTGGGGTCCAAGGTCAATTTTAACGTATAATAGGTGACGACTCAGGGCCTAGGTAAATTCGAACCTATAAGAGGTGATGAGTGGGGGCCGAGGTGAGTTATGACCTAAAAGAGATGACAATCGAGAACCGAGGTTAATTATAACCTAAAAGAGGTGTCGATCGAGGGTCGAGGTCAATTATAACCTAAAATAGGTGACGATTGAGGGTCAAGTTCAATTTTAACCTAAAAAATGTGACGATCGAGGACCGCGGTTAATTTTGAAATAAAAGAGATGATGACCAAGGGTCGAGGTCAATTCTGACCTAGAACAGGCGACGATCGGGGCCCTAGGTGAATTCTGACCAAGAAGAGGTGACTATCGGGGGACAATGTCAATTCAGACCAAAAATAGATGATAAACCAGGGACAAGGTCAATTTTGACCAAAAAGAAGTAACTACCCAGGGCCAAGGTCAATTCTGACCTAAAAGAGGTGATGACCGGGGGGTAAGGTCAATGTTCACCTAAAAGAGGTGACGACCGTGCACCATGGTTAATTCACATCTAAAAGAGGTCAGGACCGGGGGCTGAGGTCAATTCTGAGCTAAAAGAGGAGACGACCGATGGCTGAGGTCAATTTTCACCTAAAAGAGGTGGCAAATGAGGGTCGAGGTCAATTTTGGCTTAAAAGGGGTGACGATCAAGGGCCGAGGTCGATTCTGACCTAGAAGAGGTGACGATCGAGGGCCGAGGTCCATTCTGACACAAAAGAGGTAACGATCTTGCATTGAGGTTAATTTTGACCTAGAAGAGGTGACGACCGATGATCAAGGTCAATTCTGACCTAAAAGAGGTGATGACCTAGTATTGAGGTTAATTTTAACCTATAAGAGGTGACTATAGGGGGCCAATGTCAATTTTGACCTAGAAGAGGTGACGACCTAGGCCCGAGGTCAATTCTAACTTAGAAGATGTTAGGAACGAGGTTCGGGGTCAATTCTGACCTAAAGGAGGTGACGATCGAGGGTCGAGGTGAATTCTAACCTAAAGAAGGTGACAACCGAGGTCCGAGGTCTATTCTAACCTAAAAGATATGACGACTAAGGGCCGAGGTCAATTTTAACCTATAAGAGGTGACGACCAGGGGCTAAGGTCAATTCTAACCTAAAAGAGGTTACGACCCAGGAGCTAAGTAAATTCTATCCTAAAAAATGTGTTGACCAAGGGCCGAGGTCCATTACGACCTAAAATAGATGACAACCAAAGGTCTGGGTAAATTCTGACCTAGAAGAGGTGACGATCGGGGGCCGAGGTCAGTTCAGACCCAAAATAGGTAACAAAAAAGGACCGAGGTCAATTCTTACCTTGAATAGGTGACGACCGGGGGACCAAGGTCAATTTTAACCTATAAGAGGTGATGACTCAAGGCTGAGGTCAATTCAAACCTAAAAGAGGTGACGAGTGGGAGCCGAGATCAATTTTGACCTAAAAGAGGTGACGACCGAGGACCGAGGTCACTTTTGACCTAAAAGAGGTGGCAATCAAGAACCGAGGTTAATTCAAACTTAGAAGAGGTTTCGATCGAGGGTCGAGGTCAATTATCACCCAGAATCGGTGACGATTGAGGGTCAAAGTCAATTTTAACCTAAAAAATGTGACGATCGGGGCCGAGTTTAATTTTGAAATAAAAGAGACGATGATCGGGGCCGAGTTTAATTTTGAAATAAAAGAGACGACGACCGAGGGCCGAGGTCAATTCTGACCTAGAAGAGGCGACGATTGGGTGATGAGGTGAATTCTGACCTAGAAGAGGTGACTACTAGGGGCCGAGGTCAATTCTAACAAAAAAGAGGTGACAAACTAGGGCCAAGGTTAATTTTGACCAAAAAGAGGTAACGACCCAGGGCCAAGGTCAATTCTGACCTAGAAGAGGTGATGGTTGGGGTCAAGGTCAATTTTCACTTAAAATAGGTGACGACTGAGCGCCATGGTTAATTCACATGTAAAAGAGGTGAGGACCGGGGACCAAGGTCAATTCTGACCTAAAAGAGAAAACGACCGATGGCTGAGGTCAATTTTGACCTAAAAGAGGTGACAAATGAGGGCCGAGGTCAATTTTGACCTAAAAGGGGTGACAATCGAGGGTCGAGGTCAATTCTGACCTAGAAGAGGTGAAGATCGAGGGCCGACGTCAATTCTGACGTAGAAGAGGTAACAATCTCACGTCGAGGTCAATTTCGACCTAGAAGAGGTGACGACCGAGGTCAATTCTCACATAAAAGAGGTGATGACCTAGGGTTCAGGTCAATTTTAACCTAAAAGAGGTGACTATCGGGGGCCGATGTCAATTTCAACCTAGAAGAGGTGACAACCTAGGCCCGAGGTCAATTCTAGCTTAGAAGAGGTGATGACCGAGGGTCGAGGTTAATTCTATCCTAGAAGAGGTGACAATCGAGGGTTGAGGTGAATTCTAACATAAAAAAGGTGACAACCGAGTTTCGAGATCAATTTTAACCTAAAAAGATGGTGACCAAGGTCTGAGGTCAATTCTGACCTTTAAGAGGTGACGATCGGGGTTCGAGGTCAATTCTAACCTAAAAGAGGTTACGATCCAAGGGCTAAGTCAATTATGACCTAAAAGGTTGATTACCAAGGGCCGAGTTCCATTATGACCTAAAATAGATGATAACCGAAGGCGGGGGTCAATTCTGACTTATAAGAGGTGACGAACGGGGGCCGAGATCAATTCAGACCCAATAGAGGTGCCAAAAAAGGGTCGTGGTCAATTCTGACCCAAAAGAGGGGACGATCGGGGCTGAGGTCATTTCAAACCTATAAGAGGTGATGACCTAGTGTCGAGGTCAATTTTAACCTAAAAGAGATGATGACAGTGGGTCGAGGTCAATTCTGACCTAAAAGAGGTGACGATCGAAGGCCGGAGTCAATTCTAACCTAGAAGAGGTGACTACCAAGGGAGGATGCCAATTTTAACCTAGAAGTGGTGACAACCTAGGCCCAAGGTCAATTCCAATTTATAAGAGTTGATGACCGAGGGTCGAGGTCAATTATGACCTAGAGGAGGTGACGATAGAGGGTCGATGTCAACTCTGACCTAAAAATGTGACAACCGGGGTCCGAGGTCAATTCTAACCTAAAAGAGATGACGACCAAAGTCCGAGGTCAATTCTGATCTATAAAAGTTGACGACCAGGCGCCGAGGTCAATTCTAACCTAAAATAGGTTATGACCAAGGGCCGAGGTTCATTATGACCTAAAAGAGATGACAACCGAAGGCCAGGATCAATTCTTGCCTAGATGAGGTGACGACCAGGGGCCGAGGTCAATTCAGACCAAAAAGCAGTGATAAAAAAAGGCTGAGGTAAATTCATACCTAGAAGAGGTGACAATCGGGGACTAAGGTCAATTCTAATCTATAAGAGGTGACGACTCAGGGCCGAGGTCAATTCAAACCTAAAAGAGGTGACGAGTGAGGGCCGATGTCAATTTTGACCTAAAAGAGGTGACGATAGAGGGCCAAGGTCAGTTCTGACCTATAAGAGGTGTGAATCAAGAACCGAGGTTAATTTTAACATAGAAGAGGTAACGATCGAGGGTCGAGGTCAATTCTAACGCAAAATAAGTAAGATCAATTTTAACCTAAAAATGTGACGAATGGGGGCCGAGGTTAATTCTGAAATAAAAGAGACGACGACAGGGTCGAGGTCAATTATGACTTTAAAGAGGAGACAATCGGGGGCTGAGGTGAATTTTAACCTAGAAGAGGTGACTATTGGGGGCCGAGGTTAATTCTGACCGAAAAGTGGTGACAAGCCAAGGCTAAGGTCAATTTTGACTAAAACGATGTAACGACCCAGGGCTATGATCAATTTTGACCTAGAAGAGGTGATGACCGGGCGTCAAGGTTAATTTTCACCTAAAAGATGTGACGACCAAGAGTGAGGTCAATTTTGACCTAAAAGAGGAGACAATCGGTGGCCGAGGTTAATTTTGACCTAAAAGAGGTGACAAATGAGGGATGAGGTCGATTTTGACCTAGAAGAGGTGACGACTAAGGGCCGAGGTCAATTCTGACCTAAAAGAAGTGACGATCGAGGGTCGAGATCAATTCTAAAGTAGAAGAGGTAATGATCTTGCGTCGAGGTCAATTCCAACCTAGAAAATGTGATGACCGACGACCGATGTCAACTCAGACCTAAAAGAGGTGACGACCTAGGGTTGAGGTCAATTTTGACCTAGAAGAGGTGACGACCTAGGCCCGAGGTCAATTCTATCTTAGAAGAGGTGACAATTGAGGGTCAAGGTCAATTTTGTCCTAAAAGAGGTGACAATCGAGGGTTGAGGTGAATTCTAACCTAAAAAAGGTGATAATCGGGGGTTTGAGGTCAATTTTAACCTAAAGAGATGACGACCAAGGTCTGAGGTCAATTATGACCTATAAGAGGTGATGATAGGGGTCGAGGTCAATTCTAACCTAAAAGAGGTTGCGACCCAAGGGCTAAGTCAATTCTGACCTAAAAAGGTGATGACCAAGGGCCGAGGTCCATTATGACCTAAAATAGATGTTAACCGAAGGCCATGGTCAATTTTGACCTAGAAGAGGTGATGACTAGGGGCCAAGGTCAATTCAAACCCAAAAGAGGTGACAAAAAATGGTCGTGGTTAATTTTAACCTAATAGAGGTGATGATCGGAGGCTAAAGTCATTTATAACTTATAAGAGGTGATGACCGAGTGCCGAGGTTAATTCTAACCTAAAAGAGATGACGATCATGGGCCGAGGTCAATTCTGACCTAAAAGAGGTGACGATTGAAGGCTAAAGTCAATTCTAACCTAAAAGAGGTGATTACTGAGGGACGATGTCAATTTTGACCTAGAAGTGGTGACAACCTAGGCCCAAGGTCAATTCTAACTTAGAAGAGGTGTTGACTGAGGGTCGAGGTCAATTATGACCTAGAAGAGCTAACGATGGGGGGTTGCGATTAATTCAAACCCAAAAGAGGTGACAAAAAAGGGTCGAGGTCAATTTTGAACTAGAATAGGTGACAATCGGGGGCCGAGGTCAATTTGGCCTTAAAAGAGGTGGGGATCGAGGGTCGAGGTCAATTCTGACATAAAATAGGTGATAATCGAGGATCGAGGTTAATTCTAACCTAGAAGAGGTGACAATCGAGGGTCAAGATCAATTTTAACCCAGAATAGTTGACGATTGAGGGTCAATGTCAATTTTAACCTAAAAATGTGATGATCGGGGGCCAATGTTAATTCTAACATAAAAGGGATGACGAACGAGGGTCGAGGTCATTTTTGACCTATAAAAGGCGATGATCGGGCGCTGAGGTGAATTCTGACCTAGAAAAGGTGACTACTGGGGGCCGAGGTGAATTCTGATCGAAAAGAGGTGACAAGCTGAGGTTGAGGTCAATTATGAAAACAAAGAGGTGATGACCCAGGGCCAATGTCAATTCTAACCTAGAAGAGGTGACAACCAGGGGTCAAGGTTAATTTTAACCTAAAAGAGGTGATGACCAAGGGCCAAGGTTAATTAACATCTAAAAGAGGCAATGACCAGGGGCCGAGGTCAATTCTGACCTAAAAGAGGAGACGACTGATGGTCGAGATCAATTTTGACCTAAAAAAGGTAATGATCGAGGGCTAAGGTCAATTTTGACCTAAAAGAGGTGATGAACGAGGGTCAAGGTCAATTCTGACGTAAAAGAGGTGACGATCGAGGGTCGAGGTCAATTCTGACCTAAAAGAGTTAATGATTTTGCATCGAGGTCAATTCTGACCTAGAAGAGGTGACGACCGATGGTCGAGGGAAATTCTGACCTAAAAGAGGTGACGACCAAGGGCCAAGGTCAATTCTAACCTAACAGAGGTGATGACACAGGGCCAAGATAAATTCTTACCTAGAAGAGGTGATGACCCGGGGTCAAGATCAATTTTGACCTAAAAGAGGTCACGATTAGGGGCTGAGGTCAATTCTGACCTAAAAGAGGTAATGACCGAGGTCCAAGGTTAATTATGATCTAAAAGAGGTAATGATCGGGGGTAAAGCTCAATTCTAACCTAAAAAGGATATGATCTTGGGCCGAGGTCGATTATGACCTAAAAGATTTGACGATTGAGGGTCGAGATTAATTCCAACCTAAAGAGGTGACTACGGGAGGCTGAGGTCAATTTTGACCTAGAAGAGGTGACGATCAAGGGTTGAAGTCAATTCTAACATAAAAAATTTGATGATTGGGGTCTGAAGTCAATTCTAACCTAAAAGAGACTACGATCGAGGGCCGAGGTCAATTATGACTTATAAGAGGTGACAATCGGGAGCCGAGGTCAATTTTAACCTAAAAGAGGTGATGACCCAGGGCTGAGGTCAAGTATAACCTAAACGAGTTGATGACTGATGGTCTACGTCTATTATGACCTAAAAGAGGTGACTACCGGGGACCGAGGTCAATTCTGACCCTAAAGAGGTGACGACAAAGACCCGAGGTCTATTCTAACCTGAAAGAGGTGACGATTGAAGCCCGAGATCAATTTTGACCTTGAAAGGGTAACGATCGAGGGTCGAGGTAAATTCTGATCTAAAAAGGGTGAAGATCAGGGTCTGAGGTCAATTTTAACCTAAAAGAGATTACGACCGAGGGCCTAGGTCAATTCTGACCTATAAGAGGCGCCGATGGGGGCCGAGGTGAATTCTAACCTAAAACATGTGATGACCCGGGGCTGAGGTAAATTTTGACCTAAAAAAGGTGATGACTGATGGCCGAGGTACAATATGACCCAAAATAGGTGACGATCGAGGGTTGTGGTCAATTCTGAAATATAAGAGGTGACAATCGGGGGGCGAGGTCAATTCAGACCCAATAGAGGTGATGACCCAGGGCCGAGGTTAACTCGGATCTAAAAGAGGTGATGATTGGGGGCCGAGGTTAATTATGACCTGAAAGAGGTGACGACTCAGGGCCAAGGCAAATTTTGACCTAAAAAAGCTGAAAATCGGGGGTCGATGTCAATTCTAACCGAGAAGAGGTGACGATCGAGGGTCGAGGTTAATTTTGACTTAAAAGTTATGACAATCGAGGGCTGAGGTTAATTTTGACATAATTATTGTGACGACCGGGAGCCGAGGTCAATTCTGGCCTAAAAGAGATGATGACTGAGGGCTGAGGTCAATTTTGACCTGAAAGAGGTGACGACAGGGGGCTGAGGTCTATTCGGACTTAAAAGAGGTGACGCCCTAGGGCCGAGGTCAATTATGACCTAAAATAGGTGACGATTGAGGGACATGGTCAATTCTGACCTACAAGAGGTGACGACAAGGGGTCGAGGTCATTTTTTACCTAAAAGAGCAGACGACAGGTGGCTGATGTCAATTCTAACCTAAAATAGGTGACGACCGAGGGCCGAGGTTAATTCTGATCTAAAATATTTGATGATGGGGGGTTGAGGTCAATTCTAACCTAAAAGAGGTGACGATCAGGGGCTGAGGTTAATTACGTCCTAAAATAGGTGATGATTGAGGGCTGAGGTCAATTCTTTTCAAGAAGAGGTGAGTACCAAGGCCCGAGGTCAATTTGGACCTAGAATAGGTGACGATCGGGGATTAAGGTCGATTCAGACCTAAAATGGTGACGATTGGGGTCTGAGGTCAATTCTAACCAAAAAGAGAAATGACTGAGGGCCAAGGTCAATTATGACCTATAAGAGGTGATGTTCAGGGGTCGAGCTCAATTCTAACCTAAAAGTGGTGATGACTGGGGGGCTGAGGTTAATTTTAACCTTGAAAAGGTGATGACCAAGGGCTGAAGTCCATTATGACCTAAAAGAGGTGAAGACAGAGACTCGGGGTCAATTCTGACCTTGAAGAGCTGATGAACGGACGCCGAGGTCAATTGAGAGCCAAAAGAGGTGAAAAAAGAGTTGAGGTCAATTTTGACCAAAAAGAAGCGATGACTGGGGTTGAGGTCAATTTTGACCTAGAATAGGTGACTACCGGGGTTGAGGTCAATATGGACCTAAAAGAGGTGACGCCCCTGGATCGACGTTAATTTTGTCCTAAAATAGGTGACGACTTAGGGCCAAGGTCAATTCTGACCTAGAAGAGGTGACGAGAGGGGTTCACAGTCAATTTTGGCCTAAAAGAGGTGACGACCAAGGGTCGAGGTCAATTATACCTAAAAGAGGTGACGAACGGGGACCATGGTCAATTCTGACCTAAAAGAGGTGACGATCGAGGGACGAGGTCAAAACCTAGAAGAGGTGACTACCAGGGGCTGATGTCAATTCTGATCTAGAAGATGTGACGGCCTAAGCCCGAGGTCAATTCTAACCTAAAAGAGGAGACGACGGAGAACCGAGGTCAATTTTCTCCTAGAAGGGGTGACTATCGAGGGTCGAGGTTAATTCTGACCTAAAAAAGGTGACGACCAGGGTCCGAGGTCAATTCCAACGTAAAAGAGATGACAATCGAGGGCCGAGTTCAATTCTGACCTAAAAGAGGTGATGACCGTGGGACGAAGTCAATTATGACCTGGAGGTGACATCCAAGGGATGCGGTTAATTTTGATCTAAAAGAGGTGATGACGGGGGGTCGAGGTCAATTCTAAATTAAAAAAGGTGACGATCGAGGTCCGATGTCAATTCTAACCTAAAATAAGTGACGATCTAGGGTCAAGGTCAATTCTGACCCATAAGAGGTGATGACCGAGGGCCGACGTCAATTTTGACCTAAAAAATTTGACGATCGGGGGCTGAGGTTAATTCTGACCTAAAAGACATAATGACTGAGGGTCGAGGTCCATTATGACCTAGAAGAGGTAATGACCAATGGCCTAGGACAATTCTGACCAAAATGAGGTGATGACTCTGGGACGAGGTCAATTCTGACCTAAAAGAGGTGACGACCGGGGGCCGAGGTTAATTTTGGCATAAATGAAGTATTGACTGAGGTTCGAGGTCAATTCTGACCTAAAAGAGATGATGATCGAGGGCCAAGGTTAATTCTCACCTAGAAGAGGTTGAAATCGAGGGCTGAGGTCAATTCTGACCTAAAAGTGGTGACGTCCCAGAGCCGAGGTCAATTCTAACCTTAAATATGTGACGACCCAGGGAGAAGGTCAATTCTAACCTAAAAGAGGTGACCACAAGGGGTCGAGGTCAATTTTCACCTAAAAGAGGTGACAACCGGTGGCTAAGGTCAACTATGACCTAAAAGAGGTGACGACCGAGGGTCATGGTTAATTATGATCTAAAAGAGTTGATGACCGGGGGTCGAGGTCAATTATGATAAACTAGAGGTGACGAACGGGGGTCGAGTTCAATTCTAACCTAAAAGAGGTGATGACCGAGGGTCGAAGTCAATTTTAACCATGAAGAAGTGACTTCCGAGGATCGAGGTCAATTTTGACCTCGAAGAGGCGACGATGGCGGGTCGAGGTGAATTTTGACCTAAAAAGATGACGATAGAGGTTCGAGGTCAATTATAACCTGAAAGAGAAAATGACCGAGGGCCGAGTTCAATTATGACCTATAAGAGGTGACGATCAGGCACCGAGGTCAATTCTAACCTAAAAGAGGTGATGACCCGGGGGCTGAGGTGAATTTTGTCCTAAAAAAGGTGATGACCATGTGCCGAGGTTCATTATGAACTAAGAGAGGTGACGATTGAGGTCCGGGGTGAATTTTGACCTTAAAGTGATGACGACCGGGGGTCGAGGCCAATTCAAACCCAAAAGAGGTGACAAAAAGGGGTAAAGGTCAATTTTGACCTAAAAGAGGCGATGATCGATGGCCGAGGTCAATTCTAACCTAAAAGAGGTGACTGGAGAGGGCCGATGTCAGTACTGACCTAAAAGAGGTGATGCCCCTGGGTTGAGGTCAATTTTCACCTATAAGAGGTGACGACCCACGACCAAGGTCAATTCTGACCTAGAAGAGGTGACGACTGGGGGTCATGGTCAATTTTGTCCTAAAAGAGGTGACGATCGAGGGCCGAGGTCAATTTTTATCTAAAAGAGGTGACAACTGAGGGATGAGTTTAATTATGATCTAAAGGAGGTGATGATAGGGGTTCGAGGTCAATTCTGACCTAAAAGAGGTGACGACCGGTTACTGAGGTTAATTTTGACCTAAAAAAGGTGACGATCGAGGGACGAGGTCAATTCTAACCTAAAAGAGGTGACTACCGGGGGCCGAGGTCAATTCTGACCTAAAAGAGGTGACAAACTAGGGCTAAGGTAAATTCTCAACCTAGCATAGGTGACGACACGGGGTTAACAACAATTTTTACCTAAAAGAGGTGATGACTGGGGGCCAAGGTCAATTCTGACCTAGAAGAGGTGACGACCGAGGGCCGAGGTTAACTATGATCTAAAAGAGGTGATGATAGGGGGACGAGATCAATTCTGACTAAAAAAAGGAGACGACCGGGGACCGGGGTCAATTCTAACCTAAAAGAGGTGACGACCAAGGGCCGAGGTCAATTCCAACCTAGAAGAGGTGACTACCGAAAGCTGTTGTCAATTCTGACCTAGAAGAGGTGACGATCGAGGGTTGAGGTCCATTCTGACCTAAAAAATTTGATGATAGGGGTCCGAGGTCAATTCTAACCTAAAAGATAGGTCAATCGAGTGCCGAGGTCAATTGTGACCTATAATAGGTGACGACCGGGAGTCGAGGTCAATTTTAGCATAAAAGAGGTGATGTCCCAGGGCTGAGGTTAATTCTATCCTAAAAAAGTTGATGACTTATGGTCGATGTCCATTATGATCTAAAAGAGGCGACGATCGGGGGCGAGGCCAATTTTGCCCTAGAAAAGGTGATGAACGAGGGGTGAGGTCAATTCAGACCCAAAAGAGGTGATGGACGAGGGACGAGGTCAATTTTGACCTTGAAGAGGTGACGACCGGAGCCCGAGGTCAATTCTAACCTAAAAGAGGTGACGACTAAGGGTTAAGGTCAATTCTGACTTAAAAGAGGTGACGATCAAGGGACGAGTTCTATTTTGACATAAAAAAGGTGACGATCGAGGGTTGAGGTCTATTCTAACTTGTAAGAGGTGACGATAGAGGGTCGAGGTCAATTCTAACCAAGAAAAGGTGACAATCAAGGGTTGAGGTTAGTTTTAACCTAAAAGAGGTGGCGACCCTGGGCCAAGGTCAATTCTGACCTAGAAGAGGTGACGAGAGTGGGCTATGGCCAATTTTAACCTAAAACGGGTGACGACAGGGGGTCGAGGTTAAATATGACCTAAAAGAGCTGATGACTGAGGTCCGATGTTAACTCTGTTCTAAAAGAGGTGGCGACCCTCGACCAAGGTCAATTATGACCAAGAAGACGTGACGAACGGGAGTTAAGTTCAATTTTAAACTGAAGCAGGTGACAAGTGGGGGCCGAGGTCAATTCTAACCTAAAAGAGTTGACGACCGAGGCCCGAGGTTAATTTTTATCTAAAAGAGGTGCGGACCGAGGTTCGAGGCCAATTCTGACCTAAAAGAGGAGACTATTAGGGTTCGAGGTCAATTTTGACCATAAATATGTGACGGTCGACAGTCGACGTCAATTCTTACCAAGAAGAGGTGACTACCGAGGACCGAGTTCAATTATGACCTTGAAGAGGTGACGATCGAGGCCCGAGGTCAATTCTAACCTAGAAAAGGTGACGACCAAAGCTCGAGGTCAATTCTAACCTAGAAGAGGTGACAATCGAGGTTCGAGGTAACTTTTGACCTAAAAAGGGTGACGATCGGGGTCTGAGGTCAGTTTTAACCTAAAAGAGATGATGATCCAGGGCCGAGGTCAATTATGACCTATAAGAGGTGCTGGCCGGGGGCCGAGATCAATTCTAAACTAAAAGAGGTGACGACCCGGGGCAGAGGTAAATTCTGGCCTCAAAAAGGTAATGACTGAGGGTCTAGGTACATTTTGACCCAAAAGAGGTGATGATCGACGGTCGGGGTCAATTTGGAAATAAAAGAGGTGACGATCGGGAGACGAGGTCAATTCAGACCCAATAGCAGTGACGACCGATGGACGAGGTCAACTTTGACCTAGAAGAGGTGACGATCGGGGGCCGACATCAATTCTAACCTAAAAGATATGAAGACTCAGGGCGGAGGTCAATTTTGACCTAAAATAGGTGAGGACCGGGAACCGATGTCAATTCTAACCTAAAAGAGGAGACGACCAGGGACCAAGGACAATTCTAAGCTAAAAGAAGTGATGACCAAGGGCCGACGACAATTATGACCTAAAAGAGGTGACGACCAGGACCTGAGGTAAATTCTAACCTAAAAGAGGTGACGACCCAGGTCCAAATTCAATTTTAACCTAAAAGAGGTGACGACCCTGGGCCAAGCACCCGTTGTGCAGTCGGATCTAACGGTTATCCGAGCTCAACTCATGTCAAAGATTGACAACCTCCAAACTGAGGTTCGAGAGATGCAACGAAACCAAGTTCCCAATCCTCAAGAGCCCGAGGCCCTATTCCCTCATGCTATGGGTCCACCCGAGCCTATTTGGGTTCCCGAAGAGTATCAGCATGCTCCACGTGCCCCTTCGGTTAATGGGCCTCCGCCAACCCAGCTTTCGATGCCAAACCTTGCCCAGTATGGGGCCAACTTGCCTATGATCATTGATTCGAAAGAGGAGGAGTTGAACAAGGTCAAATAAGACCTCAAAATGCTCACTAAGAAGTTTGACCAAGTCAGAATCTATGGGAATTACTTACACTACACCCATATGTCTCCATATCCTAAGGAAAGGTTACCCGAGAAGTTCAAGATGTCGAATATCAAGAAATTCGGAGGAAGTGGACCCCCAATTGTTCATCTTCGCAGTTATCACCCTTTCATGACTCTACTAGGGGCTTCAGAAGAAGTGATGACCTAATTGTTTCAGTAAACTCTGAAGGATAGCGCTCTCTGATGGTTTTTGTCTCTCGAGAAGTTTAGAATCCGGAAGGATGTGGCTTGAGAATTCATGTCACAATACAAGTACAACGAAGAGCTTGAGGTCACCCATCGTGATTTAGAGCTGCTCAAATTGAACTCTGGGGAATCAGTTAGTAACTTCATATCTCGATGGAGGGAAAAAGTAGCTACCATGACCAATCGGCCATCCGAGGAAGAATAAGTCAACATAGTGAAGAATAACTTCTTGCCCCATGTCCGAGCGACCATGGGAGGACAATACGATCCTAATTTCGAGCTCTCACAGAAGGAGGAGTAGAAATCGAGGAAGGTCTGGCTAAAATAGATGTTGAACCAAAGAAGGTGTTCGGACAGTTCACCCCTAGAAAATATGACAAACTTTACAATGTTGCAGTCTCAACCATCAATAACATCTCCCAACCGACCACATCGTGGGCACCAGAAAGCCGCCCTGGCTCATCCCAAAAGAATACACCGAGATCCATGCTCCCCTCTAAAAAGTTTATCAGGCCTTGTTAAGCCGAAACCTTATCAAACCCTTGGGCCCCCGTCCTTTGCCAAATCCACCCCCAAGAAACTTCAAGGAAGATGTTCATTGCGCCTTGCACCAAAGTGTTGGCCATACCACTGACCAATGCTTTCATCTTCGAATTGTAATCCAAGGTCTAATTGACTAGGGTACCATTGTCCCACCAGCTAATCTTAAGCCAAACACTACTCACAATCCACTCCCAAATCATGCCAATGCCATCTACTTAGAAGAAAACCCACAATTTGATCCCTCAAAATAAATCACACCCATATACTCTCCTAAACCTCTCCAAATCTGCCCATATTTCCTCCTACACCCTACTACCCTCACTAATCAGGGACTGTCACTCCTTACCAGAGCATGCATCGTTGTTCGTATCCATTCTAAAAATGGAGGTATGGAATTATCGGAAGTGTTAAAGAAACTCTTAGAGTTCGGGCTGAAATTTCCCTCACAGATGATCATTGATTGCCAGAGGTTCATCACGCTATTCTTGGAAGCAAGAAAATGGGCTCAAGAATCATATCATTGGGTAGTACTAACCGATGAAGTCAGTCTAGATGATGTCATCCAAATTATGGTCGAATTTTTCAGGCAAACCAACGATATTTGCAGTATAACCGAGTTACTTAATACTCTAAAATTATAAGGGCACCTGGTCCTTTCACCCTCACATATACCCACATCATGGGAAGACCAGTATGAAGAATCCATTGAAGTTATGCAATGCATTGACTTTACATTGAAAGACATAATTGTTGTTACCGGATGGGGGAAAGAGTTTGAAGATTTGAATGAAAAGCAAGCTTCAGAGAAAACTGGCTCGGTAGCCGACATGTATGGGATGATATCATTTGAAGAACTCCTCGGAGAAATAAAAAAGGTGGCAGAACAACCCGAGATTGACGAGGAAAGGGGATTCATGTTCTTCCCTTCTTCAGTAAATCATATGACCAGATCAGGGAGGCATTACCAGATCCTGATCTCACTACCAGCCAATAACAAAGGGAAGGGCATTGAAAACCTTCTTATTCCAGAAATAACCATCGAGGAAAGAAAGATCCTCGATTAACTAAAGAAAACTCAGGCTAACATCACTCTATGGGTGATTTTTTGTCTTCTCAGCTGCACAGAAATGCTTTGATCAAATTGCTCACCAGACCCACAGTTCCTCCTTCTACTACACCCGAAGAAGCGGTAAATTTGGTCGGATCCTTGACCTCTACCCGAATGCTATCCTTTTTCGAAGATGAAATCCCAAGAAATTATCCAAACCACAATCATACACTCAACATCTCTGTCGAAGTTATTGGGAAAATCGTGCCACTCTCTCTTTTCAATAATGGATCCACCTTGAATGTTTTCCCACTAAGAACATTGAGATGTTTAGGCCTGAAAGAAAGTGGCCTCGCTCCAACCTCCACTACTGTCCGTGCCTACGATAATACCCGTCGGGAGGTAATTGGATCCATAAAACTTGTAATAAGGGTTGGCGCTATACACCCCATCGTTTAATTCCAAGTTATTGACAACCTGTTGCTCGAACAACCCTGTCTCCACAGTATCAAGGGAGTGTCTTCCTCGCTCCATCAGAAATTGAAGCTCTTCGCCGATGGACGAGTCATCACCATCTTGGGTGACGATGATAATATGAAGGGTGAAAGTACCAGAAATCCAATCCTTGAGATATATCATGGGTCAAATGATATGCTCCTATCAGGATTCTGAGTTGAGCCACTTCTACTCCCGACAAGGGAAGATTTCAAAGAAAGTCTTTGTCTACAATACGACCCTCGTGGCAATGTCAATGTGATTCGGATGTTCAGAAACATGCACTTCATGCCCGGACTGGGGCTAAGACAAAGACATCAAGGGATACTTGAGCCTATTGAACTCAAGAAAGCTTTCCCTTCTTGTGGTTTGGTGTATCAACCATAAGAACAAGATCTCAGAATGATCCGTCAGTCTCGACCAAAGAGAGAACTAAATTGCATCCAAACTATCCTAGGTGACTCCTTGAATGGACGATTCATAAAAGAGGGTGAAGAATTCCCCTTTTGTGGTTTTTCGGAACCATGGTATGACCATACAGACAAGAAGATGAAGCCTGTAATGGAGATCTTTTTCCAAGGCAGCTACCCATGGGCAGAAAGTTCCCAACACCATCTACAACCGCTCATCAAAGATACCAAAGATTTTGAGGAAGGTGACTTCGAGGACTCATTCAATTTACAAACACCGGGACTGACACTCTTCATGATTCACTCAGGCACCATCACTGGATCCATCCTACATGATTAGAGATGCGAATACACCTCTCCTGAATTGGCATGCTACACCTGTTCTACCTGTTCAAATCCCCTTAATCCCAATGTTTACCTCGTTTCTTCTTTTGTTATCTATTCTTGCTCAAATGTAATCGAGGCCACCTTTGTTGAGGTTCTCAATGTTATTTTTCCTATCAATGAAATAAACGAAGATTTTGAGTATCTTGTTGTGCCTTACATTAACTACTTAGATTCTAATCAAACTTTTGATGATGATGATTTTTCAAATGAACAATTCTTAACTGATCTAAATAAGATTAATAATAAACAACATAATCGTGTTCAAGTTAATGAAGAAGAGACTGTTGTTGTTAACCTCGGTTCTAGTGGCCAACAGCGCGAGATTAGGATAGGGGATACCCTTGGCGAGCATAAGCATGCACAACTCGAAGAATTGCTAAAGGAATTTATGGATGTCTTCGCATGGTCCTATAACAATATGCCGGCATTGATCCTGAAATTGCTTAACATGAGATCCCCACTCTTCCAGATTATAATCTTGTCAAACAAAAGTTGAAAAAACTCTGCACAAAATGGTTGCTCAAAGTCAAAGAAGAGGTGGTCAAACAGTTGAACATAGGCTTCATTCGTGCGGTCGAATATCCCACATGACTGGCCAATATAGTGCATGTGCCGCAATCAGGAGGGAAGGCTCGGATGTGTATAGACTATCGGTACTTGTTCAAAGCCTCTCCAAATAATTATTATCCGCTACCCAATATCGACATGGTCGTGGACAACACAACCGGTCATGCTATTAAGTCATTCGTCGACGGGTTTGTCGGATACAACCAAATTAAAATGCACCCAGATCACAAAGAAAAGACCGCATTCATCACCCCATGGGGAACATTTTGCTACACTGTCATACCATTTACTCTCAAGAATGCTAGGGCTACCTACCAAAGGGATGCCACAACCATCATGCACGATCTGATTCACAAAGAAGTTGAGGTTTATGTGGATGATATGATTATCAAATCTAAAACTAGAGAAGGTCATGTTCCTGCTCTTCGAAAGTTCTTCGAAAGACTACAACAGTATCAGATGAGACTCAATCCGTAAAAATGCATCTTCAGTGTTACAAATGGAAAACTCTTGGGATTTATGGTCAGTGAGAAAGGGATAAAAGCAAATTTCGCTAAGCCGAAAGCATTAATTGAGATGCCACCTCCCCGAACAAAGAAAGAAGTTCAAGTTTTCCTTAAAAAATTATAATACATCAGCCGGTTCATCAGCCAGTTAACTTCCATCTGCGAACCTATTTTCAAACTCCTCCAAAAGGATTCATCTATGGTTTGGAATGAGGACTGCCAAGAATCTCTCGACCGAATCCAACAATACCTGACTCAACCTCCGGTACTTATGCCACCATAGCCTAGACTCCATTTGCTCCTATACCTAACCATAACTGACACTGCCGCTGGGGATTTAATATCCCAATACCTTGAAGATTCCCTGAAAGAAAGATCCATCTATTATTCCAGTCGCAAATTGGTTGAAAAATGTTACTAAAGCCGTTTATTAAAAATAAACTATTTAAGTAACTCCGATCTGTTTTTTTAAGAAACTCTTTTCGTAAAAATCAAACTATTTGAACACAAGATGTGTTTAACAAATCAATATGTACGAGATCTATTCAAGAATTTGACTAACAGGTTTATAAAGAAGTTTAAAAATCTTAAACTCAGCACAACCAAGAATGAGATGAGGAGATGTAGAAATATTATGTTCACGATATTTTTTACGTGGTAAAACCTCACCAATTGAGGAAACATCCACGACTCCCTCTACGGAGTAAAATGAAAAATCCACTAAAACAAATATATGAGTTAAAAACTATATAACTAACATGAAAACAACTCAGTCCTATATAAGTTTAGGAATGTACCCTCTGGTGTCCTTAAACTTCTCTGCAGTTCTGATTGTAGATGTAGTTCTCCCAGTTTGTTAACTTCTGATTTGTTCCAGCACTTTACGTCGACTCTTTATTCACAAGATCTTATTACCAACACTTTTTGTGTTGTAGGGTGAAAGTGTTTGTGTAAGTGCTTTCTAACACATGCATGCACACACACACACACACTTATTAAGTGCTTTCTAACAAATGCATGCACACACACACACTTATTAAGTACAAACAGTCCTAACAAATTACAATAACACTATATGCTCTGATCTTTTCTTTTTCTTTCTTCTTACAAAACTTTTCATCTTATTTGACCTTTAAATCATTCCCAGAATCCACGGATACCTGGCTAAGAAGACAAACAAGGTCTTAATCAATCTCAAAATTTAGAAATACTTTTTGAGATTGAAAACCTCCAAGTGAGATTCCAAACTAGGTCAAAGGCTTAGTTTTACAAGAACTAGAAACAGAAAACATTTATTGTTGATTTCAAAGTAAGCAAACGTTTTAGAGAAAATAATCAACAATATATTTCTCAAGATGAGAAATAAAGAATGAAACTAAGTGTAATGTAACATGAATAACTTAAATCTGAAATTTCTATGAAATCAGAAAGTAGATCTGAATAAACATTTAAGTTGAAACCAAGATCGAGTGAACACGAGGTTATAGCAACAAAAACAAACTTAACTCAAACTCTCAAACTCTCAAGAACACTCAGAGAAGTGTTTTGGATATGGAGGTATTTGAAGAAGTGTTTGAGTTTGGATGGAAGAGGTTTTAACGAACAGGGTTAGGGTTTCTAATTCTCTCTTCTCTTTTCTCTCTCTGTGTTTTCTCTCTTCTCTCTCTTCTCTCTCTTCTCTCTCTATTTCTCAGAAAAATGAAAATGGCAAAAGTCTTCGAAGTCTGAGAATAGGGTCCCTTTTATAGGGTGAGGAGAAGGTTCGAGAGGCTGGGTCAGAACCAAGGGCCTGGATTAAGTCAAGCCAAATTGACTTAGATCGAAGGGTTCTAATAAGGCGGTGATTAAACGAATCCTAATTGGTCTAAAGAGTTGTACTGGGATTCACCAAGATAACATGAAGATCTTTGATAGCTAATGATCCAAGGGCTAGGAACAAACGCTGTTTTAACTCAGTAAAGAAACACAACTTCAGCCAATCCGACGAGGACAGGTGTTGGTCAATAACAGGATCATAAACGCGCGTCTAAAGTTAATTAAAACCACACCCTCAAGTTTACACCGCCTTCGGATTCTACCCAAGCTAACATTAAGCCAATATAATCAACAAATTATATTTACAAATTGACCACAAAACTTTTTAAAACAAGTTTTAATTAAGAAAACCTTATTTTAAAAATGTTTAAAAAATCCCAAAAAATTATTAAAATACCAATTTAGGGATTTAAACACACTCAACATATGTACACACATAATTATGCAATATGATATGAAATAATTGAATTCTACTGTGTGTTAGTGTTGGCAATAGGTTCTTGATCACTACAAGATAGAGAGATGAAGTAGCAAACCAACTTCTGAGGTCCTTTGGATTCTAGGTAGGACACAATTTTGTCACAATTTCCAAACTACATGAGCACTTATACAATATAGACTCAAGCGAGTCAAAAGTATAAGGGCTTCAATCTCCCCCTTTGGAAATATGAGACAAAATCTCCTTTGAGTCATGTTGGACTCGTAGGGCAACAAATAAATACGAAAAACTTATTCCTATCAAAATTCTATCTACCCAATTCCTAGAAATCAAAAAGTACATAACTCAACTAAGAACATATGAATACCCAATTACAACTATTGAGAGTAACTGTACAATAAGAACCTGCAATAAATCACTAAGATCAAGCTGTTTAGCATATGTAAGATTTGAATAAACTCAAATTTCTCCCCCAATTTGTCTCAAATGGACAAAGGGAAAAACTTGGATAAACAGCAAAATGATTAGTCAGCATAAACCATACCAATGGATTTTCGTAATGAAATGAATCTATTATAATCTAAAGGTTTGGTAAATATATCAGCGAGTTATAGATCAGTAGGAAGATAATTGATTTCTAATTCCTTAGATTCAACCAATTCGCGTATAAAATGATGTCTTATTTTAATATGCTTTGTTCGCGAGTGTTGAACAGGGTTTTTAGAAATATTAATCGCACTTTGATTATCACAATAGAGATGCAATTGGTTTTCTTGAATACTATAATCACTTAGGATTTGTTTTAGCCACATTAATTGAGCACAACAGCTGCCAGCGGCTATGTATTCAGATTCAGCTGTTGAGAGTGATGTGCAGTTTTGTTTTTTACTACTCCATCCTACGAAGTTATTACCTATATAATAACATGCTCCTGATGTGATTTTACTACCATCATTACACCTAGCCCAGTCAGCATCAGTGTACCCAATTATAGTGCTTGGTGTCTCATTAGTGTACCAAAGTCCTAGATTTAGAGTGCCTTTTACATATTTAATGATACGTTTAACAGCATTCAAGTGGCTCTCTTTAGGGTTACTTTGATATCGAGCACATACACACACAGCATACATAATATCAGGACACGAGGCAGTAAGATATAGTAAGGTGCCTATCATACTACGATACAGAGTAGGATCTATAGATGTTCCATTTTCATCTTTGAAAAGTTTTAACGTAGTACTCATGGGCGTTTTAGCATCTTTAGCACTCTCGAGGCCAAATTTCTTTACTATCTCTAAAGCGTACTTGGATTGTGATACAAATAATCCATCTGAATTTTGTTTGACTTGAAGGCCTAAGAAGAATTGTAGCTCCCCCATAAGGGACATTTGAAATTCCCTATGCATAGTTTTAGAGAAGGATTTGACTTCTGAGGAAGAAGTTGATCCAAATATAATATCGTCCACATAAACTTGAGCAATAGTGATGTGTTTGTCAAAATGTTTGACAAAAAGGGTTTGGTCATTTCCGCCTCTTTTAAAACCTTTATCTAAAAGAAAAATGGAAAGACGCTCATACCAAGCTCTAGGAGCTTGTTTAAGTCCATACAAAGCCTTTTTCAGAAGAAATACATGATTTGGATGCTTAGGGTCAATGAACCCTTTAGGTTGTTCTACATAGGTTTCTTCATCCAATATTCCATTAAGGAACGCAGATTTGACATCCATTTCGTATAGTGTAAAGTGCATGTGGCAAGATATAGCAAAAAGCAGACGAACAGATTCTAAACGAGTAACAGGAGCAAAAGTCTCGTTAAAATCTATTCCTTCTATTTGAGAGTATCCTTGAGCAACTAATCGAGCTTTATTTCTAATTATTATCCCATTTTCATCAGTTTTATTTTTGAAAATACAACGTGTGCCAACAACCTTTTTGTGATCAGGACGTGGAACAAGATACCAAACATCATGAATGACAAATTATAAAAGTTCTTCCTGCATAGCAGAAATCCAGTGAGAGTCATTCAAGGCCTCATTTACATTCTTTGGTTCCACAAGGGAGACAAAACATGCATAATGTGCATAGTTTCTGAGTTGGGATCTTGTACGCACTGGCTCACTAGGGTTACCAACTACGTTATTTATGGGATGATCTTTAGAAACCCTGTTAGGTACCCCAGGTGTCTCAATAGGTAATGAATTATCCATTGTAGAGGAGTCGTTTTCTAAAATATTTGTAGACTCTTCCTCAATAGTAAATTCACCAGTCTTGCTTTCTACAGTAATGTCACTAACAATTACATTTATGGATTCCATCAAAGTTTTAGTGCGAAGATTATACACTCGATAAGCTCTACTGTTAGGCAAATATCCTAAAAATATGGCTTTATCTCCCCGACTCTCAAATTTGGATAAGTGTTCCCTATCTTTTCATACATAACAAGTACTGCCAAAGGTTCTAAGATATTTGAGATTAGGCTTTTTATTGTACCAAAGTTCGTAGGGGGTTTGTTTGGAATTCTTTCTAAGATAGACCATATTTATAATATGACAATCAGTACGAATGGACTCTACCTAAAAATATTTAGGTAAATTCTTGGCATGTAACATAACACGTGCCATCTCCTGAAGGGTATGATTCTTTCTCTCCACAATACCATTATGTTGAGGGGTCTTAGGAGCACTGAACTCGTGTTTATGACCATTATAGTCATAGTATTCTACAATACCAGTGTCTTTGAATTCGCCACCTCTATCACTATGAATTCTATTCACTTGAGTATCCTTCTCATTTTCAATCCTAAGAAGAATTTTTAGGAAGGTTTGAAATGTTTCAGACTTTTGTTTTAAGAAGGCTACCCAGGTAAATCTAGTGAAGTCATCAACCATAACTAGGATGTAACTGTGTCCACAAAGACTAACAGTTTGGGAGGGACCCATTAGGTCCATATGGATGAGTTCTAAGGGATTAGAGGAAAGAATATCTTTGACTTTCTTATGAGGTGCCTTAACAATTTTACCTTCTTGACAGGAACCACAGATAAGATTGGGTATAAGTTTGATTTTAGGAACTCCTCTAACTATTTCCTGAGAGGTCAGTCTACTAAGGTTATCGTAATTTATATGACCCATTCTGTTATGCCATATCTCATTGTCATCCATTCTGGCAACATTACAGATTTCAGAATTATTCATGACAGTGTAGCAGTTGTCAAGAGTTCTGAATCCAGCAATTATGCATTCACCTTTTCCATTTAAAATTTTGCAATTTTTCTTTGAAAAGGTAACAGTATGATCTGAGTCACAAAATTGCGATATGCTAAGTAAATTTGCCTTAAGATCTTTTACTAGAAGAACATCTTCTAGAATAGGAAGCCCATCTTCTTGGAGAGTTCCTTTGCCTATGATTTGAGATGAAACTCCATCACCAAAAATGACTTTACCACCAGCAAAGCTGGTTTTGTTTAAAAGTTTAGTTTCATCACCAGTCATATGCTTAGAACATACAGAGTCTAAATACCAACCATATGATGTGTGTCCAGCTTTTAAAGCAGTAACAACAACATTACACTTCATTTGAGGTAATAGATCATCTTTTCTAACCCAAATTGCCTTAGTTTTCATCTTGCGCTTATTAGCTCTTAATTGATAAAATTTGCAAGCTTTGGATTTTTACTGAAAAATATTTTGCGCATGATTTTGAAATTTGTGAAATACTTGGGCATTTGGTTTAGGAAAGTGCTTAGTATTCCTTCTAGTCAATGTTCTTTTAGGCTTGATCTTTCTCTTTCTAGAATTAGAGTTTCTATCTGGCTGTCTAGGAAGTATATAATTGTTGCGGCTCCTCCTAGAATAGTTAAAGTTCTGATAGATATAAGGATTATAGGTAGGTTTTATGAGTCTCCTAGCATAACAATCATCAAAAGAGTGACCATAAATGTCGCAGTAGGAGCAATAATAATTGCTCAAAATAGGAGTCTCCTTAGGAAAGTCTCTAAATAAAGGTTTTGAAGAGTTTGGAGGCTGAACTCTATTTCTAGGTGTGACAGTCTTGAATGCAGACTCACTCTTCCTAATAGAAGGGCAGATGTATTTAGCCTTGGGTGAACTTTCATGTTTAGAGCAACTTGATTCCCCAATGTTAAAATTGTGATTGTTTGTCTCAAACTCTGTTTTTATATAATGAAAGTCTGGGCATGTTTCAATAGGTCTTTTGCCACCTGGCACAAACTTGATAGTTTCAAAGGATTTTGTTTGTGTTTTCAAATTGGGGCAAAATCCTATTCCAGTTCGATCATCAGAATTGGTTTTTGATTCAGCAACAAATTCATCAAAACATTTTGAATTATTTTCAAATTTTGTAAATTTTTTGAAAACAGTTGATGTCTTTTCTTTAGTTTGCTCCAATTCTAACAATGTCCCTTTGTATTTTTTCTCCAGAGTTTCATTTGTTTCTTTTAAATCTCTGAGTTTTTCATCAAACATTTTGATTTCACTTTTATGAGTGAAACATTGGGTAGTATACTCTTCAGAATTTAGTTTAACCATTAGGCTTAGATCTTCTAACTTCTTAGTGAGATCTTTCACAATCTTTTCTAATTTAGTGCTTTTCTTGAGAGTTTTAGCATTAAGTGAGTGAATGTCAGGGAGGTCTTCATTGTCCGAGTCACTAAGTGTGGTGTGTGGAGTGACCCCTAAAGATTCATTTGTTAAAGTCACATGCCCATTGACATCGTCATTATCGCTATCCCTTTGACTCACACACCCCGAGGTAGAATATGCAACATTCTCAGTAATCAAAGCATCTAAACCAGTATAAACATGATTCTCAATAGCAGGAGTTGAGTTACTAGAAGCATTCTCATACACAGGCATAAGCACATCATCATTATATATGATCTTGGCAAAGAAGGACATGCAAGGATCAAAAACATCAAATGACTCAGGTTCCTCCTTTTCAGAATCACTTCAATCATCCCATGTTTTGCAAATGTTAGCTCTAGTGTGTTTGTTTTGATTGTTCAAGTTAACTCTACAGTCTTGTGCAATGTGCCCCAGTTTACCACATCTATAGCATTTAGTCTTCTTAAGGTCTCTATTAGGTCTAATGTGAGAGTCCTTGTGATTTTTGTCATGGTTTTTCTCATGAGGCCTGTGATTAGAGGAAGTTGGATAATTTGAATTGCCTTGTTTATTTTGCCACTTTGTTTCTAAACTTAATAATTTTCTTAAACTGTTTAGTAATTAAGGCAATTTGATTGTCCAAACTCTCTATATTGCATTCCTCATCAGAATCATAAGTGGGGAATATAAGTTCAGGCTTAGTTAACTTAGAATAAAAGCTAAGATTGGAACTAGTCTGTTTCCTATGGGTTTGTGTCAATTGTTTCTTAAATTCTATTTCCATTTCCACAGTTCTTAGTTTACTACTGAGTAATTCAAGAGTGAGATTTTGATCACACATTTCCTCAATAGCATATCTTTTGTTATCAAATTTCTGTGGTAATGATCTTAGAATTTTAGATACAATTTCATGTCTATCATAAGTCACTCCATTAGCATGCAGTTTGGTCACAATATCAGTCAAGTTCATATAGAAGTCATCAAATGACTCAGTCTCAGACATAATTAAGGAGTTGTACTGCTGAATAAACATTTGGGTTTTAGCAGCCTTAACTCTAGTGTCTCCTTCATGATCAGTGACCGAAGTGTCCCAAGCTTCCTTAGAAGTGGTACAGGATGAGATTCTTTTGAACTCATGTTCATTTATAGACATAAATATAACATTCTTTCCTTTATTATTATTTCGAGAAACTTGTTTCTCTTCTTGAGTGAACTCACTTAAAGCTTTCTTCACCCTCTCATTACTTCCTTCGTTGGCTGGTTTAGTAGGAAAAATATAACCATTTTCAACAATGTCCCAGACATCATTACCCAAAGTTACTTGAATGAAAGCAATCATCCTTACTTTCCAGTAAGCAAAATTGGTTCCATCAAAGATTGGAAGTCTGGTCAAGTTACCAAATCTTTCATTTTTCTCGTTCATAATTGATTTTCAGAAAACAATTTCAGAAACACAGGATCTCTTTTGAAAGCAGTTTACAAAGCTCTGATACCAATTGAAAAATGTTACTAAAGCCGTTTATTAAAAATAAACTATTTAAGTAACTCCGATCTATTTTTTTAAGAAACTCTTTTCGTAAAAACCAAACTATTTGAACACAAGATGTGTTTAACAAATCAGTATGTACGAGATCTATTCAAGAATTTGACTAACAGGTTTATAAAGAAGTTTAAAAATCTTAAACTCAACACAACCAAGAATGATATGAGGAGATGTAGAAAGATTATGTTCACGATCTTTTTTACGTGGTAAAACCTCACCAATTGAGGAAACATCCACGACTCCCACTACGGAGTAAAATGAAAAATCCACTAAAACAAATATATGAGTTACAAACTATATAACTAACATGCAAACAACTCAGTCCTATATAAGTTTATGAATGTACCCTCTAGTGTCCTTAAACTTCTCTGCAGTTCTGATTGTAGATGTAGTTCTCCCAGTTTGTTAACTTCTGATTTGTTCCAGCACTTTACGTCGACTCTTTATTCACAAGATCTTATTACCAACACTTTTCCTGTTGTAGGGTGAAAGTGTTTGTGTAAGTGCTTTCTAACACATGCATGCACACACACACACTTATTAAGTACAAACAGTCCTAACAAATTACAATAACACTATATGCTGTGATCTTTTCTTTTTCTTTCTTCTTACAAAACTTTTCATCTTATTTGACCTTTAAATCATTCCCAGAATCCACGGATACCTTTCTAGGAAGACAGACAAGGTCTTAATCAATCTCAGAATTTAGAAATACTTTTCGAGATTGAAAACCTCCAAGTGAGATTCCAAACTAGGTCAAAGGCTTAGTTTTACAAGAACTAGAAACAGAAAACATTTATTGTTGGTTTCAAAGTAAGCAAACATTTTACAGAAAATAATCAACAATATATTTCTCAAGATGAGAAATAAAGAATGAACCTAAGTGTAATGTAACATGAATAACTCAGATCTGAAATTTCTATGAAATCAGAAAGTAGATCTGAATAAACGTTTAAGTTGAAAACAAGATCTAGTGAACACGAGGTTACAGCAACAAAAACAAACTTAACTCAAACTCTCAAACTCTCAAGAACACTTAGAGAAGTGTTTTGGATATGGAGGTATTTGAATAAGTGTTTGAGTTTGGATGGAAGAGGTTTTAACGAACAGGGTTAAGGTTTCTAACTCTCTCTCTTCTCTCTTCTCTCTTCTCTCTTCTCTCTCTGTGTTTTCTCTCTTCTCTCTCTTCTCTCTCTATTTCTCAGAAGAAATGAAAATGGCAAAAGTCTTCGAAGTCTGAGAATAGGGTCCCTTTTATAGGGTGAGGAGAAGGTTCGAGAGGCTGGCTCCGAACCAAGGGCCTGGATTAAGTCAAGCCAAATTGACTTAGATCGAAGGGTTCTAATAAGGCGGTGATTAAATGAATCTTGATTGGTATAAAGAGTTGTACTGGGATTCACCAAGATAACATGCAGATCGTTGATAGCTAATGATCCAAGGGCTAGGAACAAACGTTGTTTTAACTCAGTAAAGAAACACAACTTCAGCCAATCAGACAAGGATATGTGTTGGTCAATAACAGGATCACAAACGCGCGTCTAAAGTTAATTAAAACCACACCCTCAAGTTTACTCCGCTTTAGGATTCTACCCAAGCTAACATTAAGCCAATATAATCAACAAATTATATTTACAAATTGACCACAAAACTTTTTAAAACAAGTTTTAATTAAGAAAACCTTATTTTAAAAATGTTTAAAAAATCCCAAAAAATTATGAAAATACCAATTTAGGGATTTAAACACACTCAACATATGTACACACATAATTATGCAATATGATATGCAATAATTTAATTCTACTGTGTGTGAGTGTTGGCAATAGGTTCTTGATTAATACAAGATAAAGAGATGAAGTAGCAACCCAACTTCTGAGGTTCTTTGGATTCTAGGTAGCACACAATTTTGTCACAATTTCCAAACTAGATGAGTACTTATGCAATATAGACTCAAGTGAGTCAAAAGTATAAGGGCTTCATTGGTTGGGTACGAGGTCAACTACACTACTTTGGAAAAGGCATGTTTCGCGCTTGTCTGGGTCACCCAGAAGTTACGGCACTACATGCTGGTCTCCCCCATCAAACTTATATCCGGAATTGACCCCATAAAATACCTGATCAAGAGACTTTCCTTATCTATCCGAATGGCCCGATAGTTGATGCCCCTAACCGAGTTCAACATCGTGTACGTCACGCAGAAATCCATAAAAGGAAGAGCCATCTCTCACTACCTCGCTGATTACCCCATGGTTGAAGCCGATGTCTAGATATCCGAATTCGCAGATGAAAACATCCTCTGCACTGCTCAGGAAAAATCTTCGGTGGCAAATGTTCTTTGACAGCACTGCCAACAAAAAGGGATATGGCATTGGGATACTTTTGATTTCCCCACATGACTCCCACACTCCCATCACCATCAAATTGGATTTCCCTTCCACTAACAACATGGCTGAATATGAGGCATGCACAGTAGGCCTCAAAGTTTCTCTGAAGAAAGGTAATCAATGCCTAGATGTCTATAGGGATTCTGCCCCCATCATCGGTCAAGTGCTCAAAAAAATGGAGAGTCAAGGACGAGAGGCTCCAACCCTTCCATGCCCAATTAGAAGAACTAACCTCCCAATTCCAAGATATCAACTTCCATTACCTACCTCGAGCAAAGAATAACCTAGACGATTCCCTTGCTACCTTGGCCTCCATGGTCGACATGCCCAAAGGAATAACAATGACCCCCTTCCAGGTTCGAAAGACGGACAAACCAATCCACTACTACCACATTGAGCTCATCACTACAGAAGATCCCGAGCTAGCTAATTGTTGGTACTATGATATCTGGTGCCTCCTCAAGCATGGAAAGTATCCCAAGGGTTCTAATAAGAAAGACCGAGAAACCCTTCGAAGACTAGCTTCCCAGTACTTCATCTGGCACAAAGCACTTCTCAAAAGGAACTTCGATGGAACTCGTCTGTACTATATCGCATGGGGTTGACATTGAAGAGGTAATGCAAACAATCCACAGTGGAGAATGCAGATCCAACCTGAACAATCACATGCTGGCCAAAAAGATCATCCGACAAGGCTACTATTGGACCACCATGACCCAGGATTGCACCGCCTATGTTCGAAGATGCCTCAAATGCCAACAGTTCTCCAACCTTTAGCTGCCTCTGCAAGAATTATATAACATGAGCTCTCCATGGACGTTTTCCACCTAGGGCATAGACATCATAGGGAAGGTTACACCAAAGGCCTCCAATGGGCATGAGTTCATCCTAGTTTCCATTGATTACTTCACCAACTAGGTCAAAGCTGAGTCATACGCAATCCTAAATGCCAAGAAAGTGGCCAAATTCATCAAGAAAAATATCATTTGCCGATATGGGGTCCCGCACGAGTTAATGTCAGATAACCGATTGCATTTCGAGGTAGAAGACATAAAAGTGGTCAATGAATATGGGATTTAGAGACATAAATCTTCTTCCTACTGGCCTCAGATAAATGGTGCAGTCAAAGCCGCCAACAAGAACCTCAAAGCCATCATCAGCAAGATGACCGAAAGCTGTCAAGACTGGGTCGACCAGATCCCATACGCGCTCTGGAGCTATCGAACCTCAATTCGAACCTCTATCGGAGCTACCCTTTACTCTCTAGTCTACGTCATGGAAGCAGTCCTACCCATGGAGCTAGAAATACCCTCGTTGTGCGTCATGCTTGAAAGTAAAATCAGTGAAGAAGACTAGTGCCAAAGCAGTCTTGACAAGATGACCCTTCTAGATGAAAAGAGATTGAAAGCTCTATACCATATTCAAGGGTACCATTGTCTAATAGCGCGTTCATTCAACAAGAGAGTCAAGGACCGCGGTGTCTGAGAGGAGGATTTATCCCACAAGGAAATAGTAGAGCCCATGTGGGACCCCAGAGGGAAATTCAAGCCCAATTGGAGCGGCCCCTACATCATGAAGAAGATCTTGTTAGGCGGTGTCGCCATTCTCACTAACTTAGATGGGAAGGATATGGACCGTCCAGTCAACCTGGTCCGTCTCAAGAAGTTCTACCCCTATTTAGAAATCTCGGTGCACTATGACTCTTCTCATCTCCCTTCTATTAAAAAAAATATCTTCATTTCCCTCTACCCAGAACTACGTGGGCCTAATCCTCTGCGAAAACCATTTTCAAACAAATTAAAAAAAAATTCAAAACCCCAGAGGTACGTAGGCAGATCATACATCTTACATGAGCACGACCCTTTCTTTTTCATAAAAAACTATTCTTTTCATATCTCCGAGAATGACAGTTCATTCTAACATATACTTGAAAAAAAGGATTATGTATGCCTTAGCGATCGGTATAGATAATTCAAAAATACGAAACTCATCAAAAGGCATAGCTGGATGATCAAAAAATTGTTTATTTCACTAATAAGAAATTACGATATAGATTACATGAGAAAAGGAATGGATAACTCCCTTCCCCCTACCCTCATAAAAAGCCGAATAAAATCCCCACACTTATTCCCCATTACACAACAAAACTCTCCAAGAGTCCTACCCACAGCTACCAGAGGATCCCTCTCCATCATCATCATCAACATTCTTGGGTCCCAAATCTTCTCCTACCTAAACAGAATGCTGCAGAGGATCCATGGACCGATAATCTCGAACCATCTTCAAAAAAACCATAACGACTCCTTCCATGGTATTAAATAAAACAAGCCACCTTTGTCTAGACTCCACTACCAACATCTTACTAACTACTCTCCTCCAAAACCACTTCATATAATCCCCGGGGACGTGCTAAAATCTCCCAACAGACTTAGAGGGACGGGTCAATGAACGCTGACTCTCCCATAAAGATCCAAGCCACATGCGTAGACGCTCAGTTAAATCTTCTACCAAAAAGAAGTCTAGTGTTCGAGGTGGCACGATCTTCTCCCAGCCAAATTGGTGCAGAACCCGCCAAGGGAAATAGAAAGAGTTCTCTCTAAGACCAACCAGCCGAACGTACGGATATTCTCCCAGCTCCATAATAGGCAGTAATTGTCCCCACCAAGGCACTGACCAATACAGATTCAGAGCCTCATGCTCCATAAACCATTTCTCCTAGCTCTCAATAACGAAACCAATGCTGATGAATTGATGTGAGAAGTAGTTGGGTAAAACCGATAAAGGGTATTCCGGAGGAGTCACCAGGCTGAGTCCTTCAGACAACCACATGAACAGCATCACGAGGCTACCCCTCAGAAAGTCAGAATGACCTTCTAGCCAAGCATCCAGGCTGTTTAAAGTCTCCGCCAGTATCACCGCCGCAGGATTACGATGGTATGACATCCATAAAGTAATGGCTGCAAGTTATGGGTCTGCTAGTAGTTCCCTAGTCACCAGTAGTAATTTTGAAACCAAGCCCAGAACAACGGCTCCGGCGTATCCAACATCGCTAACCTCCTCTAAATGTACAAATTATAACACCAACGAAAGAGAGATCATTCATCTAGCAACCAATGGTCTAGCCACTGAAGGTGAAATACGAAGAAGCTTGGCCAACAAATCCCTAGGAGAATAGGAAAACTCGGGCAAAGCCGTGACAACACTGGGATTTATCGCTAGCATGGCAAAAAAATCCTCGTAGGTAGGAAAAACTTCATCCAACCCAAAGCAGAATACATGATATTCGGGGTACCAAAATTGTACTGCTACCATTAACATGTTCCACTCAATGGGCTAGTTGTGCCAAAATGAGACTCGACGCATGTTGAAAGCATCGTAGTCAACATTATAAGAGAACATTGCTTCTAAGGCTTCGAGGTAGTTAGCAAACTCAATGCTACCAAGGAGAGCCATCTTGCAAGACTAAAAGATAGTAGGCAAGTAAGTAAGAATGTGAAGGTGAAAACACTCCACCCTTACCCCTTTTTATACTTGAAAACCCTCATAAAGGACATAATCCCGGCAGAAATCGGAGGGAATCCTATCCCACAAAGTACAAAAGGCTGAAGGGGGTACCCATCAAGACTTTGAGTTGATGGGACTAGAGTTGACTGTTGATAGGCATGGCAAGGGTCTTGCTGATCGGCAACCCCTTATTTTTGAAAATTTTCCTTTTTTCCTCTTTTGTCAAAATTAGAAACTCATTTATAATAAATTGATATTCTCAACATAATTTCAAAAATACCCTTCCACCCTTGTATAATATCTCATTTTTAAAAATTTCCTTCAAAATCCCAAAATATCTCTTTTTACGGGCTCAGCAGCAAAGTAAAAAGCGCATGTGCATGCATTCATTCACAATTAACAGAAGATAATAAAAAAAACTCCATTGCATTGCATATATATTTTTCTGTGTTACATAAATGTTATAGGAAATAAAAGAAAAGAAAAAAAAGGGACTCAGCCCGAACCCACCTTCTCTCGCTCTCTCTCTCACACACACACATACCATTCACCCCTCTCTCTATGAGCTTCCACCCATGCAACACGCTTTCTTTCCCCTACGGCGAAATGATGCACCGCCACTACCCGAGCTAGAGTCCACCCCAGACGAAGCAGACGGCACCAAGAAAGAAGGAACCAGGACCGCATCCCGAATATGGACAGTCACTGAAGATATCCAGTCCCTAATATCCCTCAGCCAAGTGGTGGACACCCGGACTTGCTGCAAGAAAAGGCAAAATCAATATCAAGCAGAAAATATCAAAACATAAAAGAAACCAAAAAGAGGAAAAGCATCAGAAAGGTATACTGCAAGATGAAGGACCTCCTCTATCAAACCCATCTCATTTGGATCCATCGCATGAGGAATGTGCAACATAGGCACCATCCCCCCATCAGCTCGCTGAATGTTGTATGAAGGGGTATGCAACTGCATAAAAAGAACCTTCGAAGTCATCGCCGCCGTAGACATCGACGGACCACCGCCACTGTGGGAGGACCCCATTGCCTGACTCAAACCCGCAAAAGGGAAAGGAAAGGCATTATATATGTTGGGAGCCATCATCCAGCTCATCACAAAGTCCATATAGTCATACTACGTAGGTGTATCAGTGTACAACAGGTACGACTCACCGATCATCATCGCAATCCTCGCGTCCTCCTGCAGTAGTAGCTCTCGCCTTATAGACATAGGAGGCCTTACAAGTGGCACCACCACTTCCTCAGTAATTTGTTGGACCACCCTCTCCCCGAGATACCAAGAGTGGCCAAACTCATGTGCTAGCAAACACCTCATCTATGCGTTCACCCCAGTCATCCCCGTATCCTGAATGGTCGTCCCCCAAGGGTAAAAGATCACCTGAAAATCCCCACCAGGCATAAGTCAATAGAAAATTAGAACATGCAAAAGACTAAGACTGAAAAGGAAAAAGTCTTACCCTACCACTGGTCAGGCCATTCAAGACCTGAAGCCGTGCCTCTAGAGAAAGAGATCCCTTCGAATGTCGATTGGTCTTCCGCCACCGGTACAACTGGCAGAATTCCCCAACAGTCTCATCCTTCAGAGTGATCAGCTGGGTATTGCATCTAATCACCTCATAGAACCACGTCTGCCAAATACAAGAACCCATAATAAAAAAAAGACGCATAAGGAAAGTGTAAATGCATGAAAGGAAATTGTGCAAATTAAAGAATACCTCAAGGAGATACATGGCTCTAGTAAAAGTTTGCCGACAGCACCGGTTGAATGCATCTAAAGAAAAATATAGGGTAGACAAAGTCAGGCTCCCCCAATCGTAGAAAGGGGTGTTAAAAAACACCCTCAGGTACGACAAAAACCATAAATGAACGACGTCGCCGCTCAACGCCACCATGAAGCCTCCCAACACCAATAAAATAAACAATCGGGCCATTTGACTCACCTGCCGCCCATCTTCCACACCAACCACCCTACTCAAAAAAACATCCTTCAGTAGGGACAACCAACTAGAATCCCCTGACACTATCCTCCCTACGTAATCAAGCACCACACGCACCGCCTCCGGCCTCACCTGTAGAGAACGATCCACCTCTATCTACTCCCCATCACAATCCATTCCTAGTATCTACTGCACATCTATGGGAGTCATGATTATCTCCCTGAAACAGAAATGGAAGGTGTGGGTAGTATCCCACCATCTCTCCCCCAGAGAACACAAGACCACTATCAAACGAGGCATCTCATCCAGCGCAGACGCCAACCTCCCAAAACCTGCTAAGGATACCACCCAACGCACCACAGGTGGAAGATGCTCCCAAACATCCTTAAGCTCCGTCGTCCCGTGGGCATGCATGTTCTTCAAAGAGATGTAAGACTGTCAAAAGAAACAAAACTTGTCAAAATTCAAGAAGAAAAGGAAAAATCACCAAAAATAGAAGAATGCCAAAAGTCAGGTTACTTACATAACCGCCAGGGTTCACCTCCCTCGAAGAGCGATGATGCGATGGCTCCCACAGTAAGGTCCACTCATCCGCAACCGTATCTAATGCATCAAAGGAGTTCTCGCTCCCCAAAGCAAGAGGCGCCCTAGACCTCCACTCCACGTTCTCCCACTCATCAACAATCAACCATTCCCTATGCGCTGCAGTGCTCACAAAAGTGGCCATTTTTTAGAGATCAGAATGCTAGAACGCTTCGCAGAAGAAAATCACAAAAAGAGAGAAATAAAAAATCTATCAAAAATGAAGGGAATTCGCCCCCTTTATATAGGATGCCAAGGGTCATACCGGTCGGCATTTACCCCCACCTAACGATCGGCAGTATCCTTTTACCTTCTCGAGGCAGTCCAAAAGTTTGTGCCACTGCCGAATGGCACGCCCCATACCATGCCGACCGGCATCCCCATTTAAATTTCGTACAAAAATGTGACACCCTGACTAATTAAATACTAGGAAACTACTCCTTTATTCAATTTATTACAAAATATCAAGTTGGTTCAGTTCATAACATCACTGTTGAAAATATTTTTAAATAATTACTAGCCACCTAATATTTAAAAAAGTGAGTTGTCAAATTTTATTAAATTAAATAAACATTCAAACAATTAAATTATTAGCTAACGATACCATAATCACATCACAATCAAAACAATATAATAATTGAATAATAAATGAGTCTGGAGTAACACTCCTCTGAATAATCCAAATACTGAATAAAAACCAAATACAAAGTCTGAATAGTTAAATAACTCCAAAACTGAAATGAAACTGAAAATATGAGAAAGATGTCTCTAAATGGAAAGGGGCGACATCCCTAATAGATGAATGACTCCGAAATAGAATCATTGCAGAATGTTGAGGCATCTTCTATCGAGATCCTGTAACTTCCACAGCAGCTACAGCACGTCAATGAAATGGAATTCGTATGCTTAGCATCCCTGTGGCTGGGCACCTAAAAGGTTTTTACAAGAAAAATATTTTTGAAAGAAAACGGCCAGATCCCGAGGTGAAAACAATTTAAAAATATCAAGTGTTTAATTGCATTAAATAGTGAATATTATATGCATGTTAGTTACGTGCTCTCACGTGAGTTCCTTTCCTCTCAACTAATGTGCACGCCTAACGTATATCTTTAACTCGTCCAAGTTATGTTGTTAACTAACTAGCTTGTATCCCTTACTATTCTCACATTATAATATGGGGGTTTATTTATAACCTTTAAATATAACCTGCGTGTATATGTCCCTTTCATTAATCAAATTAATGTATAACAGTTACGATAGAAAATTCTTCGTATTAAATTCCATTCAAAATGTCCCAATAATTTATATCCACACTTTAACAAATGAGTTCGTTAAAATCACAAGTATATTATTCTCAGCTCGAATATACAAATAGGGCACCCCTAGGCTAAGTTTGGGTGCACACATACTCTATTATCGAATCTCAGTACATCACGTACATAAGGACTACGCATTCCGAATCTCTCAGGAACCGTTTCAATAAGCAAAATCACAAATATTGGAGGCGAACATAGTTCACATACCCATCGGTCACGCACATACCTACGCTCCCATGGTCAACTGACTTATTAACTCACAAATAACCCATGCACAGCCCTATGTCCTTAAGCTACCAATCTAAATTCCCCCGTAGGCACACAAAGATTTTATGGCCCTATTCCGAAAGTTGACCTCCCATGACAACAAGTATGGTAGGTATGTTATACACATAATAATTCATATACTAAGCATTCACACAACTCAGATAAGTTGTTATATTATTAAATGTATATTCTCAGCCTTATACCATTATTCTAATTCATACATTATGATTATTCTCAATGATATATATTATATTTCACCGATACGTCTCACGTCGTATAATTTCGAGTACTTAAACCTAACCATAGAGGTTACTAAGTCTCCTAACTTTCTCACCTATTAATTAAGTACTCTTAACTCCTTATTTATGTACCAAAATTCTAACTTATCACTCCTAATAATTTAAGACATGTTCTCGCATCACAAAATAAGGAATTACTCGTCGGACACTCGTAAATTCAAAGCTACATTCCAACTCAATCCTAATATGTTTCGGGTTTCAATTATATCCCTACTGGTCTCCCTCAAGTCCTAAAGTATTCATAAAATCCCCAACTACAATGTTCGATGGCCGTTAATGCTGCAATCCACAAAGGGGAAAAAGATCACCATTTTTGGGGGAATCGATCGATCATACCTGATCATCGATCGATCGATGGTCGATCGATCGACTGATGAATGTCGATCGATCGATCAAGCAGTTGCAGGCTACGGGTTTCTTTGTTTTTCAGTCCCAGATTTGTCCCAAAATGTCATTACCTTATGTTAAATCCTAATATAAGTATATGGGATCATTATACAACATAATTACATGATTCCTAACATTCCAAAACCTTTAAATCATCAACAATTAGCCTTTCTTGGATTAAATCTTCATATTAACTTAAAAACCCTATTTTCTTCTATTTCATCATGAGCCATCATATTTCTCTTCCAACTCCATTTTTAATTCATCTAGGTTTATGATTTTGCTACTGAATTACTTCCAGAACTAATCTACATGCAAGTCCTATCCAGGATTTAGGTTTCTTCTCCAAATTTCATGAGTGTTCATCATTAATCAAGGTTATCATTTAATCCTACACTAGCATGGATGATATATTTGCTGAAACGGCATGAAATAAAATTACATTCCTTATAATTGGTGTTCTGATCTGCTGGTGATGCTAATGTTTGGTTCTCCCTCTCTCTCCGGTGACAAATCCGGTGAATTATGGTGGTGGATGGTGGTTATTGCTTTGAAAACCGTTTTTGTTACATCTCCTTTATCTCACATTGCCGACTCTAGCTTTGGCTGATAATGTCCCTAATGGCCCTAATATTGGTTGCTAAATAAACCCTTAAATTCGGGGGTCCAAATCCCTTGAAAATTAAAATGACTAAAATACCCTCCCAGGTTGCCGGTTTGGCCTAAAAATGCCCTGGGACCCAAACTAAACCCCCGACTTGTGTTTTCTAACTATTTCGACCCCTCCGAACACGTTGGCGCACTCAAAATAACCATACAGATGATAAAATTATAATTTACTATTAAATCTCATTAAATTAATTCCTGACGCGACTGGCATGCACGTCCCAACTTAATTTCCCGAATTGTTGTATTTATGACTCGTGACAATTTTAATAAATTCAATAATCATATGTTACTACATATATCCTATAATATTCAACATTATCATCATAATCAAATACCAACTCACATCTCTCTAGTATTTAAACCCGGATTAATTTCAAATTAATTTCCATTTATTTTAATTAATCCCATTAAATAAAATCAATAAAATTATGGGGTATTACATACTTCCCCCTAATAAAAGAATTTAATCCCGAAATTAAGAAATAAATTATACTGGTAAAAATAACTCTAGATAACGCTCATGCATCTCATCCTCGCGTTCCCAAGTAGACTCCTCGGCATTATGATGCAGCCACTTAACATGTATTAACGGTACTATCTTCGACCTCAGTTTCCTCTCGCTATGGTCTAAAATAGCAATCGACCCCTCTTCATAGGAACTATCAGGATGTAGATCAATATCCTCTAAAGAAATGTGAGTATGGGCCAAATCATCCGTAAGATATCTACTCAGTGAGGAAATATGGAACACGTCATGGACCCTATGCAAGTGTTCCAGTAATCCAAGTCTATACGCAACCGTCCCAATTCACTCGATAATAGGGAATTGCCCCACATATCTAGCTGACAACTTCCCCTTCTTACCAAAACGCATAATCCCCTTCATGGGAGACACTCTGAGTAACACATGGTCCCCCACATTGAACTCTCAAAAAACCTCTTGGCATCGGCATAACTCTTCTGTCAGTCCTGAGTTACCCGAATACGGCTCCATATCATCTCTATCCTCGTCAAAGTATCCTGAATCACCTCCGGCCAAAGAGTTTATTATCCCCCACTTCTAGCCAACATGTTGTGGAACGGCACGGTCTATCGTTTAACGCCTCGAATCGAGCCATACCAATAGTGAACTTGTAGGAGTTATTATAGGAAAACTCCACCAGTGGAAGATACTACTCCCAACCAACTCCAAAATCTAGGATGCACATAGGCAACATGTCTTCCAACATCTGATTTATCCGCTCGGTCTTCCCATCTGTCTACGAGTGATAGGTTGTACTCAATCAAAACTCTGTTCCCATGGCTTCCTTGAAACTCTCCCAAAACCATGACATAAATATCTTATCCCTGTCGGACACGATATCGAGAGTCACCTCATGGAGTCTCACTATCTCAGCTATGAAGATCTGGGCATATTATCCCATAGTGTAGTTCGTTCGGGTTGGCAAAAAGTGAGCAACCTTTGTCAACCGATCCACGATCACCCATATGGAGTCGTGACCTCTCGGTGATGCAGGTAATACCGTGATGAATTCCATGGAAATGCTCTCCCATTTCCATATAGGAATATATAATGGCTGTAAAAGTCCTGCTGGCCTCTAATGGTCCACTTTTACTAGCTGACATGTAGCAGATTTCGAAACAAATTCGATAATATCTCTCTTTATCCCGCTCCACCATTACTGTCGCCTCATGTCCTTGTAAATCTTATCCCCACCAGGATGTACAGCGAATCGCTAACCATTAAACTCTGTCATTACCTCATGTCGTAAGTCTTCCCCCTTAGGAACAACCTCCCATTGAAGCGTAAGCCCCTGTCTGAACTAATGGTATAAGACTCGGTCCCCTCTGCTAACAATCATACTATTTGCTCTTGACAGAACGAGTATGTTTCATGAGCCTGTACCACTCTCGTAATGATCTGGGGCGTAAGTGTCATCACAAATATGAATGATCGGGACACTGCGTCCTAGTGTCACAACTCCTTCCACTTTGCTTTCCACACCCGGATTACCTCACCTACTGGCCTACGACTCAACGCATCTTCTACCACGTTAGCCTTCCGTGGGTGGTATTGGATATCGAACTGATAATCCTTCATGAACACAAGCCACCTACGTTGACGTATATTCAGATCCTTTTGTGTGAAGAGATATTGTACGGACTTATCATCCGTGAATAAACAGAATTTAATGTCTCCGAATTCGAAGAGCAAACACGACTGTAGCTAACTCCAAGTCATGGGTGGGGTAATTCTTCTCATTAGGCTTAATCTTACGAGAAGCATAATCTATAGCCTGACTCTCCTACTACACTAGACCCCCAATTCCTTGTAAGGACACATCAGTGTAGACTAAATACTCCACTATCGACCTTTCCAATGCTAACACTAGTGCTAAAGTTAACTTGTCCTTCAACTCTTCGAAAGCTAACTAGCAGGCATCGCTCTAGATAAATGGCACACCTTTACGAGTCATATGTGTCAAAGGACCCGCTATCTTTAAGAACCCTCGAATAAACCTCTAGTAGTATCCTACTATGACAAAGAAACTAAGTATCTCAGTCGATGTTGTGGGGTTTCCCCACTCCCTCACCACTGATACCTTCCCCGGATCAACAGATATTCCCCTTTTCGAAATGATAGGCCCTAAGAACTGAACCTCCTTCCTCTAAAATCCACACTTCTCATATTTTGCATACAACTCGTTCTGACGCATCGTCTACAAAACCTACGTCAAGTGCTCGATATGCTCCTCCTCTTTCTGGGAGTAAACCAGAATGTCATCAATGAAGACAACAATGAACTAATCTAGGAACTCTCTGGACACCCTATTCATCAAGTCCATAAATACGGTTGGGGCATTGGTTAGGACAAAAGGCATAATCCTGAACTCATAGGAACCATTTCTCGTCAAGAAGATAGTCTTCGAGACATCCTGCTCCCTGATACGCAACTGATGGTATCCTGACCTCAATTCAATCTTTGAGAAGAAGGCAGGTCCTCTTAACTGCTCGAATAAGTCATCGATTCGGGGCAAAGGATACTTATTCCGTATCATGATGTTATTCAACTCCCGATAATCGACACACAACAAAGATCCATCCCTCTTCTTAACTGACAGTATAGGAGGACCCCATGGAAAAGTACTCCTACGAATAAACCCCTGACCTAACAACTGCTCTATCTGATCATGTAGCTCCCTCATCACCGCTGGAGCCATACGGTAAGGTATGTGGGCTATCGACCGAGTTCCCGACATCAAATCGATAACAAAGTCTATCTCTATACTAGGAGGTAATCCCGAAATATCTTGGAATATGTCAGCAAACTCCTTAACAACTGGAATCGAATCAAGTGGTATCACCACCTCACTAGAGGCCTCCTCCTCTATATAATACAAGTGAGTGGACGATCCTCCCTCATGATGAGGCATCGCCACTAGGAACATTTACTGTCCGAAGGTGGCAAAAATAATACTCCCGCTGAAATAATCAATTAAGGCTAGGTACGCAACCAGCCAATCCATACCAATGATCGCATCGTACTCAGACATGTCTAACACTAACATATCGACAAGTAAAGTAAATCTCCCAATATCTATGCCCACACCTCTACATATAAGGGAAATCATAGAACCCCTTCTCAATGGTGAATCTACACACGCAAAAGTGCTTTCCGCGGTATCTAATAACCCCATAGCGCGTTCAAATCTCGTGGCAATAAAATAGTGTGTGGCTCCCATGTCAAATAACATACGCCCCAGAGTCCCCTGAATAGAAAACATACCCTCAATAGCGGGTGGAGCCTGTGGGACTTTGGCCTGATGGAGCTAGTTAACTCATCCATACTAAAGTTGTCCCTACTGGACTAGGAAAGTTGGGATAGGTGGTAATGTTGGCATCTGCGGTGGTGATGGGAGGGCGGCGAGAAATATAGGTCTTTAAGGCTCATGTTGAGCACCCTGCTGCTGCTTTTATGGGGTCCTTCCCCTTTCACGGCACTCCTGGCATTTGTGGCCAATCTTCCCACATATGAAACATTTCCCCGTAAAGTTTCCCCCTCTCTGACCCTGCTATCCACGGCCCTGATGGCCGTTACCACCCCTACCCTGGCCATTCTGGTCCTGCTGAAACTGCTGTTGGCCGTGCTAGCCTTGTGGACCCTACTGGACATGATGGCCGTGCTGACCCTGCTGGCCATGTTGAAAACCTCCCTGGCCATTTTTAAAACCTCCAGATCTAAATCTCTTAGAATCCCCTTGCTGGGGACCCTGATCACTGTGCTTGTGTTGACCCTGAGCTGATTGTGCCCCACTGGCACCATTTCCTCCTGTCTTGCCCTTATGGTTGGACTCTCCTGCTCGCTTACCCTCGGACAAGTGAAAGCGGTGGTCCTGGAAGTGAAGCAATGCTGTGTTAACCACATCAGAATAAGTGGCCAACGAGAGATTACCTAGCAAGTGCTGATGAATCCTCCACGTTAACCCATCCATGAACTTCAGGATCTTATTTTCTTCAGTAAAGATCACATCGGGAACAATGTTCAGAAGATTAATGAACTCGACCTCATATTCTTCCATTGTCCTCCCCTCCTGCTTTAGGTTCATCAACTTCCTCCTCATCTCGGTGTGAACTACTGAGGGAAAATACTTGCGATCAAATCGCACCCAGAACTCCTGAATGGAAAAAACATCTCCCTCCTCTGTGGTTTTCCTCCTACCATATTAAAAGTAGCTAGTATCTACCTCTACACATCCGTACACTTGTACATCCTCAGGTGCCTTTGAATGTCCTTCCATTAACTAGACACAACGACGTCGGAGCTACCTACAAACTCTGGAGGGTGCGCCTTCTGAAAGGCATCACGAATATATTCCCAAGCAAACGTGAATCCATGATCCTGAACCAAGGCTACCATCGATGCCTGAGGTGGTGCCTTCTGCACAACAGCAAATGCGGCATTTACCGCCTGGGCTACAATTGAAGAAACTTCCGCAACATTCATGGAACCCTGAACTGGTGCAGGTTGTGGCTCGCACTAGGCACCCTTAGGAACTCCCTGTGCACGTCGAGGAGGCATCTGAAATGAGAGAGAAGTTTTATAAGTCCACAGTTAATATCTTAAAATAGCTGAAGAGCGTAAGATACACAAAGGAGTACAACAATCCTAAAATATAAGGCTTTATTTCAAAGGATGCTAAGTCGTACTAATCCTAAGGACACTAGAACCTTATACTCTGATACCACCTGTGACACCCCGACTAATTAAATATCGGGTAGCTACTCCTTTATTCAATTTAGTACAAAATGTCAAGTTGGTTCAGTTCATAGAATCACTGTCGAAAACATTTTTAAATAATTTACTAGCCACCTAATATTTAAAAAAGTGAGTTGTCAAATTTTATTAAATTAAATAAACATGCAACCGATTAAATTATTAGATAACGATACCACAATCACATCACAGTCACAACAGAATAATAATGGAATAATAAATAAGTCTCAAGTAACACTCCTTTGAATAATCCAAATACTGAATAAATACCAAATACAAGGTCTGAATAGTTAAATAACTCCAAAACTGAAATGAAACTGAAAATATGAGAAAGTTGTCCCTAAATGGAAAGGGGTGACATGCCAAAATAGATGATGACTCAGAAATAGAATCAATGTAGAATGTGGAGGCGTCTACTATCGACATCCTGTAACTTCCACAATAGATATAACATGTCAATGAAATGGAACTCCTATGATTGGCATCCCTGTGGATGGGCACCTAAAAGGTTTTTACAAGAAAAATAGATTTGAAAGAAAATGGGTCAGAGCCTGAGGTGAAAATAGTTTAAAAATAACAAGTGTTTAATTTCATTAAATAGTGAATATTATATGCATGTTAGTTACGTGCTTTCATGTGAGTTCCTGTCCTCTCAACTAATGTGCACGCCTAACGTATATCTTTAACTCATCCTAGTTTGGTCGTTAACTAACTAGCTTGTATCCCTTCCTATTCTCACATTATAATATGGGGGTTTATTTATAACCTTCAAATATAACCTGCATGTATCTCTTCCTTTCATTAATCAAATTAATGTATAGCAGTAACGATAGAAAATTCTCCATATTAAATTCCAATAAAAATGTCCCAATAATTTATATCCACACTATAACAAATGAGTTCGTTAAAATCACAAGTATATTATTCTTGGCACAAATATAGAAATAGGGCACCCCTAAACTAAGCTGCGGTGCATACATACTCTGTTATTGAGTCCCGGTACATCATGTACATATGGACTACGTATTCCGAAACTCTTCGTAACTGTTTCAATAGGCAAAATCACACATATTGGAAGCGAACATAGTTCACATACCCATAGGCCACGCACATACCTATGCTCCCATGGTTAGTTGACTTATTAACTCACAAATAAGACATTCACAGCCCTATGTCCTTAAGGTACCAATCTAAATCCCCCCATAGGTACACAAAGATTTTATGGCCCTGTTCCGAAAGTCGACCTCCCGTGACAGCATGTATGGTAGGTATGTTATACACATAATAATTCATTTACTAAGCATTCACATAACTCAGATAATTTGTTATATTATTAAAGGTATATTCTCAGCCTTGTACCATTAGTCTAATTCATACACTATGATTATTCTGAATGATATATATTATATTTCACTGATACGTTCCACGTCGTATAATTTCGAGTACGTAAACCTAACCAAAGAGGTTACTAAGTCTCCTAACTTTCCCAACTATTAATTCAGTACTCTTAACTCCTAATTTATGTCCCAAAATTCTAACTTATCACTCCTAATAATTTAAGACATGTTCTCACATCACAAAATAGGGAATTACTCGTCGGACACTCGTAAATTCAATGCTACATTCCAACTCAATTCTAATATGTTTCGGGTTTCAATTATATCCCTATTGGTCTCACTCATGTCCTAAGGTATTCATAAAATCCCTAATTACAATGTTCTGTGGCCGTTAACGCTACAATCCACAAAGGGGAAAAATATCATCATTTATGGGGGCTTCGATCGATCGTGCCTGATCATCGATTGATCGATTGTCGATCGATCGACTGATGAATGTCGATCGATCGATCAAGCAGTTGCAGGCTACGGGTTTCTCTATTTTTGAGTCCCAGGTTTGTCCCAAAATATCATTACCTCATGTGAAATTCTAATATAAGTATATGGGATCATTATACAATCTAATTACATGATTCTTAACGTTCCAAAACCTTTAAATCATCAACAATTTGCCTTTCTTGGATTAAATCTCCATATTAACATAAAAACCCTATTTTCTTCTATTTCATCATGATCCATCATATTTCTCTTCCAACTACGTTTTTAATTCATCTAGGGTTACGATTTTGCTACTGAATTACTTCCAGAACTAATCTACATCCAAGTCCTATCCATGATTTAGGTTTCTTCTCCAAATTTGATAAGTGTTCATCATTAATCAAGGTTATCATTTAATCCTACACTATCATGAATGATATATTCGCTGAAACTAAATGAAATCAAATCACTTGCCTTATAATTGGTGTTCTGATCGGCTGGTGATTCTATTGGTTGGTTCTCCCTCTTTCTCCGGTGACAAATCCGGTGAATTATGGTGGTGGATGGTGGTTATTGCTTTGAAAGCCCTTTTTGTAACTTCTCCTCTATCTCACGTTGCCCACTCTTGCTTTTTGGTTGATAATGGCCCTAATATTGGCTGCTAAATAAACCCTAAAATTCGTGGGTCCAAATCCCTTGAAAATTAAAATGACTAAAATACCCTCCCAGGTTGTCGGTTTGGCCTAAAAATGCCTCAGGACAGAAATTAAAAACCCACGTTGGCGCACTAAAAATAACCATACGGTGATAAAATTATAATTTACTTTTAAATCTCATTAAATTAATTCCTGACGCGACTGACACGCGTGTCCCAACTTAATTTTCCGAATTGTCGTATTTATGACTCGCGACAATTTTAATAAAGTCAATAATCATATGTTACAACATATATCCTGTAATATTCAACATTATCATCATAATCAAATACCAACTCACGTCTCGCTAGTATTTAAATCCTGATTAATTTCTAATTAATTTCCATTTAATTTAATTAATCCCATTAAATAAAATCAATAAAATTATGGGGTATTCCAAAAAATACAAGGACATCCTGAAAAATGCTCAAAAAATTCCTAAAAATCCCAGGAAGGATGTAAAACATTTTCACCAAGAGAATTCCACACCCCCTCAAGCAGAACCCCTATTTCCCCAGTGGATCTCTAAAAAGCCAAGTGAATTCCCTCCGGGCAATGTCGTCGGATAATCTCTAAGGATCACCTCCTATCCCCCAAAGGTACCAAACCTCCTTGAGCAATACGTCCAATACCTGGACCACTTAATCACTCCCCCAGCAGAGTTTTTTAGCATCAAATTTGCCTTTCCTCCATAGAATCTCTAAAAACACAAGGATTTCCCCAGCAATCGGCTACCCAGCTCATTCACTATTCCCCAACAAAACCCAAAATCCAATCTTTATCCTCTCTTAGGTCACAATTGACCTCGGTCCTCGGTCGCCACCTTAGTTAGGTCAGAATTGACCTCGGTCCTCGGTCATCACCTTTCTTAGGTCAGAATTGACCTCGGTCTTGGATCGTCACCTAAAACCCACATAATTGAATTTGACCCACAGAATTGGTCATCTCATCCTAAAGCCCGCGGAATTGGTCATCTCACCTAAACCCCGGAAAATTGGCTTTGACCCACAGAATTGGTCATTTCACCTTAAACCCACAAAATTGACTTCGACCTGCAGAATTGGTCATTTCACCTTAAGCCCTGTTGAAAATGATGACCCCCAAATTTTTTATTTTACAAAAAATAATTTCTTTTCAATAAAATCCGATTTCCTTTTAGATGCGGAAGCGAGATGGTTCAATAAAACAAGTACACACCAAATTTTAATTTATTTCACATTAAAATTAAACCAAGTGGAATTAGATTAATCAACAAATACATATTTAACTTAAACCAATTTAACCCAAGTCCAAGAAATTTGCCTAACAATCAGTATTCATTTTTGCAATTTAGGCCAAACCAAATTTTATCCAATAAAATTAATGACTTGAATTAAATTGACACATACCCAAATTCAATTTGCACCAAACTAAACAAGTAGTGATTTAAACCTATTTTATCTTTTTACCTAAGCATGCATCTAATGTGAATTTTGCAAAAGATAAAATAATCAAATAACCATTACGCCGCGAAGTAGGCGAAAAAACCCACAACGGGAAAAAACCTCGGACGGCCCTAGCCTCAAATCCACTAAATATGGTTTTACAAGTACAAGACAAGAAGACTTACAACACTCAAATTGAATTCGTCCAAGACCCGACACTCCTTCTTGTACACAACTCTGCCCAGCGAATAACCACGGAGCTCCACCGCGGTCTCAGAATCCACTGATCAGACTTTTAGGAACCCATCAACCACACATGGTGCCTTTCACTGTATGAGAATGTCGCAGCAACAAATAACCAGACTTCATCTTTGAGGGATGTATAAGTAAACCCAAACGAACTCTTCAACTCGGTAGAGTAAACTTGGTGCCAAACACTCCAAGCAAGATATTTATATGGAAACTTGGAATAAACAAACTATGGGTGAAACAAAAGTGTTTAAGGATTTTTTTTCTTGAAAAATAAACACTCAAAACATGAACTCTTTCTTTTTAGAATTTTTCTCTCAAACTCTCTCTTAGAGAGTGTAGTATATGAAAAGGTTACCTTGAAAAAGTTGGTTCCCGCACTAGATAAGTCTGTCAAAAGTTAGTAGGTAAAAGTAGTAGGAAAAGTGGGAAAACTCTCAAACACTGCCAAAATACCTGTTCCTGCTAAATCTCATTCGAACGAGATTTTCATTCGAACAAAGTCTCGTTCAAATAACCCTTCTACGAAGTTTCGGTGGATAAATTGTAAAGTCATTAGAAAACTCGTCTGAATTCTCGTTCGAACATCATTCTCATTCGAACGATAGTCCAGTGGACAAACAGGGAACTCGTTGGTAAACCTCGTTCGAACGAAAAACTCATTCGAATGACAATTTCGAACGAAAAATAAGAAAACTTAAAAATTCAATTTTAGCCCATAAACTTTATTTTAAAGTGTTAAATAAACCTTCTAAAAGTAACCATCAGTTTAAAATAAAAATTCACCTAATTAAAATTGTTCCAATCTCCTATATAAATATGTAATGCATTCATACCTTAGAAGTAAACGGAACACATCTTGTTGACGTAGAAATGAGGCACAACAAACTCGGCATTTGATGAAGATTTAATCTTGTCCGCTACATTATCAACTCTTGCATGTCATAGGCTTGGAGGATACTCACTTAATACTATCCGATGACATAAATGTTTTTGTTCGGAATTAAGCTAACACTACATTAAGACTCAATTGGAAATTTGTGTCCTTATAAGCCTACAGAATTGGCTTCGACCCGCAGAATTGGTCATTGCACCTTAAGCCCGCAGAATTGACTTCGACCCGCAGAAGTGTTCATTTAACCTTAAGCCCGAAAAATTGGCTTCGACTCGAAGAATTGGTCATTTCACCTTAAGCCCGCAGAATTGGCTTCGACCTGCAGAATTGGTCCTTTCAAACTTAAGCCCGCAGAACTGGTCATTCCACCTAAAGCCCACGGAATTGCCTTCAGCCAGCAGAATTGGTCATTTCACCTTAAGCTCGCATAATTGTCTTCGACCCGCAGAATTAGTCATCTACCCTAAAGCCCACAGAATTGGCTTCGACCCGCAGAATTGGTCACTTCACATTAAGCCCGTAGAATTGGCTTCGACCCTCATAATTGGTCATTTAACCTTAAGCCCGTAGAATTGACTTCGACCCGTATAATTGGTCATCTCACCTAAAGCCCACAGAATCGGTTATCAAAACCTAAGCCCTCACAATTGGCTTTGACTCACAGAATTGGTCACCCCCATCATTGCTTTGGTCATCACTTCCTTTAATACCATCCCCAGCATGTTCCTTCAAGCCCACAGAGCTGGCTTCGACTCGCAGAATTGATCACCCTCATCTTCAAAGCCCTCAGAATTGGTTTCGACCCACAAAATCGGTCATCCTTATTCATAGGTCCTCATAATCGACCTCGACCCTCTGGTCATCCTCTTTCAAAGGCATCATGTGGTGTCTATTCGATCACTATCGTTTGTTCCAAACTCACCTGTCGAGGGGATCTATTGACACCCCATTCTAATACCCTCTAACTTCTGCTAAGGTCCCTAGCACCTCCTTTTATGATTTTAAACCCAAGTCATACCCCAAGTACTGACCTAGAGGCCAACGAGATCTCCCAAGCTCTTCAGCTCGACTGAGACTGAATGAATCTTCAAAGGGCACTGAAACACCTTTTCAATGGTCCATCTCATGTGTGATTCTGACTTACCATGCGGATGAACGACCTATTTTCCCTCTAAACCTGATCTAGAGGTCGTCGAGCACTCCCGGGATCCGTTTGACCTAAGTCAACTCTTCATCTCGATCGATACTTAATGAATATTCAAAGGGAGCTAAAACCCCTTTCCAATGGTCCGCTCCGTACGTGATTTTGACTTATGGTATGGAAGAATGATCCATTTTACTCTGAGAGGTCACCAAATGTTTCCACGGCTTGATTGACCAAAGTCAACTCCCCAAATCGGGTCAAACTCTTTGGAATGTCGAAGTACATATCCCAGCATTTCTAACGGACTTCCCCGTGCATGATTCTGACTTACCATGCGGACGAGCGATTCGTTTGCATCCGAAGTTTTCCCGTCCAAAGGACCGATGAGCGCTTTCGAGCCACATATGACCTAAAGTAAACTCCCAAAATCGAGAGCAGTCCAAAGGAAGTTTGAAGGTCTATGGATTACCTTTCCAACGGTCTGCCCCACGTGCTATTCAGATCAATATTTTGCACTCATCGATCGATTTTCCAAAAAGGCCTGAAAGACACTATCAAACGGTAGGTCCCAGACCCTGCCTATCGGCAGTGTGCCTAAATGCACATGCTGATTGGCAGGACCAGGGCTATACCGATCTGGAATGCCCTGAGGCCTTGACCTCATTGCAAGGGGAGCCCATATCTCCACCATTTTTATTATTCTTACAGTTCACATTTACATTTCACATTGTTTTCATGCCACTTTATTTATTTCATCAAATTTTCACAAAAATGGCCAATAAGATCATATGAGGAAGTCAAACCACTAGGACACTCTATTTATCAAAATACCATTTTTCCATTTCTCTTCCCAATACTTTGTGAAAAAACACATTTTCAACACTATAACATCATAATTGTCATTTTATATCCAAAAACCATACTTCATCATTTTACTTCAAGAATGACCCATTTTTTCAAATTTCTTAACAAGAAATACATTTAATATTATGAAGGTCATTTTTACTAAAATGTCCGTTTAAGCCTTATGATCATATGTTGTCTTAGACATCAATATTCCTCATTTTAACAACATTTTACAACACATTTAGGGGCTAAATTTTCCAACTATCTTATTTCATCTTGAAACTCATTTTAATCTTCCTTTATCATTTTTTTATATCCTCTACTAACATACTACAACATTTGACACATGTGAGGATGGATTTCAACATAGAAATCCCATAAATACGAACCTAAACATGATATTAACATGAAATCATATTTTGTATGCGTATTCATCATATTTGAAGAACAAAATGATACTTATTCCTCAAAATTCCCTACAAGTTTATTTTTCTTTAAAACTTGCATTTTTCATAAGAAAAACTTAAATAAAAATACTATAAAATAACTTTGCAAGATTATTTATATTCTAGTATGAATCCTAACATGTTGCTTAGTTGGAAACATGGGGAGGAAAATCACACTTTGAGTTTTAAGAGGAGAATCTAAGAATAATGACTTGAAAGCTCCTAAAACTCCAAGAATGCTCCAATCTCTCTTGAAAGCTCCAACAATAACTCTTCAACCTAACTTCTTCCTTCGACAAGGCTTGAAATGGGTGTTACAAGCTCGAAAATGGGATAAATATTGCTAAGAATAAAGGTTTAAAGCTTGGGGTAGTGGAGGAAGGCTGGTAATAGTGGGAGAGACCTTCAAAATGGGGAGAGATAGCCTAAAAATATGATGGACGAGTGTTGGAATGACCCCCCAACACTCTATCTCTATTTAATATACCTCAAAACCCTTAGCATTTATCCCTTTTTCCACCCAAAGACCTATGCCCCATTTGATATGCTCGCTTGGGAACTTGACAACTCAATCCATCCAAGGGTCCACATTGTGACAGCACAAAAATTTTGTATATTTTCAATTTTTTTGCAGACTTGTTCGAATGAGACTATACCTCGTTTGAATGACCTCATATCTCATTCAAAAAATATTTTAACGATAATACAGTGAGGCTATAAATAACAACATACATTTTTTATTCGAAGGTCATTAGAAGAGCTATTTGAATGACCCAGACATTCTCGTTCAAAAAACTAAGAACTTCGTTTGAACAACCCCAAAACTTTATTATATATATTTTTTCCATTCGATTCCCATTTTAATTGTACAATGGGCAGAAGAAAAATTCAAAATAGACAACCGTACATTATATTAAATCCATGGACAAAAGGCGATCAAATTATAGAGAAATGGGTCACATTCTTCCCTCCTTGTGAGATATTATCCCAAATATAACACAACTAAGATAGGTAAAGAGTTTCTAGTGCTTCTCATGCATCTCTAACTCACGCTCCCAAGTTTCACCTACTACGCCTTGGAACTCCCAAAGTAAGTTCACTAATGGGATGGACTTATTCTGTAAGATTTATCGTCGTGGTCTAAGATGGACACATGTCACATAAAAATGTAACGTCTTCCTCCAAATTGATATGGTTCCGATTGATGACTTACTGATGACCCGAAACATACTTCTTCAGCATCAATACATGGAACACACAACAAATGTGGGACAACTAAAAAAGTAATGCCAAGTGAAAAGGCACTTTCTCGATCTGTTTCAGGATCTCAGAGAGACTAATATACCGAGGGTAAAGCTTCCAATTTTGGACAAATCACTGAATGTTGGTTCTGCAACTTACCTTTGATAACACGTGGTCACCCTTCTCAAACTCTCTAAGTATTCATCGGTTATCAGTGTAATTCTTCGTCCACTCAGAGACATCACGAATCTCTGTCGAATCACTTGAAATTTATCGTTCATCTCTCTGATCATGTTCAAGTTCCTGAAATGTTTTTCACCCACTTTTTCCCAATAGAGTGGAGAGTGACACATACTCCCATAAAAATATTCATAGGAAGCCATACCAATGTTATCCTAATAATTATTATTATAGTCAAATTTTTCTAGATACAAATTCTCTGCCTAACTTCCCTAGAAATCAAGCACACAATTCCTTAACATATCTTCCAGAATTTGAATGGTCTGTTCTGACTAACCATCTATTCTCGAATGGTAAGTTGTACTCATGTTCAAATAAATTCCAAACTCCTGCTAAATCTTTCTTCGAAACTGAGATACAAATTTGGGATCCCTGTCTGAGATGATCGATAACGGGACACCACGAAGATGAACTACCTCTCGAACACACAACCTTTCCAACATAGCCATGTTAGTTATGCCTTAATAGACAAAAAGTGTGATGACTTTGTAAGCTAGTCCACTATGATCCAGACTGCATCATGGACACATTCAAACTATAGTAAGCCCATGACAATGTCCAGCGTAATGTGCTCCCACTTCCACTCTGCAACTGGTAGTGATTGTACCAACCCTGTCGGCTTCATGTGCTTTGTCTTTACCTTCTAGCACATGGCCATATACATCACCACATACTTCTTATACCAGACCACCAAAAGTCTCTACATAGGTCCTTATACATCTTAGTGGCACTGGGATGTATGTTGAAACATGAGTAATGGGGCTCCGCAAACACCTCATCCTAAAGTTCCTTGATGATAGAAATAAATAACCTTTCCTAATGTTGCAACCCTCATCCTTGTCCATAGTTAAAGTGTCGAACACCTCACCTCTTTGGATGCGATCACAGTAATGGGCAAACTTAGGATCACAAGACTTATCTTATTCTGCTGAGCAATCAATCTAGTTAACATTCTCTAAAGATATTCCTTGTCTTAACCTCGCTGGACATGTAAGTCAAACTTTTGTAACAAATCGAACAACTTCTCTCGGTAACACTTCATCGTTGCTAGCGTAATCCTAGACTTTTGACTAAGAGAATCTACCACCACATTGGCCTTTTTGGGATGATATTCCAAGGAGAAGTCATAGTCTTCCATCAACTCAATACATCTCCTTTCACAAATATTTTAGACCGAACTGAGAAAATATGTATCGTAGGATTTTATGATCCGTATACACCTCAAACCGTTCACCATACAAGTTGTATCTCCATATCTTCAGCGCCAACACTACAAAAGAGAATATGATACTAATTTGTGAATGTGCAATATTTCAATGGATAAAAGTTATATAACTAGATGTCAATCCCACAAATTCCAATTTAATTAAACCCTAAACATGAAACTAAGTGTTTTAAAATAATCATGTAAAGAAACAACCAATCTCAGGAAAAATCCATACTAGGAAAAACCTTTTATTTCACGAAATTTTGGAAATTGCAACTTACAACACTTTAGATAAATACTCCATTGAATTCCTGCAAGAACCCAAAAATACCGCAGCCATCAGTCAGCAATAACTCCCTCGAGAATCATAAGAATCGCAGTTCCTCCTTCAGCAGTGAATATCCTCGAGTATCCCCAAGATCAGCAGTAGAGACAACTCTCCAAAAGAAAAACATTGTTACGTAAGTGTTTGGGTTCCAAAGATGATTCACAAAAGTAATTTGAATTGATTTGTGTTAATCAAAAATAAGTTTTTCCCCAAAAAGTGAAGAATATTTTGCAGTTGTTCTACAGTATGCATAAATTAAAAGTCTAAAAGAAAATCTTTACGAAAATAGGTTTAAATAGGAGAACATAAATATCGAGGCAGTGAAAAGTTGTTAGAACGAGATCTTAGGGTCATTCAAATGAGATTGGCATCTCTTTATAAGCACCCTTCAAACGATGTATCGAATGACCTTAAAAACACAAAACAGTACGAGGTCGTTTGATCCATATGAGAAGGAGGGTGTTGATGTAAAAAACTAGATTACTCTAATAATTTAATCACAGATAAATAAATAAGACAGAATATTTTAAAGTGGTTCAGCCTTATGTGAATGGCATACGTCCACTGTTATGTTATTGCTGAGTGTTTGAGAATTCTCGATTACAAGTTCTCTCAAGAAATTCCCCCCCTTTGAATGAGGATGATACAAGGTATTTATAGCCCATAGGCTGTACATGAAAGGACTGGTACATTAAATGATATATACATTTAATGCAGCGTGTGAGTCAAGATGATAATCATTCAATTAATGGTTGAACTGTTGATTATCTGGAAATTAATGATACGACCGAGATGCAGTTTGGACCGACTTAGTTGCTCGTTGCTCTGGAGTTCCTCGGAGCGCTGGAATACCTCGGAGTGCTAAAGTTCCTCGGTGTATCCTCGTTGATCGGAGAGAACATGAGTTGGTCGGGGAAATGAACTTCCTCATTGCTATTGTGCCATGTAGATTGACACGTGTCTTCGTATTATTCGTCCATATCAGCATATTAATTTTGGTATCAACAGAAGCCCCCAATGTTTCATATTTCGAACTTTGAGGAGTATGGAACATTCTTTCTCGGTATATGGCAATATTAAATGACTTTCCTAGATTTTAGGAGAATTTTCTTTGTATTTGAATTTCCTTCAATATTCGCAGAATCCGCCTTTTTGAATTTTCATAAGCGCTTCGATCTTCGTGCAGTTTTTGTCCTTTTAGCCGCCGGTAATACAATAGTTTCTTTTTCGTAATCATTTCTTTTGCCGCTTACCAAGGTAAAGTATTTAAACTTCTTAGGTAACCATACCGTCTTCTACCTTTTCCAATTTTCTGCATTCAAGCTTTCTATTCTCTCTTTCTCTCTTGTACGTTCATCCTTGTTTTCGTTCGTTGTTGATAGCTCTCCTTTCTTGCTGTAAGCTTTTCTTCCTTCTTCTTTTATTCACCATGGTTTATATTATTGAATCTATTGAAAAATTCCATTCTGATTTTCCATCCCTTCTTGGGTGATTTTAGAGGAGTTGTCTGAACCTCAAAATTACTTTCGTTTGGCTGAGGGACATTGGTTTCCCAGTCTTTTTATTGCTGAATGTGGGTTTTCCTTTCCACCAAATCCATTATGTTTGGAATTTTGTCAGTACTTCGACGTTGTCCCTGCAAAAATAGCCCCCAATACATGGAGAATAGTTAATGGGGTGCATAAGTTAAATCAAACTCATGGAACTCGTTTAGGAATTCCTGAGATTATGTTTTGCTATAGATGGGCTATTTTAGACGATGTTTATTATTTAAAAACTAGATTTTTGAATAGGGCTCTGGTAGTCAACCTCCCTGATGCCAACAGGGATTATTTTGAAAATGGGGTCATTATAAAAAATTGGCAACATGCCCCTTTGCCCGGAGATGAAGTATATGATGGTCCCAAATGCCCCCCCTATGGCAATGGGATAGGTTATTTCTGTTTTATTGACTTTCTAAAATTTTGATTTCATCTTGTTTGTGTAAATGCGTGATTGACATTTCAACTTATTTTTGTTTGTAGTTGACAGCAAGAGAAAAACTCCCAAGGAATCAGAGGTAAATATAAGGCAATTGAAACATATCTGGAGTTTGCATCAGAAATTCGCAGACGAGCATATCAGGTCAGCCTCATATTTGTTGCAGTATAGGAGCTATACGTCGTCCTTTACTGCTCGCCCTGTGGTCAGCACCAGTGATCCAGTGCAAATTCTTGAAGACTCTGATCCAGAATCTCATATCCCTTTGAGCCAAAAAATGGGCAAGAGAAGAGTACCTACTCTCTTTGAGGAAAGTTCCTCTGCTGGCGATGGGAAGAAAACGAAGGTTAATGTCCCAAAGGGGACAAAGAAAATTGATGATGCTCCTTCTGTTGCTGTTCAGAAGGTTGCCGAGAAGCCCCCAGTGGCTCCTGTGCAGAAAGATGCACCTGTTGAGGTAATCACTATCTCACCAACCAAAAGTTCCTCTTTGGTTGAAGTTGCTGAGAAGGCACCAAGGAGATTGAGGAAATCCTCCTCGGTCAGTATTTCTAGAACCAATCCCCAGCTCCTAGCTGGTGGAGATGGTGTTCCAATTATTATTCCTCCAAGTTCTACGACGATCTTGGCAAAATTTTCACCTATCCCCGAGTAGCAAGGTACTGAAGAAGACCTTACTCGAGATGTGGTTACTTCTTTGGATGCTCGTCATTTGGCTTCAGTAAGTATCTACACTCTGAGCTTCTTATATTTTCCTTTGTTGTTTCCCAATTTTATTTCTGATTTCATTTTCCTCTTTTGATTGCAGTTGACAAGCTGTTTCAATTTAATCCTTAAAAAGGATGAAGTGATCAAGGCTTCTTGCTCCTCGTCCACTGTAGAGGGAGCACTAGAGAAAGCTATAAAATCTGTGAGTGAGTCCCATCAGAAGTATGACGAGGATAAAACTGAATGGGAAAAGAAATTGGTTGCGTCTGATGCAGAGAAGGTACAACTGGGTAATAAGGTGAAGGATTTGGAGAGAGAGAATAAAGACTATGCCGAGAAACTTTCAGGCTTTGGAGAGCTTAAAAATAAAATGAAATCAACTGAAGAAGAGCTGACCCTTCTACGAGAGGTAAATCGTCAGAAAGAGGAAGTGGAAAACAAATTGAAGGCCGCCGAGAATCTTATGTCCGAGAAACTATCCTCGGAGAAGATGAAGAGAAAAACAGCTGTGAAGACGTCCTTTAAAACTGGTTGGGACAAAGGATGGGACAGGGGAGTGGCAGCCATGACGACTCAAGTAAAATATGGAAGTTTGAAATATTTTCATGATGGTTGGGTTGCAACACTGTAGGAGTTGAAGGTGAACGAGGACTCCGAGCTATTTCAACAACATCTCCCTGGTCCTCCTCCAGTTATTGAAGATGAGTCTTCAGACGAAGCTACATCTGAAGAATCTTCAATGACAGTGGGTGATCAAGTCTTTGTTCCACCACCCAACCAGATAGCCACCGAGGAGATTTCGTCGTTGCCTGCTCCTCCAGAATAAGTCCCAGCTTCTAATAATCAGACCATTGTTCCTACCGAGCAACCGAGCTCCTCGTCCCAGCCTCCCGAGAAAGTCTTGGGAGACAAGGAAAAGGTGTGAAGTTGTTCGGTGCTCTTTTTATATTTCTCTTTGACTTATCCTCTGTACTCAAAACGATGTAATCTTGTTTGATGATGTAATAAAATCACATATTTCTTCATTTTGTCTTCTTTTTGATGATTGCTTTTTCTTTCTTTGTTAGTTTGTGGCTAGAATGGAACTGATATCTGCTCATGATACAAAGCTGATGCAACAATGCCGTGAATATTATAAAGATGGTCATACAAATTTGAGTGTATCATAAATTGCTGACATCTTGGGGCATGATGCTTCAGAACAGGCAGTTGATGCTTATCGATACCTGAAGGATTTATTGGACCGAGTTGTGGCCAATAATGTGGTATACTATGAGTTAATCGAGGAACTTCATTATTCCTTAGAAGATTTACAACATCAACATAATGAATCAACTGCTTTGCTGCACAAGGAGTATGAAAATAGATATCAACAACTTTCTTCTGAAATAGGCCATAAAAAGATCCTTGCTGGATACGATATTAGGGAGAGAACCCTGAAAGGTGAAGTTGAAGCCTGTAGGCAGATTGCTGAGTTGCTGGAACAAGAGAACAATAGTTTGCAGAAAAAGTTGGCACAGTATGAGTCTGCAGCTTCATCTTCCACTGCTTTAATACCGATTACCGATGAGGGTTTCTCGTTCCTAGAGGTTGAGAATGCCAAATTAAGGCAAGAGTTGGATACTCTAAGAAGATCTGGTATTTCCACTACTGCTCGAGGACGAGGAAGAGGGTCTCGTGGGCGAGGAAGAGTTGTTCAAAATGTTGTCGAGGAGCAAAATTCTCCACCTGCTCGGAGTCGATCAAGAGTTCTCAGCCGTAATGTTGAAGAATCTCGTACTCTGTCAACATTGGAAACTCAAGCATAACAATTGAATGCCAAAGATCGGTCTTTATCTGAAATGTCCAAGAGAAATCTATCTTTGGAAGATCAACTTACTGCAACGAAGTCTGCTTTGAATGATAAAGATGTTTTTGCTAGGAACCTTCACGAACAATTGGATAGATTAACCTTCCAATTCCATAAACAGCCCAGGGAATTTTGGATGGAAGGATATAATGAAGCCCTTGTTCATTTAGATGCTCGTATTGAACATGCCAATAATGAAGGTTATAAGCAGGGGTGGTTGAACGCCCTGGGTGTACTAAAATTGGAGCAAGGGCATTTTTTATGGGATTATCATGCTCCAGGGTTACTAGACTTGCCTGTGCCACCTTTCAAATTGGACATGGAATGGATCCCAGCTCGTTCCATTCCTCGGAGTTTAATTTCAAAATATCTTGGTGACTATAGTCTTCATTCTCAGAATGAATTATCTCGTCCCGAGCATCTCTTGGATACACCTTCTGTGATGAACGTCAGAATGCTCAGAGATGTTAATTTCATTAATTCTCCTCTTTGCTTAGAAGATCCTCCTGCTGGCGAAGAGCCTGTTTCAAAAGCTAAAGGAAAGAAACCAATAGAATAGGATTTTCAATGTAACAGTTAGCACATATATGTAGCTTGTAATATATTTTGATCTTAATGAAAGAATTTCATTTTTTGTTTGCAAATCTTTATTGCTATTGTTCTGCGTTAAACACTAAGTATGTATCTGTTAAAAAGATAACAATTTTTTGCTATTCATTGACCAACTTAGTAATAAATATGATAAATGTTGCTCAATAAAGTAATGAGTATAAAGATGTTTAAAATTTGACCAACCAACCAAGGTTGTTAAATTGTGCTCGTCGACCAATTATAGTTAGTGAGAGCTTTTCCCCGACTAAACATACTTGGTAAATTTTTGTCTTTTTTTATAAAATGTGTCCGACCAACTATGGTCGATAAATTCTTCTTGTCGACCAACTACAGTTAGTGGGTTTTTATCCCCGAGCAACCAAACTTGGTACAGTTTGGAATATTTTGTTCTTCGAAGAACTTTTGTAATAATCTTACCTCCCGACCAACATAAATTGGAATGTGAAAGCATATTTTCAAATCAAATAATATTGTTCTTCCCTCAACCGTAATTGATTATTGAACTATCAGGTTCTTTCGAACTGTCTTGTCCACTAGTTATCTTACCAACCTTAGTTGATCACGCTAGTGTACGCCTCCTAACCAAAGGAGTATATTTTTTGGTTCTTTCGAACTATCTGTCCACTAGTACCAACCTTAGTTGGTCACGCTAGTGTACGCCTCCTAACCAAAGGAGTATATTTTTTGGTTCTTTCGAACTATCTGTCCACTAGTTATCTTACCAACCTTAGTTGGTCACGCTAGTGTACGCCTCCTAACCAAAGGAGTATATTTTTTTGGTCTCGCCCTTTTACCAACCAGAGTTGGTCGTGGGTCTGAACTATCGTCTTCTTTTTTCTGTCGAGCAGCGTAGTGTACAACACTAGTATTCCCCGAAAAACTTTCATCAAAGGAGAGGAAAATGGTGAAAACATCATCATTTTATTCATATTGATGGAACCGTTGTACATTTTACATCATTGATAATACTTGCGAAGGTGTTCAGCATTTCAAGCATTCTTGAATTCTTCTCCTTCTAGAGTTGCTATTCGGTAAGTTCCTGGTCGAACAACTTTTGTAACTCGGTAAGGCCCATGCCAGTTTGCCTCCAATTTATTGTGCTTCTGAATTACCTTCTTTAACACATAATCTCCTTCCTTTAAATCGCATTTCCTCACCCTTTTGTTGTAGAAAAGAGCTGTTCGTTGTTGTTAAGCAGCATTCCTAATGGCTGCCTCTTCTCGAACCTCCTCGAGCATATCCAAATCCAGTCTTCTCATCAAGTCACTGATAGGAGAATTGAAATTTAGTACTCTATGCGTTGGAAGATCCAACTCGGCAGGTATTACAGCCTCACTTCCAAATGCCAGCATATATGGTGATTCTCCAGTCGCTTCTCGGGGAGTTGTTCGGTAAGCCCACAATACTGATTGTAGCTCATTAATCCAGTTAGCTTTAGCTTCACTTAGCCTTTTCTTCAAACCATTTAGCAGTGTTCTATTCGTCACTTCAGTCTGTCCATTGCTTTGAGGATGGCCTGGTGCTGAATGAACCTTCAAAATGTTCGACTGATGACAATAGGCAGCAAATTCCTCGTTATCAAATTGGGTTCCATGGTCTGTGATGAAGGCATGAGGGAGACCATATCGACAGATGATATTCTTCCAAACGAACTGGTATACCTTCTCGTATGTCATATCAATAAGTGGCTCAACTTCTACCCACTTAGTAAAATAGTCCACTGCAACGACGAGGTACTTGAATCTTCCTCGGGTGATCGACAGTGGTCCAACCAAATCAATTCCCCACATGGCAAATGGATAAGGGGAAGTTATTGGTGTCAACAATGCTTGTGGAGTTCGTCGGATAGAGGAAAAACGTTGGCATTGTCACATTTTTTACCATAGGCTATACAATCAGCCCTCATCGTCGGCCAATAGTATCCTTGAGTCATTAATCTTTGTAAAAGTGTTCGACCTGCTACATGAGCTCCACAAGACCCTTCATGGATTTCTTCAATCAATTCTTTCACCTCGGAGGGATGTACACATCTCTGCAAACCTGCCATAATTCCTCGTCTATATAAAATACCATTAGTTAATACATACCGAGCAGCTTTATACTTCAATTTTTTGGCAGCGAGCTTATCCTCTGGCAATTCTCCCTCTTCAATATATACCCTGATGGGATCCATCCAAGATGGTCCTAAATCAAGGGTAATAACATTCATCGTCAGGTTTTCATCTATGCTCCGACTTTCCAGTACTTCAATTGGTATCGTTTTTCGCAGCTCGGTACGCGTAGCTGATGCTAGTCGGGCCAGTGCGTCTGCTTGTACATTCTCCATCCTCGGTATTCTCATCAATTGAATGGCATCAAATTCTGTCAGTAACTCCATCACCTTTGCATGATACTTCGCCATTAAGTCTCCTTTAACTGCATATGTTCCTATCATCTGATTTACAATTAATTGAGAATCACTGAATACAATTAATTGTCTTGCTTCCATAACTTTTGCTAAGTTTAAACCTGCTATCATGGCCTCATACTCAGCCTCATTATTGGAGGCTTTGAATTGGAATCGCAAAGAATATTCCATGTCAATCTCATCTGGGGTGTTCAAAACAATTCCTGCCCCGCAACCTGCTGTGCAAGATGAGCCATCTACATATAATCTCCATATGGGTAACCCGTCTTCAAATTCCTTATCTGACAGGGTTCCTCGGTGAAATATTTGTTGCTTCTCTTCATCCTCCCCTGACACTTTTCGCTCCTCGTTGACCATATCTTCTTGCTCTTTTACCAACCGGAGCTGGTCTGAGCTCGAAGTTGATGATCTTTCTTCATCCATAAGCCCTTTTACCAATCGGAGTTGGTCTGGATTTATGTCTGTTGATCCTGTAACATCCACAGGTTGGTCAGCGAGCACCTTTTGCTCCTCGGGGGTATCAAGGTATGTAAACTCTGCTATAAAATCTGCTACAGCTTGCCCTTTTAATGACGATCTGGGTTCATACACAATATCATATTCATCGAGTTCTATTGCCCAGTACATCAGTCTTCCTGATTTTTCTGGCTTGTGAAGGGCTTGTCTCAATGGCATGTCGGTATACACGACAATTGTATGGGCCTGGAAATATGGCCTCATTCTTCTACTTGCTTCAATTAATGCCAATGCCAATTTTTCTAGCTTTAGGTACCTAATTTCTGCACCTCGAAAAGCCTTACTTGTGTAATAGATTGGTTTCTGAACTCCATTATCCAATCTAATCAATGCTGAGCTAACTGCATTCTCTGATACCGCCAGATACAAGTACAACTTCTCTCCTGTTATTGGCCTGGACAACAATGGAGGTGCTCCCAAATATTTCTTCAAGTCTTGAAAGGCCTTTTCACATTCATCAGTCCATTCAAAAGTTTTTTGAAGTGTTTTGAAGAATGGGAGGCATTTATCAGTTGCTCAGGACACAAATCTATTGAGCGCCGCAACTCGTCCTGTAAGACTCGGCACTTCTTTCTTCGTCATTGGGGATCGCAGCCCTAAAAGAGCTTTGATCTTTTCTAGATTTACTTCAATACCTCGTTGGTTGACAATGTATTCGGGGAACATTCCTTCTCGTACTCCAAAGGTGCACTTCGTCGGGTAGAGCTTCATTTGGTATTTATCTATTTGATCAAAGGTTTGACCTAAGTTAACTAGATAATCAACAGCTTTCTTGCTCTTTGTTAACATATCGTCGACATAGACTTCCATGTTGCAACTGATTTGTTCGGTAAAAACTTTGTTCATCAGCCGCTGATACGTTGCACCTGCATTTTTCAAACCAAAAGGCATGACATTATAACAATAAGTTCCCCTTGGGGTAATAAAAGAAGTAATTTCCCTGTCTTCAGGTTTCATTTTGATCTGGTTGTAGCCAGAATATGCATCCATGAAGCTGAGCAGCTCATGTCCCGAAGTAGCATCCACTAGCTGGTCTATTCTGGGCAATGGAAAATGATCTTTCGGGCATGCTTTGTTGAGATCAGCGAAATCAACACACATTCTCCATTTATTATTCTTCTTCTTTACCATCACCACATTTGCTAACCAGCCTGGATATTTCACATCTTCAATGAATTGGGCTTTCTGGAGATTCTCGACCTCCTCTTGTATGGCCTGATTCTTCTCGGGACTAAACACTCTTCTTCTCTGCTTCACAGGCTTGATCTCCTTATTCACATTGAGTTCATGACATAAGAAGTTTGGATCTATTCCTGGCATGTCTTCGTGACTCCATGCAAAAGTATTCTTCCTGTTTCTCAAGAAAGTTATCAACTCTTGTTTTATTGAAGCATCCAACCATGAACCTATCTGGGTTACTCGTTCAGGGTGCTCCTCGTCCAGAATAACATTTTCTGTAGATTCTACCACCTGTCCTTTTACATGTTGGGATTCATCCTTGGGATCAAGAGTTTCAATTTCTATACCTTCCTCCACCTGGTAGGTAGTAGTCTTTTTCCCTGATTCCTCAAGCTCCTCTTGCTCGACAGATGAATAATAGCATTCCCGAGCTATTTTTTGATCACCTTTCACAACTCCTACTCCGAAGTTTGTTGGGAATTTTAAGCATTGATGCACTGTAGATGGAACTGCTTCGAACTTTTTCAAACCAACTCTTCCCATGATGATGTTGTAGGCTGACTGCACAATCTTATCCATCACAAAGAAGCGTATTCTTTCTGTTCGACAAGAAGGCCAAGTTCCAATGAATATGTCCAACTTGATCGTCCCAAGTGGAAAAACTTTCTCGCCAGCAAAACCCAGAAGGGGTCTGTGATAAGGTTCCAATTGAGATAATTTCAAATTCAAGCTATCAAAGCATGAATAGTACATGATGTCTGCCGAACTACCATTGTCCACCAATACCCTTGAAATCACCACATATTCCATCCTCATTTTGATCACCAAAGGATCGTCGTGAGAGTAAAGAACACCTGCCAAATCGTTTTTTCAAAACCAATAACTAGCTTCTCCTTATTTACCTTCCTCGGACGATCATCCTCGGCAAGATTTATTCATTGAATATATGAGCAGGCTTGAGCCTCTCCGAGATAAGCCTTTCTTTCTGCAGTAAGGTCTCCTCCTCCAGCATCTCCTCCTGTAATAACATTACAATCAAATGACCCAAAACGTATGGAAAATACCTCTCGTTCAGGCTGCATTGGCTTCTTTGGAAGATCGGGGTCTTCATCTGGATCATCTTCATGATCTCTTTTCTTTTTCTCCTCCGTCCGACGAGGAGATCTGGAACGATCTCTAGTTCTATCATCATTCTTCCTTTCACCTCTGCGATCTACATACTTTGACAACTTTCCTCTTCGGATGAGTGTTTCAATCTCGTTCTGAAGGGCTATGCAATTTTTGGTCATATGGCCATGATCTTTATGGAACTCGCAATATTTGGCCCTATTCCTCAGGTCAGGATTGGTCCTCAGTTTATCTGGCCACTTGATTTCTTCGTTATTCTTGATTTCTTCCAAAACATGATTAATACCCATTTTCAATGGAGTATAATTATCGTATTTCTTCAGGACTTCCCATGACGTCCTATTATTCTTGGAGTGTTTGTCACCACCATTACCTTTTTGCTCTTTCTTCTTAGATTTGTCAACCTCCACCTTGGTTTATTTATCCATATTCTTCTTCGCAGCCATAGCCTCCTCGGCATTCATGATTTTGGTCGCTTTTGCCATCAACTCCGACATAGTTTTAGGTGGATCTTTGGCCAAAGTGTAGTATAACTTGTTAGGCAGCAATCCACTCATCAAAGCAGTGATCGCTGTCTTTTCTTCGTAATCTATGACTTCCAACTTCTCGTTATTGAAACGAGTTATGTAATCTCTAGTACTCTCACCTGATTTTTGTCTAACACTTAACAAGTGCGCTACTCGCTTTACCGTCTTTGCTCCAAAACAGAAATTGCCAATGAACAACTCGGCTAACTGAATAAAAGTCGAAATCTTACCCCGAGGAAGATTGTTGTACCATATCTGTGCAGATCCGGTAAGAGTTCCCGAGAATGCTCTACACCTCATCTCGTCGGGGACGGCATATATGTCGGCAGCAGCTTGGTATTGTTCTATATGAAGAACAGGATCTGTCTTTCCATCATACTTAGGGGTCACTACAGGTGCTTTGAATTTCGATGGCGTAGGAAAATTCACAATGGCCTGCACAAAAGGTGTCCCTTGAACAAAAGTTCTCTGTAAGGGATTCCTTTCTTTAGCCATTTCTCCAAGTCTATCCTCCAACCGCTGAATGGAACCTTTCCATGCTTCATTTCCTTCCTCGGGCCGCTTAGTCCGAGCAACTGATTGTTCTGACGTAGCTTCCTGAGATCTATCTCGACGAGTAGCTGGTCGTGATTGTGTTGATCCTTCTCTCAAACCTGATGGTGGTCGAAAGCTTCTCGATGGGGCTCTAGGTGGACTCATATTTCTCCTTGGTCCTAACCGACTGAAAGGAGACACCCTGCTTAATCTTTCCAGGGTACTGGTTCTCTCCGGAGAGAGAGTGATATGTTGATCTGTATCCGTAGCCCGTATCAATGAAGTTCGCCCAGGTTGATAAGAAAAATCATTAGATTCTTCATTACAATATGACCCAGTACGCTTGGATCGCGATTGCCCACGATCACTCCTTTGCCTTGAATGGGTAGGTGCACCGCCGTGAAGAGTTTGAATGAGTTGCCTCATTGTTTCTTGCATGGCGGTTTGTCCTTCAGCCAGATTCGTCATAATTCCAGCCAAATCTGGAGGTGTAGATGGATTTGGAGGATTTCCAGCATTTCCAGCATTTCGATTACTGGATTCTGGATTATCTGCCATTGATGATAAATGATTTTTGGTGAAAAACGATAGCAACAGTCGTTTCCCACAGACGGCGCCAATCTGTTGATGTAAAAAACTAGATTACTCTAATAATTTAATCACAGATAAATAAATAAGACAGAATATTTTAAAGTGGTTCAGCCTTATGTGAATGGCCTACGTCCACTGTTATGTTATTGCTGAGTGTTTGGGAATTCTCGATTACAAGTTCTCTCAAGAAATTCCCCCCCTTTTGAATGAGGATGATACAAGGTATTTATAGCCCATAGGTTGTACATGAAAGGGCTGGTACATTAAATTATATACATATGAAAGGGTAATACATTTAATGCAGTGTGTGAGTCAAGATGATAATCATTCAATGAATGGTTGAACTGTTGATTATCTGGAAATTAATGATACGATCGAGATGCAGTTCGGACCGCCTTAGTTGCTCGTTGCTCTGGAGTTCCTCGGAGCGCTGGAATACCTCGGAGTGCTACAGTTCCTCGGTGTATCCTCGTTGCTCGGAGAGAACATGAGTTGGTCGGGGAAATGAACTTCCCCGTTGCTATTGTGCCATGTAGATTGACACGTGTCTTCGTATTATTCGTCCATATCAGCATATTAATTTTGGTATCAACAGAGGGCTTCAAACGACATGTCAATGTTGTTTGATTCACATAAGGAGCAGGACTTCAAACAACCTATCAAACAAGATGTCAATTTCGTTTGAATGACATTGCAAATTCGTTTAAACGATTATAAAGAGAAAAAAAATATTTTTTAAGATTTAAAACCTATTCAAAAACTGTTTGAAAACATTTAATTAAAATTATTCGTTTTTGATCAAAAAAACACTTTAGAAAAATATCCCAATACTTAGTAAAAGAACAAGTAACACAAAATTAAATCCTATTTAAATTACTTTGAGTCGTAGAACTTTGTTGAAGATGCTTGATATTCGAATCCATTTTCTTGAACGTGTGAACATGAATGCCTTGACGGATGTAACGGGATATTCCATACATGATTTAAACTAGGAACTAGGGATAAGATGGAAAATATGTTCTTATAAATCTCCCACTATGGATATTCTGCTTCAAAATAAAAATATTTGAATTATCAACAAATGTCCTATACAAATCTAATACCCTCCAAGTAACCCAATAGTGAAAAGATACTAAACATGAAAGTCTTCAAAAACCTTCAACTTTCAGGTCTTCAAATCTCCTTGCTTTTCTTGATCTTCTTTTGTGGACTTTGTCAAATTGTGTACTTTTTATATGCTCTACAAAATCCTACAAAAACAATAGACAAACAAATACCTTCATGATGTATCAAGTTTGAAATAAGATAAAAATCATAAATCAAATCACTCAATCAAGTCTCCCCCATAATTAAAACTCTCACTCACCCATAATTCATAATTCGTTCTCCCCCTTTTTATTTGTCTGAAATAGAAAAGGAAAATAATAAAACATGATAAACCGATGTGGGTCATGACAATCATATCAAATCATCACAAACATATAGCAAATAAACTCGTTCAAGGATAACCTCAAAAGGTTCTACAAACTATTTTTCAAAATTTTAAAGCTAGAATAATTTAACAAAAATATTACACCATGAATTAACACTAAGACAACAAAATCGTAGAAACGGAATGATTGGGTGTGAACAAATTTGATAGGAAAATTAACTCAAACAATAATAACATATGTTCACGATGAATTTTGAATACTCCTAACCAATGAACTCAAAATTGCCTTTAGGTGTAAAAATGTTGAATTCAAATGATATCGACTCAATCTAATCAACAAATCAAAGTCTAAAATAATTTCCACACCGATAACGTCTAAAATTATATAATGCTTTTTCAAGACTTTGTCAGGACGTGCAAACTCGTTGATTTCCAACCAATCTCCTTCAAAAGGTAAACATGATCTTATTTTATATTTTTTTTGAAAGATCAATAAAACAAAACTATTTGGCCCCTTTTTTGGTATATTTTCTTTTTATTGCCTTCATTTTTTTTCTTGGTCTCTTTTCAGATGGTGGCTTTCATGACTAGTTCACTTGCCTCTCACAGCCCTTTCCCGTGTACACTCATATTTTTTTCAATATTAAACGAACTCTCATGGGCAACGATTATTACATGCACATAAGAAGCCGGGCTTCAAACGACCTATAAAATGACATGTCAATATTGTTTGATCCGTATGAGAAGCATGACTTCAATCGACATATCAATGTCATTTGAACGACATTACAAAATCGTTTGAATGACTGTAAAGCAAAAAAAAATATTTTTTAAGGTTTAAAACCTGTTCGAAAACTGCTTGAAAACATTTAATGAAAACGACTCGTTTTGATAAAATCCAGTTTAGAAACATATCCCAATACTTAGTAAAAAATCTAAGTAACACAAAACTAAATCCATATCTAAATTACATCAAGTCGTAGAAATTTATTGAAGATGCTTGATACTCGTATTCGTCTTATTAAATGTGTGAACATGAATGCCTTAACGGATGTAACGGGATACGTCATACATGATATAAACTAGGAACTAGAGACAAGATGGAAAATATGTCCTTACAAACACTATCGTGCCTAACTCTAAATCATGGGTGGTTTAGTTCTTCTCAAGAACCTTTAACTAACAGCATTCATAAGCAACCACCTAACCATTTTGCATCAACACTGTGCCGAGTCCTGATCCGATGGCATCATAATACAGGGTATAAGTCTTGCCTCATGTCGGAAGGATAAAAACGGGCACCGAACTCAACCAAACCTTCAATTCCTGAAAATATGACTCACAGTCCTTTAACCACTCAAAGTTAATGTCCTTTAGCATCAACAGAGTGAGAGGCAAAGCAGCTACAGAGAAATCTTGCACGAACCTCCTATAGTAACTGACCAAACCCAGAAAATTATGCACCTCCGTAAGTGTCTTCAGCCTTTCCCAACTTAGGATTGCCTCAAGTTTTGATGGGCCAATAAAAATTCCCTCACTGAAAACTACGTGTCCAAGGAACTTGACCTCGTTGATCCAAAATTTACACTTGGTAAATTTAGCGAACAACTGGTTCTCCTTGAGCATTTGCAGCATTATGATAAGGTGCTCCTCATAGCCCACCTCTGAAGCTGATTCGACTAAAATATTATCCATAAAGACCATCATGAATCGGTCAAGATATGGACAATAGATTTGATTCACCAAATCCATGAATTTTTTGGGCATTCATCAAATCGAAGGGCATCACTGATACCTCATAATGACCATACCACATTCAGAATGTTATCTTAGGAATGTCCAACTCTCTAAGATGCAACTGATGATACCTGAATCAGAGGTAAGTCTTTGAAAACCTTCTGAAACCATGAAACTGATATGTGGCAATGGGTAGTTATTCTTCACAATCACCCTATTTAGCTGCCTATAATTGATATAAATCCATAAGGAGTTGTCATTATTCTAACAAGATATGACTAGAGTTATCTAAGGGGATACAATAGGTGGAATAAAACCTTTGCATTCAAGTCTTCCAACTGAACCATAAACTCCTAAAATTCAACCAGAGCCATCTTATGAGGTGTTATAAAGATAGGCAAGATGCCCTGATGCACCTCTACAACAAATTCCACCTCCCGATGTGGGAGTAAACCAAGAACATCATCGTGGAACACATTACGAAATCCCGCACCACTGGATAATCTAATAACATTAGATCAGGCACCTCCTGAGCCACTGTACAACTTAACCAACCGAAATAACGCTTCTTCCCTCGCACGATAGGAACTTGTAAGGATAACCCACATCCTTACCACTACTAAAACGATGGCAAGATCTTTCTGTGAGAGATATCGAGACACTATGTCGGTGGCATTCGATGGTAGCATCAACACACGATAGCCAATATATATCGAGGATCATCTCAAACCCATCCATGCCCATGAGAATCAAATTGTACTCTAGAACATATTCTCCATCCATAATCATGCAACTATGGTAGACCCTATTGAAAACTATACCGCCACTAACTGAATGTCCTATGAAGATAGAAGGGTAAAACTAATCTACCTTTAAACCCAAACTAAATTCTAAAAAGATGAAGATAAATTAATGCGATTCACCTAAATCTAATAATGCCTTTACCCAAGTGCTGAATAATAGAATCATACCTTCAATAATTGATGGATAACTGTAAGGAACTACAAACTGGGACATGTAATAAGTGGGTATAGGGTTAAACTTATTACCCTGACCACTGGGAACCTGAACTTTCCCATGACTACTCTGACCTTGACTGAGATGTGAAATATCCACATTGTGCATCATTGGCTTATGATACCTGAATGTAAACTGCTACTATTGGCAGGCCCACTGTAACTGGAGATCTTACTAGGTACATAACTGACAATTTATCGACATCCCTAATGGTTCCTAAGAGATCTTTATAGGCAGTCCCTCTTGACATGTCTTGGATACCCATATACAAAACACACCCTTTAGATACGATCTAGAGGGTTCTGATAACTGGTACGCTGGGAAGAAGATGAACCAACACCCATAGCAGCCTTGAGCTTTACAAAGAAGCCTCGAGCACCGCTTTTATAATTCTTACATCCACTACCCTAGGACCCACTCATCTATCACTTCTTCTCATAGATTGCTTTGTCTCCCTCTGCTTCAAGATCAAGCCTGATGGCTTTGTTATTGTTGCCCTGAAGTTTGGCAGATCCAAACCATCCATAATTCATCGAATGCTAAATTCAAGGCCCTCAAAAAATTGGCTTATCTTCTTAGCCTCATTATTTTGATTGTGTCCACATACTTGGACAGGCTCTCAAGCTTGACTTTTTACTCATTGAAAGACATCTTTCACCAGGTCAAGTCAAGTAACTCTTCCTTATTATCATCTTTGAATGCCTGAGGGATGTTTCGGTCCAAAAATGCAACCTTGAAACCTTCCCAATCTATGGTATCCATTACACTGACTGGGTATATGCTTCACCAGAACTGAGATTTCTCGATGAGTTGAAAGGTCTATATCTTAACCTTATGCCTATCTGACACATCAATGATGTCCATAACCTTAGTGACCTCATCTAGTCACTCCTCTACAGTATCAGGGCCAACTATCCCATTGAAGGTAGGTGGTTTTAGCCTGCTAAATGCCTTCAAGATAGAGGCTGAAGTGGTGCTTTCAACCTTCCCACTACGATTGGCTCTCTTTTGCTAAGAGAGGGAATCGACAAGCTGACTCATAGCCTGTTCCATATGCTTGATCTCTTTGTTCCTATATTCACTAGAACCACGACGACATGTAGTCATCTTCACAAGAAAGAATAGTTCAATACAACAACGATAATAAAAAAGAAAGTAAAAACTATAACGAAATACATTAGGAAGTGTACTAAGAGGGTATAAAACACTCCGTCACACATGAGGATTCTAATGCTATGATAACGGCCCGATCCAAATTTAGGCTACCATTGGGTCAACTCGCGCCCGAGTCAAGGTGTTAAGGGGGAGGGGGAAAGTCCACTTTTATTATTTAAGAAAATTCTTTAATTTTCACCATTTTATAAGTAACGAAGAGTAATTGGACATCTTTTAGTTTAAGAAATAAGTTTCCTCTCTAATTAATTAAATTAATTAACAAAATTTATTTAGGAAACTTCTGTGAGTCCAACAATGCCAATAATAAGGAAATAAATCATAAAAATCTTGTATTATTACAACACATGGCCCAAGGACCAGATATAAGATTGTTGAAAATGCAATAAATGTCCCGTAATAAATTTTTTGAATATGCCATGGCAGAGCTCTAATGACGACTAGTACCCTTTGGGGCCTTATCAATGTCCCTATCGGAGGTACCTTAGGATAGGCATTTTAACATAAAAAAATAGGGGTAAGAAATGCGCTATGTAGGGTGGAAAATACTACGCAATACATATTTGTATGAAAATAATATAAATATAACGTTCATTTTAGAAATTTTGTAAACATACCATTTAACGAGTACAAATCCAACTACCATGCAATGTAACCCGAGCTATGTGCTTGTACCCACACTTAACCAGTTTACACCAACTTTTCAGAAAACTAGAGACCATTTATTCATCTTTATTCACGAGTCTCCATTTTACTATTTCCATTAGGTCATTTTTCTTATGTTTCCTAAGCAGAACCTTATTTTGTTTCCATTTCCATCATTCCCTTACCAATATTGTCATTTTCTTAGAATTACCTAATAATCGCGTACTTTAACGAGTTCCACACCACTGGCTTCGCTACCACGTGCTCTGGCCAATGATTTTGGTTCTTTCACCCTAGGGCTTCAGGCCCTTCTTAATTCTTTCCCGATTGCATCCAAGTCCATATTAACGTGTTTTCACATTTTATCAAATGTCCACATTATTCAAACATTTTAATCAATATTACGGTTCACATTTACATTTTACACCATTTTCATGCCACAATATTTATTTCATCCTTTTTTTCACAAAAATGATCAATAAGGTCAAATGAGGAAGTCCAAACACTAGGACCATCTATTTACCAAATGAGGATGCTAGAAATAACAACACCCTTCAAGGTGTTTGTAAGCTCAAATCAGTGATAACAATGGCAGCTCAAGTATACACTAAGTATAAAAGATTGAGATGAGGATAAGAGGATGAACACCAATATATAAGTAGTTCAGCTAATTAGGCCTACATCCACTGTGCAAGTGAGTGAATAAGGTCACTAAAATAGGGCACTAATGGCCATGGATATAATCTCTCAACCATTCTCTCTCTAGTGTATAATTTGACAGAGTTTCAGCTAGGGTGAGTTTTTTTGGATCCTTCTCAAGGTAGGAGAAGACAAGTATATATAGTGTTTGGGGGTGTAATGTACCCCCCATGCCTGCAATGAGCATGTGTGTATTGATATAGGCAATCTGATGAAGACATCTATCACTGTCCCATGTAGATAATGATGATGAAATATTCCCCTATGTGAGGGGATTGATTCGGTTACAACTGATTTTATCCACGTGTTCCTATCCTAGTATATGCTTATAAATGCTCGGCCCTATCCCAAACTAGTGAAACCTCGGCTTGGAAGAGTACAAGGTTGGTAAATTCTGACTGTTTCCCTATTCGAGGTTAGTCATGATAATCTCGACTAGGTAGGCCAGTCGAGGTAAGACAGGAGGAGTTGAAATGTCGAATTGGGCCGGGGTTAGGAAAGTATAGTTGAAACGTCGGGCTGGACCGATGATGGCGATGAAGGGTGATTGAAACCATAAGTCCTTACTGGCCTCAGCTGATTCCCAACTGAGGTTTATGTGAGAGGTAGATATGGTGTCGGTTGTGGACGACCTTAAGGATAGCTGACCCCATGAGTTATGAGGACCTCAGCTAATGCTTGATGGTGCTGCACTAGTAATGTCGGCCGTAGTCGACCTTATGTTGGATGAGATCGCTGGTCATCAGTCTTGAGCCCTTGTTACCTATGAGCTGTCAGGTACACTTTGGGAATATCAATTACCCCTTAGACCTTAGTTACCTATGTGAATAGGTGACAAAGGGGTATGTATGTCCGAGGTATATATGTTCGAGGTTGCTTTTCTTTTATGTGCCAAGGGTTCATTGACAAGTGTCAACTACTGAAGTGGGATACGTGCCTGACAAGCGTAATGATGATGATTGTCCTTTGGTCTCCTAAGGCAATGATGGGCTTGGGATGCATATAACCCTATTTAAGGGTTTAAAACCCTTTTTTTCTCTCTTTCTTCTCCACTTCTTCATCTTCGCGCCTTTGATTTTCTCTGCAACTTTCTCTCTCTACGAAAGCTTAGCTGTGCATATCAAGGGTCCTCTCATTTCCAATCATCTTCTCCTTCACTAACATTTTTATCAGGTATCGTCTTCCTCTTTTCTCCATTTATTTTTTGCCTTTAATTCTAGTTTCTTCACTTTCCGATGGATTTTTCGGTTTTTCGACCACTGTTTGCATTTTTCGATGGCCCTTGTTCTTGTTGTTCTTAGTTATTTCTGGTTTACAAATCAGTTTGATCTTTAGTTAAGTTGAGTCAAGTTGTTTGTCTTTGGCTTAATGTCCCAAATGCAAGGTCATCCTCATATGCTCAGACCTCTTTATCAGCTCTTAGAAGAATTCCCTTATCTTAAAGATAAGACTTTAGAAAAGATTAGGCAAATAGAACAAGCCCAAGAGGAAGCTCATAGGGCTGAGGCCTTTTCCCTTAGACCTATATTTACCTCGCCTCTGAAGGTGGTATACCCTGAACCTGACGAGACTGCTGAATCATCAGAGAATCCAAATGATCCATCTCCCATGTCTGAGTTTGAGTCGTCCACCTCAGACCCTATATCTATAGATTCATTCTAAGAGGCAATGGATTTCTCTATTAGGCAAGATCAAGCCCCTAATCAAGCCGAGGTTGAAAGTCATGCCTCATCCCACAACGGTTCCAGCACCTTACGGACCTCTTCTGATGTTAAAGTTGTGGGTTCGAGTGTGTCTATCCCACCGCCTATTGACTCTATCCCTCTGTCGGTCGCCACAGGGGATGAGTTGGCTCAGAGGTTCTCTGATGATGTTCCTACACCTGCCCATGCCGATGTCACCAGGGATGAGGACGATGGTCATGAGAGTGATGTTGATGTCTCGAAGGCAATCGGGATAGAGAGCATTGTCAATGAGTTCAGCCTCTTGGCCTTTAGGAACCTTTATTCCATAGGTCCTTTTATCAAACTTAGGAGACCTCTGGGGGATGAGATGGCCTTTGGTGGCCAAGATGGGGAAATCTACGTATATGAGAAGATGTTTAAGTTAGGATTTCATCTCCCCATATATCCAATAATTAGGGCCATATTTTCCCATATTAACCTGGCCCCTTCCTAATTATCCCCCAATGCTTGGAGGGTGATGACTGGAGCCATCGTCCTATGGAGGGAATTCCATCACTCAGACATTCCTGTTAGGGTCTTTACAGGGTGCTACGTGCCATACTCTTCTAGAAATCATCTGAGCTATTACCACTTCCTAGCTAGGAAGTATTATAAGAAGATATTGCTGGTTACCCAAACCTCAAATCACAATTAGAAACCACGATACTTCTTCGTCTTTGGGGCATAGGAATTTATTAGTTGGGTCCCATCTTCATCTCTAGATCCGAGGACCCCACTGAGGTGGGGAAAACTATCATTGGCTGCCAAAGTCAACCCTGGGTTAAGCCAGGATAACCTACAAAAGCTCAAAGATCTTCGAGATTAGGGGAGCTTGGCTATCTGGTCAAGTACGAGAATCTGATGACACCCTACTACCTCTATGAGATTGTCCTGGGGGAAGTCCTTTAGCTTAACTTCGTAAGTGTTTATTTTGCTAAGTTGTACCTCTAGTATTTAATGTCTCTGATTTACTAACTCAGACATATTTTTTGTAAAACGCTGACCTATGGGAGATGTCTGCTCGAGGCCTGATCAAGTGGGTGAAGAAAATTGGGCTCAATGAACCTCCTCATCAACCAAAGCATAACGTTGACACTTCTAAGGCTGACGCTACAAAGAAAAGGAAATCGTCCTCCACTTCCCCCAAGGATCATAGGCAAAGCAAAGCCTAAAAGAGTGATCGCGCCATCCCCATCTCGTCCGATGATGCGCTAGCTGCTCATCTGGAGCAGTTGAAGATCAGGGATAGACTAATTGATCATAGTCTTAAGGCGATTGATGCTATCGGCTCTGCGATGATCGACGCAGACTAGCATTTTCTATGCTTCATTGATACCCCTCTACTGGTCGAGTTTTTCCTTCATAGGTCTATCCAGGTATATATTTTTTTTTTTGGGAACAAGTGTAACCTTATCCTTGAATTGGGCTATCTTGATCTCATACATCTGACTTTTTGTTTCAAGGTATCCTATCTATGCACCAATTTGTTATCTAGACCCTGAGGAAGCAACCCCGGATTGAAAAGGGAAGAGAGGCCCAGAAGGTGGATGCTTCTTTAAATGCTGAAGTGGAATGTCTGAAGGAAGCCTTGGTTGAATTTGGGAGTAAAGTGAAGTAAAGGGACAGGGACATTTCTAAGCTCCAGAAGGATCATACCTCTACTATGAAGGAAAAGGATGAAGCTCTTCAACAAAAGGTTGACGCTGTTTTAAGTGCTACCATTGAGGACGTTTCAGGGAAGATCTTGGCTGATTACAAGGTCTCTGACGAATTGATTAGCTTTGTCTTTGAATACCTCGAAAGTGGTATTAAGGCCACTAGTAAATGGGCGGCCATAAAAGAAAAAGAGATAGGGATCCTGGAAGCTTCAGACTTCATTGGTCTTGGCTACGGTAACCCTCAGTTTGCTCAGGCCTTACAAGAGGTTGAGGATGAAAGAGGTGTTGCGCCTGTAGAGACTGCCCAACCAGAAGCTACAGAGACTGAGGATGTCAAACCTCAAGATGATGGGGCCGAGGTTACCAATATCGGCCAAAATGATCAGGCTGAGGTTACCAACCCTATGGCTGCAAACACGTAGATCATAATTTGTGAAGCTTCACTTGCAATTTTTATTTCATAACTTCTGATAACATTATCTTACACATTTTGATATGTAATTCCTAACTTCATATTATATCATCCTCTTCAGGGGGTTTTACTTCTTTTGATGAATGTTCTTTGAATGGTTTTATATGTCATGCAATGGTGTGTATTAAGGTCTGAAGCCTCAATATAATGTTGTCTTCGTCATTAAAATATGATGTTACCCTTGTAATTTATCACCAAATTTATGGTTATAAGGTATGAGATCATCCAAATATGATGTTTCTCCTCAGACCTTGTCACCAAATTATGATGTTTTAAGGTCTGAGGTCATCAATCTAAGATTTTATCCTCATAAAGTCTCACCAAATTAATGATGTTTAAGGTCTAAGGCCATCCAAATATGATGTTTCACCTCAGACCCTGTCACTAAATTATGATGTTTAAGGTATGAGGTCATCAAACTAAGATGTTACCCTAAAAAATTTCACCAAATTAATGATGTTTAAAGTCTAAGGTCATCCAAATATGATGTTTCACCTCGGACCCTATCACCAAATTATGATGTTTTAAGGTCTGAGGTCATCAAAATATGGTTTTTCACCTCAGACCCTATCTCCCAATTATGATGTTTAAGGTCTAAGGTCATCAAACTAAGATGTTACCCTCAAAAATTTCACCAAATTAATGATGTTTAAGGTCTGAGGTCATTCAAACATGATGTTTTACCTCAGACCCTGTCACCAAATTATGAAGTTTTAAGGTCTGAGGTCATCAAACTAAGATGTTACCCTCACAAATTTCATCAAATTAATGATATTTAAAGTCTAAGGTCATCCAAATATGATGTTTCACCTTAGACCCTATCACCAAATTATAATGTTTAAGGTCTAAGGTCATCCAAATATGATGTTTCACCTCAGACCCTATCACCAAATTATGATGTTTTAAGGTCTGAGGTCATCAAACTAAGATGTTACCCTCATAAATTTCACCAAATTAATGATTTTTAAGGTTTGAGGTCATCCAAATATGATGTTTCACCTCAGACCCTATCACCAAATTATAATGTTTAAGGTCTGAGGTCATCAAACCAAGATGTTGCCCTTATGAATTTATCATACAAGCAATTCAAACAAAGCATTGACACAGGAACTGCTCTTCTCATTAATATTCTCTTCGTGGAATAATACATTTACATATAAACAATTGCAATCATCATATGTAGTACTTCTTTAGGTGATCAGCTTTCCATGGATTAGAGAAAGGTTCCCCCTCGAGATTTTCTAGCCGGTAGGTACCGGGTAAGACCTCATCGATAACTTTATAGGGAATATGCCAATTCGGGTGAAGCTTGTTTATCTTCTGCAACGTCTTCTTCAGCACCCGGTCTCCTACCACTATAGGACTTGATTTCACCCTTTGATTGTAGAACTTTGCTATTATCTGCTGGTAGGCTACCTGTCTAATCTCAGCATCTTCCCATGTCTCCTCGATCAAATCTAGGTCAAGCCATCTCTCTTACCCATTCTTCTCGGGATCGTAGGTTTGAACTCTATGAGTGAGGAGTCCTACTTCTGCAGGTATGACATCTTCTGAGCCATGTGCTAACAAAAATGGGGTCTCCCCCATTGGTGTCCTTGTTTTGTAGGCCCATAATACTGCATAAACCTCTTTCGTCCATCTCCCCTTGGAATCTTCCAACCTCTTCTTGATCCCATCGAGAATTATTCGATTCGTGACTTCGGTCTGCCCATTTTCTTAGGGTCGGCCCAGAGAAGAGGAAAATTGCTTGATCCCAACTCTCTCGTAGTATTTCTCCAAGGAAGAATTCTTGAAATGGGTTCCGTTGTCTGCGATAAGAGTGTTCGAAAGACCATGTCTACATATGATGCTCTTCTAGATAAATTGGAAGGTCTTTTGCTCTGTAATCGTTATCATCGGCTCATCCTCTACCCACTTAGATAAGTATCAATCGCTACTATCAGAAATCAGTAATTATTCGCAGCCCTTGGCAATGGTCCCACTAAGTCAATCCCCCATACTGAAAATGTCCAAGGGAAACTATTCGATGTCATAGGTTGATGAGGTTGATGAGGTATAGTGGAGAATCTTTGGAACTTGTCACACCTTTTCACATAGGTTGCATCATCTTTGTCCAAGGTCGGCCACCAGTATCGCTGCATAATTATCCTCTTAGCCAAAGGTCTTCCTCCTATGTGGCTGGAACAAGATCCCTCGTGTATATCCTATAAGACACGGGGGACCTCTGTGGGATGGACACATCTGAGGAGAGGCAGCATAAATCCTTTCTTATATAGGATATCTCCTATTATTAAGAACTTTGCAGCTCTGTACCTCAATTTCCTCCTTTTTAGCTTTAATTTCGGTAACTCTCCCTCTCTGGTATATCTGATGAGGGGGTCCATCCATGAGTCTCCTAAGTTTAGGTTGAGGCAAGAGCTAGCAACCTCATCTTCCTCAATGGTCAGTTTGAGTAGGATCTCGACTGGTACTGTCTTTCTGATGTTTATCCTTATCGCTAAAGCCAACCTTGCTAGTGCATCTGCATGGCTGTTATTTTTTTATGCACCCTCTTCATCTTCACCTCTTTGAAGCCTTCTAGCATCATTCTTACCCTCTTCAGGTATTTGGTCATCCTTTCATCCTTGGCCTCATATACTCCAAGTACTTGGTTGACAACTAACCTCGAGTCACTATGAAGTAGGAGTCGTCCAACTCTAAGGGCTTTTGCCAAGGAGAGGCATTCTATCAAGGCCTCATATTCTAACTCGTTGTTTAATGCTTTGAAGTTGAACCTTAGCGCATATTCAACGTTTGTACCATTCGAAGGTGACAGTATCATCCATGCACCGCTTACACTTTCTCAAGAAGACCCATTAATAAATAGGTTCCAAACATCTTCATTCGAAGAGAATCTCCCCTCTCACAGGGTTCCTTGCTTGAATAGGTACCTGTCTTCCTTATTCTCAGTTATTCCATTTCTGGCTCTGTTGGACACAACCTCTTCTGAGTTTCAAAAGACGTTACTATTTGATCCCTCTGTAATCTCTGGATTATTCTCAATCCCAGCCTCTTCCCATGTGAATTTGGCAACAAAGTCTGCGAGTGTCTTCCCTTTAATGGACACTCTAGGTTGATAGGCAAGTTCATACTCTCCTAACTCGATGGCCTAAGCCATCAATCTTCCTGACTTCTCAGGCTTGTGGACAATTTTCCTTAGTGGGGAGTCAGTGAGGATGACCATAGAGTGGGCTTAGAAATAAGGCTTCATCTTCCTGGAAGCGTGCATCAAAGCGTAGGCCAACTTCTCCATTCGAGGATAGTTCTGTTTAGACCCCTAAAAGGCCTTACTATTGAAGTATATAGGCCTTTATACCCCAACGTCTTTCCTCACTATGGTTGCACTTATAGCTGACTTTGAAACTGCTAGCTAGATATACAACTTTTCTCCCAGAATGGGCTGAGATAAGAGCAGGGGGGATCCGAGGTAGGACTTGAGCTGCTTAAAGGCCTTATCAAACTCTTCATCCCACTCGAAGGCCTTTCTAAATACCTTAAAAAATGGAAGAAACTTGTCCGTGGCTCTGGAAGCAAATCTTTTGAGTGAAGCTACTCTTCTGGTGAGCCTCTGAACGTCTTTTATACTTCTCGGTGTCGTCATATCAAGCAAAGCCTTGATCTTTTCAGGGTTGGCCTCTATCCTCCTCTGGTTGATGATGAATTCAAGAAACTTTCCAGCTCCTACTCCAAAGACAAACTTGGCGGGAATGATCTTCATCCTGTATGAGTCCATGGTGTCAAAAGTTCTGTCCAGGTCTGCTACATTGGTGCAGGCCTTGAAGCTCTTAGTTAACATATCATCTACATACACCTCCATGGTCTTTCCAATTTGATCTTCAAACATCTTATTTACAAGACATTAATACGTGGCCCCTGTATTTTTCAAGTCGAAGGGCATGAACTTATAGCAATAGGTCCCCTTCAATGTGATGAAGATTGTCTTCTTTGAGTCTTCAACATCTATAAAGATCTGATTATAGCCTGAATACGCATCCATGAAGCTCATTCCCTGCCGTGGTATCTACCATGTGATAAATTCGAGGCAAGGGATAACTATCTTTTGGGCAATATTTATTCAGGTCGATGAAGTCTATGCACATCCTCTATTTTCCATTGGCTTTAGGCACAATGACGGTGTTTGATAACCACTCTGGGTATATGACCTCCCTGATGAATTATGCCTCCTCTAACTTTCTAACCTCTTCCCTAATGACATCATACTTTTCCATGGAGTATACTATTCGTCTTTGTTTGATTGGCTTAGCATCTTCTACAACATTAAGTTTGTGGTACATAACCTTCGGGTTGATGCCAGGCAAGTTTGCATGTCTCAAAGTGAAGACACTCTGCCTCTTCTTCAAAAATCTTACCAGCTCTTCTTTGATCTCTGATTTTAAGGCCTTGTCGATTTGGATAATTTTTTTCGGTTCATCCTCATTGAGGACAATGGATTCTACCTCTTCCACGGCCTCTCCATTCTTCAACTTTTTTTCATCCCTAGGATCAATTGTATCAATGTTATATGTGGTTATTGTCCTCTTATGGTCCTCTCTCTCTTCGGCCGAGTTGAAGTAGCAATCTCGTGTCATAGTTTGGTCAGCCTGTACTTCCCTTACCCCATAGGGGGTCGGGAATTTTAGCATTTGTTCGACCGTCAGCGGCACGGCCTCAAACTCCTTAAGGGCTACTCTTCCTATGATGAGATTATAAGCCGAGAAGACGTTTTCGTCCATAATGAAAAAATTGATCTTCCAGGTCAACCTCTTAGGCCACTCGTCTCCCATTCGTACATCCATCTCATACATGCCCAATGGATGGACCTTTTCACCACTAAAGCCCATCAATGGATGATGATAGGGTACCAGCCTAGCTCTACTGAGGCCTAGGCTCTTAAAATAGGGCCAGAACATTACATCTGCTGAGCTTCCTCCATCTACGAGGATTCTCTGTACCTCACATCCATGCACTCTTGTTGTAATTACCAAAGGGTCATCATGCGGAGCTAAGATACCTTTGAAGTCGATTCAGGGTAATCCAACTATGATAGTATCCGTGTCTACCTTCTTCCTTTTTTGCTTAGCCTCTGAAGATGCCAAATTCATAACCTCTACTTTGGTCACTGCCTTAGACTCTGCCACTTGAGCTTTATGGTAGGCTATATCAGAGCCACACCCTGCTAGTCTCCTGCATATGGTGTTGACACCGAAGGAGATCATTCTAACCCTCTTCACGGGGGCATTGTCCTCCTTTGGTGGGAGGTCTGGATCATCCATGTCATCACCATCGGAGTCCTCGTTTGTTCTCACTGGGGTGTCATCTCGACATCTGTCACTTCTCTTCTTTTTAGGGTCATCTCTTCCCCTCTTGGGAACCTTACAATCGACATACTTCCTCAGCTTTTCAGAATTCAACGTCTTCTTAATTTCATCCCTCAAAGCAAAGAACTTGTATATCACATGGTCGTGGTCTTGATGGAACTCGCACCACAGGTTCTTGTTCCTCTTATGCGGATGGGCCTTTAACTTCTCCGGCCATCTCATGGACCAGTCATTCTTGATCTCATTGAGTATATGTTCGCAGCTCACAATTAGAGAAGTATAATGTGCAAACTTTTCGTCTGCAGACCTCTTTTTTCCATCTTTCTTTCTTTGGGACTTCCCTCTTCTACTTTCGTTCTCATCCTCATACTTTGCGTCCATAGCCTCTTCGACGTTCATGACCTTTCCTATAGTTGACAATAGCTCTATGATAGACTTGGGAGGGTCTTTCGTAAGCCTCGATAGAAACTTCCCCTTCTGGAGTCCTCCAATGAGGGTTGCCATGGCTAAATTCTCTTCATAATCTTCAACCTCCAATTTTTATTTATTGAATCTAGAAATATAGTCTCTTAGGCTCTCGTTCTTGCCTTGCTTGACATACAACAGATGGGTGGTCTTCTTTTGAGGTCTTAACCCAAAACAAAAATTTTGAATGAAACGTTCAGCCAAGCCCTTAAAGTTCTCAATTAAGTTCTTTGAAAGAGAGGTAAACCAGATGTGTGCAGCTCCTATCAAAGTCCCGAAGAAGGCCCGACATTTCATCTCATCTGGGATTAAATAAATGTTCACCACAGATTGGTACATCTCAATATGATGTACAGGGTTGGTGCTACCATCATACTTGGGAGACACTGTAGGTGGTTTGAATTTGGCAGGGGTTGGGTATCTCACTATCCTGGACACGAATGGAGAGCCCTCTGAGAAACCTCTTTGCAGTGGGTCCCTGCTTTTTATGAGGTCCCATATCTTCCCTTCAAGACGTTGGATGGATTCATTCCATGTCCTTGCAACGTCAGCCTAGCCGAGGTTATCCCTATCCTCCTCCAAGGGGTGGACGGAGGGTTCCCCAGCCACAGCGCAATATCAGATATTGACCTCCTCTTGATCCCTGTCTCGGCCTTGATGAGGTTGGCCATGATGAGTCCGATGTTCCCCATCTTCACTTTGTGACCCTTTTGCATTTCTTGACCTTGATAACCTCTACCTCTGGTCATTTACTGGGTTAATCCATTCAAAGGCCGACCCTCTGCTCAAGTGATCAAACGTTGATCCTCTATGTTGGGCACCACCATCTCTTATGTCCCCACAACCTAGGCTTTGGTGGATAAGATGTACATTGTTGTTCGAAGCCTCATATGACTCCCAGCAGCCCTCTGAAGCATCTTCTGACTCCAGATCGTCATACCTATCCTCAGGGCAAGGGTGTCCTTGCCTCCCCAAGCGTAAACGCCTAGGGTCAGTAATGTCCCTCCTCCAATGAGGAGTAGGTTGGTCTTTTCACAGTGCCTGGGGTGGTCCCCTGGCTTGAGGATGGGGTTGAGCAACTTCTAGAGTAATCATCTCCGGTGATACCCCAGGTGGCCTCATCATATTTTGACTGAGATGAGCAAATTGCTCCTTCATCACTTGTTGTGTCGCAGCCAAGGACTTCAAGGCCGCAGCCACCTCAGCCATTTCGGACTAGGGTGGTGCCTGGCTAGAACTAGGTCCTCCAGCACCATATGATGGAGGAGGTGGTGGTAACTCCGGTGCCATATGTTAAAACTAGAGATCTTGTGAAGAATATTAGCTTAATACCTTAAAGGACCTCTTTCAATGGTGAAACAGCTTCACGCAAAGGGTGAGGCATGGTTCACCGCCAGAGTCTCCGGTGAGGTTAAGTAGAAAAAGAGGAAGAGACAGCTTCTCGTTCCCACATACGACACCAAAATGATGATGTTAGAAATAGCACCACCCTTCAAGGTGTTTGTAAGCTCAAATCAGTGATAACAATGGAAGCTCAAGTATATACTAAATATAAGATTGAGATGAGGAGAAGAGGATGAACACCAATATATAAGTGATTCAGCCAATTAGGCCTACGTCCACTGTGCAAGTGAGTGAATAAGGTCACTAAAATAGGGCACTAATGGCCATGGATACAATCTCTCAAGCTTTCTCTCTCTACTGTATAATTTGACAGAGTTTCAACTAGGGTGTGTTTTTTTGGATCCTTCTTAAGGTAGGAGAAGACAAGTATATATAGTGTTTGGGGGGTGTAATGTACCCCCCATGCATGCAATGAGCATGTATGTGTTGATCTATCCAATCTGATGAAGACATCTGTCACTGTCACATGTAGAGAATGATGATGAAATATCCCCCCACGTGAGGGGATTGATTCGGTTACAACTGATTTTGTCCATGTGTTCCTATCCTTGCATATGCTTATAAATGCTTGACCATATCCCTGACTGGTGCAACCTCGGCCTGGAAGAGTACGAGGGTAGTAGAGTCTAATTTTTGCCCTATCCGAGGTTAGTCATGATAATCTCGGTTGGTTAGGAGAACTGAGGTAAGACATGAGGAGTTGAAATGTCGGCCTGGGCCGAGGTTAGGCAAGTATAGTTGAAATATCGTCCTGGGCCGATGATGGCGATAAAGGGTGGTTGAACCCATGAGTCCTTTCTGGCCTCGGCTGATTCCCAGCCAAGGTTGATGTGAGAGGTAGATATGGTGTCGGTTGTGGACGACCTGAAGGATAGCTGACCCCATAAGTTATGAGGACCTCGGCTGATGCCTGATTGTGGTGCACTAGTAATGTCGGTCGTAGCCAACCTTATGTTGGACAAGATCGCTGGTCATTAGTCTTGAGCCCTTGTTATCTTGGTCGTCCTGCTGGCCGAGGTTGGTGCCTCCGAGCTGTCAGGTACACTTTGGGCATATCACCAAATATCCATTTACCATTTATCTTTCCAGTACTTTGTTAAAAACACATTTCCATTATTAAAACATCATAAATTGTCATTTTATGTCCAAAAACAATACATCATCGTTTTAATTCAAGAAAGTTCCATTTCTTCATATTTCTTAACAAGAAATACATTTAATATTACGAAGGCCGTTTTTACCAAAATGTCCGTTTAAGCCTTGTGGTCATATGTTTTTTAAACATCAATATTCCTCACTTTATCAAGATTTTAACACATTTAGCGGCTAAATTTTCCAACTTTCCTATTTCATCTTGAAACTCATTTTAATCTTTATTTATCATGTTTAAATACCCTATACTAACGTACTACGAGATTCTACACATGTGAGGATGGATTTCAACCTAGAAATCCTATAAATATGACCCTAAACATGAGATTAACATGAAATCATATTTCATATGCATATTCATCATATTTCAAGACTAAAATGATACTTTTTCCTAAAAAATTCCTAAAATTTAGTTTTCTTTAAAACTTGAAATTTTCAAAAGAAAACCTTAAATAAACATACAAGAAAATAACTTTGCAAGATTATCTACATTTGAGTATGCATCCTAATATGTAGCTTAGGTTTTAAACTTGAAAACATAGTGAGTAAAATCCTACCTTGAGTGAGGAGAATTTAAGAATGATGACTTGAAAGCCCCTAAAACTCTAAGAAAGCCACAAAAATGGTCTAACTCCTCTTGAAATTTCTAACAACAACTCTTCGACCCAACTTATTTCTTGGACAAGGCTTGAAATGGGTCTTACAAACTGGAAATTGACTAAATATGTCTAAGAATGAATAAAGCTTCAGCGTGGTGGAGGAGGTCTTGAAATGGAGGGAGAGACCTTAAAAATGGGGAGAGAGAGCACAAAAATCTTATGGATGAGTGTTGGAATGACAACCCAACACTCTCTCTCTCTCTCTCTCTCTCTCTCTTATATATACCTTAAAACCCCTAGCCTTTGGCCATTGGTCCACCTAAAGACCTTTTCTCCGTTTAACATATTCCCTTTGTAGTTTGACAATTGAACCCATCCAAGGTTACCCCATTGTGACAGCACAAAAATATTGCAGATTTTCTAATTTTCTGCAGACTCGTTCGAATGAGACTAGACCTCATTTGAATGACATCACATATCATTTGAACGGGGTCCCACTGATAATATAAAGAGGATATAAATCGGAACATGCATTTCTTGTTCGAAGGTCGTTCGAATTCAAAACATTCTTATATAAATTTTGGCCATTCAATTCCTATTTTAATTGCAAAAAGGCCATGAGAAAATTTTAAAATAGGCAAGAATATATTATATTAAATCCATGGTCAAAATTCACGTAAATTATAGGGAAAGGTGGTACAATCTTGAGTACGGTCGTCACAACTTTCTTATTATGGCCATACATTTTTCAACATAAAAACCATTGCATCCCAAATCTCCTCATAGTCACCACATTCATGCTCTTAGATAAACCAAGATTCCTTACCCCTTCTTAATAGAGAAAGATCATTTGGTCGAATGGTAAGAAATGTATGATGAATCTCTCTAAGAAACAGAGCATATCACCTTTACAATACCTATTTAGTCAACTGGATGCGAGGAATCTCCCTCAAAAATACACTTGTTCTCCCTCTCAAGTTCAGAACCCAACAACGATACCTACCCACCCACTATTACAAGCATTTTATCGCTTAACTCTTCAGGAAATGTCAGAACCACCATATCAGCCTATTACAAAACAACAATACATGTTAGTTAGCCATAACAATATACTAGCCCCGGTACATATGAGTCAAATAGATCGACTTCAAGGAAAATGATCACATCACCTGGAAGTTCAAGGCCCATTACCAATCATTATATGAAGAAGAATAAAGAATGAGGGTACACATCACGTAAAGGGATGCTATTTGGGAGGCTAAATGACAAGCTAATCATATCCTCGTGATATACACCCCACACATGAGCCTTTGCTAAGAAATGTGGAACCTCCTCCATGAGGACCAAAGGGTCATGGCCACCCAGATAATCTTTTCCACTATATACGACAGGCATTGAGGAATGATGTCCTGAGATGACCTCCCAAGAGATCAATCAAGAACTCTTCAGCTTACAACAATCCATATGATACAAACAGCCACCGGGAGTGATATTGATCCATTGCGTCTAATAGACCCAAAACCCATAATATTCCCATCTATAAAGGGATCACCTTCAGCCAACTGTAACATAATCAGAGAGCTCCAATATCTAATCCTGACCATGTATACTATACTAACATACTCAACAAGGGGTTACTTATTTCTTTGACCATCTCTTCATCATCGAAGGGAACACATCCACTGGTCCTAGAGATGAATTCAATCTCAACCCTTAGCTTTGGTAAATGATGACATAGTTGTACTACTCCTTAGTAAAAGGTATCATGCTATACGAAAACAAAACCCACATACTTCGAAGCCCATAGCATTCGAAGCTACAGATTCAGAATCAAAAAGAGAACCACAGCACAGGATCTTGACCAACTTGAGTAGCACAAACACTAGATCTATTGCATGAAGAAATAAAGTCATATTGTAGAAAGTCTATGATCCAACCTCTCACATAGAGGTCCCCTTATCTAGTTCTTCAAAAATAAATGGTAACTTCGATGTCCCAATGTAAATATTTATAAGAGCATTCGAGTTACTGGGTGGGACAATTTACTAATGGAAGTATGGGATACCATGTGAAGATCCATGACAATATAGAACAACCTCCTTAAACTTGCTCTGGCCAAAGAAGATCTCTTTAATCCCAATAATGAATGGGATCTTCTCATCTCCTAACTAGACTATGATCACTATGTACTTGGGATATCCATTTGTCCCACTGCTACAATGACACTGGATGCGATTATAAAAATGAATCGTTGGACGTGGTCCATATAACCATTATTATAAAACTACAAGATGAGATTATCCATCGAGGCCATCCCCCACCAAAATCCCCCCTCACTATGGTACTTATATATCTCTTAAATGGAACTCTTCCATCACGCTTCTTATGACCATGCTCATGAAAAATTTGACAAATTGCATTATGTGGTAGTTTCTCCGACCCTCGCTAGGTTTGTCTATGAAATCTCACCCTCAGGGCCAGAATACGCAGAGTATTGATACTACTATGGATACATATTCAGTGAATCCTCTAGTATCATCAAGAAATGGGTCCGGGGGAACCAAATCCTCCATTATCCAACAAAGACCACAAAGAAGTTCTCTCAAAAACCCCCACGCCCAACGGATGATGAAAAATATCAAGAAATGACATTGAAAGATGACATTTAGTTGAGATCCTTGATATTTATAGAGCCCCCTTAAAAAGCACTAGACTAGATAGGCGACCACGTCCTGGTCATGGTGGTAGAAATCACCACCCCAATTCTAAACTCAAACATAGATGAACTATGGGTAGATAGATCCATATCTCGAGCCTTCTCAGTAACCCAAGATGGAGATCCCAAGGGGGAAAAATATACTCTTATCTTGGATTGGGCCAAAGTTATAGCTCCAAATCCAACGCCTACCTTTGTCCCTACATCTTTAGAGGATCTCATTCTTCACTTAGAAATAACTGTATAAGAAACTTTGACAAAACATGTGCTCACTTCGTAGAAGGAGGTCAATTTTGTCACTACTTCGGGTTGACACTCCACTCCACCAAACCATGCTGATAGAGTGGAAGGTCCCTTGCAGTAACCATTATACCCCCTCCTCAGGAAAACAAAAAATATAGGAGCAACATCAATGAACATCAGCTACCATAACTATCTGGAATTTCTAGCCACCTCCCGAGAGCATCGGGATGATCTCGTGCACCAATAATATCAGGCTTTTATACTTACGAAGCTCACTCAAATATAAATGTCAGCAACCATCATCTCCATCACTATGAAATATCACATCAACTTCTCAAATGAATATCTTCCCATGCAAGACCGAAACCACCAAATTGCCACTACACCAAAATGACAAAATTGTCACCTTTCAGCCGGTCACCCTTGTCAAGGTCATTGACCGTGACAAAAAACACGTGTTTTGTGTCACGTTCATTGACCTTGACACGACCGTGACAACTTGTCACGGACTTGTCACGGTCATTGATCGTGACAATTTTTTAAATAATTGTCACGGTCAATGACCTTGACACGATCGTGATAATGTTTGCAGCAAAAACCCTTTCCCCCTTCTTTTTTCCCTCCCGTCGTTCCCTCCCTCTCTCTCTCTCGATGCAGCTCTCTCTCTCTCTCTCTCTTCCATTTATATATATGTTTGTGTGTATATATATGTGTGTATATGTGTATATATGTGCGTGTGTGTGTGCGGGGGTAGGGGTGGGGCAGGGTGGGGGTAGGGTGAGGGCAGAATGGGGGAAGGGGGTGGGGTAGGGTGGGGGTAGGGGGTTAAAAATGTAATATTATTTTGATACAACATTAATTTGTGTATGAGTTTCATAATTATAAATAATATCCAAAAATATTGGATAACAATTTATTTTCATTCAAAATAAATAAGTAATTTTCTACAAATTTCATAAAAAAATGAAGGTCAGCTTAATATGTGATTTAAGTGTGAAATAATCGCTATATACTTATACTAATGGAGAAAAAAACCATATATGGGGTTTTTTGTTTTTATTAGATGCAAAATAACACATATAGGTATCACATGACTTTATATCCATCAAATAAAATTTTACCATAAAATATCATTTTGTGGAAGGCAAGATCTATTACAATATATTTACATACCTAAATGATTTTTTTTAAATGACATTACAACAAAAAACTACAATAAGGGTTAAAATGGCATCCGAAATTGCTAAAAGCATGAAAAATAAAATATCATTTAGTCTATGTTGTTGAAAAGTTTGATCAAATTGGTGAGCCCTTCATATTTTAAAAATGTTATTTTTATTCCTATTTAACTTTTCTTTCTATACACCCTTAATTATATTTAAAGTTTAATAAAATAGGAGTTATAGAAAGAAAAGTGGGGTTTAAATAAAAACACTTTTTTTTTTAATTTTAGGTTCTGGTGCATAATCTTACTTTGTCACAATTAATTTATATGCCTCAAAGTTATTTTATCACTCTTAGTTTATATTTGTGATAATACTTTATGAACCACAACTTTAGGTTGATTATTTTAGAACTTAAACTTCAAGATACAAAAAATAATTCTATAGAACAGCTTAGATATCTTAACAAAACATATATCTAACATTGAATATGATTTATAAAAAGCACAAAACAATAGTAGAAATTCAATACATGAAATTAACATTGAGATTATTTTAAATAGACAGTCACTACTGTGTGTGTGTGTGTGTGTGGTGGGTGGAGGGCTATTGTGTGTGTGTGTGTGTGTGTGTGTGTGTGTGTGTGTGTGTGTGTGTATGTGGTGAGTGGGGGTGGTGGTGTGTGTGTATGTGGTGAGTGGGGGGTGTGGAGGGAGGTGGGGGTGTGTGTGTATGTGGTGAGTGGGGGGTGTGGAGGGAGGTGGGTGGGTGTGTGTGTGTGTATATATTTCAATTAACCCATGAATTTGTATTTTTGTATTATAATTAACCCATGAATTTATTTTTGTATTTGAATTAACCCATGAATTTATTTTTGTATTTGAATTAACCCATTATATGAAACATACTTGAAATTAAATATAGTGCGCATAGATACTAGCCTTCTAGTTCTTATGCGTACGCATTCAATAGCCCTTAGACCCGCTCGAGAGTCATTACCCCTGTAATGAGATCTCTCGAATTGTCCCGTTTGAGACTGTATAATTTCTGTATAATATTCTTATTGGCTTAAAGTTGTTACTTTTGGAGGAAGTTCTGCAGTCGTATCTTATTGTTTAAGCACTGTTTCTCTAAGCACAAGGATTTGCGTAGGGCTATTATGAAAATTAGTATTACCTTCTCCCTCTTGTGTGAGAAGGTAGTGAATCGAGAACACATAGTGGCCGCAAAATTGGCTGTGAATGAAGCGATTTGTGTATTGGAGAAGTACTTTCCCCCAGCATTCTTTGACATAAGTGTTCACTTGTTGGTACACCTATGCGACGAGGCACTTCTTTGTGGTCCAGTTAGATATCGGTGGATGTATCCGTTTGAAAGATTGATGAAAGTTTTTAAAGATTACGTCAAGAATACGCGATATATTGCAGGATCAATTGCAGAGGAATACATCACCGTGGAGTCATCAATATATACTCGGGAATATATGCCTGACTCGACCAGCGTTGATGACACTAATGAATTCCTCGATGATGGTGGTAATGTGATGGGAAAACGAGTGAAATTAACGAGTTTGCAACATGAACAAGTAGCTCGTTATCTATTTGACACACATGAAGATGTCGAAGAATGTAAAAAGTAAGTTTTGAATATTATAATGTTTAACATTATTTTAGATTATTTTATACATGATTAATTTTGTAATATGAAGTAAATATGAAGCCTGTGAGAACAATAAAAGACGAAAAATAATGGTACAATCAGATAGCGAATTTAGGCTATGGTTGACACAAGAGGTAATTATAATGAAAACAGTCGTTATATAACGTTACATTACACTCAAATTTTACCACTAATATAATTAATTTATTTATATTCTCAACTCCTAAAGATGGGTGATGCGACATCATGGCTTGCTCGTCTAGCCACTGGACCCTTGTTCGTGGCACAAGAGTACAAAAAGTATCGATTGAACGGTTACATTTTCGGCGCTAAAGTGTACGAGGAAAGTACAAATGTACAGAACTCGGGAATTTCATACAAGGCTCTTACTTTCTTTCGAGCGAGCACAAAAGATAAAAACCTCGTTGATGCTGAAATGACTTACTATGGTGTAATCCAAAATATATTTGAATTGGATTATATAATCTTCAAAGAGGTTGTATTTTACTGTGAATGGGTAAGAGTTGAGGATAAAAATGCTTGTAAAGTTGATCCTGTCACCAATTTGATCATGGTTGACTTGTCCAAGTTGAAGAGCAACGACCACGTGAGCGATGAGCCGTTTGTTTGTGCATTTCAAAAGGTTAAGCAAGTGTTTTACTCGGAGTATATCAACAACGAGCCGTGGTCAATTGTCCAACACGCGCCAAGGCGTCTAAATAGTAGTGTGGATGACTTGGCTGCTCCTACCGAATATCAATCCATTTTTTATGATAACCCTAATTTGAAACAATTTTTCAATTTGTAATAAATATTTCAATTTGTACCGAAACATCCATTTTTAATTCTTTTAATTGATCTGTACTTTATCATTTTCACTCTTGTGTAGTGTGCGTGTGTGGAGAGGAGATTAATACATAAATATTCCAACTACATCTAAGTTTTGTTTATACTAATCCATGAATATACGCTTCTTACCTTTAATAGGTGATTAGTACATAGTTATTTGGGGTGTCCTATTTGTGTAGAGGAGATTGAATCTCTTCGTCTATCCGAACACTAAGAAATGCCATAATCCTATGGAGTGATGCTTTGCAAATTCCGCCCAACCGTTATTTAGCCAAACATCACCAGTTGAAGTTGTCAATTCCACTTTCCATACCCCACCACTTGGAACTTCTAGCAAAACATGAAAGACCATTGAAAGGTGGAATTGACAACTTCAACTGCTGATTTTTGGCTACACAACGGTTGGAAGGAATTTGCAAAGCATAACTCCATAGGATTATGTTATTTCTTAGTGTTTAGATATGAAGAGAATTATATTTTACACGATTGCCCGGGGTACATTAGTTGGAAGGAGGTGCCATATGAGCTCAAGTTAGCTGTTTGAGTGACACTACAGGTAATGTATTTATATTTATATGTCAATTTCGATTTCGATTTCAATTACGATTTATATTTATCTATATTTGAGGGGCGGATAATAATTTTACTTTATTTCAATTCAGGGGACAGGGAGTGGCCCTAAGGGTAGGCCACATATGCTCTATACTTATGTGGCTATTCGGACGAGAAGGGAAGGATAAGGAGGTGTCCCCGAGCATCGCGGTACAAAATCTCTTTTCCATGAAAATAGTTTGTAGATTTGAGATAATTGATGGTGATGTTGTTTCTTCTTAAATAGTTTCTATTTTGAATATATATTTGCATTATCTTTAGTTTGTTTGGATATATGATGTTTGGAACAGGTACAACGTTGCTATAACAGGTACAAATATACTGCTGGGCAGTGGCAGTGGCCATACTGCCCAGCATATTTTTTTTAAATTCTGCTCAGAATTGTCACGGTCATTGACCATGACACGTCCGTGACAACTTTTTGTCACGGACGTGTCACGGTCAATGGCCGTGACAATCTTTTTAAAAAGGGTCACGGCTTTGTCACGGTTATAAACCGTGAAAAATGTGTCCCGGTCATTGACCGCGACACGACCGTGGCACAAAATGCGAGTTTTGTGTCAAGGTCAATGACCGTGACAAAAAAAGTTGTCTCGCCTCGAAATGTCACGGTCATTGACCTTGACAAGTTGGATTTATCAAGGTCAATGACCTTGACAATTCGGCAGATTTGGTGTAGTGTGCATTGCATATTACTACCGAGACCCATTTACAAATATTACCCTTCATACTAATAGACGACTGATCCAACATCAATGTATGCCCTCTCTAAAGTGATAGTAGTCTGGGATATACTCCATCAAAACTCTCAACATATTCAATGGACATTATGTCCTATGATAACACTTGCCTGGATTTCATCGGGACCATCATACTTACTCTCATAATAAGGCATATTATGTGAGATATCGATTTTCAAATACTCGACGTCCTGGATAGCTTCAATCTCCTGCTCAAAAGATCCTGTATATAACCCATGGGGACATTACCCTCATCACTCCACATGAAACTCAAGTTGTGATTTGACACTGAGGTAATCACCATTCAAAGATAAGTCGGTCAGTCCATGGTAGTTAATACTAGCAATACCCCGCTTTTAGACATCCATCCCAATAGGCACGCCATCTACCTCACCAGACTCTGAGTCGTACCACTCGCACACATGATAGAAAAGGATTCAATCATTCATAATGTAGTCACCCAGATCATCCAAAAGATGGGATATATGATCGACTTTGGTCTTGGAAGAATTATATAAGGAACCCTTAAAGCTATCACCTCTACAGAACACAAGGGAAAAGTCAGTCTTGGGTACGCTTTTGATCGTAAAGCCATAACTAAAAGCCTTGAAGACCTCCATCAATGGCATAATGGACACTTCCATGTCCAAGGAGAACACGTCCCCTATCACGGGCTCCCTAAGATTTGGTGGGATGAAACAAAGAGATCCCTACAGCCAATAATAAAATTCTTTAACGAGGAAGGATTGTACGTAAATTGTGTGAAAGTCCACAGTCCACCGGGTGAACTTAATATACCATGGGTTACCACAGAAGATAAGAAATCCCCCCAACTAGATCCCAACTAGGATTTACCCATGTTATTTACTGGTGAGACTGCTCTAGTAGCTATGTTTTGAACCACTAACCTAACTCCCGTTGAACGCTTCCATGATTCGTATACTGCGTTGTCCCCTCGAGATGCCACTATAGGGAAAGGACGATTAATTAACATCCCTAAACTATATCTCTACCCCCTTGTGCTAGAATCCATAGCCCTCCCGCTTGAAATAACAACTTCATTCGAGTTTAGAGATTATGACCAGAAAAGCCCCATGGGATTATCAGTGGAATGAGAAAAGTTAACAGACTTTAATGAAAACTTTGTCCAAAGCATGACCTTATATAAGAGCATATCATAGGTCCTATTAGACTCCCAAAGGACACCCCCCCAAGCGAAATAAAGACCTCATCCAAAAACATTGCCCATCCTATCCTGCGGTGAGTAGTGAGGTTACCAAACACTCAAAGTTCGCTCCCCCACCCCATCACCAACATCACATGAACTAATGTATTAAAGAATTGTACCTTTATCAAATGCATCCGCCAACCGTCATATTGGGATCCCTTGAGTCTGTCCCATTATCAAAATATCCTCCCCCCCCCCCCCCCCCCCCAACCAACCCCATCCCATCTCTTAATTTACCCCTAGGAAGAAGACTTTTCCACTATTATCATTATTGTTCTCGCTCCCCTTGAGCCTATCCCACTAAAGAGAAGGCTATCGACTTCATCATCAACAAAGATAGAATTAAGGTAGACCTTGCCAAGGTCAAATCCATAAGGGAAATTCGACCACATAAAATATAAAAGGATCTCAGGGGGTTCATAGGCCAAGTACAGTTCATAAGTTAGTCCATCAACGAGCTCATCGTCATTTGTAAAACTTATTTTACAAATATTCAAAAAGGACTCGCCCAAAAAATGGAATGCTCAATGCCAAGATGCATTAGATAAAGTAAAGATTACCACACCTATCCAGAGGTGCTATCTCCTCGTCATCGAGGACAACCACTAATGCTCTATATGATTATAACCGACACAGCTCCCAGAGCATGTCCGCACAGTACGTCAAAAACTCTCAGAAAGAATTTTCCATCTACCAATGTAAAAAAAATGAGGTACCATATGAGCTCAAATACATCGCCCTAAAAAAATTCATCTTTATCCATTGTATAAATCACTCATAAACTATGACACTACAGAATGTCCTTCATCACACATTTCATCTCCACGATGGATCAACTCGAATACCTCTTTAAGAAATACTCTCGCTCTATCTGAATGGATAAGTTGCTGCTAGTTCTATCTGAATTAGATAGAACATATGTTATGCAGAAATCACCAAAAGGGAGATACATCTCTGACCTCCTAGCAGGACAGCCCCTGCAGACAAGGAAGAACAAAATGAGATAAAATATCCCTACGAGAATATCTTCGCCATACATGATAAAGAAACCTGGCAACTCTACTTGGACTAAGCATCCAATAAAAGACGATTCGGCATAGGAATGTTACTTATACCCCTAAACTCGAGATAAATCCCCATCACTATTAACATCACATAATGAATGAATAGGCAAAATCGATCGAGTATGAGGATTGCATCACGGTGTCTTAAAATTTGCCTTAGAAATGCGGATCATTGACCTATAGGCCTATGGGGATTCCAACTTAGCCATCAATTCAAATACTGCGCAAATGGAAGATTCGGGACTACAAACATAAACTATATCATGAATTCTTACAAGTGGTAGCTTCATGATTTTAGCATCTTAAATTAGACTTCCTCTTGAGAGTTAAAAATTACTTCATAGAAATATTTTCCAGCCTAACCTCGACGATCGACATGCGGGAGGGAACCACATTGATTAAATTCATAGCAACTAGCTAAAACACCCCTTCGTATTTCTTTGAGGGAAATACTATCAAAGAAATAATCGTATGACCTGCGACCTGGTACAATGACATATAGAACTTGCTCAACAGAAATTACTACCCATCAGTTGCCTCCTCTAATGACTGACGTACTCTATGATGATTGGAATACCAATTCATCATCTGTGGGGACTAAATCTATAAAACACGGCTTGATGGTATACATTTATGATTTATCACAGGGGACAAAACCCTTAAAATTATGGAAAATATCCATACCACTAAACGTGGATTGCACATGAGTGGACACACTCTCTTCAGAAAAATAATGCGGTAGCCATACTACTAAATCACTATGCAAAACAATTGTATTGGATACGTCAAGAGATGCCTAAAATGTCAAATATATGCCCCCCGACAACATCTTCCTCCTCAAGAGTTATATTTCATGACCTCACCATAGTCATTCTTCATTTGGGTGATCTACATCATAGGGAAGGTTACTCTCAAAGGCCTCCACAAGGCATGAGTTCATCATACTTGCCATCGACTACTTCACCAAATGGGTCAAGGTTGAATGCTATGAAGTTTTAAATGCTAAAAAAGTTGACAAATTCATACGGTGAAACATCATCTAATGCGTTGGTATACCTCGCGAGTTGGTCTTAGATAGTGGATCTCACTTAAAAAAGGAGGCCACTAACTTATTACACGAGTACAGAACACTAAGCATAGGTCATCCCCTGTAGACCCCAAACTAATTGGAGCATTCAAAGAAGGTAAAAAAATGTCAAAACATTATCAACAAAATGACCGAAACCTACAATGATTGGCTAGACAAACTCTCATATTCCCTTTGAGGCTACCTACTGTATAGAGATACTCCATTGGGTCCACCCCTACTTACTAGATTCATGGAATGGAGGGGGTCCTACCCATCAATTATTTCTTCAGAATGTAATAAATGAGTGAAGATATGAAATATATGAATATATAAGAGAAGCGCCTAGTCCTAAAAGATAATATCAAACCTTCTTGATTTCTAAGGGTAAATACGCACCCAACTAGGAGGACCCTACTGAAATAAACTCCAGTGGGGTGGCTACCTTAGTTGATCTCGATAGAGTCACATTTTTCGAACCCCTCATTCTCGTCTAATTGATGAAAATATTTCCTTCAACCTGCTTAGGGGAAAAAGGAAAAAAGAACCAAATAATCGATCATCAGGGAAAGGGAAGACTATGTAATCCCAAACAAATCCTAACCCTTCATCAAAAAGCCAATTTGAGCCACCAAAGTTTCACTTAAAGTCAGACTAAACACTTTAAGCCCCCAACTTTTTATTCATTTTTTAGAGAGAATTACATGGACTTTGATTATCCATTATATATATTATTGCAGACGTTCAAAACTATGGGCTCACTATTACCTTTGAATCGAATATACTTAGGCAACCCGAGATATCACTTTGGGCCAGTCTAAATAAACACCAAATGACCCATGTTGTGAAAAAATCTATCTACGGTAATTTTGCCCTTACTCCTAAAGAAAAACACCAAGTAATGAAAGAGTAGTATAAAGTGTTTCAAAGGACTCCGCAGGGTTATACTTATTTAAACTACATGCAAACACTAATACTATAAAAACAAAAGAATCATATAAAGGGGAAATTACTCCCTACTCCATATACACTTCTTCCCAGAGAAATAAACACCAAACCCCTCTCTTAAAAAATGCTTCTCGGGATAAAGATCATCAATAGGAAAACTCACTGAGGGCCCCCCAAAAAAAATAACACCATATCAGGGATAAAGTACAACACTCTGATTCCCAACCTACATCAAATGGCTCCTGCCAGTTCTAAAGGAAAGAAATGAGGAATCCCTTCCCCACACTCCCACGTCATCACAGATAAGTGGCTTTCCATCAAGCAGATAAATTTCTCCTCTCTTCTAAAAAGAAAAATCCCAAAAGATGGGCTACCCTTGTTTTCTTACCCTTCCCTCATATTATTATTATTATTATTATTATTATTATTATTATTATTATTATTATTATTATTATTATTATTATTATTATTATTATTATTATTATTATTATTATTATTATTATTATTAAAGGGTTTGGCCCAATTTTGTCTATACTTTTGTTGTATATACATAAAATAAAAACCAAAGTAAATATATACTAAAACAGACCCTCGAATGGGGTATTATCATTATTTTTGTACATCGATGTATGAAATGAGAATCCACATACAAATCACAAATGCATAGATATCCCTCGTGTTCCTCACAAAGGAACATACTACCTATATACACCATCCACAAAATAATAAAACCAACAAATTCATCTTTTTAGGAGGTTACATAAAAAAAAACTAAATACTAACCCAAAAACATCATCACCACCATACTAGTCAGTAAAAGGCCTCTTCATAGAATAACCACCGGCACGACCCTTGGCCGCAACTTCTGAACTCGACACTCTACCCTCACGCCCAATGCGTATACCCTAATCGGATAAGACAAACCACCTAAACCTAATATCAAGATTTTTGACAGCTAAAGATAGTCTATGTCAGCATCTCTGATAACCTTTGTGGTCAATTGACGTAAATACAAGTGGGCGGACGACCTGTGTATCAACATCTCTCCCAGCTGAAAGGCATCGGCAAGCACCTGCTGAAAGTTTGCAAAATCATAAAGCTCTATCAAAGATACAAATGAAAAAAAATGCACAAAAGGGAGGCCTATTAAAAAAAACTCATGTCATTAGCAAAAAGAAAGGGGTCCAAAGACTATGCCAACATCCTAAAAGCCAAGCCACATTGATGAATATGTACCACTTGGTCTTCCACATGAAGAACCACTGTGAAGAAAGACTGTAACACCAATAATTTACAATGACCATCCCGAGATGCCAATAAGGATGGAGTAACAAAACACAAGGAAAGTGAAGTAGCATATTATGCCACTACCGAGATAAGAGGAACCAAAGAAGATTTACGTTCCCACCGAAAGACTCCTTGACAACGACAACAAAGATGGGGCATTTGGTATCCCAAAACTCAAGACACTTCCTCTATCTGTAACAAGTAGAACCATGAGAATAGATATACATGACAGGTATACGAAGGATGTAGCAAAACCGGCTCGTGGACAAATAATGTCGAAGAACATAATGGAGACTTTCTATAAATGGAAGCCCGAATCTGCATTAAATACATTTCTAAAGATGAATCCTTCTACCGTTCATTTAACCTACACCTTATCCAACTTTCGTATTGTAAATACCCTAGACAAACACAAGTAAATTTTTGTCGTAGTGTTAAAACCCCCAACAAGTTTTCAAAACATACCACTTTTAACCCAAAGGTTTCCCCCCATCACCTATTAATCCCCCATTACTTCCCCCTAAGACGGTCAACCCAATTTTAGACCTTTCAATTTTGATGAATAATGTCAATAGGCGTACATTCTTAGTTGACCACCTCTATGAAAATCCCGATATGCAATCGGAAAAACACCCCTAGATGACCTAAACCCTGACTCACCCAAGTATCGTACCCTAAACCCAACCCCACTTTAGTCTTAGAGAAAAACCACCAAAAATGAATGCGTAAAAGACCAAAAATAATGGAGTACAAAAACTATTGGGGTCAAAATTGAAAATAAATTAATCCTAGAACGGACCAAAAATAAGTACCTGACCTTCTGTCCAACGTAAAAGGGTCCCAAAGTTCCTTTAATTGAATAACATAAGCTGTGTTAGAGAGTTTTATATCTATCATCTACGTGGCATTCTAATATAAAAAGAACAGTTTTCATGCTTTTGTCGAATGGCAGTAGGACCCTCTTAGTTTTCTAAAAATAGAGGATTTAACCTCTTATTTCAAGGACTTCAAAAATCATTAAGAACACTTTAAAAATCACCAAGATCATAAAAACTTGATAATGATTTTTTTTAACTTTCTTCTCACCCGATCATTTGAGATACTCGAGCTCGTTCTAGAAGTCCAGGCGAAGCTCTACTTCATAAAAGTCATTTTCCCTTAAAAAAGAAGGCTCGTACTTATGCAAAGTCAATTTCGAGTCCCAAATAAAGTGAAACCTCCGTATAAATTTTAAAAAACTAACACTTCTAGTCGAAGCTCTGCCTAAGTGGAGAAAGAATAATCCGAGAAAATTAAGATGTCTAGAAGAATCTTTGTTTGATTGAAAAACACCAAGAACCGGGGTATTCCTGCCATAAAAAAGTAATCTTTTTCATGCAAGGGTAAAGAAGCTCTGCCCAAATTTCAAGGCGATACTCCACGCATATATATTGTAATATTTTATGCATATTTGTTTACCTCGTTTAACCCGAACCCCATTTATGGCAGAGCTTCTTTACAATTTATAATGTTTATATTTCAAAGTCTAGTTTCTAATATAACACCTATGTTAATTGACTTGACATGCTCATATGTTAAAACTTTGATAGTAAAATTTCATGATGACCTCTAAAAAACATGAAATCATACTGCTCAAAATCATTATAAGGAAAGTGTCAGTGATCCAAGTCACTAAAAAACATTACATCGAGCCAAATTCTAAAATTCGACTAATACTGTTGTTTCTCTAAAGAAAAAAATCATGTCCGTGCGACGAAAATCAAATATTTATTTTCATATCCAAATACTCGTCAAATGTTGGCCTCTGATTAGACATTATGTTGACATATAAATATACCAATCCAACATAATGCAAATGTTATATTATGGACTAAGCTCCGTAAATACTGCAGTTATGTATATAATATACCCAGTATCCCATCGCTTACACCGGTAAATATTCCTCATTTATTGGAACTATTTATGATTTTATCCCAAATCTTCTTGGGTATCTAGGCGCAATGCAAAGCAAAACTCTTGAGTCCCAAGCCTCATAATATGTCTCGTGACATATTATGTATTAGGAATTCATCTATTCCCATTCCAGATAATGGATCAACCATTCTAAGGATTACGAAACCCATGGGATTTTAGCAATGCCGATAACGAATACTTACATATTTTTCAGTGGCTTTTGGTCCACTACTATACAAATAAACTTTACCCTCACCCTATACACTTCCAAACTAGTATAAGGGAAAATACTTTGCATCTAGTGATGCCCGATGATCATAATATAACATGACTCTACCAAAAATCTTTGAACCCACTCCCATTCTAAATCCTGATACATAACTGAAATAACCTAAAAGTGTTATAGTTAATAAATAAACACCAACTCTTTTAAATTTAATAAATAAAAAACTTGATTGAAACTGTTGTGCCTACACAAATAAACATACAGATTGATGATGAGGATGCTGAAATAAAGATAATCAGAATAGGATGAGGACAAGTAGATAGTGACACAATACTTGTTCTCGAGGAACCCATTGTAATGGTAAACCTAGGGTCCCTAGTTCCAGGACAACACACACACCCAACTCCGCTTTTACTAATTACCGATTACAAATTACAGTCCCCAAGTCCACAACGAATTAAACTAAGCAAATACACATCCGTACACCCAGCCTAGTCTAAAAAAACTCAACTTGACTAAAAATCAGTCAACCCAATAAACCCAGCTAATAGTGACTATCACTCACTCACTACACACGCACAACAATACACCCAAACCCGGGACCTTGTGAAGTTGTGCAACACAAAAAAAAATAATAAGAGATTTGTTTTTCTCAAAACATAAAATTTGTCTTGTTAATAAAAATAGACTAAGCACTTATGTTTGTTTTAATTAACAAGAAAAACTACCAATCAGTGACTAGGTGAAAGGTACATATAGTTTCAAACAAGTATTCCTAACTTGGTTTTTGCACAAGCCAAAACACACTTAAAAATTAATCCAAAAAAAATTAATTAGTTAAAAAAATCATATTACCTTAGGTGTCTTATAAACAAAATAACCCACACCAGAAAGATTAAAACCAGTCCAAATCCAAGTTTAGTTAAGTTCAAGTTTAGTCAAAATAGGTCCAAGTTCAGTCCAGTAATGGTACAAGTGTAAGGTCCAATATTATAAAAATTAAACTGAGTTTTAGTCCGAGTTGACATAATGAGTTAAATCAGAGTTGACACGGTGAGTTAAGTTCAATCAAGACTCATGCACGCACACAGTTCTAAAATGCATACACACAGTTCACCAAACTTAACACGAGAAGATCTACAATAGACACACACTCAACAACTAATGACGAACATACGCAAATCTGGATAATAAACAAAACAGTAACACACACGCAGCCAGAATGAAATAAAACGTATCACAAAAAAAAAATATTTGTGTGTGTGTGTATATATATATATATACACACACACACACACACACATATTTAAAGAGGAAAAAAAAGTTACCAAACGTGTCAACTGAAAGAAACGAACATCCCGGAAAGAGTGTGGCCAAAAAATGAAGGCCGAAAAAACTGTGCCAACAGCGAACCCAAAAACAACTAGCAATGGATGGTAGAAAAAGAAATCCGAGGTCGCCGGGAATAACTACTGAACACAGATGGAGCAAACCAGAACCTCCGAACCCGATCTAAAATCGGACCACCTCCAAAGCAAGACTCATCGAAAAAAATGCAATCTCAGATCTTTTTGTGAAAGCCAGAAATCAAAAACATCCTTAAGAGTTTAAAACAAAATCAAACCCAAACCCTCTCAAAAACACCCAGATCGAGTAAAGAGAGAAATGAAAAAGAAACATAGAGAGAGAAAGAAATGTTGGCTATGATTTCAAAGTCCCAAAAAATCTAAAAGAAATAATCCCAACACAACAATATATATATCTAGAATTACAATGGTAAGGTTCGAAATTAATAACCCATACTAGAAAGGGTATAAACGAACATACAATAAGGCAGCAATGGATAAAATCAGAAGCCGAAACACCCAATGCTACCAGTGTAAAACCACACAAGGGATAAGGGGGAAAAAAGAGACAAAACCATGAGACAACCAAGCATCTCAAACACGCCAAATCAGACCTCGAAAAGACCATCCAGCCAAACTACCAATAAAAACAAACGGCTCTAAAACCATTAAAGAAATCTCAGTCACTTTAATATTGGAATATAAAGGTTTGAATTAAAACAAACGTTTAACTCAAATAATTTATATATTCCATAAAATCGGAAATAAATAAATGAGTACTAAATATAAAAAATTAAAAAGATAAATCATATTTTACTAAGAGAAAATACTAAACATATTTTAATAAATATATTATTTAAGTAGAAATTATAAAAAAATTCAAAATGTTGGAAAATACACCCACACTAAAATTGCGACAAACACACTAAGGGAAATTTCAATTTCCCCCTTTGGCCAATTTTGAGGCAAACAAGACTTTGAGACGAATTACATAACTTAACTAACAACATTTTGAATCATAACCAAATACATAACTCAACTAACAACTTTTTGAGTCCTAACCAAATACATAACTCAACTAACAACATATATCCTAAAAGACCATAAAAGACACAAAAGAGTCTCAAATTCTCCCCCTGTTTGTCTCAAAGGGACAAAGGGAGAAAACTAAAATCAAATTATGTAGGGAAAGCACACACACCAATAGACATGCTAAGAGAATCAAATCTATGATTGTCTAAATGTTTAGTAAATAAATCAGCTAGTTGATCTTTAGTGTTAAGATACTAAATACGAATTTCCTTTTTCTCAACAAGTTCCCTAATAAAGTGTTCACGCATTTTGATATTCTTGATACGTGAGTGAAAAACATAATTCTTTGAAATAGTAATGAAACTTTGATTATCACATAAAATAATTGCAGAAGGTTCAATTATACCATAGTCATTGAGCATTTGTTTTATCCACAAAAGCTGAGTACAACAACTACTGGCAGCGATGTACTCGGCTTCGGTGGAGGAAAGAGAGACACAATTATGCTTTTTAGATGACCAAGAGACTAAGTTATGTCCTATGTAAAAGTATCCAGCGGAAGTTCTTTTACTATCATCGGCACAACCGACCCAATCGGCATCCGTATACCCAATTATTTTAGAATTTGTGTCAAAAGTATACATAACACCAAAACTTAAAGTACCACTAACATATTTTAATATGCACTTAATCGCAAGCATGTGAGATTATTTAGGTTCACATTGATATCTTGCACACACACACTATGCATTATATCGGGTCTACTAGCGATTAAATATAGAAGGCTACCAATCATACTACGATAAAGTGTAACTTCAACCTTTTTACCCAATAAATCTTTGGAAAACTTAGTGGTGGAACTCATATGGGTCGTAGTAGTTTTTGCGTTAGCTAGCCCAAACATTTTAACTAATTCAGTTGCATATTTAGTTTGGGATATAAAAATGCAGTCCGATTTTTAATATACTTGTAAACCCAAGAAAAATTGCAATTCACCCATCATAGACATATGAAATTCAGATATCATAACGTTAGCAAAGATTTCAGCTTCTTGAGGATATGTAGACCCAAAAACAATGTCATCAACATATATTTGAGCAATAAGCAAACAGTTTGTATTTTTTTTAACAAATATTGTTAGGTCTACTCCCCATCGATTGAAGTCGTGGTTTAAAAGAAAAGAAGTAAGGCGCTTATACCAAGCACAAGGGACTTGTTTGAGACCATAAAGAGCTTTCTTTAATCTAAAAGCATGATCTGAAAGAAAAAGATAAAAAAAAATTTAGGTTGTTCAACATACACTTCTTCATTTAAAAACCCATTCAAAAATGCTGACTTTACGTCCATTTGGTATAATTTAAATTTCAAATCATAAGAAACGACAAGCAAAAGTCTAATAGACTCTATGATAGAAACCAGGGCAAATGTCTCATCAACATCAATCACATCAATTTGGGAGTACCATTGAGCTACTAGTCTATCTTTGTTACGCAAAACATTACTGGTTTCATCACATTTATTTTTACAAATCCACTTAATTCCAATAACATTAGTATCAGTAGGATGAGGAACTAAAAACCATACATCATTGATTTTAAATTGACATAACTCTTCCTGCATAGCAAGAAGCCAAGATTCATCAACTAGATCATCTTTAATTTTTTTAGGTTCCACTAGAGAGACAAAAAAAAGACATCAAAGCATTCAAAGTCTGGGCTCTAGTCTTAATGGGTTCTCTAACATTACCCAAAATGTTCCTTTTAGGATGATTTGCCCTAACTCAATTAGGAACATCAAGGTCGTCCGGTGGAAGGGAGTCCAAGTCACTATCTATTGATTGTTTTTGTAAGTCATTTGAAGGGATGTTTTCAATGGATAAAGATTTCGAGTTATCTTCTACCTAAGGGGAAACACAATCATTTATCACAACATTAATAGACTCCATAATAGACTTAGTTTTCAAATTATAAACGCGATAGTCCCGACTATTTTGGGAATATCCTAAAAAAACCTCCATGACTCCTCTAGTTTCAAATTTAGACAAGTGTTCATGATCCTTACACACATAACATTCACTACCAAAGACCCTAAAATATTCCAAATTGGGTTGTCTGCCATAACATAATTCGTAGGGTGTTTGTTTCCTATTTTTCCTTAAATGAACCCTATTAATTATGAGACAAGCTGTTTGAGTAGCTTCGACCCGAAAATAATTTGGCGAATTCTTAGCATGAATGAAAACACGAGCCATTTCTTAAATGGTTCGATTTTTCTTTCAACAACACTATTTTTTTGGGGTGTCTTGAGAGAACTAAACTTATGTTGATACCCATTCCCAATACAATAGTCAATGACTCCAGTGTCCTTAAATTTCCCACCTCTATTACTACGAATACGAGTGACTTGAGTGTCTTTCTCATTTTCAATATTTAGTAGAATTTTTAAGAAATGTTTAAACGTGTCTGATTTTTCTTTCAGAAAAGCAACCCAAGTAAATCTAGTGATGTCATCAACTATAACAAGAATATAGGAATTACCACATAAATTAATTGTTATAGAGGGGCCCATTAAATCCATGTGTAACAATTCCAAAGGGTGAGAAGTAAAAATATTAGTCACTTTATTATGAGGAGCCTTATGAATTTTACCAATCTAACATGGACCACAAATAGAATGTTTAACTTTAGTTATTTTGGGTAGACCATTAACAAGATTTTGACTAGTTAATTTAGACAAACTATCATAATTTCTATGGCCCAGACGTTCATGCCACAAGTCTAAATCACTCATTCTAGATGATAAACAATTTGCAGATTAATATTCATGTTTAACCGCATAGCAATTGTCTAAAGTCCTAGTACAATATAAAAAAAGATTCCCATTCGGGTCTAAAATTTTACAATCAGATTTGGAGAAATTAACAGCATGATCGGTGTCCTGAAATTGACTAATACTTAATAGATTTACTTTTAAACCTTCAAAAAGTAAAACTTCCTCTAAGTTAAAGAGTCCATCCGTCTGAATCGACCATTTGCCTATGATGTGGGACATCTTTCCATCACCAAAAGTTACAACACCACCAACAAAAGACTTTAAGGTGGTAAATTTAGATTCGTCCCCCGTCATACGCCTAGAGCAACCAAAATCTAAATACCATTGAGAATTTTTATTACGAGCATTTAGGGATGATAAAACAACATTATCTCAATGAGTCATTTGATTCAGATTTTTTAACCCAGTCAGCCTTAGTTTTCTTAAAAACAGTTTTTGTTCGATAATTTTACTTGTTGGATAGATTAGGCTTCTTAACAAATTTAGCTTTACCATAAAATCGAGTTGGCCTGTTTGAGTTTGCAGTTTTTTATAGCAGAATTCAATCAAGTGACCATTTTTATGACAAAAATCACAACGAAAAAATTTCTTATAAATAGGTTTTGTCGGGACAGCATGTTTGTGGGCTGGCCTGGAGTTAACCATGTTTGCCTTCCTAAAACAAAACGATTCTATATGACCTAATTTATAGTAAAATCCACATTGAATAGTGAGCTTAGTGATATGATATTTCTTTCCATTTTTAGTTTTCCTAAATTTTCCTAAATTAGGTCCATTCTGTCCTAATTTCTTAAAATAATTTTTTTCCAAATGTCCAATTTTGTGACAAAAAGTGCATTTAAAGACTAGTTTAGAAGAGGTAGAACAACCCTCATTTTTAACATGTTTATATGTCAGCCTAATTTCATTAGACTCGGGAAATTATTCTTTTGAATTAACAAAATTGGTTACATCTAACTCTTCACCCTCAAATCCAATCCCTTTTGTAGGAACAAAATCCGAATAAGAATTCGTTAGATCATAGAAAATATTTTTATTGATACTTTTGACTGCATTACTAGCATTCTAAAAACTATTTAACTTTTTGGAGGTAATCTCTAGTTCCTTTTTATATTCATCATATTTATTCGAAACAACTTTAAGTTCAATTTGAGGCTCATCATATTTAAACAAAATTTCCTTTTTTTTAGTTTCAAGAGAGTGATTCAAATCAATTAGCATAGTTGTCCTCTTTTCAAGTAAAACAACATCGTTTTCCAATTTTTCTATGTGAAAAGTAGATTCTTCAGACATAAGTCTGATTTGTCTATTTAAAGCTTAAATTTTAGCTAATAGTATAGAATTACCCTCATCTAAGTGTGTTCTTTTACCAAGTGTGTTATTTTCAAAAATATCACACACACAGTCTTTAACATTTGCAGTTTTCATAGGCATATCAAATTCATCCAAATCAGCATAAATATTTCCAATGTCAAAAAGTGAAGTCGTGATTGTGGTGTGATTTTGAGCAGGAAAGATGTGAGATAAATTAACAAAGTCTAAATCACAGTTATCATCTCACAAATCAAAAATATCAGATAAACTAGATATATTATCTAAGTTGTCCTCCGATATGATTGTACAAGCAGAAGTAAAAGCCATAAGATTATCAAAAGTTTCTTCATTATCACTATCGGAGCTATCATCCCATGTTTTAGAAAAATGTTCTTTATTTAAAGGTTCCCATTTTGATTTAGAAAAGCACCTATCAGCATAGTAGCCATGTTCATTGCACTTACGGTACTGAATATGGCTCAAATCCTTTCTAGGCGCAGATTTTTCAAAGATTTTCTTCTCAATATATTTCTCATGTGGTCTATCGGAATAACTAGGTTGGCCTTGTTTTGATGCAAATTTATTCCTAAACTCCACAAATTTCTTATAATATTTAGTCAAGAGAGCAATTTCATTATCCTAAGAATACAAACATGTTTCAGATTCATTCACATTAGATAGGGAGGATACAAAAGCCCAACTATTTTCACTAGTTCTACAATTAAACACATTTTGAGTTTTGGTGTGTGAAGGTTCTTTTCCTCTTTGCTCATCTCTTAAAGTATTTTTATATTCATAAGTTTTAAGTTTTCCACACAAGATATGAGGTGTATAGCTATCCAAATTATCAACTATAGTATGGGCAATTAAATAAAAACTCTTAGGAAGAGACGTAATGATTTTATCACATATTTCAGAGTCGGAATAAATGACACCATTATCATGTGACTGATTTACGACATCTTGCAATTTTAAATAAAATTCATCAAATTTCTCACTATCTTTCATGTAGAGAGAATCATAAAGCCTAACTAGCATTTGAAACTTTACCCTTTTAACTCTAGAATCTTCTTCATGGCTAATCATTAAAATGTCCCAAGCCTCTTTAGATGTAGTGCAGGATGAAATTCTTTTAAATTCAGTTGTACCCATCGCTTGAAAAATGGCATTTTTGCATTTGTTATTATCCTGTGAGCATAACTTTTCCTCCTTGGACCATTCTGAAAGGGGGTTTCGAACAAATATGTCAGCATCATCATCATTAGGTCTAGTAGGAGCAGAAAAACCTGTTTTAACTATATCCCATACCTCATCTCCCAAGTGTTCGAGGTGCGCACCCATTCTTACTTTCTAGTAAGCGAAGTTGTCACCATCAAACACGGGAGGACGTACGGAAGACCCATTAAAGGCACCCGAAATAAAAGGTTGTATTTCAAAAATGAAAGAGTTCAGGAACTTTGCGGAATAAAACTTTTAAAAAAGTGAGTCCGGATGCTCTGATACCACTTGAAATAACCTAAACACCCTAAAGTGTTATAGTTAATAGATAAACTCCAAATCTTTTAAATTTAATGAAAAAAACTTGATTGAAACTGTTGTACATACACAAATAAAAATACAAATTGATGATGATGATGATGATGATGATGATGCTGAAATAAAGACAATCAGAATGGTATGAGGACAAGTAGATAGTGACACAGTATTTATTCTCGAGGAACCCATCGTAGTGGTAAACCCCGTGTCCCTAGTCCTATGACAACACACACACCCAAGTCCACTATTACCAATTACCAATTAGATATTACAGTCCCCAAGTCCATAATGAATTAAACTAAGAAAATACACGCATGTACACCCAGCCTAGTCTAAAATAACCCAACTTGACCGAAAATCAGTCAACCTAATAAACCCAGGTAATAGTGACTATCACTCATTCAATACACAAGCACAACAACACATCAAAACCTGGACTCCGTGAAGTTGTGCAACACAGAAAAAATAATAAGTGGTTTGTTTTTCTCAAAACATAAAATTTTTCTTATTAATAAAAATAGACTAAACACTTATGTTTATTTTAATTAACAAGAAAAACTACCAATTAGTGACTAGGTGAATGGTAGGTAGAGTTTCAAACAAGTATTCTTAACTTGGTTTTTGCACAAGCCAAAACACATTTAAAGATTAATCCCAAAAAAAATTAATTAGTTAAAAAAAATCAGATTACCTTAGGTGTCTTATAAACAAAATAACCCACACCAGCAAGATTAAAACCAGTCCAAATCCAATTTTAGTTCAGTTCAAGTTGATCCCAAATCAGTCCAAGTTCAGTCCAATAATGGTCCAATATTATAAAAATTAAACTGAGTTTTAGTCCGAGTTGACACAGTGAGTTAAATCAGATTTGACACAGTGAGTTATGTTTAATCAAGACTCACGCACACACACAGTTCTAAAACACATATGCACACTATTCACCAAACTTAACACGAGCTAATTAACAACACACGCACACTCAACAACTAATCACGCACATATGCAGATCTAGAAAATAAAAAAAATAGTAACACACACACGCAGAAGGTATGAAATAAATCTTAGCACCAAAAATAAAATCAATATATCAGTACACACACACACACACACACACAGATATATATATATATATATATATATATATATATATATATATATATATATATATAATGCTCTTTTACGGACCAGTTCGCATTTTAAGAATGCGGACCGGACATGTGTCACCTAACGATGCCCCTAGATATTATTGATTAAATTATAGGCACACTCTCTCTCACTTCTGGGCTCACCGCCAGGTGACACGTGTCCAGTCCGCATTTTTAAAATACGGACTAGTCCGCACAAGACCAGGATTATATATATATATATAAGGAGGAAAAAAAGTTACTAAACGTGTCAACTGAAAGAAACGAACAGCCCGGAAAGAATGTAGCCAGAAAATGAAGACCGGAAAAACTGTGCCACCAGCAAACCCAAAAACATCCATAAGTGGATGACCAAAAAAGAAATCAGAGGTCACCGGGAACAGCTACTAAACACACCTGGAGTAAACCAGAACCTCCAAACCCGATCTAAACCCGAACCACCTCCAAAGAAAGACTGGTCGAAAAAAACGCAATCTTAGATCGTTTTGTGAAAGTCACAAATCAAAATCATCCTCAAGATTTTAAAACAAAATCAAACCCAAACCCTCTCACAAACACCCAGATCGAGTAAAGAGAGAAATGGAAAAGAAATATATATAGAGAAAGAAATGTTTGTTGTGATTTCAAAGTCCCAAAAAAACTAAAAGCAATAATCCCAACACAACAATATATACCCAGAACCACAATGGTATGGTTCATAATTAATAACCCATACTAGAAAGGGTATAAACAAGCATACACCAAGGCAGCAAAAGATAAAATCGAAAGCCAAAATACCCAAAGCTACCAGCATAAAACCGCACAAGGGATAAGGGGGAAAAGAGACAAAAACCATGAGACAACCAAGCGTCTCAAACACGCCAAATCATCTCTCGAAAAGACCATCCAACCAAACCTCCATCAAAAACCAACGACTCTAAAACCACTACAGAAATATCATCCATTTTAATATAGTTAAAAAGATAAATCATACTTTACTAAGAGAAAAATAGTAAACATATTTTAAGAAATAAATTTTTTAACTTGAAATTAAAAAAAATTAAATTCAAAATGTTGGAAAATACACCCACAATCAAAATTGCGACAAACACACTAAGGGCAATTTCAATACCCCCCCCCCCCCCCCCTCTTCTTAAGCCAAGTCCTACACTTTCGCACACATCATTGTGGAACATGTGAAAAACTGAACTACGTGTGCTTTGATCTGGTGGCCACACGTGTACGTAGGTGCAATATCGCATCATTCTCGTGAGCTCGAGCCTCGATAATATATCTCTTGATATGTTATCTACACCAAGGTGCACCCATCTCTTAACTATAATACTTATATATATATATATATATATAAGGATTTATCTCAAGGAGGAATAATATATTCAATCGATTAAATGCATACCCATCAAGTACACAACTAAAAAAATAGGCTTTGATCCCAAGTCCTCTTGGGTATATAGGCGCAATACCGAGTCTTTCTCATGAGATCGAGTGTCGAAAATGTCTCTTAATATATTATCTCCACCATGATGAATACGTCTCTCAACTTTCATCAAGTAATTAAAAAGAGATATCAAATTTTCTCAAGGAAAGACCTCCCAAACATAGTCCTAGATACAAACGCTCTAAAGCATACATACTATACATAAACCTAACTACGTAGGATTTGAACTTATGGACACACGAGTATGTAAACACAAAACCAAGTCCTCATCGTGAGATCAAGCCTCAATAATATATCTCCCAATATATTGTCTCCTTCGAGATGCATCCTTATCCTAAACTTTAATCTATTATTCCTATACAACTCAAATGAGACATGAAACTATGTCAAGGAGGTCTCCCCCAAATATACACATACAAATGCCCAAACGCATACAAACTTTCATACACATATGCACTAATAATAACAGAGATGCACCCACACCGGTCTCTCACCTTTCTATATCGCCTTAAGCCTTAAAAGAGATGTCAAACTAACTCAAATTTGAGCTCTCTCGCACATTTACATGCATACTAATGACCACCCATTATATAAGCAAGGATTTATAGACAAGAACCTTTGTGTATCTGCAGTGGTCGAAGTGATGTTTTTGAACAAACAAATTAAACCCCTTATCACAAAAAACACACTTAAGACCAGGCCTAAAAACTAGGGGTGTGTGACTCATACTAGATATGGCATTAAACATCTTCTATGGGAAAGTCATGAAGGCTAACCTCATATTGATAATTGACCCTGGGGGGAAGGCGGCGATCCAAGAGACAAGCCCTCCTGCGCCCGTCGTAACATGAAATCCTCCCCCAACTCCTGGGGCCCACAACCCCACACTTAGCTAGGGGTGGAAAAATGGGTCAACGGGTCGTGTTTTCACACGAGGTGATAAGAAACCAGTGGACCCGAACACGACACGACACGATAGCGTATTTTTTTCTTTAACCCGAACACAACACGTTAAAACCACGACATGACACGATAACACGATAAGTAAATATGATTCGATTGGACACGATTAGACCCAACCCAACATGACACGATTGGACACGATTAGACCAGTTAGTGAGGAATTAAAAAAATAGTGGGTCTAAATAGTGGGTTGATAATGGGTCAAAATGGGTTCAATAGTGGGTTTACATAGGGTATATATCGTGTCCTTAATTGGTTCACTATCATGTCACTATCGGGTCCTTATCGGGTCAACAATGTGTCAGAAATTAGACACAAACACAACATGACCCAATGGCGGGTCAAAAAACCACGACCCGAACACGACCCGAACACAAAAGATCGTGTTAATTTTGTGTCAATTTTGTTTCGTTTCATGTCGTGTTATCGTTTCGTTCCGAAAATTTCAAACCCTACACTTAGCCATTATTTCTTGACGGACAAGAAAATTCTCAAACTTAACAAATAATGGTTGAGTTGACCATCCTTATATAGCAGTAATAAATGCTTGATATTCAAATATTAGACAATGGATAATTATTATTTTTACCCTGGTTTCCCTAGTAGTAGTAGTAGAATCTAATTCATAAATTTCATGACATATTTATTTTACCTTGTGGAAACACTAATGAGTCGTCATATCTCATTGCACAATTGATAACAACTCATTCTCGAGAAGTTGTAGTCTTTTATCATTCTTTTTTAACAAAGTGAAGCGAATGTGTTCCATGCTTCTTTCGGTGTTTTGGCTTCTAGGATGTGCTCAAACATTTGTTATTCAATTTTAGTCTTAAAGTTAAACCTTATTTTTCCCACTTTAATCTTCCATTTACGCAGGGTGCCATTAGTGTTTTCTGTATTTTAAGTAATTTCACTACTGATGATGAACTTTAAAGATCTTGGTCTTGTTTATCAGACATCATACATGTCTCCAGCATATTGTGATTTTGGTTGTCGAGCTTTTTGATTCCTCCAACTACTTGATACCCGATCATACTCCTTTGATACCAATTATTGAAAATTATAGTACATAAACTAGAATATTCACAAGAAGAAGAGACTTACACAAAATAGAAGCAGACACTATAAAGAAAAACACTCTAAAGAATACTACACTAAAGCCTTAATAGTTTCTTACATGGCATAGTTTGGATGATTATAAACATAGGAGAAGCGAGGTATTTTTAGAAAAGGAAATACAATCAACACCACACATTGTGATTAAATAAACAAATACCATTTTAATAAGAAGAAAAACACAAATATTAAAACGCAAATTAATTTCATCCATCCAAGTTGTCTATTATTCAACCTAACTTCGCTCATTTTACCACTTACTTCCCCTGATATAGAAAGTTTCTATGGCACTCCATTGGATTTAATGGTTGATGTTGGCTCTTAACATGCTTTTGTCAAGCGTAATTTGAGTTATTGAAGTATACGCTCTCATGTGTTCTTCTTCTTGATCGATCATCTTCTAATTAACTTCAAGCAATCACTTATTCAGATTGGGTTAACTATCCTTATGAAAGTCAACCAAAGGATTTTCCATTGATTTATGGTACAATTTGATCTCGTGGTCATCCCTCTAGTTCGTCTACATATATAAATATCTTGTTGGTGCTTATGCTAAACAATCGTGGTACTATGAATTACAAGTTCAATCTTTATTTATACATCATATAATTGGAGATATCATGACTAACGATCTCTTCAGTTCACGATTCCAGTTCCTTTTGAACAATTAAAGGTGATTTCAACATCCCTATCAACTTGAGGGGGTGTATCAATCCAACGAATTATAAGCCTCCTATTATATAACAACTTTCATTGTATACCTAATTCCTTACACATAGGTATTTAAATGAGAAGATCATTACATCTATCTAATTATTGCATTATAATTTTATAGTAACTCTATTATATTATATGAATAAATATCAACTTGTAATCATCATAACTATTTATGGTTACATGAGATACAAGCCTCTGAGAAGTTTAGTTATATATGCTCAATTAGACTAAAGTAAAACCAACTCATAACTTTTGTTTCTCCTAAAATAACTAACCCTTAAAATGATATTGTGACCTATATAGGATGCATTAATAAATCATTTTCATTAATTTAACAAATAATAGTAATTGAGAAGAACTGATGTTGGTGAGACAAATATAAATAAATAATAATTAAGCATTATGAATGGAGTGTGATCAATGTGGTAGATTTCCATGGCATAATAAAAAAAAGGATTGGTATATATTTCTAAAGTAATGCTAAACTCACCGAATTATTTTAGAACATTTTATTGTCAGGTTTCTTAAACATACTTGTACATTTGACTTTTTAATCAAACCTATAAGAATTTATTGCATCCGATAATAAAGGTTGGTAAGAAGTTACAATAAAAATATCCTTTTTGTTTTTTTCTTGATAAAAATAGAAAAAAAATCATTTTTTATATGGTTGTAGTTAAGATACTCATTGAGTCGTGACAATATAGTCCATGAATGACGTGTAAAGGAACAACGCATGTATCCAAGTTTTAACACTACCAATAATTCTAGTATCCACATATTGTTTTTTTCAAAACCGAAGATTTATTCAAAACCAAGGTATTTTACACGTGACGTTTCTTGTTGTTGACCGAACTAAAGTAACATGACTCTGATCTCGACACAAAAAAGGAAATAAAAATCTGAGGACGCATGTAAAAATTGTAGAACAAAAACGACTCAACACAGAAAAAGCAGCATGGACATCTGCACATATATTAGCTTCACGGGAAGACAAATATAGGGTTACATGGTGGAACCACTGGAAGACGTCATGGATGTACTAGATTAAATCCCCGTGGACTTGATGTTGGGATATATTCCTAAACATCATATGGAATGTAGTTTGGCAATCTATTTCTATTCTCATAGCCAATATTATGGGAAAATTCTAAGATAAACTCGCCATGATAGTTTTGGACAATCCCTCCAATGGACTCTAGGCCCGTAATGTGGGAGTTTGCTCAATCAGTATTACACTTAAAGAACAATTGTACAGGAGGTGACCAAGATATGAAATTGCCTATCAGCCACCTCTAATTGGGTGACATGTGATCGGTGGGCATGAATAAATTATGTTATCTGGTCGGATACTGAGTGGACAATTATAGATTTAACGATTGGCTTATCTCTAAATAGGGCTTCATTGAGAGTAATCCACAAAGCGCAAAGAGAGAGAAAATGTCTAACTGCCTGATACGTAAGCGGGGAGGCCCCACAGTGCATCACTAGTCGCCTTAGGTTGGCAATTTTAGAAAATAAACAGTTTCCTCATGCAGCATGTGCACTTGAAAAAATTTCAAACATTTAGTGAAAATATGGGTATTGGAGTCCGACAAGTCGCATAGAGGGCATAAAGGAGAGGGGATTTTGTGGTAATAGCAGAGCCGATCAACCATGGGCAAAGCATGGTGAGCGATAAACCACATAAAAGTCTTCAGTATAAGACGAAGCCCACACCTCACCGGTGTGTGTTGATGGATGGCTTCCTTATTCAACCAACGATAGGAGTCCTTCAAAGTAAGGGATCCAGTTTTACTAGGTCACCATTAAGTCTTGTCTTGGCCTGACGTAGGTGAGATATATATGGCTTGGATATAAAGTAAGAAATCAAAAGGTAAATAATAGGATAACATAGGTAGATTCCATTGATGGTTATGAATAAAACATAGGGTGTTAAGAACGATCGGAGGTAAGGCTTCAAATCGTTGCCCTAAAGTTTCCTGGAGAACCTAAATGTGTTGACCAAAGGAAATATTTCTAGGCCCAATTCGCCATTTAATTCCCTATTTAAACATGGGAATAAGCTTTGCAACCCGGGTCCAAAACCCGAATGCATGGTTAGGTCGATTTTCTTCTCCTAACGAGGAGTGCGGGTAGTATTTATGCTTTATAATACAGTCCCAAAGATTTTCTGGCTCAAAGAACAACTTCCAAATAAGTTTTATCATGAACACAGTATTGAGTGTGTGTAGGTTATTAATTCCCAATCCACCATAATGTTTGGGAAAAAATAATTGTGGTGACAATTATTATGCAACACAAATAGATAAGAGAAACGCAAAAGCAAGAATAAGGAATATAAAATGTCAATCACACAACAAAAGATGTACGTGGTTCGGAAAAGGTACCTACATCCACGGTCGTGCAGTCGGTATTATTTCTATATACTCCGGAGAGTGATTACAAAGAATATGATGTGTCCTTTGCCCCGAACCTAGGGTTTATTATATACATGTTCATTCTAGTAAGTGGGGATGTGGACTCCCCCACGTTTTCCATCTCTTCCTAGAACCTCTCTTAATGGGAACATAGGAGGAGACTGAATCATAATCGGTTAAGATATGGAGGATCTGGACTTTGGGCCGCCACAATTGGGCTACTCGTCCAGGCCCATAATTCTAATTTTGGGTACCCATAATTTCCCTAAGTTTGTTGGGAGATGCTTTGGGCTCAATAAATTTAAATGATTTGTCATAATGGCTCCTTCGTACATCGTGTAACTCTTTCCAAAGTTTGAGGACTGATTCTGGCGGCACCCGCTTCGTGGTCTGTGCACTATGATTAGTAACACTTAAAGGTTTTATTCAGAGTAGTCATCGTTTCAAGCTTCCCAGTACTCTCCTACTTTCTGTGAGCTCTAGCGATTCGCGTTCTCTTCTCTCAGTCTCCATTCTTATTGCTTCCTTGTCATTTGGGCTCGTGATTCTTCACCGTTCGAGTCAAACTTTTATCTTGTAAGTCTCTTGTGCTTTATCTTTGTATTTTCTCTTTGAATTTGTAGTTTTCTAGAGTTTCCCAATGGCAAAGATCGGTAATAAGTCAGTGTCTGAGTTTAGGAAGTTCTATAATATCCCGGAGTGGGTAGAGATTGAGTGTGCCCCCTCCCCCTAGAAATGTTAGAGAGATAGAAGGTGCCCATTGGAATCATGTCTTGTTGCTTTCCCAAGGGGGGCTTACTTTTCCTCCCAACAATCTGTTCTTGCACTTCTTTGGTTATTTTAATATTGTTCCTGCACAGTGTTCGCCCAATGTGTGGAAGATAATTAATGGTGTTCATAGAATAAATCAGTTATATGGTACCAAGTTAGGTCTCGTCGAGGTCTGCTTTTGCTATTCTTTTTCTCGAACTAGTTATGGTGTTCTCTTTCTCAAGGCCAGGAGTCCTGACAGGGTATTGGTAGTAAACCTACCTGATTCCCATAAGGACTATTGGCAAGAGGGCTCTCATGCTAAAAATTGGCAGTTTTCTCCCCAATTTGAGGGGTCGAGATCTGATAGGTTCACAGTTCCCTTTTATAGGGAAGAATACATAGGTAGAATTTGCTTTGTCCATTCAATTTCTTTACTAATTTGTGATCTTTCTGACTTTTCCTATTTTTTCTTCAGCGAGGTCAAAGAACTTGGAACCTGCTCTCAGCGAGGTTCGTATTTCGGAATTGATCAAGGCCTGGAATATCAGGAAGCCTTTAGCTGACGATGAGCATCCTCAGTCTGCTGCTTTCTTGCTCGAGTACAAAAACATCGGTTCTAGCTTTATAGCGAGGCCGGTAGACAGTATCCCTGAATTTGACACCTCTGAAGAAACTGCTGCTGCTCCTATCCAGTTGGACGAGGAGGAGAGCAGTTCTGAGAGTGATATTGTAGGTGGTATCGAAGTCAAATTTGGTGAGGGGAGCTCCGGTTATGGTAGCTCTTCTGATTCGGATGGAATTCTTGAAGCCTGAGATTCTTCTAGAACGTCCAGCAGTTCAAGTGAGGAGATGGTTCCTCCCAGGAAAGACTTGATCCGGGATGATGACGACGATGATCACGTGCTCCTCGCTCAGAGGTCAAAGAAGTAAAAATCCAGTATCGAGGCTATAGCTACTGGCTCTCGGTCTTCTACTCAGGAGCAGGAGAGGAAGAGGAAAGAGGAAGAACAGTTGAGAGAGAGAGAGAGAAAGAAGGATGAGGAGAGAAAGAAGGATGAGGAGAGAAAGAAGACGAAAGAGAGGAAGAGGATGGAGGAGAAGAAGAAGAGAATAGAGAAAGAGAAAGAGGAGGAGAGGAGAAAGATGGAATCGAGGACGAAGGCTGGGCAGGCCTTGGTTCCTGTGTCCGCACTGCCCGAGGGGGCCTCAGTTGCTATTTCTCCTCAACTCGCCCCTGCGCTACTCGAGAGGGCAGTTCTTCCTGCAGATCGCCAAAGGGCGTTGGGGTCAGATCAATTGGCCCTTCAAGCTAGTCAGAGGCTAGCTTTGGTAAGATCTTATCCTTTCTCTAATGATTTAATAAATTTCATCACTTCCTTATTCTGATGTATTCTTCTTCTTGCAGTTTGTGACTGACTTCGCCGTGCTCTATCATTCTCGTAATGAGCTGGTGAAGAGAAATGGTGAGCTGGAGCAACAAAATGCTGCCTTGAGGTTGAGGGGTACAGAGCTTGAGGCTAATTTCAAGGCCGTTGATGCTTCTTGAATATCATCTCATCTGGCTCTTGCTAATGCCAATCGGGAGAGGGACGCAGCAGTTAAAGAATTGAACAAGCTGCGATAAGCCTATGACCTGGTTTACTCGAGCAAGATGGATGTCGTGGAAGAGAACAGAGTGTTATCCGAGGAGCTGAAGAAGAAGGAGTCTGATGCAGTCACTGCCTAGGAAGACTCATATAATTCTAGTTGGGCTGCCGCATACGAGGATGCTGAGGTTCAGATAGGATACATTAGTCGTCTGAATTTCAAGAAGGGATGGAAAAAGGCCCTCTTAGCTGCCAGAGTGGATGTTGCACCTCCTCTGTTCGATGAGCACGACCCAGGGCCGAGGCCAGTTGTGGATGAAGTCCCTACCCTAGCTATCAAAGGTGTTGACCCTGTCTCCCAGACACTTTTTGCTGACGTTCACCCTGTTATGGCGACAGAGGTTACCCCTGCTGAGGGGAGGGCTCCTGCTGATGCTGATAAAGGGAAGGAGTCATCGACTTTTGAGAAGCCTGAGGTTGCTAATTAATTTTTACTTCTAGGACTACCTTGTATCTTTTCTTATTCTGTTTGTAATTTTTTATTTTTGCTGCTCGATGTACTTTGACCCTTTATTAATGAAATGAAAAAGGTTTCTCATTCCCTTAGTGTGCAGAATGAATATATCTTTCCTTGCTCTTTTATTCCTTGTAGTTGATTGATGCAGAAGAGTATATTCCTGCCACCTTTCAATTGGGCAGGACTCTTGGTCCCAATGCAAGTCCTCAGGTACGCCAAGCCTTTGTTAAGCTTTTCATATCTCTTAGATCAAGGAATCAGAAGTATAAGGATCAGTCTGAGCTTATGGCCAAGCTGAAGGATAGGCTTCAAGAGATGTAAGAAGTTGGTGCTTCAGTCCAAGAGGAGGTGAATACATTAAGGGCGAAGCTTCTAGATGCTTTCGAGATCAACCAAGTTGGGGAAGTTCTTCAGCAGGAGAACGAAGCTTTGAGGAGAGAGGTCTCGTAACTCAGGAAGCATGCGCCAAGAATTGCTCCTATAATATTATGAGGTTCCTCCTCATCGCGAGCTAGAATTGGTCCGGGCAATATTCCTTCTGTGCTGCAAGGCTCTACTCCTCCAATTATTCTGTGAGCTGGCAGGAACACCAGGGGTTTAACTAGGGAAATGGAAGAGCTTCGTGGTGATGTCCAACAAGCGTATGTGATTGATGCTGGGCTCTAGAGGGACGTCACCTGGTTGAGGCACTTGTTTAAGAAAGGACCTCGATGAGTATGGGCCGATGGTTACAATCAGAGTTGGCTAGATGCTCCAATGAGGCTGATAGAATTTGAAGAGCTCGCCTTCATCAGGGGGGTAGTTGAGTGCCTTGAGGGAGCTGCAAGTCCCGAGGAACTCGATGCTCTGGTACCGTCATGAGATTTCTCCTTCCACCTTGATGCCTAATCCCTTCCGGAGAGATGATCAATGGATCCCCATCGATTCCATCCCTCGGCAGTTATTGGAGTCGAATGCGAATAAAGTTGAGGAGGAGATAGTTCCTCATCCTGATGACGGCCGAAGAGCTCAAGTGGATGATTACCTTGCTCAGAGGCCTCATCCTCATTAAGATTTTACCAGTAGTAACTTTGTATATTTTATATTGAGGCAATGTAATGCGAATGTTTTGGGTAAGCTCGCCTACTAAACATGTATTGTAATTATTGTAAATATGATGAATTAATATAGAATTTATGTTTTTGACGAATTTGCCGACTAAACAAGTTGTATTATATTTTTCTCATCTTTGTTCAATAATCTTCAGCCTCTCTTGGCTGACTAGATTTGCATATTTTCATTATTAAGTAAGTGTCCTTCCAGTCCAGTATGCCAACGAGATACCATTCTTCCCCACTTTACCTTTTAGGTTGTGTCGTCACACTCCCTTAGGCCTAAGTGTGGCAATTGGCAAGGACACATCAGGTGCTGGATGTTTTATCCGATCAGGATTTTATTCAACCAAACACTATTTGGTGACCAATTTTGACTTAGCTGTAACACCCCGTATTTTTATGCATTAATTAATTTGGGGATTTATTTAATAAAAATCCAGAAATTAATCATGTTATAATTATTAACGTGACGTGAGTTAGTAATAATATGAAATTGTTGAATATTACTTAGGAGCATAGTAATATATGGTAAATGTCTCGAGTGAATGAAAATGACAATTTTGGTAATTTTAGTCGGGACGCGCCTGTGTCGCGTCGGGACTAATTATTGAGATATAAAAGTAAATATTTTATGAGTTGTCCGTATGGTCGTTTTGAGTGCGTCAACGCATCCGGAAGGGTCGAGATAGTCAGAAAAGTGTACCCGGGGGTTTAGTTTGGGTCTCGGGATGTTTTTAGGCTTAATTAGTGACCCGGGAGGGCGTTTTGGTCATTTTACAAACTAGGGTAATTAAACCCACGAATTTCAGCCATCCTTAGCAGCCATTTAAGTCAGCCTTTTAGGGTTAGATCATTCAGAACCCTAAGACGGCTAGTGGAGAAGAGAGGAGAGACCTTGCTAGGTGATTCAAGGCCAAAAACACCACCTTTTGCACCACCGTCACCACCAACGCGTAGATCGCGAGGAGGAGAACGCAACCACACCAATATCAGCAGGAAACCAGACCTCTGAAATTCCAGGCAAGTGTTTAACTTGCGTATTTTCGTTGGTGCAATAATCATGTTAGTGTAGGAATGATTAGGAGTATAATTTATGGAAGAAAACCCCACTTTGTGATAGGAATTTGTATGTAGACAAGATTAAAATTATATTCTGGAAGTCTTATGTAATGTAGGTGATAAACCCACGAATTTTTTATGTTATTGTAGAAGAAAATTCTGGAGAAAACTGATTAGAACAAAAGATTAAGAAAACTTAGGGTTCTTGATGATTAGATGAGATTTTAGGTTGTTTAATCATGTTTAATGATGATTATATGCATGCTTAACGTTAGAAACATCTGGAAATATATTACCATGATTGTAGTATAAGTTTTGGGATGATTAGTGTTGGAAATTATGGATTTGAATGAAGAATATTAGTTAAACCCGTAACTGCACTTCTGCAGAAATCGTATTACCTGTTTGATCAATCGATCGACCCTATAGCGTCGATCGATCGAAGGTTCGATCGATCGAACCCCAGTAGTCGATCGATCGACCCTTCCTGGCAGCCTATTATTTCCCTTGTTTAATTAGTTGAATTAATTTATCATGAAAGAATTCTTGGGCATTTCAAATAAAATGTTTTGGGATATAAGAGAGACCAGTAGGACATATGATTAAGTGTTGAGAACTTTATTATGAAATGATAATTGGGTTTAAGGAATAGTTAATTAAGGAACGACGAACTACGTATTTCAAATGAGAGATTTCAACGAATACCTACGTTAGTGAATAGACGTCTACCTACTGGATATATTACTTGGATGGATAGAACCCACGAGTGTCCCATAACTAGTGAGAAAACCCCTTCGAATTAAGGTTAGAGGTGAAACCTTATACGTTATACTAATAAGGTGAAATTTAGGACAAAGGTTGTAATTATGGGTAATGAGAGTGACCTATATTAATATGATGAGATTGGTATATTTATATGAATTTGTGTGCATATATTATATACATGTGAAAAACGTACCCGCGCTACTTGCTATCACTGAGGTTACCGCGCTGGGACGATCGTATCCTGTGTTGCTTTATGGGGATATTGAATCGTACCCTAGAAGATAGAGATCCTAGGTACGGGCTATTAAATTGATAGTCGGACGGTCCTAAGAGACGTGTGGGTATGTACTGACCTCTTGGACTTGGAATCTATGCTTCGCCTCAACGTTGTTTTGTATATGTTAATACAGTTCGAGAGTGATTCCGAACTTGTATTTCCCTTTATGTGAGCGATACGGGGATTGGATAGCAGAGTATGCCCGCACCATAGTTTAGTTGGGGTGCCGTTATATATATATTTTATTCGAGTAGTTAATATATATATGAGGTTATAAACTTTGAACTGCCTACTGTGATTTGATAAGTAGAACATGGTTGTTGACACAAATTATTAAAAAACTTGTTTTGTGAAAATATGAAAAGGCACGGGGAAATCTTATAATTTAATGAAGCTAAAACGAGAGGAATACTACAAATTGAAAGTAACCTTTTTATAACATTGTCATCGTTCTGTTTTGAAAACATAAGAGTAAGTTAAGATAACGAACCATTGGGAAGGTTAGTACGATAGGAGTGCACATTAGAAGAGAGGTGAGTATTTCTCAAGAGAGAGACGAACTAATATGATGTTGCATTGGCCTGTATCAATTTAAATACTTGCTTAACGTATTCTAAAATCAAACACACTTTCGGGCCCTGACCCGTTTCCTTTTCTCTCTCTCTTGTATATATATATGTATATTTTCAGGTGCCCAGCCACAGGGGCGTCTTGCTTAGGATTCTTTGAGAAGAACGAGCTGCAGCTTAGGTGGGAGTTGCAGGTCCCTTGAGTAGACGGCTTCCGACATTGACTCCACTCTTATTACTCTCATTTATGGGGCACGTGTCGCCCTTTTCATCATTTCATTTACTGTTGGGGATTTTTATATTTCAGTTATTCCAGTATTGTTTATGGGATTTGTTTCAGGATGGTTTATGATTTTAGTTTTATATTATTGTCATTCGTTTGGTGAATGTATGGTTTTATTTAAATTTCGTGGTGTGATTCTCTATTGTAGAAATGTTGTTTTGAATTAATAAAAATCTTTTCTTTAATTAAAATTTGGAAGTTCGTATAAAAAATGCTTTTGACACTTAGCTTAATTATTTAGGGTGTTAAATTGGAAAAATTATTTTATCGACAGTGATGCTGAGAATGAACCAACTGTTTACCTTGATTTAATTTAATAAAGGAGTGATCGCCCGGTATTTAATTAGGCGGGGTGTCACAGGTGGTATCAGAGCATCAGGTTCTAGTGTCCATAGGATCTGTACGGCTTATTTCGCTTTCAACTTAACGTTACTTGCCATAGAGCCCTATTTTTAGGACTGTTGTATTCTTGCTTTTACGCTTAAGTCTTCAGCTATTCGAGATTTGTTGATAACTGTAGACTAATAAACTTGTTCACGTTTCAGATGCCTCCGAGACGTGCTCCGAAAGATAGGCGTGCCCAAGCCGACCAGCCCGCAGCTCCGGCACCAGGCACTATGAATGCGAATGAGGTAGCCGCCATCGTTGCTCAGGCGGTAAATGTCGCGATAGCGGTGATTCAGCAGGCTCCACCACAGGTCCAGGCAGTGGCGCCAGTACCAGCACAGCTTCCATCTGCATGGGAGAGGGTTCGGGATGCTTTTCAGAAAGCACATCCCCCAGAGTTTTCTGGTAGCTCCGATATTATTACTGTCAGCCAATGGAAGAAGGACATCCAGCGGCACCTCCGTATGTATGAGTGCACCGAAGTGCAGAAGCAGCTATTGGCCTCTTTTAAACTGGTGGGAGCCGCATTACAGTGGTGGGAGTCCACTACTACTTTGGAGGAGAGGGACACGATCCCTATTCAGATGTTCTGGGAGCGGTTTGACCGCAAGTACTTTCCACCCGAAGTGAAGACTGAGATGAGGAGGAAATTGCTAAATCTGAAGCAGGAGAACCTTACTGTAGCCGAGTATGAGGAGGATTTCACGAGACTTCTCACTATTGTGTCGGATGAGGCACCCACTGAGAGCAAGAAAATTTTGTTGTTCGTCGACGGGTTAGCTTGGAGGATCCGTCAGCACCTTATTGGGAATCTATCCCTGAGTACTTTCACTGACGTACTCAATGCAGCGCTACTACATTGCCAGGATCACCGCTTCCATCTTCAGGGAAGCAAGAGAGCAGGAGAGTCCAGCCAGCAGGGCAGGACCGGGGGTAATAGTGCCAGTGGGGCACCAACTCAGGGACAGACTCGTCAGCACGAGCAGAGTTCCCATCAGGGGGACCCTGCTAAGCGATTCCGTTCAGGTGATTCTAGGCATGGATTCGGGGGATTCAGGCAGGGCCATCAGGGTCAGCCTAATCAGCAGGGCCAGCAGGGCCAACACCGACCGCAGGGTCAATAGCAGGGCCAGCAAGGCCAACAGCGTGCACATCAGGGCCAACAGGGCCAATGGCGTGGAGGTAACGGCCAGCAGGGCCGTGGTCAGCAGGGACAGAGGGGAGGTAATTTCAGAGGCCGGTGTTTTGTGTGTGGCAAGCACGGCCATAAGCGTCAGGATTGCCCAGAGGGCGATAGGGCCCCACAGCAGCAGGGAGCCCGTAATGAGCCGCAGAGACCACTCTTTCCACCTGCCCTTCCATCTCCAGCCCAGATGCCAGCCCTACCAGCCATTCCAGCAGCTCCAGTGCAGCAGAGGCAATTGCAGTATGGACATGTCTATAACGTCCACCAGGCACCAGCTCCACAGGCACCACCCGCGATTGAGGGTATGTTTCCTATCCATGGTACTATGGGTAAAGCTTTGTTTGATACGGGGGCAACGCATTGCTTTATAGCTACGCATTTTGCGAAGTCCTTAGGATTGTTAGCCACAGCAGAGAGCACCGTGACGTGTGTCGACTCACCATTGGGGAGTGGGTCGCTTATATTCTTTATATGCCGGGGAGTAGGGGTAGAGATTGGTGGCTTGGTATTGCCTGCAGACATGCTAGTCTTAGACATGCACGAGCATGACGTGATTATTGGTATGGATTGGCTCGCATCTTATAGAGCCATGATTGATTGCTTCGGTGGGAGCATTATTTTTGCCATTCCGGGGCAAGAGATGTTTATAGTGGCGATGCCTCGCCCAGAGGGAGGTTCGACCGCTCATTTATATTACATTGAGGAGGATACCTCTAAGGAGGTTGTGATTCCTTTGGATTCGATCCCAGTTATTAGGGAGTATTCCGATGTGTTTCAGGAGATACCAGGCCTACCGCCCAGTCGTGAGATAGACTTCGTTATAGACTTATTGCCGGATACGAGACCTATAGCACGCGCACCGTACCGTATGGCTCCGGCAGAGATGCGAGAGCTACGAGATCAGATTGAGCAGCTATTAGGTCAGGGTTTCATTCGTAGGAGTACCTCACCGTGGGGCGCTCCAGTCTTATTTGTGAAGAAGAGAGATGGCTCACTGAGATTGTGTGTGGACTACCCGGAGTTGAACAAGGTCACGATACGGAACAAGTATCCGTTGCCTCGAATCGATGATCTGTTCGACCAGTTAAGGGGAGCAACTTTCTTTTCGAAGATAGATCTGAGGTCGGGGTACCATCAGTTACGGATTAGAGAGCAGGATGTTTCGAAGACTGCCTTCTTGTCGAGATATGGGTCCTATGAGTTCAGGGTGATGCCGTTCGGACTCACAAATGCCCCAGCCGTTTTCATGGACTTGATGAACCGAGTGTTCAGAGAGTTCTTGGATCAGTTCATCATCGTCTTCATAGATGATATCTTGATATATTCACACTCCGAGGAGGAGCATGCCGAACACTTGAGGCAGGTTCTCCAGACCCTACGAGAGCATCAGTTGTATGCTAAGTACGAGAAGTGTGGATTCTGGTTGCGAGAGGTACAATTCTTGGGCCATGTTGTTTCTGAGCAGGGGATAGCAGTTGACCCGAGCAAGGTGTCAGCGGTGAGGGAGTGGGGGCAGCCCACGACACCGACGGAAGTACGTAGTTTCTTGGGGTTAGCCGGATACTACAGGAGGTTCATTCGGGGATTCTCCAAAATAGCGGGTATATTGACGAATCTGACTCGCAAGGGGGTACCATATGTTTGGGATGACGCTTGTCAGTTGGCTTTCGATGAGCTGAAGGACAAGCTTACTTCGGCACCAGTCCTTGCTTTACCGAAGCCGGGTGTAGAGTACCTGGTTTACACAGATGCGTCCTTACGAGGACTTGGGGGAGTACTTCAGCAGGAAGAGAAGGCTATAGCTTTTGCTTCCCACAAGCTTAAGCCGCATGAGAAGAATTACCCCACCCACGACCTGGAGTTAGCTGCGGTCGTCTTTGCATTGAGAATTTGGAGGCACTATTTATTGGGCGAGAAATTCCGTTTGTTCACAGACCATAAGTCACTGCAGTACCTGTTCACTCAGCGAGAGCTGAATATGCGTCAGCGCAGATGGTTAGAGTTTGTGAAAGATTACCAGTTCGATATACAGTATCATCCGGGGAAAGCCAACGTAGTTGCTGATGCGTTGAGTCGTAGACCGGTTGACGATGTAGCGGACATCTGGAAAGCAAAATGGAAGGAGTTGGGTCACCAGGACGTGGTAGCACGTTCTTTCATATCCGTGATGACAATCACACCCGAGATTGTTACGAGGGTGATACAGGCACAGACCACAGATCCGTTTTGTCAGGAGCAGATTGTACGACTTCTAGCCGAGGGTGCTGAGTCCTATTCTGTTAGTTCGGATGGAGGGCTGCGGTTTAATGGGAGACTAGTGGTTCCAGAAGGACCAGAGCTACGTCACGAGGTAATGACTCATTCTCATGGGTCCCGATTTGCAGTACATCCGGGAGGCGATAAGATGTACCAGGATATGAGACGTCAGTACTGGTGGAGTGAAATGAAGAAGGACATCGCTGAATTTGTGTTCAAATGTTCTACTTGCCAGCTGGTGAAGGTGGACCACCAGAAACCGTCGGGATTACTTCAGCCGTTGGAAGTACCTGCGTGGAAGTGGGAAAGTATTTCCATGGACTTCATTACAGGGTTGCCTACATCACAGCGAGGCCACGATTCTATCTGGGTGATTGTAGACCGTCTGACCAAGGTGGCTCATTTCCTGCCAGTAAGGATAGATTATACCACGGGTCAGTATGCCCAGTTGTTCATCGCCGAGATTGTCAGATTACATGGGGTGCCCCTGAATATTGTGTCAGATAGAGACAAGATTTTTGTGTCGCGTTTCTGGGAAAGCTTTCAGGAGGCTATGGGTACAGAATTGAGACTGAGTTCAGCTTACCACCCACAGACAGATGGACAGACAGAGCGTACTAATCAGATGTTGGAAGATATGCTACGCATGTGTATCCTCGATTTCGGGGGAGGTTGGGAGCCACATCTTCCACTGGTCGAGTTTGCTTATAATAACTCCTATCAGTTTACGATTGGCATGGCTCCATTTGAGGCTTTGTACGGCAGGCCTTGTCGCTCTCCAACCTGTTGGCTCGAGGTGGGGGACAACAAGTTATTAGGACCAGAAGTGATCCAGGAGACCTCCGCGAGGATTGAGATAATCTGGAGTCGTATTCGGGTAGCCCAAGACAGACAGAAGAGCTACGCCGATGCGAAACGATTCTTCCGGGAGTTTAATGTGGGAGATCAAGTGTTGTTGCGTGTATCTCCTATGAAAGGAGTGATGAGGTTCGGGAAGAAGGGAAAGTTGGCTCCGAGGTACGTAGGACCATTTCCCATCATCGAGAGAATTGGGCCAGTAGCATACAGGTTGGGTTTGCCAGAACATTTACATCGCATCCACGATGTATTCCACATCTCGTCGTTGAGACGATACCTTCGGGATGATATGGCCCATACTCACATTGCGATATATGAGATCGACTTGCAGTCGGATAGCTCTTACGAGGAGAGACCGGTGGCTATTCTAGACTACAGTGAGAGGAAATTGAGGTCGAAGATAGTTCCACTCGTGCGGGTCCAGTGGGAACATCATAATGTGGAGGAATCCACTTGGGAGCATGAGGCAGATATGCGTGAGAAATATCCAGAGTTGTTTTTACCAGGTATGCCTTATTTTCCGAATTTCGGGACGAAATTTCGTTATTAGGGGGGAAGTATGTAACACCCCGTATTTTTATGCTTTAATTAATTTGGGGATTTATTTAATAAAAATCCAGAAATTAATCATGTTATAATTATTAACGTGACGTGAGTTAGTAATAATATGAAATTGTTGAATATTACTTAGGAGCATAGTAATATATGGTAAATGTCACGAGTGAATGAAAATGACAATTTTGGTAATTTTAGTCGGGACGCGCCCGTGTCGCGTCGGGACTAATTATTGAGATATAAAAGTAAATATTTTATGAGTTGTCTGTATGGTCATTTTGAGTGCGCCAACGCGTCCGGAAGGGTCGAGATAGTCAGAAAAGTGTACCCGGGGGTTTAGTTTGGGTCTCGGGATGTTTTTAGGCTTAATTAGTGACCCGGGAGGGCGTTTTGGTCATTTTACAAACTAGGGTAATTAAACCCACGAATTTCAGCCATCCTTAGCAGCCATTTAAGTCAGCCTTTTAGGGTTAGATCATTCAGAACCCTAAGACGGCTAGTGGAGAAGAGAGGAGAGACCTTGCTAGGTGATTCAAGGCCAAAAACACCACCTTTTGCACCACCGTCACCACCAACGCGTAGATCGCGAGGAGGAGAACGCAACCACACCAATATCAGCAGGAAACCAGACCTCTGAAATTCCAGGCAAGTGTTTAACTTGCGTATTTTCGTTGGTGCAATAATCATGTTAGTGTAGGAATGATTAGGAGTATAATTTATGGAAGAAAACCCCACTTTGTGATAGGAATTTGTATGTAGACAAGATTAAAATTATATTCTGGAAGTCTTATGTAATATAGATGATAAACCCACGAATTTTTTATGTTATTGTAGAAGAAAATTCTGGAGAAAACTGATTAGAACAAAAGATTAAGAAAACTTAGGGTTCTTGATGATTAGATGAGATTTTAGGTTGTTTAATCATGTTTAATGATGATTATATGCATGCTTAACGTTAGAAACATCTGGAAATATATTACCATGATTGTAGTATAAGTTTTGGGACGATTAGTGTTGGAAATTATGGATTTGAATGAAGAATATTAGTTAAACCCGTAACTGCACTTCTGCAGAAATCGTATTACCTGTTTGATCGATCGATCGACCCTATAGCGTCGATCGATCGAAGGTTCGATCGATCGAACCCCAGTAGTCGATCGATCGACCCTTCCTGGCAGCCTATTATTTCCCTTGTTTAATTAGTTGAATTAATTTATCATGAAAGAATTCTTGGGCATTTCAAATAAAATGTTTTGGGATATAAGAGAGACCAGTAGGACATATGATTAAGTGTTGAGAACTTTATTATGAAATGATAATTGGGTTTAAGGAATAGTTAATTAAGGAACGACGAACTACGTATTTCAAATGAGAGATTTCAACGAATACCTACGTTAGTGAATAGACGTCTACCTACTGGATATATTACTTGGATGGATAGAACCCACGAGTGTCCCATAACTAGTGAGAAAACCTCTTCGAATTAAGGTTAGAGGCGAAACCTTATACGTTATACTAATAAGGTGAAATTTAGGACAAAGGTTGTAATTATGGGTAATGAGAGTGACCTATATTAATATGATGAGATTGGTATATTTATATGAATGTGTGTGCATATATTATATACATGTGAAAAACGTACCCGCGCTACTTGCTATCACTGAGGTTACCGCGCTAGGACGATCGTATCCTGTGTTGCTTTATGGGGATATTGAATCGTACCCTAGAAGATAGAGATCCTAGGTATGGGCTATTAAATTGATAGTCGGACGGTCCTAAGAGACGTGTGGGTATGTACTGACCTCTTGGACTTGGAATCTATGCTTCGCCTCAACATTGTTTTGTATATGTTAATACAGTTCGAGAGTGATTCCGAACTTGTATTTCCCTTTATGTGAGCGATACGGGGATTGGATAGCAGAGTATGTCCGCACCATAGTTTAGTTAGGGTGCCGTTATATATATATTTTATTCGAGTAGTTAATATATATATGAGGTTATAAACTTTGAACTGCCTACTGTGATTTGATAAGTAGAACATGGTTGTTGACACAAATTATTAAAAAACTTGTTTTGTGAAAATATGAAAAGGCACGGGGAAATCTTATAATTTAATGAAGCTAAAACGAGAGGAATACTACAAATTGAAAGTAACCTTTTTATAACATTGTCATCGTTCTGTTTTGAAAACATAAGAGTAAGTTAAGATAACGAACCATTGGGAAGGTTAGTACGATAGGAGTGCACATTAGAAGAGAGGTGAGTATTTCTCAAGAGAGAGACGAACTAATATGATGTTGCATTGGCCTGTATCAATTTAAATACTTGCTTAACGTATTCTAAAATCAAACACACTTTCGGGCCCTGACCCGTTTCCTTTTCTCTCTCTCTTGTATATATATATGTATATTTTCAGGTGCCCAGCCACAGGGGCGTCTTGCTTAGGATTCTTTGAGAAGAACGAGCTGCAGCTTAGGTGGGAGTTGCAGGTCCCTTGAGTAGACGACTTCCGACATTGACTCCACTCTTATTACTCTCATTTATGGGGCACGTGTCGCCCTTTTCATCATTTCATTTACTGTTGGGGATTTTTATATTTCAGTTATTCCAGTATTGTTTATGGGATTTGTTTCAGGATGGTTTATGATTTTAGTTTTATATTATTGTCATTCGTTTGGTGAATGTATGGTTTTATTTAAATTTCGTGGTGTGATTCTCTATTGTAGAAATGTTGTTTTGAATTAATAAAAATCTTTTCTTTAATTAAAATTTGGAAGTTCGTATAAAAAATGCTTTTGACACTTAGCTTAATTATTTAGGGTGTTAAATTGAAAAAATTATTTTATCGACAGTGATGCTGAGAATGAACCAACTGTTTACCTTGATTTAATTTAATAAAGGAGTGATCGCCCGGTATTTAATTAGGCGGGGTGTCACATTAGCCATATTGCCTAAGGATCTCCTATAGGGCTTCATATATTGCCAGGGGCAATGCTAAGAGAGGTCCTTCGTGTTTCATAACGAAAACCTGAGGAGGGTTATTTCCTTGCTATGATGTAATGATCAATGTGCCTATCACTTGGAAAGTGTGTGTGAGTTGTAAAGTCTATTCATTAATAGCTCGAAAAATGCAAATTAGTTGACTGATACTTCGTAGAATGCAACTGCCAAATGACTTTTTATTAATGATAAGGGAATGAACTTCCAGTTTCACAATCAAATATCAAAAGAAGAATCTAGAAATAAAATTTCTTAAGGTTGGCTGCATTCCACGCTCGGGGTATCTCTCCGCCCTCCATTGTTTCCAAGTGATAGGCTCCTTGTAGGTCGTCTCTAGTTATCTTGAATGGTCCTTCCCAGTTTGGCCTTAGCTTATCGTCTGATGGTTTTACTGTGCTGCCCATGACTTTTCTTAGGACATAGTCCCCAACTTCGAATGCCCTTGGGTTGACCCTTTTGTTATAATGCCTCGCGAGCTGTTGCCGATAGCTCACTGGTTTTAATAGGGCTAGCTCTCGACGCTCGTCGGCTAGTTCAAGCTCAGCAAGCAAAGCTGCATCATTATGGCCCTGGTCAACAAGGATGGACCTCATTGTTGGCAAGCCTGCTTCTAATGGGATGACTGCTTACATTCCATATATTAGTGAAAATGGGGTTCCCCCCATTGCTCGTCGCGGAGTGGTTTGGTAGGCCCATAGAATATTTAGTAATTCATTTACCCATGCGCCTTTGGCTCACTCTAATCGTTTCTTTAATCCGTCGATCACTGTCTTGTTGGAAGCCTCGGCTTGGCCACTTCTCTGAGGATAGGCCACCGAGCTAAAATGGTACCTGATTCCATGCTCGTCGTAGAAACTCTGAAAGGATTCGTTCTCAAACTGCGTTCCATTATCAGTGATGATGGTTCTGGGGATGCCAAAACGAGTGATTATATTTCTCTATATGAACCTTATCATATCTGTGTCTCGGATGTTAGCTAGGGGTTCCGCCTCGATCCATTTGGTGAAGTAGTCAGTTGCGACCAACAGATATTTGCGATTGCCGGTGGCGGTAGGAAGTGGTCCTACGATGTTTATTCCCCATTGGCCGAACGAACATGGGCTAGACAGTGATTTTAGGTCGCTAGCAGGTTGGTGGACCATAGGGGCGTGAAGTTGGCATTTCAGGCATTTGCGAACATACACCGCAGAGTCCTTTTGCATATATGGCCACCAATAGCCTTCCTTCATTGCTTGAAAATCTAGAGATCTTCCTCCGATATGGCTTCCAGAGATTCCTTCGTGAGGCTCATGTAGAACTTACTCGACATTCCTTGGGTGAACGCATTGAACGTAGGGACCGAAAAAGGATCTCTTGTATAGGTTTCCCTCTGGAGATAAGTGAAAGCGATCATCTTTGACTCTTATCTGGTGGGTGGTCTTCTTCTCATCTGGGAGCGTGCCATCCTTCAAATAGTTCTTTAAGGGGTCCATCCAGTTGGGAGTTGGCCCTATCTAGAGCGCGTGTTCCACACCTAACGGCTTGTTGTTACAGTTAATGCTTGGATGGGTGAGGAAATCGATGGGGATTGTTCTTTTTAAGTCAGAATCGACTGCTAAACTCAGGGCTGCTAGGGCATCAGCATGGCTGTTCTGCCTTCTGGGAAACTGCTGGACATTGATCTTTCGAAGCTCGTCATTAGTCTTTTCACTAAGGCGAGGTACGATGCCATTCTTTCATCTTTTGCATTGTAGTCTCCACTTATCTGATTGGAGACTAATTAAGAATCTTCGAACACCAGTAAATGCTTTGCTCCCAAAGTGTGCGCCTTCTGGAGGCCGGCTATTAAGGCTTCGTATTCTGCTTCGTTGTTGGAGGCTGCAAATCCATGCCTGATTCCTTGTTTGAGGATTGTATCCTCTGTAGTAATGAGGACAATGCCTACTCCTGCCCCCTTTGAGTTGGAGGCTCCATCAACGAACAATTTCCAAGTTTCCTCCATCGCATCGTTCCCTTTTTGTCTCGCTGCTCGAGGTTAGTTGGGAGGTTGCTCGCCTGTGAATTAAGCTATGAAATCAACAAGGACCTGCCCCTTGATTGCGTTCCTTGGTTGAAATTGGATGTCAAATCGTCCGAGCTCGACTGACCATTTAGATAATCTGCCCGACAAATCCGCCTTCTTCAGGATTACTTTAAGGGGATGTGATGTAAAGACATTTATAGTGTGGGCTTTGAAATAGTGCTTTAGCTTCCTCTAAGCCACTACTAGTGCAAAGGCGAGCTTCTCCAGTGGTAGGTATCTCTGCTCGGCGTCTAGTAGGGTCTTGCTCGCGTAATAAATAGGGTGTTGCGTCCCTACGATTTCCCACACTAATGCGGAACTGACAGTGTGGTTGGAAACAGCGAGGTATAAGTACAAAGAATATGTTTACTGTGGGATGACGAGCAGAGGTGGGGAGCTAAGGTAAGCCTTGAGCTCATCCAATGCCTGCGAGCAATCAGGGTTCCATTCTACTGTCTTATTTCCCTTTAGAAGCTGGAAGAAGGGCTTACACTTCTCGAAGGACTTAGAGATAAAGAGGTTTAAGGCAGCGAGCATACCGATGAGTTTTTGTGGGTTAGCCTCGATGCCTCTCTTACTGACCAAGTACCCAAGAAATTTTCCTGACTGGATACCGAAAGAACACTTGCTCGTGTTAAGTTTAATTTGGTACTTTCTGAGGATTTCAAAGGTGCTTGACAGGTCTGAGAGGTGGGCTTCTTTCTTCTTGCTTTTAACGAGCATGTCATCGATGTAGACCTCCATGGTCTCACCTATCTGGTCTTTGAACATCTTGGTGACCAGTCGCTGGTAGGTTGCCCCTGCGTTTTTGAGCTCGAAGGGCATCACCTTGTAGAAGTATAACCCAACTATGGTGATGAATGTTGTTTTGTCTTGGTCTGGGGTATACAGAGGGATCTGATGATACCCTGAGTATGCGTCCATAAAACTCATTCTGTCGTGAGATGCAGTGGCGTCTACCAGTTGATCAATTTTTGGGAGGGGGAAACTGTCTTTAGGGCATGCTCTATTGAGGTCAGTGAAGTCGATGCAAACTCTCCACTTCCCGTTGCTTTTTGGAACTACTGCTGGGTTGGATAACCACTTGGGGAATTGTACTTCCCGTATGGATCTTGCATCCAGCAGTTTTTTAACTTCTTTTTCCACGACTTTTGCCTTCTCGGGTGCAGTTCGCCGTGCCTTCTGCGCGATTGGTTTGACGGTGGGATCGACATGCAGTTGATGATAAACCATACTAGGATCAATTCTGGGCATCTCGTATGGTTCCCATGCGAAGACGTCTATATTGGTCCTTAGCAAGGCCGTCAATTCCGTCTTCTCTTGACCTGTAAGAGAAGCTCCAATTAAGAAAATCATGCTATCGTCGCTATCTCCAGCTGCGACTTCCTCCAGGTCCTCGATGACCCGTTTGGAGGGGAGGATCCTGGTCTCCTCTACTCCGGGTCTTCCATACTTTAATTGCTATTTCGAAGGTATCAGACCTTCTTGTTCTTCAATTCTTTCGCTGGACTTGTCGTCCTTCTTTTCTGGTTTTAGGCGGATGGCCGCTATAAAGCATCTTCTTGCCATCGCTTGATCTCCACGGATCTCCATTACTCCTCTCTCGGTCACATACTTGAGCTTCTGGTGGTAGGTCGAGGAAACTGCCTTCATTGCATGTATCCATCCTCGGTTGAGGATAGCCTGGTATGGCGAGTCAATGTTGACCACCAGAAATTCGATCATTTTGGAAACATTTCATGCCCATACTGGAAGCACGATCTTTCCCAAAGGCATGGTCATCTTTCCAGCGAAGCCAACCAAAGGGACGGTAGCTTCATTTAGGTCGGCGATGCTTAGTTTCAATTTTCTGAACAGGTCGAGATACATTACCTCGGACGAGCTTCCTTGGTCGACGAGCAATTTATCGACGTCATAGTTCTCTATTCTTAGAGTAATGATCAAAGCATCGTGATGTGAGGTTCTCACTCCCACCAGATCTTCATCTGTAAACACGATATGATTACTATAGTCGATGTCATCTGCTCGTCGACATTTTCCTGACTGTGTTTTTGCTGGATCAATCTGAAAAGCTTGCATCACTGCTGTAAGCTTTTTTACCTCCATGCGAGCTGAATTTCCCTGAATCTGTTTAGCATCGTATGCCCCATGAATTACTGCGAATTCATGGCCGACATCGTCTTCGAGTACGTTGTCAGGCCTTGCTTCTCTATGGGCAATAACTTTCTCTGCCTTTTTCTCCACGAATTCGTTCAGGTGCCCGGACTGGGCCAGCTCTTCAAGGTGGGACTTAAGAGCTTTGCAATGCTCAGTCTTATGTCCTCCGTCTTTGTGAAAAGCGCATCTCAGCGCATTGTTCCTCTTTTAGGGATCTCCTCCCATCTTCCTGGGCCACTTGATGAATGGCTCGTCTTTGATTTTTGTGAGAATTTTGTAAATTGGTTCTTTAAAGACGGTGTTGACCACCTGAAATGCTTTCGACACATCATTGATGCCTCCGTTTTTGGAGCCATTTTTGCCCCCATTCTTTCCTCCTTTCTTCGGGTTCTCAATCTTGTCACCGCCCTTGGCAGCGAGCTTAGTTCGATCATTTCCCTCTGTGCTGAGGCGGGTCACATCTTCCACCTTGACATATTTCTCGATCCGGGCCATTAGGTCGTCAATGGTCATGGCCTCTTTCTTCGTCAGGGATTGGTACAGAAGGGAAAAGTTGGGTAGCCCAATTTTGAAAAAAGCCACTGCCACTTACTCTGAACAGTCCTCGACCTCGTTGAACAACTCCCAGTACCTCTTCACGTAGTCTCGGAGGGTCTCTTAGGGCGTCTTTTTCATTGTCAGCGAATCATCCATCCTTTTGGGATAGGAGCTGCTAGTAATGAATCGGGTCGTAAAGAGCTCGACCATGGATTTGAAACTCCTGATGGATCGGTGGGGGAGCCTTTCGAACCATTTTTGAGCCATGTCATGCAGGCTCGAGGGGAAAAATTGGCACATTAGTGCGTCTCGATGGTTCCAGAGGGTCATGGCCTGCCAGTACTGTCTGACGTGATCAATGGGAGCAGTCTTACCGTCATAAATTTTGAACCTTGGAATAGCAAACTTCTTGGGGGCTTCTTCTTCTTCGATTTCCCTCGAGAAAGGTGATTTCATATGAGTTTTGAGAGCTCGCCTAGCGAGTTCTCGGGTCGATCTGGTGCCGTGATGGGCAGGGTGTTGGTCCATCTCCCTTTGGACCAGACTTCGTATATTCTCGTTGCTGTGATCTGGGCTTCTGTGACTGCGAGCTAGTCATAGTTGCTCGAGCAGGTCGTCCTCTGACTCGTTTCCCTCAGCTCTCTAGGATCCGCGCCTGGGTCTCCTTCCTCGGCTGCGAGACTTGCTCGCCTGAGGGCTAGGAGTGTGGTACGAACATTTCTTGGTACTACAATGGATCTCTCTCTCCATTCTTTCCAATCTTCTTTTGAGGCGAGCGTTCTCAGCCTCGTGCCTACGAGAAGACTCCCTCTGCTTTTGGAGCCTCGCCTCGTATGCATCAATCATTCTGGATATCTGCATGGATCTCGCTGGTCCTTGGCTTTCTTCTAAGGCTGGCCTTTCTGGGCGAGCCCTCTGATCTGAACGCCGAACTTTAGACCTAATCCTGTGAGGAGCAGGAGGTTCTTGAATATCTCCTGCCTAGGGAGCATTACTACTGTGACCAGACATTTCGAACTCCTTTTTTGGTGTGGGCTTTCTCAGGGAAGATAAACGTTTCCACAGACGGCGCCAATTGTGGTGACAATTATTATGCAATACAAATAGATAAGAGAAACGCAACCACCAAGCAAGAATAAGGAATATAAAATGCCAATCACACAACAAAAGATGTACGTGGTTCGGTAAAGGTACCTACGTCCACGGACGTGCAGTCAGTATTATTTCTATATACTTCGGAGAGTGATTACAAAGAATATGATGTGTCCTTTGCCCCGAACCTAGGGTTTATTATATATATGTTCATTCTAGTAAGTGGGGATGTGGACTCCCCCACGTTTTCCATCTCTTCAACCTAGGGTTTATTATATACATGTTCATTCTAGTAAGTGGGGATGTGGACTCCCCCACGTTTTCCATCTCTTCCTAGAACCTCTCTTAATGGGAACATGGGAGGAGACTGAATCATAATCGGTTAAGATATGGAGGATCTGGACTTTGGGCCGCCACAATTGGGCTACTCGTCCAGGCCCATAATTCTAATTTCGGGTACCCACTGTAATGATTGACCAAGGGAGGGTTGGGGGTTTCTTCGAGGTCGTGGTGTCATTCCAAAAGAATTCTTTAATATTTTTAGTGATGGTATTGAGAATATGCTTAGGTAGTGGATAAGTCGACATACTATATGCAGGTAACGACATGCATACTACATTAATGAATGTAGCTCGACCCGCATATGAGAAAAAATGTGAATACCACGTCTATAATCTGGTATCCAGACCAGTGATAAGATCCAGAAACAGACTACACATGACACCTCCAATAATAAGGGGAGTACCCAAGTATTTTTCCTAACTTGGGTTGTAGTCAAAACCTAACATGGTCTGCATAGTCTGCATGATCAAATGTGGTGTCATGGGACCAAAGGTTATCATGGATTACTCACGGTTAATAGACTGCCACAAAATGGTGGAAAAGTCTTTTAGGACCATCCTAAAATGACTAATAGCATGAGGGCTTGGATGAAGGAAGAAAATGCAGCCTGGAACCTCTTAAGGATGGCCAAAGGGCAGTCATAGCTTTTAGACATTCTTGCTCAATTATCCGTTTGGGGACATTTACGCCTAGATTATAAAGGAGTGGATACAATGGCTCACCTTGCCAAAGGCCTTGAGTCAGGCTAAAATTGGCCCCAAGATGGCCATTAATCAGTATCTGAAAAGAAGTGGGGGAGATACATGCAGAAATGTATGTAATCTATTGATCTGGGAACCCATGTTGTCGCAGCACCAAGCGAATAAAAGGCCATTATATTTTATCGTACGCTTTCGCTAAATCTATTTTAACGGCACAACGCCCTTTTTAGGATTTCAGTTTTCGCATAGTTTGTAACATCTCATGCATAATAAGGATGTTATCCTGAATGTGTCGCCTTGCCACAAAGGCCGCTTTGTAAAGGGATGCCAGAGACTGTAAAAGGGTCCACAGTTGTGCCACTAGGATGGATTAGATGAGATTATATATCACATTACAAAGACTTAGTGGATGGAAATTAAAAACTTGTGTTGTATTCTGCCGTTTAGGTATGAAAATTAATAAAGTATGGTTTAGAGCATGCAACATACGAGAAGATAAGAAAAATCATAAATAAGGTAGCACATTGTCAGTTTGACTTGTTGCCAATGAATTAGATAGAATTTTGTCGTAAGGCCATCCTGGCCCGAGCTCTTATTCTTACCCATATGCTTGAGGGTGTAACAAATTTCTTGCTCCGTGACAGGTGCTTACAAGTTGGTTTTGTCAAAGTTCATCAATTGAACAAATGGATAGATGTCTCTCACTCGTGGCGTGTCAATTGTTTGAAAGAGAGTTTCATAAAACATCTGGAATTGTGTGTTAATATCAGTGGGAGTTTTGTGCCACCCGGATTCTGGGTTGAACACAACCTGAATGGTATTTTTACGACGTCGATCAGAGACGCCGAGGTGAAGAAATTTAGTGTGCCTTCTAGATTCCACTTGAGTTTATATTTATTTTTCCAATACAGGCATCCTGCCATAGGCAATAGGCCAAATCCTCCTAAATCACTTTTTTGCATGAAAGGAATGTCGGGTCAGGATGTATCACGAGATGTTTTTGAGTTTGCAAAAGCGCTTGTTGTAAATTGAAAATTTTAGTGGCCATTTTCCCCAAAACACACTTTTTCCATGAGATAGACGCTTGGCAAAAAAGATGGGTTTTTCTGAGGAAGCAGCTGGGTTTTTCTGAAACTAGTAGTGAAAAAGGTGGGGTACTGTGTAGTTGGATTGAATGAGTAGGTTTCTTGGCCCTCGTTGTATTACTCTGTGAGTGTCGAACTGAGGCGTAGGGTCGGGATGCTGATGACTTTTGGTGCTTGTGCTGCTGAGGTTCGTCGGTCGAAGACGTGAAGGAATATTTTTAGTTAGTAAATTCAAAACCGAGAGGTATGGTGGTTTCAAAAACATTGGTGGTCACCAAATCAGTCTCAGTGACAGTCTTAGAAATGGGTCGGAGACTGGGGAATCTTGTGGGCTAGTGGAGAGTTGAGGAAAGTTCGGACCGGGGACGGTTCCATCCATGGTGGTCGTTTGCATTTTTCTATTGGCCAATTGGATTATTCGGTGAATTTTTTTCCAACTAAGGTACGATGTGATTTAAACCGAACGTGCATGGTTGAATCACATTTACACCGACTGGTTTTAATATCTCCTCTTTGCCACATATTGTGTTGTCTGCCCACGGAATTGTCAACCACGCCCGTGCTGCTAGCACCTCAACATAGGCTTTTGTTGCCCCCATCGGGTCCACTGATCTAGCAGGCACTCAATGTTTAACACTCAGTGGGTTCCCATGCTGATAATGATTGCTATGGCCTTCCGTGTTCCTTGTGACAACCATGCCATGCAGCCCTAACCCTTTGTCGTCCCCATTTTTTCCCGAGGTCCCATGCACAACGGTATGAGCACCATTTTTTTGGCTTCGTTTTGCATTTTTCGGTGAGGTGGTCTACACGTGACTACCTGCCATGTTGCAATTCTCTCATTTTCCCCCATTCCCTGCTATGTTTTCTCGTAATAGACCAGGCACTTTTTTTTACACATGCCCTTTGTGTGTCCTACAATACCACATTTAAAACATATATCCGTTTTAAGCTCGAACACAATGCTACGTAGAATTCGACCTATTTTAATTTTTTGAGGCAACGATTTTTCTATATTAAATTTCACAAAAATACATGCGTACCTAGCCCGTCCCATGGATTCCGTGTGTGAGTCAATTTTTAGATGCTTGCCCAGAGCTGCCGCAAAGAGTTGGAGAATATCCCGATCATAATATTCTATTGGGAGTTCATGTATTTTAATCAATAGACTGGTGTATTTTATATTTTCTAACGAGGGACGAAAGTTTTTCTGCCACCTTTGCACTCAAAATATTGACCCTCGTGAAGCCATTCTCCTCCCACAATTATCACTAGATAATCTTCCGATGAGGATATTTTTACGAGATAAAAATTATTTCCTAAATCACTAATGAAAATACTTGCTTTGAGCTTCCATAGCCTCTGTAAATGGAGTGTTAATCGTTGGAACAATTAAAATTTTCCCAATAACTTGATGGTTAATGAATTTTTTCAGACTTTTTGTAACCCGAGCCTTCCTATATCCACAACCGGAGTGATGGAGGAGAGGTCGTCTCCCTCTTCTGCTTCATCCTCAAAATCATACTCCTCCTGATTGAGTTCCATGCCCAAGACGCAACATATGCGTTGATGTCGTTGTTTTAATTAGGTGGTCAGTTGGTATGTTGTTTATATTTTGTTGTTGCACCCCACCTCGATTGCTTAGCACCTTGTCTCTATAGGACATTATTTTTGTCATATGAATAGAATCCTTATTAGCCCTAGACTCGATTACGACCGCTTCCATTTCTACCTTGATTGGTCGAGGGTTTCATGGATTTGGAAGTTTTGGTGGGGCGAGTTTGTCCAGGAGTATCTAGGTATTTAACTCTACTATTCAATATAGCAATGTAAGTATTAAAAATGCTTTCCCATATTTTGATATATCTATAGTTGTATTATTGGGCAAGTATTGAAATAGAAATGGGATCTAGATTTTTTGTGCATAAATTATTTTTAATTGGGTAAAAAGTATAATTGCGACAAATTTATATATTTTTGTAGTTAAATTTTTTCGCATACAATATTAAATAAGAGTTTATAGTATAACTATGTGATTTAGCACAAAATAAAAATATATTTTAAGGTCTTTTAGTGCTAGGTTCTCCATGAAGATTGTTAGTGATGTAAAGATAATTTACAAATTTGTGAATGTTTTTACCTATCTTGGAAGATTTCTATACATTACGAATATTTTTTTACATTTTTGTAAAGATTTTCACATATTTCGTGAAGATTTTAAATACCTTTCAGACCAAAGATTTTAACACACCTTGATATTTTTCTATTAAACGGACCATGGTAATTTTTTACTAAACATCTCAGAATAAACACCAAAGTTAAAAACACATCAGAAAACTAACGCTAAAAAATAAAAAAGGATTTTCTTATTATAAAATATGTATTTAATGGATATCCACTCGTATTCCACAATTATTAAAAGATCTCTTAGGATACCTTATTTTGTATTAGAAATAAGGATCATACCCTCAGAGTATTTATATAGCAATGAAATGAAAAAACTCTCTCACTCTAAATTTTCCCTCTATTCCTTTTATTTTACAATATGTTATCGGCGTGAGTTGCTTACTTTATTTACGGATAGGGATTTATGATCTTGAACCATCTTCTTTTCCTCATGTCTACCGAGTCTTTAAACTCGACTTCTTTAACAATTCAATTTGGTTTCTTTAACAAGTCATGTCATGTTTATACCATCTTTTTCTAGAGAGAGAAAGAGATTAATATAGATTTAGATATATATCCATACACAGACACACACACACAAACACACACACACACACACACACACACACACACATATCTATATAATAAAGTAGGAAACTTATATATGTCATAAGTTTGATCGATGATATCATCATTATAATTTTTTTTGTACTTCCTCTTTTACCCCTTAATCTATACACGGTTGAGAAGGAATATGGAGTGTTTACATCTAATGGTTTAATATGGTGCCACGTTCAATTTAAACGTTGTTCACACGCCAGAAGACAATCTGACTCTATTTTTACCTCGAGCCTTCGACTGATCACATCTTTAACCACTAACTCTTAAAACACTACCTATCTCAGTTTCTCTCTCCAAAACATTGACACCCTCTATTCTATATACTTTTCTCTCTCCATGCTACCCATCTTTAAAATAAATATCCTCCCATATTTTCTCTCAATGACGTCGGCGGACGCTTTTCTCAACATGGACGCAACACCCTTCACCGGTGTATGCCACGTTGTCGAGTCTTTATCCTTTTATTCTCAAATTTGTGTTGAAGGGTCTAATGGCGACTTTGCAGAAGACTCAAAATTTATGGGTAAAGGGTCTTCATTGTTGCTTTGTTGAAGGGTCTAAAATTTATATTTGTTCAGATTTTTGTTTTGTTGGGGTATTTTAGTTTGAACTTTGGACAGTTTTTCAGTCCAAGCCTTCTCATATTTCAACCAAATATCATTGGGGACAACGGAAGCAACAATGAAGACCGTCATTTGTGGGTTTTTGAGTATTACTCTCTCTGATGCTTTCTAATTTCTTATGTATTGTGTGAATTTTTCATGTATATCTTTTGGGGTTTTCGAGGATATCTTTTCGGGGTTTCAGGTATTCTTTGGTCGACATTGCAATTTTTTTCTCTTGATTGTTATATTTTTTTGTGTTAATATGGTGGTATTGAGATTACTTTTCAGATCTCAACGCATGGATTTAATGTTTCAGAGAAAAATGGGTATCAATGTGGTTGGGGGGATTTCGAATGTGTTTACAATTCTAGAGGTACTCTCCATATCTCTCTTTGCACACCCATCTACTGTTTCAAAGTTTAGGATTTTTTAATTTTCGGGGGGTATAATTTTGTTCAACAAAAAATAACATAGTTTTTACCACTGGCAGAATTCTCATGTTTCATCCTCTAAATGAAAATAAATTTTCGGGGGTTATGATTTGCGGTGAAAAATATGGGTTTCAATCTCTCATTGAAACTGTCTCTTATTTATATTTCAACGTTTTGTTTTTTTCATTAAAATAAGTTTGAAGAATTTCTTATTTAACTTCTATGATTTATTTTTTAGTATCATTTATTTTTTCAGGTTCTGATTTGGTTTCTCTAATTTCTTATGGGTTCATATTTTTACAATCTACATGTCGCAGGTATCAGCTCTTTGTCAGAATATCACTTATTTTAACTTTTACGCTTTTTATTTCTGATGTTTTCAAATCAATAATGAAAAGGGACGTGACTTTTATTTATTTTGATGTTTCGAGTACATTTTTTTCTCATCACATTTTGATGAAGTGGGTGTTCTTTTGTCTGTAGAAAAATTGAAGTGGGTAGAGAGATTTTCATTTGTAATTTTTTTTTTTGGTTCAGGTACATATTTTTGTGATGAAGTGGGTTTTCTTTTGCCCGTAGAAAATTTGATGAAGTGGGTAGAGAGATTTTCATTTATAATTTTTTTATTTGGTTGAATTTGCAGGTTTGTGGATTTGGATTTGAAAGAAAAGAGAATTTTTGTGCATTTTTAACTATAAGCCGAATGTGGTTCTCTATGTAATAACCATGGTTTTTGTTTTTATTTTATTTTAAAACTGAAATGTTTAAGGGCCACTATGGACGTGTTTTACAACCAAAAATAATCGGCAAGATTGTTGGCCCCCAAGTATAAATGTTTCAGATTTCATCTCTTTCTTTGGTTGGGCACATGGCTCGAGGGTTAGTAGGACAATTTTTATGGCTCAAGGGTCAATGTAAAAGTTTGTCATACTTTATAAAGTAAAAGGACAATAACTATGGTATTGATTTACCATATTGATAACCATTAGGGGTGGACAAAAAAAGATCTACCATTGGACCGAATCGAACCGAACCAAAAATTAAGGCTATTTGGAAATCGGTTCAAAAATCAGTTCATAAAAACTAAAAATCGATTAAATCGGTCCGGTCGGCGGTCCACTATATTAAAAGATCGATTTGGACCAGACCGGACCGATTCTTATATATATATATATATATATATATATATATATATATATATATAGAGAGAGAGAGAGAGAGAGAGAGAGAGAGAGAGAGAGAGAGAGAGAGAGAAATAATGTTATTATGTTTCTTATATATAGTTTTTGAATTAATGTAAGAACTTATTAATTTAATTTGGAACATTTTATATATATATATATAGACATTTTTTTTATTTGGGTTAAGAAAACCCATGTAAATATCATTTGGAGTTTCGATTATTATTTTTTTTTTTTTGTATATATATTTGTGAGAACAATAGTTAAAACATTCATAAAAATTATATATATATATATATATATATATATATATATATATATATATATATATATATATATATATATATATATATAATAGGGTTAGGACCGAATTTTACCCCAGACCAAATCGAAAAAAGACCAGACCGAAGTAGTAGGTTAACCGAATTAATGTTCCGATCTCGGTCCAAAAAAATTAAGGACTGAATATTAGGTCCGGTTCAAAAAAAGACAAAACTCGTGAAGCACCTTATACTCTTGACTCACTTGAGTCTATATTTTATAAGTGCTCATCTAGTTTGAAAATAGTGACAAAATTGTATCATATTCTAGAATCCAAAGAGCCTCAGAGAATTGTTTACAATTGATTCCTCTTGTTTGATTGATCAAGGTATATTCTCCAATCACTCACACACAATTAGGACTGCATCCATGGGTCTTTTATTGCATAAATTGATTTCATATAAGTTTGTGTGCATTAATTTCCTCAAATTAATTTTTAATATTTTTAGGGAATTTTAATAATTTTTAAAATAATTTTTATCTTAATTAAAATTGGATTTATAAAGTATTGGGGTCATTATATAATTTTGGATTGTTGGTTTTATTGGATGAAAGTTCACTTGGGTAGAATCTAAAAGCGCTAGAGACATCAGGGTGTGTTTATAATTTCTTTTGGACGCGCGTGTGGTATCCAGTCATATCCCTACACCTCTCAGGGTGTCATTGAACCATTTTGTGTTTTCTATGTGAGACATTAGCCGTGCTTAGTTCCATCCCTTAGATTGTTTTTAATCGACGATCTGCATGCGTCCTTATACAATCCCTGGGAACCTTTATCAAGCCAATCACAATCGTTTTAATCCACTGCTTCTTTTAAGCCCTTGGATTAAAGTCAATCTACCTAGACCAAAATCGTAGCCATTGATTTCGATCTACCTTCTTGATCCTTTTCAGCCCCTATATAAGGAGACCTATCCTCAACCAAATGAGACTTTTGCCACTTCGTCTATTTGAGTGAGAAGAGAGAGAAGAGAGAGAAGAGAGAAACCACAGAGAGAGTTAGGAAACCCTAACCATAAATCGTCCAAAACATTTCTCAAACCCTAATCTATTTTCAAAACCAGTATATTCCAAACACAACCTTGAGTGTTTGAGAGTTTTGAGTGTTGGTTTGTTATTTGTTTGATGATGTAACCTCTTCGTTCTCATATCTTGTTTTCAACTTAAACAGTTGATTAGATATGTGTTTCAACTTTTATAGAAATCTTAGATCTAGTCGTTGCATGTTATATTACACATAGATCTGCATCTTTTGTTTCTCATCTTGAGAAAACTGTTGTTGATTTGTTTCTGTAAATGTTTTCTACTTCAAAATCAACAAAATCATTTTATGTTTGTGGTTCTTTTGAAACAAGACTTTCGACCTAGTTAGAATCGCACTTGGTGATTTTCAATCTCAAAAATATTTTCAAAGCCTGAGATTGATTAAGATCTTGATATATCTTCAGAGCAAGATAGCCGTGGATGTTGGGATTATAATAAAGGTCAAATAAGGTTTAAGTTTTCTAAGAAGAGAGAAATGGAAAATCACAGCATATAGATCTTATATGTAATTTGATAGGACTGTTTGTATAAATCAGCGTGAGTGTGTGCATGCATGTGTTAGAAAGCACCTTCACAAACACTATCACTCTACCACACTAAAAGTGTTGGTAATAAGATCTCAAGAACAAGAGTCGACGTAAAGAACTGGAACAAATTGGATGTTAACAAACTGGAGAACAACATCAACAAACAGAACTAAAGAAAAGTTAGAAGGACACCAGTGGGTACATTACTAAACTTGTATAGGTCTGATTTGTGTGCATGTGTGTTATATAGTTTGTAACTGTTATAATTTGTTTCAGTGGATTTTTTTTATTGATAACTCTCTAAATTTGTTTTCCTTCGGATATGATTTGGAATGTCGCTGCGGTCAAACTTCGAGCATCAAAATTCTTGGAATTACCTACAAAACTTATTAAAAATTCAGTATCGTGGTGAATTCGGGTATCAATCCAATTTCAAGCGTTGAAACTGTAATCATGAAAACTTGTAATTTCATATTTTATTAAAAATCTTTTTGTATATTTATTTATTTATTTATTTATTTATTTTTAAAACAATTTTTAAATGAGGAAATGAAATTTAACGCAACTAAAGTAACGACGGAATTTTGAAAAATAACTGAGTGTAGAATTTATGAAACGAGACAAGAGATGGGATTACTCCACGCAATTACTTTAATTTAATTTTTCCAATTATTCATTTGATACGTTCGAAATAATATTGAAATTTAAAATTTAACTCTCGTTACAATCCTAAATTCAAAATTATTTTTTTTAGCAATTAAATCAGAAAGTGTCACAACAGATAAAAATTAGATTCATACCTTTTTTTACAAACTACCCGCTAGGATCAATTCATAAAAAATTGTACGGATCTTTGAATTGCACACACATGATTAATATTTGAATTCAAGAATGAAATCTATCTCTAAGTTAAATCCAAAAATCAAATATCAATTTTTAACATTAATTTATTAACTCTCGTTAAATAAATTAATGTGTGATTTTTTTTCCAATTTAATTTGCCTAGAACACATCAATTGAACAATTGTTCAATTAATTAATTTGACATACGTGTTTCATCCCACCCCTTGAATGGGATGTTTTCGCCCGACATGATTAAAATATTAGCACAAATACAATCAACAAACAAGAAAATAAAAAGAAGAGAAGGAAATACGATACAAATAACTCCTGGAGTCAATTATGGCATGAACACGGGTTCAAAACTCGTCACAAAAACTAAACTGAATTACAAAACTAAAAGAAGAAACAGAACCTACAATTTTTCCTAAACCTAAAACAATTTTTTTTTGTATTTTTCTGACTACTTTTTTCTATCCTCTTTTTTTTCTTTTTCTCTGTCACCGTCTCTCTCTATATGTGTATATCTCCATTTGCTGTTGAGAGTCCCTTAAATGAAATGCTCCTCCTTTTTTTTTTGTTTCCCACGATGCTTGGCTTTGAAGAGGATTTTGTCGGATTTTTTTTTTGGCTTGGGTTGGGATTTTCGATTTTGCTGTGGGTTTGAAATGGGTCTTCCGATTTTATTGGGATTTGGAGCTGTAACGAGTTGAAATCGGGTTTGTGTTTCGGTTCAGGCTGAATCGCGAAATGGGTCGGGTCGTTCGCGGGTTCAGGTGCGGATCGGGAAGTGTGCTGGCCGGAGTTGAATCCGGGTTAGCTCGCTCGCTCGCTTGGAGTAGCTGGCCCGCTATGGCAGCGGGTAAGGGGTTAGCGAGCAGGTGGTCTCGGGTTTAACAGAACCGGTTTAAAGGGGTACGATGAAGGTTCAGGCCGGAGCCAGCCTGCGGCGGGGGCGGAGTTGGGAGGCCTGCGCCGGAGGTGGGGTGTATGAGGGTCGCCTGCGGTCTCGGTTTGGTGATGAGGAGGTGTGTCGGGTGAGGTTGAAGCAGGGGTTGGAGAGAAGAGCTTTGTTGGTTTGGCTATGGTGGATAGAGAGGGGAGAGAATGTGTGGGTGTTTGAGGTTGAAGAAGAAGTGGAGGGGGCTTAGAATGTGGTAGGGTGTAGAGTCTTGGGTGAGGGTGTTTTAGTGTTTAGTGTGTGTGTTTAATTTACGCCGCTAAAAAAATGACATTAAAAAAATAAAATTAAAATTAAAATAAAATAAAATTTTAAAATCTAATAAAATTAAAAATTAACATCTCAAACTAATAAAAAAAATGAAAATAAAAAGAATTAAAATAGAACTCTATTAAAACTAAAAAATATATAATCCTAATAAAATAAAATTTAAAATAAAAAAAATATATATTTATAAAATGAAATCTAATAAAACTAAAAAGTTAAATTCCTAAAAATGTAAAATCTAAAAAAAATAAATAAAAATGAAATTCTAAAAACTAATCCTAATAAAATAAAAACTAATAACTAAAAACTAATAAAAATCAAAATCAAAATAAAGAATTACAAAAATAGAAAATAAATCCTAAAAAATTCTAAATAAATCTAAATAAATTCTAAAAATAAAATGACTAAAAATAAAAATCTAGAAAAATAATAAAGGTACAAACTCAACACACACCGGGCTCGGGGTGTGGACTGGGCTCGGTTTGGGCTAGGTTAAGGTTACGGGACTGGTTCGGAGCGTCGGAACACATCTCGACATGCTCAGAATGGACTCCAGACTTTGCGGTCTCCTTTGATTCTTCGATGCACGCTTTTGACCGCTTATGTGTCGCAATTGTACTGATTTAGCATTATTTGTACCGCAACTGCGTATTGACCTGAAAAATAATAAAATACGAACATAAGGTCATTTTTATTAAAAACGAGCGACTAAAATGCATCTATTCGGAGTATAAAATAGACACTTTTGGGTGCTTTTTACACCACCCCCAAACAGAACATTGCTAGTCCTCGAGCAAAAATTAGAGAGAAAACAGAGATAAGTAACCAAAAGTGTGCCACTTTCGCAGGCACTGGCGATTGCACTTAGCATGCGCAACAAGCCGTTAAACTTATAGGTTGCCTTAGAGGACGAGTGGTGTCTCGTGAGGGTTTGCAGTGAATGTACCCACAAAATTCAAAAACTTATTTAAATGCAGTATCTGAGTTGATGATGAAACGCTATACAACCCAACTTTAAAAGGACATCAAGGAATACTGTATTCATTTATCAAAATAAGATATAAATTTCTTAATACCAAAAGCATAATCCTTCCTAAAACTCAGCGTGTGTAGTGTGAAACAATCTTAAGTATCATTAGAGTAATTCTAAGATCGCCTTTATAGAATCAACGTTTTGACTTCAATTCTCACTGGATATAACTCTCTGAAACGATCTCTCTCAGAATTGGGTAAGTGTATCTCTCTAGTGTGTGAGGATGTGAGTAAATGTAAACAAGTTCAAACGTCTCACACACTTTATAAGAAAGGACGGATACATGAAAAAATCTGATCTCATGAAGAGATGCTAACCACTATGTCGAGAATGTCGAGTTATTCACCATATAATCTTCTCGTTTGCCTGAACACTTTACCAAGGGTGAAAAATGGGGTTTATGAAAGGTGTGAGGGAAAAATGAAGAAGATGAATGATGGGGTATTTTGAAAAGAGTGTGACACACTTTGAATAACTATTGTCTTCATCTTTTGAATTTATGATCGCATCTTTATTTTCTTTTTCTTCTTTTCTATTTTTTTTTCTTTGCTTATTTTTCTAATTTTTTTTATTGCGATACATTTTTCTTTTCATAACGAAAATGAAGACAATTTACATTGATAATTTCAAACACTCTTGTTCTTAAAAATTATGGCAATGATGGATGGTATTTGGGACATATGGATAGGGGAATATGGACAATGGGTGAATGATAATGTGGTAAGTGTATGAAAAATCGATTTAGTGCTCGAGACAAATTACAAGACACGTGTTTCTTACAACTCGAATGTAATGTCATTCTCAGTGATTAAGCCAAATTTGAAAAAATAATGAGACCATGCAACGACTAAATGTAGTACCCAATGAAAGTTGAGTCAACTTGTGACTCGGAGATACATAAAAACCCTCAAAAAGGTGAAAAGCTCAAATCACACGGGTTTAAGTCACTACTAGTGATCTTTTAAGGCTTTCTTGAGAATATAGTTACTCTTCAACTTTTGATTGTAAACGTGATAGTGCAAATTGTCGAGTTTAGGAATTCATGGTGCAAGTACGCTTTTAAGAGGTATTAATTAATTTATGGTTAAAAGCACAATTTTTGGGTTAAACACAGGTATTCCGAGATTTCTAAAAGATGAATGATAGACAAATCATATCATAAAAATTTATATTTAACTGCACAAAAAATTTAAAATCGCTTGTTTCTGAAAATTTTCAAAAGAGGTACAATTTTGATAAATTTTCCACCCCCAAACAAAAGAGAACATCGTCCTTGATGTTTAAAACCATATATAAAAATAAAAAGCACAAGGGAGGAAAGATAGTACCATAGTGAACCACTAGTGAAATGTACCGCACTTTGGAGCAAAGATAGAACCTGAAGAACAAATGCGATACAAAAATGTACAAGTCTATAAAGCATGTGAAAATCATTGGGTGGTGTGAAACACCACCCCCAAACAGGATAAGACTCATACTCAGAAACAATGAACAACGGGTTGCCTCCCGGTAGCGCTAAGTTTAACGTTTTCAGCCAGACCGAACCAATCTCACCCTAAAGATAAAATCTATGAAAGCACGGGGTGGTCAAAAAATTGGGTGATGAGAATCACCCCCAAACAAGACTGAACAGTCAATTTACATAAATGGGGTCAACAAGGTCAATTTCTTCAATGGGAGAGGGGCCTAACTCTAAAAAAGTCTTCAAGTGTTGGCCGTTGACTTGAAATAGGTTACCATCCTTAGGATTTTGAACTGTGATGGCACCATAGGGAGTAACAAATTCAACAACAAAGGGTCCAGACCAATGGGTTTTTAACTTCCCGGGAAAGAGATGAAGACTGGAGTTATATAATAGCACTTTCTGACCAGGGTGGAATTCTTTGCGGAGGATGCTTTGGTCATGGATCCACTTCATTTTGTCCTTGTATTTCTTGGACAAATCATAGGCATCATTACGAATCTCCTCTAATTCAGTAAGTTGGAGCTTTCGATGAATGCCAGCCTCGTCGATATCAAAATTAAGGGCTTTGACAGCCCGATAAGCATGATGTTCAAGCTCGACAGGGAGATGGCATGGTTTTTCAAAAACCAAGCGATAAGGAGACATGCCAATCGGAGTCTTAAAAGCAGTACGGTATGCCCACAAAGCATCATTCAAGCGTAAGGACCAGTCTTTCCGATTAGGATTAACTGTTTTTTCTAAGATTTGCTTGATTTTGCGATTGGAAACCTCAACTTGACCACTAGTCTGAGGGTGGTAAGAGAGACCAACTTTGTTATGAGGGTCGCCTGCGGTCTCGATTTGGTGATGAGGAGGTGTGACGGGTGAGGTTGAAGCAAGGGTTGGAGAGAAAAGCTTTGTTGGTTTGGCTATGGTGGATAGAGAGGAGAGAGAATGTGGGTGTTTGAGGTTGAAGAAGAAGTGGAGGGGGGGTTAGAATGTGGTAGGGTGTAGAGTCTTGGGTGAGGGTGTTTTAGTGTTTAGTGTGTGTGTTTAATTTACACCCCTAAAAAAATGACACGAAAAAAATAAAACTAGAACTAAAATAAAATAAAAAATTTAAATCTAATAAAACTAAAAAACTAACATCTCAAACTAATAAAAAAATGAAAATAAAAAGAATTAAAATAGAACTCTATTAAAATTAAAAAAAATATAATCCTAATAAAATAAAACTTGAATATATATATATATATATAATGAAATCTAATAAAACTAAAAAGTTAAATTCCTAAAAATGTAAAATCTAAAAAAAATAAATAAAAATGAAATCCTAAAAACTAATCCTAATAAAATAAAATAAACTAAAAACTAATCAAAATCAAAATCAAAATAAAGAATTAGAAAAATAGAAAATAAATCCTAAAAAATTCTAATTAAATCTAAATAAATTCTAAAAATAAAATGACTAAAAATAAAAATCTAGAAAAATAATAAATGTACAAACTCAACACACACCGGGCTCGGAGTATGGACTGAGCTCAGTTTGGGCTAGGTTAAGGTTACGGGACTGGTTCGGGGCGTCGGAACACATCTCGGCATTCTCAGAATGGACTCCAGACTTTGCGGTCTCCTTTGATTTCTTCGATGCACGCTTTTGACCACTTCTGTGTCGCAATTGTACTGATTTAGCATTATTTGTACCACAACTACGTATTGACCTGAAAAATAATAAAATACGAACATAAGGTCATTTTTATTAAAAACGAGCGACTAAAATGCATCTATTCGGGGTATAAAATAGACACTTTTGGGTGCTTATCATTTACTCCGTAGAGGGAGTCGTGGATGTTTTCTCAGTTGGTTGAGGTTTTACCACGTTAAAAATAACTTGTCATTAATCTTTATACATGCCCTCATCTAATTCTTATGGTTGTGCTGAGTTTAAGTTTTTAAATTGATTTGCTAAACTTGTTAACCCATCTTGAACATATCTCATACATATTTTATAAAACACATCTTGCGATTAATTTGATTTGATTTTAAGAAAAGAGTTTCTTCAAAAAATAGTTCGGAGTTACTTAAATATTTTAATTTTATATTAAACGGCTTTAGTAACAGTATTTCAATTGGTATCAAAGCTTTGCAAACTTCTTTTAAAAGATCCTATGTTTCTGAAATTATTTTCTGAAAATCAAACATGGACAAGAAAAATGAAAGATTTGGTAACTTGACCATACCTCTTCTCTTTGATGGAACCAATTTTGCCTACTGAAAAGTAAGGATGATTGCTTTAATTCAAGGAATCTTGGGAGATGATGTCTGGGACATTTTTGAAAATGGATACATTTATCCTACTAACCAGCCACTGAAGGAAGTAATGAGAGGATTAAGAAAGTGTTCAGTGAGTTCACACAAGAAGAGAAGCAAGTTTCTCGCAACAATAACAAAGGAAAGTGTGACACCCCGCCTAATTAAATACCGGGCGATCACTCCTTTATTAAATTAAATCAAGGTGAACAGTTGGTTCATTCTCAGCATCACTGTCGATAAAAATAATTTTTCCAATTTAACACCCTAAATAATTAAGCTAAGTGTCAAAACATTTTCATACATAACTTTCCAAATTTTATTTAAAGAAAAAGATTTATTTATTTTATTAACAACATTCCAACAATTAAGAATCACATCACAAAAACCTGGAACACAAAATCCAATGAATATAATACATTCGACAATCGAATGTCCACATACGAAAACTAAAGTCACAAATCCAAACTGAACAAATCCCATAGAATAATACTGGAAACAACTGAAATATAAATGTCCCAATAACAAATGAAATAATGGAAAGGGCGACACATGACCAATAAATGAGAATGCTAGAAATGGAGTCAATAAAGGAAGCCGTCTACGCAAGTGACCTGCAAATCCCACCTAAGCTGCAGTGCGTTCCTGCCAAGAGATCCTAAGCAAGTCACCCCTGTGGCTGGGCACCTGTAATACATACATATATATATATATACAAGAGAGAGAGAGAGAGAGAAAGAAACGGGTCAGAGCCCGAAAGTGTGCTTGATTTAAAATACGTTTAGCAAGTATTTAAATTGATACAGGCCAATGCAACAACATATTAGTGCGACGCTCTCTTGAGAAAATCTCACCTCCCTTCTAATGTGCACACCTATCGTACTAACCTTCCCAACGGTTTGTTTTATCATTTATCGCACTAGTCTTTCTAAAATATTTAACTTATCTTAGATTACTCGTAAGATTTACAATTCACGATTTCCATTTTTTTTAAAAAAAGAATGTTCCAAGCGGTAACCAAAGTTCTCCATTTTTTTTAACTTTATAAAATCAATAAAGTTTTCCAGTGACATAATATACTTTCTCATAACAAGTATTCAGAATTTATAGTTCAGAATTATTTCTCACTTACTACATTACATCAACAGTTTAAATTCCCCAATTCAGATATATATATATTAAGCACTCGTATAATATATATATATATATATATATATATATATATATATATATATATATATATCTTAACCGCACCAACATACAAACTATGGTGCAGGCATACTCTGCTATCCAAGCCCCCTATCGCTCATACTAAGGGGTATACAAGTTCGGAATCACTCTCGAACTGTAATAACATATATACACAAGACAAGATTGAGGCGAAGCATAGATTCCAAGTCTCTAAGAGGTCAGTACATACCCTCACGTCTCTTAGGACCGTCTGAACTATCGGTCCGATAACCTGTACCAAGGATATCTATCTTCTAGGGTACAAGTCAATATCCCCCATAAAGGTCCCATCGAGATAAGGCTGTCCCAGCGCGGTAACCTCAGGGATAGCAAGTAGCGCGGGTACGTTTTTCACACGTATATAATATATGTATACACAACCATATAAACATACCACTTATCATTATATTAACATAGGTTTCTCTCATCACCCATAATTACGATATTTATCCTTAATATTCACATTAAGTATTTTATATAAGGTTCCGTTAGTAACCTTAACTCGAAGGGTCTTTCCAACTCATTTCGTGACACTCGTGAACTCTATCCTCACAAATCTGAAATTCAGTAAGTGTCTTTATTGGGTTCCAACGTAACTCTCCTAAGCACCTCACCCTTTAAATTCATAAATTTACCAACCTAAAGTAAATATCCCATAAATACCATTCTCGTTGAAGATTAAAGGTCCCAACATTTATTCATATACCCTACTGGTCCTCAATGTCTCCCAAATCATTATATCAAGAATTCCCAAGAATTATATCACGACAATTTGAATTGAACTCATTTAAAGAGGGAATTAGGAGTCTGCCAGGAGGGGTCGATCGATCGAAGCTTGGGACTCGATCGATCGAACCTTCGATCGATCGAAGCTCTAGGCTCGATCGATCGATCAAGCAGGTCTGCGAAAAAATTCTGCAGAATGCAGTTACGGGTTCTACTAAATTTCTTCATCCAAAACCATGTTTTTCCATTCTAATCGTCCCAAAAATACTACTACTATCATTATAACAATATACCAGATGTTTATAACATAAAGCATGTGTATATCTAACATTAAACATGGATAATTAACCCAAAATCCCATCTAATCATCAAGAACCCTAGAGTTTTTCTTAAACAAGGTTCTAATCTGTTTTTACCAGAAATTCTTCTAATATATCATCAAAATTTCGTGGGTTATATTCCTCTACATGGAAAGGGTTCCAGAATTTCCATATAATCAAAACTACATGCATTTTCCTAACACAAATTGGGTTTTCTTCCATAGTTTTCATCTCTAATCAATCCTAAACTGATATGAAGATTGCATTAACAAAAATACGCAAGTTAAATACTTGACTGGGATTTTCAAAAGTCCGGTTTGCAGATGAATCCGGTGTGGTTGCGTTCCCCTTCTCGCGATCTACGCGTTAGTGGTGGCGGCGGTGCAAACCGGTGACTTTTTGGCCTTGAATTGCCTTGGAGCTCTCTCCTCTCTTCTCCAATGGCCGTCACTTGATTTCTGGATATTCTAACCCTAAAGGACTAACCTTGATGGCTGATATAGGTTGCTAAATTTCGTGGGCTTAAATACCCAAAAAGGTGAAATGACTAAGTTGCCCTCCCGGGGTACCAATTAGGCCTAAAAACGCCCCAAGACCCAAACTAAACCCCCGGGTACACTTTTCTGACTATCTCGACCCTTCCGGATGCGTTGGTACACTCAAAATGACCATACAAACAAATTATAAAATATTCACTTTTTATTTAACAAAATTAGTCTTGACGTGACACGGGCACGTCCCGACTTAAATTTCCGAAATAGTCATTTAATTCACTCATGACATTCAATATAACCAATATAATATATTACTATGCTCATTAGTAATATTCAACAAGTTTCCCATAATTACTAACTCTCGTCACGTTAATAATTATAACATAATTAATTTCCGGATTTTTATTAAATAATCATTCACATTAAATTTAATAAATCCTCAAATTAATATAGCATAAAAATACGGGGTATTACATACTTCCCCCCTAATAATGGAATTTCGTCCCGAAATTCGGAAAATAAGGCATACCTGGTAAAAACAACTCTGGATATCTCTCGCGCATATCTGCCTCACGCTCCCAAGTGAATTCCTCCACATTATGATGCTCCCACTGAACTCGCACAAGTGGAACTATTTTCGACCTCAATCTCCTCTCACTATAGTCTAGAATAGCCACTGGTCTCTCCTCGTAAGAGCTATCAGACTGTAAGTCTATCTCATCTATCGGAATGTGAGTATGGGCCATATCATCCCGAAGATATCGTCTTAACGACGAGATGTGGAATACATCGTGGATGCGATGTAAATGTTCTGGCAATCCTAACCTGTATGCTACCGGCCCAATCCTCTCGATGATGGGAAATGGTCCCACGTACCTCGGAGCCAACTTCACCTTCTTCCCGAACCTCATCACTCCCTTCATAGGAGATACACGCAATAACACTTGATCTCCCACATTAAACTTCCGGAAGAACCGTTTCGCATCGGCGTAGCTCTTTTGCCTGTCCTGGTCTACCCGAATACGACTCCTGATTATCTCAATCCTCGCGGAGGTCTCCTGAATCACTTCTGGTCCTAGCAACTTGTTGTCCCCCACCTCGAGCCAACAAGTTGGAGAACAACAAGGCCTGCCATACAAAGCCTCAAATGGAGCCATACCAATCGTAAACTGATAAGAGTTATTATAAGCAAACTCTATCAGTGGAAGATGTGGCTCCCAACCTCCTCCAAAATCGAGAACACACATGCGTAGCATATCCTCTAACATCTGATTAATACGCTCTGTATGTCCGTCTGTCTGTGGGTGGTAAGCCGAACTCAACCTCAACTCAGTACCCATAGCCTCCTTAAAGCTTTCCCAAAAATGTGATACAAAAATCTTGTCTCTATCTGACACAATATTGAGGGGCACCCCATGTAATCTGATAATCTCAGCGATGAACAACTGAGCATACTGACCCGTGGTATAATCTGTCCGCACCGGCAGAAAATGAGCCACCTTGGTCAAACGGTCTACAATCACCCAGATAGAATCGTGGCCCCGCTGTGATGTAGGCAACCCTGGAATAAAATCCATGGAAATACTCTCCCACTTCCACGCGGGTACTTCCAATGGTTGAAGCAATCCTGACGGTTTCTGGTGGTCCACCTTTACCAGTTGGCAGGTAGAACACTTGGACACAAACTCAGCAACGTCCTTCTTCATCCCACTCCACCAGTATTGTCGCCTCATGTCCTGGTACATCTTATCGCCTCCCGGATGTACTGCAAATCGGGACCCATGAGAATGAGTCATCACTTCATGACGTAACTCTGCTCCTTCTGGAACCACCAATCTCCCATTAAACCGCAAACCTCCATCAGAACTAACAGAATAGGACTCAGCACCCTCGGCTAGAAGTCGCACAATCTGCTCCTGGCAAAACGAGTCCGTGGTCTGTGCCTGTATCACCCTCGTAACAATCTCGGGTGTGACTGATATAACGGATATGAAAGAACGGGCTATTGCGTCCTGGTGACCCAACTCCTTCCAATTTGCTTTCCAGACATCCGCTACATCGTCTACCGGTCTACGGTTCAACGCATCAGCAACTACGTTGGCCTTCCCCGGATGATACTATATATCGAACTGGTAGTCCTTCACAAACTATAGCCATCTGCGCTGACGCATATTCAGCTCTCGCTGAGTGAACAGGTATTGCAGTGACTTATGGTCTGTGAACAAACGAAATTTCTCCCCCAATAAATAGTGCCTCCATATCCTCAATGCAAAGACGACCGCTGCTAACTCCAGGTCGTGGGTGGTGTAATTCTTCTCATGTGGCTTAAGCTTGCGGGAAGCAAAAGCTATAGCCTACTCCTCCTGCTGGAGTACTCCTCCAAGTCCCCGTAAAGACGCATCAGTGTAAACCAGGTACTCCACACCCAGTTTTGGTAAAGCAAGGACTGGCGCTGAAGTAAGCTTGTCTTTCAGCTCGTCGAAAGCCAATTGACAAGCGTCATCCCAAACATATGGTACCCCTTTGCGAGTCAGATTTGTCAATGGACCCGCTATTTTGGAGAATCCCCGAATGAATCTCCTGTAGTATCCGGCTAATCCCAAGAAACTACGTACTTCCGTCGGTGTCGTGGGCTGTCCCCACTCCCTCACCGCTGACACTTTACTCGGGTCAACTGTTATCCCTTGCTCAGAAACAATATGGCCCAAGAAATGTACCTCTCGCAACCAGAATCCACACTTCTCGTACTTATCATACAATTGATGCTCTCATAGGGTCTGAAGAACCTGCCTCAAGTGTTCGGCATGCTCCTCCTCGGAGTGTGAATATATCAAGATGTCATCTATGAAGACGATGACAAACTGATCCAAGAACTCTCTGAATACTCGTTTCATCAAGTCCATGAAAACGGTTGGGGCATTTGTGAGTCTGAACGGCATCACCCTGAACTCATAGGACCCATATTTCGATAAGAAGGCAATCTTTGAAACATCCTGCTCTCTAATACGTAACTGAGGGTACCCCGACCTCAGATCTATCTTCGAAAAGAAAGTTGCTCCCCTCAACTGGTCGAACAAATCATCGATTCGAGGCAACGGGTACTTATTCCGTATCGTTACCTTGTTCAGCTCCCGGTAGTATACACACAATCTCAGTGAACCATCTCTCTTCTTCACAAACAAGACTGGAGTACCCCAAGGTGAGGTACTCCTATGAATGAAGCCCTGACCTAATAGCTTCTCTATCTGATCTCGTAGCTCTCGCATCTCTGCCGGAGCCATACGGTACGGTGCGCGTGCTATAGGTCTCATATCTGGCAATAAATCTATAACAAAGTCTATCTGTCGACTGGGGGGTAAGCCTGGTTTCTCTTGAAACACATCGGAATACTCCCTGACAACAGGGATCGAATCTAAGGGAATCACAACCTCCTTAGAGGTATCCTCCTCTATGTAATACAAATGAGCGGTCGAACCTCCCTCTGGGCGAGGCATCGCCACTACAAACATCTCTTGCCCCGCAATGGCAAAAACAATGCTCCCACCGAAGCAATCAATCATGGCTCTATAAGCTGCGAGCCAATCCATACCAATAATCACATCATGCTCGTGCATATCTAAGACTAACATGTCTGCAGGTAATACCAAGCCACCAATCTCTACCCCTACTCCCCGACATATAAAGAATATAAGTGACCCACTCCCCAGTAGTGAATCGACACACGTCACGGTGCTCTCTGCTGTGGCTAACAACCCTAAGGACTTCGTAAAATGCGTAGCTATAAAACAATGCGTTGCCCCTGTATCAAACAAAACCCGACCCATAGTACCATGAATAGGAAACATACCCTCAATCACAGGTGGTGCCTGTGGAGCTGCTGCTTGGTGGACGTTATAGACACGTCCATACTGTAATTGCCCCTGCTGTACTGGAGCCGCTGGAATGGCTGGTAGGGCTGGCACCTGGGCTGGAGCTGGGAGGGAAGGTGGAAAAAGTGGCTTCTGTGGCTCATTACGGGCTCCCTGCTGCTGTGGGGCCCGATCACCCTCAAGACAATCCTAACGTCTATGGACATGTTTGCCACACCCAAAACATCGGCCTCTGAAGTTTCCTCCCCTCTGTCCCTGCTGACCACGGCCCTGCTGGCCGTTACCTCCCCGCCACTGGCCCTGTTGGCCCTGATTAGCACGCTGTTGGCCCTGATGGCCCTGCTGCTGCCCCTGCTGTCGGTGTTGGCCCTGCTGGCCCTGATGATTAGGCTGGCTCTGCTGGTCCTGCCTATAGCCCCCATATCCCTGCCTAGAATCACCTGAACGAAATCTCTTAGCAGGGTCCCCCTGATGGGAACTCTGCTCGTGCTGACGAGTCTGTCCATGAGATGGTGCACCACCGGCACTATTACCCCCGGTCCTGCCCTGGTGGCTGGACTCTCCTGCTCTCTTGCTTCCCTGAAGGTGGAAGCGATGATCCTGGCAATGTAGTAACACGGAATTGAGTACATCAGTGAAAGTACTCAGGGATAAATTCCCGATAAGATGCTGACGGATCCTCCAAGCTAACCCGTCGACAAACAGCATAACCTTCTTGCTCTCAGTAGGTGCCTCATCTGGCACAATGGTGAGAAGTCTCGTGAACTCCTCCTCATACTCCGTTACGGTAAGATTCTCCTGCTTCAGATTTAGTAATTTCCGCCTCATCTCAGTCTGCACTGCGGGTGGAAAATACTTGCGGTCAAACCGCTCCCAGAACAACTGAATAGGGATCGTGTCCCTCTCCTCAAAAGTGGTAGTGGATTCCCACCACTGTAATGCGGCTCCCACCATCTTGAAGGAGGCCAATAACTTCTTTTGCACGTCAGTGCACTCATACATACGGAGATGCCGCTGGATGTCTTTCTTCCATTGGCTAACTGTAACAATATCGGAGCTACCAGAAAACTCAGGGGGATGCGCTTTCTGAAAAGCATCCCGAACCCTCTCCCATGCAGATGGAAGCTGTGCTGGTACTGGCGCCACTGCCTGAACCTGTGGTGGAGCCTGCTGAGTTACCGCTATCGCGGCATTCACCGCCTGAGCAACAATGGCGGCTACTTCATTCGCATACATAGTGCCTTGTGCCGGAACTGCTGGCTGTTCGGCCTGGGCACGCCTATCTTTCGGAGCACGTCTCGGAGTCATCTGAAACGTGAACACGTTTATTAGTCTACAGTTATTATCAAATCTCAAATAGCTGGAGATTTAAACGTAAAAGCAAGAATACAACAATCCTAAAGATAGGGCTCTATAGCAATAACTTTAAGCTGAAAGCGAAAATAAGCCGTACAGATCCTATGGACACTAGAACCTGATGCTCTGATACCACCTGTGACACCCCGCCTAATTAAATACCGGGCGACCACTCCTTTATTAAATTAAATCAAGGTGAACAGTTGGGTCATTCGCAGCATCACTGTCGATAAAAATAATTTTTCCAATTTAACACCCTAAATGATTAAGCTAAGTGTCAAAACATTTTCATACATAACTTTCCAAATTTTATTTAAAGAAAAAGATTTATTTATTTTATTAACAACATTCCAACAATTAAGAATCACATCACAAAAACCTGGAACACAAAATCCAATGAATATAATACATTCGACAATCGAATGTCCACATGCGAAAACTAAAGTCACAAATCCAAACTGAACAAATTCCATAGAATAATACTGGAAACAACTGAAATATAAATGTCCCAATAACAAATGAAATAATGGAAAGGGCGACACATGCCCAATAAATGAGAATGCTAGAAATGGAGTCAATAAAGGAAGCCGTCTACGCAAGTGACCTGCAACTCCCACCTAAGCTGCAGCGCGTTCCTGCCAAGAGATCCTAAGCATGTCTCCCTTGTGGCTGGGCACCTGTAATACATACATATATATATATATACAAGAGAGAGAGAGAGAGAGAAAGAAACGGGTCAGAGCCCGAAAGTGTGCTTGATTTAAAATACGTTTAGCAAGTATTTAAATTGATACAGGCCAATGCAACAACATATTAGTGCGACTCTCTATTGAGAAAATCTCACCTCTCTTCTAATGTGCACACCTATCGCACTAACCTTCCCAACGATTTGTTTTATCATTTATCGCACTAGTCTTTCTAAAAGATTTAACTTATCTTAGATTACTCGTAAGATTTACAATTCACGATTTCCATTTTTTTTTAAAAGAATGTTCCAAGCAGTAACCAAAGTTCTCCATTTTTTTTAACTTTATAAAATCAATAAAGTTTTCCAGTGACATAATATACTTTCTCATAACAAGTATTCATAATTTATAGTTCAGAATTATTTCTCACTTACTACATTACAACAATAGTTTAAATTCCCCAATTCAGATATATATATATATATTAAGCACTCGTATAATATATATATATATATATCTTAACAGCACCAACATACAAACTATGGTACAGGCATACTCTGCTATCCAAGCCCCGTATCGCTCATACTAAGGGGTATACAAGTTCGGAATCACTCTCGAACTGTAATAACATATATACACAAAACAAGATTGAGGCGAAGCATAGATTCCAAGTCTCTAAGAGGTCAGTACATACCCTCACGTCTCTTAGGACCGTCTGAACTATCGGTCCGATAGCCTGTACCAAGGATATCTATCTTCTAGGGTACAAGTCAATATCCCCCATAAAGGTCCCATCGAGATAAGATTGTCCCAGCGCGGTAACCTCAGGGATAGCAAGTAGCGCGGGTACGTTTTTCACACGTATATAATATATGTATACACAACCATATAAACATACCACTTATCATTATATTAACATAGGTTTCTCTCATCACCCATAATTACGATATTTATCCTTAATATTCACATTAAGTATTTTATATAAGGTTCCGTTAGTAACCTTAACTCGAAGGGTCTTTCCAACTCATTTCGTGACACTCGTGAACTCTATCCTCACAAATCTGAAATTCAGTAAGTGTCTTTATTGGGTTCCAACGTAACTCTCCTAAGCACCTCACCCTTTAAATTCATAAATTTACCAACCTAAAGTAAATATCCCATAAATACCATTCTCGTTGAAGATTAAAGGTCCCAACATTTATTCATATACCCTACTGGTCCTCAATGTCTCCCAAATCATTATATCAAGACTGCCCAAGAATTATATCACGACAATGTAACACTCCGCCAAATTAAATACTGGGTGGCCAGTCCCATACCAAATTAAAACAGAATATACAGTTGGCTCATTCTTAGCATCACTGTCGAAAACATTTACAACTCACCCAATACTCAATTAAGCTGGTGTTAAAAACATTCCAAATTTAAATTTCAACAAAACCATTTTTTTAGTTTAAGAATAACACAACACATTTTATTCTACAACACAGATAACACAATAAATAACTCAAAAGAATTTAATTGCAACTGGAATAAACATTCCCAAATAATATAAATCCTTTACAATAATCCCAACAATGTTAAATGTATTAAAAAGTCCCGAATACAATAGAATTTGACCTCGATAGAAAAGATAACTGAATCCTTTGGGCGACATGCCCTAACTAAGAATACTGGGAATCAAAAAGATGATAAGCGTCTAAGCAAAACTTCCATAGCTCCATAGCTTGTCACAATCAACTATGGTTGGCGTCCCTGTTTATGGACACCTGATATAGAGATACAATAGAAGAGAAAATATGCAAGGAAACGGGTCAGAGCCCGAATGTGTAGAGTATTTTTAAAACAGCAAGTATTTAACAAGTGCAATAAAGCATTTATTATGTACATGTTAGATCCAACTCTCACTTGCAATACTCACCTCTCAACTAGAGTGCACACTTAACGCATCCTATTAACCTCCTAGTTAATGGTTCCTCTTTTCTAGTCTCCATATTATAATTCCAGTCCCATATAATAATCCCTGTATGTCCCATACCATACGTCACATTATTATTCATTTACATTTCTCGTTTATGATTAGTTTCTCATTAACATGAATCATTACTCATTAATCTGAATCATTTCTCATTAACATGAGTTAAGCTATTCAATTCTATAAGTATAACATTCATTAACTTAATTCCATTTATCTTTCTCTATTCACCGTTATCTACAATTATCACCGTAGATAGATTTAACCATAATAAATATCCATTTAATCATTTAATCCATTATATATATATTCATATATAATACAGCACCCCGAGTCATAGCTGTGGTGCAATGCATTACTCTGCTATCATGTCCCATCATCGCAGGTCGTCGAATAGGGGACTACAGGTTCGGTAAGATTCCACGAACCACAAACAACAACAAACAAAATTGGAGGCGAACATATTTCTCATATCCATGGGTCACGCACATACCTACGTACCCATAGTCAGCGGACTTATCAACTCCCCAATAAGTCTTTCATAGACCTATGTTCTCGAGCGACAAATCAAAGATCCCATGGATTCATCAGGATATGACTGCCCTCACGCGTAAACCTCCCTCCGATAGCAAGTAAGCTAGGTATGTTATACACATAAATCAATAATCAATCAAATAGGTATTATCATACCTATAATATAATATCAATAAGGTAATTATCACTACCCTAAGATATTTCCCATACGTAGCATTATATCCCTTTTAAATCCCACGTATTAACATATTATATCTTTACTTCATAATTTAATTATCCTCGCATCCTATAACATCTCTCCACTACCGACGTCGTTAAGGTTCATGCGCGGAACGTCTCGCAAAGCGAAATCCAAACAAGGAACCCCTCCAATACACTACTACTTAACTTTGTCGATCGATGAGGTCCGAAAACTTAAACTATGCGATCGGGATAACCTCATAACCTCTTTCAACCAAATGTGTTCCAAACTCCCATTTCTATCTAGGAGCCATACCACTACGCTCTTATAATATAATTATTCTCGTATCCTAACATCACTCCACTCCCGACGTCATTAAGGTTCATGCGCGGAGAGTCTCGCAAAGCGAAATCCAAACAAGGAACCCCTCCATTACACTACTACTTAACTTTGTCGAGCGAGGAGGTTTGTCAACTTTAAATACGTGATTGGGATAACATCATACCCTAAGGCTACCCTCTCTCAATGTACAAGATTCAAATAAGATTTTCCTCAACATATATTCAGTAAGAAGTCACTAATATCCTACTGGTCCATAACATTGTTTCTCCCGAACTACTACGAGTTTAGTTCTCCTTTTTAATTACGGTTAAAACCGATAGTTTCAAATCTCTTATAAACACATATTCTTACACTTAGGATTAAACCCTCTTGTAAACTTAAGGATACCCAGGTGTTATATAAAATCTCCCCTACTGGTCCTATCTTAAAACCTCATACATCAGCATTCGGAAATTAACAATTGAATCTAGCAACCGAAATTCCATTCAATATAATTTCCAACATTTAAATCACTTGAATCCAAATCAAATTTAATTCAACTATTATCAAGGGTTTACTGATATTTTCTAGGTCCCATAATCTCCAAATAATAATCACCAAAGATCCACAAAAAGGTTTGGGATAAGAATCTTCATTTAAAAAGAAATAACTTTACATAAACTGGGGAGGTCGATCGATCGAAGGCAGGGGTCGATCGATCGATCCCTCAGGTCCAGGCCTGATTTTCTGCATTTTCTGCAACTACGGGTTTAGCAAATTTTGATCATTTAAACCTTCATCTAAACATCCCAAATGACTTATAAACTTTACTACATGATATATCAACATATATGAACGATTTCCAATACTCTAAACATCCTAGAATCATCAAAGGATTGGATTAAAAAGCATGTTTATCTCCTTATTTCCAGAAATTTATTAACATAACCTCTTCAAGAACACATCAATGGTTTCCATCATTTCTTCAACAGATTCATGACTAATTCGTGGATTATTAATATCCTAACACATGAGTTAAATTCCTATATCATTTCAGTTTTCCAGAAATCCATTTAATAATCCATTATCTCTTCCAAACACGAATAATCTTCTCTTTTCATACTATTCTAACATGGACAATATACAAACTTAAATTGATATTATTAAACACTTGCCTTAAGTGTAGGTCTGATCCTTTGGTGTAGTTTATCTCAGTTGGTTGTCCCTTCTCCGGTCAAACTCCGGTGGTGGTTGGTGGTGGTGAACCTTGGTTCTAGTTCTTCTCCTTCCCGAGTGACTTTTCCCTTCCCAAGCACTCTTACTCTCACTCTAAGAAGATGGATGCTCTTATTTGTGAAGAGGAGATGAATAACTCCCATTCACTTAATCTACCAATACTTATAATAGTGCCAAATCAGTAATCACTATTTATCCCCCCTAGAAAAATGACCAAAATGCCCTTTCGGGTTGTCTATTCATTCCCAAATGATCCGAGACTCAAAATTAACATCCAAATAGACTTTTCTGACTATTTCAAACCTTTCGGACGCAATGACGCAGTCGAAATGACTATTAGATCGATAGAAAATAAATTTCCTTTTTAATTTAATAAACTAGTCCCGACACGTCCCATACTGCGTCCGACTAAAAATATAAATTACCGAATTTATATCATACAGTCATATCAATGACATCACATTCATATATTACCTAAATACCTTTAAGTAATATTCAAAATCATCCATTTTAATATCCGCCGTCCGGATAAAACACGAATGAATTAATTAATAATAAAATCTAATTAATCCATTTATTTAAAATATAACCCATTTTAAAAGTCATTTAAAATTACGGGGTATTACAGACAATTTGAATTTAACTCATTTAAAGAGGGAATTAGGAGTCTGCCAGGAGGGGTCGATCGATCGAAGATTGGGGCTCGATCGATCGAACCTTCGATCGATCGAAGCTCTAGGCTCGATTGATCGATCAAGCAGGTCTGCGAAAAAATTCTGCAGAATGCAGTTACGGGTTCTACTAAATTTCTTCATCCAAAACCATGTTTTTCCATTCTAATCGTCCCAAAAATCCTACAACTATCATCATAACAATATACCAGATGTTTATAACGTAAAGCATGTGTATATCTAACATTAAACATGGATAATTAACCCAAAATCCCATCTAATCATCAAGAACCCTAGAGTTTTTCTTAATCAAGGTTCTAATCTGTTTTTATCAAAAATTCTTCTAATATATCATTAAAATTTCGTGGGTTATATTCCTCTACATGGCAAGGGTTCCAGAATTTCCATATAATCAAAACTACATGCATTTTCCTAACACAAATTGTGTTTTCTTCCATAGTTTTCATCTCTAATCAATCCTAAACTAATATGAAGATTACATTAACGAAAATACTTACTTGCCTGGGATTTTCAGAAGTCCGGTTTGCAGATGAATCCGGTGTGGTTGCGTTCCCCTTCTCGCGATCTACGCATTGGTGGTGGCGGCGGTGCAAACCGGTGACTTTTTGGCCTTGAATTGCCTTGGAGATCTCTCCTCTCTTCTCCAATGGCCGTCACTTGATTTATGGATATTCTAATCCTAAAGGACTAACCTAGATGGATGATATAGGTTGCTAAATTTCGTGGGTTTAATTATCCAAAAAGGTGAAATGACTAAGTTGCCCTCCTGGGGTACCAATTAGGCTTAAAAACGCCCCGAGACCCAAACTAAACCCCCGGGTACACTTTTCTGACTATCTCGACCCTTTCGGATGCGTTGGAGCACTCAAAACGACCATACGAACAAATTATAAAATATTCACTTTTTATTTAACAAAATTAGTCCTGACGTGACACGGGCACGTCCCGACTTAAATTTCCGAAATAGTCATTTAATTCACTCATGACATTTAATATAACCAATATAATATATTACTATGCTCATTAGTAATATTCAACAAGTTTCCCATAATTACTAACTCTCGTCACGTTAATAATTATAACATAATTAATTTCTGGATTTTTATTAAATAATCATTCACATTAAATTTAATAAATCCTCAAATTAATATAGCATAAAAATACGGGGTATTACAGAAAGAATGGCATATTTATGTCCATAAATGAACATGAGTTCAAAACAATCTCATCTTGTGCCACTTCTAAGGAAGCTTGGGACACTTTGGTTACTGCTCATGAAGGTAACACTAGAATTAAGGCTGCTAAAACACAAATGATCATTCAACAGTATAAGTCTTTAATTATGTCTAACTCTGAGTCATTTAATGACTTTTATATGAATTTGATTGATACTGTGACCAAACTGCATGCTAATGGGATAACTTATGACAAACATGAAATTGTATCTAAAATTCTAAGGTCATTACCACAGAAATTTGACAACAAAAGATACGCTATTGAGGAAATGTGTGACCAAAATCTCACTCCTGAATTACTCAGTAGTAAACTAAGAACTGTGGAAATGGAATTAGAATTTAAAAAATAATTGACCCAGTCCCATAGGAAACAGTCTAGTTCCAATCTTAGCTTTTCTTCTAAACTGATTAAGCCTGAGCTTAACATTCCCAATTATGACTTCGATGAGGAATGTGACGTAGATAGTTTGGACAATCAGATTGCCTTGATGTCAAAACAATTTAAGAAAATTGTAAAGTTTAGAAATAACATGGCAAACAAACAAGGCAAATCTAATTATCCAACCCACTCTAATCACAAACCTCTTGAGAAAGGTCAAGACAAATAGCACAAGGACGTTCATACTATACCTAACAAAGATCTTAAGAATATTGAATGCTTTAGATGTGGAAAACTAGGACACATAGCACAAGACTGTAGAGTGAAACTGAACACTCATAATAACCATACTAGGGCCAATATTTGCAAGACATGGGATGATTCAAGCGACTCTAAAAATGAGGAACCTGAGTCATCTGATGTTTTTGATCCTTGCATGTCTTTATTTTCTAAGATAATATACAATGATGATATGCCTACGTATGAGAATGATGATAGTATCTCTACTCCTGCTATTGTGAATCATGCTGCTACTAGTTTAGATGCTTTACTTTCTGAGAATATTGTTAGTTCAACCATGGGGTGTGTGAGGCAAAGGGAATGCGATAATGACGATGTCCATGGGTACGTGAGTTGAAGAAATGAATCCTTAGGGGTTACTTCACACACCACACTTAGTGACTCGGACACTGAAGACCTCCCTTATATTCGCACACTTTATGCAAAAACTCTCAAGAAAAGCACTAGACTAGAGAAGATAGTGAAAGATCTCACTAAGAAACTAGAAGATCTAAGCCTGATGGTCAAACTTAGTGCTGAAGAGTATACTACCCAATGTCTTACTCATGAAAATGAAATCAAAATATTTGATAAAAAAATAAAATATTTGACTGAAACAAATGAAATTCTGGAGAAAAAAATACAAAGGGACATTGTTAGAATTGGAACATACAAAAGAGAAGAAAACAACACTTTTCAAAAAATTTACAAAATTGGAAAATAACTCAATCCGCTTTGATGGTTTTGTTGTTGATTCAAAAACCAATTCTGATGATCGAACTGGAATAGGGTTTTGCCCCAATTTAAAGACACAAATAAAATCTTTTGAATCTATTAAGTTTTTGTCAGGAGGCAAAAGACCTATGGATACTTGCCCATACTTTCATTCTCTAAAAATTGAGTTTGATACAAAACAACAAAAGTTTGATATTGGGGAACCAAGTTACTCTAAGCATGAAAATTCACCTAAGGCTAAATATGTCTGCCCCCTATTAGGAAGAGTGACTCTACCTTCAAAACTGTTCTACCTAGGAATAGGGTTCTACCAATATATTCCTTAAAGCCTATGTTTAGAGACTTTCCTAAGGAGGTACCCTCTTCGAGAAATCTTTATTTCTCCTACTGCAATATACACGGTCATTATTTTGATGGCTGCTATGATAGATGACTAGTTAAACATGTCTGTAACCCTCCTATTTATCAAAACTTTAACTATTCTAAGAGAATCCATAACAATTATGTTCTTCCTAGACAACCAGACAAAAGCTCTAACTATAGGAAAAGAAAGACCAAACCTAAAAGAACATTTCCTAGAAGTATTCCTAAATACTTTCCTAAGCCAAATGCTCATGTGTCGCATAAAATACAAAATCATGCGCAAAACATTTTTCAACAGAAATCAAATGCTCGCAAATTTTATCAAATCAGAGCAAATAAGCGCAAAATGAAAACCAGAGCTATTTGGGTTAGAAAAGATGATATATTACCTCAGATGAAGTGTAAACATTGTTATTACTACTTTAAAAGCTGAACACACATCTTCTGGTTAGTATTTAGATTATGGATGTTCAAAACGCATGACTGGTGATGATACAAAACTTTTAAACAAAATCAGCTTTGCTGAAGGAAAAGTTATTTTTTGTGATAAAGTATCATCTCAAATCATAGGTAAATGAACCCTCCAAGAAGAAGGACTACATGTTCTTGAAAATGTTCTTCTAGTCAAAGGTCTTAAGGCCAATCTACTTAGTATCTCGCAATTTTGTGACTCAGATCATACTGTTACCTTTTCAAAGAATAATTGCAAAATTTTAAATGAAAAGGGTGAATGCATAATTACAGGATTCAGGACTCCTGACAATTGCTATACTGTCATGAATAGTTATGAAGTCTGTAATGTTGCCAGAATGGATGACAATGAGATATGGCATAACAGGATGCGTCACATAAATTACGATAATCTTAGTAGATTGTCATCTCAAGAAATAGTTAGAGTTATTCCAAAATGAAAACTATTTCTAATATTGTTTGCGGTTCTTATCAGGAAGGAAATTTTTTTAAGGCACCTCATAAGAAAGTCAAAGATATCCTTACCTCTAACTCCTTGGAACTCATCCATATGGACCTAATGGGTCCCTCTCAAACTGTTAGTCTCTGTGGATACAGTTACATTCTTGTTATGGTTGATGACTTCACTAGATTTACTTGGTTAGCCTTCTTAAAACAAAAGTCTGACACTTTTCAAACTTTTTCAAAAATACTTCTTCGGATTGAAAATGAGAAGGATACTCAAGTAAATAGAATTCGTAGTGATAGAGGTGGATAATTCAAAGACACCGGTATAATAGAGTATAGTGACTATAATAGTTACAAACATGAGTTTAGTGCCCCTAAGACTCCTCAACAAAATGGTATCGCTGATAGAAAGAATCGCACTCTTCAAGAGATGGCACGTGTTATGTTACATGCCAAATGGTACCTAAATATTTTTGGGTAGAATCTATTCGTACTGCGTGTCACATTATCAATAGAGTCTATCTTAGAAAGAACTCAAAACAAACTCCTTACGAACTTTGGTATAGGAAAAAACCCAATCTTAAGTACCTTAGAACTTTTGTTAGTACTTGTTATATCTGCAAAGACACAGAACACTTATCCAAATTTCAGAGTCGCGCCTAATAGTAGAGCCTACCGTGTTTATAATCTTCGCACTAAGTCCATAATGGAATTCATAAATGTAATTATAAGTGACACTACTGTAGAGAGTAAGACTGAGGAATCAACTATTGTGGAAGAGCCTACAAATAGTTTAGAAAATGACTCTCCAAAAGTAGATGATTCCTTACCAATTGAGATACCTAAAGTACCTAACTAGGTTTCTAAAGACCATCCCATAGATAACGTTATTGGTATTCCTAGTGAGCCTGTGCGTACAAGATCTCAATTAAGAAATTATGCTCATTATGCATGCTTTGTCTCCCTTGTGGAACCAAAGAATGTAAATGAGGCTTTGAATGACTCTCACTGGATTTCTGCCATGCAAGAAGAACTTCTTCAATTTTTCATTCATGATGTTTGGTATCTTGTACCTAGGCCTAATCACAAAAAGGTTATTGGCACACGTTGGATAGTTAAAAATAAATCTGATAAAAGTGGGATAATCATTAGAAACAAAGCTAGATTAGTTGCTCAAGGATATACTCAAATTCAAGGAATAGATTTTAATGAGACTTTTGCTCCAGTTACTCGTTTAGAATCTGTTCGTCTTCTCTTTGCCATAGCTTACTACTTGCACTTTACACTTTACCAAATGGATGTCAAATCTGCATTCCTTAATGGAATTTTGACTGAGGAGACCTATGTAGAACAACCAAAAGGGTTTATTAACCCTCAATATCCAAATCATGCGTTTCGTCTTAAAAAGGCTTTGTATGGCCTAAAACAAGCTCCTAGAGCCTCATATGAGCCCCTTTACAACTTTTTCTTAGATAAAGGTTTTAAGAGAGGTGGAAATGACAAAACTTTATTTGTCAAACATTTTGACAAACACATCATTATAGCTCAAGTTTATGTTGACGATATCATCTTTGGATCAACTTCTCCCTCAGAAGTTAAATCTTTTTCTGAAATTATGCATGAAGAATTTCAAATGTCTCTTATGGGGGAGTTGCAATTTTTCTTGGGTCTTCAAGTAAAAAAAAATTCAGAAGGATTATTTGTTTTGCAATCTAAATACGCATTAGAGATTGTCAAAAAATTCGGTCTTGAGAGTGATAAAGATGCTAAAACTCCCATGAAAACTACGGTCAAACTATCTAAAGATGAAACTAGAAAATCTATAGATCCAACTCTATATCGTAGTATGATAGGAACCTTGCTATACCTTACTGCCTCGCATCCTGATATAATGTATGATGTTTGTGTATGTGCTCTTTATCAAAAAGATCCTAAAGAGAGCCATCTATCTCCTATTAAAAGAATTATAAAATACGTAAAAGGCACTCTGAATCTAGGACTTTGGTACATTAGCGATACATCTAGTACTATAATTGGGTACACTGATGCAGATTAGGCTGGGTGTACTGATGATAATAAAAGCACATCAGGAGCATGTTACTATATAGGTAATAATTTGGTAGGATGGAGTAGCAAGAAACAAAACTACACATCTCTATCAACAGCTGAATCTGAATAAATAGCCGCTGGAAGCTGTTGTGCCTAATTACTTTGGCTTAAACAAATGCTAAGTGATTATGGTATTCAAGAAAAACAATTGGATCTATATTGTGATAATCAAAGTGCGATCAATATCTCTAAAAATCATGTTCAACACCCGCGAACAAAACACATAAAAATAAGACATCATTTTATACGCGAATTAGCTAAAACTAAGGAATTAGACATTAATTATCTGCCTACTGATTTGCAACTCGCAGATATGTTTACCAAACCTTAGTATTATAATAGATTTATTTTTTTGTGCAAATCAATAGGTATGGTTTGTTCTGATTAAATTCTTTGACATACATATTTCTTCCTTTGTCTATTTGAGACAAATTGGGGGAGAAATTTGAGTCTTTATAAGTTCATTTTTTTTACATATTTCTAAAGATCTTGATCTTAGTGATTATTATTCAAAGGAGATTTTATCTCATATTTTCAAAGGGGGAGATTGAAGCACCTTATACTCTTGACTCACTTGAGTCTATATTATATAAGTGCTCATCTAGTTTGGAAATAGTGACAAAATTGTGTCCTATCCTAGAATCCAAATAGCCTCAGAGAATTGTTTACAATTAATTCCTCTTGTTTGATTGATCAAGGTATATTCTCCAATCACTCACACACAATTAGGACTGTATTCATGGGTCTTTTGTTGCATAAATTTATTTCGTATAAGTTTGTGTGTCTTAATTTTCCTCAAATTGATTTTTAATATTTGTTAGAAATTTTAATAATTTTTAAAACAATTTTTATCTTAATTAAAATTGGATTTATAAAGTATTGGGGTCATTATGTAATTTTGGATAGTTGGTTTTATTGGCTGAAAGTTCACTTGGGTAGAATCTAAAAGTGCTAGAGACATCAGGGTGCGCTTGTAATTTCTTTTGGACGCACGTGTGGTATCCAATCATATTCCTACACCTATTAGGCTGTCATTGAACCATTTTATGTTTTCTATGTGAGACATTAGTCGTGCTTAGTTCCAGCCCTTGAATTGTTTTTAATCGACGATCTGCATGCGTCCTTATACAATCCTTGTGAACCTTTATCAATCCAATCACAATCGTTTTAATCCACCGCTTCTTTTAAGCCTTTGTATTAAAGTCAATCTTCCTAGACCAAATCGTAGCCATTGATTTGTATTTGCTTTCTCGATCCTTCTCAGCCCCCTATATAAGGAGACCTATCCTTAGCCAAATGGGACTTTTGCCACTTCGTCTATTTGAGTGAGAAGAGAGAGTAGAGAGAGAAGAGAGAAACCAAAGAGAGAGTTAGGAAACCCTAACCCTAAATCGTCCAAAATATTTCTCAAACCCTAACCTATTTTCAAAACCAGTATATTCTAAACACAACCTTCAGTGTTTGAGAGTTTTGAGTGTTGGTTTGTTATTTGTTTGATGTTGTAACCTCTTCGTTCTCATATCTTATTTTTAAGTTAAACATTTGATTAGATCTGTGTTTGTACTTTTATAGAAATCTTAGATCTAGTCGTTGCATCTAATATTACACATAGATCTGCATCTTTTGTCTCTCATCTTGAGAAAACTGTTGATGATTTGTTTCTGTAAATGTTTTCTACTTCAAAATCAACAAAATCATCTTCTGTTTCTAGTTCTTTTGAAACAAAACTTTCGACCTAGTTGGAATCACACTTGGTGATTTTTTATCTCAAAAATATTTTTAAAACCTGAGATTGATTAAGATCTTAATACGTCTTCTGAGCAAGATAGCCGTGGATTCTGGGATTATAATAAATGTCAAATAAGTTTTAAGTTTTCTAAGAAGAGAGAAATAGAAAATCACAGCATATAGATCTTATATGTAATTTGAATGGGCTGTTTGTATAAATCAGCGTGAGTATGTGCATGCATGTGTTAGAAAGCACCTTCACAAACACTATCACTCTACCAAACTAAATGTGTTGGTAAAAAGATCTCAAGAACAAGAGTCAACGTAAAGAACTGGAACAAATTGGATGTTAGCAAACTGGAGAACAACATCAACAAACAGAACTGCAGAAAAATTAGAAGGACACCAGTGGGTACATTCCTAAACTTGTATAGGTCTGATTTGTGTGCATTCGTGTTATATAGTTTGTAACTGTTATAATTTGTTTCAGTGGATTTTTTTTGGTTTACTCCATAGAGGGAGTCGTGGATGTTTGCTCAGTTGGTTGAGGTTTTACCACTTTAAAAATAGCTTGTCATTAATCTTTCTACATCTCCTCATCTAATTCTTATGGTTGTACTGAGTTTAAGTTTTTAAACTGATTTGCTAAACCTATTAACCAATCTTGAACAGATCTCGTACATATTTTGTTAAACACATCTTGTGATTAATTTGATTTGATTTTAAGAAAAAAGTTTCTTTAAAAAACAGTTCGGATATTATAGGTACATCGTAAGAGGGCATAAAAAAGGATTAGAAGATGTCTTCATGGTATCTCCTAACTTTTCTTAGAAAGGATATGGACATGACATAACTTTAATTCAATCTTCAATGGTAATCAAAATATTAAATTAATGACTCAAATGTTAATTCAAAATTATATTGAGTTTTGCTTTTGTAATTGTTGATATTATATTTTTATTGTATATTCGAAATTAAAAAAAATAATTTTCGTACTCATTTTTTTTCATGAGGACCTTATGATTTAGGTTTAATCCTATAACTTTGCATATTTCTAGTTTGATAATTTTTTAGGACATGCTATTTGACTTCATATGTTTACATATACTTTATTAAAAAAATGGGACCCGATGTTCTCATGTATATATGTATAAATTATGAAAAATAATAGTTTGGGATTAGACATCCTCGAAATATAATTGGCATCCAACACTTCTTAATTATTTATCAAAATTAGGAACCTGAAGTTTCCAATTTTTTTATTAGAACTAGAAGTTCCTAATTATATTTGAATCTTTCAATTTTTAATTACTGTTTTAAATTTGAAACATGAAGTTCCCATATAGTAATTTTAATTTGGGGTCAAAAGTTCCCAAATCATTTGAAATTAGAACCTGAAGTTTTCAATTTCTATTCAAAGTTTTGGACATGACAATAAATTATTACCTAAAATTAAACGTTAAGTTTTGATTATTTCTATAACATGGGAAAGGATACTAAAAGTCCAGTAATAATTATTCATAATTTGGACCCTGTTATGGGTTAAAATATTCATCCACATGAACTAATGAGACAGGGACACTTGTCCTCATATATATCCACCTCAGTTCTTCATATATATATGGTCGGCTCTAGATATACTTGATCGGCGAACCAGCCAACCACATCCAGGAAGGTGAATCATCAAGGAAGAGAAAAGTCACTCATATAGGGATACCAACAGTTGTTCCACCTGTGCTCTTTAAGATCAATAGTCACATTTATTGTACATGGATGTAAATGAATGAATATGTAAAGGCATTCCATCTATAAGTTTCTCAACCATTATAAATACACTGCCTCCCTTCGTTCAAGGGATACAAGTGAGAAATATTACTCCGAGCTTATTGTAATCACCCCTCAATTGCAATACTATAACCATGGACGTAGACTTTTTCATTAGCTGAACTAGGTTAAAACCTTGGTTGTCTTATTTTCTTTTCATTTATATTTATCCGTGATCATAAAATTGTCCACACCAATTTTAGACATCAACAGATTACTAGCGTCTATGGGAAGTACTATTTGATATCGTTCTCCATCAATTTTATTCATTGAGCCATTTGAAAGATGACTGATATTCCAGAAAAATAGCCTTACGAATGGAAATAATACTGCCACTCCATCTGCTCCATCCAGTGTAGCAAATCTCCAAGGAATCTTAATGAGCCTTCCCCGATGAAGGTAACAGTGAGACAACTATCCCAATCAGTGTAAGCCAAGTCAACTTATGCTCCATCCCTTAGAAGAGAAATGTTTCCACCTCCTCCCATAAGTGAAAGATGTATCTATTCCCGGTCTTTGCGTGATTGGTATTATCGCTCATGAGAAACTTCTTCCAATCAGATCCACTAATTACTATGATTGTCGGTTTTTCACTTCTGAATGATCGAGCGCATTGGAGATGTTTAGTAAGGCCCCTGCCTTTGATCGTCTTAGCCCCCGAACAACTAGAGGATATTATAAAGACCCACTGAGATCATATGAACATCAGGAAGGATCGGTCAATCCTAGAGCAAGAATCCGAGGATCCACGCATGCCGAGTAGACTTCTTAGGAAGAGATCTCACTATAAATGCGTAGTAGAACTGCCAAAGCCGTAAAAGCTAAATATAATCCAGAATATCACTCTTGGAAGGGATCAATAAAGAGATTGGAAGATCGTTTGGGAGAGATGGCCAAGACTTAGAACCCTCTGTAAAGAAGTTCCATGAAAAAACTCCCTTCATTCGAACTATTATAGAATTCCCTACACCCTCTAAGTTCCAGCCTTCCATAGTCACTCCTAAGTATGATGGTAAGATCAAACCTGTCCTCCATATTGAGTAATACTAAGCTGTAACTGATATTTATTTTGTTTCTGATGATATGCATTGCCGATCTTTCTCAAGTAGCATCACTAAGTCAGCCCATATATGGTATAACAATATACCCTGAGGACAAATTTCCAATTTTCAATAGCTCGCTGAACTTTTCATCAGTAATTTATGTTTTGGGGCAAATTCGGTCGAGAGAGTAGCCCATCTGCTAAGTGTTTGTCAATGACCAAGAGAAACTACACGGGAGTATATTACTCTATTCAATAATGAAAAGTTGAAGGTGGTAGATTATGAAGAGAGAATCGTTATCATTGCATTGATGAGTGGACTACTCCCAGAGAAGATATACTATGCACTGGTAAAAGAACCTCCTAAAACCATGACAGAGATAATGGCGAAGGCTGGTAAGATCATGAATGCCAAGGAATCTATGGTTTCTAAGTAGAATCCCTGAATGAAATCTGACGTCTAAAAGATCTCAGACAATAAGGAACAAAAAGATAAGAGAGTCAAGAAGCCAAAAAAGTATAAGTAGTATACCCCACTTACAATAGGTGTATATCACATATTCGAGGAAATTGGGGAAAATGGGGACTTGAAATGGCCTAGAAATTGAAGTCACCACCCAACCGAAGGGATAAATCCAAATATTATGACTTTCACATAGACCATGGGCATAATACTGACAATTGTATTACCCTAAAAATTGAAATCGATTCTCTCATTCCTCGAGGAAAGTTGACCAAATTTGTGGATTGAACAGAAGGTTGGGATTCTAGAAGAAGGTCAAAATCACTTTGTAAATATAGAGAGGACAGAAAAAGAGGTTGTGATCTAGACCTGCTAAAGATATCTCGAGAGCCAGAGCTTGATATAAATATGATATCTTTTAGTTATAATTTTACTGCAGGAAGAGACGTCGGAGGAGGAGATGAGGATGTCGAAAGAAAGGACTACATAAATGAGGACAAACTCTTCTCCTATATTCGATAGGTTAATTTGTCAGATGAACTAGATTATCAGCCTATATTTATTAACAAAGTTGGTCATCAGCTTCTCCAAAAATGACCTTTCAGGAATACTTTACCCTCGTGATGACCAGTTAGTCTCTAGTAACTACACCAAATCTACTGGATTGTCACGGTCATTGACATTGACAAGTTCAACTTGTCAAGGTCAATGACCGTGACAATTCGGGACGAGATAACTTTTTTTATCATGGACTTTTCACGATCATTGATTGTGACAAGTTCGTTAGAATTGTCACTGTTGTGTCACGGTCCCTGACCGTGACAAGTTTAGTCACGGTTAATAACTGTGACAAAGACTTGACTCTTTTTAAAAACATTGTCACGGTCAATGTCCGTGACAAGTCCGTGACAAGTCCGTGACAACCTTATTTGTCAAGGACTTGTCACGATCAATGACAGTGACAATTCTGGGCAGAATTTAAAAAAATCTATTGGTCAGTATGGCCATTGCCACTACCCAGCAGTATATTTGTACCTATTATAGCAATGTTGTACCTGTTCAAACATCATATATCCAAATAAACTAAAGATAATGCAAATATACATTCAAAATATAAACAATATACATGACGATATAATCCAAATATAATTCAAATGTACCAACTTAAAAAAAATGTCACTACATGTCTGGGGTAAATGTGAGGAGGTGAGTACGCCACATGATATACGAATTGACACACCCACTAATATACATCGTGCCGCATTTTTCGTGCAACCACAATAGGGAGTTCTCCTTCCCGGGTATCGGATGCGTGACGAGCACCTTGGACTCGATCTCTTGAAGCTCACGTCCATGAACTATTCCACCCTGGACGATATTCAGGTCCCTCAACCCCCTCCTTATCCGCTAGCCATCAAATACGTCCAATATGAACATGCTCAGCCAACCAAGTGTCGACATCGGTCTGTTGAAGGGAGCCAAATAGGGAAGTGGATCATCGAAGTACGCACGTGTCGGTGATAAAGCAGTGAGGTCCACATCCTCATCATCCTGCACCTCATCCTCTCGCACCTCCTCCTCCACTGCCTTCTCCTTCCCTTTCCCCGTACGGTCTCCGCCCAACGTACGCTTCATAAATGAGTACATGTCTTGGACCATCGCCTACAAATGGGATAGCTTCGTGTCATGTGAATCCACCATTCGAGCCAACCCAGTGTCACTCGTCTCCAATCCGATGATCCTAGATTTGGCCACTCGCGAGCTCACCCCTTGTCCTCCCCTTGCGATCAGAGCCAAGAACTTGGATGAGTGCGTCTGTGGACAAAGATGCCTTGTCGGCATCAGACTGCGACTCATGCACTTCCTTAAGCTTTGCCTGAAACCACAAAAAGCACATGATTAGTAAAATAAGTAAACTAAAAAATTATAAGGTAATTAACAAAAAGTAAACTGTCAGATTACTTACAATCGTGGATGCAACGCTCGGGGACACCTCCTTGTCCTTCCCCTTCTTTGTCCAAATATCCACATAATTATCGAGCCTATGTGGCCTACCCCCAGGGCCACTTCTTATCCCCTGAAATAAAATAAAGTAAAATTAGTATCGGCCCCGCAAAGTAAAATAATGCAGAATAGTATATTTCTTTAGTTATAGACGAATTAAATCTTACTATCATCCTATGCTCCACCTCGACGTAAGACGTCCGGTCGGAGTAGTGCACGTCCTTGTTTTTCACCCGATTGGCGAGATGCCAATTGTCGCTCCCCGATCTCATTGTTAATGAACTTTTTCCATTGTGCCAATGAGATCGGCTCCTTCGGCGGGATGGATTCATGCCTTTGGATAATGGACTATCGTGTTTTCCCAAAGTACCATGTCCGCATATTTTTCTTCCACGTCTTGTGTTGCTCCCTCAACTGCTCCAAGACGGAACCGCGTAGCTTTGGATCCAAGTTTAATTGTTCCTGTCCAACAAATACAATGTTAGTTGCGAATAAATATAAATATAAATAATAAAATGAAATTAAAATCGAAATTGAAATATTCATATTCATATAAATATAAATATATTACCTTTAGTGCCACCCAAACAGCTAACTTGAGCTCATATGGCACCTCATTCCAACTCATTTACCCCGGACCGATGACCGTCTTTACCAGCTCGAGGGATCTCGCTAATAGCTCCGACTTGTTCTCGATGGTAATCCCAAAATTTCCATATTTGGGGAGCCTAGGGGCCGAGGAGCCCTTGTTTCCTTCGCTACCACCGAGCCCAGACAACATCATCATAACCAACATCATCATCCTCGCCTTAATACCTGAAGGAGTCATTTGCTGTAAAAAAAATATTATTAGTACAGATAAAAAAAAATTAGAAGAAGACATTAAAATATGTACAATTACTACAAATAAAAATGAGCACCAATTATTAATTTACTTTCATACACCCCCTCCCCCACCACACACACGCACACGTACACGCACACACACCACCCCCTGCCCCCCACCACACACACAATAATTATTTTCATCAATTAAACTAACAATTAAAGTATACAATTATTAATTTACTAATTTACAATGAGGAGCAGTCCTACTTTCATAATTAATCATATATTAATTTACTAATTTACAATAAGGGGAAATCATATATTAATTTACTAAAAAAATTAATAATCAATCAATTCTTTTACAAGGAACACCATGCACATACACACACATGCAGTCCCCCCACCCCTACCCCACCATCCACCCCCATCCCTGCCCCTCCCCCCACCTCCCCCCACCCCTTCCCCCACCCCACCCCCTCCCCCACCACACACACGCACACGTACACGTACACGTACACACACCACCCCCTTCCCCCCACCACACACAATAATTATTAATAATATAGCCATTTTCAGCCATACCAAAAGATCCCTACTTGTCTTTATTAATAATATCTAGAATTAACCACTAAAGAATACCCACCAGATACACCTAAAAACCCACATTGGCCAACCACCATATGGACAATAATCCAATAATTATTAATAATTATATATTGTTCGATATACAAAGTAATTTTCAAAAAAAGTTAGAAAATTTCACCCCCATATGGACAATAATCTAGTGGTATTGCCACTTTTACTGTTAACCAACCCAACATCGATCCACTATAATCCAACAGCAACGTCAACAACAAATGTGTATCTCGTACTCCTTCTAATTCGTGTACTCAATTAATTCATTTCATCAATTTAACTAACAATTAAAGTATACAATTATTAATTTACTAATTTACAATGAGGGGCAATCCTACTTTCATATGACATGGGCACTAATTATTAATTTACTTTCATCTACAACTATACAATTAAAATTACAATTAAATCTATACAATTTATTAATTAAAGTTGTACAATTGTTAAGATTGCCCTACCACACACACACACACACACCCCACCCCCACCCCACCCCTCCCCCCGCCACACACATGCACACACTTGCACACACACACACCCCACCCAATCCCCACCCCACCCCCACCATCACACCCCCTGCCCCCTCACCCCACCCCACCTGCACACACACACACACGTACACACAGCCCACCCCACCCCCACCACCCCTGCCCCCTCCCCCACCACACACATATATACACACACATACATATACATATACACACATATATACATACACTTATAGAAATGAAAGAGAAAGAGAGGAAAAAACATACCTTAAAGAGAGAGAGAGAGAGAGAGAGAGACCTCGAAATCGCGTAGAGAGAGAAAGAGAGGGAAAAAACAAAATCGGTGGGGAAAAAAAGAAAGGGTAGTGCTTTTTTGCTGTGTAAATTATCACGGACATGTCACGGTCCTTGACCATGATAATTATTTTATGTATTGTCAGGGTCAATGACCGTGACAAGAACATTTGTCACCGTCAATGACCGTGACAATACTTTATCACGAGCGTGTCACGGTCAATGATCGTGACACAAAACGCGCGTTTGTTGTCACAATCAATGACCGTGACAAGGGCGGGCGACTAAAAGGTCATAATTTGTCCATTTTGGTGTAGTGAGGATACATGAAGTAAGAATTGCGGGAATTATATAAAATAATGGTAGTTCACCCGATGCCCTATACTATAGCTATTTTCGTACCCTAGGGTTATGAGATAGTAAACTAGAACCATATCGTGGACCTTTAATTGGGTTTTCTGGTGAAAAGGTTTATCCTTAAGGGACTATAAAGCTGGAGGTTTTAATAAACACCTGTCCAATGAGCAAAATTGAGAAGATTTGTTTCTTCATTCTAGACAAGAATGTTCAATTAGCTTATAATATGATTCTCAATAGAGTCGTGTTGAAAAAGTTTGAAGCAGTACCCTCCAAGATTCACCAATGCTTGAAGTTGTCTATTTATTATGGGGTCAACATAGTAAAGGGAAACCAGGTTGAGGACAGAGAGTGCTATTACACTTCCACCGACCAAGATGAGTTAAAGAAACACACCATTACCTACTAGATTGATACCTTAGATCCACGGGAGGAAGCTAATTAAAGGATATTATATTGGATGATGAAAATCCATAAAAGACTACTCAGATTGGTTCGAACCTATCACCATCCCTTAAACATGAATTAATCATATTCCTTAGAGAGGAGAAAATAGTGTTTTCCTAGAGCCCTAAAGGCGTGCCTGGTATTAACCCTAACTTTATATGCCACGAGCTTAATATAAACAAAGATTCCAAACCAATCAAGTAGAAATGAAGGTCTATCCCCGAGAAGAGTGTGGCCATCCAAGAGGACGTGGATAAGTGATAGAAGGCCAAATTAATAGAGGATATTAAATACTTAGACTAGTTAGCTAACATCGTGATGGTCAGAAAGAAGAACAACAAATGGCTTATGTTTGTGGATTTCACAGACCTCAACAAAGCTTGCCTAAAAGATCATTTTACTTTGCCAAGGATATTAATTGCTAAATGCAACAGCAGGTCACGAATTATTAAGCTTCATGTATGCCTAATCTGGTTATAATTAAATTAAAATGAAGTCAAAGGACAAGGAAAGTACATCCTTCATCACCAGTCGAGGTACTTACTGCTACAACATTATGCTTTGGGGGCATAAAAATGCTAGAGTGACACACCAGCGACTGATGAACAAGGTTTTTGAGGAGCAGATCGGTAAGAATATGGAAGTCTATGTGAATGACATGCTTACTAAAAGCAAGAAGGTTGTTGATCACATCCAAGACCTAAGCCTGAAATTTGATCAACTTGATAAGCATCAAATGAAGTTGAACCCGACCAAATGGGTGTTGCGCATACATGAGGGGATCTTTCTGGGATTTATTATAAATCAAAGAGGAATTAGATCCAATCCGAACATGATAGAGGCATTGATCGACATGAAATCTCCCACGTGAAAAAAATATTTATATAAATTAACTAGGAGGGTGGTTACTCTAAACCTATATATCTCCCGTGCTACATATAAGTTCTTACCATTTTTTAAACTGCTCAGAAAAATGTTCGAGTGGAATAAAGAATGCGAAAGAGCTTTTCAAGACTTAAAGAAATATTTGCGATCACCACTACTACTCTCCCGACCACTTATAGGAGAAAAGTTGTACCTATATTTGGATATATCCGAGTCTGGTATCAGCAAGGCACTCGTTCGGCTGGAAAATGGAATTCGAAAACTAGTGTATTACACTACAAAAACTTTTAGGGGAAAAGAAATCAAGTATTTGTGCTTGAAGAAATTAGCCCTTGCTATTATAGAATTTCTAGGATAATAAAACCCTACTTCCAGGAACATACCATAGTGGTTTATACTGACTTGCCTCTGTGTGAGGTGCTTCACAAACTAGATAAATCAGGGAGATTGATGTCTCGGGAAGTAGAGTTAGTAGAATATGATATCCTTTATAAGCTTAGAACTGCGAAGAAGGGGCGAGTTGTAGAAGATTTCATCGCCAAATTCACATGTCAAGATGCAGTCATTAACCCTAGTTTGCCACCGAACATACTTCATTGGAAGAGAGCTTACCTCTAAAGTAAACAGAATTGACCATCGACCAACCAGAGACTTTAGTTTCCCAAGAGATATCCTAGCGACAAAGGGAACATATCAATAAGTTGTTTAAATAAGGAGTGATATGTGAAGGGAACTTTGATAATAAGATCCCGACTTGGAAAATATATATAGATAGTTCCTTGTGCACTACTGGTAGTGAATTCGGGCCCATCATCAGTAATTCGAATGACATAGATGTGGAGTATGAACTTTATTTTTAATTCCAAGCCTCTAATAATGAGGCTAAATACAAAGCATTAATCAGAGGATTGGAGTTAACCTTATCCTTTGGAGTCGAGCAGGTCATAACACATAGTGATTCCCAATCAATTGTTAACCAGATGCTTCAAATATATGTGGTTAAGGGAGATCTCATAGTCAGGTATTTTTTTTACATATATCGAAGTCATTTCCAAATTAGTAGTGGTCAAAATGGTTAGGATACTAAGGATAGAAAATGGTCGATAAGATGAACTTGCTCAGTTGGCCTTAGCAGCCCGAATATAGCTCAGGAGAACTATCTTGGTAGAAATACTTTCATATAGAATTATAGATACGGAGGCTGTCAGCTTTATTTCGATGGACTTAGGACCCTGGTGGATGGATCCTAAAAAAATCTTCATTGACAAGGGTGTACTACCTGGCGACCCTAAAGAAGCTAGGAAGATAAGGTACAAGAGAACTAGTTGTGTGCTAGAGCGAGGAGTTTTATACAAAAGGGGACACAATGTTTCTCTACTTCGATACCGAGGTACCATATTTGATAAGTGGTGCATGAAGATTCCTGTGGAGATCATTCAGTCAGCCGATCATTGGTACAAAGGATAGTTATGTAAGGGTAAGACTGGATGACTATAAAAGCCGATTTTATCTCTTTTGCCAAGAAATGTGACAAATATCAATGGTTTGCAGCAATCCATAGAAGACTAGGGGCTAAATTAACACCAATCACTTCTCCATAGATATTCAACATATGGGTGATTAACTTGGTTGGACCACTATCGAAGATAAAGGAGAATTCAAAATACTTTATGGTTATAATGGTCTACTTCACGAAATGGGTAAAAGTTGAGCCATTCGTTCAAATGCCCTATGAAAGGGTCTTTCAGTTCATTTAGAAGCACATCATCTGCAGATATAGGATTTCATATAGCTTCATCATTGATCACGATACATAATTTGATAATCAAGAGTTTGAGGAGTATTGCATTTGGTCTAAGATCCAGAAACATCACTCTGCCCCAGGTCATCCACAATTTAATGGCCAAACTAAGGTAACCAACAAAACATTGCTATATGGACTGAAAAAGAGACTTGATGGTGATAAAGGTAACTACATCAATGAGTTACACAACGTTCTTTGGGCCTATAGAACTACGTCGAGAACAGCCACGGGAGAAACTCCTTATATGCTTATTTTTGGGACTAAAGTAATGGTGCTAGTCGAGGTCGGTCTGCCCACTCATAGAATGTTAAACTTTAATTCCCGAAAGAGTGATATCATTAGAATGTTGTATCTAGACCTAATCGAGGAATTAAGGGAGAATGCTACAATTTGACTGCCTCATTACCAATATTGCACAACCCGTGTATATAACAGAAGGGTGAAGCTAACCAACCTAAAGAAAGGATATTATGTTATGAAAAAATTTCTCTAAAAGAGGAATAAGTTGGAAGCAAAGTGGAATGGTCCTTATCGTATCTCGGTCATTGTCTAATAAGGAACTTAGCATTTACAAACACTTGAAGGGAAAGAGTTCAAGAATCCGTGGAATGCCGATCATCGCTGCGAATATTATTAGTAGATTTATGGGGAATTTGATGTACTCATTTCACTCATTTCAATAAAATTATGGTTTTCTAGAAAGTACGCTTCCTTTTTATCATTTTTATTTAGGGGTAGGGTGATGACAATATTGACAATTATATAATTAAAAATTTCAAATTTCATGACTCCGTGTTTGGCCCATAAATGACAAGTCACACACTTTAAAAACTTTAAAACTTCATGTATGATTTCGTCTATGAGAAGTCACGAACAAGAAGTTCGTAAAACTTCATGTATGACTTCGTATTTGACAAGTCACAAACAAGAAGTTCCTAAAACATCATGTATGTCCTAAAGTGAAAAACAAGAGGTTTTATCAAACCAAATTAAATTCTGAAAAATCCTACAACATTCCTAAAACATTTGGTCGCTAATGGTAACTGATGTAAACACTTAGCCTCACAAACCATTTGTTTTGATAATTATAATTTCTTTAGTAGAACCTAAGTCCCAACAAGTTAAGTTCATACTTGATAACACAACATAAACAATCAAGTAGGTTAGTCAGCCACCTAACTAATAATAAAATCAGAAGGCTTAATTGTTAAAGTTCAAATACATTAAAAAGACAAACATGTGAAATCATACGTTCTTTTATTCAAGAAAATTCTACATGATCATTAATAATGGAAAAATTACAAAGAAAAAGTCTCAAAATCACTCTACTGGAAGTTTCCCTTTGGCCTTATCCATTCCAGCAGGAGGAACATCAAGGGTTGAGGGAAGAATGTTCCAAGCCAAGTCTTTCATCTTGTCTTGACTGCTTGATCTGGGCTTGTTCAACAAGTGTTGGGGGCACATATAAGTATCCTTTTCTTGTAGGCCAAAATCACCTAAATACTTTTTGACTAGACTCCGAGGAATAGCATCAGTAAGGGTCCAACTAAAATTATGTTTAAAAGGTGGATTTGGGTAATCCACAAAACTCGGGTCATGCCTATACTATAATTCATTGGATTTGGGAATATTTATAATTATCAAGGCATTCAACCAACCCCACTTATGACCTTCATTTTGGGCTTGTTCCAATTCATCTTCAAGGTGAGCTAGAGTCGCATTATAGCCGTCCATCCAGATAGCTCTAGATTACTTATTGAAATGAAAGTTCAGTCGATTAACCTTGTAAGTCATCTTCCTAATGGTTGCATCTTTATCTTTAAGTAAAGCTACTTGGTCGACTAATGTGTTTTTGGTCCTCTCTTCATCAATTGTCGACCGAGCAACCACCAATTATTTAGAATATTTCCTAGACTTAGTTTTCTTTAATTTATCTAACTCTTCCATCAGCCTGGCATTCTGAATATCTAAAAATGATGCACTCTCACTCAGGAGACTTCAAAAGGCCTCTCCAAACTTTCTAGTTCATTTCTGATGACATTATTTTCCTTTTCCAGGAAAGTGTCCACCTCCCGAGCACTCTCCACCTACTGGTTAAGTAGAAATTCCTTTTTCCTGAAGGTCGCGGAAAGGTCTAGAAGCTTTTTATCAAAACCCCAACCTGTACTCAATGCCTCATATTTAGCTTCATAATCAGAATGGAGCGGAGCCAAGGAGAGGTTATGATCATCTTGTAATTGTTTAATCGTTTCGTCATGCAGACGAACGTAGGCCTCGTTAGTTTTGTCGAATATATCATCTCTGAGCAACCTTGCTAGCTCGGCCTCGGTAAAACTTACATAACTAGAACCAAAAAGTCCCATACTGCATTTTATCGGGTCGGTCTGAGTCGATATGATTACATTTTTATTGAAATTAAGCTAAGAAATAAGAATATAAGAATAACATCCAACAAGAATGGTAAACAAGCACAGTTACAAATAAATCCAACTAGCTAACCAAGTCAGAAATTTCATTCATTGCAAAAAGAAAGGTGTTGCAATTGATTATTCCTTACATTCAAAACATAAAGAAAAAAACCATGATCAAATAAAAGGAAATCCACGAGGGGGAAAGGACCATCCAGCAGACTTACAGAGAATTAAACATTCTCTTTGTCATTTTCTTCTACTTTTGGATAAAGGGCCTCAACTTCAGTGATAGGTACCAAGGACCACTCGTTTGTCCCCTCCTCATCAACAACTTCCTCTTCTGAATTGGGAGGGGTACTAGAGTCATTTTTTTTAAAATAAATTAGGAGATATTATCGACTCCGAAATAACCATTAGAATAAACACTCTAGACTGAAATACAAATACAATCATCCATAATATAAATCCCAAATCCAATATTGGAAATAAAATAAAAGTACAACGGGCGATATGCCCGACTGATAAAACTGAATAATAGCAAGGAACTGATGAATGTGGAGGCGTCTACTACCAAGGACCTGCAACGTCCACAAAAGTTGAAACACATTGAATATGAAGGAACTCTGAAGCCTGGGGTCATCGTGGTTGGGAACCTAAAATATTTTTACAAAAATAGATTTGAAACGGGTCAGAGCCCGATTAAAATAGTTTGAAAATATTTGCAAGTATTTAAAATACAGTAAGAGTAGATATTATATTCATGTTAGCTTCATTTGACCTCACTTGAGATCCTCACCTCTCAACTATTGTGCACAACTAACATATACTTCTAAACAAATCAAGTTATGCTACCCGTCCTAACTAAAATTAATTAAGTCTCATCCCGTCTAATAATTCATCGTGCCCACCCTTATTGCCTATAAAATACGTTCCTAAATTTCCAAGTCCTTTTGTCCATTAAAAGTCACCAATTAAATATTAAGTTCTCACATACTTAGATTACTTTAGATATCACTATATATCTTATCTACTAATGCACACGTAATAGAATAAATCACACGTATATATATACACCACACTTGTAATATATATGAATACAGGTTCCCTAGGTGGAGACATGTGATGCGGGAAAACTCCTCTATCAAATTCTGGTACATCACGTACTAAGTAAAGGACATCGAGTTCGGAATCACTCTCAAACCATACATTCCCAATTTAAACAATTTGGAGGTGAATATAGTTATAAGCCTTTGGGCTATACACACACCTAACACACCCAAATGACCAGTCATACTCTCATTCACATAAGTAGTTCTCAATCCCTAAGTTCAATGTTCTAAGGTACTAGTCAAAATCCCCCCGATGAGCTCATCAGGATATGACTGTCCACGATGTGGAACCTCTCGTGATAGCAAGAAACCTAGTTATGTTCACACATAATAATTCACACAATAAGAATTCACACAACCTATATACATTTATAGCAACAGTATAGTTGTACACACATCCTATAATATATCTAGTATGTAGTATTTGTAACTGTAACAACCCTCGCTTTTAGGAGGCTAATTTTATATTAATTTTACCGCATAAGGTAATTATATAAAATGTTGGATTTGGAGTAAATATTAATTTAATGAGTTAGAAGTTAATATTTACTGGATTGATGCATATTTACTGTATATGAAAGTAAATATCGTTAGGTTGCATGTTTATATTGTCATGTATTTTAAATGACATTATGGTTAAAATGAAATTGGAACTGGAAATAATTTATAAAATTGTCGGATGCCAGTTTAGAGGGTGTAGTTGGTCTCAGAAGGTACGAGACAGTCAAAATGAGTGCCATATTGTATTTTTGGGTTTAGGGCACTTTTACCTGGTTTTAACTTAAACGCGTATTTGGGAGTCATTTTAATGTGGTATTAACCACTTAAGTTGGAGACTTTAGACTTAAGCCACAATTTTAAGTCTTTCCCTTATTTTCATTTCTCATTTTATGTCTCAAAACATAGAGAGAAAAGGAGAGAAAGAGAGAGGAAGAGAAAAATGGATAAAAGAAGAGAGATTGGAAGATTGGGATTGCTTCTACTCAAAAGAAATCTGAGATGCCAACCCTAAGGCAAGTTTTCTACTTGCTAATATGTGATTTAAGTTGAATAAATTGTGTATTTGCATTTGTGGATCAAAAGTAGAAAATTATGGAATTCAAACCCTAATCTTAGTTTATGATGATGAGATTTTGGGTTATAGTAGTTAAGAATCATGTAGGATGATTTGGGGTAGATTAATAATGGTTGGATGTGTAAAAATGAAAATATTTGAAGTTTGGAGGAATTAGGGTTTATAACCCTTCGTAGCCATTCGTGGCAAAATCTCAGGACCGAATCGATTCGTCCCTTAGGTGAATCAATTTGGTAAGGGGTAGCTTCCAGGTCTGCATAACCCGAATCGATTCGGGTTAAGGCCGAATCAATTCGGTCAATTGCAGAAAGTTGGTTTTGTGGTCCGAACCGATTCACTTTTTGGGCGAATCGATTCGTTTTCCTGCTATTTTGAGTTGTTTTTATAACTCAATTTTTAACCTTTTCCTTTAGGGATAGGACCTAGGGACAACCTTATTGAATGAAGTAAACTTAAAGTCCTAGAGTTATAGATAAGTTGGGAAGCTACCCTAGAGTGGAATTGGTTTATATGGGGTTTTTCCGGGGTTATGCCTATTGATGTTAGGGCACTTTTTTCTTTTAGTTGATTTTTTTATAAAACTAGGAGATGTACTATTATGTTTGGGAGATTTTAGAAGCTCAATTGAGCTATGTTAACCTTGGTGGTTCATAGTAACACCATAAAGGTATGTTTGGAGAATAAATTGAAAGTTCATTCATTCCATTGAAAGAAGATAATATTGGAGTTTTAAAATAACACCCTAAAATGTTTAGAGATAATGAAGAGTTTATTTACTCCTTTGAGGTTGTAGTCACGATATAAGTTATCGTATGGCTCCGGATAATAAGGTATATTATTTACAATAATGTAAATAAATATGGTTACAAATAAAACGAAACATACATGTATAAATGGAAGTGGAATGGTTATGGTAATGATGATGGTAAATGATAATTTACTTAATCATGAATATGGTAAATGATAATTTACTTGATTTTGAAAATGGTAAATAAAATGGTTGGAACACACATCTCTAAATGACATCATAAGGGAAGTTCGCGTGTGAGGTGAATCCCCCTGACTAATGAATGCAGGGTGGATATAGTCCTAGGCCATGTGAGCGTTTGTTGATATATATATTTTCTGCGATGGGTAAGAGATTCCGGGTGTGGTCTTGACTACCCCGCAGACACATGTTCGCTTCTCGACGTTTTGCGTTATAGGTGCCCAGGTTTTCTTATGATAGGCCCTGGAAGATGATGGTCATTTAGGGGCGCACACAGTGGAGAAACCCGGACGGACGGTCTTAAAATTATTATATGTATATAAATATAACTATTCATTATCAAGTGGGACTTGATGGATTATATGCCATAAAGAGCATAATGAAGTGCCACAAAGAGCACATATAAATGCCATAAAGAGCATTTGAAAATGATTATTTTCCTGATAAGGAAAGGATTTTTATAAAAAGTACAATTGAGATAAAAGTGCCATAAAGAGCATAAGATTGTGATTATATATATATATATATTTCCTATTAAGGAAAAGATATATTAAATAATTGGTGCGCATGATGGAGTTTTAGATTAATGTTATTCATTTTATTTTCTTGTTTAGCTTATGTTTTAAATTGTGTAGGTAGCTTCTTATTTCTCTTTCATCATGATTCATCATTCATAACTGTCATACTTTTTATTCATCTGGTAATCATATAGAACCGGGCCCCGACCCATTCATATTTCTTGTTGTGTATGCATCTTGTATCCGTTCAGGTACTCCGCCGTAAGGATGCCTGATTTGAATTTCGATCCCGGTGTCTTTGGGGAGTCGTGATGCTTTGCGGGTATTACGGGGCATTTGGAAGTAGACGTTGTCATCCTTGCACTCTAGATAAGATCGGGTCTTTTTACTCGGGCGAGAGGCCCAAGCTTTTGTACTTGATTAATGTAATGTATTATGTAATTAATGAATTTGTTTAATTTTATTGTATGAGTCTGTGGCCGACAGCATATTCGGTCCCTTATTGTACATTTGTGTGTATGTAATATAATTTTGTCTGGATCTCCACTTTCTCTTATTAGGTTGTTAAGTTGTTTTCTTTTATTAACTTTAAAAATCAAAATTTTTGGCAACCCGTTTTCTGAATTAAGGAGTGGTTATCCCGGATACTTCTTATTTTGTTGTGATGCTGAGAATGATTCCATCCATGATTCCGTTATTTTGGAGTATTGGGTTGTCCACCCCCTATTTCGGATGGCGGGTTGTCACAGTAACTCTCGAATATTATACGTATTATTAAACTTTGATTATACTTCTCGTCGTATATTCCCGAGAATTCCTCACTACTCAAAGTGTGCCCACTATTCTTTAAATTATTTCAGTAGGTAATTTACTCATACCCTACTGTTCTACGACATAGGTTCACTCTCCTTCGTCGTGATTCATTCTCGTTCCCTGAATACATTATCTTATAAGTCACATCAATTAACCTTAACCTTAATTCATCCCGCTTATGACAAAGTTCCAATTCTATCATTAGTCTACTGGTAACCCAAGATGTCCCTCACAATATTTTAAAAATATCCCAAAAGCTCCCTTGTTCACTGATTTCCAGTTCAAGGCTAAAATAGGGAAAATTGTCAAAATTAGAGGATCCTAATTGATTCGGCTTTAGTCCGAATCGATTCTCTCTTCCGAATCAATTCAGCCAAGGAGACGAATCGATTCGCTGTAACAGGTATCGTCTTTTTCCCTCTAACTATTACGGGTTTCACCTTTTTTAATACTCCAAACCTTCATGATTCAATAAAAAACTCCCAACCAAGTGTACATAACATTATACTAACATATATAAATTATTTCTAACATAATTTAATCATTAAGTCATCAAGGAACACTTTTAAATCGTAATAATTCCACATTAAATCCCCAAAACCTTATATTAACATTATTGTTTAAGTACATCAACAACAACCCAGATTTCATCATATGTTAATATCATTAATTCTTCAAATTCGTTCCACATGCATAAAGGGATTAAACCTAACATGATTCTTACCCAAGAACATGAATCAAATCTTCCAAATTACACCAATATCTATATATTCATGAGATTAATCATCCTAGATTAACATGGATGGTATATGCGCTCAAAATTCGCAAGATAAATACTTGTCTTGAATATCAGGTTTGAATTTTCGCAGAATGATGGTGGGATTGCTTTCCTCTCCTCCCGATCTACACAACGGTGGTGGTGGTGGTGCAAAAATGGTGTGGGATGGCCTTGAAACTCCCTCTTCTCCTCCTCAAATAGACTTTGTGTATTCATTGTAACTTCTACCCTAACTCCCTCACATAACTGATGATATAAATCTCCAATTTTTGTGGGTCTCTTTTTCCAAAAAATCCAAAAGACTAAAATACCCCTCTGGGGTGTCAGTTTTGGCCTAAACATACCCCGAGACCCAATCTAAACCCCCGAGTACACTTTTTTGACTATTATGTCCTTCCAAACACATTGGGGCACACGAAATGACCATTTGTATGACCCGTAATTAAATTACATTTTTATCTCATAAATTTAAGTCCTAGAACAACTCACATGCATGTCCCGACTAAATTACTAAAATGGTCGTATTTCTCATTCATGACAATCATAATACGTTCTTATTGATTTATTACTCATTCACTAAGTAATATTTAATATAAATAAATATTAACTCTTGTCTCGCTAATTAATTTTTATTTTAACCCGAATTAATTTCCCATTTTTAATATAATTAATCCCTATATAAAAATCATTAAAAATTTGGGGTGTTACATACTTCCCCCCTAATAATAGAATTTTGCCCCGAAATTCGGAAAAAATCCTGGTATGAACAACTCTGGATATTTGTCTTGCATCTCATCCTCATGCTCCCAAGTAGACTTGTCAGCATTATGATTCCCCCACTGAACATGTACTAGTGGAACTACCTTCGATCTCGATCTACTCTCATTATGGTCTAGGATAACAACTGACCTCTCCTCGTATGAAATATTGGGCTGGAAGTCAATCTCCTCTAATGAAATGTGAGTGTGGGCTAACACGTCCCGGAGATATTGCCTCAACAAAGAAATGTGAAATATATAATAAATTCGATGTATGTGCTCCGACAACCCGGGTCTATATGCAACTGGTTCAATCCACTCAATGATAGGGAATGGACCCACATACCTTGGTGACAACATTCCTTTTTTCCCGAACCTCATTATTCCCTTCATAGGAGATACATGTAGTAACACTTGGTCTCCAACATTAAACTCCAAGAATAATGGCTTGGCATCTTCATAACTCATCTTCCTATCCTGAGCTACCCATATATGACTCTGAATCAATTTAATTTTGGTCGAAGTGTCCTGAATTAACTCTGGTCTGAGAAGCTTGTTGTCCCCTACCTCCAATAAACATGCGGGAGAACGACAAGTCTACCATACAACACCTCGATTGGTGCCATTTCGTTCGTAAACTAGTAGGAGTTATTATATGTAAACTCCACCTGTGAAAGATACTGCTCCCAACCTCTCCTAAAATAAAAAATACACATCCAAGGCATATCTGACAACATCTGATCAGTCCTTTATGTCTGATCTCTGTCTAAGGGTCATAGTCCATACTCAATTGCAACTCGGTAACCATGGCCTCCTGAAAACTATCCTAAAATTGAGTCACAAAGATCTTATTCCTGTCGGACACAATATCAAGTGGCACCCATGTAGTGTCACTAGCTCAACAATGAAAATCTTAGCATACAGTCCCATATTATAATCCGTTCGGACTGGCAGAAAGTGATCTACCTTGGTCAATCAATCCACTATAGCCCATATGTAATCGTGACCCCTCTGTGAAGTAGGCAACCCAGTAATGAAATACATGGAAATGCTCTCCCATTTCCACATCAGAATCTCTAATGGTTATAGGACCCTTGCTAGATTCTGATGGTCCACCTTAACCAGCTGACAAGTGGTACACCTCGAGATAAATTCGACAATGTCTCTCTTTATTCCATTCCACTAATAATGTCGTCTCATATCTTGGTACATCTTACCCCCACCAAGGTGTACCATAAATCGTGACCCGTACGACTCTGCTATCACAATGTGTCGCAAGTCTTCCCCCTCGGGAACAACCAATCTCCCATTAAAGCGTAAGCCTCATTCTGAACTCACGGAGTACGACTCTACTGCCCTAGCTAAAAGTTGTCTGATCTGATCTTGAAAAAATGAATCCGTTGTTTGGGCCTATACCACCCTCGTGACAATTTGTGGGGTGACGGTCATAACTAATATAAATGAGTTGGCCACTGAATCCTGATATCCCAGCTCCTTCCATTTTTCCTTTCAAGCTTCAACTACATCCCATACTGGCCTGTGGCTCAACCCTTCTGCCACTACATTGGCCTTCCCCAAGTGATACTGGATGTCAAACTGATAATCTTTCATAAACTCCAGCCACCTACGCTGACGCATATTTATCTCTCTCTAAGTGAATAAATACTGTAATGACTTATGATCGGTGAATAGGCAAAATCTATCCCCCAACAAGTAATGTATCCAAATCCACAATGTAAATATGACTGACTCTAGATCCAAGTCATGGTTGGGGTATTCCTCTAATGAGGCTTAAGCATGCGGGAAGCATAATCTATAACCTGGTCCTCCTCCTGTAAAACACCCACAAGTCTCTGTCAAAACGCATCAGTAAAAACTAAATACTCCACTCCTACGCTGGGGAGTGCAAGTACGGGTGTTGAAGTCAACTTGTCCTTCAGTTCATCCAATGCCAATTGACAAGCGTCATCCTATATAAACAGTACCCCTTTACGATTGAAATTGGTCAATGAACCCGCAATCTTCGAAAATCCTCAAATAAACTGTCGGTAGTACACGTCCAACCCTAAGAAATTGTGCACCTCCGTTAGTGTTATGGTCTGTCCCCACTCCCTTACCGCTGACACCTTACTGGGATCCACTGATATCCCCATGTCAGATATAGTATGACACAAGAACTATACCTCACGCAGTCAGAACCTACATTTCTCAAACTTAGTGTACAACTGATGCATGTGTAAAGTCTGAAAAACCCTATGCAGATGCTCTGCATACTCCTCCTCGGGCTGAGAATAAATTAGGATGTCATCAATGAAGACAAAGACAAACTGATCCAAGAAATCACTGAACACCCTATTAATCAAGTCCATAAACACAACTGGCTAATTAGTTATCCGAAATGGCATAACCCGAAACTTATAAGACCTATGTCTCATCAGAAAGGTAGTCTTAGATACATCTTGTTCCCGAATGTGAAACTTGTGATAGCAGGATCTCAAATCTATCTTAGAGAAGTAGGCAAACCCTCTATATTGGTCGAATAAGTCATTAATTATGGGAAATGGATATTTATTCCGTATCGTGACATTATTCAACTCTCGATAATCCACATACAGGCATATAGATCCATACCTCTTCTTCACAAACAGCACTGGGGCACCTTAAGGAGAGGTACTCCTATGAATAAAGCCCTACCCCTAAAGCTGTTCAATCTGGTCTCATAGATATCTCATCTCCATATGATCCATACAATAAGGCGCACAAGCTATCGGTCGAGTGCTCGATGCTAAATCAATGAAAAACTCTATCTCACGGCTAGGTGGCAATCCCGATATCTCCTAAAATAGATTTGTGAACACACATACAATCGGAATCGAATCTAGAGAGATCCTTATCCCCTTTGGGGTCTCCTACACTATATATTATAAATGAGTGGACAATTCCCCTTTAGGATGAGACATAGCCACTAAGAACATCTCCTGGCCCGGAATCGCAAACACTATACTCCTACTATAACAGTTAATCATGGCCCTATATGCTGCTATCCAATCCATGACAATAATGGCGTCATAATCTGACATATCCAATACGATTACATCGATGGGTAAAACAAGTCTCCCAATATCTATACTCATGCCCCAACAAATAAAGAAGATAAGTGTCTCGCTACCTAGTGGTGAGTCTACACACGTGACTGTACTATCGTCTGTGTCCAACAATACGACAGCTCTTGTAAATCTAGTGGATATGAACGAGTGTGAATCACCAGTGTCAAATAAAATACGTCCCAAAGTCCCATGTATAAGAAACATACCCTCAACTGTGGGGGAAGCCTATGAAACAGCGGCTTAGTGGTTATTATAAAAATGCCCATACTGTAACTAACCCTGCTGAGGTGAGGCTGTTGGAATGACTATTATGGAAGGTAGTGCTAGTGTTAGTGCTAGGAGGGAAGAAGGAAAAATAGGCCCTGGGGCTCCTGGAGAGTGCCCTGCTGCTACAAAACTCTGCCCTTATTAGGGTAATCCTGGTGCTTGTGGCCATTCTTGCCACATATGAAACATTTGCCCATAAAATTTCCTCCCTTGTAGCCCTGCTGGTCATTTCCACCTCTCCCTTGGCCCTGATAGAAATTCTATTAGCCTTGCTGGACCGGCTGACCCTAATGGCCATGCTTGAATCCACCCTGCCCCTGCCTGAAATCTCAAGATAAAAAATGCTTAGCAGCATCCCCCTGATGGGAACACTGGTTCATCTGATTCTGAGTCGATTGTGCCCAACCGACACTGTTACCCCTATCTTCACTTATTAAATGGACTCTTCTGGGCGCTTTCTTCCTTTCACGTGGAAGCGATGGTCCTGACAGTGCAATAAAGCGGAATTTAACACATCTATATACATCTTCAAAGATGGATTACCCAATAAATATTGTCAGATTCTCTAAGTAAGTTGTATCCTCTTCCCCTCCGTGCTCACCTCCTTGGGAACAAAATTTACCAACCTAGTAAATTCCTTCTCATACTCCGCGGCTGTCCTCCCTTCCTGAGAAACTTCTAAGAATTTATGCCTCATCTCTGTCTGAATGGAGAATGGGAAGTACTTGCGGTTAAAGGGCTCCCTGTATTCCTGAATCGCCATGGTGTGTCTCTCATGTGCGATGGTAACGGATTCCAACCACTGTAAGGCTTACCCCACTAGCTTAAAGGTAGCTAGTATCTATCTATGTACATCCGTGCACTCATAGACCTGCAAATATCGTTGGATATCCTTCTTCCATTAGCACATCGCAACTACATCGGAGCTCCCTTAAAACTCGAGAGGATGAGACTTTTGAAAGGTATCCCTGACTTGCTCCCAAGCAGAAGGGAATGAGTGTTCATGGCCTAGAACCAAAACTTGAGGCTGGGGTGGCATCTGTGGTGCCTGTTGATCAAAATATGTCAAATCCACCTTAACCTCCTGGGCAACGTTGGTGGCAACCTCAGCAACATTCATAGTCCCTGCTGCGAGAGATGGATGAAGCTCGGGATGTGCATCTGGGGTGGCTCGTGGTGCAAGTCTGGGAGGCATCTGAAACGAAAGATAATTTCCATAAGTCCATAGTTCAATGTATCTCAAAATGGTTGAAGACATAAGTTCATAATCATGAGTGCAACAATCATAATAGTTGGGTTTTATATCAAAGAACACTACGCTGGAAACGTAATAAGTCCTTACAGATCCTAAGGACACTAGAACCTAATGCTCTGATACTATCTGTGACACCCCACCTATTCTAATCCTGTATGATCAGTCCATTATTAAATTAAACATGAATCATTAATGGTTTCATTCTTATCATCACTGTCACAAACCAATATATTTTACTAATACCCTAATGACCCAGTGTCAAAATTTTATTCTTTTTTTGAAATGGAAAAACTCAAACTAATAAATTATATTCACTATTCCAGTAAACATAGTAGTAACGATTAAACCACGAGATGAAAAAATATGCCTTGAATAAACACTCCAGACTAAAATATAAATACAATCATCCATAATATAAATCACAAATCTAGTACAGGAAATAAAATAAAAGTGCAATGGCTTTGAAATAACCATTACCTAGATATGGGAGACATGCATGACTGATAAAATTGAATAATAACAAGGAACTGATAAATGTGGAGACGTCTACTACCATGGTCCTGCAACATCTACAGCAGCTGCAGCACATCGAATATGAAGGAACTCCTATGTTTGGCGTCCGTGTGGCTGGACACCTAAAAAGTTTGTACAAAAACATATTTGAAACGGGACTGAGCCCGAGTAAAATAATTTGAAAATATTTGCAAGTATTTAAAATGCAGTAAGATTAAATATTACATACATGTTAGCTTCATGTGCCCTCACTTTGATTATCACCTCTCAACTATTGTTCACACCTAACTTATACTTCTAAACTAACCTAGTTATGATACCCCACCTAAGGAGTATTTATTAAGTCTCATCACGTCTAATAATTCATCGTGCCCACCCTTATTGACAATATAATAGTTCCTAAATTTCCAAGTCCTTTTATCAACTAAAAATCACCAATTAAATATTAAGTTCTCACATACTTATATTACTGTAGATATCACTATCTATCTTATCTGCTAATGCACATGTAGTAGAATAAATCACACGTATATATATACACCACACTTGTAATATATACGAATATGGAATCCCTAGGTGGATACCTACGACTCGAGCATACTCTTCTATCAAGTCCTGGTACATCATGTACTAAGTAAAGGACATCGAGTTCGAGATCACTCTAGGACCATACATTCACAACTTACACAATTTAGAGGCGAACATAGTTCTAAGCTTTTTGGGTTACGCACACACTTAACACACCCAAATGACCAGTCACACTCTCATTCACACAAGTAGTTCTCAATCCCTAAGATGAATGTTCTGAGGTACAAGACAAAATCCCCCTGATGAGAGCATCGGGATAAGATTATCCATAACGTGGAACCTCCCGTGATAGCAAGTATCCTAGGTATGTTCACACATAATAATTCCCACAATAGGCATTCACATAACCTACATACATATATAACATAGGTATAGGTGTACACGCATCCTATAATATATCCTGTACGTAGTATATGTAACTCTCGAATATATACGTATTATTAAAATTTGATTAAACGTCTCGTCATATATTCCCGAGTATTCCCCACTACTCGAACTGTGCCCATTATGCTTTAAATTATTTCAGTAGGTAATTTACTCATACCCTACTGGTCTATGACATAGATTCACTCACATTCACCATGATTCATTCTCATTCCCCTAATACATTACATTACAAGTCACATCAATTAACCTTAGCCTTAATTCATTGCGCTTATAACTAAGTTCTAGTACTATCATTAGTCTACTGGTAACCTAAAATGTCCCTCACAATATTTTAAAGGTATCCCAATAGCTCCCCCGTTCACCGATTTCAAGTTCAAGGATAAAATAGGGAAAACTGTCAAAATCAAAGGATCCGAATCGATTCGGCCATGGTCCGAATCGATTCGTCCTTCTTTATCGATTCAGCCAAGGTGCAAAATCGATTCGCTGTAATAGGTATCGTCTTCTTCCCTCCATCTGTTATGGGTTTCACCATTTTTAACACTCCAAACCTTCATGATTCAATCCCAAACTCCCAAACAAGTGTACCAAACATTATACAAACATATATAAATGATTTCTAACATAATTGAATCATTAAATCATCAAGAAACACCTTTATACTGGATTAGTTCCACATTAAATCCCAAAAACCATAGATTAACATTATTGTTCAAGAACATCAACAAGAACCCAGATTTCTTCAAATGTTAATATCATTAATTCATCAAATTCGTTCCACGTGCATAAAGGGATTAAACCTAACATGATTCTTACCCAAGAATATGATTCAAATCTTCCAAATTACACCAATATTCATATATTCATGAGATTAATCATCCTATATTAACATGGATGGTATATGCGCTCAAAATTCACAAGATAAATGCTTGTCTCGAATAACAAGTCCGAATTTCTGCAAAAAGATGGTGGGATTACTTTTCTCTCCTAAAATCTACACAATGATGGTAGTGGTGGTGCAAGAATGGTTTGTGTTCCTTTTCTTCCTCCTCTAATGTCCTCTATGTATTCTTTGTAACTTCTACCCTACCTCCCTCACATAACTGATGATATAAATCTCCAATTTTCGTAGGTCTCTTTTCCCCAAAAATCCAAAAGACTAAAATACCCCTTCGGGTGCCAATTGAGCCTCAAAATACCCACAGACCCAATTTAAACGCTCGAGTACACATTTCGGACTATTTTGACCATTCCGGACACATTTGCGCACTCAAAATGACCATTTGGATGACCCATAATTAAATTAAATTTTTATCTCATAAATTTAAGTCGTGACACGACTAACACGCGCGTCCCGACTAAATTACCATAACTGCCGTATTTCTCACTCACGACAATCATAATATGTTCTGATTAATTTATTACTCATTCACTAAATAATATTCGATATAAATAAATACTAACCCTTGTCTCGCTAATTAATATTTATTTTAACCCAGATTAATTTTCCATTTTTAATTTAACTAATCCCAATATAAAAATCATTAAAAATACGGGGTGGTACACTTATCACCAGTAGTCTTCTTGGGTAACTGTGAAGGCAAGCCAAATGTCAAGTTAAGAATTCTCCCTTTTTCCATGTCTTCAGCATGTGTAGTTTGGATGGTGGTAATGTCAAATGATTCAAATGAAGATGAAGTTCCTCCTAGAGCTAACTCTCTTTCTGTCCCAAAAAATATAGCAGCCAAAGAAGTAAAAACTGGTTCTTCTTCTAAATTGATGGGGTCTTGGGGTATATATTTTGTTAGTCAGGCAACGAAAAAAGTGATTGAGATTCTATATTCCAATAGTAATGATGCTAAACTGGGGTGTTTTTCTCTTATTCTTTGATGGATTGACTAAAGAAATTTCAACTCATCACAATTGATTTTCGAATTACGAGAACGCTTATTTTTTCTTTCCTCTGCAGAGAAAACCAAGTAAAAATTATTAGTCGGCATACTATTTTTAGTAGGCATAAAAAGAAAGCATGTCAAAATGATGTCCGACCTATGCCACGCCGTTCCTAGGGGCATTTGATTCATCGGTTATGAACCCAAAATTTTAAACTTTATAGGTAATTTTTCTTCGTTTAAATATATATCAGGATTTGATATCTGTATGATTAAGGTTTTTTGTGCTTAAATAATAATGGTTAAATTATAATTTGTTCCAAAGTCATCAAAATGCATAATTTTTAGACATATATTTCAATGAATGATATTAATAAATTATCTATATCCTCAAATGTGAAACTCTTTTGAGATTATTAAGTATTCTACGATCTGTGGTTGCAAAACATATATTTTTTTATTCATCCCATTATTTAAATATCTGATAATTATTTTATTCAACTTTTTTTAAATATTTTCATTTCTTAAAGTTTGATCACCAAAATATTTATTGTAAAATGTATTATTGTATTATTGAATGGTTAAATTATAATTTGTTCCAAAGTCATCAAAATGCATAATTTTTAGACATATATTTCAATGAATGATAATAATAAATTATCTATATCCTCAAATGTGAAACTCTTTTGAGATTATTAAGTATTCTACGATCTGTGGTTGCAAAACATATATTTTTTTTATTCATCCCATTATTTAAATATCTGATAATTATTTTATGCAACTTTTTTTAAATATTTTCATTTCTTAAAGTTTGATCACCAAAATATTTATTGTAAAATGTATTATTGTATCATTTACTATCTCTATACTTGGATTCACTTTACACATGTTATAATCAATCTTGACTCTTAAAAGTGAAAATTGTGAACGGTAATCATCTGATGAAATATGTCTAGGAGAAACTAATAGTATTATGTAAAATCAGAAGTTTTTTCAGACTTGGTATGCAATATATTAAAATTTTCAACCAAAGTTTTACCTAAAACTCTTGAACAGACTATGCGATGTTGTTATTTGGTATGCTTCCATATATATACGATGAGTTATATGAAATAAATTTTTGAAGAAATTCAATTTTTTATGAGAAGAAAAATACATGGGTACCATAATTAAATAAATAATGAATAATAATTTTTTATTACTTTTAGTGTTGAAAGCTAGAAGCTCACACTTGCAAATAATCATTTAAATACTCATACGATCATACTATATAACATGTATTGTTTTATAATTGCATTAAATTAAATTAGGTGATATTATACAATAACTATTTTGATTACCTCATTTTCATAAGACTTTAAAATTACGAATGATAGCCTTTGATTTTTTTACAAAATATTTATTATTTAAGTTAATGTTTATATTTACTATCTTAATGGTCTATATATATAGTCCATATTATTCACCCTCTATTGAACCATTTGACCAATCTAGTGTTTATCGCATATTTTTCAAAAGTTTATTTTTTTATGAGACATTCTTCATGTTATTGGGGAGGGGGAGGGGATGAAACATACTTGAAGTACATACCGTTCCTAAAGAACAACGAGAATTATCGTGGAATAATTTCACTTGTCTCATCTAATCCCCCATATTTCTCAATGCGAAAATGAAGTGAAAATTGATATTGCAACATCAAATGTCACATGGACTAGTTGTGAATGTACTTTCCAAAATCATTGTCTTAGTAGGAAAAAATAAATTCGGTAACAAATAAATTTATTGCACAGAGAAAGCGTGGAAAACCTATAGGCTCTAACTACTTGACTCCCTACGAGTGGAAGTTAAATAAAATCATGCCAAAGTGACGCTCCAGAAGAGGTTATACATAATACTTTATAAGAGATTATGAACAAAAAATCCACTTTCTCTAAAACCCTAAAAAAGGTTATTGTCTATGAAAAGATGGAAGTCCCTGAAGTCACTACAAAGCCCCTTAAGTAGGCAAAGGTAAATAGTATTGAATGTGATGTTTATTTTCTATACATATACAAGAAAAATTTGGACATCCAAAGATGATCATCGATGCAATATTTATATATATTGTATCCACGTGAAATTCAAATTCCAATGATACAAATCAACGTTTTATAAATAAAGGTCGATAAATGATATATTGGCCAAAATGAGAACATTTCATGATGGCATAATTCGAGTCTCTCAATATACGTGGTGTATTTCGACCTATAGTACAAACACAATGAGATGTTAATCCTGAAGGCTATGAATGGGTGTTTATAAGAAAATGAAGTTATAGACTCACTAAAAATTTTAAAGCTTGTGGCACGTGGTTTCTTATAGAAATCAAATATTGATTATATACAAACATACCATCCCGTTACGGTCGTATATAATTTTCAGATATCTAATTAACTTTGTTGTTTTGAAATGCATTATAAGAGACTAATGAATGTTGTAGCTGCTTATGTATACGTTAGACAAAGAACACATATAAAATCCTAAAAGGATGTTCTTTGCTTGAAGCAAATACAAGGAGTACCTATTAAAATACACTAAGTCTTGTAACACCTCGTAATTCTGAGGACTGAGAATTTTTTTATTTTTGGGAGAAATAAAACTTATTTAAATTGGAGAATTTTAAATTTATAATTTGGAGAGTTTATTTGAATTGGATGAAGTATTTAAATATGATGAATTTAAATTTAATTATCCGGATTAATGTTGTGTCGCATTTTTGAGGTCGAAAATCAGAGGATGTTATAAAGTATTTTGGATGATAATTTTGGGTGCACGGTTATTTCTGAAAGGGCCGAGATAGTCGAAAAAGAGTACTCAGGGGGTAGTAATAGGGTCTCGGGACATTTTTAGGCACAACGGGGCCCACACGGGGGTGTTTGGATCATTTGGGCTTAGCCTATCAGCCTAAAAAGGGATTAGGCATAATTAACCTCAGTCTTAGTGTGTTGAACGATAGAAAACACCATTATAAACCTAAGAGTTTGAGAGAAAACTATAGGGAGCAATTAGGGATCAATTGGTAGTGTTTGGGAGACAAATCAAGGAGCAATTGAGGGTGTTTGTTATGGAATCATCATCAACACAAAAGGAATCAGACTCTACGATTATTAAAGCAAGTGGTTAATTTATTGTAATTGTAAATTGGGTGATAACCAATTCATAATATGGTGATGTGTATAATCAAATACGTTTTTGTGTGAGTGTTGACAATTAAAATAGGTCTTTCGAATTATAGTAATATGTGTAGATTAATTACTCAACTAATGTGAGACTATGATATGGGACTATTGAAATCAGATTGTAGGGTCGAAATTAGTAAGTATTGATGACTAATTTTGAATCTGAATGATGAAGTGAAATAGGTGGAATAAAACCCGAAAAATAGCCAATTTGGTAAACATTAAATTTTTGTACATTTGTTGATGATCCAAGGTTTCTAGGGTGTTTAGAACCTACTATTTCATGAGTTGAATGTTAATTTTGATTGGGTAAGTGTTGGAAAGTGAGTTAAAAAGCTTGAGGTTTCAAAAATGGTGTAAACAGAATTAGGGAAAAAGATGGAAATCTGGTCGATCGATCGATTGACCATATTCGTCGATCGATTGACCCCTTCACTTATTGTAAAACATGAGATTGTAGATCTTTTCGTCACGGTTGCGTGGGTACCGACCTCTTATTTTTCTAATTTTTTTTAATTGGTTAAAATTTTTCTACGAAAGGGTGCGTGAGACCGACATCTTTAGGGAGAAATAAATTCGTGTTATTTGAAAATGTCCGTAGATGAGTGAAGGACTTTGGAAAAATATTAAGGAACATTATTTGATCCTTGAATTAGACAGGGATGAATCCGGCGTATGAATTAAGGAGTATATAGAATGAACAACACTCGAAAATATATAAACGTATTCGAATGGGAATTTTGGATGAATTTAGCATACGAATTGGTATCTTAAGGTGGAAATTAATTGATAGAAATTAAATGGAACCTAATACTTAGAGTCTTATGGGATTAGTATTAAGGAATATTAAAGTTAATAAGGGTGTCAAACTTATTAATGGAATTTGGTGAAATAAATTCTAAAGGGTTAAATTGTGGGCTAAGTGAATGCGTATCGGTATTGTGGTTGGGTGAAAATACTTTAATGTACCCGTAGGTTAGAGATAGATTGACTAGTGAAATAAATAAAGGGGTAACTAGGGCCCTTAGAATTGGGCGAATGCTCAAATAAATACGATAGTGTGACAAAAAATATACAGTGAGTATGCGAGAGAGATATACTAGGTACTAACATGTATTATGGGGTTGTGTGAATACCTAAAGTATACTATATATATATATAATGGTGCTCGAGGTATGATTCCGAGACAATATCGATGACTAGTATTAGTGATCGATGCATGATTCTGAGCCAACAGATATAAATCACTATTGGTGATCGAGGTATGATTCTGAGCCAATAACCCATAAAACATGATACAAGCAGGTGATTATATAGTATGTGTTTATAGTATATATTGTGTATGAAATATATATACCTAAAGTACATTTATTTTATGCATTGGGGTCGATGATTATCCGAACCAATACATGAAAGCTCGATTTGGGGTCGGTGATTATCCGAACCAAATTCGAGAATGAATAATATTGGGGTTGATGCTAATGTCGGACCAATATACATATGTATGACCTTTACATTGGGGTCGAGGGATATCCAGACCAATGTAAATGGTAGGATTATTGGGGTCGATGATTTTCCAGACCAATAAATACGTATAGTATATGTTGTATGTGAAATATATACTTCGTGATATTCTACTTATGTGAGAAAGTAGACTTGTATAGAGAAACTTAATTTCAAGATTTAAAACTAGATTGGGAATATCCGCAGTAAATTAAGTAGTGAAACTTAATTATGGAAGTTCAATGATGCTAGATACAAAATGTTATATCAATTAAGTAGTGAGACTTAAAAATAAATATGAAAAGATAACATAATTTAAATGTTAGATGGGAATTAGTTAACATATGAGAGGTGTTAATAAATAATGTACCGTATGGGCGGTACGAAAACTTAGACGTGTAAATAAGTTCAGTTTATTACTATGGTCGAATTAGCTTGCGTAGTACAAGTAGGTGGGCTAAGTATATAACTTTAAGTGCACACTCTGTATGAAGGGTGAGTAGTATCTCAAGTGAGTGCAAGACTAACCTAAATATGAAGAGCATTCATGTATTTTAAATTGCTGCATTTTAATTCACTTGCTAAATATTTTCAAAATGTTTTGGGTTTTAACCTTTTCCATAAAAATATTTTCAAAACTTTTTAGGTGTCCAGCCATAGGGATGCCAGACATAATATCTACTCCAAGGACACGCAACTGCGGTACTTGTGGATGCTAGCAAGAGTTTGGATTAGACGTTTCATTTCTTTATTCCTAGATCAGGAATTTATTCTTAGTCACAGTTAATGTAGGGCATGTTGTCTAATTACTTTCAGATTCGATTTTCAGCTTATTCTATTATTGTTGGATATTTATTTGGTTTGCAATTTTAGCTGATAGCTTATTCGAAAAGTCTTTTATTAATTATTCAGTTTGTGCAGTTCCAAATGGTGTGATTGGTTTAGTTTATATTTTTGCACATTGGGCTGTTTAATTAAAAAGATAAAATTTGACACCAGGTTTTTTGATTACTAGGTGGTTAGTAGTGTTTTAAAAAGTTTTGAAAGTGATGCTAAGAATGAACCAAATGAGATTCCTATTTAATTTTATATAGGACTGATCACCCGGTATTTTATTAGGTGGGGTGTCAAAAATGGTATTAGAGAATCAGGTTCTAGCATCCTTAGGATTTGTACGACTTTTAACATTTCATCTTAGCTTTCTTTGATATAAAGGCTTATTATAAGATTGTTGTATTCCCTTACGTATACGACTTACGTTCTCCTGCTATTAAGTATAGTTGATGTGATTCATATACGAGTTCAGTTGGGTGTGGTACATCGAACAATATTGGGCGACCAACGAGGGCCATTAGAAGTACTACAGGAGGAGAGGAGATGCGGAAAATGTAGAGTATTCGGGGAATGATGACCATGATAGAGGTAACCATAATTAATGTTTAGGGAAGTTGATGAATACGATAATCACTCGGGGATAGTAGTTTCCCCAAGCACTGTTGTAGAGAAGGATGATACAACTTCCGACTCACCCAGAATTTTGACTGGGAGAGAGTTGGGGAGTATTATTTCGAGGAGTCGCCTGAAAGAGTCTTGGAAATAAAGGAAGTGTGATGGACCACTGGATGGAGGTAACCCAAAGGAAATTATGTGGGGTAGAGTGCAACGGAACCATAATTAGATTGTGGATAAATTTTAGCTCATAAGAGCAGCGTTGGGTGATAAGAGTCAGTCAACATGTATGAAGAAGAATATATGGAATGAAATGAAAAATTATGGGTATGGTGTGACCATAAGATGGTCCATCCCCTGTTCGAATAGGGATGAGAGTGAAATTTTAGAGTTTATGAAGTGGGTAAGATAGTGACCGATCATGAGAGAGACGATAATTTGTTTAGCGAACTTCATAATCGACGAAGGGGATACGAAGAATGATAAAGGAACCCACAAGTGGATAATGGACCCGGGGGAGAATACACAAGAACGAATGGGAAATAAAACTAGGATGACTAGTGTCGAGGTCGTCAATATCTTTTGATTGCATGCTTACATCAACGCTTTTAAGATAGAGGAGCCAATAGGGTTAGAGAATTTAACCTAAGAACGAGGTGAGATTTAATAGTGCTAGTAAAGCATGACTGAAGGGTATACCTATCAATGGACCCATTTAGATGTTCTAAATCAATTGAATTCCTACCAAGTGACGGTGGATTTAGTTAGGACCATAAAGGCGAATGACAAGTTCCTAAGGGCCAACGGATATTAAAGGGGCAATGGGAAAGGTAGTCATGAGGGTCAAGGCTACCAAGTCTGAGAGAACGACATGCCAACATGTCCAGTAGGTCAAGAAAATAGGATAGATAACAATAAGGTGTCCTATGTGTGGAGAGTAAGACCACCTGTATTGAAATTTCCCACAACAGGAAAGGGGAAACGATTTGGTTGGGAGACAAATAGGAATTGTGCTAGTGGGGAACAACAACAACAAAAGCGAGACTTCTGGCAGGAGGATAGGACTAAGAGTTTTAAGTCCAAAAGTTACTAACCCAAGAGTGGTAAATTCAGTTAGGACTAGTAAGGTCCTCAATATCAACATAAGCAAACTATTTCCTGCCATCAGGGCTGAGAGGATGGCAAGGGAGGCCAGGGCTAGAAGCATGAGGGTTATCTATAAATTGTTAGGGTTGTGGAGAGAGGGACCAAAAGAAAAAGGATTGCCCTAAAGCGAGGAAGGGGAAACTACAGTATGAGATCCTGGTTATATGACCATTGAAAAAGATTGTGGGGAAGTTTTAACATGAGATTTATGCTTAGGAACTGTTGACTAGATAAACTATATAGCAATTGGAGATAGAGCTTTGCCTTATCCATATGATAACATGATACATTTCAAGTGACACGGTGAGTCACAATATTTGATTATTAACACTAAAATTCGTTAGTGAGTCAGATGTAGTGGGTGCATTGGTAGTAGTGGATTTGTGATGGAAATGTATGATTAGTTACCGTGGGGTAGCGAAACTTTTGATGTCGCCTATGAGAGAACGAGTGTACACTAAGGATAGATGCATTAGGTGTTAGTTTAATTCTTTGGAGAGTTATGAGAATTGACTAAACTAACTGATGAGCTTGGACTGGTTAATGATGGTTTAGGTTGTGCAGGTAGTTATAGTAAGATTTTGTGTTCACTGTTCCAGCCTAAGATTTTTCCCTATGTGTCGCCTGAAAGAGGATTTAACCTATGTATATGTGTATGTATGTTATAATGTGTGGCATAATAGACTGATATGAATATGTGATTATATTGTTGTGTTTGATGTCGTGTGTGGGGACAGTTACTGATGGGACTCAGGGGTGGATAGGCTTATTTTTTAGCGGGGTGATACAACACGGGATTTTATCGCACAAGGAAACTAGTGAGAGTAAGGGCGCGGTATTTTATGTTATCTTTTTTAGCATAAGAGTGGATGTGTATACTTTTATGTCAAGATATGGGTATTTGGGGGTATATGCTATGGACTGAGGGCCTAATGGATCTCAACGAACGACAATGTTAGGTATTAGTGTCTCGGGGGATCCTTGTTTGGATTTCTCGTCATGAGACGTCCCGCGCATGAAACTTAGTTCAATATTGGAAGCGGGGAGACGTTTGGTCATTAGTACATACATTAGGTACCTCGGTTATTATTCATGTATGTCGTTATAACTGTGAGATGGAAGTTATATTACAATTTCAGGTTGGAAGAAGCCAAGTATAATTTTTGCGGTAGAGCATGGGTACAAGGTGTACTGGTGCCCTAGTTAACTAATTTATTGATAAAAATAATTAGCGATTATAAGTGGCAGAGATGGATGTAGTGATCGTAAGGGTAGGTGACTTGGGAACTAGTTGAGGTTTGGAGTACTAGGGTAAACTTAATTTCGAGGACGAAATTCATTTGTAAGGGGGAAGCATGTAACACCCCGTAATTTTGAGGACTGAGAATTTTATTATTTTGGGTACAACAAAAACTTATTTAAATTAAAGAGTTTTAAACTTATAATTTGGAGTGTTTATTTGAATTGGAAGAAATATTTAAATATGATGAATTTAAATTTAATTATTCGGATTATTATTGCCTCGCATTTTTTAGGTAAAATATCAGAGGATGTATTAAAGTAATTTGGATGACAATTCTGAGAGCACAGTTGTTTCTGGAAGGGTCGAGATAATCGAAAAAGAGTACCCGAGTTAGTAATCGGGTCTCGGGATATTTTTAGGCATAACCGGGCCCACACGGGGGTGTTCGGGGCATTTGGGTGTGACACCCCACTTAAAATAATAACGGGTGGTCTTCACTATACTAAAATAAATCAAGAATCTTAAGTGGATCATTCTCAGCATCTACTAACGATTCTAATTAACATAGCTAACTACCCAGTACTACAAGAAGTAATTACCTTTCGAGAATTCATCGATTTATGGTAATTTTCCAAAGGATTTCTTCGTTAACTTTCTTTTTCTCTCTCCATAAGCGTGTTTATTCCCAATCTTGAAATATGAAATGAAAAAGATGATAAGGTATGCTATTATAACCATAAAACCTGGTCATGTGACCAATATAAGTGGTGGCATGTGATTGGTTGGACAAGAGGTCCAATAAGATAATTCCACTAATGACGGATTTGTCCCACCTTTGTTAATCAACATAACTCACTATTACAAGACCCGATTTACTCTCACTTTGCTTCTACATATATATAACTTATATATCTACCACTTTCATATGTTTTATTTTCCGAAACTCATAAAATTAGTACACCTAATTTGGGCCCGAACAGGAAAATAGCAATTTAGCAAAAAATCTCATAACCTTCACATTTGGCGACTAAACATCGCCAATTTTGCACTAACACCCTAGTTTACATTTATAAACATAATGATTCATTAGAAGCATATTTTCATGATGCATTTAACCACATAACTAATCATATGCCCTAAACATGTTATCCCCGATCCTAAGCTCAATTAGCATCTAATGTAGACAACATATATATCACATGAGCATGGATCCCGCAAATGTGATAATTAACATGTTTAACACCCCTCACCAACTTATAACTTATAACTTATACTTAATTATATTATTAACATTCCTAAGCACATTTTAGGTCCTTACAATACACACCTTACTCCTCAAGCCAGAGGCCTCACCCACATCGCGCAACTTTCCATGACAGCATGTTCTAGGTATGTCCACCTAACATATCATATACACAGGATATATATACAATCATCAAACACATCCACCATCTATATCCGTAGGGACATAGATATACAATAGTTACCTCAACTATAAGTACAAACACAAACGATTCTAGTCGGTAATACACTAAATCATTCTCAATTCACATTACGATTTAGTTACTCATATGAACCCTTAGCATTATCGCATTTGATTAAATCCTTAAGTTTAACATCATTAAGGGTACACGACCTCTCTCTTGTTGGCTCGTAATTAAGTCCAAATAGAATTCCCATTGCTAATAGAGTTCTCCACTAAATCGATGCGATAACTCCAATTTATACCTTCCCAAATAACTCGATACGTCTCCAATATCACATCATATAAGAAACTCACAAAAAATATCCAAAATTCATTTCTCGCATCATATAAGAATGTTCGTAATCGATAAACCCAATCAGAACGGAGTAAAACTCACTCTACGAAAACATCGCAAAACAACTCTGTTTCCGAATCGATTTGGCCATGCCCAAAACAATTCGGTTCTAAAAATGAATCGATTTTCTAGTTATGTGAATTGATTCAGTTAAAAGGACCTATAAGTCTATCTTAGTCCCAATCGATTCATTTTGTATCCGAATCGATTCGGTCACCCAGACCTGACACTTATACCTTAAGCCGAATCGATTCTCTTATGGGGCGAATCTCGTCGGGTCGGCAGAACTCCACAAATCTCATCTTCTGTATAAGACCCACGAAATATATACCCAATAATCATCAACTCTAACCATCAAACTCTCAATAGACATTGATTCTAACCTCCTAAATCAACCCGACTATGATCCTAGCCATCACTACACTATCAAACCCATATACACACATCAAATACACGATTTAATAAACAAATCTAGGGTTTTTGACATACGAACCCAAAATCTATATTTTTATCCACAAATCATGAAATAAATTATAGACATGGATTATTTAACAAGTTTAATCACTTGCCTTAAAGTTATGGAGGTTGAATCTTCCTCGAAACCACGAATTGGTGGGAATCTCCCATTTTTTCTCCTCTTTCTCTTCTTCCTTTCCTTTCCTCTTCTCTCTCTCTCTCTCTCTCTCTCTCTCTCTCTCTCTAGGGATTTCTCAATATCAAGAATGAGATTGTTAGCTCACGTAGGCTTTATAAGCCTTATCTACAAAATACCCATCTTTAAATGATAATACACACTTTAATTGACTCGTTTACTCCAATTCGAGTCAAACTTACTTAAAATATTTTGAAACCCAAATAAAACCCAAGGACAGTCATTTTGACTATCTCGACCCATACCGGATCAACCGTGCACTCAGAATCGTAATCCAAAATACTTTATAACATCCTCAAATTTTGACCTCAATTGTCAAATTTAAAATTCTCATATTTAAATAAATTTTATTTCTCCCAAAAATAATTAAATTCTCAATCCTCAAAATTATGAGGTGTTACATTGGGCTTGACCCATAAGCCTAAAAACGTGACTAGGTATAATTAACCTAAGTCTTAGTGTGTTGAATGGCAGAAAACACCATTCTAAACCTAAGAGTTTGAGAGAAAACTAGAGGGAGCAATTGGGGATCAATTGGGAGTCTTTGGGAGACAAATGAAGGAGCAATTGAGGGTGTTCTTTATGGGATCATCGTGAACACAAAAGGAATTAGACTCTACGATTATTAAGGAAAGTGGTTAATTTACTATAATTGTAAATTGGGTGATAACCAATTCAAATTATGGTGATGTGTATAATCAAATCCGTTTTTGGTTGTGTGTTGACAATTAAAATGAATCTTCCGAATTATAATAATATGTGTATATTAATTAATCAATTGATGTGAGACTATGATATGGGACTATTGAAATCAGATTGTATGGTGAAAATTACTAATTATTGATGACTAATTTCGAATCTGAATGATCAATTGAAATCAGTGGAATATAACCCAAAAAATACCCAATTTGGTAAACATTATATTTATATAAATTTATTGATAATTCAAGGTTTCTGGGGTGTTTAGAACCTACTATTTCATGAATTGAATGTTGATTGTGATTGGGTAAGTGTTGGGAAGTGAATTAAAAAGTTTGAGGTTTCAAAAATGGTAGAAACAAAATCGGGGAAGAAGATGGATATCGGGTCGATCGACCATATTTGTGGATTGATCGACTCCTTAAGTTATTATAAAACATACGATTGTAGATATTTTTGTCACTGTTTCATGGGCGCTGACCTCATATTTTTCTGATTTTTTTAGTTAGTTATGATTTTTCTACGAAATGGTACGTAAGACCGTCATCTTTAGGAAGAAAAAAATTTGGGTTATTCAGAAATGTCCGTAGGTGAATTAAGTACTTTGGAAAAATATTATGGAACATTATTTTATCCTTGGATTAGATAGGTATGAATTCAGGGTTTGAATTTAGCAGTATTTAGATTGAATGACACTCGAAAATATATGAACGTATTCGAATGGGAATTTCGGATGAATTTAGCATACAAGCTGGTATCTTAAGGTGGAAATTAATTAATAGAAATTAAATGGAACCTAATAATTAGAGTCTTATGGGATGAGTATTAAAGAATATTAAAGTTAATAAGGGTGTCAAACGTATTAACGGAATTTGGTAAAATAAATTCTAAAGGGTTAAATTGCGGTCCTAGTGAATGCATCCGAGTATCATGGTTGGGTGGCACTAATTTAATCTACCTGTGGGTTAGAGATAGATTAATTACTGGAATAAATAAAGGGGTAACTAGGGCCCTTAGAATTGGGCGAATGCTCAAATAAATATGATAGTGCGAGAAAAAGAAATATAGTACGATGAGTATGTGAGAGATATATACTACGTACTAACACGTATTGTCGAGTTATGTGAATACCTATTGATGTATAGAAATACAGAGGTTGTGTGAACACCTAAAGTATAGATGAATAGTTTTTGTGATAAGTGTATGATTCCGAGCCAAGGGATATAAATCACTATCGGTGATCGAGGTACGATTCTGAGCCAATAACCCCCAAAATGTGATACAGGGAGGTGATTATATAGTATGTGTTTATAGTATATATTGTGTGCGAAATATATATACATAAAGTATGATTATTTTATGTATCAGGGTCGGTGATTATCCGGACCAATACATGAAAGCTTGATTTGGGTTTGATGATTATACAGAACAAATTCGAGGATGAATAGTATTGCGGCTGATGATAATGCCGGACCAATATACATAAGTATGACCTTTACATTGGGTTCGATGGATATCCGGACCAATTTAAATGGTAGGATTATTAGTGTCGTTGATTTAACAGACCAATAAATCCTTATAGTATATATTGTATGTGGCATATATACTTCATGATATTCTACTTATGTTCGAAACTAGACTTGTATATATATATATATATATATATATATATATATATATATATATATATATAGATAGAGAGAGAGAGAGAGAGAGAGAGAGAGAGAGAGAGAGAGAGAGAGTGAGAGAGACATCTAAATGGTAAATTAAGTAGAGAGAAACTTAATTTCAAGATTTAAAAATAGATTGGGAATATCTATAGTAAATTAAGTAGTGAAACTTAATTATGGAAGTTGAATGGTGTTAGATATGAAATGTTATATGAATTAAGTAGTGAGACTTAAAAATAAATATGAAAAGATAACATAATTAAAATGTTACATGAGAATTAGTTAACATATGAGAGGTATTAATAAATAATGTACTATATGGGCGGTACGAGAACTTAGATGTGTAAATAAGTTCAGTTTATTACTATAGTCTAGTTAGCTTGGATAGTACAACTAGGTGGGCTAAATATAGAACTTTAAGTGTGCACTCTGGAGGAGGGGTGAGCAGTGTCTCAAGTGAGTACAACACTAACCTAAATATCAAGAGCATTCGTGTATTTTAAATTTCTGCATTTTAATTCACTTGCTAAATATTTTTAAAATATTTAGGGTTCTAACCCTTGCTATAAAAATATTTTCAAAACTTTTTAGGTGTCCATCCTCAGGGAGGCCAGACTTGATATCTATTCCAGGGACATGCAGCTGGAGCACATGTGGATGCTAGCAGGTGTTTGGATTAGACACCTCATTTCTTTGTTCCTATATCAGGGATTTATTCTCAGTCGTAGTAAATGTAGGGCATGTTGCCCAGTTACTTTCAGATTCAGTTTTTAGATTATTCTATTATTGTTGGATATTTATTTGGTTTGAAATTTTAGCTGATGGTTTATTCGGAAAGCCTTTTATTAATTATCCAGTTTGTGCAGTTCTAGATGGTGTGATTGATTTAGTTTATATTTTTTCATGTTGGGTTGTTTAATTAAAAGATAAATTTGACACCATAGTTTTTGATTACTAGGTGGTTAGTAATGTTTTAAAAAGTTTTACAGTGATACTAAGAATGAACCATATGAGATTAATGTTTAATTTGAAATAGGACAGATCACCCGGTATTTTATTAGGCGGGGTGTCACAAGTCATTCATTGTATAGCAGACAATCCAGGTGGATATAAGTACAACTATCTTAGTAAATATATGTCTAAGGAAGGGTATGGAAACAATCGTATATTCCAATGCATCATTATGAAAATATACTTAAAAGGATGTGATCCTAAAGGGATCAAATGAATTGCAAATTACCCAAATAAGTAATTCAAAAGTTAATTACCTTGGGGTAATTAGTTATTGCCTCGGCTTGAAGATTGCAAATGTAAGGACATTTTTGTCCATTATCAATGTATTATGTCGCACGCCGTTACACCGTTGAAGAAATTCAAGATTCAAGATTCACCGGATCTGAATATCAAAAGAAGAAGAGGAATTATAGTCTGATAGCCGGACCGATCCGCTGAAATAAAAGAACCTCGGTTAACCGGACCGGTCCGCCTAAAGACCCGGACCCATCCGCTTGTTTGTCAGAAGGCCAGTATACCCCGGACCGCAAGCGAACCGATGAAGCCTGAAAGCGAACCGTTCCGATCATCAACGGATCGATCCACCTCAAAATAAAAGAATCGATCCGGTATATCGGAACGATCCGCCTAAGACCCGGACCGGTCCGCCTGGGATAATCTTAAACAGATCGTGTTCAGATCGTGGTCAGATTTTTATGGTTCCAGACTTGTTACTTAAACCCACTACGGGAAGTGGTTTTCCAAGACTTATACACACGATTTTCAGAGTAGAGAAAGCCCTAAGTCTTCACCTATTGAGCATCTAGACTCTAGGTTTTTTAATTCACACAAATTGCCAATCATTTGTGAATCTCTTTGCAACCCGGGAACGAAGCTTTGCTCTTGTTCAACCCTTGTGGAGAAGTCGTTTCTCTTCTCCATTGCAGCCCTCCTGGAAAGGGATATTTCCAGCCGCTGACTATAGAATCCTATACCTGAGGGTAATTCTTAGTCACTTGTATTTTCATTGTAATCCGAAATTGTATAGCTACAATATTATAATGAAAATAAATGGTTTTGCCCCTTTGGGGGATTTTTCCTCAATTGCATGTGTTTGAATGTTTTTGCTTAGATTATCATCTTATTCAATCACATATTGTTGCATGTTTAGGGTTTGTTTGGGTTAAAAGGTGTTTAATATATAAGTTGCTCATTTGAACGCAAGCACACACGTTCTCAAATTGGTATCAGAGCGGGTTACGCTAATTTATCGCGTGATCCTGATTTTTCGAGGATTTATTTTTTTGATACAATTTGACTTCTCACGTCGTCAAATTGGTATCAGAGCAGGTTGCCCTAATTTATCGCGTATTCCTTTTCTTCTGCAAAATCGTGTGATATTAATTTTTTTTGAAAAATCAATTTTGTGAAAAATCGCAATTTTTCAATGGAACGCTCGTTTAATGAGGAGCCTATTTTTGAAAAAGTTCACGACCATGCTAAAAATTTAAAAAGTTTGAATTTGAAACTTTGCAAAAGAATTAAAGTTTTGGAAAAAGAAAATTCTCGTTTTAAATCCGCGATGGATCTTTTGCAAACGGTTCAAAATCAAAGAGATTTTTATCGTGAAAATTTTGTTTCTTTGGACCATGAATTTAATGCCTTAAAATTGTCCAAAAAGGAGAGTGATGATAGGGTCCTTGTTTTAGAAAAAGATTTAGAGGACCTTAAAAATTCGATGGTTTGTGTTTGTGCCAAAGATGAAAGAAATATATTAATCAATGAGTTTGTGGCACGTGAAGAGACTCTTAGGGAAAAGTTTGCTTTAATTGAGGGGGAGAGGGATGCCCTTTTAGAAATTGTTGAAAATTTGAAAAGGCAAGCCCTGTCTTGGGAAGAGTCTAATTTGTTCCTTGAATCTAATATTTTGAAGTTGAAAAATGATTTAAACAATTCAAGTAGATTTGATTGTGATGGTAATGGCTCATCTTATTCTCATGCTTCTAATGCTAAAGCCAAAGCCATTGTTTGTTTTAGAGGGTCAACTAAGTCCAAGGATGTTAGAAAAGATCACACTTTAGGTGTTATTCCACCCGTTTACACATGTTCATATTGTGGTAGGAAAGGTCACCTTAGGCGTTTTTATTTTGATCTTGGAAAAAGTCCTAGGAAGTTTATGTCTAGTGTTCCCGTGGTTTCCAAAGCCCCCACACGATGTTTCACATCTATTTGGGTTAGAAAATAACTTTTGGATACACTAGATTTTAGACAAGTTGATTCTCGATTGCTTGCACATGATTCTTCACTTGCCACATCATATAGATGATTGTGTTTGCATGTTTGTCATACACTAGTTATGGTTTCATGATTTATACTTGTTTGCTAGTGTTATGACATGTGTACTTTTTGTATATATTTTTTGAAAAATTTTGAAAAATACAAAAAGATTTTTGTTTTTTGTTTACACCGTTTATGGATGAACACTTTGGATGACCGAGTCACAACATCATTCCATTTTTCTCATGTGACTATTTGATAGTATTTTGAGACAATAGATCAATTCATCCATGTGCTTTATATTGTTTGGAGTCATTAAGATGTGATTAAGTGTTTCTTCCTACATGTTTGACTCATGTTTCCTTTATTGCACACATGCACGGATTTGTTTGATTATTGTGCTTGTCTTATCACATGTTGGTTGGGTGTTTTCACTTCAATCCTGTCCTTAAAACGAACCAAGCGAGCTACTTTTTTATAAGGAAATTGTGCATATAAAAACCATTTTGTGAGTTTGTGTGATTTGTTTGATAACGTGGAGGGGCTGCGAAAGGTAATCATCTATCCTTTGCGCAAAAGCCACCGTTAAAAAGGACCTAAAAAATTGAGGAATTTTATTATCCGAGGTCCAAAGAGGTTAAAAGAGCCCAAAAAAATTAAAAGGCAATAAAAAGATATTCATGCCAAAAAGGGGCCATTTAGGTTTTTGCACCGATTCTCCAATGTTTGAGAATTTAGATTACCTCTAAAAGAATATATATGAGGGAGTTTGGTTGGAGAATTAAAACGGGTTTGCACGTCCTTGAAATTCTTGAAAATGCGCTACATAGTTTTGGACGTTATTGGTGTGGAAATCACTTTGACTTTGATTTGTTAATTTGCATAAGCCGATGTCATTTAAATTCAACAAATTTTTTTTACACCTAAGGATACCTTTGATGTTCATTCGTTAGGGGTACACATATGCATCATTCACATATGATTGATTGAGTTGATTTACCTATCGAATGTGTTCACACCCATTCATTCCGTTTCCATGACTTGGTTGTTTGAGTCTAAATCCATGGTGTGATTTATGTATCATATTTGTTCATTTTGGTATCCTATCTTTGTATGAAAAATTTGAAAAAATCAAAAATAGTTTGTGTATTTTTTTTGTATACCGTGACACCCCGATTTTGCTTGATTGATTCATTCTTCTTATTTGTCTATTTGGGGACATCATAAAAAGGGGGAGAAAGAATTATCTTATTATGGGGGAGATTTGAAAGTTTGAGTTTGCTCATAAATTGGTATATATGTTTATCTCATTTCAAACTCGATATGTCACTTGGTATTTTGCTTTGTCTCATGTGTGTAGGTACTACATGAATTATCATTGGATTGCACACCCTGATGAGAAAAGCTTTGAGATTTTATGATTCCTGAAAGAGTTGAAGAGAAAACGCTGTAGTCTTATTCAATTGTATCTTTCCAGTTTTGGGTTCATGGAAGGGCAGATTTGTATAGGGGTTTTTAGTTGTTTGATAATTCGAATGTTTATTTTTATGTATGTACCGGCATAGACATATGGGGGATTTGTAAGGACATTTTTGTCCATTATCAATGTATTATGTCGCACGTCGTTACACCATTGAAGAAATTCAAGATTCAAGATTCAAGATTCAACGGATCCGAATATCAAAAGAAGAAGAGGAATCATAGTCTGATAGCCGGACCGATCCGCTGAAATAAAAGAACCGATCCGGCTAACCGGATCGATCCGCCTAAAGACACGGACCGATCCGCTGGTTTGTCAGAAGGCCAGTATACCCTGGACCGCAAGCGAACCGATGAAGCCTGGAAGCGAACCAATCCGATCCGATCATCAACGGACCGATCTGCCTCAGAATAAAAGAACCGATCCGGTATATCGGACCGATCCGCCTAAGACCCAGACCGGTCCGCCTGGGATAATCTTAAACAGATCGTGTTCAGATCGTGGTCAGATTTTTATGGTTCTAGACTTGTTACTTAAACCCACTACGGGAAGTGGTTTTCCAAGACTTATACACACGATTTTCAGAGTACAGAAAGCCCTAAGTCTTCACCTATTGAGCATCTAGACTCTAGGTTTTTTGATTCACACAAATTGCCAATCATTTGTGAATCTCTTTGCAACCCGGGAACGAAGTTTTGCTCTTGTTCAACCCTTGTGGAGAAGCCGTTTCTCTTCTCCATTGCAGCCCTCCCGAAAAGGGATATTTCCAGCCGCCGACTACAGAATCCGATACCTGAGGGTACTTCTTAGTCACTTGTATTTTCATTCTAATCCGAAATTGTATAGCTACAATATTAAAATGAAAATAAATGGTTTTGCCCCTTTGGGGGATTTTTCCTCAATTGCATGTGTTTGAATGTTTTTGCTTAGATTATCATCTTATTCAATCACATATTGTTGCATGTTTAGGGTTTGTTTGGGTTAAAAGGTGTTTAATATATAAGTTGCTCATTTGAACGCAAGCACACGCGTTCTCAGCAAATAATTTTGGTTAAAAACTAATCTATTAATCAAATATATTGATAAGTACTTCATATACTGTAAGGACACAAATTTCCAATTAAGTCCTATTGTAGTATTGGCTCAGTTCCGAACAAAACAGTTTGTGTCATAAGATAGATGTTCATGGTATAATCGTCCAAGCCTATGAAATTTGAGAAGTTGAAGACGTGGCGGCCTGAATTTCAAGTTAACATCATTGCCGGTTTACATGTGCCTCGTTTCAAGTCATCAAATTAGTTTCAATCTCTCGTAAGGTATGCATGCATTACATATATATATAGGGGTTAGAACATTTTTACCGGTGTTCTTTTTATAAAAATATTTTTAATAACTTTTATTTTATCTCGGGAAATTTATTTTTGGGTGTTAGTCTTTTTGTTAATTTTTTTTTGAATTCATACTATCTAAAGATTTTCTTCTCGGACATCTTTTCTTAGAAAATTTGTAACTAATTAAAAAAACCAAAAAAATACGAAATTGGCGGCCACGCGTTCGTATCAAAATTATCTAGAATCATGGCCTAAAATCTCGTTAGAAAAGTTGTTTGAACGAACTTCTAACGAGAATTCGGAATTTTTTTTGTTTTCTCGTTAGAAGGTTCGTTCGAAAGAACTCAAACTCGTCCGAACGAACTTCTAATGAAATTTCAATTTCGAGCAGTTTTTTGATAGTTTTTTTTGTAACTTTCCACTTTGCCCACTAAGTTTTACCACCTTTACATAGTGAGGGAAAGACATTTTCTAAGATAACTTTTTCACATTCTAAGAGTCTTTTGAGAGAAAAACTTTTAAGAAAAATTTCCACGTTTTGTGATTGATTTTTATGGATTAAATTCACCAAAAACACTTACACACCCATTTGTTTAGTTTGTTCCAAGTACCTATTGATATATCATTGCTCGGAGAGTTTTGGCACCTGGTTTTCTCTACACCAACAAGAAAAGAGTTTGGGTTCTTCTCTACCCCAAAAAGGAGAAAAGTTTGTTGCGGTGTTCTCACTCGAAAAAAGGCTTCGCGTGCGGGTTAAGGATGACCATAGCCCCATTGGTGGATTTCGAGACTGCGATGGAGTTCGTAGTTATCGAGTAGGCGAAGGTGTTTTCAAGGAGGAACGTCAAGGCTTGGACGGAGTCATGTCATTAGAGTAAGTACATTGTATTGTAATTGTATTTCCATACCTAGTGGATTTGTTAGGCCAGGGTCGTCCGTGGTTTTTCCCAATTGGGTTTTCCTCGCACATTGTCGAGTAGTGAGATTGTTTATTTTATCTTGTTTAACTCACCTATAATGCATGCTTAGGTTAAAAAGATAAAATTTTGTTTAATTTACAATCTTGCTTAATTAGGGGCAAGTTTAATATTTGGGTAAGTTTAAATTAATTAATTCAAGTTGGAGTATTTAAATGGACAATGATTTTATTCCCGGTAGTTTAACTTGATAATTAAATTAATTTGATTTAAGTGAAATTTTAAGTGTGTGTATGTAGACTTAATTTCACTTGTTATTTAATTTTAATTTGTTTAGAAATTAAAATTCGTGTTTGATTTTAATTTTTCATCTTTTAAAGAAAATTAAATTAAATTAATTTTGAAATTTTAAAATTGGTGTATTTCGAAGCATCATCCATCTTACAAGTGGTATCAGAGTCGGAGCGCTAATTTAATTTTCTGTTTTTGATGGTTCCAATTATGCGTATTGGGAAGCGCGTATGAAATCGGCACTAAAATTTATTGATGAGAGAGTTTGGTTGTTAGTTGTTGAGGGTGGTCCCCACCCACATATTTAGTAGAAAATGAGCCTGATCCCGAACCCGTAGATAGACGGAGTGAGAATGAATTTAAACTTATAAATTTTAATTCTCGAGGTTTAAATGCCTTGTTTAGCTCAATCACACCGAATGAATTCTGACATATCATGACGTGTGAAACCGCTAAGGAAGCTTGGGATATATTACAACTCACTCATAAGGGAACTAATATCGTTAAGGCTTCTAAACTCCAAAACCTCAACACTCAATTTAAAACCATCAAAATGAATGAAAAAGAAACATTTGATGAATTTTATTCTAGACTTCCCGATATCGTAAATTCATCATTTAATTTAGGAGAGAAAATACCCGACGATCGAGTAGTAAAGAAAATTTTAAGGTCCCTACCCGACAGATTTATCCCCAAAGTGACCGTCTTGAATTCTTTACCCACCTTGAACTCTACCAAACTTGAGGAACTAGTAGGTGATTTACAAACTTATAAACTAGATATGTTCCCTTATAAAAATAAAAAGAAAATTGATAAGGGCATTGCTTTGAAAGCCCGAAAGGAGGAAAAACAAGTTGTGGTTGATGAGAGTGATAGTGACTCAGAGGAAATGGCTATGTTTGCTAAGAAATTTTGAAATTTCTTAAAATTAATAAAGATAAGTTTAAAAATGATTTTAAGAAATTTTTAAAATTCTAAGAATGACAAAGCCAAAAAGATCCCTAAAACTTTTAATGAAAACCTTAATAGGGACGAGTCTAATAGGTGTTACTGTTGTGAGGGTTATGTCCATAGGGCTTTTGAATGCACCACTAAACTAAGGAAATAGGTAAAACAATCAATTTCATATAATGTTACCCTTAGTGATAGTGATAAGGAAGAGGCACCCGCTTCCCCCATTAAGCGCAATTTTTTCGCATTCATGGCAAGTCATGTGAGCACCGATAATGAATCTTCCCATCAACATATACAAATACATGACACTTCTGAGGTCAAAGTTTATAATTCCATTATTTTTTATAGTTGTGAGAGTGAAGAGAGAAAGTGAAAATGAAGAAGAGGTTAATGTGAATGAACTTCAATTTTCATTCCAAGAACTATACGATGAATCTATTAAATTAAAAAGATCAAATTTGAATTTAGAAACTAGTTTAAAAGAGAGTGTCATGGTAGTTGATGAGAGGGCGTTAGTTGATGACCTTAGGACACAATAGAGAGCTCTTCGAGAGAAGCTTTAATATGTAGAAGGCGAGAGAGATAGCCTTAGAGGTTTGATGTAATCAATGAAAAAGGAGCTTCTTGAGTTTGAAGAGAGGAAAAGTTTGCTTGAGTCTAAGATTGTAGAACTTGAGAAGAAAGTGAGAGACTCAAGTAGAGTCAAATTTGATTTGGAGAGTCGTTCAGAGAAATTAGATAAAATCTTAGGAACGGTCCAAATTAAAAATGACACGTGTGGTTTAGGCTTCGATACTTATAATGAATCAACTATTAAATCCAAAAGCAATATTTTAGGAGAGTCCTCTAAGAACAATGTTATAGATCATTCCTTAAGTAAGTCTTTTCACCGAGTCTTTAGGTGCTCACATTGTGGTCGAAAAGGTCATCTTAGGAAGTTTTGTTTTGATACTAAACTAGGTCCTAGAAAATCCCAATGTAAGGCAACCTAGGTAGCCAATATTCCTACATCCCGGGATCGTCATTCATCATTAGTTTGGTTTAGGAGATCCGACTTGGTAGCTTTACAATATAAGATTTTTTATTCTCATTTACTTTCAAACGATAACTCTCTTACTAAATCCAAAGGTTGAATGCGTTAGTTGTTTGCATACTTTAGCTTTTGTACTTCATGCCATATTATCATGCTAATTGTATGCTTCTTTATCATTTTCTAGTCATTACTTTATCACATATCTCATACTAGAATTATGATGTTTATTTATCTTTTGTATTATAGTTCTTTCATTTTAGTTTGCAATAAATGAAAAATACAAAAAGATTTTTGTTTATCATTTGAGTTTTACCTTTTAGTAATTTATGCTTTGTGAAAAATACAAATGATTTTTGTTTGTCTTTTGAGTAAATATTTTTGTTTATTTGGTTAAAAATTTTCAAAAACTCAAAAAGATTTTTTTTGTGTGTATTTTAGTTTGACACACTTTTTGTGGCATATACTTGTGTTCGAATCCTTTCCTTTTCACTTCCATGTGACTAGAACTTTTGGTTAAGATTATCAATCCTTAAATTGTTCTATACCATGTCTACATGGAGTAGTTTAATTTTGCGTTGCTTAATGGATTATATTTTTATATGCCTCTTTTCACACATGCACGATTTCATTTGAAATTTAAATGTCACATGTATATTTGAGCTTTATGAGGTGTTCTCCTACCAAACTAGTCATCTACATATTTTATGGCCTATGAGGACTTTTACATGTTAAATCCGTTGCACGTGAGATTTGTGTGATATAAAAAAAATCATATATGAATGTGCATGGGGAAGGTCTCTGAAAGGAAAATTATCCTTTGCGAGTAAGCCACCATTTATAATGGACCTAAAAGAAATACGTGGTCCAAAGTCCCAAAAGTAAAAAATGGCATTAAAAGAAAATATTTGTCAAGGCCTATTTTGTTTAGTTCATATAGTCATTCCATAACTATATACATATTTTGAGGGATTTTTTATGGTATATAAATGGTTTTGCATAATGTTCATTTATCCTAGTTGCGCTTTCATTGTCATGACTTTATTAGTTTGTAGAATCATCAAAATGCTAGGCTTATGTTCATTGTATATGTTTGTTCATTGAGTTCAATTTATATTGTCACATGAGACTATATCTAAATGTGATAAAATTTTGCAATCAAATAAGAACTCCGTGAACATGTTTAAGTGACTGGGTTTTAAATTCTTTAGTATCTAGTTCACACCCCTTCACTTCCGTTTCCATATGACATATTTATGCCATAAGAGTGTGAAAAACTCATGTTATATTATTTTGTGTCATTTGTGAGTTTAAATCTATATATGGGTGCTTGTATATATTTTATACCCGTTGTGTATACATATATAGGATATTATGTTTTATTTTGAGTCTTTGCCATTTTAGCGTCCACCGATGCCTTAATTCATAATTAGTACCTAACTTGTTGCAAGATTTTGTTTGACATCACATGCTTAGTTTCTTATGTTTCAAATTGATATCATTTTGTTCGCATCGCAGTTAGTGTCTATTGTCACTTACTTGGATTAGTTATTGCGTTTTATTGCCCATAGCTCTTCTTGACCATATCTTTTAAGCATCATTTTGTTTTACGTGTTTTCCCATATTTATATCCCTTATGTGATTTTTAAAGAGAGAAATCTTACTTAGTTAAAATGGGAAGAAATGAGTAATTGATTAATCCTTTTATCCTCTATCTATTCCTGAACAAAAAGTGGATAAATGATAGGGGAGAAATGGTATCTAATCATATTATCATCATATATTAGTTTATGCAATTTAACTTAGGGGGAGAGCGCTATCTTCTTAGGTTGATCATATTTGATAAAGGGATAATTAATGTAGGGGAAGTATTTACTTTAATTTCATTTATATTTTTATATTCCCTATGCGTTTAAAGTTTGCTTAAGTGTGCAGAATTTTTTAGCGGCAACTTTCATCGGCAAAGATAGTCATCCTTAGATCTTGAGTCAAGTTATATTTTTGTTTTGGGTGGGACGTTTGTTTTGAGACTAGTAGAGCTTGACAACCCTTAGGATTTTTGGTTTTGTTCTGTCCCCGAATAGCCAAAGGGGGAGATTTGTAAGCACACAAATTTCCAATTAAGTCCTATTGTAGTATTGGCTCAATTCCGAACAAAATAGTTTGTGTCATAGGATAGATGTCCATGGTGTAATCATCCAAGACTATGACATTTGAGAAGTTGAAGATGTGGTGGCCTGAATTTAAAGTTAACATCATTGTCGGTTTACACGTGCCTCATTTCACGTCATCAACTTAGTTCCAATCTCTCGTAAGGTATGAATGCATTACATATATATATAGGATCTTGAAAATTTTTTACGGGTGTTGTTTTTATAAGAATATTTTTAACAACTTTAATTTTATCTCGGAAAATTTATTTTTAGGTGTTAGTATTTTTGTTAAATTTTTTTTGAATTCATACTATCTAAAGATTTTCTTCTCGGACACCTTTCCGTAGAAAATTCATAACTAATTCAAAAAAAAATAAAAAATATACGAAACTGGCGGCCACACGTTCATATCGAAATTATCTAGAATCATGGCCTAAAATCTCATTAGAAAAGTCGTTCGAACGACCTCGTTCGAACGAACTTCTAACGAGAATTCGAAAAAAAATTATGTTTTCTGGTTAGAAGTTTCGTTCAAACGAACTTCTAACGAAGTTTCAGTTTCGAGCAGTTTTTTGACAGTTTTTTTTGTAACTTCCACTTTGCCCACTAACTTTTACCACCTTTACATAGTGCACGAAAGACATTTTCCAAGATAACCTTTTCACATTCTAAGAGACTTTTGAGAGCAAAACTTTTAAGAAAAAATTCCATGTTTTGTGTTTGATTTTTATGGATTAAATTCACCAAAAACACATACACATCCATTTATTTAGTTTGTTCCAAGTACCTATTGATATATCATTGCTTGGAGAGTTTTGGAACCTGGTTTTCTCTAGACCAACAAGAAGAGATTTTGGGTTCTTCTCTACCCCAAAAAGGAGAAAAGTTTATTGTGGTGTTCTCACTCGAAGAAAGGCTTTCGCGTGTGGGTTGACGGTGACCAAAGCCCCATCGGTGGATTTTGAGAGTGCGGTGGAGTCCCTAGTTATCGATTAGGTGGAGGTGTTTGCAAGGAGAAGCGTCAAGGATTGGACGGACTCATGTCGTTAAAGTAAGTCTGTTGTCTTGTAATTGTAATTCCATACATAATGGATTTGTTAGGCCAGGGTCGTCTGAGGTTTTTCCCAGTTGTGTTTTCCTCGTACATCGCCGTGTAGTGAGATTGTTTATTTTATCTTGTTTAACTCACTTAGAACGCATGCTTAAGTCAAAAAGATAAAATTTGGTTTAATTTACAATCTTGCTTAATTTGGTGCAAGTTTGATATTTGGGTAAGTTTAAATTAATTAATTCAAGTTGGAATATTTAAATGGACAATGATTTTATTCCCGGTAGTTTAACTTGATAATTAAATTAATTTGGTTTAAGTGAAATTTTAAGTGTGTGTGTGTGTAGACTTAATTTCACTTGTTATTTAATTTTAATTTTCTTACAAATTAAAATTCGTGTTTGATTTTAATTTTTCATCTTTTAAAGAAAAAAAATTAAATTAATTTTGAAAAATTAAAATTGGTGTATTTTGAACCATCACCTATCTTACAAATACTTTGGCATATATTGATCACATCATTTTGTATACATATGTATTTTTACGGCCTTTAATTATGGGATTAATTATTTGGGGGGAAGTATGTAATACCCGATATTTTATGGCCTTTAATTATGGGATTAATTAAATTAAATTGGGATAAATTAAGTTAATATTAATTCGATTTTTTTAAATAAATATTTACTAGCGTGACGAGAGTTAGTAATTATTGGTAAGAATTATGTTGAATTTTACTTAATGAGTAAAGTAGTATATAAGATTAAATTTATTAAAATTGTCGTGAGTGAATAATATGATAGTTATAGAAATTAAGTCGGGACGCGCTTGTCAGTCGTGTCGGGACTAATTTAAGGAAATAAAAAGTAAATTAATTATAAGTCACCCATATGGTCATTTCGAGTGTGCCAATGTGTTCGGAAGGGTCGCTATAGTCATAAAACTATACCCGGGGGTTTAGTTTGGGTCTCGGAACGATTTTAGGCCTACTTGACAACCCGAGAGGGCATTTTAGTAATTTCTAATTTGGGACCTTAATTTAAGATAAAAATTAAAGGGTTATATCTGATGGAAGTTAGAGTCCTCGAGGGTTAGAAACACTTGAGTTGTATAAAGGTTAAGTAAGGGAGAAGATATGAGGTTTCCAAATGGGAAAACCATTAATCCTACACCGTTCCCACTAATTCAAACCACCAAAGCATAGATCGAAAGAAGAGGATCATTCCTATACCACTCAAATTCGTCAGATCAGACATTTGATCGTGTGCATGTTGAATTAGGTTTTGTGAGAATTGGGAATGACTTAGACTAGTGGGGTAGAGAGTGCACACCTACTAATTTCATATTTATTGGAATGATACACTTTGAGGGTCGAGAATTACTTGAGAACTTGTGATAATTGAGAAAATAAATGAATTAATTAATTACACATAGGACTCGGGTGCTACGTGCCGCGTATGGTTGGAATATGTTATGGGTCGTGGGTGTACCTATCTGAATAATGTAAATATATATGAGTGTATGTATATATATTATGTGAATATTTGTGTATAATCATACCCGCGCTACTTCCTATCACGGAGGTTTTCGCACTGGGACAAACTTATTCTGATGTGACCTTTATGGGGAATATTGACTCGTACCCTAGAACATTGTAGCCTTGGTAGAGGCTATCTAAAAAGGATAGTCAGACGGTCCTAAGAGATGTGAGGGTATATGCTGACCTCTTAGTGACTTGGAACTATGCTTCGCCTCCAATATGTATATTTTGTGTTAATACAATTCGAGAGTGGATCCGAACTATTATTTCCCTCATTTGTACGAGAGGTACAAGAGCTTGATAGAAGAGTATGCCATCACCATAGATTTTATGTGGGGTGACCTATTAGTATATATATCACGAGTGATAAATATATGTACCTGTGATTCATCTACTGTTCTTGTAAGTAGATAAAATTGAATAATTAATATTAATTAAATTAAGTGGTCGAGAACATAAGACTGTATTGAGATGTACATAGATGTCTTGGTAAATTCATAAGAAAAACTTATCATGTATAAACTATAGTCATGCGATCACGTGAATCAGTATTGATGAGAGGATATTGGGTTAGACTAGTTAACTGGGGTAAGTTTATCTAGGTTAATTCAGTAGTACAATAAGCGTGCACACTAGTTGAAAGGTGAGAATTCTCAAGTGAGTGTCGAGGCACTAACATGTATGTTATATTAAGTGGTAAGCATTTTAAGTACTTGCTAATCTATTTTAAAGCTATTTTATACTCGGGCTCTGAACCATTTCTTGTCATCTCCTATTTCTCTTGTGTGTGTGTGTGTGTGTGTGTATATATATATATATGTATGTATATATATGTATGTATGTATATATGTATGTATGTATTACAGGTGCCCAGCCACAGGGGCGTCAGACTTAGATCTCCGGACTTTTGACGTGCTGCAGCTAGTGTGGGGGTTCCAAGTCTTGGCATTTAGACGACTTCATCCTTGTCATCTCAGCTCTTTACTTAGTCATTTTAAATAGGGCATGTGTCGCTCATTTTCAATTTTTATTTAGTTCAGAGAGACTTTGTACTCTTTATTTATTTCAGTATTCAGTTTTAGTTGGGATTGTTTTAATTATTACACTGTCCTTTGATTTGGGATATTTGATTTGAAATGATTAATCTAGTCTGTTTATTCCACTTGGATGGTTTGGTATTTAATATTATTATTTTTTTTCATAAAATGGTTTATGTATATAAACTTAACTAAGGAACTTAATCTATAAAATTAAATGTTTTAACACTTTGCTTAATTATTTATTAGGTGATAAATAAAGAAAAAATATTTTTCGACAATGACGCTAAGAGTGAACCAACCATACACTTTGATTTAATTTAATAAAGGACTCATCACCCGATATTTAATTAGGTGGCGTGTCACAGGTGATATCAGGGCATCAGGTTCTAGTTTCCTTTAGGATCTATCCGGCTTATTATACTTTCAACTTAGCGTTTTTGAAATAGAGCCCTATTTTTAGGATTGTTGTATTCTTGTTTATGCGATTACATCTTCAGCTATGCAACACATGAATTCTAGAAGAGTTCTTTTATTGAAGTCAAACAAATTTGATAGTGTGACTAGTTCATCCCTCTTCACCCATGTCTTGTGGAAGTTGAGCTTGTGAAGAAAAATGAAATTGAAGTAACAACCTATCAAATGTATTCACCAAGTCAAAGAAACATTTCAAAAGGTTGTCTATAATATAAAAATATATCGATTCAATCATCAGATAATTGACATAGTCAAGGGGAGTATAAAATCAGGGGAGGCGTTTTATTAGAAGAAGAATCGAAAAATAAGATATTTTGGACATGTGCGCGTTGTACTCTTTTTTTAACTACGTTTTTTTCATTGGATTTCCTTTTTAAATGTTTTAATGAGGCACTACTAAGCATGTCCAACACCAATTCAATTATCACAAAAGTTGTAGTATTTTTTCCTCACTTTGATTTTTTCTCAGTCGGTTTTTCTTAGTAAGGTTTAATAAGGAATCAATTATTGAATGGTGGAATTAGTGTATATCCAAGGGAGAGTGTTATAAAATATGTATTTAGTAAATGTCCACTAGCATTCCATAATCATTAAACTGTCTATTGGGATACCTTATTTTGTACAATAAATAGGATCATACTCATTGATATTTACATACCAATGAAATGAAAACCTCTCTTCCTCTAAATTTTCTCTTCGTCCCTTTGATTTTATAATATTTTTCCATTATAACATTTGGTGGTGTATAATCCTAGGCCATCGATTTGAAGATATTTTTTGAAAAATTCAAATTTTCTTAGCATTTTTGTGATTAATTCTTGCTAATATTTAATGAAGGTATCTTTTTTTAAAAAGGTCTTATAAAAAAACATCAAGGGGGATATGGTGAATGTCTAGTAAACATGAACCAGTTTTATTAAAATTTTCAAATTTTATGGACCTAAAACGAATCATCTAGCCTTAATCATATAGAATATAAGGGTCATTTTAGATTAAAAAAAACATGTGTTGTCCACTGACTCGCCAGAATTCTAGTGATTATCGTCATAGATTTCTAGCTTGAATTATCAGTATAACATGGCGGCTTCATTTTATTCTTGGACCACAGTGAAGGGGGCACAATTGGTTAGTCGATGTTATTCAATTTGACTTATCTCATATGGAGAAAATTTTCATAAGCATTACAAACTGATGGAATAATCAACAACAGTAAATTTCATTGCTTGGACTCAAGTTGGGATTCTTTTGACTGTCACATTTTCTCAATATATTTAAAAAATGTAACGAATCATTGTCATTACACAATATGTAAAATTATAATATCACGGTTCTATTTATTGTTAGAAATATATTTTAAGAAACAAATTTTATTTTAAATTTATTCTTCTAAAAATAATAAATAAATTTGAATGCAAGACATGCACATACACCTTGATCATTGTTCTCTAACATGTGTTGTTTGAATAAGTAATTTCGTGATCTCACTTAGGTTGATATACTATTTTTGTAGAATAGATTAATAATTTATGATGAACTAAAAAAGAAAAATAAGACTTTTAATATGAGAAAAAACATAAGAAATTGATTATTAGAGAAGAGGCAACTCCTATATTCTCTAAGTTCATTTGAGTTAATAAGTTCTGAATAAAGAGGTGTTTAACAATTTGCATATGAGGAAACTTTTAATTTACTCTTCAAAATTAGCTAAAATTTGTATGAAGGGATGGAGCTGCGACCTAACCAATACATACCTACTAATTAATATTTATTTTCGATTTTTTATTATATATATATATATATATATATATATATATATATATATATATATATATATATATATATATATATATATATATATATATATATATACACCTCGTGCACAAACGATGTACAATAAAAAAATATAATGATATTTATAAAAATTAGTGTATATTATACATTCAATATATTATCTTAAAGCCATTATAAATGGTTAATTTTATCATAAATAAAATTTGTGTATTATATTTAAATGTTTTTATTATATAATAACTATTTTTTATAAATAAAAACCTCAAAACAATTGTACGTATTTTATATAAAAAAATTATACGTATTTTTATTTGTTTTCAATTTAAGTACTATATGTCATTTATAGATACAAACTTAAAGTTTTTTCGATAAATAAAACATTAAAAATATTTTTATAACTAAAACCTTTTTTGATTTATATTAAAAATAATTTTCAAACATTGAAAACTTTTTTTAATTAAAAAACTATTTTTATAAATAAATTTTTGAAAAACGGGTACATATTTTACATATATAAAAAAGCTATACATATTATTATTTGTTTTTAGTTTAACAAAATTTATGTCATTTGTAGATAAAAACTTAAAGTTTATTCTATATATACAATACTAAAAATGTTTCCCTAACCAAAAACATTTTTTTATTTATATAAGAAACAATATTGAAATTCTGAAAACTCTTTTAACTTTTTTTTCTAGGAAAAAAACGTTATGTAGATGTAGTAGTGTTAGTAGCATTGTGTAATGAAATTTAAGTGGAAAATGATGAAAAGAGATTAATTGAGTCTAAATTGTGTTGGATCGATAGATTACTAAATATAGTTCAGAATGGACCATCTTTCTAGTTTTCAAGAGACTTTTGATTTATTCATTTTTTATTTCAAAGAAATTTGTAATTTATACATTTTTTTGGTTTTAAAGAACATAATATTCAAGATGAGAGAGAAAAAGATAAAAAGTAGTAATGCCTCATTAACTCCTCTAACATATATATATATATATATATATATATATATATATATATATAACTCTTTTTTAAATTGTCAAAAAATGTGTTAATTTTTTTCCTAAAATGTTTAAACATTTTAGAGAACCTAAAAACATAAAGTCAAACTAATTTTTTTACAATTTTAAAAAACTTAATGGATATTTGACTATTTTTCAACAATCTTAAAAACATCTATACCCTTTCTTAAAAAACTTGAGCGGATTTTGTTGTGAGGGTTCCTGAAATGTTTAAACATCCCACCAAAAAAAATCAACCCAAATGTATTTTACGATTTTAAAAAAAAAATTAGTAACAAGGACTTGGTCTACACTTGAGAAAGGAGAAAAAAGGACCAAAATATTTAAAATAGTAAAAAACTTTAGTTGCATTTGATTTTTTTATGTGGTTATCTATACATATAAGGGAACACACCACATTACCCCATCACATCCCCTAAGAGGGGTGGGGGGGTGGGGAGGGGGAGGAGGTCCATGAGATGGTTAGATACCTTAAAAAAATGAACCCAATAATGTTTTTAACTAATTTAAAAATATCGGTCTTTGTTTTGGTTTTTTTAAGAGTTTTACACTCTTTATACACACGCGCGCAAGTGAGGAAGCTTAAATTTTTGCCTCTCCAAACAAATAAAAGTTTTACACACTCGAACATTTTTTTCAGATAGATAGTTCAATAAACTGTAACACCCCGCCTAAAATAATAACGGGTGGCCAGCCCTATACAATATTAAATCAGGAGTTTCAGATGGTCCAATCTCAACATCAACTGTCGGTACTATATAATATAGGACTAACTACCCGATATCATATAGGCGAGATGTTAAAATTAAATAAAATGTGCAACATATAACCAACTAACACTACTAATAAAAGAAAGAAAGATGCATGAAAGAACTAAGATAAATGAAATGCTAGAATAAAAATAAGAAAAAAAAATGAAAGAAATAACTACCACAGAATATAATACAAAAAGTAGACCCGAATAAGCTGTCGGGTCACAGCCAATACAATAGCTGAAATGGAAATAAATGTAAACATATATAAATATCCCTTGGGTACAAACTCGATATACAACATGAATCCTACCTAGAATTTTGAAAGCAGGAGGCGACTACCAGATACATCCCGCAACAGTACGCACCTGTCACGGCTCCCAAGACTCTGGATAGAAAGTCATCTGGCATCCATGCGGTAGGACACCTGTAGTAATATATATATATATATATATATATATATATATATATATATATATATATATATATATATATATATATATATATATATATATATATACAGGCAGGAGAGAAAAGTAAACGGGTCAGAGCCCGAGTTGTGAAAATATTTAGCAAGTGTGTTAACCGTGCATAATAAATATCGGTGCACTTATTTCATAATTAAAGTGGAATCGCACTCTCGTGGAACCACAACTCACCTCTCATCTAAAGGCGCGCACCTATTCGCGTCCTCAACTTTTAGTTAAATTACCCCCATTTTTTATTAGGACAACCTAACTTATCATAGGCCTAGCCTATACCCACGAGATCTAACTTCCTATCATACCCCAAGAATCCACCCCCTTTTTAACCACAGTTAAGTATTTATTTTCAATCATATGTGCCTTATTAGGCTTAGTGGATTCCGGTTTATACGTTAACCATTTATAATTTAATAAGTTACCCAATATGCATTTGGGTTGAAACATATGATTTAAATTTCTAATTAATAAGCATGCAAAATTATTATTGACACAACTTCCCTCCAATTTCAACGATGCGTTGCTTTTCGTGCATGGTGTGTCTCGCAAAGTGAAATCCAAACAAGGAACCACCCCGTTACACTACTCCATGTCAACGTCGATCCTGGAGATCCATTATGACACACATAAATATCGACAGAACTTCTCTCTACTCTCAATAATGTACTACATTTCATGCGTGGGGTGTCTCGCAAAGCGTAATCCGAACAAGGAACCACCCCGTTACACTACTCTTTGACAATATCGATCATAGAGGTCCATAATGCTGTACATACCATAATTGGCAGAACTTTTCTCCAATATAAACACTGCACTGCGTTTCATGCGTGGGGTGTCTTGCAAAGCGAAATCCAAACAAGGAACCACCCTGTTACACTACTCCTTGACAATGTCGATCCTAGAGATCCATAATGCCAAATATACAATATAATACTACCACTACTACTAAAACTCCAATAATATCCTTGGGATGATGTAACCGAAATATTCCTTAAATGCGATACATCAACCCCCATCAATATAGTACACCATAATCATCCAAGATGTACTCTACACAGATTCTATATCCTTTCATTTATAGGATATATATATATATATATATATATATATATATATATATATATATATATATATATATATATATATATATATATATATATAGGTATTTTATGCTCACCATATATATACATATACCAATCATCCATACCCATGACCAAGTGTACGTATCATATCTGATGTACACTGGACATGCACATAATCCACCCGGCTATATATATCGCCGATAAAACTGCATCAATGCTATCATCTTCCCAGTGCCCGGCTCACGTAGCAACTGGGGACCACTGGTGGGGATCAACGACACCCACCTCGTGATAACTCACACACACGACGTCCCGGGAAGCGGTCATAGCTCCAACTGGCAATGAGATGAAACATACCCACCACGTCTCATCCTAAAAATATATCTATCGTATAATAACACACCGGACGACTATGACCTGGGGAATATCCACACCCTGCTCTATATGCCAGGATGCTCACCCTCTGCGCGGAAACTTCCCAATGATAGCATGAGCGGGGTATGCTTAAACACATAATTATATATATCGCTCACATGCACAATATACATACATCCATATGATCCCATCATATGATCAAATAGTAAACCATCATATACGGTTTAAATATCCATACCATGTATGTCCACAACATAAATATATCCATATATTCATATTTATATATAGATATATGTACATATATTCACATATCGCTACATCATTATATATACAAACTAATTCTCGTTCGTATGTATAAGATATATAAACCCGGCTATAAGTATACATAATCCTCAATATACAAGCCGTCACCATAATTTCCTTTAAATTTACCTCGATATGTGAATATAATCCCTCACTTGAAACATATTCAATCATTTTTCCTATGATGAATAGTCTCCCAAAACCATATGTATATATCTATACATATATATTCAACATTAGGGTTATCACCCAAGAGTTTGTGTAGGAATCCATCACTACACATTTCATCCATATTCAAAAGTACATAGTTTCCTTTAGTACTATTTAACCATAGGCACATACATGACTTAATAGTCTAAAACCTCAAATTATTCCAACCTCGTTTCAAGTATTGGAATCTCAATGGTTATATCCCCCCAATTACGTGTAAACTATCCTAACTAGAATTTATGCTACCGCTTATTCTAGTCGATAGTACGATCCTAATCGTTCCCAATTTCACCTATGGTTCAAATAAATCTCAGGAACCCTTACTCCTATTGAGTTATCAATTGTTCCTTAGTCTAGACATTTCTAAGGATATGAAACCCCTCACTCTTTAAAAGTATGCTACCACCCTCTTCCATTTGGCCCCAAATTGTATCTTAACAATATCCTATCCTTATAAGGATTTGACATAAAGGTCGGCCTAGAAATTTCACAACATACATGGATATTTTTTATCCAATTATTCCAAGAAGTCCCCACTATCATATACTAAGTGAGAGACCCCCTATAAGTCACCAAAAGATATCTCTTACTTCATAAGAGAAAGCCCCAAATCAATAAACCCAACCAAAAAGGTTTTGAATTCACTAAAGAGAAAATTTCTCAAAATGCTCTGTTTCCGAATCGATTCGGCCCAACAGCGAATCGATTCGGCCCACCCGAATCGATTCGGTCCTAGGGACCTGAGATTATACAACCCTCCGAATCGATTCGCTAGGCGGGAATCGATTCGGTCCTAAAGACCTGAGACTTCTGTAACCTGGCGAATCGATTCGGTGGGGGCGAATCGATTCGGCCAGTTTAGAAAACCACGAAAATGGCTGTTTTTCTATAACCCAAAATTCCCCAAAATTCAATTTATACTACTTCCAACCCTTAATCTTCAATCCCAACATAATTTCCAACATCAAAACACATCCTAAATTTAACCTCATCAATTTATATCCCTTAAACCCAATTAAAATCTTCAATCTCAAGATTTGAACCAAAATTTAGGTTTTGATGTTTATACCCAAAAATCCATTTCTTTAACCCACAAATTATGAAATGAAATACACAAATATCTATTTAGCAAGATTAAACACTTGCCTCAAATTTGTAGAGGTTGGATCGTCCTCGATGTCGCGTTTTGGCCGGAAATCTCCAAGCTTTTCTCCCTCTCTCCTTTCCTTTCTTCTTCTTTCTCTTTTCTTTCTTTTTCTCTCTTTTCTCAAAGGAGAAGACTTCATCCGTAAGCCTTAAATCCTTTAAAACAATAAACCCAATTTTAAATGTTAATACACACTTTAAATGACTCGTTTACTCCAATTCGAGTCAACTGACTTAAAAATATTCCGGAGTCGAAATAAAACTCAATGACAGTCATTTTGACTATCTCGACCCTTCCGGGATCAATGGTACCCTCAAACTCCTCATCTGGAATACTTTACAGCATCCTATATTTTTGGACTTAAATTCCCAAATTTAAAATTCTCCGGTTTAAATTAAATTTATTTTCCCAAAATTTAATTTCTCAGTCTCAAAAATCGTGGGGTGTTACGTAAACTAACAATCGAATTTTCAAATCACTTTATATTAATCGTGCATGACAAAAATGAAATTAATTTGATATCAATATATGGATCATCATGATTTAATGATTTAATTTAGTGAAATTAAAAAAAATGTATATATATCGACGAAATTCTTAGCAATATTTGATTAACATGATATTTTGAATATAAATTATATACATTATGTACGTCAAATCAAAGAGTCAATATATTAAATTTTGTATTTCATAGAAATACTATATAGAAATGTTAAATGTATATTAGTTTATACGAGTCTAAGTTGAACCCTCCTCTCTCTCTCTCTCTCTCTCTCTCTCTCTCTCTCTCATATATATATGAAATATGGAAACATCTTGGAAATGGGTTTGGAAAATAACCAAATGAGCATATTTAAACTCATTTAATTGTGGGATTCACATTGTGATTTAATCAGGATCACACATAAATACGTTCGTCTCCATGAGGATTATAACGTAGTGTATTTGTTTGTCCAAAACCACTAAGTAATGAATGAAAATTTTGAAGTCAATGTGACCCATTTGAAAGTTACTTAATGCATTATAGTAAGTGTAGAACATTTGTACCACATAGAAAAAATTCCAAATTTTGGTAGAGTTTATAAAACCAAAATTTTACACTAAGGCTTTGATTACTTTGGGGTATCCCAACTCTTTGAAGGGAGAGATGACCTACACTATGCATGTGTTGGGCATGGGCCAAAGGCCCATAAGCGTACATCATCCGTGCTTAGGCTTAGTCTAAGTTCAGGGCTCAGATTTTCTATTTTGAGATAGGTTTCAAAATTTTCGTTTAGAATTAAAAATTATGATTCATAGTTATATTCAGGCATATATTAAATTTCTGTCAAAATTTTTGTTAAAAAGAATTTTGCACTATGTTTTAATAATTAAATTACATATTGATAATATTATTGATGTAAATTATTTTCATAACAGAAATGGATGATACAAGTGAAACTATTGTTCCACCAACCATGAGTGTGTCTCATGGAACGACTGTTACCGCACCCGTGGCTATGCCTCATGGGGAGAAGCCAAACAAATTCAAAAGAACGGACTTCAAGCGTTTGCAACAACAAATGTATTTCTACCTCGCTACTTTTTATTTGAAAAGTTCCTACATGAGTAATGTCCTCTATTTAAGGAGGGAGATGAAAAAGATAAAGTCCAAGCAGTGGAAGTGTGGAGATATTCAGAATATTTATGCTGAAACTATGTTCTCACTTATTTGGTGAATTCATTATATGATCCTTATTGTTCAATAAAGACTAAAAACGAACTTTGGGAATCCTTAGATAAGAAATATAATACCAAAGATGCTAGCATGAAAAAATTCACAGTTGACAGATTTCTTTACTTCAAAATGATAGATTCTAAGCTAGTGACATATTTCTTAACTTCAATATGATAGTGCAAGTCGAACAACATCAAATTATTCTTCATGAAATTCATGCTGAAGGAATGTCTATTATTTATTCTTTCAGGTGGCATCAATAACAGAAAAATTACCACCATAGAGGAAACACTTCAAGAACTATCTCAAGCATAAATGCAAAGAGATGAACGCGAAAGAATTAATTGTCAGGTTGCGGATTGAAGAAGACAATCGTGGGTCGAAAAAAAAAGTTAGAAGAATTCTATGGAAGCCAATGCTAATGTGGTGGAACAAGGTTCAAAATCCAAAAAAAGGAAACGTGAAGGCAAAATCTCTTCATAACAAAAAAAGAAGTTCAAAGGTAAATATTATAAATGTGGTAAACTTTGACATCATTCAAATGAATGTCGAAATTCGAAGAATTTGAAGGAACAAAATGCACAAGCTAATGTAACAGAATCTGAGAAGATTTCATAAGGCATGGACGACATCAATCTTTCTGTGGTGGTATCCGAATGTAATTTGGTAGGAAGTACTAAAGAATGGTGGGTTGATAATATTAATTCCTCTTAATTGCTCGAGTCTTCAAATATGTTACATGCTAGATTGGGATATGTCAGTTTGATACTTTACGTAGATTAATTAACTTAGAATTTTTGCCAAAATTTTGAAATTGATAATAATCATAATGTGAAGTATGTGTAGAATCAAAATTGGCAAAATTACCTTTTCATTCTGTTCAAATAACTACTGATCCTTTAGACCTTATTCATACTAATATATGTGATCTAAAGTTTTTACAAACTAGATGAGGCAAAAATTATTTTATTACTTTTATTGATGATTGCACGAAATATTTTTATGTTTATTTTCTACAAAGAAAAGATGAGGCTAAAAATATATTTAAAAAATTCAAAAATAAAGTTGAAAATCAACTTAGCAAAAAGATAAAGGCTATAAGGAGCAATAGAGGTGGTGAATATGAATCTCAATTGAAGATTTACGTTCAAAACATGAAATCATTCACCAAACCGCTGCCCCTTACTCACCTCAATCTAACGGCATTACGGAATGCGAAAACCGTACATTGAAAGAAATGATGAACGTTATGTTAATAAGTTCTAGAGCACCATGAAACTTGTTGGGGGAAGCCTTACTTTCTGCTAATTATATTATTAACAAAGTACCCCACAAGAAAACTCACAAAACACCTTAAGAATTATGGAAAGATCTAAGACCTTGTAATAAATATTTTCGATTGTGGGGGTGCTTATCCAAAGTGATGGTTCCTAAACCTAGAAGGGTTAAAATAGGACAAAAAAATATTGATTATGTTTTCATTGTCTATGAAATTAACAGTAGTGAATATCAATTTTTTTGTTCGTAAATCCAATATTAATACATTCATTGGGTCAAAAATGCTTCAATTTTTTTAAAATTAATTTTTGAAAAATATGACCCGAGAATCTGGTCCTAGACACATGATGTTAGTCATCAATCCAAAGATCAAGAATCATTAACGGATGAACCTAGACGTAGAAAAAGGACAAAAATGTCTAATTCCTTCGGTCCTGATTTTCTAACTTACTTGTGTAACAACCCTCACGTTTGATAGCCCATTTTATATTTATTTACTATATGTAGTAATTAATTATAAAATTATGGGTGTAGAGTAAATATTAATTTAATATGAGAAGGGTTAATATTTACTAAATTGTTGTATAGTTACCTTGTGAGTAGGTAAAAATATCCATGTGGTGATTTATGGTGTCATAAGAATTTAAAATGACATTTTGGTTTAATATGAAACCGGAAGTAAAATGAGTTATAAAATTTCCAAATGATAATTTGGAGGGTGTAATGGGTCCCGGTAGGTGCGAGACAGTCAAAAAAAGTGCCATATTGCATTTTGGCATTTCTGGCACTTTTGACTGGTTATGGCTTAAACGTGTAGTTGTGTATCATTATATCGCGTATTAATTATTTTAAGTGGATAATTTTAGACTTAAGGCCCGATTAAGTCTTGCTAGCCTCATTATTTTTCCTCATTTTCTCTTAACACACAAATGATCCCTAGAGAGAGTAGAGAGAGGAAGAGAACTTTGGAGAAAAGAGAGATTGGAGCTTGGATCTTGCTTGCATCTTTCTCAAATCTGATTTTCCTACCTCAAGGCAAGTAACCTACTTGCTATTATGTGATTTAAGGAGAATAATTAGTTTTGATAGTTATTGAATTGTTATGGTTTAACATTTTAGGGTTTTGTTGGATTTATGGGTATTAACCCTTGAAAATTGATTTGGATGATAAATAATGTTAATGTTGGTAGTTAGAGGTATTTTTGGTGTAGTAATTGCAGAAAATGATTTTTGGTTTGGTTGGTTTTGGGAGAAAATTTGGAGTTTAAAACTCCATAGCCAAATTGGCAAAATTCGTAGGGCCGAATCGATTCGGCCTGGCCGAATCGATTCGCCCAGGGACAGTTTCCAGGTGTGGGTGGACCGAATCGATTCAGCTATTTCTGAATTTATTCGGCTGTTATGCAGAATGTGGGTTTTCCTGACCGAATCGATTTGGCTGGTCCGAATCGATTCACTTGTCTGGCCGAATCGATTCGCCCCAGTCCGAATCTATTCAGAAATCCTGCATTTTCCTTTTATTTTTCTCTTCAAATTTTAAACTTTTTTTTTAGGATTAGGACCTAGGAACCTTTTTGAATGAAGTAAACTAAGAGTCCTAGAGTTGTAGTTGAGTTTGGTCGCCACCCTAGACTAAAATTGGGTCATCTGGGGTTTATGCCGGGGAGGTTTAAAGAAATGTTAAGGCATTACTTCTTTTAATTGAATTTCTAGAAGTTAGAAGTTTAAATGCCCATGCTTGTAGACTTTAGGTGCTTATCGAAGTGATGTGAACTTGGGGAATTATAGGATCATGATGATCATTTGGAGATTTAGTCGGGACTTGTAATTTGAGGAATATCAATGATAATATTCAACGGGAATAGGTTCAACTAAAATGACCCCAAACTGTGTTAAAGATGATTGGTTCAAATAAAATGAACCCGGTTGTTTATTGATGATAGGTTCGAATAAAAAGAACCAAACACATGGATATTGGAAATGGAATTTGGTAATGATAAATTGAAAATGAAAATGAGATTTAAAATGGTAAATGTTAATTTACTTAAACACACCTCTCTAAATGACATCATAAGGGAAGTTCGCGCGCTTGGTGATGCACCCTAGCTAGTGAATGTAGGGTGGATATAGTCCTAGGCCATATGCGAGGTTTTTATATGTTTTCTGCGCTGGTGAGGGGATTTCGGGTGTGGTCCTGACTCTCCCGCAAGCATATGGCTGCTTCCCGAAGTATCGTTAAGTGCCCAAGTTGTCTTGTATAGATAGGCCCTTGAAGATGATGGTCATTTAGGGGCGTGCCTGGTGGAAAAACTCGGAGGGGCGGTCTTAGAATCGTTATATGTATGAGAATATAACTTTTCTGCATCAAGTGGGACTTGATGGTAATATGCCATAAAGAGCATGGTTACGTGCCACAAAGAGCACGGGATTGAGATTACTGTGCCATAAAGAGAACTTGATAGTTATGATATTCCTATTAAGGAATGGAAAGATAATATGGAAAGATAATTATCTATGGAAGTTAATAAATTGTTTTATTCCTATTAAGGAATACAAAAGATAATGGAAACTTGATGAATGAGGAAAGGTTTTAAATTTAAGTTACTTACTTTTCTTTCTTTTACGTAAATGACATTTTATTTCATCATTTAGATAAATTTCCGCAAATTGTAATTTAAGTTTAACATGCTAGATTTCATTCCATGTTATCATCCTTTTCATTCATGCATAACTGTTCATTTCTATCATGATTTTTATTCTTCTGGTGATCATATAGAACCCGACCCTGACCGGTTCATTTTCCTTGTTGTATATATGATTGTATCCGCTCAGGTGCTCCACCGCAAGGACACCCGTTTTGATGTTTCCATTCCTTTGCTTTTAGCGGGCTGTAAGATTTTACGGATTATTACAGGACCTTGAATTAGACGTTTTCATCTTTGTGTTCTAGATATGATCGGGTCTTACACTCGGGCGTGTGTCCCAAACATTTTTACTTGTTTAATGAATGTATTATGTAAGATATTTAAATTGTTGTCCTTCGTTCTATGTTGCTGTGGATCGACAACCTATTCGATCCATTTGTATACATTCGTTTTAGTTGTATTATATATATTCTTGTGGAATTTCACTTTCTTATCAGATTGGGTTGTTTAAATTAAATTTTCTTAACTGCTTTTAAATTTCTAAACTTTTTGGCAACCCGTTTTCTGATTTATTAGGTGGTTTTCCCGTATACTCAGTTTATTTTTGTTGATGCTGAGGATGATATCCATCCATGATTCCTGTTACGTTTGAGTATCGGGATGGCCACCCCTTATCTAGAATCGCGAGTTGTCACAGATGGTATCAGTGCATCAGGTTATAGAGTCTTTAGGATTTATGTGGATTCGTCACGTTCAACTGTAGAGTTCTTTGATATAGAGCCTATGGTTAGGACTGTGTAGTTGTCTATGTTTGCGATCTTCTGAGAGATAGATAGTTTCAGATAGTATTTTAACTCTATTGTTTCTTCATCTCGAATGCCGCCTAGAGAGGTCGCCCATCGAGACGTAATAGGGTTGTATAAGAGGAGGTAGATTCTCCACCGTCACAAGGGACCATAAATGTTGTGGATATAGAAAACATAGTAGCTCAAACGGTTAACGCCGCCATGACCGCAGTGGTCCAATAATTGGCCACAGGCTCAACAATGGGCTCACGATGTTCAAGCTCCTACGGGACTTACTCCGTGGGAAAGGGTTAGAGAGTCCTTCATAAAGGGTAATCCCCCGAAATTCGAGGGAGGCATGGATGTTATTAAAGCCAATACATGGAAAGAGAACAAACAACGCCACCTTCGAATGATAGAATGAAGCGAGGAGAGGAAACAAGTCCTTGCCACTTTTAAGCTAGTCGGATCTACGTTATACTGGTGGGAAACAATAACCACACCAGAGCAGAGAGACACAATGACGATCATTGAGTTTTGGGCTTTGTTCGATCGTGAGTACGTTCCTCCCACAGTTCATAGGGAGATGAGAAAGGAGGCTCCAGGATGTTGTACAAGGAGAGAGATCTGTGGCGGAGTATGTAGAGGAGTTTACACGGTTGGCGAGTTTTGTCCCGGATGAAGTGACTCTGGAAGAGAGGAAGATCTCTAAGTTTATGGGAGGCCTGAACTGGAGAATCAGGCAACAATTGCTGGGTAATCCATCTTTACATACCTTTGGTGTGGTTATGAATACAGCCTCACCCCATTGCCATGAGCATCGGTTATATACACCGGGTAGCAAGAAAGCTACTGTTGTGGGGCAAGCAGGAAAGCTTGGAGAATATGGGATTGGAGGAGGAGCATTTCCCTCATCCCAACCTTCGGGTAGTAATCATAAAGAGAGGGACCCTCAGTAAGGGGTTTCGTATAAGAGACAATGTTTTGGAAGGTTTATTGTGGGTGGCAATAACATTAGGCACAATAATGGTGCTTTGTGATATGCAGGTCGGGGTGGTCATGGAGGTAAAGACCATCTGGGCTGAGGCACTTCCCAGTTTAGAAATAACGGGAGTCGAGGTCAAGAGGAGATGAAGGGACGGTGCTTCCTATGTGGGGAGGAAGGTCACTTGGATGGAGTGTCCTCGGTTGTTTGGGGGTCAGTTGCTAGGGCTCCGCAACAGCCGCGTGTCCAGTTCCCCCTCAGGTATCTGATTCGGTTGTTCCCATACCGCAAGGACAGTTACTGTATGGGAGAGTTTATTAAATTCGGGAGGTTATGCTTCCTCCAGCTTCGTTAGCACCGCCCGCTATTAAGGGTAAGTTTTATTTCTGAAGTACTTGAGTTGTGTGATATTCGATGCGGGTATTACGCGCTCATTTGTTTTATGAGCTCTTCTCAGATTACATATTTAATTAGATATGCTGAAAGTATTATTACTAGCATTGAGTTTTCTACGAGTGATGGTTCTCTCAATTCCTTATTTGAAAACATATAGGGATTTATTGTGGTACTTTGTGCTTTGAGGCCGATTTACTCGTCCTTGACATGATCGGGTACGATGTGATTGGTATGGCTTATCTCCACGACCGACATAGTTGAGTAGTAACGTATAGGAGGGATTCCTTATTTGTATTCCGCTTTTGCGGGACGCTCCACGCGTGAACCTCAACGACGTTGGAAGTGGAGAGATGTTGTTCTTTCTTCTTTTAGTTAATTTCATTTTATTTTTTTTTATTTTATTTTTGTTGGTTGAAAGGTTTAGCCGAGAATCACGTAGAAGAGTGATTAATGGATATTAAAGTGCGAAATAGAAGCACTGTATACAGTTCTCTACTCTGAACGATGCGAGGGAGACTGGGATGCGAAGTTGAATTAAAACTTCGGGTTATGCCTTGATAAGAAAGATATTTGAAAAGGTATATATATATATATATATATATATATATATATTGTGGAGTATATAAATATAAGGCTTTATGGAAAGTGAATGTTTAATTTATTAACTCTTCAGTTATTTAAAATGGTAATGTATATAAGTAGAATATTTTCGGTCCCGAATATATGTCTTAGACCTGTATATCTTGATGACCGACAACGCGAGGTAGTAGTGTAATGGGAGGGTTCCTTGTTTGGATTTCGCTTCGACGAGACGTCCAACGCACGAAATCGAGCAAATGTCGGGACTTGAGAAAGGTCTTGGGCACTAGGGATATACTTAGTATTATATGTATATGACTTATATAGGATATAGGTAGGTAGACCTTAGGATTGTTTGGACATAAGGCCTTTAGTTATGTGACGTTAGTTTAGGAGAGCTTTCGGGAGTTGACCACGAACAAATTGTGTGTTAACTCTAAGAGGGATTGATTCCCTAATAATGAGAAGGGGGAGATATTGAGAGGTTTGGTAGGATAAGGCCAGAGGAGATGATGCCTCTCGTAGTGGAGTGTTACATAGGTAACGTAGCTTTTGGAGAGCTAAAGATGAATTGACTCGCACTCCTGAGCAATGTTGTTAAGCTCGAGGGTGAATTCAGTGAACAAGTCTGTGCCAGAATGGGAAGTAATAATACTAAAGCATCGACTTAATGTCTATGCGCCTCATAAGTTTAAACTTGTGGGAAGTATTATCCCATGCTTGAATTAAAATCCATCGTGGGGGTGATCGTCGTATGGGAAAGAAGGTATTACTTCATGGGCAGAATTTAGTCTTTCATGCGAGCAACATTTCGTTGCAAGATGTCGTAGGAGAGACAAGGGTGGTTAAATCCACGTACACAAGCTGTTGATTGAGGGAACAGTATCCTGCTCTATTAACTTTGAGGGTGGGGTGCGTTTCCATAAGAGAATTTTTGTCCTGAATGAAATGGACTTAAGAAAGGCAAAAATGGAGGAATTTCGCGGTTCTAAGTTTATGGTGCATCCGAGTAACGACAAAATGTGTCAAGATATGCGCCACCAGTATTAGTGTCCGGGCATAGAAAGGTTGTTGGACTGCATGGGGTGCCCTTGATTATGGTTCCGATTGAAATAGGATCTTCATTTCTCATTCTTGGCAAGTTTCTAAGAAGCCATGGGAATCAAATTGTGGTTAAGCACTTCTTATCATCCTCCACAGATGGCCAGACCAAAAAAAAAGAAGGGGTAAACCACATGTTGGAGGATATGCTCCTTATGTGAGTGCTTGACTTCAAGAATAGTCAGGAACATTGTCTCCCACTAGTTGAATTCGCTTGTTATAATTTGTATCGATTCACTATAGGGATGACTCCTTATGAAGCCTTGCAGGGTAGGCCTTGTGGATCTCTCATTTATTGGTTAGAGGTGCAAGATGATAATTCTCTCGGGCCTGGAATGATCCGAGATACTTCTTTAGAAATTGCGCTCATTCGGAATCGCATTCGTATAACTAAGATCGATAAAAGAGCTAAGTCGATTCGAGGAGATGGCATGTGGAGTTTGAGGTCGGTGGACCAGGTGTTAGTGCGAGTATCGCCCATGAAGAGCATTAAGCATTTTGAGTAGAAGGAAAACTTGCACCACGTTATGTTGGACCTTTCCTATAAATGTTAAGGTGGGTCCCGTAGCCTATTAACTTGCTTTACCGAAACATTTGTAGCAAGTTCATGACGTGTTCCATATCTCTCCTGTATGGAAGTACAAGAGATGTGATGGTGCCCTTAGGCAGATTTCTTTCGAAGTAGATGTAACTTGACGGTTCTTATGAGATGTAGTCGGTTGCTATTTTAGAGCGTGGAGAGTGGCGATTGAAACCGCGTGTAGTACCTTGGTTAGGGTGTATTTTAATCATCTTAGTGTCAAGGAATCGATATGGGATCGCGAGGATGACATGCGGGAAAAGTATCCGCATTTCTTCTTGTGAGGTATACCTGAATTTTGGGGGCAAAATTCCCTCATAAGGGGGGGAGTATGTAACAACCCTCACGTTTGATAGCCTATTTTATATTTATTTACTATATGTAGTAATTAATTATAAAATTATGGGTGTAGAGTGAATATTAATTTAATATGAGAAAGGTTAATATTTACTAAATTGTTGTATAGTTACCTTGTGAGTAGGTAAAAATATCCATGTGGTGATTTATGGTGTCATAAGAATTTAAAATGACATTTTGGTTTAATATGAAACCGGAAGTAAAATGAATTATAAAATTTCCAAATGATAATTTGGAGGGTGTAGTTGGTCCCGGTAGGTGCGAGACAGTCAAAATAAGTGCCATATTACATTTTGGCATTTCGGGCACTTTTGACTGGTTATGGCTTAAACGTGTAGTTGCGTATCATTATATCGCGTATTAATTATTTTAAGTGGATAATTTTAGACTTAAGGCCCTATTAAGTCTTTCTAGCCTCATTATTTTTCCTTATTTTCTCTTAACACACAAATGAGCCCTAGAGAGAGTAGAGAGAGGAAGAGAACTTTAGAGATAAAAGAGATTGGAGCTTGGATCTTGCTTGCATCTTTCTCAAATATGATTTTCCTACCTCAGTGCAAGTAACCCACTTGCTATTATGTGATTAAAGGAGAATAATTAGTTTTGATAGTTATTGAATTGTTATGGTTTAACATTTTAGGGTTTTGTTGGATTTATGGGTATTAACCCTTGAAAATTGATTTGGATGATAAATAATGTTAATGCTGGTAGTTAGAGGCATTTTTGGTGTAGTAATTGCAGCAAATGATTTTTGGTTTGGTTGGTTTTGGGAGAAAATTTGGAGTTTAAAACTCTATAGCCAAATTGCCAAAATTCGTAGGGCCGAATCGATTCGCCCAGGGACAGTTTCTAGGTCTGGGTGGACCGAATCGATTCAGCTATTTCTGAATCGATTCGGCTGTTATACAGAATGTGGGTTTTCCTGATCGAATCGATTTCGCTGGTCCAAATCGATTCGCTTGTCTGGCCGAATCGATTCGAAAATCCTGCATTTTCCTTTTATTTTTCTCTTCAAATTTTAAACTTTTTCTTTAGGATTAGGACCTAGGAACCTTCTTGAATGAAGTAAACTTAGAGTCCTAGAGTTGTAGTTGAGTTTGGTCGCCACCCTAGACTAAAATTGGGTCATCTGGGGTTTATGCCGGGGTGATTTAAAGAAATGTTAAGGCATTACTTCTTTTAATTGAATTTCTAGAAGTTAGAAGTTTAAATGCCCATGCTTGGAGACTTTAGGTGCTTATCTAAGTTATGTGAATTTGGGGAATTATAGGATCATAATGATCATTTGGAGATTTAGTCGGGACTTGTAATTTGAGGAATATCAATGATAATGTTCAACGGGAATAGGTTCAACTAAAATGACCCCAAACTGTGTTAAAGATGATTGGTTCAAATAAAATGAACCTGGTTGTTTAATGATGATAGGTTCGAATAAAAAGAACCAAACACATGGATATTGGAAATGGAATTTGGTAATGATAAATTGAAAATGAAAATGAGATTTAAAATGGTAAATGTTAATTTACTTAAACACACCTCTCTAAATGACATCATAAGGGAAGTTCGCGCGCTTGGTGATGCCCCCTGGCTAGTGAATGCAGGGTGGATATAGTCCTAAGCCATATGCGGGGTTTTTATATATTTTCTGCGCTTGTGAGGGGATTCCGGGTGTGGTCCTGACTCTCCCGCAAGCATATGGACGCTTCCTGACGTATCGTTAGGTGCCCAGGTTGTCTTGTATTGATAGGCCCGGGAAGATGATGGTCATTTAGGGGCGTGCCCAGTGGGGAAACTCGGAGGGGCGGTCTTAGAATCGTTATATGTATGAGAATATAACTTTTCGTCATCAAGTGGTACTTGATGGTAATATTCCATAAAGAGCATGGTTACGTGCCACAAAGAGCACGGGATTGAGATTAATGTGCCATAAAGAGCACTTGATATTTATGATATTCCTATTAAGGAATGGAAAGATAATATGGAAAGATAATTATCTATGGAAGTTAATAAATTTTTTTATTCCTATTAAGGAATACAAAATATAATGGAAACTTGATGAATGAGGAAAGGTTTTAAATTTAAGTTACTTACTTTTCTCTCTTTTACATAAATGACATTTTATTTCATTATTTAGTTAAATTGCCTCAAATTGTAATTTAAGTTTAACATGCTAGATTTCATGCCATGTTATCATCCTTATCATTCATGCATAACTGTTCATTTCTATCATGCTTTTTATTCTTCTGGTGATCATATAGAACCCGGCCCTGACCGGTTCATTTTTCTTGTCGTATATATGATTGTATCCGCTCAGGTGCTCCACCGCAAGGATGTCCGTTTTGATGTTTCCATTCCTTTGCTTTTATCGGGCTGTAAGATTTTGAGGATTATTACAGGACCTTGAATTAGACGTTTTCATCTTTGTGTTCTAGATATGATCGGGTCTTACACTCGGGCGTGTGGCCCAAACATTTGTACTTGTTTAATGAATATATTATGTAAGATATTTAAATTGTTGTCCTTCGTTCTATGTTGCTGTGGATCGACAGCCTATTCGATCCATTTGTATACATTCGTTTTAGTTGTATTATATATATTCTTGTGGAATTCCACTTGCTTATCAGATTAGGTTGTTTAAATTAAATTTTCTTAACTGCTTTTAAATTTCTAAACTTTTTGGCAACCCGTTTTCTGATTTATTAGGTGGTTTTCCCGTATACTCAGTTTATTTTTGTTGATGTTGAGGATGACATCCATCCATGATTCCTGTTACGTTTGAGTATCGGGCTGGCCACCCCTTATCTCGGATCGCGGGTTGTCATAACTTGGTGGGAAATGACCCTAAAACTTACAAAAAAAATAATATTTTCACTTGATGCTTCAAATTTGAAAGAAGCGATTAATAGTGAAACTGAATTCATGATGCAAAGTCATACATGGGAACTCGTAGATCAATATCCAGATTCAAAACCTTTAGGTTACAAATGGATATTCAAAAAGAAGATGAAAGATGATGGATTGATACGTACAAAGCAAGAATTGTTGCTAAAGGGTGGAGACAAAATGAAGGGTTTGATTACATTGATAAATACTCACCAGTGACTAGAATCACGTCCATTCGAATGTTGATAGCAATATCTATAATAAATGGAATTAAAATACATCAAATGGATGTTAAAACGGCTTTCTTTTATGGTTAATTAGATGAGGAAATATATATGGAGCAACCTAAAGCATTTATAGCTCCCGGACAAGAAAGGAAAGTATGTAAACTTGTAAAATCTCTTTATGGATTAAAACAAGCACCAAAATAATGGCATGAAAAATTTGATAATACTATTTTATCAAATGGTTTCAAAATTAATGAGCGTGATAAATGTTTTTATTGCAAAAGTACTCAAAATGGATGTGTGATGGTAGGCCTCTATGTGGATGATATGTTAATCATGGGTAGTAGCATTGATATTGTCAAAAGTACTAAACGTATGTTGAATAATCATTTCAGCATGAAAGACATAGGTGTAGCCGATGTTATATTATGAATTAAAAATTTTAGAACATCTGATAGGCTTATATTATCACAGTCTCATTACATAGTGAAAATACTTGAAATTTTCTATAAATATAATATCAGTCCCATTAAGACACCACTAGATGTAAATTTACATCTAGTAAGAAATAATAGTGATAACACACCCCAACTAGAGTACTCTCATATTATCGACAGTTTAATATACATCATGTAGTGTACTCGACCAAAAATAGCATATTCGATAAGTAAATTAAGTCGATATACAAGTAACCAAGGGAGAGACAGTCAAAGGAATTTTTGAGAGTTTTAGGTTATTTAATATATACTCAAAATTATGGACTGCATTATTCGGGATATCCAACTATACTTGAAGGTCAATGTCATGCAAACTGGATATTCGATACAAAGACTTTAAGTCAACAAATAGGTATGTATTTACCCTTGGAGGTGTAACCATCTCATGGGAATCCTAAAAAAACATGTATTTTCGGATCAACAATGGAATATGAGTTCATTGCTCTAGACAAAGATGGAGAAGAAGCTTAATGGCTTCGAAACATCTTAGAGGATGTTCCAAATTGGCCAAAACATGTGCCCGCAGTATGTATACATTTTGATAGTCAATTAGCGATTGGAAGGGCACATAATCACATGTATAACAAAAATTCACAACATATTCGTCATAGATATAATACCATTAGACAACTTCTCTCAAATGGAATTATCTCAATTTACTATGTAAAGTCAAAGGATAATATAGTAGATCCACTTGCCAACAGTTTAAATCGATAGCAAGTTGAAACATACTCGAGAGGAATGGGTCTAAAGCTTAAAAGTAAATAAGAATCAATATAGTGTCAACCCAACCTAGTTGACTGGAGATCCCAAGATCTAGGTTCAATGGGCAAACCGAACTGGATTGTATTCAGTAGGAACTGTGGGATATTTAATCCCATCCAATCCAAAGATGAGACAGTGCTCATCTGCTTTAAAGTTAGAATAAGTTACTCTTACCCATATATTAGTACGTCTAAGTGGGGTATTGTAGGATACTCTTATGAAAATCACATATGTGAGTAAAAAAGGGGCCACTTCCATGAGAATAAGAAAAGGCAAATTCTCTAAAATACTCATCGAACCAAGTGGTGTTCATGGACAAAATGAACACAAACGTGAGAACCAAATATATTGAAGAATTATTGTGTGAATATTGTTGTCCAGTTTTACAAAACAGTTGACGGTTCAAGGACATGTAGTCTACTAATTAACCAAGTAAATTCAATAGTATAACACTAAGGAATGTTCAAGCCCAGTAGGCTACTTCTTCGATGCAATAAATTTTTATTTTACTCCAACTAGTGTCTGTATTATCATTAATATGCTATATATAGCCAAATTTCAGTCATGTGGGTGATAGTTGGAAATGGATTTGAAAAACAACGATATGAGCATTTTTAGGCTCATTATATTACGGGACTCACATTTTGATTTGGCGGGACCACACACAAATACATTATTCTCCATGAGGAGTATAACGTAGTATATTTTTTTGTCCAAAATCATTAAGTAATGAATGAAAAATTTGAACTCAATATATGACCCATTTGAAAGCTACTTAGTGCATTATAGTAAGTGTGGAACAATTATCCCATATAGGGAAAACAACAAATTTTGGTAGAATTAATAAAATCAAAATTGTGCACTAAGGATTGGATGCCTTTGGGATATCCCAACTCATTGAGGGGAGATGTCCTACACTATGCATGTGTTGGGCATGGGCTAAAGGCCCACACGCGCGTGTTGTCCGACCGGCTCAGCTTGGGCTTATAAAAATTCCTTTCATTTTAGGCCAATTTAATTAAGTTTTCGGGCTGGGTTTCAACCCATCTTTAAACCTGTTTGGTTTGTTGATTAGACCCAACAATTACAACTGTTTGTAATTGTCATGTCTGAACAGTCATATACTATTCCTATATATATCTACCTTTCCCCTTCATTTTTTACACATGAAAATTCCTTCTATCAGTTCATACATATTCTAGATAAAATCCTTTTGTCAATTCATGTATTCATATTCATGGTTTCAGTAAAAAATAGAGAATTGAGTTCACTAGAATCGAAATATTGCACTGCTACTTATTTTCATGCGCAATCTGTTCTATATTGAGAGATGATAATTCATAACCTTGAGCACTATAGAGGGAATTAATTTGTCTTAAAGAAACCACAAGGCCCAAATTTCTATATATAGTTTTTCTTAGTAAATCTTCCTCATTAACAAGTAAGTTATTCTTATTTCTGTAATTACAATTCTTTATTATTCTGTAATTTTTAATATAATTTCGTAATATTTAATTCGCAACAATACAGTATATCAGGACCACTGGACTTAACCCAATCATGCTTTAGCTGGATACATATTAAAAGAGTCTTGAAGGATGATGTTTAGAGGTCTACGTCAGGCCACATGCCATTGTTGCTCCGTCTTTTTTTAATGTCAGTGTCCATTTTACCAATGGGTACGGAGATATTTTTTTACATTGTCCTTTTGTATGAACCACCACGCCGCATGTACAGAAAATATTCATTTTTAGTTCGTATACAATATTGGGCAAAATATGGCCAATTTTGATTTTTTGAGGTAAAGGCTTTTCAACATTCAATTCCACACATAGTCTCGCGAATCGAGCACGACCCATAGACTGCGTGTGAAGGTCAATTTTTAGTAACTTACCTAAGGAGGACACAATGACTTGAAAATCATGATCATAGTATGTAATGCTATGGACCGGATATAGGGGTTACCCGTGAGTCAATCCATTCTGGACCGAGCGTTAGGTGTGAGGTGCAATGGAACAACCTAAATAACGTTGCTAGTCCAAATTTTATTTTAATTAACATTTCACTTATTTAGCATGCGATTCTAATTTCAGGATAAACTACATGTGGAACCCACGGGGAGCACCCCAAAGTCCATGTAAACAGAGCTGCAAACGTAAAATAAATAAAGTACTTACCTGCACAACACTCTTGAAATACGAAACTGCTACCAACTTTCCATGACAAAGCGAGGGTGTGAGCTAATACTCAGTGGGAATATACAAAGCAGTAAAGAAATGAAAGGCAGAAAGAGACTCAACATGTTATAACTACGTACACATTCAAATTTCTTATATATACACACACACACACACATACATACACTTTAAATGCGTGAAACAACTTTATGCAAAAACATTGCTTATTTAGATTAATCCATCGTAATCACAAAAATAACCTTTTGTTAATACTTAACTACTATTCTCCCGTTTAACTCGCTCGGTCACATACTTAACAATTATGCTTGTCGAAATCAGAAAATCATGCTTTTACCAAAATTGCCCTTTTCACACGACTAGTCCACCTTAGTATTTTCATTTAAAGCACCCATTCAACACACGCGACTACCACATTGGAAAATACTTATTTAACCTTTGGAAAACATTCACGAAATCACTCTTGTGTTAACTACGGGTTAAACCTCTAAGGTTGCTTAACTCACCCATTTAATCACTTATACCTCACACCTCTCATTCTCCTTGTGGACATTTTTATACTTGCACATTACTAGTCCATTTAACCCTTAATCAGAACACTTATTAACTCATTAAAGTTAGGTTGTACTCACACATTTCACCACATAACATGTTTCTTAAGATGTTTCACATTTCATTATCTTTTGTCGGAATCAATCACATTAACCACATATTTTAATGGGATCAATATCGTCAGCTATATGCACCATATGCTCTGGCTAGGTACAGTTGGGATGGAAAAGGATCTAAATTCCACGATTGAGGTCTCGATAGCAAGTTGGCATGTCAGATCTATCGGCGCCATTCGAACGTCAGGGCTCGTCGTTCGAAAGCCATTTTCCCTTCGTTTGAGTGACCTCGTACGATGTTTAAACAACAGTAGGAATGGGGATAAAACTCATTTTCCACCTTTCCAGTCTGTTCCCATCTGTATACCTAATCCTTTTGGTTGATGCCCTTAACATATATGTCTCTTTTTATTAATTCCTTTAATCTAAATTCCTTTCTCACTAATTTTAGAAGCAGTAAAAGTCAATGGGAGGTTGGAGTTCTAGAACTTAATTTTCTTACTTCATTTACATGCTTTGTCCCAACGGTTTACAACTTAAATAAAAGCCTCTATATATATTAATTAATCAAATAGCCAATAATTCTATAATCCATATAATAATCCACTAATTCTCTTTATTTGATTCACTTTTAATTTTATTCCTCCTCATATAAAATCCATATATATTATTTATTTAATTTACTAGGGCGGGGTATTACAGAGTATTCTGTGGGTAGTTCGTGGATTTATATTGAAAGACTCATTTTTTATATTTTTCGATAGGGACCGAAAGATTTTTCTCCGTATCTGCACCGCGAGATAGTGGTCTTCCAGATTCCATAAACCTCCCCCGATTACTTCTATGTATGGTGAGGAGAGTCTTACGAGGTAGAAATTTTTTCCTATATATGTTATAAAAAACTAGCTTTGAGTTCCCAGAACCGAGTTAGCCGTAATGCTAATCGTTAGAACGATAAAAACTTCTCTAGTAGTTTGATGATTAAGGATATTCTTCACTTTTGTTGAACTTTTTGAGGTTCTTGGATTCCAAATTCAACTAGAGGAGTATTCGTTATTTGATCATTCTTATCATCCGATTCATCCTCAGACTCATAATCTTCATGGTTGAGTTCCATTTCTGGGGATGAGAAAAATGTAAGCATTTTTGTTGTTGTTTTTATTACCTGGTGAATTTGTGTGTCCCACATACCTCGATGCGGGCTATCTTTTGGTTTGTTGAGCACCTTGTTGCGATAATACATCATGTGCAATGTTTGCATGGTAGCCTTATTTTTCCCAGTGTTAGTTGTTCCATCTTCCATGGTTACCTCTGTGAGTTGGGATGGTTCGTTTGGGTTTGGTGATTTTGGTGGAGGCAGATTATTTAGGAGGTTGAGGTCTTCAAAGGTTTCTAGAGTCACAGAGAGAGTTTTTTTTAAGGTCCGCATGAAAAGATAGGGAGTAAAAGTTTCCAACCCACACGTGTACAAGCTTTGCGTAACTTTTTAAGAAATAACAACATTCATAACCTAGTATTCAGTGGGCCATCTTTTACCTAGAAATCTAACACTTCTTTTACGCACCACGTACGTGAACGACTGGATAGGGACATAGCGAATAAGAAATGGTTAAGCCTATATCCTAAAATGTTGGTTACTCACTTACCAAATGCAGGTTTGGACTACTCGCCACTTCTTTTAGATAGTTTGCCCAACTGTTTAAAATTCGCAAAATGATTTATATATTGTAAGGAATGGGCGAGTTATCTGTGTTTCCATGAGATGCTTTATGTCATGTGGAACCCGCCGACGACTGGACCAACAGTGGCTTTCTCCCTTAGAAAAACCCACCTTTTCATACAGGCGCCCATCGTATAGAGAAAACAAGTCTTTGGGAACATGAAAAGTAAAATCTTAAAACTATAACACAAACTTTTACAGGTGCGTAAGCACTTGGAGAACTCTCTTGGCCACTTAACTCTATGGCGAGAATGAGAAATTCAAGAGGAACTCAAACTATGCATGTCTCAGGAGCACCAACATTAGAAAAATAAATACAAACTAAAGTGGAATCTGGAGGGAGATGAAAACATAAATTATTTCCACGCCTGTGTTAATCATCGACGGATTATCAGTATTATACATGCAATTTTTAATCCATATTCTAGATGGCATAAACTCCAACATGACATTAATATTCAATTTCAGCAGCATTACGAGATTCCCTTTCAAACAAGTAATCCACGGTTGGAGCAAGTTAACTATCATTTTAATCAAATCACACCACCAAACAAAGACAAATTGTTATAACCGATTATAAAATGGAGATATGGTCCACCCTAAAGTGCATGGGGAAAACTAAGAGCCTAGGTCCGGATGGACTAACGGTTGAATTTTACCAAATCCATTGGCAGGAGGTCGGCCCCACAGTTTGCAATCTTATTCAAGAATGTTTCAAATCAAAAAGAATGCCACACTCTATAAATCACACTTTATTATTATTCAAATAGCCAAATCTTACCCATGTATTTCATTTTAGACCTATTAGTCTTGGCAACGTTATTTATAAGCTTTACTCCTCCACCCTCGTTATACGTATGCAACCCCTCCTCTGATACTTGGTATCTCCATACCAGACTTCTTTTGTTGCAAATCTTCATATTAAGGACAATATCCTAATCGCATATGAAATGTTGCATACTATGCACAAATCGAACATCCAAAAAGTGATGTTGTGCCATCAAAATTGACTTATCCAAAACATATAACCAAATGGAATGGTCGTTCCTTCATTGGGATCTAAAATAATATGGGTTCCTGGATCCATGGGTTACGTATCTTCTTTTATGTGTCTCCTCCAGACACTAATCAATGGGCACCAAGGAGCAAGATTTCAACCGTATCGAGGTCTGAGACAAGGGGACCCCTTGTCTCCAACATTATTTATATTAAACCTAGATGTCCTTATTAGAAAAATTGTGCAGGATTGTCTCCTGAAAGATACCACAACCCTTCAGCCCTCTCCTAAAGGTCCTCTGATTTCGAGGCCTGCTTTTGCGAATGACTGTATCTTTTTCCTCCAACTAACCCCTGAGGCTATAACCCGCTTCAGAACTTTTCTCGAGGATTTTTCTACTACTTCGGTTCAAACAAGTAATCGAGAAAAATCCATTCTTACTTTAGTCCCATCAACTCCGCAATGGACCATACGTCCAAATCGAGTCACTCTAGGCTTTCACCGTGACCCGGGTCATGAAAAATATATGGGTCACCCCCTTATTAGTGGGCGGGTCACGCGTAGTCTATTTCTCGACCTTATTGCTGACTTCGGCACTCAGCTAGACACGTGGTATACAAATTTTCTTTCCTATGCAGGTCGAGCAACACTCATCAACGCGGTATGTACATCATTACCATCCTATAGCTTGTCCGTATACCCTCTTCGTGAGCATACACTTCAAACCTTGACACACAAAATTAGAGCATTCTTTTGCAATGCAACTACAAAATGCAATAAAACAAGAACAATCCCATGGGCTACCATTACAATGTCGAAAAAATATAGTGGGCTAGGCACCAAGAACCTACACACGCTTAATACTACCTACCGACTAAATCTTCTTTAGAATCCATTTAGTAAAGCAAGGAATTTATGGACTCATACTATCAGGAACAAATATTATCACAATGCAACTCTATTGACGGCTATTAGTCACACCCGTGCATCTTAGTGTCAGACCCTAATCTCCAAACTTATTACCCTATTCCAACAAGGAATCAAATAGAGAATTGGGAAAAGCCATATGTTGATACCAAAATTAATATGCTGATGTGGACGAATAATACGAAGACACGTGTCAATCTACGTGGCACAATAGCAGCGAGGAAGATCATTTCCCGACCAGCCATGTTTCTTTCTGAGGAACTCTATTACACCGAGGAACTCTATCACACCGAGGAATTCTATCACACCGAGGAACTCCAACGCACCGAGGTACTCTAATGCTACGAGGAGCTCCCGATCAACAAACAGCTATGGCGGTCCGAGCTGCATCTCGGTCGTATCATTAATTACCAGACGGACAACTGTTCAACTATTCAATATATTCTTGACGCACACGCTGCATTAAATGTATTACCCTTTCATACGTATGTCATTTAATGTATCGAACCTTTCATGTACAGCCTCAAGGCTATAAATACCATGTATCATCCTCATTCAAGAGGGAGGGGAATTTCTTGAGAGATCTTGTAATCAAGAATTCCACAAACACTCAGCAATAACATAACAGTGGACGTAGGCTTTATTCCTAGCCGAACCACTTTAAAAATCTCTGTCTTATTTATTTATCTGTGATTGAATAATTAGAGCAATCTAGTTTTTTACATCAACAGATTGGCGCCGTCTGTGGGAAAACGACTGTTATTATCATTTTTCATAAAAATCATTTATCACCAATGGCTGATAATCCAGAATCCAGTAATCGAAATGTTGGAAATACTGGAAATCTTCCAAATCCATCTGCATCCCCAGATCTGGCTGGGATTATAACGAATCTGGCTCAAGGACAAACCGCCATGCAAGAATCCATGAGGCAACTCATTCAAACTCTTCAGGGCGGTGCACCTACCTATTCAGGGCAAAGAAGTGATCATAGGCAATCGCAATCTAGACGCACTGGGTCATATCGCAATGAGGAGTTTAATGATCTTTCTTATCAACCTGGGCGAACTTCATCAATAAGGGCTTCGGATACAGATCAACGTATCACTCTCTCTCCGGAGAGAACTAGCGCTTTGGAGAGGTTAAGTAGAGTATCTCCTTTCAGTCGGTTAGGACCAAGGAGGAACATGAATCCACCTAGGGCTCCATCAAGAAGTTTTCGACCGCCACCAGGATTAAGAGAAGGATCTGCGCAATCGCGACCAACCACTCGTCGAGATAAATCTCAGGAAGCTGCGTCAGAGCAATCAGTTGCTCGGACTAAACGGCCCGAGGAAGGGAATGAAGCATGGAAAGGTTCCATTCAACGATTGGAGGATAGACTGGGAGAAATGGCTAAGGCAAGAAATCCCTTACAGAGAACTTTTGTTCAAGGAACACCTTTTGTGCAAGCCATTGTGGATTTCCCCACGCCGTCGAAATTCAAAGCACCCGTAGTGACTCCCAAGTACGATGGAAAGACAGATCCCGTACTTCATATAGAACAATACCAAGCTGCTGCAGATATCTACGCTGTCCCCGACGAGATGAGGTGTAGAGCATTCTCGGGAACTCTTACTGGATCTGCACAGATATGGTACAATAATCTTCCTCGGGGTAAGATTTCAACTTTTGTTCAGTTAGCCGAGTTGTTTATTGGCAATTTTTGTTTTGGAGCAAAGCCGGTAAAGCGAGTAGCACACTTGTTAAGTGTTAGACAGAAATCAGGTGAAAGTACTAGAGATTACATAACTCGTTTCAATAACGAAAAGTTGGAAGTCATAGATTATGAAGAAAAGACAGCAATCACTGCTTTGATGAGTGGTTTGCTGCCTAACAAGCTGTATTACACTTTGGCTAAAGATCCACCTAAAAATATGTCGGAGTTGATGGCAAAGGCGGCCAAAATTATGAATGCCGAGGAGGCTATGGCTGCGAAGAAGAGTATGGATAAAGAAGTTAAAGTGGAGGTCGACAATTCTAAGAAGAAAGATCAGAAAAGTAATGGTGGTGACAAATATCCCAAGAATAACAGGATGAAGTTGGAAGCCCTAAAGAAGTATGATAATTATACTCCATTGAAAGTGGGTATTAATCATGTTTTGGAAGAAATCAGAAATAACGAGGAAATCAAATGGCCAGAGAAACTGAAGACAGATCCCGACATGAGGAATAAGTCCAAATATTGCGAATTTCACAAAGATCATGGCCATATGACCAAAAATTGTATAGCCCTTCAGAACAAGATTGAAACACTCATCCGAAGAGGAAAATTATCAAAGTACGTAGATCGCAGGAGTGAGAGGAAGAATGATGATAGAACTAGAGAAAGATCTAGATCTCCTCGTCGTGCAGAGGAGAAAAAGAGGAGGGACCATGAAGAGGATCCAGATGATGACCCCGATCTTCCCAAGAAGCCAAGGAAACCTGAACGAGAGGTATTTTCCATACGTTTTGGGTCATTTGATTGTAATGTTATTACAGGAGGAGATGCAGGAGGAGGAGACCTTACTGCAGAAAGAAAAGCTTATCTCGGAGAGGCTCAAGCTTGTTCATACATTCAGCGAATAAACCTGACCGAGGATGATCGTCCGAGGAAAGTAAACAAAGAGAAGCTAGTGATTGGTTTTTCAAAAAATGACCTGGCAGGTGTTCTCTACCCTCATGATGATCCGCTGGTGATCAAAATGAGGATGAAGGATGTGGTCATTTCAAGGGTGTTAGTAGACAATGGTAGTTCAGCAGACATCATGTATTATTCATGCTTTGATAGCTTGAATTTAAAATTATCTCAGTTAGAACCTTATCACAGACCCCTTCTGGGTTTTGCTGACGAGAAAGTTTTTCCACTTGGGACGATCAAGTTGGATATACTCATTGGAACTTGGCCTGCTTGTCGAACGGAAAGAATACGCTTTTTTGTAATGGATAAGAATGTGCAGTCCGCCTACAACATCATCATGGGAAGAGTTGGATTGAAGAAGTTCGAAGCAGTTCCATCTACAGTTCATCAATGTTTGAAATTCCCAACGAATTTTGGAGTAGGAATTATGAAAGGTGATCAAAAAGTAGCTCGGGAATGCTATTATTCATCGGCCGAGCAAGAGGAACTTGAAGAGTTACAAAAAAAGACTACTACTTACCAAGTGGAGGAAAGCACAGAAATTGAAACTCTTGACCCTAGGGATTAATCTCAACTCGTAAAAGGACAGGTTATGGAATCTACAGAAATTGTTATCCTGGACGACGAGCATCCTGAACGAATAACTCAGATAGGGTCGTCGTTGGATATTTCAATAAAACAGGAGTTGATAACTTTCTTGAGAAACAGGAAGAATACTTTTGCTTAGAGTCATGAAGACATGCCAGGAATAGATCCAAACTTCTTATGTCATGAACTCAATGTGAATAAGGAGATCAAACCTGTGAAGCAAAGAAGAAGGGTGTTTAGTCCCGAGAAGAACCAGGCCATACAAGAGGAGGTCGAGAAACTCCAGAAAGCCCAATTCATTGAAGACGTGAAATATCCAGATTGGTTGGCGAATGTGGTGATGGTAAAGAAGAAGAACAACAAGTGGAGAATGTGTGTTGATTTTACTGATCTCAACAAAGCATGTCCAAAAGATCATTTTCCATTGCCCAGAATTGATCAACTAGTGGATGCTACTTCGGGACACGAGCTACTCAGCTTCATGGATGCTTATTCTGGCTACAACCAAATCAAAATGAAACCTGAAGACAGGGAAAGTACTTCTTTTATTACCCCAAGGGGAACTTATTGTTATAATGTTATGCCTTTTGGTTTAAAAAATGCAGGTGCAACATATCAGCGGTTGATGAACAAGGTATTCACCGAACAAATCAGCCGCAATATGGAGGTCTATGTCGACGACATGCTCACCAAAAGCAAGAGAGCTGCAGATCATTTGGTTGACTTGAGTCAAACTTTTGATCAACTGGATAAATACCAGATGAAGCTTAACCCGACGAAATGTACTTTTGGAGTACGAGAAGGAATGTTCCTCGGATACATCGTCAACCAACGAGGTATTGAGGCAAATCCAGAAAAGATCAAAGCTCTTTTAGGGCTGCGATCCCCGACGACGAAGAAAGAAGTGCAAAGTCTTACCGGACGAGTTGCAGCACTCAACAGATTTGTATCCCGAGCAACTGATAAATGCCTCCCATTCTTCAAAACGCTACGAAAAAGTTTTGAGTGGACTGATGAATGTGAGAAAGCCTTTCAAGATCTGAAGAAGTATTTGGGAGCCCCACCATTGTTGTCTAGGCCAATAAATGGAGAGAAGCTGTACTTGTATTTGGCAGTATCAGAAAATGCAGTTAGCTCTGCGTTGATCAGATTGGAGAATGGAGTCCAGAAGCCAATTTATTATACAAGCAAGGCCTTCCGAGGTGCGGAAATCAGATACCCAAAGCTGGAAAAATTGGCACTAGCATTAATTGAAGCAAGTAGAAGAATGAGACCATACTTCCAGGCCCATACCATCATTGTGTATACCGACATGCCGTTAAGACAAGCCCTTCACAAGCCAGAAAAATCAGGAAGATTGATGTATTGGGCAATAGAACTCGGTGAATATGATATTGTGTATGAACCCAGATCATTGTTGAAAGGGCAAGCCGTGGCAGATTTTATAGCAGAGTTCACATACCCTGATACCCCCGAGGAGCAAAAGATGCTTGCTGACCTACCTGTGGACGATACAGGGTCGACAGACACAGATCCATACCAACCAAGGTTGGTAAAAGGACTTGCGGATGTAGAAAAATCATCATATTTAAATCCCGACCAACTCCGGTTGGTGGAAGGGCACGAACAAATGACAGACGAGGAACGAAGGATACCCGGGGATGATGAAAGAAAATAGATGATATTTCACCGAGGAACTCTAACAGATAAGAAATTTGAAGACGAGTTACATACATGGAGATTATATGTAGATGGATCATCTTGCACGGCTGGTTGTGGAGCAGGGATTGTTTTAAATTCTCCAGATGATATTGACATGGAGTACGCCTTGAGATTCCAATTCAAAGCTTCCAATAATGAAGCTGAATATGAGGCTATGATAGCAGGTTTTCATTTGGCGAAAGTTATGGAGGCACGTCAAGTAATTGTTTTCAGTGATTCTCAGTTAATTGTGAATCAAATGATGGGAATATATGCAGTGAAGGGAGAGTTAATGGTGAAGTACCATGCAAAAGTGATGGAATTGTTGAAAGAATTTGATGCTATTCAATTGGTGAGGATACCGAGAATGGAGAATGCCAGAGCAGACGCATTGGCCCGACTAGCGTCAGCTACGCGCACCGAGCTGCGAAGAACAGTACCAATTGAAGTATTAGAAAGTCGGAGCATAGAAGAAGATCTGACGATGAAGATTATTACCCTTGATTTAGGATCATCTTGGATGGATCCTATCAGAGCATACATTGAAGAAGGAGTACTACCGGAGGACAAACTAGCTGCCAAGAAATTGAAGTATAAAGTTGCTCGGTATGTGTTAACTAATGGTGTTTTGTATAGACGAGGAATTATGGCAGGTTTGCAGAGATGTGTGCATCCATCAGAAGTCAAAGAATTGATTGAAGAAATACATGAAGGATCTTGTGGAGCTCATGTAGCAGGTCGGACCCTACTGCAAAGGGTGATGACACAGGGATACTATTGGCCGACGATGAGAGCTGATTGTATAGCTTATGCTAAGAAGTGTGACAAGTGCCAACGTTTTTCTTCCATCCGAAGAACTCCACAGGCATTGTTGACACCCATAACATCACCTTGGCCATTTGCCATGTGGGGGATTGATCTGGTTGGACCACTGCCGACGACCCGAGGAAGGTTCAAGTATCTCGTCGTGGCAGTAGACTATTTTACTAAGTGGGTGGAAGCTGAACCACTAATTGATATGACGTACGAGAAGGTGTATCAGTTCATATGGAAGAATATCATTTGTCGATATGGTCTCCCCCACGCTTTCATCACAGACCATGGAACACAATTTGATAATGAAGAATTTGCTGCCTATTGTCATCAGTCAAACGTCTTGAAGTTTCATTCAGCACCAGGCCATCCCCAAAGCAATGGGCAGACTGAAGTGACGAACAGAACATTATTAAATGGGTTGAAGAAGAGGTTAAGTGAGGCTAAAGCAAATTGGATTAATGAGCTACAGTCAGTTTTGTGGGCTTACCGAACAACTCCCCGAGCAGCAACAGGAGAATCACCATATATGCTAGCATTTGGAAGTGAGGCTGTGATACCTGCCGAGTTGGGCCTACCAACACATAGGGTGTTAAATTTCAATTCTCCGATCAGTGATTTGATGAGAAGGATGGACTTAGATATGCTCGAGGAAGTCAGAGAAGAGGCAGCCGTTAGGAATGCTGCTTATCAACAACGAACAGCTCTGTTTTACAACAAGAGGGTAAAGAAATGTGATTTAAAAGAAGGGGATTATGTGCTAAAGAAGGTCATTCAGAAGCAGAATAAACTAGAAGCAAACTGGCATGGACCTTACCGAGTTACAGAGGTTGTTCAACCAGGAACTTACAGAATAGCAACTCTAGAAGGAGAAGAATTTAAAAATGCATGGAATGCTGAACACCTGCGCAAGTATTATCAATGATGTCCAATGTAAAGCATTTCTCTCATTATGAATAAAACGAAGATGTTTCACCAGTTTTCCTTTTGATGAAAGTTTTTCGGGGAATACTAGTGTAATACACTATACAACGAAAGTGCTCTAAGGAGCCAACTTCCTTTGGTTAGGAGGACAGCTCTTCGGAGCAAAAGTGCTCTAAGGAGCCAACAAATACAGCTCTTCGGAGCAAAAGTGCTCTAAGGAGCCAACCTCCTTTGGTTAGGAGGACAGCTCTTCGGAGCAAAAGTGCTCTAAGGAGCCAACAAATACAGCTCTTCGGAGCAAAAGTGCTCTAAGGAGCCAACCTCCTTTGGTTAGGAGGACAGCTCTTCGGAGCAAAAGTGCTCTAAGGAGCCAACAAATACAGCTCTTCGGAGCAAAAGTGCTCTAAGGAGCCAACCTCCTTTGGTTAGGAGGACAGCTCTATTGAGCAAAAAGTGCTATAAGTAGCCAACCTCCTTTGGTTAGGAGGACATGCTCTACGGAGCCAAAAAAATGCTCTAAGGAGCCAAAAGCTTTAAGGAGCCAAAAAGTGTACACCAATAGGATCAACCACGGTTGGTAAGATAAAAATATACTCTCATATTACAACTTATGTTGGTCGGGAGGTAATATTGTTACAATGAGTTTTTTGAAGAACAAAATGTTTAAAAAATACACCAAGTATAGTTGGTCGGGGATAAAAACCCAATAACTGTAGTTGGTCGGCGAGGACAACTTATTGATCTTAGTTGGTCGGATGCAATTTTATAATCAAACCAAGTATAGTTCGTCGGAGCTGTATTTGGTCGACAAACATTATTCACCCACCTTGGTTGGTTGGAAACAGTTTGAACATTTTTCTCATTACTTTATTATTAAGTGAATCGAGAAACATTACTAATACTTGTAACCTTTTATTAAGTTGCTTATTGAACAATAATACTGTTAGCTTTTTAATAGATATATAGATACATATGTACAAATATAAATGTGCTTGATAAAAAAAAATTGGCAAACAGAAAATGAAAATCTTTTCATTAATCTTGAATAAATTACAAATTACAAAATTGTTACATGGACATTACTATTCTATTGGTTTTTTGCCCTGTGCTTTAGAAACAGGTTCCTCGCCGGCAGGAGGGTCTTCTAGGCAAAGGGGAGAATTGATAAAATTAACATCTTTGAGCATTCTGACGTTCATAACAGAAGGTGTATCCAAAAGATGCTCAGGACGAGATAATTCAACTTGGGAGTGAAGGCTATAATCACCAAGATATTTCGAAATTAGACTGCGAGGAATGGAGCGAGCTGGAATCCATGCCATATCCAATTTGAAAGGTGGTACAGGCAGGTCTAATAACGATGGAGCATGATAGTCCCATAAAAAATGCCCTTGCTCCAACTTTAATACACCCAATGCATTTAACCATCCTTGCTTGTAACCTTCATTATTAGCATGTTCAATGCGAGCATCCAGATGAACGAGAGCTTCATTGTATCCTGCCATCAAGAATTCTCTTGGCTGTTTATGGAATTGGAAGGTTAATCTATCCAATTGTTCATAAAGGCTTTTGGCAAAGAGATCTTTGTTATGCAAGGCAGATTTCGTTGATGCCAGCTGATCTTCCAGAGACAGATTTTTATTGGACATTTCAGTCAGAGCACGGTCTTTTACTTTCAACTGGAATGCTTGAGTTTCCAGAGTAGACTGAGTGCGAGCTTCCTCAACATTTTGGCTGACTCTTCCTCGCCCCTGAGAACCTCTTCCTCGTCCCCGAGCAGTTCCAGAAATAGCAGATCTTCTTAAGTCCTCCAGCTCTTGCCTCAGTTTGGCATTTTCGACTTCTAAAAACGAGAAGCCTTCATCAGTGACTGGTATTAATGCAGTAGAGGATGAAGCAGCAGATTCATACTGAGCTAATTTCTTCTGCAAATTGTTATTTTCTTGCTCCAGGATCTCAGCGATTTGTCTACAGGCTTCAATTTCACCTTTTAGGGTCCTCTCCCTGACGTCATACCCAGCAATGATCTTCTTGTGGCCTGTTTCTGAAGAGAGCTGCTGGTATCTATTTTCATAATCTTCATGTAATAAAGCCATTGATTCGTTATGCTGATTTTGAAGATCCTTTAAAGAATCATGAAGCTCTTCAATCAACTCATAGTAAGCGACATTGTTGGCCACTGCTCGGTCGAGTAAAGCTTTTAAGTATTGATAAGCTTCAATAGCCTGCTCTGAAGCACCGTGACCAAGGATATCAACAATTTCCGATGTACTAAGATCTGTATGACCAGCCTTATAGTATTGATGACATTGCTGCATCAGCTCGGTATCATGAGAAGAGATCAATTCCATTCTAGCAACAAACTAATGACAAGAAAAAGACAACAATCAACAAAAATAAGTTATCAACAACAGAGATGAGCAAAGATATATTTTATTAGATCATCAAAAAGTTACATCGTTCGATTACAAGGAAATACAGAAAAGGCTGCCGAACAACTTCACACCTTTTCCTTGTCCCCCAAGACTTTCTCGAGAGGCTGGGACGAGGAGCTCGGTTGCTCGATGATAACTACAGCTTGATCGGTAGAAGTCTTCTCGGGAGGAGGAGGCATGGAGGAAATGTCCTCGGTGGCAGATGGTTGAGAGGCAGAAATTTGATCGCCCATAGCCATGGAAGATTCATCTGAAGCAGGTTCATCTTCTTCTTCTTCCACAATTGGTGGAGGAGGACCAGGGAGATGCCGTTGGAATAGCTCAGAATCATCTTGGACTTTTAGCTCTTGCAGAGCAGCTACCCAACCATCATAGAAGTATTTCAACTCCCCATATTGGACTTGGGACGTCATTGCAGCTATCCCTCTCTCCCATCCTTTCTCCCAACCAACACTGAAATGTTTCTTGATTGCAACTTTTCTCCTCGATTTCTCCGAGGAGAGCTTCACCTCCAGTTCCTCTTTCTTAACCTTAATATCTCGCAGAGTAGATATTTCTTCTTCTGCCTTCTTCAATTTATCATCAGATTCCTGATGTTTAACTTCCAAATCTTTAATTTTCTCCTCCAAATTCTTGGAGGTTTCAGCCATCTTCATCTTATCAGCCTCAGCCACAGCCAATTTTTTCTCCCAAACAGTTTTCTCCTCGATGTACTGTTGGTGAGATTCCTTCACAGATTGGGTTAAACCCAACAAAGCATCGTCAACATCGGACGAGGAAGTGGAAGCTTTAATAACTTGATCTTTCTTCACGATGGTATTGAAGCAGTTCACCAGCTGAAAGATAAGAAAAACAATAGAGTCAACACAAATACAAGCATTCAAGAAAAAGAAAGAAAGATCAAAGGTATGAGAAATTTACTGAAGAAAGATGGCGAGCGGCTAGGGACGTCAGTGTATCCCTAGGAATTTTTTCATCAACCCCGAGAACCTCGGGTATAACTGAGTTCGTTGAAGAACTCGGAAGAAGGATGTTTGAAACACTACTACCACCAGCGGGTAGAGAAGATGCAGTTCCAGCAAGATTAACTGAGGATGATTTCCTCAATCTTTTCAAAGGACGGTCAGCAACATCAACCAAGGAAGAAGTCTTGGTCGGAGAGATGACAATTACATCAGCAGGAGCATTTTTCTTGCTCGGGGCCACTGGGGGCTTCTCGGCAATTTTGGAGGAACCAGCATCTACTTTTTTAATCCCCTCCGGGACATCAATTTTGCCTTTCTGGGCTCCAACAGCAGAAGAAGTGTCACCAAATAGAGCAGGAGGAGCTCTTTTCTTGCCCATTCTCTGAGATAGGGGGATATGAGAATCTGAAGATGAACTTTCTGGTGTTGAAGCTGGTTCAACAGGACGAGCAGTATAAGAGGTTGTATAACTCTTATACTGTAGTAAATATGAAGCAGATCTAATATGCTCGTCAGCAATGGTCTTATGCAAATTCCAGATAAGTTTCAAATGCTTGATATTCACTTCTGACTCTTTTGGAGTTTTTCTTTTGCTGTCAACTGCAAACAAATACATAATAGAATATCAGTCATACATTTTGTCAAACAGGATGAAAGCATAATTTCATAAGTAAAATAAAATAAACCTATCCCATTGCCGTATGGGGGGCATCTGGGACCGTTGTATACTTCATTCCCAGATAAAGGCGCATGTTGCCAATTTTTTATGACCAACCCATGCTCAAAATAATCCCTATTTGAGTCAGGGAGATTAACTACAAGAGCCCTATTCAAATACCTAGTTTTCAAATAATAAATATTATCTAGAACGGCCCATTTATAACAAAACATAATTTCAGGGATCCCAATACGAGTCCCATGAGTTAAATTTAATTTATGCACCCCGTTAATTATTCTCCATGAATTGGGGGCTATTTTTGCAGGAACAAGATCAAAATATTGACAAAACTCAAGGCATAATGGGTTTGGTGGAAAGGAAAAACCGCATTCAGCAACAAAAAGACTGGGGAACCAATGTCCCTCAGCCAATCGAAAGTAATCTAAAGGCTCAGAAAGAACCTCTAGAGTTACCCACGCAGGAATGGAAAAATCAGAACGGAATTTCTCAACAGACTCCACGATATAAACCATATTGAATAAAAGAGATACAGAAGAAAGAAAGAAGATCTTACAGAAAGAAAGGAGATGTGTTGACAACGAACGGAAACAAAGATGAACGCACAAGAGAAGAAGAGAAGAGAAAGCTTGAATGCAGAGAATGAAAAATGTAGACGACGGTATGGTTACCAAAGAAGTTTAAATACTTTACATTGGGAAGCGGCGAAAGAAATGATTACCAAAAAGAAATTACTAAACTTCCGGCGGCTAAAAGGACAAAATTTGCACGAATATCAAAGCGCTTATCAAAAAGGCGGAAACTGCGAAATAAGAAGGAAAATTTGAATACAATATTCCTAAAACCCGGGAAGTACATTTAATATTGCCATATACCAAGAAAGAATGTTCCATACTCTTCAAAGTTCAAAATATGAAACATTGGGGGCTTCTGTTGATACCAAAATTAATATGCTGATGTGGACGAATAATACGAAGACACGTGTCAATCTACGTGGCACAATAGCAGCGAGGAAGATCATTTCCCGACCAGCCATGTTTCTTTCCGAGGAACTCTATTACACCGAGGAACTCTATCACACCGAGAAATTCTATCACACCGAGGAACTCCAACGCACCGAGGTACTCTAATGCTACGAGGAGCTCCCGATCAACAAACAGCTATGGCGGTCCGAGCTGCATCTCGGTCGTATCATTAATTACCAGACGGACAACTGTTCAACTATTCAATATATTCTTGACGCACACGCTGCATTAAATGTATTACCCTTTCATACGTATGTCATTTAATGTATCGAACCTTTCATGTACAGCCTCAAGGCTATAAATACCATGTATCATCCTCATTCAAGAGGGAGGGGAATTTCTTGAGAGATCTTGTAATCAAGAATTCCACAAACACTCAGCAATAACATAACAGTGGACGTAGGCTTTATTCCTAGCCGAACCACTTTAAAAATCTCTGTCTTATTTATTTATCTGTGATTGAATAATTAGAGCAATCTAGTTTTTTACATCAACACCATATTTCCTTTAGGAATCACATTTGTGTACTCGGGAATCTATAGGCCAACGGTTCCATTCCTACCTTCCACTATTCTTAGTGACCCGCTTTCAACTTTATCCAAAACCATTAATGGAATTTACAGAAGCTAGACTAATACATGCCCTTGGATTATTTACCTTATATCCAGTCCCTCTATTTGTCGCCCAAAATCCAACAGGACAAGCCCTACTAGTGGCAAAGCCACATGGGCTTATTCTCGATTAGAGATACTTGCCACTGGTTGAATAAGGAATCCATTTAACAACACACTCTGGCTCTTCTAGGGAACCGGCTCTGGAAGTGTACACTCCCCCCAAAATTCAAAATCTTTTTTTAGTTCCTTATGCACCGGGATCTGCCTACAACAGATTGTCTATTTTATTACCATAAAATCCCATCACCCGTCTGCCCCTTATGAGACACGACTGACTCCAATATTCACATATATACTGAATGCCCAACATTCTGTCAAGTACGCATGTTGCACGATTGAACAAATCTCGCGGCGCTTTCCCTGCTCCGACGTATGAACGAGGAGCTTGGGCCCTCCTTTAGTACATTCTAATCAATTCGACCTCTTGTCTCCCTTCGAGGCGCTCTGGATCGCTCGAAATGAGGCTATCTTACGATACAACCCAGTTATTGAATCCCTAATCCTACATTCTATTTCCGACCAGGTTCTATTGTTTTAACACAAAAAAGGGGACATTCAATCCAAGAAACTTTACCAAAAAGAGAGTACTATATTGCTTGGACGCCGTCGGCGCTTCCGTTCTATAAATGTAACACTGATGAAGCGAAATCTCACACCTCGGGACTAGCTGCCATTGGTGCCATCATTCGAAACCCTCAAGGGCAGTTCATCTACGGAAACTCCCGTAATATTTAATCCGCATTATCAATAGTTGATGAGCTTTGGGCCCTTAAAAAAGGTCTAGATATAGCTTTTCATGCGGGCATAGAATGTATTGAAACTGAAACAAATTGTCAAATTGTGTTCCATATGATATACGGTAACTTAGTCCACCATCCAGTCCAGGGTGATTTTCTCTAAGCAATCCATGACGGGTTCCAGCATGTGACCCTCTCTCGATGTTTTCGAGAAGCGAACATGTGTGCCGATGTTCTTGCTGCAATCTATGTGTCGAGTCTTTTTTTCTACTTTTTTTACACATATTCCCAGTTTTTATTTCCTTTTTTTAGTGATCAGAGTTGTAATACTAGAGTGAGCAACATCATTTGTAAAATACCTTTGAAAAAAAATGTGGAATGATCCCGTTAGTGGAGGATGCTAATTGAAATAGTTTAAATACAGACCTAATTTGGCCTGACCTAAGCGAGAAAGAAAAGAATTTTACTTTTTGCTCATACTAGATGTCTATGTATTTAAAAATATTTCAGTATAATTTTCAAATTCGAAAAACAATATGGCTATTATCAGTCTAGTTTACTACTCTAACACTACGTAATTATTTTTTTATATCACTTAACCAAGACTTTGGCGGCACTTGAAATACGTTTTGACGAACTCGTAAATTGGCAGAGTACTGTTGTTGGCAGACAAATTATGTTGTGCTATTGAAAGGAAATGTAAAGAAGCAAATATTTACAAAATCATGCTGTTGCAACAGTAAAATTCTCTTTCTTTTATATGTTTCTAAATGTTAATATATAGAAATTTCATTCAAATACACACCAAAACATAATTTTCATGTCTTCTTATAGATGTCGTTATTTCATTTAAGGTCATGAAGAATCCATTCAGATGTTGCCTAAAAGGTAAAACCAATCTTTGCTTATCATATTTAGAAGGGCTAATGTACAAATGATCCTTCAATAATCTGTTTTTAAAAGACAATCCACATTTGAAAGATTCTTCAAACGATTTACAGTACATAATATGTTTTGCACTTATAAGAAAATCAAATTTTCCAAGCTGTTCGTTTTGAAAATCTTTTAGAACTATGGGAGCCAATTCAGAATACATGAATGGAATCAGAGATGGAGGTATCGAACATCTGTAAAGAACATCACATTTACAGAAACATGTAATTATTATTATAATGTTTGAGAAATAGAAAGACGTGAATCTATCTACTATTTTAGGTTGCTTTCATGAATACAACCACCAAAGCAAAGTAAGTTGGAATAATAAGATAACAAAAGAGACAGACATGCACATCAAAACGCACGCTTGATTGGTGGTATTCTTTAGGATGTTGATTGCCCTTTAATAGCTAAAGACGAACATGGTAGGGCCACCTTGCCTATAGCTTGGTTGACATGTATGAAGCTTCAAAATTAAGATGCCTTAACTAATCTCATAATTAGGATTATGTTTTGCATGCTTTGTATTTTTTTGTTAGGGCCACTTAGTGAATTCGTTTGTGACTCAACAACAGGTGTAATCCCTTAGTACGCACTTAACAATTATATAAGGGGTTGAGATAATTTATAACATATGTTAATAAAGATTTAATTTCATCCCTTGTCTTTATACTACCAATAATTTACAACTCTCAAGACCAAAAATTAAAGTTGATATGTGCCAATCAAGTCCTAAATTCAACTTGATATGATTACACACAGAAAATTTTTGTCCAAATTACTCAAACTTGCTTGTAAATAAACCCATAAAAATCTCCATCTATCCCAGATACCTAAAAATAAAATTGACCTCCCAAATACCACATTTTCTTCACCTATACAATTTAACACCCAATCTTAATCACCCATAAAACTCCACCCACCTACAACACCAGTGCAACTCTGGGGACCTCTCTCTCTCTCTTTCTCTCTCTAATATATATATATATATATATATATATATATATATATATCTGTGTGTGTGTGTGTGCGCGCGCGTGCGTGCGCGCGCACGGACTATCCCGCACTTTAAGGGACTACCATGTAGTATGAGAACCAGACTTGTCATGAGTAATAAGGGACTACCATGTTGAATGCTGAATTTAGATGAATTATTTCTTTTCTATTTTGCCTCATTTTAATATTTATTTGTACTCACTTCTCAATTATTAAATAATTGACTTTTGTTTGAAAATGTATCACATACTGCTATGAATTTAATAAATACCGCAAGTGCATGGACTATGTATCACTAGAAAGTGATTATTTTATAAAGTAAGTTTTTCAACTAAACAACTTTAGTTTTGTTGTTTAGAATACGATTAAGATGAAACAATTCTAGAAACTAACACAAGTATCAAATCAAATTATCTAAACAATAATGAGAAATAATTATTATGATTTTATAGTCATTTACGAATTTTAGTTAGCTATAATATCGATATACATTTTAATTCTTGATTTTTATAACTAGAAATTCACTAGATCTCTTTTCGAAAGATAATTAAATAGTTAAGTTTTTAATTCATTTTTTATCTTATTCTTAAAGATAAAATCCACATTCCTTTGAAAAGTATCAATTATACGCATTTTAAGAAGCAAATTAATCATGGACTATCAAATTATTAAGCAAAAGCATAACGCATCAAAAATTAAACATACAAAAATCGTAGTATGAATAGAGTTAAGTTTAAAAGAAAGAAAAATTACTCTTGTAATACTTTATATGAATAACTTATCTTTAAAACATTTAAAATAATTTTCGAGAATACGAAATTTAATTGAATATTAATAGAATTAAAATTAAGCTAGAAAAATGGATAACAAACGATTGAAAGATGAAAATATGATTATCATTGTAATAATCGCCTTACAAAACTTTGATTCAAAATGGTATTACAATCACGAACAATTGCACATAATAATCTCACAAATACTTGATTACATTTCAACATAAATTTGATAATAAAAATTTCTCCACCAAATTGTGCCTCAAACCTTCTCCCTAGCCCTCAATTTATAATGGGAGAGTGGCAGAAGTTGATCCAAATTGTGTCTCTTTTTTATTGGTCGAAAAATCTTTTGCAATTACACAAATAATTGTGTTGAAAATAAACATTTCAACACTCTTGACTTTGGATTCGGATGAGCACACAATTTTCCCCTAAAAAGGACTCTTGTTTATTCTGTTGAAAAAACCTCGTTGAATTCCTATCATATAAAGAACACAAAGTTTCAGTTTTGTTTTCTTTACAGTTTTATTAACGAGTTCAAATTTAGCTTTTTTTATGATTCCTTTCGATCGGTCTTCAATTCGCTTAAAATTTCATGAATACCTGTAAAATGGACAACTTTTTCACAAATGCTAGCATAATAAAATTATGAAATTATCGAAATACCCATTTTTGCCTTAAAATTACCGTTTTGATGCCGAATTCAATTTTCTTGCATTTTTTCCTTGATTTACAAAAATAACCCTAAGAACTTTTTAAATAAAACAAAATGATTCTAACAAAGTATAAATTTGAGCATAAAATATACGAGATAATGCATTTATCAGATATGATCTTAATAGTAAGGAGATTATCTATATACAATTTGGTCGAAAAATTTATTACTCCCTCAAAATCATGATATTTTTATATGTTAAATAGGTACTTGAAGAGCCTAACTAATCAAATTAAATAATATTGAGTATCAAAACTTGGGCGCATAAAAAATCAGTCTTAATAGCGTGAGAGAATACAAGGGACGACTTATATAACCGTGATTTTTTTATGTAAATCAAATATATAGAATTTGAACTTCTCGTATCAACACTAAAAATATTGTTATTCGTATTTCCCAAGTATCTTACATGAGTAAAATTACTCATAGTTATTAATCAGACATTTCATCATCTCCGATTCATTCGTAAATATTAACTAAAAGGAATTACACAACGAGTAAATTATTTTATGCTTTTTCTTTCAAATTTTATAATGGAATTTTGAACACACAACATCTCATTCATGAAATTAGTTCATTCATTATTAGGTTATAAATTCAAGTGCAATACTACTCAATGTACTCCATATTATCATATGTGTTTGATATCCATGCTTTATCATAAGTATTTTATCAAATCATATCTCCATATCTGGGTGTGCAACAACTTCCTAATTAAGTCAATGACTCGTGAGATGAACCTTACCTTATTTCTACTTGTTATCTTCTGTAACAAATTTGTATCATTTTCATCTCTATATATACCAAAGTGTATTGTTGAAATATAATGAGAAAAACAAAACAGAATACATTTATTTGCTATCAAAGCCTAAACATTTTTTCCATGGCCACGAGTGCCTCTTCAACCACTATAGCTACCTCTCTCATTTCGAGTACCTCCTCAATTCTAGACTTCTCCCATCTCCACAATGCTCAACATTTCTTCTCCATAAACCTCACCTCCATAAATTATTTATTTTAGAAAATTCAACTAATTCCATTTTTAAGAAGCCAATTTCTTATGGAATTTCTTGATGGCTCTCTACCTTGTCATAACCAACAATTAATATTAATAGCCCCATTAAATAATAGCTTATGCCGCAAATGAAATATGAACTCTACAAGATCAACCAATTCTAAACTTACTTATTTCTTCTTTATCTAAATATGTTCTCCCTCTTATTGCCGGTCCCACCACGCCTAATGAGGTATGGACTCTCCTCAAAATCGTTCTCGCTTCCCCATCCAATACTCGAATTTTTAATCTCCACCTCAGCATACAAGGCCCATCTCAAAAGGACAAAAATGTAACATAACTTCTCCAGCAAGCAAAACTCCTCACTGATGAACTTGTGGTAGCTAGACATACTTGTTGGGTTTTTATTCTCAAAAATATGTATTGACATTTTATTTAATAATAAGTGGATTATCTGGTTCATTTTGAAATGAGAATTATTTTTGTGAGAATGATTTTTATACATATGTAATATATTGTTCTATATATGTCAATAAATTATACTTAGAAGAAATTCTGGTGATTTAGGTTCGATTTGATCACAAGAGATAGATATTTCGGTCCTAGTACTATTGAACAGTTCACAACCTAAATTGGGAGTTTACATCCTATTATAACAGTTGAGGTTGAATCTTAGTGGTTTATTTCAAATTACAGAAACCTGTTTAATGGTTTGAGAACTTATTTTATATTTCGAAGGAGGATTTTGGCTGATGCATCCAGGAATACATTGAAAAGGACCACCTGTGAGATTTTAAGTCTAAGTGTTGTCTTGATTATACGTAGGTATACTCACATTATTTACAAACGATGAATACATTCTTAATACCAATGATCAAAATGTTGCAACACTCCGTGTTTTTGAGAATATTTTAAATTATACATGTGTGCGTAATTTAATTAATTTGAAAAATAAAGTGAATTGAATAGATGTTAATTAGCGAGTATATGAATTAATATTTATGTGTTATTATATTTAATTGTGTGATAAGTAAATAAAAACACATTATTTTACATTACGTCATAAGTGAGTAAAATCGATGGGTTTGACGGTATCTCATTTGGGACCCGCGTGCGGGGTCGTATTGAGAATGGGATGGAAAATTTACGTTGGGTAACTCAGATGGTGATTTCGAGTGCACCTATGATCCAAAATGACTCGAAATAATTAGAATCAGGTGCCCACGGGTGAAACAACCCGCTTAATTAAATACCGGGTGGCCAATCATTTACCCAATTAACTCGAATTATTAAGTTGTCTCATTCTTAGCATCACTGTAGAAAACATTTTTTTTTCTTTATTAACCACCTAGTAATCAATTAAGCTAGTGTTAAAATTTTTAGTTTTAAATTTTAATAAATTCCTTTTAACAATACCAACAATTTATAATTTAAACCATTCCACAACAATGAATAATGAATAAGTATCATCACAACTTAATTAATGGAACTAGAATAAACTTCCAAGTTTTAAATATCTCAATACAATAAACCAAATAACACACACACACACACACACACACACACACACAGATATATATATATATATATATATATATATATATATATATATATATATATATATATATATATATATATATATATATATATATTTGTGTGTGTGTGTGTGTGTTTGTGTGTGTGATATAAATGACTCCCAATTGATCTTGTCTTACTCGAGGCCTAGAAAAGAAACAGACCTTTCGATGGGGAGAGGGATATGAAATAATACAAATTCCTCTCCGTTCTGTTGTGCTCAGCGCAAGAACTACCTAAGCTTATTGTTTCGATTCCAAACTTTTTTTTCTTTATAAGTCTTCTTCTTATGTAAAAGAACGCAACTGTTGCAAAAACTAGAATTTCAGTAGTAGAATATACATATTATATGGATGCTATTGTTGAAGGTTTCACATAGTGGGCGGCCTACCCTGGTGTGGACCAGTAGGTGTTGGGTCAATTCCCCAGTCACAAGACCGTTGCATGACCATTGTATATGAGTTTGGAGTCTAGTGGTGTAGTGTGTTATGGTTATGACCCACAAATGTATATCTATGATTGCCTCCAGTTATGTATTTTTTATTTGTGTTCGGTGGTGAGATTCTGACCCGATGGCCTAGGAGTGGTACGTGATATACCTGACTCGTGATAGCATACTAGAGAATGTATCAGCAAGGTCGTAGCTCTGGGCATATGGTTATACGTATATAGCGAGTGATATATATGTATCTGTATGAGATGTGATATTTATATACGTATATATGCATGTTAAATATATACGTGTGAATTAAATGAATGTGTTAACATTGAAACTATAACTAGTCTAAAGTTATGTGAATAGAGTAATGATGAGATTATAATCGAGAATTATAATGATATACCTTATATGATAGCTAAATGGGAAATGAAGAAAAGTAACAATACGTGTAGCACGGTTGGGATAGATGATTGGCGTGTGGGACTAAGATAAGTGGTTAAGCTAGTTAGGCGGGGTAGCATAACTAGGGAATTAAAATGAATACGTTAGGCGTGCACTATAGATGAGGGGCGAGGATTATCTCATGTGAGTGTGACATTAGTTTAAATATATACAATTATACTGCATTTGCATTATTGCATTTTAAATAGCTGCAAAATATTTTTAAATGTTTTTGGGCTCTGACTCATATTAAAAATGTTCTTTAAAACCTATTAAGTGCTTAGCCACAAGAACACTAGGCTTAGTTATCATTTCCAGTCAAATGATGTTGCAGCAGCTATGGATGCCTGTAGAGATGGATAAGATGCTTCTATCGTTGTGATCTAGATATGATGTTTACTTCAGGTTTTATTTTGGACATGTCGCCCAGTTGGATAGTTATTGTATTACTCAGAGTTTATTCATTTTAATTCCAATGAAATTATTGTATTGGAATTTTTACATAGAGTTATCAATTAATTAATTTATTTTCGCTCACTCACTATTCATTTTATTATTTTTATGTATGTGTATACTATTTATATGGAATGGTAAATTGTTTTGATTGAAAGTGTTATTAAGGCAAGTTAAGAAGTTTTTAAAATTTGACACCGAGCTCAATAGGATATTAGTAATTAATTTGGTTTTTGACTGTGATGCTAAGAATGAGCAAATATGAGATTCTTCTTTTATTCCAGTAGAGGGTTGGCTACCGGTTATTTAAATAGGCGGGACGTCACATATGGTATTAGAGCATCAGGTTCTAGTGTCCTTAGGATCTATGCTAACTTATTATGTTTTCAGCGTTAGTTTTTTTTAATGTAGAGCCCTATGCTTAGGATTGTTGATTCATAATGTGCTTTTGTATTCTCCTGTTATTGTGTATAATTGAAGTGAACCTTATATGAGTTCGTTTTGATTTTAGATGACAAACAGGAGAGGACGACCATCTAGGGCCACTGAAGGAGAGTCTCAGCCGGAGCCACAGATTATTTGGGGGATGATGACTGTAGTTGAGGTCACGACTATTGTTGATCTAGAAGTTAATGCTACGATGATCTCTATAGCACAACAGTTTCCCCAATAACCTCCACAACAGTCAGTGGAGTTAATTCAGGTTCACCTAGTGCAGTCAGTATAGGAGAGAGTCATAAGGGGCCTTTCAGAGGGCCATCCATCAGAATTTCAGGGAAATAAAGACGTTGTAGTAACTGGCCAATGGAAAAAGGAGAGGCATTGACGTATGGTTCAGTGCAGTGACACTCAGAAATAAATTATGGCAACTTTCAAGCTTATAGAAGAAGCGTTATAGTGGTGGGAGTCAGTCACCACATCCGAGGGGAGGGATACTATGACTATTATGGAATTTTGAGTGCGGTTCGATCGCAAGTTCTTTCCATCTACTGTTCAGACAGAGATGTGGAGGAGATTTTTAAACTTATCATAAGATGATCGGACAGTGGACGATTATGAGAAAGAATTCACTCGTTCGGTTTACTTTGTTCCCGACAACGTGGATACGAAGGAGAAAGGGGTCATTAAGTTTATTGATAGACTCACATGGAGAATTCACCAGCACTTATTGGAAAATCGATCTTTGATGACTTATGCTAATGTCATCAATGCCTCACTTTTACACTGTTAAGATAATTGCTTCCATATAAAAGGAGCCAAGAGAGTTGGAGAGTCTAGCCAACATGGAAAGATGGGAGGTAACGGTGCTAGTGGGGCACCACGGGGAGATACCAAGTAGGGGAAATCATCTAAGAGTTTCAAATAAGGGGGATTTTGATCGGGTGATGATGGATTCAGACAGTGCCATTAGGGCCAGCAGCATGTTCCTTAGGTTTAACTAGCCTAAGGTAATAAAGGGGGTGGGAATCAGGTCCAGAAAGCAGGGCACCCCCACATGGACAGGCATGTGGAGAGCAGGGCCACATGTGTTGATCTTTTCCGCAGCGAGAAAGGGGACATGATTAGGGTCCCAGTAAGGGCAACAATTGTAGTAGTTTTGTTTCAATTCAGATGTGAGTATTACGTCAAGGAACCAGTTGAAGAGCCAGTGCCTTTGGCAAGTGAAGGTATGGTTTATATCCATAGTCAAATGGTTTAAGTTTGTGTGACATGGGTGCATCACATTATTTTGATATCACTAGATTTGCGCACGAGATGGGTTTAGTGGATGGATTATTTGTATTACTATTATATATATTTATCGTTGGGTAGCGGGTCTCTCTTTAGTCCCATCTGCAGGGGAGTGGGTGTGGATAGTAGGTTATATTTTAGTTGATCTACCTATTTTATAGAGTTGTAATATACGAGTATGATGTAATCCTAAGTATGGACTGGTTAGTGATGATTTGAGTGATGGTGGACTATTATAATATGTCTATCATGTTCACTGTTCAAGGGAAGGATGGGTTATTTTTTGTGATGTCTTGTCCTGAGAGGAGGCCCAGCCCATGTTTAGATTATAATATATAAGAGACTTTAAAGAGCATAATAGTCTCGCTGTATTCGATCCTTATGCATAGGGACTTTACTAATGTGATTCAGGGGATATCGGGGTTACCTCCGAGCTGATAAATGGAGCTCGTTATTGATTTAGAATTGGAGACTTTGTGATAGTGCGAGCGTCGTATTGTATGACTCCTGAGTTATGGATTAGACTTAGTACTTCTAGGTACAGGATTTTGAGTGCCTCAGTTATGCCCCTTGGGCCTACGGATCTCTATGACCAGCAATGCTAGGTAATAGTGTATCAAGGGAGGGGCTTCCTTATCTGGATTTTTCTTGCGAAACATCTCATGCATGAACCTTAGTAAGCATCAGGTATTGGGAGACCTGTTAGGTGCTAAGGCATAGGTTTACTACTTTAGTTATTACACGTGCATGTAGATAACACTTTTAGTTGAAACCTGTTATTACGATTTAAGGACAGTGGATCTAGGTAGTATTATGTAGAAAGCATTGTGAAAGTTTGCACCACTAGTTAATAGGTAGGACAATCTCGAGAAATATTAAGTCGTGAGTAGTAGGGTAATTGAGTATACCCTTATTTTATATCCATGATGAGTATGTAGGGCCGAGTTTGATGTATATGGATTATGTTGGTGATTTTTTGCAGGTATGCACGGGATATAGGGTGTATGGGCGCCCTGGTTAGTTCGATTTTCAATTTCCTTCGAGATTAGAGGATGTAGAAATTAATGTATTGATCCGTATGCCTATAAGGATGTTAGAAGCATAGTTAAAATAGTAACATGGACTAAAATTTGTTATAGGATGAATATAGACATGATATATATGGCTTACACATAAATTGGATTTTTATTTTTACCAAACAAGAAGGACCTTAGAAGTGTGTAGTTTTGGAGTAGACGCATGGGTCACAATTTTTTATATACCCTAAGAAGAGGAGTAAATTATACCATGTAAAGTGGGATACAGATATTGTTGATCAGTGTAGAGTGAGACATATAGACGTTTGCCTCCAGTTATACCACTCATTATATGGAGAAGAGTTGATCCTAGGTGATCAATTAGAGTTACGATACTTGGTGATTTCAGTGACAAAATGGATAGGTAGACAAATGGAGTTTATGGTTGGTATACCAACGTCAAAAGAAATGTCAAGTTTTCCTTTGGTTTTTTGGAATTGGTTGACCTAGATGGAGCATTTATTGCTAACTTGGGTGAGTTACACTATCAAGCAATATGTTAACCATTTTATCGAAGAAATGGAGTAAGTCGGCACAAGGTGTTGTCCAACATTGTTATGGATCAAGATGAGATCCTTGGATTCCACATCTGATAGGGATTATTAGGAAGCGATGGGGATGGAGTTGCATTTGAGAAAAGTGTATCTCCTATAGACCGATGGGTAGATGGGAGGTGTGATTAAGATATTGAAGTATATGCGAGGGATGCGTATTCTGGATTTTTGGGGAATTTAGAGGATTAAATACCGTTGGTAGAGTTACGTGTAATAACTCGTATCAATTTGTTATTGGCGTGGCAACTTTTGAGGCTTTTTACTAGAGACCTTGTCATTTTCCCTCTGGTTGGATAGAGGTGGGGATACAAGCTTCTTGGGCTAGGCGTGATTTAAGGCCAGTCAACAAGGATTGAGTTAATCAGGAGTTATTTTCGTGTCGTTCGAGGGTATGTAATACCCTTTATTTATGAGTAATTATTTCTATCCTAATTTGCTTAGTGGGTTAATTATATAAAATGAAGAAAGTTGAAGTAAATATTATTTTGAGTGGTTTGAGAAATGATATTTACTGAGTATTGCATATTTACTGTTAAGTTAATGTAAATAGCATCATATTATGTTTTGTTGCGTCGTTGTGCTTTAAACGATGGTTATGATTTATATTCCAATTGAATTATTATTTAAGAGTTAATATGATGTTGGAACATGAAATAATGAATGATATTTCGAATTCTAGTTTAGAGGGCGTTGTTGGTCCGAAAATGGTTGAGATAGTCAAAATAAGTACCAAGTTTATTTTTGGGTTTCAGGTACTTTTGACCAGTTATGACTTAATTATGTAGTTATGAGTCATTTTAATGGTGAAGTAGCCTTTAAAGTTTGACTTAATGTAATTGGGTATTTTAGTCTTACTAGAACATTTATTTCTCATTTATGTTTCTAAACCTAGATAGAGTAGAGAGAAGAGAGAACTTGGGAGAAAAAGGAGAGAAAGGGGAGAGTTGTTGATTGGAGCTTGGAAATCATTGTTACAGAGAGAATTCGAGACTAAAAACTTGAGGAAAGTTTATATCTTGAAATTATGTATGATTTAGTGTGGATAATTTTTATTGATAGTTGTGTTTTTGGAGATGTAAACCATTTATGGGTTTTGATGTTTTTTGGTGTTTAAACCGTTAAACATTTATTTAGATATGATTTGAGTTGGATTTATCAGTTAGTGGTGGTGTAGACATGATTTGGGGTTAGTATGGGTTGATTATGGTGGGATTTGAGGGAAGAAAAATAGGTTTGGGGTATTTAGGGTTCATATAACCCGTAGCCCCAACTGGGCAAATCTACCAGGGCGAATCAATTCGCCCTCCTAAGCGAATTGATTCGCTGAAAATGTTGGCTACTGGCTTGGGAAACCGAATCGATTCGGGTTAAGGCCGAATCGATTCAGACTAAAATAGGAAGTTGGTTTTATCAGCCGAATCGATTCGCTTTTAGGGCGAATCAATTCGTTATTAGGGGCAAATCGATTCGAAAATCCTGCTATTTTAGGATATTTTCCTAACTTAGTTTTTAGCCCTTTTCTTTTAGGTTTAAGGCCTAATAACCTTCCCTTTTGAAGTAATATAGAGTACTAGAGTCTTATATTAGGTACATGAATACCTTAGATTAGAAAGTGGTAATTGGGATTATTTTGGGGGCCATTTTAATAGAAACTAATGTAGTTTTTTCATTTAATAAGATAGTCTAGGACTAGGGGAAAGTAGGGCGATATGGTTTTGGACTTTTACAGATTTGTATGAGATAGTTCACATCTGTGGACTTATAGGGTTGTCGTTAACTCTCGGAGACTAGTATGTGGACACTTAAACGTTGTGGTTTATGGCGTTAAACACATATGGTTCAGGATATAATGTAATACACATTTTTAAATTGGCATATCTTGTGAATTATGACTTGCATATACATACCTCTCTAAATTCTATTATAAGGGAAGTCACACGAATGAGGTGAAGTCCCCAGGCTAGTGAATGCAGGGTGAATATAGTCCTCGGCCATAGGACCGGTGGTTATATTGTGTTGTTATTTTATTCGAAGTGAGGTAATTTCGGGTATGGTTATGACTCACTGTCTAAGGTATATGGCCTCTCCCATGCGACACGATTTAGGATGCCCATGTGGTCTTGGTTATAGGCCCTAGAAGATGATATCTATTTAGGGGCGCATCCAGTGAGGTGACTCCCGGAAGGATGGTCTTAGAATCGTTGTATTTTAATTGTAATTGTTCTCACCAATGTGGCATTTCATAAATGGCTAATGTGTTTATAAATCGACTGTACGTATTAAGTTTACTAATGCGGAATGGACGTGTGAAGTCATATTTTACAAAACTGCAATTTGAGCTTATTGGAATGGAATTTAGTTATTTCTATTGCATTGATGAATAGTTAACACTAAATGGCATTGCGCTAAGATGTGCACTTAGATGAGAGGTGAGGATTATTCTTATTGTGAAGACCTTTTTAAACATGTTTATGATGTTAACATTCATAACTGTTATGCAATTTATGCACATGTATATCATATAAAATCGGGCCCTAACCCGTTTATATTTCTCTGTTTTGTATGGATCATATTTATGCTCAGGTGCTCCGCCATGAGGACGCCCGTGTTAATCTCTCCTTCTCAGTGTCAAGGAGCTCCAACATTTTTACGGATGTTGTAGGATTTTTGCTATAGACGCATCCATATTTTGTATAATCTAGTTATGATCAGTCTGTACATTCGGGCTTGTTGCCCAAGTTTTGTACTTGCAAATTTTATGATATTTAACTCTAATACTTGGTGTAACTTGTTTGTAATATTCTGTTAACCAACAGCTTATTTGGTTATTATTTTGTAAATTAGTTATTAAACTGTTACATGTTTATATTTACGTATCCACCTTATTTTCAAATTGGAGTGTCAAAATGGTTTTATTATATTTGCAAATTAATTTAACGTCCTTTTTCTAAAATAATTGGTTGTTATCTCATACTATTATTTTCACGACAGTGATGCTAAGAATGGACCATCTTTGATTCCTGTATTTATTAGAGTATCGGGCTGGCCACCTCTTATATTAATAAGCGGGGTGTCACAGATGGTATCAGAGTATCAGGTTCTAGAGTCCTTAGGATCTATGCGGACTTATCACATTCTACCATTGCATTCTTTGATATAGAGCCATATTATTATGACTTTTTTGTTTGTGCATGCTTGCGATCTTCTGCTAAGATAAATTATTTTAAATAATATTCTGATTTAGTTATTTTTGTCTCAGATGCCGCCTAGAAGAGGTCGCCCGATGAAAGTAAATCGAGTTGCATAGAACGTAGAGCTCCTACCACCGCAACGAACGATAAATGCGACGGAGGTGGCTAATATTGGTGTCCAGGCAGTCAACGCTGCAACGACTAATATTGCCCAACAGTTTCCCTAAGCCCAACAACCGATAGCACCGGAGGTTAAAGCCCATGCCCAACCCTCCGTGTGGGAGAGAGTTCGAGAATATTTTCTAAACGGTCACCCTCCAGAATTTTAGGGTGGCGCTGATGTGATTGTGTCAAACCAGTGGAAGAAAGATATGCAATGCCATCTCCGAATAATGGAGTGTAGTGGGGAACGAAAACATATTCTCTCCACTTTCAAACTGGTAGGAGCATATCTACATTGGTGGGAGTCGATGATAACTCTGGAGCACAGGGATACCATGCCTATCTCGAACATCTTAGTTTTGTTTGATCGAAAGTATTTTCCTCCAGAAGTCCAGAAGGAGATGACGAGGAAACTCCAAGATGTTGTTCAAGGGGAACGGTCTGTAAAGGAATATGAAGAGGAATTTACACGTCTAGAAAACTTTATGCTGGATGAAGTAATTTCGGAGGAAAGGAGAATTTTGAAATTCATTGGGGGTTTGAATTGGAGAATAAGGCAACACTTGTTAGGAAATCCAGCTTTGCAAATGTTTGGTGACGTGATTAATGTGGCCTTGCTCCATTGCTAAGATCACCGTCTTCATGTGAAAGGGAGTAAGAAGAGAACGGATTCGGGTCAACCTAGTAAGAAAGGAGGTAACGGTGCCGGTGGATCACTACCCTCACCACAATAGTCGGGAAGTAAACAGAAAGAGAGGGACACCCAGTAGGGGGACTCGTCTAAGAAACAACATTTTAGGGGTTTTAACTTTGGCGAAGGTGGTTTTAGACACGGTCAAGGTTCCCAACAACAACATCAGTTAGGCTAACAAGGCCTAGCAGGCAGAGGAAATAATGAGGGCCGAGGCCATTAGGGCCAAGTCATAGGGCAACTTCGAAATAACGATCGAGGCCGTCATCCAAAAAAATTAGTAGGCCGTTGTTTCCAGTGTGGTGAATAGGGTCATTTTAAGAGAGATTGTCCATAGTTGATCGGGGGACAGTTGCCTATGGGTCCTCAGGATCAGCAGGCGCATTAATAGCCTCCAATGCCTAATCCATCCGTCCCTCTACAATAGGGGAAACTTCAGTATGATAATGTGTATCATATTAAGGATGCTTTACTTCATCCAGCCCTGCCCGTACCACTAGATATTGAGGGTAAGTTTCCCATTCACGTGTATGTGGGTCGAGCATTATTTGATATGGTGTGACACACTCGTTTATTGTAAGGCATTTTGCTCATTCAGCGGGATTAATTGAGTCTACTGAGAGTAGTTTTACTAGTGTGGAATCCTCTATGGGTGATGGTTCACTTATATTCTTTGTTTGTAAGAGGGTAGGAATAGAACTTAGTAATTTGTGTTTTGAGGCCGATTTACTCGTCCTGGATATAGTCGGGTATGATGTTATTTTGGGTATGGACTGGTTAGTAAAATACCGAGCCGTGGTAAATTTTAATAGGAGGAGTATAGTCTTTTTCATTCCGGGTAAATAAATGTTTTTAGTGACTATGCCTCTTTCAAAGGGAGGTTCGAACAAGTACGTATATTGTATTAAGGAGGAGACTTCACATGATGTAGTCATTTCCTTAGACTCGATTCCCGTTGTTCAAGAATTTGAGGATGTTTTTCAAGAGATTTCGGGCTTTCCCCCAAGTCGTGAGATTGAGTTCATAATTGATTCAGCACCGGGAACTCGAGCGATAATGAGAGCTCCATATCATATGGATCCTTTGGAAATTAAGGAGTTAAGGGATCAAATTCAGCAACTATTGGATCACAGGTTTATTCGGTGTAGCACGTCTCTATGGGGTGCTCCTGTGTTGTTTATGAAGAAGAGAGATGGTTCTCTTTGGTTATGTGTTGATTACCGGGAATTGAATAAGTTCACCATTAGGAATAAATACCTGTTACCTCGAATCCATGATTTGTTTGATCAATTAAGGGGAGCGTCGTACTTCTTTAAGATAGATTTGAGGACTGGGTATCATCAGCTGCAAATCGGAGAGCAGGACGTGTCGAAGACTGCATTCTTGACTAGATATGAGTCTTATGAGTTTTTTGGTCATGACTTTTGGGCTAACCAATGCTCCTGCAGTATTTATGGACCTTATGAATAGAGTATTTAGGGACTTCCTAGACTAATATGTCATAGTGTTTATTGACGACATTCTAGTCTATTCTTGGACTGAATCTAATCGTAATGAACATTTACGATTGGTCCTACAAACACTACGAGATCATCAATTGTATGCTAAGTTCGAGAAGTGTGGTTTCTAGTTACAGGAAGTGCAATTTTTGGGGCACATTATAACATCTGAGGGTATTTCTGTAGACCCGATTAAAGTTGTCGCACAGAAGGAATGGGGCCAGCCCACGAGGCCCACTAAAATTCGTAGTTTTCTAGTTTGGTGGGTTATTATCGTCATTTCATTAAGGGTTTTTCCAAGATTGCTGGCCCTTTGATAAACTTGACTCGGAAGGGAGTACGATTTGTTTGGGATGATTCCGGTTAGCTAGCTTTTGATGAGATGAAGGACAAGTTTACTTCTGCTCCTGTAATCGCGTTGCCAAGATCGAGAGTGGACTATTTGGTCTTCACTAACGCGTCTCTATAAGGATTGGGAGGTGTGTTACAATAGGTGCATCCGGTCATTTCTTATGCATATCGCAAGATAAAACCCCATGAGAAAAATTATCCCGTGCATGATTTTGAACTTGCTGCGGTAGTGTTTGCCTTGAAGATATGGAGATATTGATTCCCGGGGGAGAAGTTTAGCCTTTTCACGGACCATAAATCGTTTCAATATTTATTCTCACTGAAAGATCTGAATATGAGACAACGTTGGTGGTTGGAGTTCGTGAAGGACTATCAATTCGATATTCATTATCACCTAGGCAAAGATAATGTAGTGGCGGATGCGCTGAGTCAAAAACCTAAGGGGAGTTAGCAAAGGTGTGGAAGGCTAAATGGAAAGATCTAGCCAAGAGGATGTTGTAGCAAGGACATTTATGTCAGTGTTGACCATTACGCCTGCTATTGTGATGAGAGTCATGGAAGCGCAAAGAAGGGACAAAGATTGCGAAGACCGAGTCTGGCAGTTGTTAACCGAGGGAGCCGAGTCCTACTCTATTAGTTCTAAGGGTGGGTTACGTTTCCATGGAAGACTTATAGTCCCGTACGAGGGAAACTTGAGATGTGCTATCATGACTGAATCCCACGGTTCGAGATTTGCAGTACACCGAGGTAGAGATAAAATGTACCAAGACATGTGCCGTCAATACTGGTGGGTGGGTATAAAAAGGGACATCTCTGAATTTGTTTCCCAATGCACCACCCGTCAATTCGTGAAGGTAGACCACCAACGACCAACGGGATTGTTACAATGGTTAGAAATATCGGTATGGAAATGGGAGAGTATCTAGATGGATTTCATCATGGGATTACCAACGTCATAAAGAGATTATTATTCCATTTGGGTTATTATTAATCGTCTGACCAAATCGGCACACTTTTTATTGGTACTTACGGATTACAATACAACACACCATGCCTAACTCTTTATTATAGATATTGTGAAACTCCATGGGGTACCTATTAATATAGTCTCAGACCGAGACAAGATTTTTGTATCCCACTTTTGGCAAAGTTTCCAACAAGTAATGGGGACCGAATTGAAGTTGAGTACCTTCTACCTCCCGCAAACTGATGGGAAAACGGAGAGAGTCAACCATGTGTTGGAGGATATGCTTCGAATGTACGTACTTGACTTTAAAGGAGGGTGGGAGAAATACCATCCCTTAGTCGAATTTGCGTATAGCAATTTATACCAATTTACAATAGTTATGGAACCGTATGAAGCATTGTATATCTGGCCGTGTAGATGACCTTGTTTTTTTTAAGTAGGAGATAATAATCTCGTTGGACCTAAAATAATCCAAGATACCTCTTCGAAGATTGAGATTATTTTGAAACCGCATCCGAATTGCATAAGACCGTCCGAAAAGATAAGCCGACGCGAATTGAAGGCATGTAGAATTGGAGGTAGGGGACCAAGTTTTAGTATGGGTATCCCTGATGAAGTGTATAATGCGATTTGGGAAGAAAGGCAAGCTTGTGCTGTGTTATGTAGGCCCTTTTACCGTTATTACAAAGGCATGCCCCGTAGAATATTAACTTTCTTTACCGGAACGCCTACAACAGATTCACGACGTGTTTCATTTTTCATATCTAAACAATTATAAAAGGTGCAAGGGAGCTCATTGGCACATTCCTTTGGATGATATCGAGGTACAACCCGATATTTCATATGAGGAACAACCGATTGCTATTTTAGATCATGGAGAGCATAGGCTAAGGTCGAAGGTGGTACATTTGGTCCGAGTCCAGTGGGGACACCACAACACCGAGGAATCAACTTGGGAATGTGAGGATGATATTTGAGAAAAGTATCCACATCTCTTTTTACAAGGTACGCCTGAATTTTGAGGGAAAAATTCCCTTATAAGGGTGGGAGTATGTAATACCTCTTATTTATGACTATTTATTTTTATACCAATTTGCCTAGTGGGTTAATTATATAAAATTAAGAAAGTTAAAGTAAAAATTATTTTAAGTGATTTGAGAATTGGTATTTATTGAGTATTGCATATTTACTGTTAAGTGAGTGTAAATAGCATCATATTATGTTTTGTTGCGTCGTTATCCTTTAAACGACGGTTATGATTTATATTCTAATTGAATTATTATTTAAGAGTTAATATGGTGTTGGAACATGAAATAATGAATGATATTCCGGTTTCTAGTTTCGAGGGCGTGGTTAGTCTGGAAATGGTTGAGATAGTCAAAATAAGTACCAAGTTGTATTTTGGGGTTCCGGGTACTTTTGACCGGTTATGACTTAAGTATATAGTTACGAGTCATTTTAATGGTTCAATAATGTAATTGGGTATTTTAGTCTCACTAGAACATTTATTTCTCATTTATGTTTCTAAACCTAGAGAGAGTAGAGAGAAGATAGAACTTGGGAGAAAAATGAGAGAAGGAGGAGAGTTTTTAATTGGAGCTTGGAAATCGTCGCTACAAAGAGAATCCGAGACTACAAACTTGAGGCAAGTTTCTAGATTGCAATTATGTATGATTTAGTGAGGATAATTTGTATTGATTGTTGTGTTTTTGGAGATGTAAACCACTTATGGGTTTTAATGATTTTTAGTGTTTAAACCTTTAAACATTGACTTAGATATGATTTGAGTTGGATTTATTAGTTAGTGGTGGTGTAGAAATGGTTTGGTGTTAGTATGGGTTGATTATGATGGGATTTGAGGGAAGAAAAATAGGTTTTGGGTATTTAGGGTTCATATAACCCGTAGCCCTAACTAGGCAAATCGACCAGGGCGAATCGATTCGCCTTCCTAAGAGAATCGATTAATTGAAAATGGTGGCTACAGGTCTGGGAAACCGAATCGATTCGGACTAAGACATGAAGTTGGTTTTCTCATCTGAATCAATTCTCTTTTAGGGCAAATCGATTCACTATTAGGGACGAATAAATTCGGCCCTAGGCGAATCGATTCGGAAATCCTGCTATTTTAGGATATTTTCCTAACTTTCTTTTTAGCCCTTTTATTTTAGATTTATGTCCTAGGAACTTTCTCTTATAAAGTAATATAGAGTACTAGAGTCTTATATTAGGGAGATGAATACCTTAGATTAGAAAGGGGGTAATTGGGCTTATTTTGGAGGCCATTTTAATAGAAGTTAATGTCATTTTTTCATTTAGTAAGGTAGTCTAGGACTAGGGGAAAGTAGGGTGATATGGTTTTGGACTTTTACAGATTTGTATGAGGTAGTTCACATTTGTGGACTTATAGGGCTATCGTTAACTCTCAGAGACTAGTATGGGGACACTTAAACGTTGTGGTTTATGTCGTTAAACACATATGGTTCAGGATATAAAGTAATACACATTTTTAAATTGGCATCTCTTGTGAATTCTGACTTGCATAGACATACCTCTCTAAATGCTATCATAAGGAAAGTCACGCGAATGAGTTGAAGTCCCCTAACTAGTGAATGCATGGTGAATATATTCCTCGACCATAGGACCAATGGTTATTTGTGTTGTTGTTTTATTCGAAGTGACCGGGTATGGTTATGACTCACTGTCGCAGGTTTATAATAGCTTCCCAAGCGACGCAATTTAGGATGCCCAGGTGGTCTTGGTTACAGGACCTGGAAGATGATAGATATTTAGGGGAACCTCCAGTGGGGTGAATCCCGGAAGGATGGTCTTACGATCGTTGTATTTTAATTGTAACTATTATCATGAATGTGGCATTTATTAAATGGCTAATGCATTTATAAATCAACGGTACGGATTATGTTTACTAATGCAGAATGGACTTGTGAAGTCATATTTTACAAAACTTCAATTTAAGCTTATTGAAATGGAATTTAGTTATTTCTTTTGCATTAATGAATAGTTAACACTAAATGGCATTGCGCTAGCATGTGCACTTAGATGAGAGGTGAGGATTATTCTTATTGTGAAGAGAGATTTAAACTTGTTAATGATGTTAGCATTCATAACTGTTATGAAATTTATTCACACGTATATCATATCAAATCGGGACCTGTCCCGTTTATATTTCTCTATTTTGTATGGATCCTATTTATGCTCAAGTGCTCCACCCCAAGGACGCCCGTGTTAATCTCTCCTTCTCAGTGTCAGGGAGCTACAACATTTTTGCGAATGTTGTAGGATTTTTGCTATAGACGCATCCATCTTTTGTATAATCTAGTTATGATCAGTCTATACGTTCGGGCGTGTTGCCCAAGTTTTGTACTTGCAAATATTGGATATTTAACTGTAATACTTGGTGTAACTTGTTTGTACTAGTCTCTTAATCGACAGCTTATTCGGTTATTATTTTGTAAATTAGTTATTAAACTGTTACATATTTCAATTTACTTATCCACCTTGTTTTCAAATTGGAGTGTCGAAATGGTTTTATTAAACTTACAAATTACTTTGACATCCGTTTTCTAAAATAATTGGGGGGTTATCTCGTACTATTATTTTCATGACAGTGATGCTAAGAATCGACCATCTATGATTCCTATATTTATTAGAGTATCGGGCTGGCCACCTCTTATTTTAATAAGTAGGGTGTCACAGATGGTATCAGATCATCCGATTCTAGAGTCCTTAGGATATATGTGGACTTATCACGTTCTACCGTAGTGTTCTTTGATATAGAGCCAAATTGTTGTGACTGTTTTGTTTGTGCATGCTTACGATCTTCTGCTAAGATAAATTATTTTAAATTATATTCTGATTTAGTTGTTTCGTCTCAGATACTGCCTAGAAGAGGTCCCCCGACGAAAGTAAATCGAGTTTCATAGAATGTAGAGCCCATCCCTCCCACCACAAGGAACGATAAATGCGACGGAGGTGGCTAATATTGTTTCCCAGGCAGTCAACACTGTAATGACTGCTATGACCCAACAGTTTCCCCAAGCCCAACAACTGGTAGCACCGGAGGTTCAAGCCCATGTGGGACCCTCCGTGTGGGATAGAGTTCAAGAATCTTTCCTCAAAGGCCACCCTCCACAATTTCAGGGTGGCACTAATGTGAATGTGGAAATTTAGTAGAAGAAAGATATGCAACGCCATCTCCGAATGGTGGAGTGTATCGGGGAACGAAAACAAATACTCGCCACTTTCAAACTGGTAAGAGCAGCTCTACATTGGCAACTCCGGAGCAGAGGGATACCATGCCTATCTTAGACTTTTGGGTTTTGTTTGATCGAAAGTATTTTCCTCCAACAGTCCAGAAGGAGATGAGGAGGAAACTCGAGGATGTTGTTCAAGGAGAACATTCTGTAGAGAAATATGAAGGTGAGACCTTATGAATGACGTATTATATCGCTATAAAATGATTTGAAAATACTTGTCACTAGTCTTGGTCCGCAGTAAACATGCCTGAAGTAAAGATGGTACCATAAGTGAATGTAGTCGTGAGTTAATTTGGGAGCATGAGGATGCTTTGTGGGTAAAGTATCAAGGGTTCTTGGTACCAGGTCTATCTAAATTTCCTGAATGAAATTTTGTTGTAAGGGGAAGAGTATGTAACACCCCGTGTTTTGGGAAATATTTTAAATTACACATATGGTTGTAACGTATTTAATTTGAGAAATAATGTGAATTGAATAAATATTAATAAGAGAGTATATTGATTAATATTTATTTGTTGTTATATTTACTTGTGTGATAAGTAAATGAAAACATGTTTTTTACATTACGTCGTAAGTGATTAAAATCGACAAGTTTCACAATATCTCATTCAGGATGCGTGTGTGAGGTCGTGTTGGGAATGAGATGTAAAATTTATGTTGGGTGACTCGTATCATGATTTCGAGTGCGTAGATGATCCGGAATGGGTCGAAATAGTCATAATTATGTACCAGATGGTAGTAGTTAGGTTTCAGGGACTTGTTAGAGTAAATAGGACCTGTATAGGGGCGCTTGGTTCATTTCACACTTAACCCTTAGCCAAATTTTGGGGATATAAATAGGGAAGGTGGATGGAGTGGGTAGCCAATTTACCATCCCAAAATAACTATACTTGAGAGAAAAGAGAAAAAAAAAAGGGAGAACCAAAGAAAAAGTGAAGAAGAGCACTCGAAAATAGAATTGGGGCAATTATGGGCCTTGAATCATTACTTGAAGGGGATTGAAAGAAGAAAGATTAGAATCTCTACAATCTAAAGGCAAGTGTCTATCTTGCTTTGATGTTTAATGTTGTGTCAATATTTGATATCAAAGTTGGTGCAATCTTGAAATAAATACGAATTAGTGTGGGATTCCCATGTATAACGGGCTTTCAGGAATGAAATCATTTGAGAAATAATTTGGTTAGGAACATGTTTAAACTCGATATTGATTCATGCTAAAAAGGTGGGATCTTTAATAGTTAAAATGATAGATAGTGTAATGTTGATTTATAATTAAGAAGGGAATTTATTCTTGATATATTATGTTAAATCCCTTGAATCAAAGTGTTGTTTGAGGAATTCGGACGTAAAAAATGTGTGTCGTTACATTTAGGAGTGATAGGAAGATGTTATTTTGGGTTTGGATGAGGATTGGTACTCATATGGTATTAAGGAAAGGATGTTATTCAGTAAAAAATGAACCAAACCTCTGCCCAGAATCGAAATGATTTGCCATCGGGGTTGAATCGATTCGTAGGGTGAACCGGCTCGAGTCTAGGGGAGAATCGGTCAGGTCCTGCTGTTTGATCTACTTTGTTGATTTTAGTTTTTCTGTGGATCATTTAGAGTTCTAATATATTTAGGTAGTTCAATGTGTGACTTAGGACTTCTGGAAAAATATGTGAGAAATCATAATTACCATGGTTTAGTTGGGAAAAAAAATTCACGAATGGGTATATGGGTGTTTTAGGGTGAATGACACTCGGAATGTAATTAATGAAATCGGTTTGAGATTTTGGATAGAATTTGGATAAGGGCATGATTAGAGTATCTTAGTGTACATAATAATAACATTTATTTATTTATATTGAGTAAGTGAATACTTGAATATTCAGGAGTCGGGGATAGACTCAGGAATTATGGGCTAGTGCTACGAGAGATTTATGCAAATTTAACCGATGATATATATGTACAGAGAGAGAGAGAGAGAAAGAGAGTATATAATTGGACGTATCTACGTGATTGATATATGTGAACATACCTACTCTATGGATGTTATCATTGGAGGTTGGTGTCATGGGCGACCCACCCTAACGTGGATCAACAGGTGTTGGGTCAAATCACCAGGTCATAGGACTATTGCATGACCATTGCATATGAGTTTAGAGTTTAGTAGGGTAATGTGGTATGGTTATGACCCACAGCTGTATATCTATGATCGCCTCTAGTTATGTATTTTTGATTTGGGTTCGGTAGTGAGATTTCGACCCAGTGACCCAAGAGTGATATGTGATGTACCTGGAGCCCGACAGCATGATAGATAATGCATCTGCGAGCTCTCAACTATGGGGATGTAGTTATACATATATATCGAGTGATATGTATGTATGTGTATGAGATGTGTGTATATATGTATATGTTCACGTTAAATATATACGTACAAATTAAACGAATATGTTAACATTCAAATTATAACTAGTGTAAGGTTATGTGAATCGTGTAATGATGAGATTATAATTGAGAATTATATTGATATAGCTTATGTGCTTGATAAATAAAAAACGAAGGAAAGTAACAATACGTGTATCATGGTTGGGCTAGATGATTGGAGTGTGGGACTAAGATAAGTGATTATGCTAGTTAGGAAGGGTATCATAACTATGGAGTTAAAATGAATGCGTTAGGTGTGCACTATAGATGAGGGGTGAGGATTATCTCATGTGAGTGCGACACCAGTTTAAATATGAATGATTATGGTGCATTTGCATTATTGCATATTAAACGCTTGCAAAATATTTTCAAATGGTTTTTGGATCTAACCCATATCAAAAATCTTTTTTTAACCTTTCAAGTGCTTAGCCACAGTTATGCTAGGCATAGCTATCCTTTTTTATCAGACGATACTGAAATATTTGTGGATGCCTACAGGGATTGATTAAACACTTATATCATTGTGTTCTAAATATGATGTTTACTTCAGGTTTTAATTAGGACATGTCACCCGAAGTTAGACAATTATTCTATTACTCGGAATTTATTCATTTCAGTTCAAGTTGGATTATTTCATTGAAATTTTTATCGAGAGTTATCGATTAATTTATTTATTTTCTCTCATTTTTATTCATTTTATTATTTTGGTGAATATGTATATTAGTTAGATGGAATGTCTTGTTGCACTGATTGAAAGTTTTATTAAGAAAAGTTAATAAGTTTTTAGGGTTTGACACTGGGCTTAATAGGTTATTAGTGATTAATTTGGTTTTTGACAGTATGCTAAGAATGAACCATTTTGAGATTCCTTTTTTATACTAGTGGAAGGATGGCCACCCATTATTTAAATAGGAGGTGTATCACAAATTCTTATAAAATTGTTTTACTTGGTTAATAGATCCCTGCATATTGGGTAACAATTGTGTAAAGGTTTGATATCATAATTCAGAGGAATACGCATATAGGAGATATGTTTAATTGTGATACCCATTGATAGACTTATAAGATTTGTTTCCATTAGTGAAAACCTGAGGAGTGCATTATTTAGCATCTGATGGAGTAGTAAATAAGTTAAGTCTGAGAATCAAGGAATAGATTGCTTAACAGCAAATGGATTTGACCAGACGGGTATGGAAAGCTTAATGCGTGGAATCACATTATGCATCATGATAGACTTTGTAGAGAAGACCTCATTATATTTGAGTGATTTTTTCATAATTAATTTGGAGTGTAGTCATAATTAATTGGTGGAATTAATTATGATTAAACAAATAAAGAAAAAAATTACACGGTTTTAATTTGGGATATCTTAGAAGCTAATTTAAATATTTGTCTTAGGTACCTATTATAGTCTGTATACCTGAGTAATTAGGCCCAAATTATCAAGAAACCTAGTTTGGTTCAAGACCTCAATTTATATAAATACATATTTGTGTCAATGAGGGTTTTAAGCCGTATAATTCATTATTAGTATTTGAGAGGGATGGAATAAAATATTATTCACATTTTTGTGAAGAGGCCAACAGAGAGACGACTATATCTCACTAAAAATCAAAAGTTTTCCTCTCAAGAGGTTACCACACACCTACCTAACTTTAGGAGGATCATATACTAAAAGATCCAAGCATTTTGGTGGACATAAGAAAGATTTTGGAGGATCGAAATAAGGCAGCCCCGAACTATCAACAAGTACTTTTCTCCACATCACATTTCAACTATTCGTAACCCTAAGTTTGGGTTTCAAGACTATTTTTTTACTTCGTTATTGTAATACCCCGTATTTTCATGGCTTTTAAATTTAGGGATTAATTAAATTTAAATTAAGATAATTAAATTAATTTTAATCTGGAATGTTGTTTTAAAAATTTACTAGCGTGGCGAGAGTTAGTAATTATTGGAAAATTGTTATTTGTTGAATGTTACTGGATGAGTATAGAAATATATGAGATTTATTTTTATAGTATTGTCACGTGTGAATAAAATGACAATTATGGAAATTTAAGTCGGGACGCGCCTGTGTCACGTCGGGAGTAAATGTTGATTAATAAAAGTAAATATTTTACAAGTTGTTCGTATGGTCGTTTTGAGTGCGGCTACGCGTTCGAAAGGGTCGAGATAGTCAAAAAAGTGTACCCGGGGGTTTATTTTGGGTCTCGGAGTGTTTTTAGGCCTAATTAGTACCCCGGGAGGGCATTTTGGACATTTCACATTTTTGGGTAATTAAACCCACGAAAATTAAAGGGGTTATATCAGGTGTCTAGGTTATCATCTAGGGTTAGAAAAACTCAAAACTCTAGAACGGCCATTGGAGAAGAGAGGAGAGAGATCTCAAGGCATTCCAAGGCTCAAAACTCACCCGTTTGCACCGCCGCCACCCCCAACGCGTAGATCGCGAGACGGGGAACGCAACCACACCAATTTTGGCACCAAACCAGACTTCTGAAAATCCCAGGCAAGTGTTTATCTTGCTTATTTCGTTGATGCATCTTTCATATTGGTTTAGGAATGATTAGGATGAATTGTATGGAAGAAAAAAACCCAATTTGAGATATGAAATTGCATGTAGTGATGACTTAAATGATATTCTGGAAACCTTTTGTGATGTAGAGGATTAAACCACGAAATTTTGATGTTGTATAAGAAGGAACCACAAAATTTTGATGTTGTATAAGAAGGAAACCTTAGAGTCAATCAGAATAAAGGAGAAAAATCGCGCTTCAGGACCCCCGAACCGGTTCGCATGTTCCTCGAACCGGTTCACCCCCCAAACCGGTTCGCCCCTGGGTTCGTGAATGTTTGCTGGTTAGGGGTGTACTTAGATTTTTTTCTTGTTTTATTTCCTTCTTCCTTGGAATTTTCTTCAACTTCAACGAGTCATAAATCATCAACCGTAGCTCGGATTTAGGTGCCATTTCTTCCTGTGTTCTCGTTGTTCCGAGTTCTTCAACTTTCCAGTTGACTCCTCCTTCGGGATCTGGCTGCCGTATTACAAAAATGCCATTGAACTTGCCTTCTTAGCTTTTCTTTCATTGTCTCGCTTTCTCTTTTGCGCTTCTTGCATAATTAACCTGTAAAACCAATAAGAGAAGCACGAAACGCGAAATACTTGCCAACGAAGATTAGTTAGAAATGAACCATTATACTTGATATACAATAATGGGAAAATAATGATAATTGCTGTGAATGTGGGTTATGGGATAAACCTAAATTGATATGATAAAAGTAGTATATTTATATGATTATGTATGTATATATTATATACTTGTGATAATCATGCCCGCGCTACTTGCTATCCCTGAGGTTACCGCGCTGGGACGGTCATATCTCGAATGGGCCTTCATGGGGGATTTTGACTCGTACCCTAGAAGATAGAAATCCTAGGTACAGGCTACCGAATCGGTAGTCACGGTCCTAAGAGACGTGAGCGTATGTACTGACCTCTTGGACTTGGAAACTATGCTTCGCCTCAATATTGTTTGTGTATGTATTTATACAGTTCGAGAGTGATTCCAAACTTGTATTCCCTTTAGTACGATTGATACAGGGATTGGATAGCAGAGTATGCCCGCACCATAATTTTTATGTGGGGTGCTGTTAGAATATATATATATATTATACGAGTATTTAATATATATATGTGAACTTCTGAAATTTGGGAAACTGCCTACTCTGTTATGGTAAGTAAGACATGTGAAATGACTCAAATTGGAAATACTTGTTTTGAAAAGTATAATATGATATTGAAAAACTTTATGAATCAATAAAGTTAAAATGAGCGTTTTGTATTAAATGAAATTATCCTTTTAAACTATGATGCTGTTAAATCATAAATCTTGAGAGTCACCTAAGATAAGTTAAATCCTTGGGGAAAGATAGTGTGATATATGATGAGATAAACCATTGGGAAGGTTAGTGCAATAGGAGTGCACATTAGAAGAGAGGTGAGAATTTCTCAAGAGAGTGTCGCACTAATATGTTGTTGCATTGGCATGTATCAATTTAAATACTTGCTAAACGAATTTTTAAATCATATACACTATCGGGATCTGACCTGTTTCTATTCCTCTTTCTCTCTTGTATATATATGTATATATTACAGGTGCCCAGCCACAGGGGCGTCTTGCTTAGGATCCCTTGGAAGGAACGTGCTGCAGTTTAGTTGGGAGTTGCAGGCCACTTGATTAGACGATTTCATTTACTTGATTCCACTTCTATCATTCTCAGTTATTGGGGCATGTGTCTCCCTTTCCACTATTTAGCTATGTTATTGGGACAATTGTATTTCAGTTATTTCTAGTACTGTTACTTTGGGATTTATTCAGCATGCATGTTTTCCTTTAAGTTTTAAATGTTGGGATTTAGTTGTTGAATGTTTAAATTAATTGGATTTTATGTTCCAGGATTATTGTGGTGTGATTCTTTAAATATTAAATAGTTGTAGATAATTAAATCTTTATTTTCAAAATAAAATTTGGAAAGAAATGTTTAAAATTGGTTTGGACACTTAGCTTAATTATTTAGGGTGTTTAAATTGGAAAAGTATTTTTACGACAGTGATCCTAAGAATGAACCAACTGTTCACCTTGATTTTAATATAATAAAGGAGTGATCGCCCGGTATTTAATTACGCGGGGTGTCACAGGTGGTATCAGAGCATCAGGTTCTAGTGTCCTTAGGATCTGTACGGCTTATTTTGCTTTCAGCTTAGCATTTTTGATATAGAGCCCTAATACTAGTAATGTTGTGTTCATCTCTATACATTGGGAATTCGTGCTTCTGCGATTTGTTTATGCGAATGATGAACTCATCCAAATTTATTTAAATTTTCAGATGGACCGTCAAGAAGAACTAACTAAGGAGGTTAGGGGAGTTAACGAGCAAGATCGACTTACACCTCAGGTATCTCCAGAGAGAATATCAACCGTCGAGTTAGCTGGTATTGTGGCACAGGCAGTTACCAATGCATTCTTACAGTATCAAGAACGCAGTACTCAACTTATGGGGTGCAAAAGATCTAGAGAGTATAGTCAGTTTGTTATGACTGGAAATAACAAGTGTGTGAAGATGCAAAAATCGCAACAACAATCTCTTCAAGGCAGTAAAAGCCACAAAGGTAACAAATTGTGTAGAGAAACCCAAAAGCGTCAGGGTCAACAAAGCCGGGGGCCGAGTGAAGTCACGAAGAGGTGTTTTAAATGCGGAATGGACGGTCATGAACGTCGAACTTGCCCGAATCAGTCTGGAAAGGAACTTCAACCCAACCAGAGAGAACTTTCAGGACTCTGCTATAAATGTGTACAGCCGGGTCACATGTGGAGGGATTGTCCTCACCCTGATAAAGTTTTTCCACAAATTTCCCATCAAGGCCAGCAAGACCAGGGAAAAAGCGAGACTAGTCAACAACGTAATGAAGTGAAGCAGTTTCGAGGGAGGTGTTTCCAATGTGGCGGAAATGGCCATAGGCGTCAGGATTTCCCAGAGAAGAATAGGGTACCACGACATGATTGTGCTAGTAATAAACCACAGAAGCCAGCTCCACCACCCTTTCCAACAACCTCAGTTCAGCAGAGACAGCTACAGTGCGGACGCGTCTATAACGTCCCCCAGGCAGCAGTTCCGCAGGCACCACCCGCGATTGAGGGTATGTTTTCTATCCATGATACTATGAGTCGAGTTTTGTTTGATACTGGGGCAACGCACTATTTTATAGCTACCCATTTTGCAAAGGCCTTAGTGATATTAGCCACAGGAGAGAGCACTATGACATATGTAGACTCATCACTGGGAAATGGTTCACTTATATTTTTATATGTCGGAGTGTGGGGGTGGAGATTGGTAGCTTGTATTACCAGCAGACATGTTAGTCTTAGATATGCATGAGCACGACATTATTATCGGTATGGATTAGCTCGCAGCTTATAGAGCCATGATAGATTGCTTTGGTGAGAGTATTGTCCTTACCATTCCGGGGCAAGAAATGTTTAAGTGGAGATGCCTCGCCCAGAAAGGGGAATCTTTAGCCTATATTTTTATATAAAGTAGGATACCTATAAGGAGATTGTGATCCTCCTGGATTCGATTCCAGTCGTTCGTGAGTTTCTGAATGAAATTTAGGTGTTAATTAAATTAAGTATAAGTTGTATTCTCAGAGGATGAGGCGTGTTTAAGTGACACGAACGAGTCACTATATTTTGCTCACTGTTAGATTTTCATGTGCGACGAGTTTAATGCATAAAATTATAAACTTTATTATTATATGAATAATTTTCCCCAGTGTAGCGGGATTTTCATTCTATTTAGTGCTATCCGTGGAGGATGAATGAGAATATATTAACAGTGTTACGTATCTTATTGAGGTTACTCGTCGTAGTGATGCGATATACGAGTATGGTATTATCTTTGATAAAACATTATAGAAATGGTTAGTACGATAATGAGCATTTATTGCAAGGCTATCGGAGTGATTGCACTAGCGCATCATGTTTTATGTTTGTTTTGGCGAGGCTTTACCTGTAAGAAGGTTGGACTCGCACTTATATTATCTATCCCAGAGACTTCGGAGGAGATAGTGGGCTCGAGATATTCGATGCCAGAGTATGCATAGATTTTGTCAGTATAATTCCGTATGTATCGGGATTTACCGTTGAGCGAAAAGATTTGACTCAGTATCATGTTTAGCACTCCGTACTTAGTGATAGGAAAAGTACATTGTTATATTTATCCTTTAGAGATGTGGGAGTTAATATTTATACCCCTATTATTAGGGAAAGGAATTTCGAGAATTCCGAGTGTATGTATTTGAGGTTATGGAATGCTATTACCACCAACCTATACTGAACAATAGTGAAATTAGTGAAACGTTCTTTGTTAAGCATAATTACAGGAGAAATTGTAACTTTTCTGTCAAGGGACGGAATAAAGGGGTATATGCTATGGACGGAGGACCTAACGGATTTCGATAACCGACAATGCTAGGTAGTAGTGTATCGGGGGGTTTCCTTGTTTGGATTTCGCTTTGCGAGACATCCCACCCATGAAACTTAGCGTAAGCTTGGAAATAGGGAGACGTTTGGTCACTATTCCATGAGTTCGGTACCCTGGTCAAAATGGGATCAAGTAATTATATATGTAAGTTGGAAGTTGAATTTTATTTTAAGGTCATTGGAGCCGGATTTTTGTGGTAGGAAAGCATTGAAAGTTATCCCCACGAGTTGAGGGGTGGAACGATGATAAGGAGAATTTAAGAATTTTGATTTCTAGGGTGATTGAGAGTACCCAAATGTCATAACCGCGTACAGAACACAAGGTGAATAAAGAGTTGGAATGATTTTTAGCATTGATTATCTGGAAAGAACTTTATATTATACAAAAGAGATGACCTGTAATTATTTTGATGAATAGAGCGTTAGTGATTTATTTTTGTTGTTGTACCTATTTGGGAAAATTGCTGTACTTATCTGAGGAAGGTTGAGAATTATTATTCCTCTTTTATTGTCATGGAATTTGAATGCCCTATTCCTTCTATTCCATTGAATTTAGTTAGTTCTACAGATGAGTAGCACTCCGTTCGCTCTCCCAGGATGGTCGGAGTGTTGCAAAAATGTGGGCATCTTGGTTAACTACAGTTAAAATAGTCCCACTCGAAGGGACGTGGTAATAGACGTGTGAAATATATGTCTGTGGGACTAGTATAACGAAGTGGAAGTGATAGAGTGGATTAAACGTCACATGAGGGGTGATAATCCATACATAGGTGTGTAATTAGAATAGCACACCCAAATTTGAATTGGAAGACTGTGGGAAGCCATTTAAGAAGAGTATTCCTTGAATGGAGCAGAATTAAATTATTATGAAGAACACTCGGAGCAGAATGTTAGTAATCAAATGTGAGAGCGACTCACACATACAAAGGGTGATGATGTTGGTATGGTATAAGAGATCCAGAAGTGCGCTTCGTGAAGAGAAGAGCACGGGTGGAACCTTCGGCATACACCAAGGAATTTTGCGGTTATCTACAATTGCTGAAATTGGAAGAGGTCGGTAAAGTTCTTGGATGGGTTGCCATCCTCAAAACAAGATCAAGGGTTTATCCCGAACATGTGAATTAAGTCGCCGAGAAGAAAGTGATTGATATTCCTTCGGGTTGGCTTACAATATTAACTAGTATGCCCCAGACTTCCTTTGAAAGGAAGGATCGCGCCAGTGCATGGTCCGACGCAGTATAAATTTCTAAATCAGGATGAGATTGGTGAATCCCACCTTTGATATGGGATTTCAGAAACCAACGGAGATAAGATTTCATTTCGAGTAGGATATATCACCCTTATCTAGGGAATAAGCGCATGGTGATTAAAGATTAGTGGAGCCACGTGAAGGAGATTTTGGAATCTTGGTACGATGATTTCAGGAATGCTCGGTAGAAGCACTTGTACTTGTTTGTCGCGTACAAGGTGCTTATTAAGGTTTTGTTATGGAAGAACCTCAACTATTCTCCTTCCTTATGTTTAGAGGAGAGTAGATAATCAGAATTTTTGGATCGATTGAGAAAATATCCGATAACTATGGTAAAATTCCACGACTGTTTTAGGCAAACGAGAGTGGTCAAATGTTAGTATGGTCTTCTCCAAGTGGGAGTCCTCCTAATGATAGGAGATAGTGGATATTTATAACGTATAGGCGTGACCTATGCGAATGTTGTCAATCAGGGGCACTATGTGAAGTGTCTCCAATAAGAATGTAAAACAGGGTTGCTATGAGAAAAGGACTATAGTGATTGAGCGCCTTACGATGTAAATAGTTTGTGTACGGAAAAGGATATCCAGAACTGTGCTACCTAATAGACCGTATTTTTTGAATTTCGGGACGAAATTCCGTTATTAGGGGGGAAGTATGTAATACCCCGTATTTTCATGGCTTTTAAATTTAGGGATTAATTAAATTTAAATTGAGATAATTAAATTAATTTTAATCCGAAATGTTGTTTTAAATATTTACTAGCGTGACGAGAGTTAGTAATTATTGGAAAATTGTTATTTGTTGAATGTTACTGGATGAGTATAAAAATATATGAGATTTATTTTTATAGTATTGTCACGTGTGAATAAAATGACAATTATGGAAATTTAAGTCGGGACGCGCCTGTGTCGCGTCAGGAATAAATGTTGATTAATAAAAGTAAATATTTTATAAGTTGTTCGTATGGTCGTTTTGAGTGCGGCTACGCGTTCGGAAGGGTCGAGATAGTCAGAAAAGTGTACCCGGGGGTTTATTTTGGGTCTCGGGGCGTTTTTAGGCCTAATTAGTACCCCGTGAGGGCATTTTGGACATTTCACATTTTTAGGTAATTAAACCCACGAAAGTTAAAGGGGTTATATCAGGTGTCTAGGTTATCATCTAGGGTTAGAAAACTCAAAACTCTAGAATGACCATTGGAGAAGAGAGGAGAGAGCTCTCAAGGCATTCCAAGGCTCAAAACTCACCCGTTTGCACCGCCGCCACCGCCAACGCGTAGATCGCGAGACGGGGAACGCAACCACACCAATTTTGGCACCAAACCAGACTTTTGAAAATCCCAGGCAAGTGTTTATCTTGATTATTTCGTTGATGCATCTTTCATATTGGTTTAGGAATGATTAGGATGAATTGTATGGAAGAAAAAAAACAAATTTGAGATAGGAAATTGCATGTAGTGATGACTTAAATGATATTCTGGAAACATTTTGTGATGTAGAGGATTAAACCACGAAAATTTTGATGTTGTATAAGAAGGAACCATGAAATTTTGATGTTGTATAAGAAGGAAACCTTAGAGTCAATCAAAATAAAGGAGAAAAATCGCGCTTCAGGACCCCTGAACCGGTTCGCATGTTCCTCGAACCGGTTCGCCCCTGGGTTCGTGAATGTTTGCTGGTCAGGGGTGTACTTAGATTTGTTTTTCCTTGTTTTCTTTCCTTATTCCTTGGACTTTTCTTCAACTTCAACGGGTCATAACTCATCAACCGTAGCTCGGATTTAGGTGTCGTTTCTTCCTGTGTTCTCATTGTTCCGAGCTCTTCAACTTTCAAGTTGAGTCCTCCTTCGGGACCTGGCTACAGAATTACCAAAATTCCCTTGAACTTGCCTTCTTATCTTTTCTTTCATTATCTCGCTTTCTCTTTTGCACTGCTTGCATAATTAACCTGTAAAACCAATAAGAGAAACACGAAACACAAAATACTTGCCAACGAAGATTAGTTAGAAACGAACCATTATACTTGATATATAATAATGGGAAAATAAGGATAAATGTTGTGAATGTGGGTTATGGGATAAACCTAAATTGATATGATAAAAGTAGTATATTTATATGATTGTGTATGCATATATTATATACTTGTTAAAATCATGCCCGCGCTACTTGCTATCCCTGAGGTTACCACGCTGGGACGATCATATCTCGAATGGGCCTTCATGGGAGATTTTGACTCGTACCCTAGAAGATAGAAATCCTAGGTACAGGCTACCGAATCGGTAGTCACGGTCCTAAGAGACGTGAGGGTATGTACTGACCTCTTGGACTTGGAAACTATGCTTCGCCTCAATATTGTTTGTGTATGTATTTATACAGTTCGAGAGTGATTCCGAACTTGTATTCCCTTTAGTACGATTGATACGGGGATTGGATAGTAGAGTATGCCCGCACCATAATTTTTATGTGGAGTGCTGTTAGAATATATATATATATATATATTATACGAGTATTTAATATATATATGTGAACTTCAGAAATTTGGGAAACTGCCTACTCTGTTATGGTAAGTAAGACATGTGAAATGACTCAAATTGGAAATACTTGTTTTGAAAAGTATAATATGATATTGAAAAACTTTATGAATCAATAAAGTTAAAATGAGCGTTTTGTATTAAATGAAATTATCCTTTTAAACTATGATGTTGTTAAATCATAAATCTTGAGAGTCACCTAAGATAAGTTAAATCCTTGGGGAAAGATAGTGTGATATATGATGAGATAAACCATTGGGAAGGTTAGTGAGATAGGAGTGCACATTAGAAGAGAGGTGAGAATTTCTCAAGAGAGTGTCGCACTAATATGTTGTTGCATTGGCCTGTATCAATTTAAATACTTGCTAAACGAATTTTTAAATCATATACACTATCGGGCTCTGACCCGTTTCTATTCCTCTCTCTCTCTCTTATATATATATATGTATATATTACAGGTGCCCAGCCACAGGGGCGTCTTGCTTAGGATCCCTTGGAAGGAACGTGCTGCAGCTTAGGTGAGAGTTGCAGGCCACTTGATTAGACGATTTCATTTACTTGATTCCACTTCTATCATTCTCAGTTATTGGGGCATGTGTCGCCCTTTCCACTGTTTAGCTGTTTTATTGGGACAATTGTATTTCAGTTATTTCTAGTACTGTTACTTTGGGATTTATTCAGCATGCATGTTTTCCTTTAAGTTTTAAATGCTGGGATTTAGTTGTTGAATGATTAAATTAATTGGATTTTATGTTCCAGGATTATTGTGGTGTGATTCTTTAAATATTAAATAGTTGTAGATAATTAAATCTTTATTTTCAAAATAAAATTTGGAAAGAAATGTTTAAAATTGGTTTGGACACTTAGCTTAATTATTTAGGGTGTTTAAATTGGAAAAGTATTTTTACGACAGTGATGCTAAGAATGAACCAAATGTTCACCTTGATTTTAATTTAATAAAGGAGTGATCGCCCGGTATTTAATTAGGCGGGTGTCACAGTTATTCCTATTGAATAATCATTCCAAGATTCAAGGAATAATTTATTTTATTCTACATATATCGATAACCATCATTTAGTGTCAAAGCCCAGGTTGTTGAATGATCTTGTTTTAGGAAGAACCCAATGTTATCCACATTCAAACCTTAGGTTGTATGTTAGAAATATGTGCATGGATGTAATATTGTGTTCTAACATGGTTTTGAAGAATGCAAATGTTTATATCCCTTTAATCATGGTCATTTGAATTTGTTTTGTATGTATTGATCCTACGGTAGTTTATCCGTAGTTATTTTTTGCTCTAGATTTGATTTGGTTGTAATAATTAGGGTTTTATAATTTTAATTAAAGAATTGGAGGAGAAAGTGAAGGGATGCAATTTTTAGTTTCATATTTTGTATGGAGAGGAATTTTCGTGGGAGTTTGGAATTTTTGGAAGTCATCCTTAGAGGTCACAGAAGTTTTGAAGATGTTATGTTGAAGAAAGTAAAGAAAGGATAAGAAACAAAGAAGTAAAGAAAAAGCAGATTGCGATGGTGGTTCAATTCTAAGGCCACTATAACATCTTGACCAAATTACTGTAGTGGAGGTAGAAACAAAAGAAGCCCACGATGGTTGGGGGGAGGGCAACAAGGGAAATCGAGGGTCTAGGAGAATCCCTCCCAGATTGTTTTCTTCATAGTTGTGATTTCTTCACGAAAACATTTTTTCAATTATTTCTTATCCAACAAGTATTCTTTTTCTAAGAGTCCTCAATCTTTAAGGATTCTACATTTGGAGAAATTTTAGATCATGACAGAAATGGGAAATATTACCCTTTTGGTTTGTTTTTTAGTTAGTTATTTATTTACATGTCTCTTTCTTATATATTTTTGCAGTATTTTATGTGCTAATTAATCAGATAATTAGAATCACTCGATTTTGTGGACAACATGATTTATTATTTTGAGATTGGTTCACTGATTTTATTAGAAAAACTGTTTTGATTTATTTCTTTATAAATTGAATTTAATTAGGTAATTAATTTTAAAGTGTAAATTATATTGAGACCTATAGATTTGTTTTAATTTAAAAATATTTATTTTTGGAAAATTAAAATTGTGAGATTGACAAATTTAATTTATGCAAGTAAATTAAAAATTACCATGTATTTAATTCGCGGATTTTAGAATTAAATAAATTAGTTTTTAAAAACCTCAAGTTTTTAAATACTAAGTTGGAGATGGAATTCAACATAAACCCTGCAGTCTCCATCGATATTTTAAAATTATGATGCAATTAATTCCACATGTTAGGTTGATCTGGTCCCCCATCGGACGGTTTTAATCATGGTATCATTGAAATTTTAAAATTCTTAAGTGGTAGTTCATTGAAATTAGATGTGAGTGTATTTTCTTCTCCCATTGAGAAAGCTCTACACGAGTGGATTTGATTTCATTGAACGAGCCGATAGTATACACTTAAATACAACTAATGACAACATCAACATTTGGAGTCACCGTCATTAGGTGTAAGACCACAAGTCGTCGATTGTTACATTATATTGGACAAAAGATCCTAAAATGTCCAGAGTACATAATTGAAATATGGAAGTATGTCTAGTTCAAGGTTATGTGAATTAAGTTCCTATCAAGAAATCTCACTTTATAAAGAAACTAGGATTTTCGATGGGATTTTATTTTTAATTGGCGGTGAGAGCTGCCACTTTAAAACTAAATCAAAGTTAATTCTCATGTGTACATTTTGAAATTATTTTCGTTTGAAAAATATATTATTTTCATATTTCAAAATGGGATCTTCCTTTAACCTACTTAGTTGAATCTTAAAAGATAATAAACATACTAGCATGAACTATATAGACTGAAAAGAAACCTAGATAGTGTCGTTAATGCTGAGGAGTATAAGTTTGTTTTAATTAAAATTTACCCTGCCAAGACTGGGGAAGAGGCACCCAAAAGGGATGTCAAAGCTTATGAGAGATGGAAAAGGTTAATCAGATCCCTTGTTACTACATATTGAACTCTATGGCCAATGCTTTGCAATACCAACAGGGAGAGAGTAAGAACCATCGAAGGTTAAAATTTCTTTTAAGCATCAGGGAGAGAGTAAGAAAACAAATGACAATTGTTATATCCACAGATGTCCATAACTTTATAAGAAGAAGTGCTCGGTCTTCTTTCCAAAAAATGAAAATAGTAATTTCTCCATAGTCATTGAAACAAGTTTTATGGTTTAATCTATTCGTACTTAGTGTGTAGATTCGAGAGCCACTAATCATGTTTGTAGTTCTTTGTATAGTTTTCAGGAAACTAGGGAGCTCAATGATGGAAAATATGTATATTCATGGGTGATCACAACAAGGCAGCAGTAGTAGTAATAATAGTAATAGAAAATTTAGCTTTAAACTTTAGTGAAGAAAATAATTTAATATTGGTAGATTGTTTTTATATTTATAGCATTAGAAGAAATTTGATTTTTAGTTTCAAATTGGTTTTGAATAAATATTTGGTTTATTTTAATTATGATGTTTTATCAAAAAATAACAAATCTCTTATATATTCTAGTACATTAAAAAATGAACTTTATATTATAAGACCTGTCTCACCACTACTGCTTAATTATGAGTTGAATAAGTTAAAAGAAAATAACCTAAAGATAAAATAACGTTCTATGCTTAACCAAATGTATCATTTTCACTTACGCTTAAGGCATATTAATCCAAGAAGAATTCAAAGACTCGTTTGAAATGGAAAATTAAGTCCGTTGGAAGTAAAGTCACTTCTAGTCTACGAATTGTGCTTAGAAGGTAAGATGACTAAGAAGTGATTTATAGCCATGGGCTATAGAACCAAATTTGTGTTGGAACTGGTACATTTTGATTTGTGTGGCCCTGTGATAGTCAAGGAAAGAGGTGATTACTAGTAATTCATCACTTTCACTCATTATTACTCAATGTTTGGTAAGTTTACCTTATGCATCATATGTCTCAAGCCTTAAATAATTTCAAAGTGTATAATGCTAAGGTGGAGCGTACGCACAGTAAACAAATTCAAACTCTACAATTTGATTGTGGAAGAGAGTACCTATTGGTATAGTTTAGGAATATTTTATTAGAAATTCGAATTATGTCCTAATTGTCTACACTGGGCACTCCATGGTAAAATGGTGTAGCAGAAAGAAGGAACATAACTCTTTGGGATGTGGTTAGATCCATGAGTTATTCGAATCTATCGGATTCCTTTTGGGATTATGCATTATAGTTGGCTACTTATTTACTAATATTTCCATATAAATTGGTCTCAAGAACGCCAATAAAACTCTAGGATAGGTGCAAACGTAGTCTAGTCCATGTTCAGATTTTTGGGTTGCTCGATGCATGTGCTTAGGAAAGAACTCGATAAGTTGTAATTGAGAACTGAAGTATGTCTATTTATAGGTTACTCTATAGGAACATAGGTGGTTTATTTTATAATCTTAATGACAAAAAGGTATTAGTTATCACCAATGCTCGGTAACTAAGAGGAAGATTATATGTTAAAACACAAGATCAAGCAAAAGATTATCTTATAAGAGTAAGAGGGAAAGATCGAGTAATTACTTCTGCACCACCTGTACAAGGTAAGATATAGCATACTATTGATAGCACATAACCTAATGATAGTGGGCATATTAACTATGATCAGGATACAAGTGTCACATATATTGGACCACAAGTGGAGACACATCTTTGTGGGAAAGTCAGGCGTCAGCCTAATATATTAATGTAGATGGGTGAATACTTTGGTGAGATCCCAGGGGAACACAAAAAGAATGTCGACAACTATATATAGGCAATCCAAGATAAGGGCTTCAATCTTTAATAAAAATATATGAATATCGAGATGGATTCAATGTATTCGCACCGTGTTTAGGAACTTGTAAACTTGCCTGATGGGATAAAATTATTGGATGAAAAAGGATCTACAAGAATAAGAGGGGGTGGATGGGAGGGTGGAAAATGAACTTTAAGACTACATATTTTAATTTTATTCTAGATGAGTTCATCTATATGATCCAACCAGAGGGATTGATATTAAATGGTCATGAAATCAAGGTGTGCAAGATTAAGAGATCCATTTATGGACTTAATATAGCTTCAAGGTCTTAGAATATCCCTTTTGATCAGGGAATCAAATCATTTGGTTTTGATGAATGTCCATATGAAATTTATGTGTAGAAGATGCATGGAAGAAAAATAGTGATATATCTAGTACTTTACGTGGATGATATTCTCATAATTGGAAATAATGTGGGTGTATTATCTAGTATAAGAGTCTGGTTGTCTAGTCAATTTGATATAAAAGACTTAGAAGAAGCTAGTCACATCCTTGGGATCAAGCTTATGCGTGATAAAAAAATAGGTTGTTGGGCTTATACTCTAGCATTTATATTGATAATGGGCTCATAAGGTTTTCCATGCATGAGACAACCCAGATATAATTATGATAAATCATGTTTAGGGGATGCGTACTCATGTGCTATATGTGTTGTTTACATTAGATGTTAATCGAGCGTATGATCAGGGATAACATGTTTAGAGCATATGATTATTCATGTGGTTAAATGCATCATGAAAATAGGTTTCTAATGCATCATTATGTTTATAAAAGTAAACTAGGGTGTTGGTGCGAAATTGGCGATGTTGGATCGCTGAATGTGAACGTTATGAAATTTTGAGTAAATTAGTACTCTTCTGTTCAAGCCCAAATTAGGCGTACTAATTTTATGATTTTGGGAAAACACAAAATATGAAGGTCGTAGATATCTAAGTTATATAAAATTAGACACAAAGTTGGAATAAATTGGGGTCCGTAATAGGGAGTTATGGTAGTTTTATCAAGGCGGGACAAATCTGTCATTAGTGAGATTGTCTTATTGGACCTCTTGTCCAACCAATCGTATGGAGGCATAAGGATAAGTGCCATTGGACCCATTAGAACGTATTTTCTTATTATAAAATAAGATTTTAATATTCTTCCACATGTGAAATGAGAATCATCGGAAGAAATATGCTTATGGAGAGAGAAAAAGAAAGTTAAGGAAGAATTTCTTTAGAAATTTACCATAAATCTAGGAGATCTTATAATGTAATTACTTCTTTGTTAAAATTGGTCACATGAATGAGTTATACACTTGGTATATTTTTTTTTCTTATTTTTATAAATATTTTAATAATACCCATATCTCCAAATTGTGTTAAAACAGGGATGGCTTAAGAACATATGTAAGAACGCGTGTTAGGATAGTAAATGTTTACTTTAAAGTCCCAGATTTGAATTCCCTTCTAGTGAATATTTTTGGGTAGGAAATTCTTGTATATGATTTATTTGTATGTTAAAATATGTTTAGTATATGTTTCCAAGATTGATGCCCGAGGAGTAGGTTATGTATGCTAAAAAATGTTAAGTTATGCCTTAATGTTCTATTCCTAATTGGGGTAAAAATAGCATAAATCATGGAATACTTTTTTAAATCAAGATATTCCATTTGTAGATGTTAGACAACATATATTAGTATAACATATCCGAAGACTATGTAAAAATACCAAGAAATGAATCTTGGGGGATAGTTTGAAGTGTAGGTATAGAATTTCCCTCGAAAGTGTACGTATGCATTCCAGGTGTTTGAGGATTTTTTTGACATAGAAAATGAAATCAACAAATTACGAAACTTAAATGTTGTATTATTAAATATTTCTATTGAAATTTGGTGGAATATCATGGAAAGTTATGACATAGAAAAATTATGAAAATTCTTGGAAGTTGAATAAACGATATAGGAGCCTATAGGGCCGATTTGTTTTGTAATAAAGAAATGGGCAGATCTTGCTCTAGAAAACTTGAAATTATGTGTCGTATTTTTTATTGAAAACCCAATATGATAAATATTGAATTTTGATGGTTGATTATGATTTATGATATGATTTGCATATGTTAAACATGTTGTCATGAATGTGGATGGGACTTCATTTATGACAAATGATTTGAATGTGATTATATGCTACTTATGAATTGAGTTACGTTTAAGTTATTCTTTGGATTATTTATATTCTTATGATGATACTAATATTGTAAGAATGATAGGAAGGAAGGAACAATCAGTTGAACAAGTGCCAGACAAAGGCAATGGAAAAATATATTAAGTGGCCAAGGTGAGTGTACTCACTAGTAAGATGTATTTATACATGATTATGGATTTGATATATTGTATTTACCGAGTCGATTATAAATATGAGATGTTGTACTTATTGAGATGATTATAGGTATGATATGTTGTACTTACCGAGTTGATTATAAATATGACATGTTGTACTTATTGAGATGATTATAGATATAATATGTTTTACTTACCGAGTTGATTATAAATATAATGTAACCCCGCGTATTTTTGAGGATTTAAATAATTATGTGATTTATTATTATTGTTGGATTAATTAAATTAAAATGTGATAATTAGTTATTAATCCGTATTAAAATTGAACATTTACTAGCGTGACAAGAAGTTAGTAATTATTAATATTACTGTGAGAATAAGTAATATGGAGTGACGATTTTATATAACTTGTTGTGAGAGAGAAATACGACAGTTTGGTATATTAAGTCGGGACACACGTGTGAGTAGTGTCAGGACTACATAAGTGAAATAAAAAAGGTAAATTATTTTAAGTAACTCGTATGATCATTTAGAGTGCACCATTGAGTCTGGAGGGGTTGAGATAGTCAGAAAACTCTACCCGGTTATTCTATTTGGACTCCGGGATATTTTTAGGCCAAGCCGGCACCCGGTAGGGGTAGTTTTGTAATTTGGATTTTTGGAGGATTTAGATGAAAGAAAATTGGAGAAATATTATATCAGCTAATTGGAGACAATTAGGGTCTGGATACACCAAAATCAAGAGAGAGTCACAGTGGGCGAGGGAGAGAAAATTCCAAAGGAGGAGAGTCAATTTACACCACCTTGCACAACCACCACCACCACCATCGTGTAGATTGGAATGTGAGGAGCACATCCATACCAACAACACCAATGGATCATACCTTCGAAATCGAGGCAAGTGTTTATTTCTTGCTTTCTTTAGCGATAATTGTGTTCATGTTAGTCTAGGTTAATAAACCTTTGTTATGAAAGTTAATTTGGGTGAAATTGGAGAACTATATCATAAACTAGGACTGATTGTGACACCCCGACTAATTAAATATCGGGTAGCTACTCCTTTATTCAAATTAATACAAAATGCAAAGTTGGTTCAGTTCATAGCATCACCGTCGAAAACATTTTTAAACATTACTAGCCACCTAATATTTAAAAAGTGAGTTGTCAATTTTAATTAAATCCGATTAAAATGCAATAATTAAATTATGAAATGCTAACATAACCACATCAGCTACTATCAATGGGGCGACATGCCCAACAAATGAGAAAAAATCTAATAACATAGAGTCAAGATCGAAAGTGGAGGCGTCTACTGTCAAGGTCCTGTAACTTCCACAGCAGCTACAGTACGTCACCTGAATGGAACTCCTATGCTTGGTGTCCTTGTGGCTGGGCACCTAAAAGGTTTTTACAAGAAAATATATCTGGAAGCAAACGAGTCAGAGCTCGAGTGTGAAAATAGTTTAAAATATAGCAAGTTCTTTAACGACATTAAACAATGAATGCAAAATACATGTTAGGACGTGATCTCACATGAAATACTCACCTCTCGACTATCTCTGCACTCCTAACGTATCCGTAACCAAATCTAGGTATTCTACTATCAAACTAGTCCGCTTTAATATTTGGTATTTACTAAACTAATCATGGTTTAATTCCCGATGCCTTTATATAAACTGGGGATTTTTCTTTCATTTAATTCTCGGAATTAATCATAACAACTTCTAAGCATTTTCCCATTTTTAATTCTACAGGATGTAACATTAATTCACACTTGCACTTACATAGACAGTTCGCATCAATATTTCATTGCATCAATCTTCTCAGAATTATACAATACTGGCACTCCTAGACTAAGCTGCGGTGCGCACATACTCTGCTATCCAATCCCAGTACATCACGTACAAAAGGATCATGTGTTCCGAATCTCTCAGGAACCGTTTTGACAAGTAACAAACACACATAGTGGAGGCGAACATAGTTCACATCACATGGGTCACGCACATACCTACGCTCCCATGATCATCAGACTTCTTAACTTCTCAATAACCTATGTCCTCGAGGTACCAATATAAATCCCCCCCCCCCCCCCATTGGCACACAAAGATTAGATGGCCCTTAATCGAACGCCGACCTCCCGTGATAGCAAGCATGGTAGGTATGTTATACACAGATAACCACATATACTAAGCATTCACACTTCTTAGATATTTCAGTATATTAATAGAGGTATACTTCTCATTCTTATAGTATCATTTACTGTTATACGTTTATAAGTTCCCGTTTTAAATGCATTAGAGTTGTCAACTCTTCTCACGTCATAATTAGGTACTCGTTTCCAAATCCACAATTGTTATCCGGTCTACTATAAGACTCTAAGTTCTACTACTCAACGTACCCCAAATCCTCACAATTATACCCACTAGTCAATAAAGGAAGGAATACTATCATCTCGTTGAACAAAAGGCTTCGAACGAACTACCAACTCCATAGAAGGAATACTGTCATCTCGTTATAAACTCATTCGAACGAGGTCGTTCGAACGACCTGGGCAGGTCTTCTAACGAGATGGCAGACTGCGCCCAGAAATCTCCAAATTCGTTTTTTCTTCATTCTTCTCTTCTCTAAATCCATCCTTTGATCATCCAAAATAAGTTTTAATGTGTTTAAACTATACTAAGTCCTCCTAGGTCACTTTTTAACATATATATGGGGACAATACCTCCTAAATAAACATGTAATCATCATAATTCCCAAATTTTATCCCAAACCCTATAAACATGAACACAAAATTTAGTGTCTACAACTACTTCTTATAAATCCATTTTTTAAAATCATCAATAGATATATTTTGGATATGAAATTCGTCCATAACTGTTCTACATGCGATTCTCATATAAGATTACAACTTCTATCTCCAATTTCATGGGTTTTCATCAAACTTTCAATATAAAGCATATATTCAATTCTAAGCATGGTGGAAACATTCACTTGAATTCAGGTCATTAAACCACTTGACTTAGATGTTCTGATTTGATGTTGAAGGATGAGGGTTGATTCTCCTCTTTCTCTCTACAGATTTCTCCCAAAGATGGTGATGGTGGCTAGGGTTTCTTTTGGAACCTCTTAGGACTCTCCCTTTAACTCCCGTAGCCCACTACTTGATAAATGCTGAATAATGGACTTAGTGGGTTCATTAATAATATAATATTAACCTCTAAAATTCGTGGGTTTTAATTTCCATATTTTTAAAATTACCAAACTACCCTTTTGGGTTGCCGGTATGGCCTAAAAATACCCCGGAACCCAAACTAAACCCCCGGCTAGTGTTTTCTGACTATTTCAACCCTTCCGGACACGTTGGCGCACTCAAAATGACCATTAGGTTGATAAACATATATTTCACTTTTTAATTTACATAATTTCATTCCTGACGCGACTGACACGCGCGTCCCAACTTAAGTTTTCAAATTGTAGTATTTTAGTCTCGCGACAACTTTAATATTTTCAATGCTCATGTATTACCATACATACTCAGAGATATTAAATTTTAATATCATAATCAAATACCAACTCACATCTCGCTAGTATTTATACCCGGATTAATTCCCAATTAATTCTCATTTAATTGAATTAATCCCTTAAATAAAAATTAATAAAATTATGGGGTATTACATACTTCCCCCCTAATAACAGAATTTCGTCCCGAAATTCGAAAGTAAAGAATACTTGGTAAAAATGGCTCCGAATAACGCTCGCTCATCTCATCCTCGCGCTCCCATACGGACTCCTCGGCATTATGATGCCGCCACTGAACACGTACTAACGGTACTATCTTCGACCTCAGTTTCCGCTCACTTCGATCCAAAATAGCAATCGACCCCTCCTCGTAGGAACTATCAGGCTGAAGATAGATGTCCTCCAAAGCAATGTGAGTATGGGCCAAATCATCCCTAAGATATTTCCTTAGCGAGGAAATATGGAACACATCATGAACCCTATGCAAATGCTCCGGTAACCCAAGTCTGTATGCGAATTTCCCAATTCTCTTGATGATAGGAAATGGCCCCACGTATCTTGGTGCTAGTTTCCCCTTCTTCCCAAAATGCATGATCCCCTTCATCGGAGATACTCTGAGTAACACCTGGTCCCCCACCCTGAATTCTCTGAAGAACTTTTTGGCATCAGCATAGCTCTTCTACCGGTCCTGAGCTACCCGAATACGGCTCCGTATCATCTCTATCCTTACCGAAGTGTCCTGAATCACTTCCGGCCCAAGGAGTTTGTTATCCCCCACCTCTAACCAGCATGCTGGGGAACAACAAGGTCTACCCTACAACGCCTCAAATGGAGCCATGCCAATGGTGAACTGGTAGGAGTTATTATAAGCAAACTCTACCAGTGGAAGGTACTGCTCCCAACCACCTCCAAAGTCTAGGATGCACATACACAACATGTCCTCCAACATCTGATTTGTTCTCTCTGTTTGCCCATCAGTCTGCGGGTGATAAGCTGTACTCAATCGCAACTCCGTACCCATGGCCTCTTGGAAACTCTCCCAAAATCGTGAAACAAATATTTTGTCTCGGTCAGACATGATATTTAGAGGCACCCCGTGAAGTCTCACTATCTCTACAATGAAAATCTGGGCATACTGTCCCGTAGTGTAATCTATCCTTACAGGTAGAAAATGAGCAACTTTGGTCAACCGGTTCACAATTACCCATATGGAGTCGTGACCCCTCTGTGACGTAGGTAACCCCGTGATAAAGTCCATGCATATGCTCTCCCATATCCACGTCAGAACCTCTAATGGTTGTATAAGTCCTGTCGGTTTTTGATGGTCCACCTTTACTAGCTGACAAGTGGCACATTTAGAAATGAACACGACGATATCTCTCTTAATCCCACTCCACCAGTACTGTTGTCTCATGTCTTGCTACATCTTATCCCCACTAGGGTGTACCGTAAATCATGAGCCATGCGAATCTGCCATTACCTCGTGTCGCAAGTCTTCCCCTTCCAGAACAACCAGTCTTCCATTGAAGCATAATCCCCCGTATGAACTAACGTTATAGGACTCGGCTCCCTCTGCTAGTAATCGAACTATCTGCTCCTGACAGAATGAGTCATTTGCTTGGGCCTTTATCACTCTCGTAACAATCTGCGGTGTAATAGTCATCACAGACATGAACGATCGGGCCACTGCATCCTGGTGTCCCAACTCTTTCCACTTTGCTTTCCACACCTCGGCCACCTCATCTACTGGCCTACGGCTCAACGCGTCTGCTACCACGTTAGCCTTCCCTGGGTGATACTGGATATCGAACTGATAATCTTTCACAAACTCAAGCCACCGACATTGACGCATATTCAGCTCCTTCTGCGAGAAAAGGTATTGTAGAGACTTGTGGTCTGTGAACAACTAAAATTTCTCCCCCAGGAGATAGTGTCTCCAAATCCGAAGAGCGAATATGACTGACGCTAACTCGAAGTCGTGGGTGGGGTAATTCTTCTCGTGAGGCCTAAGCTTACGGGAAGCATAAGCTATGGCCTGATTCTCCTATTGCAGCACACCTCCAAGTCCTTGCAAGGACGCATCGGTGTAAACTAAATACTCAACTCCCAGTCTGGGCAACGCTAACACGGGAACTGAGGTCAACTTGTCCTTCAACTCATCAAATGCCAACTGACAGGCATCGCTCCAGATGAATGGCACACCTTTGCGAGTCAGATGTCTCAAAGGAACCGCTATCTTTGAGAAACCCCGAATAAACCTCCTGTAGTATCCTACTAGGCCCAAGAAACTACGGATCTCAGTCGGTGTCATGGGCTGTCCCCACTCCCTCACCACGGATACCTTCCCCAGATCAATAGATACCCCCGGTCTGAAATGATATGCCCCAAAAACTGAACCTCCTTTAGCTAAAACCCACACTTCTCATACTTTGCATAAAGCTCATTCTGACGCAACGTTTGCGAAACCTGTCTCAAATGCTCGGCGTGCTCCTCTTCTGTCTGGGAGTAAACCAGAATGTCATCAATAAAGACGATGATGAACTGGTCTAGGAACTCTCTGAACACCCTATTCATCAAGTCTATAAACACGGCTGGAGCATTGGTCAAGCCAAAAGGCATAACTCGAAATTCATAGGATCCATATCGTGTCAAGAAAGTAGTCTTCGAGACGACCTGTTCCCTGATACGCAACTGATGGTATCCCGGCCACAAATCAATCTTTGAGAAGAAGCAAGCTCCCCTCAACTGGTCAAATAAGTCATCGATTCGGGGCAACGGATATTTATTCCGTATCGTGACTTTATTTAACTCCCGATAATCTACACATAATCTCAACGATCCATCCCTCTTCTTTACGAACAACACAGGGGCACCCCACGGCGAAGTACTCCTTCGGATGAACCCCTGACCCAACAACTGCTCTGTCTGATCCCTTAGCTCTCTCATCTCCGCTGGAGCCATACGGTACGGTGCACGGGAAATTGGCCGAGTGCTCGGCGTCAAATCGATCATGAAATCTCTCTCTCTACTCGGAGGTAGTCCAGGTATATCCAAAAATACATCAGCAAACTCCCTAAAAATCGGAATAAAATCGAGTGGTATCACCACTTCCTTAGAGGTCTCCTCCTCTATATAGTACAAATGGGTGGACGATCCTCCCTCAGGGCGAGGCATCGCCACTAAAAACATCTCATGTCCGGGAATGGCAAATATAATACTCCTACTAAAATAATAAATCATGGCTCAGTACGCAACTAACCAATCCATACCGACAATAGCATCATACTCTGTCATCTCTAATACTAGCATATCAGCGGGTAAAGTAAATCTCCCGATCTCTATACCCACACCTCTATAAATAAGGGAAATTACAGAACCCATACTCAACGGTGAATCTACACAAGTAATCGTGCTCTCTGCAGTGTCTAACAACCCCAAAGTGCGTGCAAATCTCGTGGGAATGAAACAATGTGTGGCCCCCGTATCAAATAAAATACGCCCCATAGTCCCCTGAATAGAGAACACACCCTCAATAACAGGTGGATCTTGTGGGACTGCGGCATGCTGGAGCTGATACACTCTCCCATACTGAAGCTGTCCCTGCTGGACTAGGACCGCTGGGATGGGTGGTAATGCTGCCATCTGTGGTGGTGCTGGGAGGGCGGCGAGAAACATATGCCTCTGTGGCTCGTGACGAGCACCCTGCTGCTGCTGCTGTGGAGCCCTTCCCCTATCAGGACAATACTGGCGTTTGTGGCCAATCTTGCCACACATGAAGCACTTCCTCGGGAAGTTTCCCCCTCGCTGTCCCTGCTTCCCTCGACCCTAATGGCCGTTACCATTCCTACCTTGACCATGCTGGCCCTGCTGAAACTGCTGCTGCTGACCATTCTGGCCCTGCTAGCCTTGATGGCCGTTTTGGCCCTGATGGCCATGTCTGAAACGTCCCTGACCATTCCTGAAACCCCCAGATCTGAATCTCTTAGGATCCCCCTGTTGGGAACCTTAATCACCCTGCCTGTGCTGACCCTGATAAGATTGTGCCCCGCTGGCACCATTTCCCCCTGTCCTTCCCTAATGGCTGGACTCTCCTGATCTCTTACTCTCAAGCATGTGAAAGCGGTGATCCTGGCAGTGAAACAGTGTTGCGTTAACCACGTCAGAGTAAGTGTCCAACGAAAGATTTCCCAATAAGTGCTGTCAGATCCTCCAAGTCAATCTGTCCATGAACTTCTGAATCTTCTTTTCCTCTGTCGGAATCTCATCAAAAACAATGTTCAAGAGATTAGTGAATTCGGCCTCATACTCGGCCACGGTCCTCCCCTCCTACTTGAGGTTCATTAACTTCCTCCTCATTTCAGTGTGAACAGCTGATGGAAAATATTTGCGATCGAACCGCACAGAGAACTCCTGTATGGAAAGGGCGTCTCTCTCCTCCGCGGTGGTAATGGACTCCCACCACTGCAACGCTGATCCTACTAGCATGAAAGTAGACAGTATCTGCTTCTGAACATCCATGCACTCGTACATCCTTAAGTGCCTCTGAATGTCCTTCCTCCACTGACTGGACACAACAACGTCGTAGCTACCTGCGATATTCGGAGGGTGTGCTTTTGGAAAAGCATCATGAACGCATTCCCAAGCAGGAGGGAATGCCTGATCCTGAATTGGCGTGATTACCGGCGCCTGGGGTGGTGTCTGCTGTACAACCGCTAGGGCGTTATTTACCGCTTGGGCTATAATAGCTTCAACATCTGCGGCATTCATGGTGCCCGAAATTGGTGCAGGCTGTGGCTCGGGCTGAGCATCCTAGGAACTCACAGTGCACGTCGTGGAGGCATCTGAAATGAGAGTAAAGTCTTATAAGTTCGCAATAATTATCTTAAAATAGCTGAAGAGGGAAGCATACACAAAAGAATACAACAGTCCTAAAATATAGGGCACTACATCAAAGAAAGCTCAGCGGAAACATAATAAGCCGAACAGATCCTAAGGACACTAGAACCTGATGCTATGATACCACCTGTGACACCCCGAATAATTAAATACCGGGTAGCTACTCCTTTATTCAAATTAATACAAAAGGCCAAGTTGGTTCAGTTCGTAGCATCATTGTCGAAAACATTTTAAACATTACTAGCCACCTAATATTTAAAAAGTGAGTTGTCAATTTTAATTAAATCTGATTAACATGCAATAATTAAATTATCAAATGCTAACATAACCATCACAACATAATGACAATGGAATAACCATAAAATAGTAATGAGTCTGGAGTGATACTCCTCATAACAATCCAAATACAGGAATAAACAAATACTAAGTCTGCATCACTAAATTAATTACAACCCAAAATATGATATAACTGAATAAATAAAGTGTTTAAAATAAATGGGGCGACATGCCCAACAAATGAGAAAAAAATATGATAATATAGAGTCAAGATCGAAAGTGGAGGCGTCTACTGTCAAGATCCTGTAACTTCCATAGCATCTACAGTACGTCACCTGAATGGAACTCCTATGCTTGGTGTCCTTATGGCTTGGCTACTAAAAGGTTTTTACAAGAAAATATATTTGGAAGAAAACGGGTGAGAGCCCGAGTGTAAAAATAGTTTAAAATATAGCAAGTGTTTTAACGACATTAAACAATGAATGCAAAATACATGTTAGGACGTGCTCTCACATGAAATACTCACCTCTCAACTATCTCTGCACTCATAACGTATCCGTAACCAAATCTAGGTATTCTACTATCAAACTAGTGCACTTCAATATTTGGTATTTACTAAACTAATAATGGTTTAATTCACGATGCCTTTATATAAACTGGGAATTTTGCTTTCATTTAATTCTCGGAATTAATCATAACAATTTCTAAGTGTTTTCCCATTTTTAATTCTATAGGATATAACATTAATTCACACTTGCAATTACATAGACAGCTCGCATCAATATTTCATTGCATCAATCTTCTCAGAATTATACAATACTGGCACCCCTAGACAAAGCTGCGGTGCGCTCATATTCTGCTATCCAATCCCGGTACATCACGTACATAATGATCACGTGTTCCGAATCTCTCAGGAACCGTTTTGACAAGTAACAAACACACATAGTGGAGGCGAGCATAGTTCACATCACATGGGTCACGCACATACCTATGCTCCCATGATCAACAGACTCATTAACTTCTCAATAAGTCCTTCTCTGACCTATGTCCTCAAGGTACCAATCTAAATCCCCCCCCCCCCCCCCCCCCCCGTAGGCACATAAAGATTAGATGGCCCTGAATCGAACGCCGACCTCCCGTGATAGCAAGCATTGTAGGTATGTTATACACAGATAACCACATATACTAAGCGTTCACACTTCTTAGATATTTCAGTATATTAATAGAGGTATACTTCTCGTTCTTATCCCATCAATTACTGTTATACGTTTATAAGTTCCCGTTTTAAATGCATTAGAGTTGTCAACTCTTCTCACATCGTAATTAGGTACTCGTTTACAAATCCACATTTGTCATCCGTTATACTATAAGATTCTAAGTTCTACTCCTCAACGTACCCCAAATCCTCACAATTATACCCACTAGTCAATAATGGAAGGTTAATTCTTCGTTAATTAAGTCTGCGGAACATTTGAAATAAAATCAGGCCTAAAAGGCCATTCTGTCAACTCGTTAGAAGTCTCGTTCGAACGAGGTCGTTCGAACGAGTGTCGTTTGAACGAAAGGCTTTGAACGAACTACCAACTCGTTAGAAGGAATACTGTCATCTCATTAGAAACTCATTCGAACGAGGTCGTTCGAACGACCGGGCCAGGTCTTCTAACGAGATGGCAGACTGCGCCCAGAAATCTCCAAATTCATTTTTTCTTCATTCTTCTCTTCTTTAAATCCATCCTATGAAAATACAAACTAAGTTTTAATGTGTTTAAACTACACTAAGTCCTCCTAGATCACTTTTTAACATATATATGGGGACAATACCTCCTAAATCAACATGTAATCATCATAATTCCCAAATTTTGTCCCAAACCCTACAAACATGAACACAAAATTTTGTGTCTACAACTAATTCTTATAAATCCATTTTTAAAATCATCAATAGATATATTTTGGATATGAAATTCGTCCATAACTATTCTACATGCGATTCTCATATAAGATTACAACTTCTATCTCCAATTTCATGGGTTTTCATCAAACTTTCAATATAAGACATATATTCAATTCTAAGCATGGAGGAAACATTCACTTGAATTCATGTAATTAAACCATGTGCCTTAGATGTTCTGATTTGATGTTGAAGGATGAAGGTTGATTCTCCTCTTTCTCTGTACAGATTTCTCCCAAAGATGGTGATGGTTGCTAGGGTTTCTTTTGGAACCTCTTAGGACTCTCCCTTTAATTCCCGTAGCCCACTACTTGATAAATGATGAATAATGGACTTAGTGGGTTCATTACTAATATAAAATTAACCTCTAAAATTCGTAGGTTTTAATTCCCATATTTTTAAAATTACCAAACTACCCTTTTGGGTTGCCGGTATTGCCTAAAAATGTCCCGGGACCCAAACTAAACCCCCGGCTAGTGTTTTCTGACTATTTCAAGCCTTTCGGACACGTTGGCACACTCAAAATGACCATTAGGTTGATACAAATATATTTCACTTTTTAATTTACATAATTTCGTTCTTGACGCGACTGACACATGCGTCCCAACTTAAGTTTCCAAATTGTCGTATTTAAGTCTCGCGACAACTTTAATATTTTTAATGCTCATGTATTACCATACATACTCAGAGATATTAAATTTTAATATCATAATAAAATACCAACTCACATCTCGCTAGTATTTATACCCGGATTAATTCCCAATTAATTCTCATTTAATTTAATTAATCCCTTAAATAAAAATCAATAAAATTACGGGGTATTACACTGATTTGATAAGAATTTGAATCCCATATATAGATAAGATGATGCCTACGAAATTATGATGATTTCTATGAATAATTTTGGGTTTAATTTAGAAGTTGTCCATATCAAATTAAGAACTAGGGTTCTTGATAATAAATTGGGGATTTCGAATTATATGGATGATTGGTGATGATTTAATGATGTTAGGTTTTGGGAAATCACATATATATGTTAGAATAATGTTTGGTATAGATTGTTGGAACTTGGGCTTGATCTTTAGATGTTTTAGGAGTAAAAATGGTGGGAAAACGCTGAATCTGGAGGTAGGGGACGAAACAGCTCAGGTCGCAAGATGTCGAGCAAAGTCACGCAAAGTGGGTCATTCGAGCGAGAACAGTAAGTCGCGCGAAGTAGTTCGAGCGAGATAGAGATGTCACGCGAAGCTGGATCGAGTGACACGTATATGTCATTCGATCGAGATCCTATTCTAGTTCGAGCGAGATTTCAAATTTTGAAAGAATTTCCTATTTTTCCCCTACGTGGTAAATAGTCAATTTGAGTGAGGAAAAATTAGCGTTCGATGAACCCAAAATAGTACAGAATTATTAGGATTTATTTATGTGTAATGATTTAGATATTTGGAACGATGAGTTTAGCTTGAAGATTACGAGATAGAGAGATAATCGTAATTGTAAATGCGTAGAGAGTATTATGTGATAAGTACTTACGATATTAGTTATGAAGATATGGAACTTATAAGAATAAAAATTTGTGGTTACTTGTGGGACTTCTTATGATTATGTATTAAGGATTTTCGGGTGACATATTATCGTTATATATATATTACGAGTGGGGGAATATCGTAATTTAAAAATATGTTGATAGTATTTAGTGATAAAAATAATCTGTATGAAATATGACAATTGGTTGTGCGTATGCCGTTTTATTGATGGGTTGTGTGTATAACTATATTCCATATTATGTGTATGACATACCTAGCTGCTTGCTATCGCGGGGGGTTGTGTAGAGACGGTCTTATCCTGAGTGAACTTAGAGGGGATATTTGACTTGTATCTGAGAACATAGGACTGTGAAGACTTATTTGTGAGTTGATAAGTCAGCTGACTATGGGAGCGTAGGTATGTGCATGACCCATAGGTATGTGAACTATGTTCGCCGCCAATATGTGTGATTTTTTTTATATAGTTCGTGGGAGATTTCCGAACCCATAGTCCTTATTTGAGTACGAGATGTACCTGGACATGATAGCAGAGTATGCAATGCACTACAGGTGTATCCTTGGGGCTGGGTTAGTATATATATATATATAATAGTGAAGGATATATATATTTGTATGCTTATGGTATATCTACAATGAGATAATTGCATACTATTAAGATAGTGAAATCTTCAATAACATACATAGTAAATACTTAACTTTAGTGTGATAACACTTAATTAAAATGATAAATGTTGAGACCAAATACGAAATACTATTACGAGGGGTAATTAGAAGGATAATCCTTTTTCCAAGTTAGGAGTGTGTCAGATGGCTAGGTTGGATTAGATGTACGTTAAGCATGCACACTAGTCGAGAGGTGAGAATCTCATGTGAGAGTTCGAACTAACATGCATATAATACTTGCTTTAATGCAGTTTTAAATACTTGCTAATAAATCTTTTTAAAACATCGGGATATGACCCGTCTCTTTCATTTCTTTTCTCTTTTGCTATATATGTATATATATATGTATTAGTATAGGTGCCCAGCCACAGGGACACCGTTTCTAGATACTTGGATGGTTTGTCGAGCTGCAACTGTTGTGGAAGTTGCGGGTCATTGAGATTAGATGATTCTTTCATTTCATTCTGTTCCTAGTTCAGATATTTCGGTTCGGGCATGTGTCGCCTATTCTCATTAGCGGGGTTGTACTCAGTTCCTTTGTAGTTCTTTTCAGTTGGATTGAGTATTTATTATGGTTTGGTTTGTGAATTTGAACTGGAAGGTTTTATCCAGTCTTAAGTATTCAGTATTTGATTCATTCAACATTCATTTCTTGTGTATGGTTTATAATTCAATGTTCAGAAATTAATTGAATTAATTAGTTTCAAATTAAATTGGATTTTTTTTTTTACACTAGCTTCATTAAATTTTAGGTAATTAATTGGATTTAAGTTTTCGACAGTGATGCTAAGAATGAACCAACCGAACATTCTATTATAAATTCTATAAAGGAATGATCATCCAATATTTATTTAGGCGGGGTGTCGCATATAAGATGTTGTACTTATTGAGATGATTATGGATATTATATGTTGTACATACCGAGTTGATTATAAATATGAGATGTTGTACTTATTGAGATGATTATACATATGATATGTTGTACTTATCGAGTTGATTATTGATATGATATGTTGTACTTACCGAGTTGATTATAGATATGACACGTTGTACTTACCGAGTTGATTATGGTTATGATATGTTATACTTACTGAGTTGATTATGGATATGATGTGTATGAATTATAAGAGATGTTATGGCTTATTAACAACCAAGAGATGTTATGGATTATTAACAACCAAGAGATGTTTAGATGTTATGGCTTATTAAAAGTCATGAGATGTTGAGATGTTATGGATCATTAAAAGCCAAGAGATGTTGAGATGTTATATATTATTACATAGATATGATTTATTGCATTTAATTTTATGCGCTAGTGTAGTAGTGATGCATTCACTGAGCTATTTTGCTCACGATTCTTATGTTTATATTTGTTTTCTTCATGTAATTTAATGTCACTGCCAAATCTAGGAGGTCGGTTGGGGTTAGTAAGGGATGCATAAAACCATGATTTTGGTCAAACGTAAATGGGATAATTTAAGCCTACTTATCCTTTCATTAAGTTTGAATACATATAATTACTTTAAAATTTTGAAAAGTTTTAGTTTTATGGATTTATATCAATAAATGAAAAAGTATACTCATGTTTTTGGGTTTGTTAAGGTAATTATGGTTTGACTCACTTTGACTTCCAAACTTAATTATAAGTAACTGGGTTGGGGTGTGTCAATGCAAGATTCCAAGAAAGATTTTATCCCTTTAAGACATGGAATACTTCAACTAGGGACCAATATCCTAAGACATTTGATTAGGTAGAGAGGATGAGGAATATATATATAATGCTTTGATAGTAGGAAGTCATGTATGATATGTTGTGTAAAAGACAAGATATTTATTATATTTTTGGCATGGTCATTAGATTCAATTCTAACCCAAGTGAGGATCTTTGAATCGTTTTTAAGAACATTCTATAGTACTTGAAAAATACTAGAGATTACGTGTTGATTTATTTAGTGGATAGTCTAGTAACCTTCAGGTACACATAACTAGATTTTTAGTTAGTTAGGTATTCTAGGGGATCGACTTTGGGATATGTGTTTACCCTATAAGGTGGATCCATAAGTTAGAAGAGTGTCAAGCAATAATGTATTATTGATTCAAACATGGACTTCGAATATATTTCTGCTTTGGAGGTAACAAGGGAGGTTTTTTGGCTTTGAAACTTCCTAAATGACTTAGGTGTGGTTATTTCAGTGAAATTGGCAATTATAATTTATTGTGAGAATGGAAGGGTTGTTGAAAATTTGAAAGAATCAAAGGCTCCGAAGTGGGAAAATCACATTGAGTGGAAGTATCACCTGATTTTGGAGATCATGCAAAAGGGTGACGTCATTATACCAAGATTGTATCTCAGGACAACCTAAAGGATCCTTTTACGAAGAGCTTACCAATGAAGACTTTTGATAATGATGCAGAGGTAATGAGAGTCAAACTCATAGGCACATGGCCATAATACTAAGTGGGATATTATTTGGGTTTTGTTCTTAAAACCATATAATGACATTTTATTTATTAATAAAAGGATTATTTGGTTCATTTTGAAACGAGAAATAGGGTGGTTCTTTATTTGGATTTTATTTATGAGACGTCCCACACATGGAGTCTAGATAAGTGTAGGATTTGGGAGTTGTATGTTTTATAGTTGTCCTCAAAAAAGTATTTGGTTATTTTATAATTATTACAATGTTGGAATAAACACCAAACCTAGAAAAAAGTATATCTAAATATATTATAATGTTATCCATGTCACTATATGTACTAAAAAAGTATATCAGGGGGTTCCTTATTTGTATTTAATTTATGAGACATCCCACTCATTTAGTATAGGGGAAGGTTGGAAGTTGGGAGTTTATGATATCTAAAAATTCTTGTATAATGTTATTTTGGGCGTATCTGTAGATATGGGGTATAGTTTTGCTAGCTACGGAGCTGTCATATGTTCAGGGCCTATAGTTCCTGACTACTTTGATGGTTATTGATGGTTTTCTATTATTACTGTGTATGTAGTGTCGATTGGCTATGGATATATCGTATGTGAAAGGTCTAGACTATCTCATGATAATAATGCTTTAAATGGACTTGGTTTATGAGTATGTGTGGGGTCGTGAGTGAAACAACCGGCTATGTTATGAGATATACGGTTATATATGTTGGACGCGATTGTAAATATTTATAGAATGGTATTTCTATTATATTGCGTGATGTCCAAGCTAGTGGGAGAATACGCTAGATTATAATTATTATAGTAATAAATGTAATGTGGGGTATACGATGACATGTTCGAGGTCGTGAGAGAGATCAATTTATTATTATGAAGTTAATGAGATAAAAATGGCATACATGAGATTATAAATAGATAATTGGTTAATGATTGTTTAAAAGTCATATGGATAAGGATGAATGGATTGAATAGAAATGAAATGTGAAAATATATCATTTAATGGAGGTCAAATGATGTTATTAACAAAATATGAAAGTGAAAGGCTTTTAAAATTATTTTCTCTTGAACATTATGTGTTAGTTTGTATCGTTTGATAAATTGGTAGTTGACAGGATTAACCTTTATAAAGATATGTTATCAATACTAATTTATGAATACATAGTCGTGAATGTCTTGATATTATATGGCTATTTGTTAAACAATGTTTCGTTATTGGATAGTTCTTTATACTCTTGGTATAATGAAACATTAACAAATCCTATTGCTATTCAATTAGACATTTATGTGACCATTCAAAGATTCAAAGTTTAATTGTTAATCTTATATAAAAGACTTTTATGTGGTATTTATTTCTTTTGTTACTTCATGATGGGTTAGGTTACCCTATTTGGTAAGTGTAGCTAGTATTATTGTAGTGGGCACTGGCTCGTTGCATTGACTAACATCTAAGGTTAAGTTTGAGATTTTTTCAGAGGATTGGATCTTAGAGAGAAGGCTGGACTTTGGAGAATTATTTTATGTACGATATTAATTTCCCTTCCATTGTATATTTTATATCAAATAACTTTTGAATTTTTGCGTCTCTTGTGACTCCATAATTGTATTTGGGATAATGTTTTGAGACTTTTTTATATTGTTGGATTAGTGGAGGATGTTGTAGAAAGACTTTATTTTTTTATCATTCATATTTTTATCTCTCTTATCCTATATTGTTGGAAAAAATATTAAATGTCTTATATTTATTACATATTAAGAGTAATATTTTAAATTATCTCAACTTGTATATTTTAATTTAGACATGATTAACCATGATATTAAAAAATGTGGGTTATTAGTGCATGGTCTTAAGTCTCTAGGCTTACGGGTCTACGAGAGATTTACGCATTTTATTCTTATACGTTATGATGATTTTTACTCTATCTATGCTTCGAGTCTAATGTATGTGTTGTTCAAATCCTTTTAGATGGAAAACACTTAGATGAGAGGAACTATGAGATCACGAAGAAAAAATGCAATGGTGGGTCAAGTAGGTTAGGTCAGACAGTGTCACTTTTTTTATAGGAGTAGAGGAGTTATTAGTGATCATTAGGGAGGCTATAGTGAACGGTGTTGAGATGAAAATTTAGAGGGCTAGATCCCAGATGGTTTAGTATCATGAAGTGAATAAATCGGACTAGGTGAGGGAAATTTTTCACAATGGAAAACCTCCCATGTTTTTTAGGGGATTTGACACAATGGTGTCTCATCAATGGAGTAGTGACACGGAGAGACACCTTAGGATGGTATATTTCACGGTTTTGTATAAGAAGATGTTGGATACTTTTAAGCTAACCATTGATGCTTTGTAATGATGGGAGAGTGTGACCACACTTGAAGAGAGGGACAATTTGACTTATGGGGAGTTTATAGCAAGGTTTCATGATAAGTGTTTCCTATATGTTGTTAGGTTTGAGAAAAAAAGAGAGTTTCTCACTTTGAAGAAAACTTCACATAGTATTGTCGAATATGATCAAGATTTCATGAATCTATCTATATTTTTCCCAAAGAAAGTGGATATTGATGGAAAAAAATAATTATTTCATTCATTGTTTGGCTTTGTCAATTACAAAGGTTTTGTTAGGGAACTCGACTTTCACCACTTACAGTCATTAGGTGAATGCCACTTTGATGTTTTGGAAAGACCATGTGAACTATCAGAAGGTAATTAGGAATAGGGACGTAGTGAGTAGTTCAGTTATGGCCAAGATGATGACAGGTAGTGCTAGGGTCAAACTAGAGGGTCAGCAGGATCCAAAAGGATAGCAAAAAGGCAAGAAGTCCAAAGTAAAGAATGGTCATCAATAAGATGATAATGACCCGCACTTTTCTCAGCATAGAGGTCTATGACTACATTAGGGGGAGCGTGTTCTAGTTAGGCAGCTAGGCCATTTTGAGAAGTGTTTGTCATTTTTTATGAGAGAGAGGATATAAGGTACAAGGCATCTTAGAACTCAGGGTCAAGACTAGCAAACTGCACTTAAGGAGATATTAGAGGTACTTACACCTCTTAAAGTTAAGTTCGAACCACTTCTTTTAGAGTTTGGGTGTGATTAGTTGAGTTCATGCAATATGTTATTTTATTCCATGTTATATTTCGTATGTATGTGTTTTGGCCTCCCAGTTATGGTCTACTGATAAGAACCCAAAAGTGTACATTTTATACCTCGAATAGACGTACTTTCGTTGCTAATTCTCGGCAATATGAATTTTATGCGCTTTATTGTCTATCTTGTAGATTAAACGTCCGTTTGCGGTGTCAAAAGCTATATATCGAGGCAAATGCGCGTTGAATGGAGCTAAATTCCCTCCTTCGTAACCTTACCCAAGCTTAAACCTACCCCAAACCCTGTGTGTGTTTTGTTTGTCCCTTTTTAATATTTTTTTTTAGATTTTTAGTTTGAGTCGTTTTATTTTTAGTATTTATTTTTTATTTATTTAGTATTTTCTAGGTTTTGTTTTTTTATTTTTCTATTTTATTTTTATTAGTATAATTTTATTTTTATTTTTATTTTTATTAGTTTTTAGTTTTTATTAGGAATAGATTTTTTTAGGATTTCATTTATTTTTTCAGTTTTATTAGATTGTACTTTTTTTGTAGAATTTTAATTTTTAGTTTAATAAATTTCTATTTTTTATTTTTATTTTATTTCTTTTTTTAGTTTTTTTTAATTTGAGTCTTTATTTTATTATTAGAAGTAGAATTTTTATTTTTATTAGTTTTAATTTTTTTTGTTATTTTTAGGTGTCCAAATAAAACACACACCTACTCACACCCACCTATCATTCACTAAACTGCACACAAACAAACCCTCATCCCTACCATATACACCCTACACCCTCACACACCTTATCACCTCTATCATCATCTTCCCCAAACCCATTACTTTCTCTCTCTTCCATAACCAATACCTCCCTCTCCACTCCCTTCCATACCCAAACCTTCTAACCACCTATTTCCCCTCTCTATCCTTCCATAACTCCACCATTCATACCACCACCACTCGAAGCCCTGTCAAACCCGTCGCCGGAGACCCATCTCCCAACCATCCAACTCCGGCGATCGGACCAACTAAACCCATACCTCTCCTACCCGCGGAAAACCTCCGACGATCCTATTCCCCCATCTCCGGCGGCCATAAACCTCAGCACAACCCGCCGACCTGTCACCCGAACTCAGCCCCGCCCCTTATGCCTCCTAAACAGAACCCGCGACTAGGTGTCGTCCCGAAATCAAAGCTTCCCCATTCCCGAAACTCGCCAGTGACCCTATCCAAACTGCCGGCGCCAACTCAAACCATCCATACTCGCCGAAGATGCCCCAAAACCCAAACCGCCACATACTGGATTGACCCACTTCTAATCTCAATTCAAAGACCCATTTCTCCAAAGCTTACCACGATTTCACCTGTTAACAAAACCAAGCCAAGACCAAAGTCAACAAAATAAAACAAAACTATAAACTAATCTAATTAACCCTTTAACCATATTTTCCCTTATTACCCCCAACTATCACTTCTACCCCAATTGCCCAAAATACCCCACAAACCAAATCTGATTTTATCCATAACCGCCACACTTTTCACATGACCTCACCTCTTACCCATGCAGATGTGTGCATAATTCCCTAAATACCCTCACCCAAATACCTTCCATATCTCATACACCCTTGTCCTCCCATTTTTACCCCCATGCTCCATGCCTACTATGTAAAGGATGGAAGACCCCATTTAAAGGAGGCTTGAGGGATAGGAATTTCTAGAGAGAGAATTAGATAGAGAAACACCATTTTTATTTTTTAGTAGTTTATTTTATTTTTTATTTTTTTAGCTTAAAGAAAAAATTCAATAAATTAAGTGTTGTAATTAATTGAGATGAATGAAGAATTGAAGAATTAATGCAATTGAAGGCAATTTTTGTTTGATTACTCCTCTCTAATTTTCATTTTATGCTCTTATTTGATTCTAATTTTTATTGGATGATGATTATGGAGGGCTAATCATCTCATTCAAGGGATGAATTGAAAACCTCATGAATCCAATTTAGTTTAATTGTCATTTATAATTTTGTTAGTTTCCTTTGATTAGTAAATTTAATTCGTAATTATTTTCACATTAAGAAATGGAAAATCATCCTTGAGAAAGGATTGAAAATTTTATTACAATTTGATCATTTGATTCAAACTAGAGATATGTTTATCACTTGATTTAAATGTTAGTATAATTTTCATCTACTCTTGTTTTTACTTTGTCTAATTAAAATTAGTTTGGTGAATCGATCCTAGCGGGTGATTCATTTAATTTATTTTAATTCATTTAGAGTAGTGCTTGTGGGGATTAAAATTACTTTTCTAAAAGAATATTCAATTAATTCATTAGTGAAATGAGAATTATCTTTTGAATTAAATGAACATTTTGGAAATTGATGAAATTAAAATTGTGTAAGTTAGATAAATTTGTGTGAATTGAGTGTGGATTTTCCATCCCTTGAATATTTTCTCTCATTTAGTGGCACTCCACTCACTTTTATCACACACTTTTTTATGTTTTTCACGTTGTACTTTTAGTTTGATTACCCCCTTTATTTAGTTTAGTTTAATATTATTTTTACTCACCTCACCCAATTATTTTAATATTTGAAAAAGCTAAAAAAATTAGAAAAGTGAAAAAGAAGAAAAAGAAAATAAAAAGTGAATTACAATTGACTTTCTCTATAGTTTCACCCCATTAATGTGGATTAATACCCTTACTTACCTCTACACTTGAGTTTGTTATATTTGTAGGTAATTGAGGTTTTGATTGAAGAGCTTTTACAACAACGATGCACATCAAAAAGTAATTCATCATCTACTATTATTGGCATAAGTGAGCCATAATTTGCTATGATGACATATGGACGTATGTTGGCCTCAATTATGATTTGTTAAGTTTACTTTAATGAGCGTTGGTACTTATACGATTCACTTTTTTATGATCTTGTTTTCGCGAATTTCATTGACATAATTCATGTTGTAGTGGGGAAAATTGTAATACCTCATATTTTAGCGAATTAGTTAAATGATTTGATAACAATTAATAATTAATGGTAATATATAAGTTGGGTTGATTTATTATGATACCGTATCTTATCTCTGGTATTTTAAGAGATCTTGTAGGGACATATTTTCATAGGTCCATTATCAATTTATTATGTCATATACCGCTACACCGTCGAAGAGCATTCAAGAAACATCTACATCAAAGACGGATCCGAATTACTCAAGTTCTTCATCATTCAAGACTCCGCGAAGTTTACTTTGGTAAGGATATGTTTTAAATACCTTTACTTTTCACTTAGAGCTTTTGGGATATTTTTACAAAATATTTTCTAAGTGTTGGAGCGGACTTTTTCGTCAAAATTTTAGAATGAGTATTTTTTCTAAGTTTTGAAGCGGACCTCGATTTTGACGCCCAGGTCGTTCGCGCGAGATCCGCATCTCGTTCGAATGAGATTGGAAGTCGTGCGATGTCGTTTGAACGACACGTGTCCTTCGTTCGAACGAGCTCGAATTTCGAGGCGGTGCGTTTTTGTATAAATACTCATTAAATGGTAACATTTTCATTAAGAAGTCCATACGTTTTCTAGAACAGAAACACTGCCAAAGCAGTGATCTTTAGGCTTCTTATTTTAGGAGTTTAATCCCTTTTTTATTTACAATTCACAAAACTCCCATCTTGCTTTAGTGAATTGTTTTGGTGTTCAAGAACATATCTTTGCCTTTGTTCATCTTTTGTGGAGTGCATCTCTACACCGTATGGCTGCTTGTCATTAAGGATCTTGCTGCGTGAAGATTCTTTACTAAAGATAGGACTGCGAGTCCTTGGAGGATGCTGCGTGTATTATCTTGCTAAGTTCAAGACTGCGAGTCTTTGTGGGTTGGCTGCTCGTTGATCCATTGCAAATTTCTCTATGTAATTGTAAGTTGTGATTTATAGATTCATAGTGAAGTAAAGGTTTTTACCCGAAAGGTTTTTTTTCCTGAAATCTGTGTCTCAGCATATTTGTTGTGTCACATGCATTATTTGTTTATGGTTTGACACACGCACCGTAGAAGCATGTTTAGGGGCTGAATTTATTTGGTTTAAAAATAGACTCTAATTAAATACGTGAGCAAAATTATAAATTTGTGAATTTAATCAATTATCACACAGTCGCACTCTTCAAATTGGTATCAGAGTAGGTTGCGCTAACTTATCGCGTATTCCTATTTTTCGCAAAATCGTGTGATATTGATTTTTTTTTTAAATCAAGTTTGTAAAAATCGCATTTTTTCTATGGAGCACTTCTATAATAAGATGCCTATTTTTTACGGGTCTAATTATGCCTATTGGAAGGCTCTCATGAAATCTAGTTTAAAAGCCATTGACGAGCGTGTTTGGTACCTTTGCGAAAATGGGTGGACTCCTCCCACGGTCACTATTGATAATATCACCTCTTTAAAACCCGTGTCAGCCTGGACTGAAGATGATCATAAAATGTCTAAATTTAATTCACATGGTTTGAGTGCTATTTCTGGAGCTATCACTCCGGATGAGTTTTGCTGAATTATGACGTGCACCACGTCTAAAGAGGCTTGGGATGTTTTAAAATTGACTCGTGAGGGTACGAACGCGGTTAAAGAATCTAAGTTACAAAATTTGGCCACCCAATTTGAGACTATCACCATGTCTGAGTCTGAATGTTTTGATAATTTTTATGCACGTTTGTCGGACATTATTTACACCAGTTTTAATCTGGGTGAGGTGATTAATAACACGCGTGTCGTTAAAAATATTTTGAGATCTCTCCCAAAATGCTTTATTCCTAAAGTCACTGTTTTGAACTCTTTGGGAAACTTGAAATCACTTAAGTTGGAAGAACTTGTAGGAGATCTTCAAACCTATGAGATTGACATGTTTCCCAAAACCATTAAGGTTAAGGATAATGACATTACTTTAAAGACTCATTGTAAGAAAAAGAAAGAAAAAGTTTGTGAGTCCGGTTCTGAGGGAGACTTTGATTTTAATGATATGGCCTTGTTTGCGAAAAAATTTCTCAACATGAACAAAAATAATTCTTCCAATAAAAAGAAATTTTTTGAGAAAAATAAAAAGAAAGGAAAGGCCAAAGAAAACGGTGAGAGAGAAAAGGAGAAAGACTCAGATGAGGAGTGTGAGGAAAATCTTGATAACGTGAGTTGTTTTGAATGTGGGGGTAAGGGACATAAGTCGTTTGAGTGCCCAACATGGCTTAGAAAGAAAGGGAAGAAAGTAACCATGCCTGTCACACTTAGTGATAGTGAGGGTGATGAGGGAGATGAGTCTGATAAATGTTTAGCACATGGCATGGTTGTCGCTTTTTCTAGTCATGTGAGCACGCCCATATTGTTTCACGAGAGTTCACACGAGAGCGATGACAGTGGTTTGTGTTCTTCGAGTGAGGATGAGAGCGAGGAAGAAAGTGGAATGAAAGTGAACTCCAAAAATCTTTTAGAGATTTGTACACCGAGACCTTAAAAACAAAGAAGTATAATAGAGATTTAGGTCTTCAGGTTTTAGATTTGGAGAGAGAGAAGGAGGTTTTGAGAAAGGAGAAGTGTGATTTGACCAACACGGAGTCTAGTTTGACGACACCTGTATCCCAACTCGAGAGTAATCTCAAACATGCCAGGGAGGTCAAAGTCAATTTTGAGAATGCACCTAAGAAGGTTGAAAAGGTGGTTCTTAAGGGTAAAGGTGAGAATTTAGGAATAAGTCATGACGGTGCTTCTTCTTCCCAATTAGCACCCGAGCCGGTTCCCACTTTAGTGACAGATTCACATGAGTCTCAATCTCACCCACCTAGGCGTCCCATTCCTATTAGGAGAGCACATCCTAGAGTTTTTGAGAGAGGTGTTCCTAGGCCTATTTATGTTTGCTCACATTGAAATAGGAGAGGTCACCGTAAGGAATTTTGTTTTAAGTTGGGTTATGTGTCACGTTCTGCTTCCACACGTGATTTTGGTACACATGCACCCACACATGATTCTTTACATGCTCCCGGAGAGTACATGAGAGAGTTTGCACATTTAGGTGAGCAAGTTAAGTTTTTAGTCAAAACTTCACAAGATTTTATGGAGGTTTTTCATAAGTTGGCACCACCTTTGAAAAACCCCTCCGCACCTAACGATTGAGGTTTGACTTGTTTACTAGCATAGGTTGATTTTCATGATGTCATTATTTTTCTATTGCTAGTATGTATCATTTTTGCATAGATTTTAAAAAAAATGAAAAATACAAAAAGATTTTATTTTGGTAAAACTTTTCGAAAAATCCAAAAATATTTTTGTATTTTGTTTGCACCGTTTATGGATGAAGACTTAGGATGACCGAGTCACAACATCATTCCATTATTTTCATGTGACTATTTGATAGTGTTTTGAGACAATAGGTCAATTCATCCTTGTGCTTTATAATGTTTGGAGTCATTAAGACGTAATTTAGTGTTACTTCCTACATGTTTGACCTTTATTGCACACATGCACGAATTTATTTAATTATTGTGCTTGTCTTCTCACATGTTGGTTGGGTGTTTTCACTTCAATCCTGTCCTTAAAATGAACCAAGCGCGATAAATTTTGATAAGGAAATTATGCATATAAGAACCGTTTTATGAGTTTGTGTGCTTTGTTTGAAAACAGGGAAGGGCTGTGAAAGGTTCATTTAGCCTTTGAGATTCTAAGCCACCGATAAATTGGACCTAAAAAATGGAGGAATTTTATTATCCGGGGTCCAAAGAGTTTTAAAAGATCCCCAAAAAAAATTTAAAGGCAATAAAAACAAATTCATGCCAATTATGGGCCATTTAGGTTTTTGACTAATTCTCCAAAGTTTGAGAATTTAGATTACCTCTAAAAAGAAAATATATATGAGGATGTTTGGTTGGAGATTTTATAACGGGTTTGCACGTCCTTGAAAATCCTGAAAAAGAGCTAAATATTTTTGGGGGAGTCTTTGCATTATGGGGGAGATTTGATTTATTAATGCTTTATTCTTATATCATTTCAAACTAGATGTGTCACGAAGGTTTTTTCTTTATCTCAAGTGTGTAGGTACAAAGATTGAAGATCATGATGCTGCTCACCCTGATAAGAAAAGCTTTGAGATTTGACGAAGATTATTGAAGAACAGTTTTGAGGTCTTGCAAATTTATTCATGGGAGGGTAGATTTGTATAGGCAATTTATTTTTTGATAATTCGAATGTTTTATGTATGTACCGGTATAGACATAGGGGGAGATTTGTAAGGACATATTTTCATAGGTCCGTTATCAATTTATTATGTCATATACCGCTACACCGTCAAAGAGCATTCAAGAGACATCTACAACAAAGACGGATCCGAATTACTCAAGTTCTTCATCATTCAAGACTCCACGAAGTTTACTTTGGTAAGATTATGTTTTAAATACCTTTACTTTTCACTTATAGCTTTTGGTATATTTTTATAAAATATTTTCTAAGTGTTGGAGCGGACTTTTTCGTCAAAATTTGAGAATGAGTATTTTTTCTAAGTTTTGAAGCGGACCTCGATTTTGACACCCAGGTCGTTCGCACGAGATCAGCATCTCATTCAAACGAGATTGGAAGTCGCGCGATGTCGTTTGAATGTCACGCGTCCTTCGTTCGAGCGACATATGCTTCTCGTTCGAACGAACTTGAATTTCGAGGCAGTGCATTTTTGTATAAATACTCATTAAATGGTAATGTTTTCATTAAGAAGTCCATACGTTTTCCAGAACATAAACACTGCCAAAGCAGTAGTCTTTAGGCTTCTTCTTTTAGGGGTTTAATCCCTTTTTTATTTACAATTCACAAAACTCCCATCTTGCTTTAGTGAATTATTTTGGTGTTCAAGAACATATCTTTTCCTTTGTTCATCTTCTGTGGAGTGCGTTTCTACACTATATGGTTGCATGTCATTGAGGATCTTGCTGCGTGAAGATTCTTTACTGAATATAGGACTGCGAGTCCTTGGAGGATGTTGCGTGTATTCTCTTGCTGAGTTCAAGACTGTGAGTCTTTGTGGATTGGCTGCGCGTTGATCCATTTCAGATTTCTCTATGTAATTGTAAGTTGCGATTTATAGATTCATAGTGAAATAAAGGTTTTTACCCGAAAGATTTTTTTTCCTGAAATCTCTGTCTCAACATATTTGTTGTGTCACATGCTTTATTTGTTTATGGTTTGACACACGCACCGTAGATGCATGTTTAGGGGATGAATTTATTTGGTTTAAAAATAGACTCTAATTAAATAAGTGATCCAAATAATAAATTTGCGAATTTAATCAATTATCACACAGTCGCACTCTTCAGTTCTTATACTCCCCAACCCCCTCAGATAAAAATTGAGGTCCTTCTGTCGACCTTAGACCTCTATCGAACGACTATTGAGTTATCGAAACCTAAATAACCTTCCAGAAATAATCATAGTACTATAGAAGACCTAAACATCCTTCTATCTATTCGAAAAGGCTTAGTCGTTCCAACATGTCTCTTCAACCAAGGTCATAGGCCATAGCACTAGTGTTTTGCTATGCCTGGCATACACGTTAGACCTCAGTTTGAAGTGAAAAGGGGTACTAAGGTCATCTAACCCCCATCCAATAAGGATATCATTGAAAAACACCTCTAAACCATCCAGTGGTAGCCCCATGACAGTTCTAGACCACTTAGGCCATGGAAAAACTCTTACAACAAGATTGGCGAGTAAGTGAAAATCACATAAATATTTCACTTACCTCTACCACTCAACAACACTTGCATTGAAGACTCACATCCACATTTAATGCACCTATGAAAAGGTGGTACAAATGCTTTAACATCACTTAGAGAGAGTGTAAGGCACTGATACCACTATGAAAATGCGAAAATAAATGTGCTTTTTAATTTTGAGAAATTTCTCAAAATTTTTAGAAAAAATGGCCAAATCATTTACATCATAATCAAACTCAGAATTCGAAGATGCCTCCTCTATCTTCCTAGAATAGACTTTAATTTCTACTCCTTTATCCTTAGGCTTAACTAGAAACATATCTATCTCATATGTTTGAAGATTTCCTATAAGCTATTCTAACCTAAGAGTATCTAAGATCCTTAGTGAATTAAGAACCATCACCTTAGGAATAAATCGGGCGGGAAGAGATCTAAGGATTTTATTAACTACATGCGTCTCAGGTATCCTATCACCTAAATTGAAACTTGAGTTAACTATGTCGAAAAGTAATTCATAAAACTCATAGAACGATTCAGATTTAATCATTGTTATCGTTTCAAATTGTGTGGTGAAGTTATGCAGCCTAGAAGCTTTCACATCATTAGTACCCTCGTGAGTGAGTTAGAGGGTATCCCAAGTTTATTTTGACGTGGTGCACATCACTATGAGAAGGAACTCATAGGTGGTGATGGCTCTAGAGATGGAACTCAAACAGCAGGATAAAAATATTATCAATTGTGATAGTGGGAGGTATCCACCCTCTTTCACAGACAATCTAAACGCATTCATTTATGGCCTTTAAAGTAGACCCCATTCTAGCCTTCCAGCACTATAGAACCTTTTGGGTAAAATCTTTTTCAACACTATATAAAGTTTCACAAGACATAAATTAAAAAACTTCTACAAAATATAACTCAGTACGAAGTTATCCACAGATGACGCTCCACCCTCAGTATCCACCAATCAACCTTGGTCTTCCTTTCAGCAATGATTCCCTAAAGAACCATAATGGGTCAGCAGTGAAGAGAATCTCCCCACAAGAATAACTCAGATATAGTAATCTAGGGTTTTAAAACTAATTCACATAAATATATTGGGAGTGATAAAGGTTAATCAAATTAGGTTTTTGACCTAAAAAGATGAGTACTTTTGTAGCAGGTTTGCAGAATTCGAAATCACAGTCTCTTCGATTTTCTATACAAAATAGGTATTATAAGGCGGCTTAAATTTTGAGGTAGTTAAAGTCGTTTGAATAAAAACTTGACCTTTTTTGAACAAGATGGAAACTTCGTTAGAACGATAGGTTCATCTCGTTAGAATGACTTTCGCCCATTTTGAAAGTTTTTATAACCAGATAACTTTTTTAGAAAAATGCCTCGATTTTAATGAAATAAACTTCTAGATATAAACGCGAATGAATTTGAATCCTAAATTATTTAAACCTTTATTTTTTGAAGATCTTCCTGAATTTAGAGATGATGGAACTCAGTTCTTCATGACGGATCGACACAATTGGTAACGGTATTTGCCAAAAACTAAATGTAGCCTAAGCTATGAGAAAGTGATTGAAATCATTTTCTTACGACCAATCAACTACATTACACCACCTGAAAAAATCTTTGACCAACACTCCACCAACTACTAACACCATCAGACCTTAGACATGCCATAACCATGTTATAATAGTCCACTCATTCTCTCTTTAAGAGTTTGCATATAAATAAGGGCATCAGGAAAGGTTCAAGGCATGTTATTCATGTTCAAGTCACCATACTTCCTGAGAACCAATAGTTCAACTTATTCAAATGTGTACTCATTATTTTTAACACTCTCAACCCACTGTAATGAGTATAAATTATAGTTCAGATCATTTTTTTATTGTCTTTGGTATTGTACACCTTGTTGAGCCCTAAATTGCTAATCAGTTACCATTAGAGAAGTCCATTTGCTACTTAATAAGGGCATTGAGATGAGTGAAAAAATTTGCAACGACCTCAAACTCTCTTATCCAAATCCCAAAAGGTCTCCTAGATTGTATTGACTCGTTTATGATCAAATAAACATTACAACGACCTTTGACTATGGGAATATGATCCTTACTTGAGGTCTGAACTACTTTAAATAGTTGTCTTACACTTTGACACTTATCCCCTTTTATCTATCTGATGTCTAAAGGGGAGCACCCCATTGTGTCTAAATTCACTTATGATTTTAATACCCCCTAATTTGGTATTGCCTGTGGGAATGATAAGTTCCATATATTTCAATTACATATCCCGATATATTCAAGATGCTGACCAATGCCATCTTGGCCCGTTCTTTCAAAAAAATAGACGATCGGAAAAAGATCTCTAATAGCATCTATCTACCATTTCAGTAGTCTTCCTTTACTGCCAGTAGTAAAGGAACCAGTTGTACCAAAACATATAGGTAGTGGGCAGAATCATGAGCCCCAATAAAAAGGAGAAAATGATCTAGAGGGTGTCCCTACCCCCCCCCCTCCCCCCAAAATGATCATTAACCCTCATTCTTATCAAGGACAGGTTATCAATTCCTAAAAATCAATCTCAAGATGGTTCTAGGGTGTCTCCTAGGACAATGAGATCAAGAAGATGCAAGACAGATTGGGGAGTTTCCTCAACCAGTAAAAAATGCAAACTCCCATCACCATTGAGTTGTCCCTCCAAAATACATTATCATCAGTATTTAATGGTGTTCAATATTATGCTCTTCCCCGAAAGTGGAAAATGCCTAATATTGAACCATTTGATGATTTTAAAGATCCTATAGACCATCTGGAGACTTATAGGTCACTCATAATTCTGCAAAATGCCCTAAATGAGATCTTGTGTAGATTGTTTCACGTTACTTTAAGAGTAACATCTAATCATTGATTTTCCTAGTCCAAACTAGGTACTATTGGAAGTTTTACCAAGTAAAAAATATCCCTTGTCAACCATTTCATTGGAGCTTAAAAGATGAGTAAGCCTATGACTTTCCTCCGATATTTTAGAAAAAAAATAGACTGCAATGCTCTTAGAGAGTTTGTCAAGAGCTCCAATTAAGATGTTCTCCAAGTTTGTGATCTAAATGACATAATCTGTGAGGATTCTTTCATCTCAGGCCTCACTTCCAAAAATTTGCTTAGGTCTTTTATCTATAAGCCTCTAAAATCCATGACAAAATTGCTCAAAAGAGCATAAAAATATGTGAATTTTTAGAACGTCATGTCAATAAGGATACCATAACCTTATGCACTTGAAAAATATTTTCAAAACTCAGGCTCTGACCCGTTTCTCTATTTTCTCCTCTCTTTCTATATACTATGTATATATATAGGTGTACGAACACAAGGATGCCTGGATGATGATCCTTTCGAGTCAGATGTTGTTGTAGCAGCTGTGGATGCATGCAGATTTATTTTTAGTCGCTTCTATTCTTGTGATCTAGATAGGAAGCATTGTAGTAACACTTGGGGTGAAAGACTAATTGTATTCATTTATACTTGTACCGCCTTTTAGTGCAGAATTCGATTTGATTGTATTATGTTGAGCCGAGTGTTCGGTTATTTTAAGGCGTCTCGGGGTAAAATCGAAAACTCGAGTCCTATTCCTACTTTTCTCTTATTTTTTTATTTTTCTACGTTCTTTAAACGTAACTCTCTTAGATTCTATATATTTACATATGCATATACTTGTTCATAGTGGCATATTATTCCGTATGGGTTATTGTTCCATCATAACGATCGACATAAGGATAATCGCGTAAATCCTATTTTCTAATATTACTTTTAGGGATATTCCTATGGATGAATCGCTTTATCTCTTCCATGACACAAGTCAATGATTCCTATCTACACTACATATACACATGCACACATATCATGAGGAAATAAAGGAATATAACAATAACCCATGAGAGACCACGAGAGCGAAATGGGTGCCTAACACCTTCCTATTTTGTAACTTAGCCTTCGAACCCTTTTTGAATCATTTTTGGTTTCATATGCATCATTATGTCTTTGTATGTTGTCCTTCGGGATGGCTCACTTTTCTTTTGTCTGTTTTGAGTAAAATAAAATGAGTTTTGTTTACCAAAAGAAGAGGTCCTTTGGTCTAGAGAGGAATAGTGATGCTTCTCAGTATGGTAATAAGCTCTTGGCTACCAACTTCATTAGAGAGGTCAAATTCTCAGAGTGGCTCTCGAACGTGGTACTTATTCCAAAGCCAAAAAAATAGACAATGTGCATTAACTTCACTGACCTTAATAATAATTCTTCAAAGACTTCTACCTCTACCTTGGACTGAAACTTTGGTGGAATTAACTACATGTCATGAGCTCCTCTCCATCATGAATGCCTATTTCTTCTATAACCAGATTAGGATAGCCCCTGTTAATAAAGAAAAGACATCATTCATACAAATAAAGGTAAATACAACTATAAAGTTATTTCTTTTGGACTAAAGAATACAGGTGCAACCTATCAAGGGGTGGTAAACTCCATTTTCAAACATCTCATTGTCAAGTCCAAGGAATTTTATGCTAATGACATGTTGGTCAAAATCCTAGAAGCTTGGAACCATGTGTAAAACCTCCGAGAGACCTTTCCAACCTCAAAGGGAACTAAATGAGTCTCAAACATAAGAAATGTTCTTTTAAGGTAGCTATAGGAAAGTTCCTTGGGTTCATGATCACCACGAGAATCATAGAAGCTAATCCAGAGAAGATTGGCATAAGGTCTTAGAGAATAGTAAAATAGATCTAAAGCCTAGATGGGAGAGTTTTAGCCATCAACTATTTTTCTCAAAGGCCACAGATAAGTGCTTGCCTTTTTAACATATTGAAGAAGGCCTTGGACTATAATTCGGAGGCCGAAAAAGCTTTATGGACCCTCAAGAAGTACTTGGGGTCCCCACCGCAAATATTTACGATCATAGTTAGGGAAGAATTATTCATATATCTCATTGATTCACCAACCGTTATTAGCTCATATATGATTCGAGAGGAGTTTGGGATCCAATACATGTCTATTATGTCAAACAAGCATTGTAAGGGGCTAAAAGAAAAAATCTAAGGATATAAATGATGACCTTCTACCTCTTCACCTCGTCCAAATGACTAAGTCCTTACTTCTAATCACCCATCATTATGATTCTGATTGATTAACTCTTTCGATACATCCTCCGCAAGACTAACACCTCAGTAAGGATTGCCAAGTGGTCTATAGAGATGGGTGAATTTAATATCAAATATCAACCACGAATTGCCATCAGGGTTTACGACTTTGTTGACTTTATTGTAGAGTATAAAAACCTTGAGTAAGTGGAAAAATATCCTAGGAGATCTATATAAAAGGTCACGGTTGTTCCTAAAGAGCCCATAATGCCATTATTCTAAGAAATAGACCTCATCTCTCCTACCTAGGTCTTGCACGTGGATGTCTCTTTCAACAATTCAGGCATTGAAGTTGGACTTCATTTGATAATCCCAGAAGATGGTATTATCTCTCTTTCTTTCCATTTAAAGTTTAAATCCTCAAATAATAAGGAAGAGTATGAAGCATTGGTGGGAATCTTAGGCATGAACATCCATTTGAAAGAAGAATGGGTAGAGGTTATTAATGACTCTTAACAAGTGGTATACAAAGTCACTGAGATCTATAAGGAAAAAAGTGATAGGATGTTCGGGTACTTAACAATTATGAATCACCTCATCTAAAGAATCCCTGGAATTTGCATCAGGAAAGACCCATGAACTGAAAATTCATAAGTTGACCATCTTACACGAGTGGCCTCATCGAATGAGGTAGACTGGAGGTTCCAATTATTACCTTGGACCAGCCAACCATCACCCAAATTTATATTAACACTCTTGAGATTGATCAAAACTTATATTGGAACACTCTCATCAAACTTTACCTCAAAGATGGAGCCCTACCTAAAGACAGGCTTCAAGCCGAGTGGATAAATTCTTTAGCCTACCGATACTACATGGATAATGGGGCATTATTCAAGAACACATACTTCTCAATGCCTCAGTGATGTCTTAGCCCGTCAAAGGCATATTATTTCCTCATAGACCTCCATGGAGGTGTCTGTGGTGCTCCTATGAGACTAGAGACCTTATTCCACAAGATCTTGATGAAAGGGTACTTCTGGCCAACATCAAGGAAAGTAGTCAAGGATTTGATCTAGGGTTATAACAAGAATTAGAGCCTTTGTTCCAAAGTATCCAGCAGATAAGATGGTCCCAATGATAAATCCATAACCATTTTCTCAATGTGGAGTGGATTTGGTAAGGCATTTACCCCTCAACAAAGGCGAAACAACATTTTTTATTATGGCCATTGATTACCCCATCAAATGGGTTGAGGCTAATACCTTATATACCTTCACAAAGAATAAAACCACCAACTTTATTTGAAATAACATCATTTGCAGGTTTGGCTTACCAAATGCCATCATCTCTAACAACAGAAAGAAATTTAACAATCCAGCCTATAGAGAATTCTACTCAGATTATGTCATAAGAAAAAACTACTCTTCTTTAGTCCATCCCCAGGCCAACGTCCAAGCTAAAGTTACCAATATAACCATCTTCCACAACTTAAATAAGATGTTAGAGAAAGACAATGGGTTGTGAGCCTAGGAACTATCGAGCATTTTTTTGGGCCTACACAACCATGGTTTGAGGTCAAATAGGGGAAATTCCATTCTCCACGAACATTTTCACAGAGGCATTGATCCCAATAGAGGTCAAGGTGGCTACACAAAAAATATCTCAATTTGAACTGGGGGTTATGACCAAGGTCTTAAGAGGTCTCTGGACGAGTTATACGAAAATAGATAAGTTGAAATAATCTTAATGGCAACATGCAAGAAAAGTATAGCCTCCTATATCAATAAAAAAAATCATCCACTAAGAATCCAAGATGGAAGGCTTGGTCTTGAAAGAGGTCACCTTTAAAACTAAAAATTAGAATGAAGGAAAGTTAGGACCCAAATGGCAAGGCCCTTATGTAATGGTCAAGATAGCAAGGGCAAGGTGTTATTACCTCAAACACGTGAAAGGATATGAACTTTCACATCCTTGGAACATATAACACCTAAACCATTACTATTAATGATGTATTCCATTACATATATTAAATGAAAAGAGATCTTTTTTTACCTCTGATATTTCAATGCAACGTTCAAATGCGAGTTACAAGATTTAATACTTGGCTCCAGGTGTAACCTAAGGTTTAAATACCCACAAAGAGTTTCAAGGATTTAATCCATGGCTATAAAAAAATGGTTTAGGTCCAGAAAACCTCAGGCTAATGACTCGTGGAGTTGCAAGGCTTCAATCCTTGGCTCCCAAAGTCCCCAAGGTCTTAAAAGACCTAACAAGAGTTGCAAGGCTTTCATCCTTAGTTCGAATTAATAGTCAAATGTCTAAAGAACTAAAAAAGACTAAAGGAATTACCAAGGCTTTCATTTTTTATTCCACTTGAATTGATTAAAGTCTAAGGAACCATAACAATCAACTAGAAAGGACCCTCTTTACACAAAAAAAATGTTTTCGAGATCATAGAATAACACCGAAAAGCAAAAACCTTAGCAAAAGTATTTTCCTCAAACCTATTTTTTTTAAAGGAAAAATTTTAAATATCAAAATTACTTTTTACAAGCATGGCTAAAAAATTTGGGACTTAAAAAAACTTCCATTTTTAAAGACAATTGGGGGGCTAAGTGCTTACATGCAAACAATTGTTCAAAATTTTAGTTTTATAAAAGTGAAAGGTATTAAATTTATAACCAAAGGTTTAGATGTCTTAGGACCCTTAGTGGAACTTCATACTTGTGCCACGAGGCTTTTAGTTTACTGGCTTAAGGTCACAAGGTCTTAGGACCCATTTAGGATCTCAAAGTTAAAAAATGTTTTAAGTTCAGAGGTCTTAGGACCCATTGTGGAACTTTAGATCCCAAAAAATATTTAAAGTTTAGAGAACTTACACACCATCATGGGACTAAAGATTTTAAATAACCTAAGTCTAGTGGTGGTAAGACCCACATGGGGTCAAGGTTGTAAATTTTCTAAGTCTAGGGATCTTAGGACTCATTGGGGGGATTAAGGTTGTACTAAATCCTAAATTATAAGGTTTTTAGACCCCAAACAGAACTGTATATTTTATCTTAAGTCTTTCATCCTTACTAAAACATGTTAAAAAGGTCTTAGGACCCTTATTTGAATAAATTTTAAGTCTAAATTTCAAATATCAGGTCTTAAGAACCCTGACAAATTTATCTTTTGGCCCTATACCCAAATATCTTAGGGGGCTAAGTGTTCGTACAAAAAAAACTTGTCTTTGAGTCCTCAAACAGTACAAATATAACGAAACCCATGGTTTTGAGGCCATATAACCCATTTCAGGCCCTCGGACTTGACTTTAGAAGATGCACAAGTATATGGAAAAGGTCTTAGGACCTTTAGATCACTTTAACAAAGTTATTTCTCAAGTTCTTTTGCTTTACCTAGAAATATTTGGGGGGGGGGGGGTGCGGTTCTATGGGGAATTCTATCTACTAGTAGACCTCAGACAAATGAATAATATGAAAAAATTCCTTAGCAAAACAAAATTAAAGCAAAGAAAAGTAGTATAGAATTCAAAATTCAATAACCCAAACTAATGTAATTAATCATAAAGAGCGGGGATTTACATCAAAAGATATGTGTCCTAAAAGATTTCAAAAGAAAAAACACATAAAATACTTCTTAAGGATTGGGATTTATAGGGGTTTCATTTATAGGGGCTTCACATTCCTTCTTCAAATGGCTTGAGTAGGGCTAAGAGGTGGAGGCTTTCTTTAGAGCTTCTTCTTTTTGGATAAGGTAGGTAGAGGTCATATCAGCATATCCATCACCACTGCTCGTGTTGTCACAACCTTCATCAAATATAGGGGCTTTAGTAAGTAGACCAAATACGTCTACAACGAGAAAAATCCCATGGACGTTAGATTTATAAGACTCAAACCCATAATTGTAATTCTAGAAAACAAAATTCTTATAGGGTTCAGACTGAAGATATACATCGAAGTTTATCTTCACTATGGTGTTAATCTTCCTAAAAAATGCAATGATCTTTACCCTCACCTTAGCTTAATCCTTTTGTATCTCTTGACCCTTAAAGGTCAGCTAGTTACCTTCAAAGTATTGAGATCAACCACCTGCTGCTTTAAAATAACTATATCCTTTTAAGCCTAAAGAATCTTTTCATGAGCACTCTAAATCTTGAGGTTCTAACATTAAAGTGCCTCCACCATAACTTTATTCTCAAGATAATCTAAGGAATGGTCCTCCTCGATGTTATACAATGGAGTCCCATGAAGCAGCCAAGAGGGAAACATTACCCCTGAGGCTCTTCTTATTGAGAAGTGTGTCATGTTCTATTGAGGTGATCTTGGACTGCATCTTAAACCTCTTCTTCTTTAGAGCCAACACCTCTAATCATTGGTTGGTAATTATCTGATTTAGTTCTAGATGAATGATGTCCCACTTATCAGCTATCTCCATAGCCTTTTTCTACCCTCCTTTGCCTTCAACAGTATCAACCATAAGGGCATCCATCAAGTATTGAACCTACAAAAAAGAAGAAGAGCATGAGAATAAGATAAACCAAAACAAAATTTCTAAGGAAAAGTTAAAAGAATGAAAAAATACCTTTCCCATCAGATGGACTAGTCATGATCATTGGCAGAAGTGCCTGGCCCCATAGCTTGGACACTATCTTAGAATAATTTATTTTGGCCAGTGAATAAAGTGTATCCGCGATTGAATTATAGGAGTTCTCGTCATTTGAAGGAGTTCATGAGTACCCTTCAAATTTTAAGACTAGGGGTTGCAAGTCCCCTAAAGTAGAATAACTTTCATGGGTTTCCCTTGAGGTTTAATCTCCCCCCAAATATTCTTGTAGTAAGGGTAGAGTTTTAATTGTAGACTTCAATAATGATCCTTCTATGTTACCAGACCTCACCTTCACCTCTTCACCCAACTTTACACTAGTAGTTGGAATATTAAATGATGTGCTAAATTTTAACTACTTGGTGTATTTGGACATTTTCTTCTTGATGACCACAACCACATGGCCTTCATTGGCAAATAGCCTGGCCATCATCCTCTCCTCTTGTTCATCTACTGGATCCATAATAAGATCAATATTAGTTCTCAAAGAACCAATAATTAAGATAATAGAAAAAAATGCTAAAAATCAAGTTACTTACGGGGAGAACAATTAGATTCTAGCAAGATAACCTCATTAACTATGGGTTGGACCTCTTCAATTTTGGAAGGGAGCTCAGCCTTAACCTTAGGCTTGTTGTCCTAACCCTCAAAGGCCTTAATAATTTTAACGATATCTCTACAAAACCTTTTCTCATTCTAGGTACTATAAAAAAAGGCCTCATTACCAAGCAACCCCTTAACCACTATCTTTGGGCCTCGGGAGCACTCCCAGATGTTAGGGCTTTGGGATTAGTCTCTAACCTTCACTTAAAAAGAAATTTTACGGTGATAAAGACCTCAAAAAGGGAGGATAGCTTCTAGGACTCAATAATCATGTCTTTATCCTCCTTGGAAGGCTCAGATACTACTATAAAAGTAGAGAAATTCATTTAAACTCAATTAGTAAAGTTCAGTAGGGGGGAAAAGAAGTAAAATCTAACTTACTCATGCCCAGTGGAGAGAACCAAAGAATATGATGACCAATAGTCTCTGTAGAGTTTGGGGTGTCCCAATCACCTCTAATAAATAGGCCCAATCTCCCCCAATAAATAATAATCTTTCCTTCCAGTATTTTGGGTCGTTATTTTAACACCCGCTCCGACAGTTTTGACCCTACTCATATGAATTGTTGACTTTATGTGAACCTATTGGGCTTTAGAATTTGTAAGGTTAATTATGGGTCAAATTTGGATAATATAGTGGCCTTAGTTCAATTAATTGGATTTAGAATAGCCTTGTTTTTATTGTGGAAGAAATTAGGGTCATTCAAATGAGTCCCTGGGTCATTCAAACGATAGGCCCCCTTCGTTTGAACTAAACTCGAATGACCTTCGAATGAAATTTACCTATTTTAAGAACTTACCCTCGTGAGAGACTTGTTAAAAGGATGTTCCAAAGAGAAAACGATATCAGAATATAGACTATTGGACTTTACATGTATCACAATCCCACACAACTAATCAACTCGGGATTGAGCATTTTTAGAATTTAACCCCTAAGGGTTTTGGGGTATTTAAGTAAGACTTTGGTCCATTGTAGGACATTTCTCTCTCTCTCTCTCTAAGCTCTTGGAGCCTCAACACCACCCAACCAACTTCAACCACCTTAGCACCACCATTTATCAACCCTAAAACATCATACTTTAATTTGTTTGCACCACATTTAACACTTTAAAACCCATCTACACAATGTGTTAGGAAATGTATAAATTTATAGAGAAGTTGTTGAGGATTTGTGGAGAAAAAAGAAGAAGAAATTATAGTGTTTGAAAGGTATCTTTGGAGCATTCAACTAGACAAGATTAGTGGAGCTAGGCAACCTCCTTAAGGAAAACTTAGGAAGTGGGAGGTTGCCATATTCTTCTACATCTCATTGACTATCAAGCTTAAGAACTCTATTTCCTTAGCTTTGGTCTTATATTTAGAGTTTATAAGAGTAGAATGTATGCATATTCTAAGATAGTTATTTTCTCATGACTTATGTAAAATTGTTTTACAAATGGCTTCAAAGTCTTGAGAAAATGAGATATTTTCAAGAAGACTTAGTGCTAAACATTTTTGAAATAAAATGTTTCAAAATCATATTTATCCTATTGAGATATTTAGTGAACAAAGTCTTGAAGTTTTCTGGAAGAAAATGGGATTTTGTGAAATTAGACACTGATTCAAGTTTGAAGGACAAAAAATTCTTTTTATCTTGAAATGCATGTTTTTGTAAGTATTATAAAATTTCTTTAATAAATCATGTGTTAAACTCATTTTTATTTAATTTTTGGACTTAAAATCTCTCTTCCCATGTATATAAATGTGTAGTAATTTGTCAATGAGCATATGAACAAGTTTAGTTAAGGTTTCAATGAGTTTTAATATAAAATAAAGAAAATAGAAATTTCACGCCTTGAAGTGTGTTATTGAGTGTGAAAAATGTGACAAGTGTAGGTTTTGAAGACTATATGTGATGATAAGGGAAAATGGTGTTTTTGCAAAGTAGTCTTCAAAATGCCAAATGATTTCTTTAGAAAAGAAAGTAATGAAATAAAGAGACTTTCAACTTGAGACGTGTGTTACTCCAAGGTGTTAAAGAACTATTATTGAGTTAAAAATATTTAAGAAGTTAGTGTGCATAACTTAACAATGTTTTGAAAAGATAACACTTGTGAAATTGGAGAAAAATTCAAGTTTGGAAACAAATTGGTAAAATCGTAATGTTACATAAAGTGGAATATTTTTATGAAATAAAAATGTTGAAAAATGTGTTATACTAAATGGTCCTGGTGGTAGTGATTCTCATAATGAAATAAACTAATATGTCTAAAGGACAATGAATGGTGATTTTCCTAAGTGTAACCCAAATGTGAGGAAGTAGTCCCCGGGGTTTTAGTTTCGGTCGATAACGGTGGAATAATGTGGACACGGAAAGGTGTTAAAACACACGAAAAAATGACTCAAATGTGATTGGTAATATTTAAGAAGATCCCGGAACCCAGGGTGAACGACCTAAAATCACTGGTCAGAGCATATGGTGGCATCGCTGGTGGTGTGTAGCCCGTTAAAGTACGAAGTATTGGTACGTTCCGAGCAAAACATAATCAGTAAAAGTGGAAATTAATAAAGAAATTGGTTGAGATAAGAAATTGAGAAAAGACAACCTTTGTGAAATGAAATTGATAAATGTTGGAGAAGAAATATGAAAATAACGAAATCCAAGTAGATAATGACCGTGAATCAATGACACTATGAAGTGGTTAATGGGTAATCAAGCAACTTAAGGTGGTTCTAACCCATAATTCACCCAAGCATGTGTCGTGAATGGTTTGCAAAAGGGAAAATAAGTATTCTCTAATACCGAGTGCACGTGTGCTAGAATGTGATTTTCAAAGAAAATACTAAGGTGGATTTGGTGTGAGTAACTGGAATTTTTTTGTAAATGAAGTGCTTTTCCTAAACAAATGCTATTTTGTTTAAGTATTTAATTGGGTTGTTAAATTGGAAAATAAATGTTAAGTCAAGTAAAAAAGGGCAAAAAGGTGTCTTTTATTAGATTAATGTGATTTAATCGAATCATGTAACTTTTTGGAATAAACGAATTCATGCATTAGTAAATATATATTTATAGATATAAGATATTTATTTGGGTACGCAGGTTCTATATTGTAAAGTATCCTTTTAAGTCATTTGATTCTACATTGTATTGTTATATTCCCAATGAGCATTTGTCTCACTCCCTTCCTTTGATACAGAAGGTAGTGCGTGATTCCATACATTGAGAACGTTATATAGGTAAGTACTCTTTTTATTTTATGTTAGCAGCTCTAGATGCCTGGATTCCCGGGATGCTTCCCACGAGTCCCACACGTAGCTTGATATAAATTAGAATCACATGTTAAACAAGTGAAATGTTAATTAATTAAAACTGGAATAACAACATTATCTAGGTTGTCTCATTTCACTTCACAGCTAATGTTCGGGTCGAACTGGGTTGACTCTCGAGTAGCCCATAATTCGAGTCAGGGCATTACAGTTATGCTTGTCCTTAGTAAAAACCACAAATTCCCTAGCGGAAAAGTATTTCAATTCTTTTTCTTTGGGCTGAAAAATCCTCACGGTTATTTTAACAACTATTAAAAATGTTTAATCAGTTCCGAACTAATTTTTGGAGACACTCTTGTAAAAATCTTAATTAGTACACAAGGTGTGTCAAAAACAGTTAATCAAGAATCTTGGAAATAGGTTTTTAGTTAAAACCTAAGTCTATGCAGCAACCTGTAGTATTGGAAAACTAAAAAGAGTACACATAAGATAAGTATTTTTTACGTGGTAAATTCCCATTTTAGGGAAAACATCCACGGAGACTTCTACACCACAAAATAAAAAATCCACTATAATTTAATAATAGATACAAGATTACAAGCACATAAACATGCATTCAAGATCCTAAGCTAAGATAAGAAATATACCTACACGATCTTTCATATCCAAGTTATTCCTGATATGTCTTTAATCTTCCTAGAAGCCTCCTTGCCTTCCTTCTTGCTCCTTCTTCCTAGTGGCTCAAACAATACAAAATCTCTCAAATCAACCACACTTTGACTAGGTGTACGTGTGAGAGTGTAGTGATGTGATTATAACAACATGCAATATGCAGCTCACACCTCTCAAGATATTTATACAAATAAATCCTAAACAATTACACATAATCTATATGACAAGCAAAGAGTTCAAATTTCTTTGAAAATCAGATATAGAAATAATTTTAGATCTGAAAAAACCTTTCTAAAAAATAGATCAAGGGTTTCAACACTTATTTATATACAAACTAATTTCACAAAATTTGAAACTTAAATTTTTGAAACACAATTTTTAGATATGATAAATACACAATATTTGAAGTCTATTTTTCAAGAAAGTTAAAAAATAAGAGTGGATTTAATAAATATACAGATATAACACAAGATACAACAGAGAGGAGTAACATAAACCCTAATACACTATGTGATATGTATCTCTTAGTAAATCTCAGAATTTCTAAAAAGAAATCTAAGATGCACAACGAGATTAGGTTCTTAAGAGAGATTAAAATTAAAGATATTCTTCAAACAAACAAAACCACACACCAAAACTCAAGAAACACTAGAATCTCTAACTCTCAAGAATGGAGGTGTGACACCCTGACTAATTAAATACCGGGTAGCTACTCCTTTATTAAATTAATACAAAATGCCAAGTTGGTTCAGTTCATAGCATCACTGTCGAAAACGTTTTAACAATTACTAGCCACCTAATATTTAAAAAGTGAGCTGTCAATTTTAATTAAATTCGATTAACATGCAATAAGTAAATTATGAAATGCTAACATAACCACAACAACATAGTCACAATAGAATAACCATCAAATAATAATGAGTCTGGAGGAATACTCCTCACAACAATCCGAATACTGAAATAAATAAATACCAAGTCCGCATCACTAAATTTATTACAACCCAAAGTCTGAAATAACTGAAAAGTAAGATGTCTCTAAAAGGAATGGGGCGACATGCCCAACAAATGAGAAAATCTGATAATGGAGTCAAGATAAAAAATGGAGGCGTCTACTGTCAAGGTCATGTAACTTCCACAGCAGCTACAGCACGTAACCTGAATAGAACTCCTATGCATGGTGTCCTTGTGGCTAGGCACCTAAAAGGTTTTTACAAAAAAATAGATTTGAAAGAAAACGGGTTAGAGCTCGATTGTGAAAATAATTTAAAAATTTGCAAGTGTTTAATATCATTAAACAGTGAATATAAAGTACATGATAGTGTGTGCACTCACATCAGTTCCTCACCTCTCAACTAACTGTGCACTCCTATCGTACCCGTACCCATTCTAGTTGTTCCCATATCTAACTAGTCCGATACCAAAATCTAACATTACTATACGATATCCAATTCAATTCCCAACAACTTTTGGTTAACAGAGTGTTGTAACTTGCTACACAGTTTCCCATGTTAGTACTACTAATTACTAGAGATCTTCCATTTTAACTTTACAAACTGTTGCTATTATTAATACTCACATTTATTCATGACAATTCATTTCAATTAACAGTATATTATTCTCATCATAAATATACAATACTAGCACCCCTAGACTAAGCTGCGGTGCACACATACTCTGCTATCCAATCCCGGTACATCACATACGTAAGGACCACGTATTCCGAATCTCTCAGGAATCGTTTCATTAAATAACAATCACAAACAATGGAGGCGAACATAGTTCACATCACATGGGTAACGCACATACCTACGCTCCCATGATCAGCAGACTTATTAACTTCTCAATAAGTCCTTCTCTGACCTATGTCCTCGAGGTACCAATCTAAATCCCCCCGTAGGCACACAAAGATTAGATGGCCCTGATCGAACGCCGACCTCCCATGATAGCAAGTATGGTAGGTATGTTATACACAGATAATTACATACACTAAGCATTCACACATCTTAGATATCACAATATTTTATTAATGGTATACTTCTCGTTCTTATACCAATATTTAGTGTTATACAACTCACAAGTCCCCGATTTATATGTATTTAAGTTATCAACTCCTCTCACGTCGTGATTAGTTATTCGCTTCCCAATCCACAAATGTCATCCTGTTTACTACAAGATTCTAAGTTTTACTCTTCAATGTACCCCAATCTCCCAACTATACCCATTAGTTAATAAGGGAAGGTTATCTCACCATTTAAATAAGTCTATGGGATACTATAAATAAATTTGGGCCAAAAAGGCCATTCTGTCATCTCGTTAGAAATCTCGTTCGAACGAAAGGCTTCGAACGAACTACCAACTCATTAGAAGTGATACTGTCATCTCGTTAGAAGTTCGTTCTAACGAGGTCATTCGAACGACCTGGGCAGGTCTTCTAACAAGATGGTAGATTCAGCCCAGAAATTCCCAAGTCCGTTTTTCTTCATTCTTCACTTTTCTACATCCACCCTAAGACCATCCAATTTATGTTTTAACGTATATAAACCATTTCTAATCACGCTAAATCATCCCTTAACATATTTTAGGGGTCGAATCTTACAAATCATCATGGAATTAACATAAATCTCCAAATATTTCCCCAAACCCTATGAATATGAACCCAGAATTTTATTATGCCCAATTACTCATCATAAATCCGTTTTTAAATCATCATATATAAATCTTTAAATGCTAAATTAGTCCATCATCATTCTACATGCAAATCCTAACCCAAATTTAAAGTTTCTCCAACAATTTCATTTGGTTTTCTTCAAAACTTTCATTATAAGATAAATCTTACACTAAACATGGAAGAAATATTCAATGCACTAACAATATCAAATCACTTGCCTTAGATTCATTTTCCAGATGTGTTGTTGATGATTCGAGGTTGATTCTCTCCTTTAATCAGTCACAAATCCTCTCCAATTTGATGGTGGTGAGTGTTTTAGGTTTGGAACCCTATGGTAACTCCTCTCTAACTCCCGTAGCCCACTTCTAAAACTTTTTGTTGGTAATGGCCTTAGTGGCCCCTTTAGAATAATAAATATTAAATGTAATTTTCGTGGGTTTTAATTCCCAAATTTTTAAAATTACCAAAATACCCTTTTAAGTTGTCGGTTTGGCCTAAAAATGCCCCGGGACCCAAACTAAACCCCCAGCTAGTATTTTCTGACTATTTCAATCCTTCCGGATTCGTTGGCGCACTCAAAATGACCATTCGGTTGATAAAATAAAATTTACTTTTTAATTCAATTAATTACGTTCCTGACGCGACTGACACGCGCGTCCCAACTAAATTTCCCAAATTAATTTAAATATCATCAATATTCATGTATTACCATACATACTCGGAAATAATAAGTTTGACATTATAATCAAATGCCAACTCACATCTCGTTAGTATTTATACCCGGATTAATTTCCAATTAATTCTCATCTAATTTAATTAATCCCTTAAATAAATATCAATAAAATTACGGGGTATTACAGGAGGTTTTCTGGTTAGGTAAAATGTAGAAGCGGGTGTTTGGTTTTGTGATAAAACTTAAGGATTTATATTTGAAAGACTAGTTCTCTGTCTCTCTCTCTCTCTAACCATTGTCTTTTATCTCTCTAGTCTCACTTTTCTCTTAAACATATGAACTATCAAAAGTCCTGAAATGGCTAACCAAGGAGTCTTATATATACTAAGATTAGAACATTCTATACGATCAAATGGATTTGGACGGTTGAGATTAAAATGTCCTTTCAAATTCTAATCTAAAGGTGTTAAATGAATTGCACAACCGATTCCTCTTACTCGTCAATTCAAACCTCAATAGAATTGCCTCAAAGGACATGCAGACCGAAGATCCGATTCGATAGAACGGTTAATAATGGATCTCAGAACTGTGAGAGACAACAAATACAAAAGGTACTAATCGGGGATCAACACGTGGGGAAATATCAGAGGTTATAAAATACGTGTTTTAGAGTTCTAAATAATTCAACTTCCTACCCTAAATGTCTTTGTCGATTTTGAATTCTACCCACGCTTATTTTTAAGGAATAAAAGTAATTTGATTTTAACCCCAACACTTTATAAACAAGATTTTAAATGTTTAAAAAAATCATTTTAAATGATTATAAATGTTTAAAAAAATCCTATAAATATGTAAAGACTTGTTGACAAACTTGTGCACATATATGCGTGATTTGTGTCCTATAGTGTGTTCAGGCAACTAGAATACTTCCATTTTTGGTTGATATGTTGTTCTTGCTCATGATCAATTGTTGATGAAGCTTTGTCAAAACCTTGGAGAAGATTTCTCAAAGAATCTAACCTATTTTATTTCCATATCCAAACTAGTTGCAAATCCTATATGGTATAAACTCGAGTAAGTTAACCATATAATGTGTTCTCAATCTCCCTCTTTAGATATTGGAGACAAAATTACCTTGACTAATTTGTACTCGTGTGTTAGAAAAATAAAAAATCCTAGACTTCATGTACAAAAGAGCTATCTACCTTTACCAATCCTAGAATCAAAAAATACATAACTCAGCTATCATATAGGAAATTACCCTAAAATATGATAAGCTATACAAAGGGTTGAAATAGTCATGTATGAAAAAAAACACTCAAAGGGCATATTAGTTGAGTTAACATGATATAAGATATGGATATGTAAAGTCAATTACTCAAGATCTTCTCCCCTAATTTTTCTCAAATGTACAAAGGGTGAAAAATTAATAACATGATCAAAATAAGCGGTCTATCAATCTAAATCAATCAATGGGTCACCTCAAGGGTCTCCTACATAAAACTCATATATGAGGTGTCTTTTTATCATTTTTCAAACAACTATGCCCTATATCCTCAGAGACCAGTTGTTAGAATGAAAGTAACCGGAGGATATAATAATAGGTGATTGAGATATATTCAGGAATAATCATACCAATAGGTTTTCTTATGGATTCAAATCGTAAAATTTTCCAAAGGCTTAGTGAATAAATCAGTTAGTTGATGTTCAGTGTGTAAACAATTTATCTTTAATTCTTTAGACTCAACTAATTCACGTATGAAATGATGTATTATCTTAATATGTTTTGTATGCCAGTGTTGTACGAGATTCTTAGATATACTGATCAAACTTTGATTATCACAATATAAATTTATCTTTTCTTGGTTAATGCCATAATCACTAAGAATTCTCTTAATCCACATTAATTGAGTGCAACAACTTTCTATTGCTATATATTCTGATTCTTCTGTGGAAAGTGAAGTGCAATTTTTCTTTTTACTACTACATCCTACTAAATTATGACCTATATAATAACAAGCACTAGAAGTTTTTTTCTTGTCGTCGAAACAACCATCCCAATCGGCCTCGGTGTATCCTATAATTGTGCTAGTGGTGTCTTTAGTGTACCATATACCCAGGTTTATTGTCCCTTTAACATATTTGATTATACATTTAACATATAAAAGGTGACTTTCCTTGGGTGTACTTTGGTAACGAACGCAAACACACATAGCATACATGATATCATGACGAGAGGCAGTTAAGTAAAATAGGATTTGTATCATACTTCTATATAAAGTAGGACGTATAGGTTTCCCATGCTCATCTTTAGATAGTTTTGTAGAAGTACTCATGGACTCCTAGCAACCTTGGCATTATCTAAACAAAAAAAATTCACTAACTTTATTGTGTACTTAGATTACGATATGAATAACCTATCATATTTTTTCTTAACTTGAAGTCCTAAAAAATATTTAAGCTCTCCTATAAGAAATATTTGGAATTCCCCGTGCATAATTTTAGAAAACTCTTTAATCTCAGACAAGGAAGTAAAATCAAATACAATGTCATCAACATAAACCTAAGCTATTAAGACCTGTTTGTTAAAATGTTTAATAAATGATGTCTGGTCATTTCCACCACGTCGAAAACCCTTATTGATTAAAAAGGTCGACAGACATTCGTACCAGGCCCGAGGGGCTTGCTTTAAATCGTATAATGCATTTTTCAATCTAAGCACATGGTTTGGGTAATGAGGATCAATAAAGTCTTTCGAATGTTCAACATAGGTCTCCTCTGTCAAAATACCATTTAAAAAGGTAGATTTTACATCCATCTGATAAAGTGTGAATTGTAAGTGACAAGCTATGGACACAAGTAAATGAACAGACTCAAGGAGAGTGATCCGGACAAAGGTCTTCTCAAAATTTACTCCTTCAACTTGAGATTAGCCCTGGGCAACTAATCTAACATTATTTCTAACTATCATCCTAGATTCATCTATTTTATTTTTAAAAATCCAACGAGTGTCAATAACCCTTTTATTTTTTGGCCTAGGCACAAGATACCACACGTCATGACTTTTAAATTGGACAAGTTCTTCCTTCATAGAACCTATCCAAAATGATCCATTAAGTGATTCATTCTCATTCTTTGGTTCTACTAGAGAAACAAAGCATGAAAAATGAGCGAAATTACATAATTGGGATCTTGTGCGCACTGGCACATTAGAGTTGCCAACAATATTATCTATGGGATGATATTTAGAAACGCAGTTAGGAACTTCAGGGGTCTCAGTTAGTAAAGGATCAATTATCTCTAGAGAGTCATAAATAATACTGTTTTGAGACTCATCCACTATAGTTAGTCCTTGCTCTTTACTCTCGACATTAGTGTCACTCACTATCATATTTATTGATTCCATGATTACTTTGGTATGAAAGTTGTAAATGCGATAAGCCCTACTTTTAGGGGAGTAACCAAAGATATGGCTTCGTCGCCACGAGTTTAAACTTAGACAGGTCTTCTCTATTTTTTCAAACCTGGACGTTTGAAAATATTTTAAATTAAGACTTTTGCTATATTAAAGTTCATAGGGGGTTTGTTTGGTATTTTTTTCGAAGGTAAACCCTATTGATGATATGATACTCTATTTGAACTTCGTCAACCCAAAACTATTTTGGCAAGTTTTTAGCATGTATCATTACCCTGGACATTTCTTGGATTATGCATTTTTTACGCTCGGTAAAGCCTTTCTGTTGGGGTGCTTTAGGAGAAATGAACTCATGTTGGTAAACATTACAGTTATAATATTTTGTTATGCCCAATTCCTTAAATTCACCTCCTATATCGCTTCTTTATCAATTAACTTATGTATCTTTTTCATTCTCGATTCTTAAAAGAATTTTCAAAAATTCTCAGAATTTGCCAAATTTTTGTTTTAAAAATCCCACCCAAGTGAACTGAGTAAAGTCATAAACAATGACTAAGACATAACTGTTGCCACCAACACTCACATTAGAGAAGGACCCGAGATAGATTTTATCTTTGGTAAACCTCTAAATTTTCCTGGGAGCTTAATTTTCCAAGATTATCGTAGTTAATGTGACCTACCCAATTATGCTAGATTTCATTGTCATCAAGTCTGGCTAACCTACAAGTATCATTACCCGGATTTACTGTGTAACAGTTATCTGGGGTCCTATAGCCAGTAAGGATGTAATCACAATTCTCATTTAAAATTTTACAATTAGTTTTGGAGAATGTGACAGTGTGGTTGGAGTCACAAAATTGCGATATGCTCAACAAATTATCTTTAAAACCTTTTACTAATAGGACATCTTTGAGAATGGGAAGTACTTTTTTTTAGTGTTCCTTTTCCTATAATCTGAGTTTATACTCCGTCTCCAAACAAAACATTTCCTCCTAAGAACTCAGTTTTATCAGATAATTTAGTATTATCTCCGGTCATATTCTTGGAACATCTAGAGTTTAAGTACCAACTAGAAGTTCTATGTTCATCTTTCAAAGCACTAATAATAATATTACACTTTAACTGGGGAATTAGGTCGTCCTTTATAACCGATATACCTCTAGTTCTGAAAGTTTTTTGAGCTTTTGGTTTAGAACATATCTGGAACTCTTTCTCTTAGATTTCTTTTTAGTGTGAGATCTTTTCCTCCTATTCCTATAGTAAGAGTTTTATTGGGATGTTTTGGAAGTACATACTCATTTCTGCTCTATTTAGAAAAGTTAAATTTTTTATAAAGTGGTGAATTATAGACAGTTTTGAGTAGGCAATTTTGAAAACATTTATCGAGACAATGCCCATTAACATCACAATCGAAATAGTAATGGTGGCTAAACGGTTTGTTGACATTTTGAAATTCTTTGAAAATAGGTTTGTTCATTTGCGATACTTTGGTCTTATGTATGAGGAATCTCTTTGCCTAATAGAGGGGAAAACATACTTAGGCTTAGATTCCACAGTTGGCTTTGGAAGATTTTCAATCAGATTATATGGCCTCTTTTTTTTATAATCAAAATATTTCTTTAAGGCTTGAAAATCAGGACATAGGTCATCTAGTCTTTTTCTAGAAGAAATAAATTGCACATGTTGAAGTGTTTTGTTTTTGCCTTAGTATTTTTTATCAAGACCTATGCAAGTTTTATCTTCAGAATTGGTTTTGCTTGAGGTAACAAAATCTTCAAAACAATTAGAATTGTTTTCAAACTTGGGGAAAAAATTAAGGTTGTTGAAACTTTTTCTTTTGATTCTTCCAATTCTATCGAGGTTGCCTTATACTTCTTTTCCAAAATTTCATTTGTTTATTAAAGTTCTTTAATTTTTTCAACAAAAGATTTAGTTTTGGTTTTGTATGTCAAACACTGATTAGTATAGTCTTCTGCATTATGTTTCACCATTAGGCTTAAGGCTTCTATTTTCTTAGTTAGAACCTTGACTATCTTCTCTAGTTTAGTGTTATTCCTAAGAGTCGTAGTGTAGAGTGTGAGAATTTCAGGGAGATCATCATTATTGGAATCATTCAGTGTAGTGTGTGAGTTATCCCCTAGCACTTCATTTGTCTAACTCACACACTCAATTTGTCATTAGAACATACACTTTAACTCATACACATCATCGAAGATATACTACTAGCGGTATCAAAAATATTATTATTATTTAAGAAAAGAGCAGATAAACCAAAAGTAGTCAAGACATCATAAAACACAACATCACTAGACATGATAGCATCAAGTTCAACATTATTTGCAGACATATCATCCGAATAGACATTGTTTGTAAAAAGAGACATGCAAGGGTCCAAAGTGTTGGAAGATTTAGTCTCATCTTCATCAGAGTCACTTGAATCATCCCAAGTCTTATAAGTATTGGCCTTATTATTGTTATTGTTGAGTTTGACTCTTCATTTATTAGCAAAATGACCCAGTTTACCATATCGATGATATTTAACATTTTTCATATCAGACTAGGGTCTATTATTATCATCAGTGTTATGTTTATCTGTATTTCTCTCGTGAGGTTGGTTATTAAAGTGGTATGGATATCATGCTTTCCCTTATTTAGAAGCAACATTGTTTTTAAACATAAAAATTTTCTTATCCAAACTATCTAAATCATAGTCTTCATTAGAGTCCAAGTCTATATTTGGCAGGGATATCTGAGGTGAGATTATTTTAGACTGAAAAACTACATTGGAACTAGACTGATTTTTTATCATTAGAAAGATTATTTTTTAAATTCAAGTTCCATTTCCACCGTCCTAAGTTTGCTACTAAGGAGTTTAGGGGTAAAAAATGGATAGTATATTTTCTCAATTGCATACCTTTTGTTATCAAACTTAAGGGGAAGGGATCTTAGAATTTCATAAACAATTTCTTTCTTATTATACATTATACCATTTGCATGCAGTTTGGTAATAATGTCATTTATCTAATGTAGAATTCATTAAAGGTCTCAATCTCATGTTTAAGTAGTGTATTGTACTGTTGTATTAACATATGTGTTTTGGCTGTCTTAACACGTTCATCCCCTTCATGGGATCTAACTAATGTGTCATAGACTTCCTTAGATGTAGAGAAAATAGAAATACGTTTGAATTCATTCTCATTAACAAACATGAAAATTACATTTTTTCCCTTTATTGTTACATTAGGAGGCAAGTTTTTCTTCTTTAGTAAACTCACTGAGGAGATTTTTAATATTTTCATTACTACCTTTTGTAGTAGGCTTAGTTGGATGAGAGTATCCATATTAATTAGCTTCCTAGACATCATCTACCAATGTCCCTTGGATGAAATCTGCCATCCTTACTTTCTACTAAGGGAAATTGGTTCCATCAAAGAGGGAAGGTCTGCACAGATTTTCAAAATGCTCAAATTTTTCGTCCACAAAAGATTTTTGAACAGTTTCAAAGTACAGGGTCAAAAGTTTTGAAGAAAATACTCATCCTTGATACCAATTTGAAAAACCCTCACTATGTTATTTTAAAAACTTTTAAAAATGTTTAATGTGTTTCGAACTAGTTTTTGGAGAAACTCTTATAAAAATCTTAATTAGTACACAAGGTGTATCAAAAACAGTTTGGTTGAATAAATTATTAAAAAATCTTGGAAATAGGTTTTTAGTTTAGACCCAAGTCTATGCAGCAAATTATAGTAATGGAAAACTGAAAGGCACACACATAAGACATGTATTATTTACTTGGTAAAATCCTAAATTAGGAAAAACATCCACGGTGACCTCTACACCATAAAATAAAAAAAAAATCCACTATAATCAAACAGTAGATACAATATTACAAGAACATAAACATGCATTCAAGATCCTAAGCTAAAAAAGAAATATACGTACACGGTCGTTTCTTTCCAAGTTATTTTTTATCTGTCTTTAATCTTCCTAGTAGTCTCCTTGCTCCTTGTTCCCAATGGCTCAAACAATACAAAATATCATAAATGAACCACACTTTGACTAGGTGTTCGTGAGAGAGTGTGGGGATGTGATTATAACTACATGCAATATGCATCTCACACCTCTCAAGAGATTTATACAAATAAATCCTAATGAATTACACAAAATCTATATGACATGCAGAGAGTTCAAATTTCTTTGAATATCATACCTCAAAATAATTTCAGATCTGAAAAACCTTAATGAAAAATAGATCAAGGGGTTTAAAACTTATCTATATACGAACTAATATCACAAAATGTGAAACTTAAATTTTTGAAACACAATTTTTAGATCTGAGATATATAAAATATTTGAAGTCTCTTTTTCAAGAAATTTGAGAAATAAGAGTGGTTCTAAGAAAATATACAAACATGACGAAAGATTCAACAAAGAGGAGTAAAAGAAACCCTAATACACTATGTGATATGTTTTTCTTAATAAATCTCACAATTTCTAAAAAGAAATGTAAGATCCATAGCGAGATTAGGTTCCTAAGAGAGATTAAAATTGAAGAGATTATTCAAAAAAACAAAACCACGCACCAAAACCAAAGAAAACCTAGAATATCTAACTCTCAACAATGGAGTTTTTTTGGTTAAGTAACGAAGATACAAGTGTTTGGTTTTGTGACAAAACCTAAGAATTTATATTTGAAAGACTTGTTTTCTCTCTCTTTCTCTCTTTGGCCTTTCTGTTTTCTCTCTCTACTATCTCTTTTCTCTTTTTTTCTCTCGAACAGATGAACTATCAAAATTACTTAAATGGCTAACTAAGTGGTCTTATTTATACTAAGATTTGAACATTTAGGGTGATTGAATGGATTTGGATGGTTGATATTAAAATTTCCTTATGAATTCTAATCTAATGGTGTTAAATAGACCTCACAACCGCTTCCTCTTATTGGTCAATTCAAACCTCACTAGGATTGACTCAAACGACATGCAAATCGAAGATTAGATTTAATCGAACGTTTAACAAAGGATCTCAGAACTATGAGAGAAAATAAACATAAATGGGTCCAATTAGGGATCAACACGTGGGGCAATATCATACGTTACAAAATGCGTGTTTTAGAGTTCTAAATAATTCAACTTCCTACCAAAATGTCTTTGCCGATTTTGAATTCTACCTAGACCTATTTTTAAGGAATAAAAGCAATTTGATTTTAACCCCAGCACTTTAAAAATAAGATTTTAAATATTTTAAAAAATCATTTTAAATGATTAAAAATGTTTAAAAAATCCTAAAAATATGTAAACACTTGTGCAAAAACTTGTGCACATATATGCGTGATTTGTATCCTATAGTGTGTTCAGAAAACTAGAATACTTCCCTTTTTGGTAGATATGTTGATCTTGGTTATGATCAATGGTTTATGAATCTTGTCAAAACCATGGAGAAGATTTCTCAAAGAATCTAATCTATTTTGTTTCCATATATAAACTAGTTGGAAGTCCTATATGGTATAGACTCAAGTAAGTCAACCATATAGTGTGTTCTTATGGGATTGCTTTGTTCTTGGAGTATGTATAACCTAAAGAATTAGAGCACAGTGAGGTCATGTTATCCCCCACTTGACTCCCTAAAAGCCAAGACTATGGTCATTAGAGCTCTTTATGAGTTAACCACCTTCTAATAAGATGATATTCCAATATCTTTTAAAACCCTCAACACTGGCAGGGGAAAAGGAAACTTGGCTCCATAATAGAGGAATCCTTCATTAAATCACACATGCTGGAAGACCAAAGAAAATTTATTTAACCATGCTTTGACACCCTTAGGATGACAGACTCCGAAATTTGATAGGTCCTCCAAAGTTCCACAAGTCTTGTTTAGTGATCCAAGAATTAGAGTGGGCTCCTCCTGTGAAATTGGGGTCATTACCCCCAATTATTTAATCATTATTTAACCAGAGGGAATGGTCTAAGCTAGAAGATATTCAGAGGCTTCAGACCTTTGCTCAATAGTTGGTGGGAGAGAAATATGAGGCCCAACTATCGAGAGGGGTGTTGGATCCAAGATTTTAGAAGAAAAAAGGTTTTCAACATATATTTTTACTTCGAATGAAAAGAAGAGGTTGTTTCATTAATGAGTTCTAGACAAAGGAGATGTCTTCAATGAGAAATGAGGAGCCCAAGGGCCTCTTTTATAACCCTAAGGCATGGAAGTTCAGTGTCTTAAGCACCATGGCACGCCCCATAAATTCTCTCGACCACTTAAAAGGTCCTTCCTAATCCAATTTAACTATGAGAAGCAACTCAGTGGTAAGTTATGATCCTACCCCAACTTGCATAATGCGTCAGTGTTCCCTTTAAGATTCTTGCGAAGAGAAATAAGGTTTAATTGATGATACCATATCTATCTATGGTATTTTAAGAGATCTTATACTCCTTAGCCCCCTCATATAAGGACTAAGATCCTTGTGTTGAACTTAGACCTTTGTCAGACAACTATTGAGCTGCTAAGACTTTAATAGCCTTTAATAAAGGACGATAGTCTATAGTAAATCATGGCAGCCTCCTAAGTCTTCCAAAAAGCTTAGTCATTCCCATATATCCCACAACATACCCTAATTCGAAGTGAAAAGGAGTCACGAGGTCATCTAAACCTCACCCTATTAGGATATCATTGCAAAACATGTCTAAATCATCATATGGCAGGCCCAGTGTAGTTCCAGACCTCCCAGGCCTCCGATAAAACACTTGCAACTAGACTGGAGGGTAGGTGAAAAGCCCAAAAGTATTTCACGTACCACCACTGCCTAACCCCACTTTCATTGATAGCTCCCATCCATATTTAATGCATTTAGAAACAATCTTACACCACCTACAAAACCTTTGGCCAACACTCCACCCCCTGTTAACACCGTCACACCTCAAAGGAGCTATAACCATGCTATGACAATTCCCTCATTCTATTTCCAAAAGTTTGCATATAAATAGTGGCATCAAGAAAGATTCAAGGAGGTATATTCATGTTTAAGTGTTCATACTTCAATGGAACCAAGAGTTTTAGCTTATTAAAGTGTTTACTCATTGTTCTAAACACTCTCAACCTACTGTTGTGATTATAAATCATAGTTCAGATAATTTCCTGCTATCTTGTTTATTATAAACCTTGTTGAGACATATATCAATACTCAATAACCCTTAGATCAATCCACCGATTACTTACTAAGGCCCTTTTATTAGTGACAATGTCCACAAGGACCTCAGACTCTCTTAGCCAAAGCCCAAAATGCCTCCAAGATTGTGTTAACTCATTTACAATATAATAAATAGTACAAAATCCTTTGACAATGGGCGTAAGTGTAACACCCCGTGCATTCTGATAAGTGGGGTGGTTAGCCACCATCGCCAGACTATGCCAAGCCTCACTAAATAAATTATCAGTCTCAGCATTTGGCAAAATATGAGACATATAAAATTTATTCCACAAGATAATAATCAGATTAATCCAGTAATAATAACCAAATCCATCACCATGTTAATCTCCAAAAATAAATCCAATCTCCACAAAATATAAACTCAAATGAAATTATCCAATGTAAATGTCTGAATAAAACCATAAACAACCGTGGAACTAATTGGCCCACTAAAATCCATAAATATAGTCTCATAATAAATGCAACATAATAGAAGATAAATCATAAACAATTAAAATGGATAAATAAAATTCCAGTTGCATATCCAAAAATATCCCCAAACACTCATATGCAACTACTCTAGCATTATACTTGAACCGTTGGTCAAGGCAATGGGCCAGATCCCACCGCATGAATACTAGCCACTCTCCTCAATTAGGGTCTGCGAACCCAGATAGTAGAATAATACATAATAAACATCACAATAGAGTAATTTAATTCAAACAGAATAATTAATAACATTCGAGTAAAATGAACTGCTATCATCTAATTTCGTAATTAGGCTACCCCAAAAGTTTAAGCCAAACTTATGTTATCACAATATGATACTTACTCTAAAGTCACCAACTTTATTTAAATTGATTAATCCAATTTTTATAATTATAGAGATGTCCTCATAACCATCCCACCCTACTTTATGTCCTGCACTTATTCGGGCCCACCTAAATTCTTACACCACACACATTCCCCTCACCAACTTCAGACCTGCGCTGGATTGTGATGGAGAATAGATAGAGGTGGATCGCTCTTTACGGGTGAGACCAGAGGCAGTGCGTGCGGCACTTGGGGATGTAGGGAGGATAGTCTCTAGGGATTCTATTCGGCTGTCCCTGCTGAAGGATGTTCTACTGGGTAGGGAGGTCGATGTGGAGGACGGGCTGTAAGTGAGGCAGATGGCCCGGTTATTCATTCTGCTGGTTTTGGGAGGTTTCATGGTGTCGTCGAGCGGCGACGTCGTCCATTTATGGTTTCTGCCATACTTGAGGATGTTTTCAAACATCCCTTTCTATGATTGGGGGAGTCAGACCTTGGCAACCCTTTACTTTTCTCTGGATGCATTCAGTCGGTGCTGCTAGCAGACCTTTAGTGGGGCCATGTACCATCTTGAGGTATTCTTCAGTTTGTGCATTTCTTTTCATGCATTCGCATTTTCCTTTCATGCACTCGCATTTTCCTTTCATGCATTCGCATTTTCCTTATGCGTCTCTTTTTGCTTGTGAATTCAGACATGGTTCTATGAGGTGATTGGGTGCAATACCCCGCTGATTGCTTTGAAGGATGACACTACTGGGGACTTCTGTCTATTGTATCGATGGCGTAAGGCGAATCGACAGTCAAAGGGATCTCTTTCCCTGGAGGCGGTGCGTCAGGTCTTGAATGAGCTGACCAGTGGTAGGGTAAGACTCTTTCCATTTCAGTCTTATTTTTTTGTACCTTCTAGTCTTGTACTGATTTATGCTTTCTCGTAGATTTTAAGGTGACCTTTTACCCATGGGAGACAGCCATTCAGGATGCGGGGGCGAACGGGGTGAACGCGTGGATGAGGCATTTGCTGGCGCATGAGTTCGTCCATTCATGGTACCTTAGGGAAAGGGTGGTTCATTAGATTGCTGAGGAGGAGGTGGTGGTGCCACCTGCACAGCCTCCTACGTCTATGAGGCGGGAGCGACTGATATTGGAGGATGAGAGGATTGCGGCGATGATCGGTGATTCCTATTTGCTAAACACCAATACGGCTGCACCGTATGACTATATGGATTTTGTGACGAGCTGGTTGATGGCGCCCAGCATATATGATGCGCTTCCCTTTCCTCCGGCGGTTTTGAGTTGGGTGGTGGGATCTTCCCACAGCAGTGGTGGTCCGTCGGCATCTGCTCCAACGACAACCTCAGAGGTCCCTTTTGTGCGGTTGCACACTCCTTCATACAACATTCGACGGGCTGATGGAGGGATGGTGCCTATGTTGCAACGTCCTCATGCGATGGATCCGGAGGAGTTGGGTTTGATAGAGGAGGTCCTTCGACCTGCGGTATACCTTTTTGTTCTTCTCTTTCTTTCTTATCTGTTTTGGTCATTTCCGCTTTGATACTGATTTCACCTTTTCTTTCAGCAAGTCCGGGTGTCGACCACTTAGCTGAGGGACATCAGAGACTGGATATCTTCAGCGACTGCACACATTCAGGATGTGGTTCCTGTCCCTTCTTACTTGGTGTCGTCTGCCTCGTCTGGAGAGGACTCAGGCTCGGGTAGTGGTGGCGCATCGTCTCATCGTGGGGGGAAGAGAGCACGCCGTAGGGGTGGAAGCTCTTGAGAGAGAGAGAGAGAGAGAAAGAATGTGAGTTCGGGCTGAGTCCCGTTGTCTTTTCTTTTTTCTTTTTATTTCCTGCAAAGATGATGTAATACAGAAAATAGGTAAATGCAATGCAATGCAGTTTTTTGATTATCTTTTATTTAATGATGAATGTATGCATATGCGCTTTTTACTTTGCTGCTGAGACCGTAAAAAGAAAATATTTTTGGAATTTTTTGAAGTAAAGTTTTTGATTAAAAAGGGGGAATTAAAGGGATTTTGAACTTCTGTTAAGAATATCAATTTATTTTTATTGAGTATTCTGATTTGACAAAAGAGGAAAAGAGGGAAATTTCCAAAAATGGGGGTTTGCCGATCGGCAAGAACCCTGACCTGCCTATCGGCAGTTCAGTCCAGTCCCATCAATTCAAAGCTTTGAATGGTACCCTTTTCAGCCTTTGGTACCTTGTGGGGTAGGGTTCCCTCTGATTTTTACAGGGATTATTTCTCTTATGAGGATCTTCAAGTATAAAAAGGGGTAAGGGTGGAGTGTTGTTATCACACCTTTGCATTCTTACCTACTTGCCCACCATCTCTTAGCCTTGCAAGATGGCTCTCCTTGGTAGCACCGAGTTTTCCAACTACCTCGAAGCCGTAGAATCTATGTGCTCTTATAATGTCGACTACGATGCTTTCAACATGCGTCGAGTCTCCTTGTGGCACAATCGGCCTATAAAGTGGAATATACTGATAGCGGTGGTAGAATTCTGGTACCCCGAAGACCATGTATTTCGCTTTGGGTTGGAAGAAGTTTGTCCTACCTACGAGGAATTTTCTTCCATACTGGGTGTAAATCCCAGTGTTTCCGCGGCTTTGCCCGAATTTTCCCCTTCTCCCTGGGATTTGTTGGCCGGGCTTCTTCATATTTCGCCTTTGGTGGCTAGATCATTGGTTGCTGGAGGACTGATCTCCCTCCCGGTGGTGCTGCGATTTGTTCATTTACGGGAAGTAGCTGATGCTGGCTATGCTGGAGCCGTGGTTCTGGGTCTGGTTTCAAAATTATTGCTGGTGACTGGAGAGGTGCAAGTGGACCCACAACTTGCATCCATTACTTCATGGATATCATATCATCGTAATCCTGCGGCGGTGATATTGGAGGAGACCCTAAAGGCCTGGATGCCTGGAGAGAATGTCATTCTGAATTTTTGAGGGGTAGCCCTGTGATGCTGTTCATGTGGTTGTCTGAAAGATTCTGCTTGTCGACTCCTCCAAAATATCCCTTGTCGGTCGTACCTAACTTCTTTTCTCCCTACTTCATCCGCGTTGGCCTGTATGTTGAGAACTGGGAGAATTGGCTTGTGGAGCATCGGGCTTGTGGTCTGTATTGGTCAGTGCCTTGGTGGGGACAGTTGCAGCCTATTCTGGAGCTAGGAGAGTATTCATATGTGCGGCTGGTTGGTCTCAGACATACCTCTTTTTATTTCCCTTGGCGGCTTTTGCGCCAATTCGGCTGGGCACAGGTCGTGCCCCCTCGAACCTCAAACTTCTTTCCGGTAAAAGATTTAACTGAGCGCCTGCGTCTGTTGCTTGGGTCTCTGTGGGAAAATCGGCATCCGTCGACCCGTCCTTCTCATTCTGTCGGGAAGGTTTTCCATATCCCCAAAGATTATATGAAGTGGTTGTGGAGGAAAGTAGTCAGCAAGATGTTGGCAATGGAGACTGGACAAAGATAGTTTGTTTTATCTGACTCCATGGAAGGGGGTGTTGTGGTTTTTTCGAAGATGGTTAAGGCTCATCGATCCATGGAATGTTTACAACACTCTATTCAGGCAGGGGAAACTTGGGGTCCTCAGGACGTGGATGATGAGGGTGCAGGCTCCTCTGGTAGCTGTTGGTAGGACTCCTGGGGAGTTTATTTGTGTGATAGGTATGTAGATTTTATTTGTCTTTTTATGGTAGTGGGGAAGGGAGTTATCCGTTCCTTTTTCTTATGTAATCCGTAATGTAATTTCTTATTAATTAAATAAATAAGTTTCTGATCATCCAGCTATGCCTTTTGATGAATTTTGTATTTTGAATTATCTATACTAATCGCTAAGGCATACATAATCCTTTTGTTCAAATAATTTTAGAATGAACCGCCGCTCTCGAAGGTAAGAAAAGAATAGTATTATGTGAAAAGGAAAGGGGTCGCACTCATGTGAGGTGAATGAGTTGCCTACGTACCTCTGGGTTTTTTTAAAAATGTTTTAAAATAGTTTTTGTAGAGGATCAGGCCCACGTACCTCTTTGTTTTTTTAGAATAGAAGGGGGATGAGAAAAGTCGTAGCGCGCTGAGATTTTGGACTAGGAGTAGAATTTCTTGAGACGGTCCTGATTGACTGGAGGAGCCATCTCCTCCCCTTCTAGGTCAGTGAGCATGGCGGCACCGCCGGATAAGATTTTCTTCATATTGTAGGGGTCGCTCCAATTGGGCTTGAATTTCCCTCTAGGGTCCCAGATGGGTTCTACTATCTCCTTGAGGGCTAAATCCCCCTCCCGGACACCGCGATCCTTGACTTTTTTTTGAAAGATCATGCTATGCGACGATTGTACCCCTGTATGTGGTAAAGAGATTTTAATATTCTTTCATCTAGGAGGGCTAGCTCACCAAGACGGCTTTGGCACCAGTCTTCTTCACTAACTTTGCTTTTGAGCATGACGCGTAGCGACGATATTTCTAGCTCCACGGGTAGGACTGCTTCCATGCCATAGACCAGGGTGTAGGGGTAGCCCTAGTAGAGGTTCGGATTGAGGTTTGATAGCCCCAGAGGGAGTACGGGATCCGGTCGGCCCAATCCCTACAACTTTCGGTCATCTTGCTAATTATGGCTTTGAGGTTCTTGTTGGCGGCTTCAACTGCACCATTGGTCTGAGGTTGGTAGGGAGAATATTTCAGCCTCTGAAGTCCGTACTCGTTGACTACTTCTGTGACATCTGCTTCAAAATGCAAGCCGTTATCTGATACCAACTCGTGCGGGACCCCATATCGGCAGATGATATTTTTCTTGAGGAATTTGGCCACTTTCTTGGCATTCAATACTACATATGACTCATCCTCGACCCATTTGGTGAAATAATCGATGGCAACCAGGATGAACTCATGTCCGTTTGAAGCCTTTGGTGTGACTTTCCCTATGATGTCGATACCCCAGGGGGAGAACGGCCAGGGAGAGGTCATGTTGTATAATTCTCGCGAAGGCAAGTGTTGAAGATTGGAGAATTATTGGCATTTGAGGCACCTCCGGACATAAGCGGTGCAATCCTGGATCATGGTGGTCCAGTAGTAGCCATGTAGGACGATATTCTTAGCGAGTATGTGACCATTCATGTGGGTTCCGCATTCCCCGGTGTGGATTTTCTGCATTATTTTCTCAATCTCAGCCCCTGCGATGCAGCGTAGATGAGTTCCATCGAAGTTCCTCTTGAGTAGAGCTTTATGATAGATGATGTACTGGGCGGCCAATCTTCGAAGGGTTGTTCGATCTTTCTTTTTGGAACCCTCGGGATACCTACCATGTTTGAGAAGGCACCAGATATCATAGTACCAGCAATCAGCTAGTTCGGGATCTTCAGTGGAGACAAGCTCAATATGGTAGCAATGGGTCAATTTGTCTTGCTTTTGAACCAGGAAGGGGATCATTATTATTACTTAGGGCATGTCTACCATCGAGGCCAAGGTGGCGAAAGCATCGGCTAGGTTATTCTTTGCTCGGGGTAGGTAATGGAAGGTGATATCTCAAAACCCGGAGGCTAACTCTTCTGATTGGGCATGAAAGGGTTGGAGCTTTTCGTCCTTGACTTTCCACTTTCTGAGCACTTGATCGATGATAAGGGCAGAATCCCCGTAGACATCAAGGTATTAAATATCTTTCTTGAGAGCAACTTTGAGGCCCACTGTGCATGCCTCGTATTCCGTCATGTTGTTGGTGCAAGGGAAATCCAATTTTATGGCGATGGGAGTGTGGGAGTCATTTGGGGCGATCAGGAGTATCCCAATGCCATATCCCTTTTTATTGGAAGTGCCGTCAAAGAACTTTTTCCATCGAAGGCGGTCTTGAATGGTGCAGAGAATATTTTCATCTGGGAATTCGAAAATCCGAACATCCGCTTCTTTTATGGGATAATCGGCGAGGTAGTCAGAGATGGCTCTTCCTTTAATGGCTTTCTGTGTGACGTACACGATATCGAACTCGATTAGGAGCATCAACCATCGGGCCATTCGACTGGATAAGGTGGGTTTCTCAAGAAGGTACTTGATGGGATCCATTTGAGATACAAGTTTGATGGGGAAGGAGAGAATGTAATGTCGCAACTTTTGGGTGACCCAGACAAGTGCGACACATGATTTTTCCAAGGCAGTGTAGTTGACCTCGTACCCGACCAATTTGCGTCTGGCACAATATATGTCTCTTTCTTTGCGGGAGTCTTCAAGATATTAGGCTAGCAAAGCCCCAACTGCAATGTCGGTTATGGTTAGGTATAGGAGAAAACGGAGACCAAACTATGGTGGCATGGGAACTGGAGGTTGGGTTAGGTATTGTTTGATTCGATCAAAAGCTTCTTGGCAGGCCTCATTCCAAACCTTGGTTGAATCCTTTCGAAGGAGCTTAAAGATTGGTTCACAGACGGAGGTTAGCTGGCTGATGAACCGGCTGATATATTTTAATTTCCCAAGAAAACCTCGGAATTCTTTCTCTGTTCGGGGTGGTGGCATCTCAAGTATGGCCTTTAGCTTTATAGGATATGCTTCTATCCCCTTTTCGCTGACAATGAATCCCAATAGTTTTCCCTCTGTAACGCCGAAGACACACTTTTGTGGATTAAGTCGCATCTGATATCATCGCAGTCATTCGAAGAACTTTCGGATAGCGGGAACATGACCCTCTCTAGTTTTGGACATGATAATCATATCATCCACATAGACCTCGACCTCTTTATGAATCAGGTCGTGCAGGATGGTTGTGGAAGCCCTTTGGTAGGTAGCCCCAGCATTCTTGAGACCGAATGGCATAACGGTGTAGCAAAAGGTTCCCCATAGGGTGATGAATGCGGTTTTTTCGTGGTGGTCGGGGTGCATCTTGATTTGGTTGTATCCAGCAAACTTGTCGACAAAAGACTTGAGAGCATGACTGGCTGTGTTGTCCACGATCATGTTGATATTGGGTAGCGGATAATCATCCTTTGGAGAAGCTTTATTTAAATCTCGGTAATCTATACACATTCGAACCTTCCCTCCTGATTTTGGCACAGGTACTATGTTGGCTAGCCATGTAGGATATTCAATCACCCGAATGAAACCCACATTTAACTGTTTGACCACCTCTTCTTTGACCTTGAGCGACTATTCGGTGCAGAGTTTTCTCAATTTTTGTTTAACTGGATTGTAATCTAGGAGAGTGGGGATATCGTGCTGAGTTATTTCAGGATCAATGTCGGGCGTATCATCATAGGTCCATGCGAAGACATCTACAAACTCCTTCAGTAATTCTTCGAGTTGTCCCCGCTCATGCTCCTCAAGGGTGGCCCCTATCCTAATCTTGCACAGTTGGCTACTATAACCGAGATTAATAACAGCAGCCTCTTATTCATTAACGTGAACGCGGTTATGTTGTTTATTATTAACCTTATTTAGATCAATTAAGAATTGTTCATTTGCAAAATCATCATCATCAAAAGTTTGACTAGAATTCAAGCAGTTAATGTAAGGCACAACAAGATACTCAAAATATTCATTTATTTCATTGATAGGAAAAACAACATTGAGAACCTCATCAAAAGAGGTCTTGATTACATTTGAGCAAGGATAGACAACAAAAGAAGAAATAGGGTAAACATTGGGGTCAGGGGAGATTTCACGAGGTAGAACTGGCACAGCATGCCAGTTGAGGAGAGGTGTATAAGCAACTTTAATCAAGCGGGATGGGTCCATTGATGTAGTGCCTGAATGAACCATGCAGAGTGCCAGCCCTAGTGTCTGTAAGTTAAAGGAATCTTTGGAATCGCCTTCCTCAGTCTCTTCGGCATCTTTGATGAGCTATTGTACTTGGTGTGGGAAACTTTCGGCCCATGGGTAGCTATCTTGGAAAAACATCTCCATTCCCGGCCTCATCTTCTTGTATGTGTGGTCATACCATGGTTCTGGAAAAACGCAAAAGGGGAAGTCCTCGCCTTCTTTGATGAATCATCCATTTAATGAGTCTCTTGAGATAGTTTGGATGCAGTCTGATCTTCTCTTTGGTCAAGACTGGCGGATCATTCCGAGCTCTTATTTCGATGGTTGATACCCCAAGCCACAAGGAGGGAAAGATTTCTTCAGTTCGATGGGCTTAAGTATCCCCTGCTGCCTTTTCCCTAACCCCGGTCCGGGCATGGAGTGCATGTTTCTAAACATTTGAATCACATTGACATTGCCATGAGGGTTATATTATGGACAAACCCTTTCTTTGAAACCGTCCCCTGTCGGAAGTAGGAGTGGCTAGACTCGGAATCCTGATAGGAGCATATTATTTGACTCGTGCTATATCTCAAGAATTGGACTGCTGGTGCTTGCTCCCTCGGTATTTTCGTTGTCGCCCAAAACGGCGATGACTCAACGGTCAGCGAAAAATTTCAATTTTTGATGGAGTGAGGAAGACACACCCTTGATACTGTGGATCCAGGGACGTCCGAGCAATAGGTTGAAATAGGCTGGGATGTCTATGACTTGGAATTCAACGGCGGGGTTTAGAGGGCCAACCCCTATTGCAAGTTTTATGGACCCCATCACCTCACGGTGGGTATTATTGTAAGCACGCACAGCGGCGTAGGTTGGAGTGAGGTCTATTTCTTTCAGGCCTAAACACTTGAAGGTTATCAATGGGAAAACATTTAAGGTGGATCCGTTATCGACAAGGGAGAGTGGCACGGCCTTCCCCATAACTTCGACGAAGATATTGAGTGCATGATTGTGATTTGGCCTAATTCTGGGGATTTCTTCTTTAGAAAATGATATCATTCGGGTAGAGGTTAAGGATCCGACCAAATTTATCGCTTCTTCTGGTGTAATAGATGGAGGAACTATGTGTCTAGTGATAAGCTTGATTAAAGCATTTCCGTGCAGCTGGGAAGACATGAAAACCCCCCATAGAGTGATGTTATCTTGGGTTTTCTTCAGTTGATTGAGGATCTTTCTCTCCTCGATGGTCATCTCTGGCATAGGAAGGTTTTCAACGCCCTTCCCTTTGTCATTTGCTGGTAGTGAGCTTGGAGTCTGGTAATGTCTCCCTGATCTGGTCATGTGATTTACTGAAGAAGGGAAGAACATGAATCCCGTTTCCTCGTCAATCTCAGGTGGTTTCGCCACCCTGTTTATTTCTCCGAGGAGTTCTTTAAATTATATCATCCCACATATATCGGCTACTGGGCCAGCTCTTCCTGAAGATTGTTCTTCACTCGAGTCTTCGAATTCTTCCCCCCATCCGGTGGCGGAAACTCTTTCTTTCCATGTAAAGTCGATGCATTCCACAACTTCAACGGCTTCTTCATACAAGTTCTCCCATTCCGTGGGGATATGTGTGATTGAAGGGACCAAGCGCCCTTGTAGCTTCAAAGTGTCAAGTAACCTGGTGATACTGTAAATGCTGTTGGTTTTCTCAAATAATTCTGCCATAGTCTGGACAACATCATCTAGGCTGACTTTGTCGGTTGGTACCACCCACTTGTCTGAATCTCGAGCCCACTTTCGTGCCTCAAAGAACAGTGTTCTGAACTTCTAGAAATCGATGACCATATGTGAGGACAATTTCAGCCCGAACTCTAGGAGTTGGATTAACACCTCTAACAATTCCATACTTCCATTTTCAGAATGGGTACAGACAACGATGCATGATCTGGTAAGGAGTGATAGTGCCTGATCTGCGAAGCTAGTAGGGTGTAGGTGGAAATATGGTCAAGTTTGACGAGGTTTAGGAGAGTATATGGGTGTGATTTTATTTGAGGGATCGAAATCTGGGTTTTCTTCCAAGAAGATGGCATTGGTGTGATTTGGGAGTAGGTTGTGAGTAGTGTTTGGCTTAGGATTGGCTGGTGGGACGATGGTACCCCGGTCAATGAGATCTTGGATTATTTTTCGAAGGTGAGAGCATTGGTCGATAGTATGGCTAGCAGTTTGGTGGAAGGCACAATGAGCATCGGTCTTGAAGTTTCTTGGGAGTGGGTTTGGCAATGGACGTGGATCTAAGGGTTTAATGCGGTTTCGGCTTAACAGGGCTTGGTAAACTTTAGAGAGGGGATCATGGAGCTCAGTGTATTCCCTTCGGATGGGGGAAGGGAGACTTTTTGGTTCCCATGACGTGGTTGGTTGAAATATGTTGTTGATGGTCGAAACAGTAGCACTGGAAGGCTTGTCATACTTTCTAGGGGTGAACTCTCCGGACACCTTCTTTGGTTCAACCTCTGTTTTAACGAGGCTCTCCTCGATTTCCACTTCCGCCTCTCTGAGATTTTGGAAGTGGGGATAATATTGTCCTCCCATCGTCTCTCGTATATGGGGTAAGAAGTTTCTCTTCACTATGTTGACCTGTTCTTCTTCAGATGGCCGATTGGTTCTGGTAGCTGCTCGCTCTCTCCACCGATTTATGAAGTTACTGACTGATTCTCCTGGATTCTGTTTGAGCATCTCTAAATCACGATGGGTGACCTCAAGCTCTTCATTGTATTTGTACTGTGACAAGAATTCTCGAGCTACATCCTCCCAGCTACGGATTCTGGATTTCTCAAGAGATAAAAACCATCAGAAGGCACTATCCTTCAAAGTTTGCTGAAATAATTGGTCCATCACTTCTTCAGAAGCCCCTAGTAGAGTCATGGAATGATGATAACTGTGAAGATGAACAATTGGGGGTCCACTCCCTCCGAACTTCTCGATATTTGGCATCTTGAACTTCTCGGGTAACCTCTCTTTAGGATAAGAAGACATGTAGGTGTAGTCCATGTAATTCCGAGAGATCTTAACTTGGTCAAAATTCTTGATGAGAATCTTGAGATCCTCTTTGACTTTATTCAACTCCTGCTCCTTTGGATCAGCGACCACAGGCAGGTTAGCCATAGGCTGGGCAATGTTTGGCATTGGAAGCTAGGCAGGCGATGGCCCATTAGCAGGAGGGGCACGTTCAGTGTGCTGATAATCTTTTGGAACCCATATAGGCTCGGGTGGACCCATAGCACGAGGTAATAGGGCCTCGGTCTCTTGAGGAATAGGAAGTTGGTTTCATTGCTTCTCTCGAACCTCGGTTTTGAGGTTGTCAATCTTGGACACGAGCTGAGCTAGGACTGTCGTCAGATCTGGCTGTATAACTGGTGCTTGATCTGTATTCTCCATGGAAGATAAATGGATTATGAACTCTGGAGAAGTAGTAGAAGAACAGATGAAACTCCAGGTGATTTGACTGAAGACCAAAGCCAATAGGGAGCCGGGCCAAGGGCTTACGATCGTCCTGAGAAGGCGTAGGATGAGATTTAATTTTGAGAAAAAAGGAAGAAATATTTTTGGATTTTCGATAAAGAAGGGAGAAATGTTTTTGGATTTTTTGATAAAGAAGGGAGAAATGTTTTTGGATTTTTGATAAAGAAGGGAAAAAACGTTTTTGGATTTTTGATAAAGAAGGGAGAAATGTTTTTGGAGACGGAACTGAGCATGATTATTATGATTATTATATTTTCACTTGTATTTAATTCTCCTAAATGCAATGCCGGACAGGACCCGAGCCTGGAGAAGTGGGGGTCTTAATATATGCAAAGCTACAGTTTGGACTTGTAGCCAAACTCACAGACAGGGTCCCGTTTTAAAAATGCGCAAAAATTGGGCGGCAGATTGACCCAGAATTTCGATAGAGTTTCGGGTTGAAACCGACAATCTAAAGTGCTAGTCCTAGGTTTGACACCTATATGCGGGTATGCAGCTGGTTGGGTGAATCGGTAGGGGTTCCCCCCTTTGGCGTGACTTCCACGATATACGTCTTGCTCTTGCGGGCAATCGGTATGTGTGGACAAGCCATTTGATATACCTGAGTGTACATGAATTGCCTCACCATATACCTCATGGGGACGGTACGTGTGAGTGCGAATTCGATATACTCGACATACGTGAATGAATTCCCTAAGATATACCTCCCGTCATGACTTCGGTCAAGCGGTACGATGCGGGGGAACCATTCGATATACGTCGAAGGTACTTGGCCAATGGAAGGTGAGAGTCATATCGCTTAGGCTAACTGCGACCTACCGGACCAGCGCCCATCACGAAGTGACCCTCCAGTTAATGGGTAAAATTTGGTCAATATCAATGCTCTTTGGTGATGTCGTGTGAATCATGCATGATTCTCTTATTAGTATCTTATGATGAGAATGCCTTTCTTGATTATGCCAACCAGGGAGCAAAGCACAAGTACCCCAAAAGTCACACCAAGTATGGATGGGTGATGCGTGCAACATGGAGATATACATATGATCCTAGGTGCACGTGGTGTGAAGTGTACATGGAGAAATTTCTACAAGTGTGTGAACATAAGCATAAGCATGGGATACGTATGATAAAGGGGAACATGAAAACATAGGGGGAACATAAGAAAATATAGCATTCATGTAAATAGAGTCAAGCCCACAAATAAAAACACATATCCCCAGCAGAGTCGCCACTGTGGCCATCCCCGATCCTCGTCGCGCGGGCGAATAGTATGGAGGAAAGGATCCTTCTGGTCCCGCGTGTCCCTCTCGGGAGTGCTTCAGCCGACGTCATTTGAGATGTGGTGTAAAAATGTAGAGAGATTCAGAGTCGCCAGTCTACTTGACTCAAAACAGACAAAAGAAAAAGGGAAGCCACCTCGAAGGATGGCATCCAAAGACATACTGGTGCGTGCGAAACCAAGACGATTCAAGAAGGGTTCAGAGGCTTAGTTACGAAATGGAAAGGTGTTAGGCACCCATTCCTCCCTTTCGGTCTCTCATGAATATTTGCTATTTTCGTTTTGTTTCCCCTCGTGATGTGTGCATGTGTATGTATAGAATGGAGGTAGGAATCCTCGACTTGTATCATGGAAAAGATAAAGCGAGTCATCCGTAGGAAGATATAAGAATAATATTAAAAAAATTAGATTTACGCGATTACCCCAACGTTGATCATTATAATGGAACGATAACGCATGTGGGGTAATACGTTATTAAGGGCAAGTATATAGAATATAAGGAAAATGGATTTAGAGAAGATAGAAAATGAGAGAAAAAGTGGGGAAAGGGACTCGAGTTTCGAGTTTTACTCCGAGATGCCTACGTAGCCTATAAAGCCATCAAAGTCAACGTAGTTCGCATACAAAATGAGGGGTGGGGTTTATCCCATAAATCCAAATGGGTAATCTCTTATGTTAACGAAAATGTATTTTATCCCTAATTAAATTGGTTTAATTAATATACATTTTAGTTTAACTTAATATATTGATTTTGATGATTCCAAACTTTTTTTAAGCTATTCTATATATATTCATTATTGTATAATCTCGCCTCAACTCCTCTCAACGACATATCCGAGTAAAGGTCTTCACGTGTATTGCACATTTGGACTTGACACATTAGGCACACATGCATATTTCTTGATCTATGATTTTTATTGTGTGACTAATTAATTCTGAGCCTAAAGATTTTTTAAAATGAAATTTTTTATAAAATTGGTGTTACTAAACAATTTTTTTTTGTTTAGTATTTTTTTTGTTTTGGCCGATTTTTTTTTGATTTTTGTCCATGTCTGTTAGTACAAGTTAGGAGCCTTAGCTAGACTTGATTAATTATACTGGCTTCTGATTTCAGACCATACTCATTAGCTTCTAGGTAGCACTAGACTTGACCTCTTGAATGCGTGTACCTCCCTTGACAGAAAAATACTCTTGACACATCAGTTATAATTTTTACACATCAGTTCCACATTAATATATCAGTTGGATATTATCCCTTGGACTAACATAGTTTTGCAGGGCCATTTTATTGAGAAGCAAAATAAAGATTTGCAGTTCAATCTTGGAGATTCTTTTTTCCTCTCTCATCTCAGAAAATCAGTTGCATTTAATGCTACACTCAGACCAAATTCCATATCTTCTACAAATGGCCATATTTTTATTGAGAATCAAACTGGAGATTTATATATCAGACTCGGAGATAATTTTCAGTCTACTTCCATCCCAGAAAATCTGGAGCATTTAATGGTCAATATGTTGTGTCTAACAGTCAGTCATCTGCATACACATTTAAAGCTGTGAGAGCTGCATTGAAGCGAAGTAGCAGACTTGAACGAAAATATGAGAAAGAATTATTGAGAGCATTTATTTTACTACTCAGCTACACATTCAAGAGAGCATTTATTTTATCATCTGCTCAATCATTGAAGAAGAAGACTTGAGCCAACTTCAACATCATTTATTGAAGTCTGATTCAAGAAGGAGAAACTCAGATTACAAATTGTATTTTAAGGAGTTTCAGTATTTTACCTTGTACTACAAAAATTCAGATTTATTGTGAAGCTTTGTTGAAGCTTCGGTTTGTACCGGTAATTGGTTCCTACCCGTAAGTGGGCCACGGGGTTTGTAGCTCGGAGTTAGCTTGCAAACAGTTGTACGTGGTGGTTTGATCCTACCCGCAAGTGGATCAGGTTTAGTGAAGCGCAAAGGAGACAGGGGCTCTAGGCGCGTGGACGTAGGCCGGGATTTGGCCGAACCACGTTAAATTTCGGTGTCATTTATTTTCCGCACTCTTATTTATTTATTTGCACATGCTTGCTTGAGTTAATATTTTCAGCACACTATCTTGCAAATAAATTAATTCCGAAATTTGACTAATTTATTTTAAAGTTAAAATAATTATTTTTGAATTAAATAATTAATTTCAGAATATCATTTAATATTAAATAAGAAAATTAATTTAATATTTCTAGAGTGTTAAAATCTGCATTTCTAGTTGATTAAATTAGTTAGTTGCATTTATTTGATATTGTTGGATTTATTCTTTATAGTTTTATAAATCTGAAATTTGTTTAAGTGATTTAAATTTACTATTATTCTAAAAACTTAATTTGACTTAAAGTTTGTAAAAACTCAATTCACCGCCCCTCTTGAGCATAATATGGGCAACAATAGGTATCAGAGCCGCTATGGTTGAAAATCCTCGCCTTGGAAGAGGAACCAGTCTCATAGGGGGTTCTCGCTTCATGACAGTGTGGCGAAGTGATGACTCTTACCCCTAGAGTGTCCCATCGGTTAAGGCCCGGTGTGGGTTGTAGTTGTCGAGAGGCAACACGCGTAAAAAGATTCTCTGAGGTACCATTGTTGGCCACGCACGGGTTGTGTGTGACTGCAACAATTGGTATCAGAGCTAGTGCTCTTCTTATTTATTTTTAGATTTAACAATGTTAGAGTTAAAGATCAATGGCATATGTTACTACATCACTTGGTGAAGGTCAATCTATTTTTAAACCTCCTCTATTTTCTGGAAAAGATTATAGTTATTGGAAAAATAGAATTAAATATTTTATTCAGTCACATGATTGTGAAGTTTGGAAAGTTGTCATGAATGGTCCCTATATTCCTATTAAAATGGAAAATAATGCTTCTGTCCCTAAAGAAGAAAATGAATGGAATGATGTTGATATTAGAAAAATTCAAATAAATGTTAAAGCTATGAATATTTTGCGTTGTTCACTTGATGTAAATGAGTATAACAGAATCTGTTGTTGTGAATTTGCTAAAGAAATTTGGGACAGACTAGAAGTTACTTATGAAGGAACTAGTCAAGTTAAAGAAGATAAAATTAGTATGCTTGTTCATAATTATGAGTTATTTAAGATGATGTCTGATGAATCTATTTCTGATATGTTCACTAGGTTCACTAATATTATTAATGGTCTTAAATCTCTTGGCAAATCTTATACTGACTCTGAATTAGTGAATAAGATTCTCAGGTCATTACCGGCGAATTGGATGACCAAAAAGTTAGCTATCAAGGAAGCAATTAGAGAAAGACCTATCTCTCTTGATGAGCTATTGGGTTCCTTAATCACCCATGAAATGGAACTTAAGGAATTTGTTGAAGAAGAGAAACCAAAAGCAAACAAAATTATTGCTCTCAAATCTTCAAGCAAAAATATAGAAAGTGAAGATGATGATGATGATGATGATGATGATAATATTTCCCTATTGGCTAAACATTTCAAAAAATATCTCAATTCTAAAAAGAAAGCCAAGGATAGGAGAAAGAAACATTTTTCAAAAGAGTTCAATGATGATCATCAATCCAAATCAGAACCAAGATGCTATCATTGTGATGAAGTTGGACACATTAAGCCTAATTGTCCAAAATATAAAAAAGGGAAGAAGGCATTGAAAGCCACAACATGGAGTGACTCCGACACAAGCTCTTCCGATGAAGATTCAAATGAAAATGAAGTTGCTCATCTATGTTACATGGCTATGGAAAATGGGGTACATTCTAACCCTAACTCTAGTGATAGTGATAATGATGAAGTTGATGATTATGAAGTTTTACAAAACGTTTTTGATGAATTATGTGAAAGTTTTGAAGAACTTAAAAATAAATATATTAAACTTAAGAAGTCTCATTTATTAGTTTCAACTAAATATGATTATATGTCAAATGATTTTGATGAGTTGAAATTAGAAAATGAATCTTTGAAAAATGAAATTAAATCTTTGAAAAAGGAAAAATCTGTTATTGTCACTTCTCCTCTTGAAATTGAAAATATTGAGTTAAAAAGGGAAATTGAATATCTAAAGAAATCATTAGATACTTTTACAAAAGGAAATGAATATTTTCATAAAATTGTTGAGACACAAATGATCAGATTTAATAATAATGGTATTGGATATGATGAAGGAAATGAGAAAAACACTTATTCCAATTTATTGAAATTTGATGCTTCATCTAGTCTACCTAATTATTTATGCTCTTATTGTGGTAGACACACACATTTTTCAGATTTGTGTCCATATAAATTTAGAAAAAGAAAATTTGCATGGATTCCAAAAGGAACTAAGATGCATACTAACCCCTATGGACCTAACACATTTTGGGTACCAAAAGAGAAAATGTTCAAAGTTGTGTAGGTTGCATTTTGAGATGGAATGTGGATTTTCAAGGCATATGATTTGATCATATTACAAATTTCAGTATCATTGCCTAATGTTGGAAATGCCACACTCGGTAGAAGTTGCTTGTATATATCTTTGGTATTGGTAAGGTGGTAAGGAACACCTTTCTTGAAATTAATATCATATGTTTATTAATGATTTATTTCATAATTGATACATTTCCATGCATAAGCATATTTGTTTTAACACATGAGCGTGTTGATTGATTATTTAGTATTCACATGTAAATTTGTATATTCATTATTCTTGATGATTTTATATGAACTTACACTTGAGTTTGATGATAAATTTTTCGTTGGAAAATATTCATAATTTTTTTTATTACATCTTGATATATTTTTTATGAATAATAAGATTGGATATATTCATGATTTTATTGAATATAAATCTGAAACGATAATGTCATTTGAGTACATTCTAGTATATTAGCTATATGTGATAAATGTTAATATTGTAACATTCACTTGTTGATTTTGATGATATGAACATATTAATCTCTATGAGTTAGTCTTATTGCATACTACACAATTAATGTCATTGTTGGAATATTTATTCACGATGAATTTTTTTTTAGAAACCACATGATCAACAATTGATATCATTTGTGAGACTTTTTGATCTTATGGAAATAAATGCTGAAATTATTTTATTTCATGAAAAGATGCACTTTAATTCTTTATATGCATATTTGTCTTAATTGGTATCCTTTAGGGGAGATAAAAGTTTATTGAAAATTTGTTTGATTATTTGTTCGAAAAATGCTTGATCATAACCTTGATATATTATTATGAATTTTGATCATTTTGAGAATTTTAGCTCATATCTTGAAATCGGCAAAGCTTGAGCAAAATGCTATATTTTTTTTTGCTATTTCTAACTCATGTTATGTGCTTAATTCAAATTATTTGAAAACATCGATTTATGAAATGTTTCACGTTGTGTGCTTAAAAGCTTATTCTATCATGAGGATGTATACAACAATTGATATTGCGCTTATTGAAAATTTATACATTGGAATTTTATTATTGAGAAAGATGATTGAGCTAATTGATATATCTCTCATAATTGCATTATTTGAAAACATTGAGTTGGGATTCCGATTTATGCGTAAAAAGTTCTTCCGAGAAATCATTGTGTGCAACGCACGGTTTGTGTGACTACAACAATTGGTATCAGACAACTATTGGTATTATTTATCATTGATGCATTTTGAAAAGTTGATCATTTATCTTTTATTATTTATTTTGCTGACTTGTGCATTATCTAATAGCATTATTGTCGATTTATAAATTCAAATACATGCTATGAATATTAATGATGAATCTATGTTGACACATGTGCGTATTGGAAATTTTATGCCCTTTGCGATTTATGGTTATATCCCATGTATGAATTATTTTTGATAGGGGGAGCTTCGGATTTTACCCGTGACACTGAATTTATAAGAAATATCTTTTTGATAATGTCAAAGGGGGAGAAATATTTCTGATTCACTCATTTGTGCTTAATATTTCATTTTATGAATCATTGTGAATCATTTTTTGTCATCATCAAAAAGGGGGAGATTGTTAACGAAAATGTATTTTATCCCTAATTAAATTGGTTTAATTAATATACATTTTAGTTTAAATTAATATATTGATTTTGATGATTCCAAACATTTTTTAAGTTATTCTATATATATTCATTATTGTATAATCTCGCCTCAACTCCTCTCAACGACATATCCGAGTAAAGGTATTCATGTGTATTGCACATTTTCACTTGACACATTAGGCACACATGCATATTTCTTGATCTATGATTTTTATTGTGTGACTAATTAATTCTGAGCCTAAAGATTTTTTAAAATGAAATTTTTTATAAAATTGGTGTTACTAAACAATTTTTTTTTGTTTAGTATTTTTTTTGTTTTGGCCGATTTTTTTTTGTTTTTTGTCCATGTCTGTTAGTACAAGTTAGGAGCCTTAGCTAGACTTGATTAATTATACTGGCTTCTGATTTCAGACCATACTCATTAGCTTCTAGGTAGCACTAGACTTGACCTCTTGAATGCGTGTACCTCCCTTGACAGAAAAATACTCTTGACACATCAGTTATAATTTTTATACATCAGTTCCACATTAATATATCAGTTGGATATTATCCCTTGGACTAACATAGTTTTTCAGGGCCACTTTATTGAGAAGTAAAATAAAGATTTGCAGTTCAATCTTGGAGATTTTTTTGTCCTCTCTCATCTCAGAAAATCAGTTGCATTTAATGCTACACTCAGACCAAATTCCATATCTTCTACAAACGGCCATATTTTTATTGAGAATCAAACTGGAGATTTATATATCAGACTTGGAGATCATTTTCAGTCTACTTCCATCCCAGAAAATCTGGAGCATTTAATGGTCAATATGTTGTGTCTAACAGCTAGTCATCTGCATACACATTTAAAGCTGTGAGATCTGCATTGAAGCAAAGTAGCAGACTTGAACGAAAATATGAGAAAGAATTATTGAGAGCATTTATTTTACTACTCAGCTACACATTCAAGAGAGTATTAATTTTATCATCTGCTCAATCATTGAAGAAGAAGACTTGAGCCAACTTCAACATCATTTATTGAAGTCTGATTCAAGAAGGAGAAACTCAGATTACAAATTGTATTTTAAGGAGTTTCAGTATTTTACCTTGTACTACAAAAATTCAGATTTATTGTGAAGCTTTGTTGAAGCTTCGGTTTGTACCAGTAATTGATTCCTACCCGTAAGTGGGCCACGGGGTTTGAAGCTCGGAGTTAGCTTGCAAACAGTTGTACACGGTGGTTTGATCCTACCCGCAAGTGGATCAGGTTTAGTGAAGCGCAAAGGAGACAGGGGCTCTAGGCGCGTGGACGTAGGCCGGGATTTGGCCGAACCACGTTAAATTTCGGTGTCATTTATTTTCCGCACTCTTATTTATTTATTTGCACATGCTTGCTTGAGTTAATATTTTCAGCACACTATCTTGCAAATAAATTAATTCCGAAATTTGACTAATTTATTTTAAGGTTAAAATAATTATTTTTGAATTAAATAATTAATTTCAGAATATCATTTAATATTAAATAAGAAAATTAATTTAATATTTCTAGAGTGTTAAAATCTGCATTTCTAGTTGATTAAATTAGTTAGTTGCATTTATTTGATATTGTTGGATTTATTCTTTATAGTTTTATAAATCTGAAATTTGTTTAAGTGATTTAAATTTACTATTATTCTAAAAACTTAATTTGACTTAAAGTTTGTAAAATCTCAATTCACCCCCCCTCTTGAGCATAATTTGGGCAACATCTTATTTGTGTGTGTGTGTGTGTGTGTGTGTGTAGAAAAAAGGTTTTAGATTGTGAGAAAAGTGTGGAAAAAGTGTGAGCATCCCTACTTGGAATTTATGAGCAAACCCCCTTTTTCTTCTTTTTTGGGTTTTATTTATATGAACATAGGAGATGTGCAATAATACTAAATAAAAAGTATATTAGGATGTGTGAGATGAGATAATAAAAGGGCTAAATAAGAAGACAAGTTATTGAGAATTTAAGGGAGAGTTTGAGAAGGTAGGACCTTCTTGAAGATCTTGAGCTTGATCTTGAATGTTGGAGAGCAGCCCTTGCACTTGGATGATGATGGAGAGTGGCTATTTCACCAAGTTTGATGAAAAGGATGATGAAAAGTTGAAGTAAAAGGAGGATTTGGATGTTGAAATCACGCTGCTTTCGAGAGAGGTTTCTGGGATTCATTCAGAGAGATTTTTATCAGATCTGGGCTCCCTTTAAAAATGAGGTGAAGGCCTCCTTTTATAGGCTCGGGTGAGTGCCGATCGGCATAGACCTCTTCCTACCTATCGGCAGATGCCGATAGGCAGGGTCTGGAACCTGCCATTTGGCAGTGCGCTTCAGGCTTTTTCGAAAAATCGGTCGCTGAAGGAAAACTGTTGGTCAGAATCGTGCACGGGTCATACCGTTAGAAAACTAATTCAGAGACCTTCAAAAGTCCTTGGACCACTCCTAGGTTAGGGAGTGACTTTGGGTCAAATATGACTCGGAAGCATTTCTCGGTCCATTGGACGGGGAATTGCTCGGACGCAAACAGATCGTTCGTGTGCATGGTAAGTCCGAATCCTGCAATGGGAGGACCTATGGAAAGGTTAGGAGATGTACTTTGACATTCCAATGTGTTTGACCCAATTTTAGGAGTTAACTTTGGTCAACCGGGCCCAGGAAGCATTCGGTGACCTCCCGAAGTCAAACGGATCATTCGTCCGCATGGAAAGTCAGAATCACACACGGGACAGACTGTTGGAAAGGGTATTCAGTTCCTTTTAAAGATTCATTCAGCCTAGGTCGAACTGAAGAGTTGACATAGGTCAAACAGAGCCGGGAGCGCCCGGTGGCCTCTAGGTCAAGTTTCGGATGCAAACGGATCGTTCGTTCGCATGGTAAGTCGGAATCGAACACGGGGCGGACCGTTGGAAATGGTATTCAGTGCCCTTCGAAGATTCATTCAGTCTTGACCGAGATGAAGAGCTTGACTTTTGGGTCAAACTGAGCCGGGGAGTGCCCGATGGCCTCCAGGTCAGTACTCGAGACATGACCTAGTTTTACGGTGATGAAGGGAGGTACTAGGGACCTAAGGAGAGTTAGGGGGTAACAGAATGGGGTGTCTACAACTGTTCCCACCAAAACTCGTTCTAACGACATTTTCGTTCGAATGAAGTCTCATTCGAACGAGGCTTCTAACGAAGTTCCAGTGTGAACTTGTTAGAAATCTCGTTCGAACATCAACTTCGTCCAAACGACACTTCGAACGACATTCGAGTGGACTTTTGGGGAACTCGTTGGCAAACTCGTTCGAACGACATATTATTCGAACGACAAACTCGTTCGAACGAACTTCTAGAAAGTTTGAAAAATTCTATTTTTAGCCTAAAAACTGTATATACTTTATTTTAAAGTTTTAATAAAATCTTTCTGAAAATAAAAAACAATTTTAAATAAACTACACCCAATATGAAATGTTCCAAGCTCCTATATATATATATATTAAAATGCATTCATACCTTAAGAGCAATGGAACCATGTTGATGACGTAGAAATGATGCACTTTAAACTCGGCATTTTGATGAATCTTTAAACTTGGCCGCTACGTCTTCAACTTTAGTACGTAATAGGCTTGAAGGATTATCAATAACTCTATCCTATAACTCAAACATTTTTGTCCGGAATTGAGCCAAAACTACAAAGGACTCAATTGGAAATTTCTGTCCTTACAGAACATTACAATTACATGCTCTAGCCTATTGATAAAACAATAACATTATAACCACTACTCAACAAACCTTAACAGTCCTCACTTCCCTAAATCAATGGCATAACTCTCTACTAGTTCATTGCAAAGGATATATTATCCCGAAAGATGCCATATAAGAGCCACACTTGCTCACTCCTTCCCCCCAAGGAAATTCTTAATACACTATGGTTATAGCGGCTAACCACTCGTTATACCTTACGCACGATGTTACCACTACCGTATAATGCGTGATCTAAACCTAAAGAAAGGTATTCTACCTTCATCCCTGGGTCCCTCTACTCCTACCAGGACAAGTCCTTCTTCCTAAGGCCTAATTTTCCTTAGAGAAACATCCTCTCAAAATCCTTCCTAACAATCCTGAAGGACAAGGTGCTATTTCAACCCCTAACAACTCCTTCAGTCCTACTCAATGGACCCAAACCCCAAATTTCTCACTCCCTTCTTAAATGAAGACGATATTCCTGAAAATGGGACAATGACACTTACCCTTTTTCGGTAAAATTCAATAACATCGGTTTTTCTAACAATCACTGGCGAATTCATGAATCTAAACGTCCCAAGGGCTTCACTATTCGCTTTTCCTCAATACTTGCCTTATCGATCACAAAATTATCCATTCAAGTCAATTCCCCTTCTCACTCGACCATAGTCAAATCACCTGGAATCACCGCTAGAATTATCCTCCTTATCTAAACCTGAGTCGCGAAAATAAAATACCTCCAGCCAAAGCGTACCCAAAGTCAGTTATGGGTATTGCATCTCTCATCTTGCCCCTTCCTGGATGACTTATTATTGTTGACGTCTGAGACGAGAGCAACTACGTCATAATGTCATTCAAGTGAGTACACCTCGCAGAAGGAAATAGACGTAGTGAACACAATAATCTTAACAGCAGGGCTCCACATCAAGAACGTTTACGGAGGAATGTAAAAAACCCGCATAGATCCTAATGACACTAAAACATGATGCTCTGATACCATCTATGACACCCCGCTTAAAATAATAACGCGTGGCCGTCCCTATACTACATTAAATCAGGAATCTCAGATGGCTCGTTCTCAGCATCAACAAACCATACTAAAATAGATAAGGCTAACTACCCGAAACAATAAAAGTGGATGCCAAAATTTAAATAAAAACATACAATGGAATTCAAACCAATAATGAGAATGACTATTAGCATCAATTAAGAATATACATGCTCAACATGAAGAAAGAACATACTCTCAATACATCATAAGTACATACAAAAAAATATACCCGAATAAGCTGTCGGGTCACAGACAATACAACATCAATACGAAAGAAATATAAAACGCTACATATAACTCTTGGGTATAAACCCGATACACAAAATGAATCCTATCTAGATTTTCAAAGGAATAGAAAGATACTACAATCTAAATCCCCCAATAGCCCACAACTACTACGGCTCCCAAGACTCTGGATAGAAAAGCATCGGATATCCATGCGGTGGGACACCTGTAGTAACAGTATATATATATAGCAAAAGAGAAATATAAACGGGTCAGAGCTCGAGGTGTAAAAATGGTTAGCAAGTGATTTAACCGTGCATAATAAATATAAATGCACTATTTCATAATTAAAGTGGAGTTGCACTCTCGTGAAACCCCCAACTCACCTCTCATCTACAACGCGCACCTAGGCATGTCCTGGAACCTTAATTAAGTTACCCCACCCACTAAAGGACAACTTACCTTACCATATGCACGGCCTATACCCGTATAACCCTCCATCTTAACATAACCCCAAAAATATCCTTTTCATTCTAATCACACCTAAATATGCACATATATGCCTTACCAGGCTCTAGTGGTTCCAATTATAAACTTAAAGTAGTTATAAGTCTTAGTACGTCACACATTAACATTAGGCTTCAATATAAGAGTTTATTCTCTGAACAACATACATAAAAACACTAAGGACAAAACTTCTCTCCACTCTCAACATTGCACTGAGTTTCGTGTGTGGCGTGTCTCGCAAAGCGAAATCCAAACAAGGAACCCCCCCGAAACACTACTCCTTGACAATGTCGATCGTAGGGATCCATCATGTCATCTACATATAACATACTACTGCAACTACCTAAATAATGAGTATTATATCTAAGAACACAAATAGAATCTCTATTTAATCTACTTGAGGTCTATATAATCACAATTGTCTCTAAGTACGATCTTTCGACCCTAATAAACTAGTACACCAAATCACCCAAGATGTACGTCATAGAAACTCCATATCCTCTTCACTTATAGGATATATAAACATATATATTTACTCTAAATATATATATAAGCAATCATTTATTCCTATAACCACGTATACATAACACACATAATGTACACATTGCAATCCATGTAACATAAACGGTTATAGGATACCAAAATACTGCACCATGCTATCATCTTCCATGAATTACTCACTTTCTCCCGGGTCACCACCTATCGGACTATTATCACACCGCCATGGCGACAAAATCAATCATAACGTATGGGAAGCAGTCATAGTTCCTAACCGGCAAGTGAGAACGACTCATACCCAAGACTTCTCACCCCCAAATGTATAAAATCACACAAATAATAATAGACGACTATGACTTGGGGAAATCTACACCCTGCTCCTCAAGCCAGGGGCTCACCCTTATCGCGCAACTTCCCATGATAGCATGTGCCGGGTATGCTTCACACCATAAGTATATATATATCATTCACACTATATATATACACCTCTATGATCACATCATATAATCAAACCATCACGCACGGTATAGATATTCACACCATATGTACACCTATATATACATATCTACACATATATATATCCACATATACACATATATGCACACTATGTCTCGTCCGTACGTATGAGATTCATAAACTCGGATATACCAGTACATAGTCCTCATTATACTATCCGTAACTCTAAGCATATTAACTTAATTCGTTATACAAATACGATCCCTCACTTGAAGCATATTCATCCATTACCCCTATGATATGAATAGCCTTCCAATATATCCAACAATAATATTATCAACCCAAAGTTTAATGTAGGTAACAATCACTACACATCTCATTTATATCCGAAAGCACATCGATATATCGAGTAATAATTTCGACTATTAGTATACACATAACTAATAGTCTATCAACTTCAAGATCAATCCTAAATCCATTCCATGATCGCATCAATTATTGGAATCTCCATTGTTAATCACACACATATATATAACAGTTATCCCGACTAGATTTACAACACACCCTATTCTAGTTGATAGTATGATACAATCGCTCTCAATTCCGACTATGGTTCAATTATCCCTATGCACCCTTAACGTTAACACATTTGCAATATATTCCTTGAATTTATCATCACTAAGGATACGTGACTTCTCTCTATCCTCGGTCCCCAATCATAACTTTAATATAATCCTATCACTATATGGATTCGGCACGAATCTCAGCCTATAATTTCACGCCATACCCTTACCACTCTCCCAAAGAGTCTTAAACCTTAAATCATATCTAAACTCACTTCTTACCTCAAAATAGAACTCCCATCCTCAATGATATTCCCCACTATACCTCGAAATATCTATTATTAATACGCACATAACATAAAGGGACTATCTCTACATTTTATAACTATTTCATGATAGCCCACCACCATCATGTTAAGATAATTCGTCTATCGTTCTGTCCCATAATCCTTTCCTTCCCAAAAGAGGCATCCTACCCTCATAAACCAAATCTAACATAGTCCTGAAATCCCATATTCATCCTAAGGAACAAATCCCTTAACATTATTTCATAACCCTCTATAATAAGTCCACTAAGAAATCCTCTAAGATTAAAACCCAAAAGGAGAGGGGTAAAATAAATTCCCATGCTTGAGCTAAAAATAGGGGACCGATCGACCGGTTCCAAACCCCAGATCGACCGCGGGTCTCAAATTTGCCCTACGAAGAATGTAGTAGGCTTTTCCCTTGAGGTGCGGTTGACCGGTCCCCTTAGCGCAATCGACCGGCCCTCTTAGCGCAGTCGACCGGCCATACCAGATATTTGGCCCTTTTTCCATTTTTGAGCAAAACGAAACTCTCCAAACACCCAAATATTATTATCCAACGCTCAATCTTTAACTCAATCATATTCTTCACATTAAAACCCAAACCTACATCTCATCTCCTCAACTTAAATGTCATCAATCCCATGTATAAACATCAAATTCAAGTTTTAGTCCCAAAAATCTAGGTTTTAACATATAACCCCAAAATCCAATTCTTTTATCCACAAATTATGAAATGAAATACAAAAATGAAATATTTAGCAAGACTAAACACTTTCCTCGAAATTGTAGAGGTTGAATCATCCCCGAAATCGCATACGGGCCGGAGATCTCCAAGCTTTTTCCTCTCTCTCTCTCTCTCTCTTCCTTTCTTTTTCTTTCTCTCTTTCTTTCTCTTTCTAGGGTTTTCCCTCTTTCTCACAAGTGAGCTTGGCTAATCCGTAAGCCTCTTAAGCCTTTTAAAACATAAGTCCCAGTTTTAAATGGTAATACACACTTTAAATGACTCGTTTACTCCAATTCGAGTCAAACTAACTTAAAAATATTTCGAAATCGAAATAAAACCCAAGGACAGTCATTTTGACTATCTCGACCTATCCGAAATCAATGATGCACTGAGAATCATCATTCAGAATACTTTATAACGTCCTCAATTTTTGGACCCCACTTTACAAAATTTAAAATTCTCCAATTTAAATAAATTTTATTTCTCCCGAACATTTAATATTGTATCGGGGGTTCCTTATTTTGATTTCATTTATGAGACGCCCCGAGCATAGAATCCAGGGAAGGTCGAAAGTTGATAATTTAAGATATCTTGGAATTCTCATAGAAAGTTATCTTTGGCATCTCTATCATTATAAGGTATATTATTGGCATGTTGTGGAGTTATCATATGTGCAAGGCCCATACCGATTGACGACTTTGACGATTATTGATGGCTTTATGTTGCTATTAGTGCGGATCTGGTGTTGACTGGATATCCATATATCGTATGTGCAAGGCCTAGACTTTCTAGAGGTAGTAATTGTTTAAATAGACTTGGCTTATGAGTATATGTGGGGTAGTAAGTAAAATTGGATGGCTATGTTATGAGATAAATATGGTTGCATATGTTTGATGTGATTGTAAAAATTTGTAGAATGGCATTTGTAATATATTATGTGATGTCAAGGTCATGGGAGAGGCCGATAGATTATAATTGTGATGGTAATATATGTAAAGTGGGGTATACGATAATATGTTTGGGTCCATAAGAAATAACAATTTATTAAAATGAAGTTAATCAGATAAGATGGAATAAATGAGATAAGAAAGAGATAATTGGTTAATTCTTATTTAAAGGTGATATGGATATGGCCTATTGGATAGAATAGAAGTGAAATGTAAAATAAATTGATTTAAGGAAAGTGAAATGACATAATTAATATAATATGAAAATGAAAATCCGGTGAAAGGCTTTTAATGATATTTTGAGCTTGAGATTATGTGGTAGTTTATATCGGTTCATAAATGACAATCGTGAGTGGATCAATATTATATCGCTAGTTGTTAAACCATTCACTACAAGAAAAAAATATTTTTATGACATTTTTGAAGGGTCATAAAACCCATTTTATGACGTTTTATTTTTAAATAAAAAGCGTCATAAGTTTGGGTGTCATAATTGATACCCATAAAAAGTGTCATATTAGATAACGGTTATATTTGACTTTTTTTCAAAAGTGTCATATCTACTACAAAAAAGGGTCATAATATACTCTATAAGATGTCATATTTGATTTTAAAAGCGTCATGATAAACGATGTTCAAAATTTTAAAAAGTTCATATAAAAAATTTCATCACATGATGGTTTAATATAAACAGTCATAAATTAAACATATAATAAAAAAATAATAAACAATATTAATGTCATAGTTGACAAATAAATCTAAAAACAAATCAAAATTTACAATAACATAAAAATAATCTTGATTTTTTTTTACTTAAGGTCACGTACACCTAAAATGCACCAAACCAAGTCATTTGTCCATACAAAAAAAATAGTGAGGCACAAATAGATATACCCACCATCTACATTAATTATCCTTAAAAAAATAATGACCTACTACATGTGTCATAGCTAGATATACCCATTACGTACATCATTCAAAAAAATGTCTCCAAAAAAATGTACATAAAAATAATGCATAAATGTGTCGGTCTTCCATTGGCTTTCGCAAAATTGTGCCGCCACATCAAAAGCTTCAACCACCGACCTCTTACACCTCCCACATCCCCACTTTTGTAGACAATGATTGGGAATTGGATTGGTATAGTCCTCTATCGCTATGCGCCACTGCTCAGTCAATGAGCTATTTCTCATCCACAGCAATCACCAACCCCAGTGACAACAAAACAACGTTGATGAGTGTTCTAGCAATCACCAACTCCAGTGACAACGAAGCAGCGTGGTTAGTAACATCATCAACAATGTTCTTGACATATATGTTTCAGGCCTACAATCAAAGTTAAAAAATGAATCGTCATTTACGAAAATAAGGAAAATTAAATATAAGTAGAATTTAAAAATATGAGGAGGAAAGTGGGTAATTATAGTACCTGGCATTTCAAGATTTGTTACTTTCTTCGGTCCTCAAAACTGTGAACGCAAAATTTGTTCACACTCGGCTTTCTCTTGTGCCCTGGATACATACAACACCTTCGAGACTATTTAATATCAAAGTCTCCCTATAAAAATAAAAAAAAAAAACATAAGAACTAACCCTCACGTCGTTTGAATATAAACTAGTTTTTTCAGTTTGACAATCGTAACCAATTGAATTCAATGTTGGTTTAACATTAACTCATAGGATCAGCCAAAGAAGAATACAGATGGGGCCAAAGTCCATCACAATTAGGGAATTACTTTAGCCCCAAACATATGAGTAAGTTTTCTACTACAGAAGAATACAAATGGATTAAAAATAGCTAGTTCAGCCCCTAAACGTATACAACAACTATCAGTGAAAAACAAGTGAAGTAAAGAACTAAAGAGAGAGACGAGGATTAAGTCATATTCCAGTTATGAGATTGAGACGGACGAAATCATTAATGAGGACGCCAAGCGATGTCCCACCATCCGCGTACTCAACCTCGTAGTCACATTGGTCAGGGTCTTCATCACAATTGTGCTCACCTGAATGCAAGGCAACACACAATGGGTCTTCACACACCACTATGTCATTCCTGGGTATGTACAAATGATGAGGCGCCTACAATTCAAACATAAAATAATTCAAAATTAAAATTATCTTGAAGTCAACGTCTGTAGGTCACACGCAAATAGATTTACGCTTTAAGACCATTTCCATTCACTATGGCCCATTTTGTCTAAAAAAAACGATAAATTTAGGATTTTGCGCAACTCACGGACGGCATAAGTGCGATAGTTGGGTTTTCTATCCACGAATTGCATATTATTAGGCAAAATGATTTAAAATTTCCGCGCAAAATGGATTTGCAAAATGACCTTTAAATTGAAGAATGAATTTTTCTCAAACGATGGAGGACTGGATAATCGGGATCTTCTTTAACATTTTCAATCATGAATCATATCACACACTAATACCTTGGTACAATGTACACATGATGCATCAAATTGAAGCCAAGTGAGGTGGCTACCAGTGTCTGGATCAAGAAAGTGTGGCTTTTGTGGTTGTCCTACATTGATTTGAACATAATAATACATGCAGGGAATAACTCAACAAGTTCACAATCTTATAATGTCCAATAACTAAAATAACAAATTGTTTCTAAATCATCAAGATATCAAATACAACTATGAATAATGAATAATGAAATTGAAGATATGCAAAGAAAACACAGGTGCATAGTATAGATGCATACATAACACCAGTGGAAAAATTGAATCTGATTAAACAATGTTCTAATAACTAAAATAGTTGCTTCTCAATTGAAGAACAGGGTACCTGTATAATGTCCACAGGTTGCGGCATCCTCCTTGCCATAAATAAGTTTCTTGGGATGAAAGAGTTGCCAATATGTTCCAGTTCTAACTTCGTCGATGCCAGTGGGTTCCAGATCAATAAATATAGCTCTAGGCACGTGCTTGCCGGACTAGATTTCACTAAAGAAAGTACTAAAAGAATCGTTTGCCACACCAAATGAGGTGTCACTGCAAGGTAAAGAAAAAGTAAAAAGGAAAAAGGGAAACTTATCAGGTAAAGGAATAAATAGGAACAAAGGGAACCATTTTTTAGTTTTGAATGCTATAATTGCTTATTTGGAAAAAAAACATGAGTCGTTTCAAGCACAAGAACACAATTATAAGATCATCTAATAAGTAATTGTTTACCATATATGTATGCACAAGTAGTTTCAAGATTTACCAAATAAAATTTTCACTTTATGATAATTGAACACTGCATCTAAAAAGTACTAACGAAGTTCAAAAATCAGAACATATTATGTACTATTTATTGAAGATAGTGGCAAATGTGATCGTGAAGAAAAATATAATGCTTTAGTTGACACGTTGTAGCTAGCCTAATTTAGATTATTTCTCATGGCAACATAATCACATGATAGCATTACAGTTGTTTCATGAATATTGGTTGTTGCTCCCTAATTATTGCCTTATCATAGGCCCTTTATGCGTAATCTTACAATATACATTTTGTTTGCCTGAGGGTATGATTAATTACGATTGTTGTGTTACGATATCTTGTGATGCATTGGTGATTGATATTGTTATTAAATTTTGAACAATTTGATTAATTTCATCGTTATTATCATCTTATATGTATCTTTCTTTGTGTAATTGTCTTTTAGACATGAACCTGATCAAATATCAGCATATGGAGTTAAAGAAATTGTTTAAATTTCAATTATAAATCAATTTCTTTGGTAAGATGGAATATTTATTTGCGCCTAGATCTATTTTTTTAACTAATGTAGGCTTGAGTTTCTTTTTTTTCTGTACAAACACTGTTTAACTAATAATTTAAAATTAGGTTGTAGTTATAAATATTATCATGTAATCCTTTGAATAATGAATTTCTCGAAAGGGCTTATGTAGCTGTCAATAGTTAAAACATATTTTCTTAGTCGTTGCACGATTGTTGATTGAAATTCAACATCGTTACCTTATATTGCACACATTATGATTTGGATATGTTCAAATGGAATTTTTCTTATGAGATATATTTTGTTTTTTGTAATTATAGGGTTGATCGGTTGTGACATTAAATTTATTGATAACGTATTTTTGTTTATTGGATAAGATGCAATCCTGGATACCATTCCATCCAACGCCATTTATGAAAGTGAATAGAAGCTCATATTACATACTATCAAAGTGAACTACTTGGGGTTACTATCAGAAATTCTGGATGCCACTCCTTGCAACGCCATCTATCAAAGTGAATAGAAGTCCTCAATCAACTTCCAGAGCGAAAGAATTAGATACTTACTCTTCAAAAAAGGTTTACTGGAAGTCGACCTACGATAATAGGTTTGAAGATATGGTAACATGATGTTTAAAGCGTACCGATCCTAATAGGCTTTCTACTTCAATAGCTCTACTCTCTCTTCATTTTAGAATAAATGATAAAATATTAAGATGGTCCATATTATATTGAAATAGGAAAAATTAAATAAAACATCAAAGTCGACAAAATCATTACCAAAAATCAGAACAAAATCATAAATTAGGACCAAATAAACTATCAAGAGAGAGCATGCATAAAGGGATCCTAAATATTTCTGAAAGGTTTAGCAAGGTCTTAAGGCCTCAATATTTCGGTCTGATAACTTACAAAAAATAATTCTTAGTTATAGTCACTGTTATAACTAAATCGGGAGCTTATTGAGGAGGACATTTTTTTAAAATCCAACAACCAATTCCATTCCTTCATTAAATCCGAAATGAGAAACAAGTCCAAAAACAAAATCCATTTGAAATCAAACCCTAAAAATAGAGAGGTTGGAGATTTTGAAATCAAAACCTAGAAACCAAACATTATGAGCAACAGACCTAGAAGCATTGCTGGGGATTACCACAGAAATCAAGTCTGCATAGATTATCGCAAAGTTTGCAGAGGCTCCACTCTTTTAGAAAAACATTCTGAAAATGGCAAATGTGTTCCATCTCCCTCAACATCCTGAGAATCGGCTCCCCCTTCATCCTCACCTTCACTCTCCACCTTGTGATCTTCACAGGAGCAATCTTTTTCACCAGCGCACTTTCTCTCAGTACCATTCTCACTATTGCCATCTGATGACATCTGAGCACCACTCTCATCACATTCATCATCAGCAGCATAAATAATGTTTTCTACTCGTCCTTCTCTATATTAATTTTGATATTGCCTACTTCAAACGGGATCCTTCGGTTTATGAGAGGGTCCCACATAAGCGTCCCTGTTTGATATAAAATTTTCCTCGAATTACACCTTTGGAGATAATTCACATTCTCTTACAATCCTGTTGTCCTCCCCATTTGAACTGACAAATAAAGCTTCAGTTTCTATTCTTGAAAAGCTAACGAAACTCATCTATAACTCCAACATGGAAAAATGAAGTAGTTACCATAATTGTTGAATCATATATGTTCATGATAGTTGAATTTAAAAGAAAATATGTGGAGATCTTCCATGTGATTTATTATAAGTTCGTTATGCAAAAGTTTTGTTATCCATGTTATCCACTATCTTACTGGGAAAAACAAATATAAATATAGGCTCATAGCCAAAAGGGGTGTTGAAAAACTGACGCCAGGTGGGGCAAAGTTTATTTAATATTTTGAAATTGCTTATAGAGGCCAGTCTCTTCTAAACTGAGTACATCACAACTCATAAAAAATAGTAGATTTATTACTACCCGTGTGTGATAAATAAAAAACATAAGGATGACAATCAATTAAGCCCATGATTTATACTATATGGATAATTTCATTGACACCTTTTATACATAATAAACTACTTTACCATGGGATCATGCAGCATCATGCTCTCTATAGGTTCACTTGACACTTCTCTAGTTGTATTGCCACAATCTTCATACGCTTGAGCAATCCACATATATGTCAGTAAAAAGTCATAGATGTACAATCCCAATCAACCTTACTGCTACCTCGTGCATTCTAGACATTAATTTTGCGATCTATTTTAACAAAGACTATTATTAAAATGCATTATGTATTATTATCACAAGAAAATGGCAATATCCTTCTAATTTAATGTAACTAAAAGAGAATTTTAACAGTTAACTCAGTCATTGAATGTTCATAATGTTGATCATCAAAAGCAGGTCCTAAAGACACATCAGAATCAATTTTTTGGTATAGAGTAATTGGCAGATGGCCACCTCTTTGCTTACCATCTACTTCACATAAGATACACAATAGATGATGCCTTTTTTTGATGGACCTCTTCAGCTTTCTCTGAGATCTCAACATCTTTTCTAGAATCATATATGATCTCATGTGCAGCTACATATTCCTTTGAAGCCATTAGAACATTCAATTATTACTTATCACTATTCCTGGAGCTATTCTATGGCAAATATGGAAGAGTATAAACAAAAGCCTCTATGAAGACTCAAAATTGGACACCAAGCAGATTATCAATCAAATGATTCCTCTAATATAAGCTCTCAACTTCAGATATACACAATGATCAAGCAAAAAATATTATCAACTTTTCAGTCCAAACAACTCAATATACAAACAAATTCACCATCAATAAGGCCAACACGAATGTCTCCATGTTTAAATTATAAAGATGCAGTGCCTTAATCCTTGTTACTAGAGTGGTTGTTGCACATGTAACTCAACCTAACTACATGTGTTTGGGTTGGGGTCCACTCTCGGAAATTCAATAGAAAAATGCAAAACAAGATCATATACTATATATAATATTGGAAGTATGGAACTATAACATAAGTCATTGTGCTCTACCTAATTCATGGAAATTTGAATTACAAGAAATGTGAAATCAATCATGCTTATTAATTACAACAAATGTTTTAGTAATCAATTGCGCCAAGAAGAAAAATAATTGAATTTACCAATACAAAACACTAAACAAACTTTAAATTCAGGTGGGCTACGATAACATAGAATCCTTTTATTTCAGAAAATGAAAATAGGGAATTGTTTTGTTCTTTTCGGTCAAACAGATGCAGAACACACTTTTAAAGTACATTACCAATGTCATCAAGGACCCTCACTTTTATGTACGGATGTGTGTGTGTGATATATTGCATGACATATACCATATAGATAAGGTCAAAAGGTCAATCATAATGAATGTTCTTTGAGCAAAATATTGATGCAAGCATTACTCTATATCCTAGACACAAATTAAATGGAATAAATTATAAGTAAATTTAAACTATAGGCGACGAAGAACCCTTGTACCCAAGATAACATGCATACATACTTACACACATGTGATGGATTTCCACATCCAAATCAGTAATGTTACAACATAACAAAAATTCTTCAAATCAAATGACAACCTGCACCAAACCCCGCGAACCAAAAGGAGCCTTAAATCTGTGTATTCCTCTGCCTCTGCCTCTAATGGAATTCATAGTAAAAAATAAGATACATGCTAGGCACCGAAAACTGATGGTAAAAATTTGAATGTCATTGTCAAGCCAACAAACTATAAACCATATAAACTACTTGACTGCCTGGCATTATGCATAAAAGAAAAGACATCATCCTTCTTTCAAGTGGTAAACAATCAAAACTAGTGGCTCCATTTTTATTCAAACAAATATGCGAAGAGTATAAAATATCATACATGTTATAAGTGACCAAAACTACTTACAAATTTCCTTCTTTGTGAGGAGTGTAAATCTCTTTTCTGCCAAATGGTTTACCTCTCCTAGGAACATCAACCAAATTACAGAACTCTGAAAAATTCTTCCTAATCGACATTTTTTTCTTCTTCTCTAGTGGCTGAGGCCCAAAGGCAGTAATGCGCCAATAATAGCAACATAAACCGCTGAAGACTGTATGACATCATCATAAGCTTTTGCAGAGAGATTGAAACCTTCAATGTTGGCCCTGAAATACAAAAAAAATAGGTAACTTCAAAAAAAATATATAGCTTATATCGTAAGTCATAATCTAAAAATCGGATAGGACGCACTTCCCACGTGTTCTTTTTACGCCCTATGGGGTGCCTGTGCCACTCCCCGAGTCACTTGGTCATTCTTTTGAATATCGTAAGTCCTAATCTAAAAAATACAGTGCTTATAGCGTAAGTCCTAATCTAAAAACTGGATGGTATGCACTCACTTCCCACATGTTATTTTTATGCCCTATGGAGTGTATGTGCCACTCCCTGGGTCATTTGGTCATTGTTTTGAATTCCTCCACCCATTAACGCTCACTTTGAACCCTAAAACGAGCTTATATTAGTTAATTTCTGCAACCAGAAGCCTCTTGATAATGCGGTCACCTCCCGTTGGTTACTTTTGTGCCCCATGGGGCGTTCGTGCCTCTCTCCATGACACTCAGTCGCTGGAGTTAAGATTTAGAGTGAATTCCTATAGTTAATAAATTTATTAGTTACTTTAAAACGCAAAAGAAAACTAGAAAGATAAAATTATTACTTCCAAGTACTATCAACAGTATATAAATCTCCAAAGGAACTACTCCGAAAAATTAGTTACAATAATATATAATTGAGGGGAAGAGAGGATGAGTGAATGAAAAAAAAAGAGTGAGAGAGTGAGTTAGCTCATCTAATAAATTACTTACAAGCAGACCAAATGAGAACTCTCATACTTAAACATAAAAAAAATAGTGGGGCATAAATAGATATACCCACCATCTACATTAATTATCCACAAAAAAATGTTGACTTACTACATGTATCATAGCTAGATATACTCATTATGTACATCATTCAAAAAAATGTCTCCAAACAAATGTACATCAAAAAATCATGAATAAATACGTCAGTCCTCCTTTGGCTTTCTCGAAACTGTGTCAGCAAAGTGCTCCAAATCATATCATATAAGGGTGAATAAATTCAAGGAACTCATATTGAAGTTCATTGATCTCATGAGTTTGATATGATGACTTTCCAGCTAACTCCTTCATCTAAACAAGAAAAATGAAATTACATTTAGCTTTTATCACATCTAAATAAAAAAGAATGTAAAAACATATTAAAAAACATGTGACCTTCATGTTTATAGATTTCGATGAATTTTCCAAGAGCTCTCGCACGAACTTCAATACAAAAAAAAAACACACAATTTCTCCTCGTTGTTTAGGGCCCTGAAAATAAAGGAGTTAGTATATTACTCATGTCAAATGTGAATACCTAAATATTAAATTTAATTTATCGAACAAATACCTTGACTTTCTCCCAGTTTAGTAATGATCGTTTTACTTTGATTGTAAAAAACAATCTAATTCCACTTCAACAAAAAAACATAATTATATTACAATTATGTAAAATGAAATCAATAATTTTACTATAAGCATTTATTTAGGACACTAGCTACTTACGTTTTTATATAGATCTTAAGTTCCAAGCTCGATTCCCCGTGTAAAGAATCAACCCAAAACACATTGTTCGAAATAAAGTCGATCACAAGCAAAACACGATTATACCTATATTATGAAGAATAATAGGAGATTATGAATATTGTACATACACACACTTTTTATGCTAAAAAACTTATACATATCTACAAAACTTACCCGGTATTGAATGGAATAACAAATATTTGTTAGTCTGATGCCTTCTATAAAGTTTCTGTTATAAATTGATTCCCAATGTTTTTAGAAAATGCGTCCCGAATGGCGAGGGGATTTACTAATATAATAACTTCAAAACTCCTTCCAAATTTGTCATATAGGCATATATACATAAACCAAACGCACCTGAGTTAGAATGGAATCTATTTATGCAAAAATGTAAACTCCATCTAACCTCATGTATGCATTCACAAATTAAATAAAACATGGTAAAACTTAAATCTAACCTCATGTATACGATAATGCAAACTCCATATAATTCTTGCATATTACAAAATCGTATGAATTCATTTTTTGGAATATATGTAAACTCAAGATCATCATAAAAAAATAGCCATCGGAATCTGCACCGTATCCATCGTCATGATATTATCAAGCATATTAGCAAATGCAATAATTGCACCATCTTTGCCACCGAAATCTTTCTTTTTTCCTTACTTTTTACCTGATCAAGAATGTCAAAATACAAAAGGTCAAATTACAATTATGATCACATTAATTAGTCCAAGTTGAGTACAAACTAAGGAATTCACTATAAACTAGGTGTATTTATTAGCTCTTTCAAAATAGACAATTCATCGAAGAGCAATTGGCGAGGAAGTTGATCCGAATGTACAATGTGCATTTTTGAGCGTGTGATGTTAATAAATATACAATGGGTTTGTCAACAATCCTTTTAGATGCGAGAGAAAGTTAATCATCATTTGAAAAAGACTCGAGAGAAGTACAAATATATAAAGGGGTTTAAGAGATGCAAACATATACAACATAGATCTAAAGAAGATATAAACAAATTGCAGCCCGTGAATTGGAAAAAATTAGCACTCACCAAATAAACTTTTCTTAATACAACAAAACCAGCTAAAGAACCCAAAAGTCAGATTAAATTTCATCATAGGATTAAAATAAAATTTAAATAATAACAAATGTGATAACTCTGCAATAGAACTACAACAGAACATCAAATACGAAAATGTGAGACAGCAGGCTGAAGAAACACACAGCAAAAACCAGATCTTTTCTTTTTTAGATCTTCTAACATTCACTTAGTAATAAAAGATAATAGGTTAATAATGAGGGGCTGATTTAATTTGAAGTTAGACATCAATAGGCATAAGTTTTTTAAGCATTCCAAATCTTAATACAAATAGTGAAGAAACCGAATTCAAAGGTAATAACGGTGCATTTCATTAAACATAAATTCACCCCGATTTTTCTAAAATAAAGAGTTTCTAGTGAGATGATAAAAACCTTTACAAACAAACTTGTCACATTGAAGGGGGATCGGAAAAAAAAAGTTAGCGTTTTGGATTGGGTTGAAATTTTTTATAATCCTTATCAAAAATCTCATTTTTCACCTCGAACCGAAATGAACCTTGCATAGATCTTCATTCTCAGCTTGATTGACCAGATTGTGGATAACATTATAATACCTTCATCATCTCATGAAGAGGAAGATCCCAAACTGGTGGCATAGTAAAAACTGGAAAGAGCATGAAGTAAAGAACAACGCAGTGAAATTTTACCAAATAAAACCTACACTCAACCAGAGAGGAGAATAATTTCAATATCATTCAATTAACAAATCACTGACAAGGACAAGTGAGGTGTGACCCATGTGACACCCCGACTAATTAAATATCGGGTAGCTACTCCTTTATCAAAATTAATTCAAAATGTCAAGTTGGTTCAGTTCATAGCATCACTGTTGAAAAATATTTTAACAATTACTAGCCACCTAATATTTAAAAGCTAGTTGTCAATTTTAATTAAATTCGATTATCATGCAATAAGTTAGATTATGAAATGCTAGCATAACAACAACAACAACAACAACAACAACAACAACAACAACAACAACATAGTCCCAATAGAATAACCATGGAATAATAATGAATCTGGAGGAATACTCCTCTAAATAATTCGAATATTGAATACAACCAAATACAACGTCTGAATCACAAATTAATTACAACCCAAAATCTAAAATAAAACTGAGTAAGTAAGATGTCTCTAAAAGAAAAGAGGCGACAAGTCCAACAGTTGAGAAAATATGAAAATAGAGTCAAGATAAAAAGTGGAGGCGTCTACTGTAGAGGTCTTGTAACTTCCACATCAGCTACAACACATCACCGGAATGGAACTCCTATGCTTGGTGTCCTTGTGGCTGGGCACCTTAAAGGTTTTTACAAGACAATAGATTTGAAAGCAAACGGGTCAGAGCCCGACTGTGAAAACAGTTTAAAATACAGTAAGTGTTTAATACCATTAAACAGTGAATATAAAATACATGATAGTCGTGCACTCACATGAGTTCCTCACCTCTCAACTAAGTGTGCACTCCTATCGTTCCCGTACCCGTTCTAGTTATTCCCATATCTAACTAGTCCAATAAACAATCTAACATTACTATATGATTTTTTATTCAATTCCTTACGTCTTAATTTAGACAGAGAGTTTTACTTTTCTTCTTAGTTCTCAAAATTAGTAATACTAATCACTAGGGATTTTCAAATTTTAACTCTACAAAGATGTTGCTATTATTCACACTTACATTTATACATGACAGTTCATTTCAATTAATATTATATTTTTCTCATCATAAATATACAATACTGGCACCCCGAGACTAAGCTGCGGTGCACACATACTCCGCTATCGGATCCCGGTACATCACGTACATAAGGACCACGTATTCCGAATCTCTCAGGAATCATTCCGACAAGTATCAAACACACATAATGGAGGCGATCATAGTTCACATCACATGGGTCACGCACATACCTACTATCCCATGATCAGCAGACTTATTAACTTCTCAATAAGTCCTTCTCTGACTTATGTCCTCGAGGTACCAATCTAAATCCCCCCGTAGGCAGACAAAGATTAGATGGCCCTGATCGAACGCTGACCTCCCGTGATAGCAAGTATGGTAGGTATGTTATACATAGGTAATCAAATATACTAAGCATTCGCACATCTTAGATATCTCATAATATTAGTGGAAGTATGTCTTAAATTCTTATACCGTATTTAGATGTTGCACGTTTACAAATTCCCGAATATATACATTAAAAGTTGTCAACCTTTCTCACTACGAAATTTTAGATATTTATTTCCTAACCCATAAATGTCATCCGATTTTCTACAAAATTCTATGTTTTACTCCTCAACGTACTCAACTCTCACAACTATACCCACTGGTCAACAAGGGAAGGTTAACACTCAGTTAAATAAGCCTACTGGAAGTTTGAAATAAAATCAGGCCTAAAAAGGCCAATCTGTCAACTCGTTAGAAATCTCGTTCGAACGAGCGTCGTTCCAACGAAGTCTTCGAACGAACTCATTAGAAGGGATACTATCATCTCGTTAGAAGTTAGTTCGAACAAGGTCGTTCGAATGACCTGGGCAGGTCTTCTAACGAGATGGCAGAATACGCCCAAAAATTTCCCAACTCATTTTTCTTCAATTCCTCTTTTCAAAAATCCATTCTAAGATCATACCAAATAAGTTTTACTGTTAGTAAACTAATTTATGTCCTCCTAGGTCACTTATTAACATATTATTTGTGTCAAATCCTCCTAATCAACAAGCAATTAACATCAATTCCCCATTTTCACCCCAAACCCTAAGAACATGAGCCCAGAATTTTATTGTGCCTAATTACTCATCAAAAATCCGTTTTTAAATCATCATAGTTACGTCTTTGGATACCAAATTCATCCATAGTCATTCTGCATGCAATCCCTAACCCAACTTTAGAGTTTTTATAACAATTTCATTAGGATCTCCTCAAAACTTTCAAGGAAAAAACATTTTCTACACTAAACATGGAAGAAATATTCAATGAACTTAATAATATCAAATCACTTTCCTTAAATCTGATGTTCTGATTCGTTGTTGATGATTAAGGTTGGTTCTCTCTTCTTTCCGGACACAAATCTCTTTTAAAATGATGGTGTGGAGATGGTTTGGCTTAGATCTTCCTTTTTTCCTCTTTCTAACTTCTCCCAAAAACTTCCGTAGCCCACTCTTTCACTTTTTGGCTAATAATTGCCTTAGTGTCTCTTTTAATAATATCTAAATTACCTCTAAAATTAGTGGGTTTTAATCCCTTAATTTTTAAAATTACCAAAATACCCTTCTAGGTTGCCGGTTTGGCCTAAAAATGTCCCGGGACCCAAACTAAACACCCAGCTAGTGTTTTTTGACTATTTCAACCCTTCCGGACACGTTGGCGCACTCAAAATGATCATTCGGATGATGAAAATATAATTTAATTTTTAATCTAAATACATTCATTCCTGACACGACTAATATGCACGCTTTCTAATCATTTCCCAAATTGTTGTATTTCTACCTCGCAACAACTTTAATATTTTCAATGCTCATATATTACTATATATACTCAGAAACATTCAATTTTAACATCATAATCAAATACCAACTCACATCTCGGTAGTATTTAATATCCGGATTAATTTCCAATTAATTTTTATTTAATTCAATTAATCCCTTAAATAAAAATCAATAAAATTACGGGGTATTACATACTTCCGTCCCGTCCCGAAATTCAGAACTAATGAATAACTAGTAAAAATAGCTCTGGATAACGTTCGCGCATCTCATCTTCGCGTTCCCATGTGGACTCCTTATCATTATGATGCCGCCACTGCACGCGTACTAATGGTACTATCTTCGACCTTAGTTTCCTCTCGATGTGGTCCAGAATAGCAATCGGCCCCTCCTCGTAGGAACTATTGGGCTAAAGATCGATGTCCTCTAAAGTAATGTGAGTATGGGACAAATCGCCCCTAAGATATTTCCTTAGCGAGGAAATATGGAACACATCATGAATCCTATGCAAGTGCTTCGGTAACCCAAGTCTATACGCAACTAGCCCAATCCTCTCGATGATAGGAAATCCCCACATATCTTGGTGCCAGTTTCCCCTTCTTCCCAAAACGCATAATCCCCTTCATAGGAGATACTCTGAGTAACTCCTGGTCCCCCACCTTAAATTCTCTGAAGAATCTCTTGGCATCAGCATAGCTCTTCTATCGGTCCTGAGCTACATGAATACGGCTACGTATCATCTCTATCCTTTCCGAAGTATCCTGAATCACTTCCGACCCTAGGAGTTTGTTATCCCCCACCTATAACCAACATGGTGGGGAACGACAAGGTCTACCATACAGCGCCTCGAATGGAGCCATGCCATGGTGAACTGGTAGGAGTTATTATAAGCAAACTCCACCAGTGGAAGGTTCTGTTCCCAACCACCTCCAAAGTCTAGGATGCACATACGCAACATGTCCTCCAACATCTAATTTGTCCACTCTATTTGCCCATCAGTTTGCGGGTGATATGCCGTACTCATCCGCAAATCCGTACCAATTGCCTCCTGGAAACTCTTCCAAAATCGTGAAACAAATATCTTGTCTCGGTTAAACACGATATTTAGAGGCACCCCGTGAAGTCTCACTATCTCTGCAATGAAAATCTGGGCATACTGTCCCGTAGTGTAGTCTGTCCTCACTGACAGAAAATGAGTAACTTTGGTCAACCTATCCATAATCACCTATATGGAGTCGTGACTTCTCTGTGACGTAGGTAATCCCGAGATAAAGTCCATGGATATGCTCTCCCATTTCCACATCGAAACCTCTAACGGTTGTAGAAGTCCTGCTGATTTCTGATGATCCATCTTTACTAGTTGACAAGTGGTGCATTTAGAAACGAACACGGCAATATCTCTCTTCATCCCGCTCCACCAGTACTGTCGTCTCATGTCTTGGTACATCTTATCCCCACCAGGGTGTACCACGAATCGCGAGACGTGCGACTCTGTCATTACCTTGTGTCACAAGCCTTCCCCTTCCGGAATGACCAGTCTCCCATTGAAGCGTAATCCCCGGTCTGAACTAACGGTATAGGACTCGACTCCCTCTGTTAGTAATCGAACTATCTGCTCCTGACAGATTGAGTCATTTTCCTGTGCCTTTATCACTCTTGTAACAATCTTAGGTGTAACAGTCATCACAGACATGAACGATCGGGCCACTGCATCCTGGTGTCCCAACTCCTTCCACTTAGCTTTCCATACCTCGGCCACCTCATCTACTGGCCTACGGCTCAACGCGTTTGCTACCACGTTAGCCTTCCGTGGATGATATTGGATATTAAATTGATAATCCTTCACAAACTCAAGCCACCGTCGTTGATGCATATTCAGTTCCTTCTGCGTGAAGAGGTATTTTAGAGACTTGTGGTCTGTGAACAACTGAAATTTATCCCCCAGAAGATAATGTCTCCATATCTGAAGAGGGAATACGACTGCCGCAATCTCCAAGTCGTGGGTGGGGTAATTCCTCTCATGAGGCTTAAGCTTACGGGAAGCATAAGCTATGGCCTGACTCTCCTGCTGTAGCACACCTCTAAGTCCTTGTAAGGACGCATCGGTGTAGACTAAATACTCAACTCCCGATCTGGCCAATGCTAACACAGGTGCTAAGGTCAACATGTCCTTCAACTCATTGAATGTCAACTAACAGGCATCGCTCTAGATGAATTGCACACCTTTGCGAGTCAGATGTGTCAAAGCACCTGCTATCTTTGAGAAACCTCGAATAAACCTTCTGTAGTATCCTGCTAAGCCCAAGAAACTACGGATCTCAGTCGGTGTCGCGGCCTGTCCCCACTCCCTAACCGTGGATACCTGAGAGAGTAGCTACAGCGGAAATATTGCGACTTCTCAAATAAAAACCAATTTTAATTAATCCCAAATTTTAGTTAAACCCTAAGACATGCATCTAGATGATTTATCAAATAAAATATAGCATGCAGGATAAAAACAAAAAATTTCAGGAAAAATTCCCGCAGGGCAAAACCTTTTATTTCACTATAATAAGTAAATCGTAACTTACACAGATTACAATGAAATACAGTGACTAAGAATTACCCTCAGGTATCGGATTCTGTAGTCGGCGGCTGGAAATATCCCTTTCCAGGAGGGCAGCAATGAATCCACACGCAGCGAACCCACATGAACCTCAGTCCAATCAACAAAGGAAGAACCGCAACACTCCTCAATGACACGCAACCATGAAACTTTGTAGAGACTCCCTCAGCAATGACACGCAACCCTCGGTTGCAAAGATCTCTCCACAAAGGTTTGAACAAACACAAGGTTGTGTTCTTGGGTTACCAAAAAGATTCACAAAGGTTTGGCAATTGTGTGAATCAAAACATGAGTCTTGGGACTCAAAAATATGAAGACTAGAGGTATTTGGACTCTCAAAAACGTCTTCAAAAGTCTTGCAAAACAACTCCCCCGAAGTTGGTATTTATAGGAAAAAATATGAAGAGTCCCATGTTCTTAAAACTCTAAAATTCTATCCAGCGTACAAAAAAAAACAGCATTCTTTAAGGAATTTTCTCTATCTTCAAAAGGTCATAACTCCTTCATCGTAGCTCGAATTGAGGTGCCGTTTTTTCCAGTATCTTCGTTGTGCCGAGCTCTTCAACTTTCCAGTTGACCAGACCTTCGAACTATGGATGTAAAATTACGAAAATGACCTTGAACACTCCTATCTTGCCTTTTTTTCACTGTTTTGACTTCCCTTGCGTACCACTTGCATTAAGTCCCTAAAATCTTGGACCGTGAAGTCGTTGAGGCAGATGTGGGACATATTAATGGAGATGTTGAATGCTTGATTCCCAGAATTTGGATTGAGGCCATCGAGTGACATCTTGAGGTGACGTGCCAAATGCAGCGGCGTACGACATACACAAATGAAACATGTTGGACATGAGAAAAATGTCCTTACAAATCTCCCCCTATGTCTATGCCGGTACATACATAAAAAATCCGAATTATCAAATAATAAAATTGCCTATACAAATATACCCTCCATGAACCCAAAACTGGAAAGATACAAATGAATAAGTCTTCATCGTTTGTTCTTCAAATCTTCAGGAATCTGAAATCTTTTCTCATCAGGGTGTGCAATTCAGAGATAATCAATAGAGTACCTACACACATGAGAAAAAGAAAAATACCAAGTGACGTATCGAGTTTGAAATGAGATAAACATAGATACCAATATATGATAAGCATAAGTCAAATCTCAAAAACTCCCCCAAAATTCAAACTCCCCCATAAAATGATAATTATTTCTCCCCCTTTTTATGATGTCCCCAAATAGACAAATAAGAAGAATGAATCAAATAAGTAAAATCGGGTTGTCACGGTATACAAAAAAAATACACAAACTATTTTTGATTTTTTTCAATTTTTTATACAAAAAATAGATACCATTTTGAAAAAAAATGTAAAACATGATACAAAACTCACACCAAGGATTTAAACTCAAACAACCAAGTCATGGAAACGGAATGAATGGGTGTGAACACATTCGATAGGTAAATCAACTCAATCAATCATATGTGCACAATGCATATGTGTACCCCTAACGAATGAACATCAAAAGTATCCTTAGGTGTAAAATTTTTTTTGTTGAATTTAGATGACATCGTCTTATGCAAATCAACAAATCAAAGTCAAAGTGATTTCCACACCAATAACGTCCAAAACTATGTAGCGCATTTTCAAGCATTTCAAGGACGTGCAAACCCGTTTTAAATTCTCCAACCAAACTCCCTCATATATATATATTCTTTTAGAGGTAATCTAAATTCTCAAACTTTGGAGAATTGGTGCAAAAACCTAAATGGCCCATAATTGGCATGAATTTTTTTAAAATTTTTTATATTCCCTTTAAATTTTTTTTGGGCTCTTTTAACCTCTTTGGACCTCGGATAATAAAATTCCTCAATTTTTAGGTCCTTTTTAACGGTGGCTTTTGCGCAAAGGATAGATGATTACCTTTCGCAGCCCCTCCCCGTTTTTAAATAAAGCACACAAACTCACAAAACGGTTCTTATATGCACAATTTCCTTATCAAAAAATTATCGCGCTTGGTTCGTTTTAAGGACAGGATTGAAGTGAAAACACCCAACCAACATGTGATAAGACAAGCACAATAATCAAATAAATCCGTGCATGTGTGCAATAAAGGAAACATGAGTCAAACATGTAGGAAGTAACAATTAATTACATCTTAATGACTCCAAACATTATAAAGCACATGGATGAATTGACATATTGTCTCAAAACACTATCAAATAGTCACATGAAAATAACGGAATGATGTTGTGACTCGGTCATCCTAAGTGTTCATCCATAAAAGGTGCAAACAAAATACAAAAATCTTTTTGGATTTTCTCAAAATTTTAACAGACTAATTTTTTTTTGTATTTTTCAAAAATTTTCAAAAAAAATATATACAAAAGGTACAAGTCATCACACTAGTAAAAATACATCATGAAACCACAACTAGTGCATGAAAAACATGCAATCACAATCAACCAAAAGATTTCACATGGGGTGAATTACGTGCAAGCAAACGGGAATCGTGGACAAATAAACCATAAGCTTCTAAATCCGATTTTCTAACCCAAATTGATGTGTAACGAAGTGTGGGGGTTTGGGGAATAGAATTTATTCTTTCATTAACCTTCTTAGGTCCATTTAAAAGCTTATAACAAAAGTGCCTAAGATGACCTTGCCTACCACAATGTGTGCAAGAGTAAATCGGGCGATTTGTGTTCCCTAAAGGTGGCCCTCTCCTCAAATTTATCGGTTGCTCTCTCCGAATTTGCCTAGGTGGGTCTCTCCTAATGATCCTAGGAGGTTCTCTCACACGTGTGGGAATGGATGAAACATATTTTTCAAGACCAATCCCACCCCTATCCGTTTTGATCTCGACTGTGCCTAAAATCTTATCAAGTTTTTCAGACCTAGACTCCAAATCAAATTTCACTTTACTTGAATCTTTCAATTTCACCTCAAGTTCACCTATCCTAGATTCAAGTACTAGTTTAGAATCCTCAAACTCTAAAAGCTCCTTTTTCATAGTCTCCATCAACCCTCTAAGACTATCTCTCTCACCCTCGACGTACTCAAGCTTCTCTTTCAAAATTTTCTCATGTGCCCTAAGTTCTTTAATTAAAAAATCATTATTTTTTATAGCACACTCTTTCAATTGAGCTTTCAATTTCAAATTTTCTTTCTTTGTTTTCAAAGTTTCAGCATAAAGTTCATTGAAAGCAATTTGCAAGTCATGCTCATCTACACTTCCCTCCTCACTTTCATCCACACTCCCATCACCTTCACTATCATTACTAATCACAAGGATGGGAAACTCTCGCCTAGAAGCATAAAAAACTTCTTCTTCCGAATCACAATCACTAAGGGTAGTAACATGAGAAATCGGTTTATTCAATTTCTTTGTGGTACACTCATGTAACGTGTGACCAACACCCTCACAACAAGGACACCTCTCAGATTCGTTTTCAACAGAAGATTTAAAACAAGAGTTCGTGTGAATTTTCCAATTAATTTTTTCAAAAATTTGACATCGAAGATCATCAAAACCATCAAAAGCCATTTTTGTGCAAAATTAGGATCAAAACACAATAACTTAGTGCAACAGGCTCTGATACCAATTTGAGAGAGTAGCTACAGCGGAAATATTGCGACTTCTCAAATAAAAACCAATTTTAATTAATCCCAAATTTTAGTTAAACCCTAAGACATGCATCTAGATGATTTATCAAATAAAATATAGCATGCAGGATAAAAACAAACAATTTCAGGAAAAATCCCCGCAGGGCAAAACCTTTTATTTCACTATAATAAGTAAATCGTAACTTACACAGATTACAATGAAATACAGTGACTAAGAATTACCCTCAGGTATCAGATTCTGTAGTCGGCGGCTGGAAATATCCCTTTCCAGGAGGGCAGCAATGAATCCACACGCAGCGAACCCACATGAACCTCAGTCCAATCAACAAAGGAAGAACCGCAGCACTCCTCAATGACACGCAGCCATGAAACTTTGTAAAGACTCCCTCAGCAATGACACGCAGCCCTCAGTTGCAAAGATCTCTCCACAAAGGTTTGAACAAACACAAGGTTGTGTTCTTGGGTTACCAAAAAGATTCACAAAGGTTTGGCATTTGTGTGAATCAAAACATGAGTCGTGGGACTCAAAAATATGAAGACTAGAGGTATTTGGACTCTCAAAAACGTCTTCTAAAGTCTTGCAAAACAACTCCCCCGAAGTTGGTATTTATAGGAAAAAATATGAAGAGTCCCATGTTCTTAAAACTCTAAAATTCTATCCAGCGTACAAAAAAAAAACAGCATTCTTTAAGGAATTTGCTCTATCTTCAAAAGGTCATAACTCCTTCACCGTAGCTCGGATTGAGGTGTCGTTTTTTCCAGTATCTTCGTTGCGGCGAGATCTTCAACTTTCAAGTTGACCAGACCTTCGAACTATGGATGTAAAATTACAAAAATGACCTTGAACACTCCTATCTTGCCTTTTTTTCACTGTTTTGACTTCCCTTGCGTACCACTTGCATTAAGTCCCTAAAATCTTGGACCGTGAAGTCGTTGAGGCAGATGTGGGACATATTAATGGAGATGTTGAATGCTTGATTCCCAGAATTTGGATTGAGGCCGTTGAGTGACATCTTGAGGTGACGTGCCAAATGTAGCGGCGTACGACATACACAAATGAACCATGTTGGACATGAGAAAAATGTCCTTACAATACCTTACCCGGATCAATAGATATCCCCCGGTTTAAAATGATATGCCCTAAAAATTGAACCTCCTTCAGCCAAAATCCACATTTCTCATACTTTGCATATAGCTCGTTTTGACGCAGCGTCTACAAAACCTGCCTCAAATGTTCAGCGTGTTCCTCTTCTGTCTGGGAGTAAACCAGGATGTCATTGATAAAGACAATGATGAACTGGTCTAGGAACTCTCTGAATATCCTATTCATCAAGTCCATGAATACGGCCGGGGCATTGGTCAAGCCAAAAGGCATAACTCGAAACTCGTAGGAACCATATCTTGTCAAGAAAGCAGTCTTCGAGACGTCCTGTTCCCTGATACGCAACTGATGGTATCCCGATCGCAAGTCAATCTTTGAGAAGAAGGAAGCTCCTCTCAGCTGGTCGAATAAGTCATCAATTCGGGGCAACGAATACTTATTCCGTATCGTGACTTTATTCAACTCCCGGTAATCTACACATAACCTCAAAGATCCATCCCTCTTCTTTACGAACAACACAGGGGCACCCCACGGCTAAGTACTCCTTCGGATAAACCCCTAACCCAACAACTGCTCTATCTGATCCCTTAGTTCTCTTATTTTTTCTAGAGCCATACGGTAAGGTGCGCGGGCAATTGGCCGAGTGCCTGGCGTCAAATCGATAACAAAATATATCTCTCTACTAGGAGGTAATCCATGTATATCCTGAAATACATCAACAAACTCCCTAACAACTGGAATCGAATCGAGTGGTAATACCACTTCCTTAGAGGTCTCCTCCTCTATATAGTACAAGTGAGTGGATGATCCTCCCTCTGGGCGAGGCATCGCCACTAAAAACATCTCCTGCCCGGGAATGGCAAAAATAATACTCCTACTGAAACAATCAATCATGGCTCGGTACGCAACTAGCCAATCCATATCAATAATCGCATCGTACTCAGTCATTTCTAATACTAACATATCAGCAGGTAAAGTAAATCTCTCGATCTCTATAACCACACCTCTACAAATAAGAGAAATCACGGAACCCCTACTCAACGGTGAATCTACGCAAGTAATCGTGCTCTCTGCCGTGTCTAACAATCCCAAAGTGTGTGCAAATTTTATGGAAATGAAATAGTGTGTGCCCCCCATATCAAATACAATACGCCCCATAGTCCCCTGAATAGAGAACATACCCTCAATAGAAGGTGGATCCTGTGGGACTGCGACATGCTGGAGTTGATAAACTCGCCCGTACTGAATATGTCCATGCTGGACAGGGACTATCGGGATGGGTGGCAAAGCTGGCATCACTGGTGGTGCTAGTAGGGCGGCGGGAAACATAGGTCTCTGGGGCTCATGTCGAGCACCTTGATGCTACTGCTGTGGGGTCCTGCCCCTATCAGGACACTCCTGGCGTTTGTGTCCAATCTTGCCACAAGTGAAACATTTCCCTGAAAAGTTTCCCCCTCTCTGACCCTACTGCCCACGGCTCTGGTGGCCGTTGCCATTCCTCCCCTGGTCGTGCTGCCCTGATGAAACTGCTGCTATTGGCCATGCTGACCGTGCTGACTCTGTTGGCCCTGAAGAAAACCTCCCTGACCATTTCTGAAACCCCCAGATCTGAACCTCTTAAAGTCCCCCTGCTGGGAACCCTGAGTACATTATGCCCCGCTGGCACCATTTCCCCCTGTCCTGCCCTGCTGGCTGGACTCTCCTGATCACTTACTCTCTGACATATGGAAGCGGTGGTCCTAGAAGTGAAGCAGTGTTGTGTTAACCACATCATAATAAGTGGCCAACGAGAGATTACCCAACAAGTGCTGACGGATCCTCCAAGTCAACCCATCCATGAACTTATGAATCTTTTTCTCCTCGGTTGGAATTTCATCGGGAACGATGTTCAAGAGATTAGTGAATTTGGCCTGATACTCGGCCACGGTCTTCCCCTCCTTCTTGAGGTTCATTAACTTCCCCCTCATTTCGGTATGAATCGTTGATGGAAAATATTTACGGTCGAACCGCACCCAGAATTCCTGAATGGAAAGGATGTCTCCCTCCTCCGAGGTGGTAATGGATTCCCACCACTGCAATGCTGATCCTACTATCTTAAAATTAGCCAGTATCTATTTATGTACATTTGTGCCCTCGTACATCCTCAAGTGCCTTTGGATGTCCTTCTTCCACTGACTGGACACAACGACGTTGGAGCTACCTGCAAACTCCGGAGGGTGTGCTTTCTGAAAAGCATCACGAACACGTTCCCAAGCAAATGGGAATGCATGAGCCTGTACTGGCGCTACTACCGGTGCCTGAGGTGGTGCCTGCTGCACAACTGCTAGGGCGGTATTTACCGCTTGGGCTACAATAGCGGCAACCTCTGCGACATTCAAGGAGCCCTGGACTGGTGCAGGCTCTAGCTCGGGCTGAGCATCCATGGGAACTCGCTGTGCATGTCATGGGGCATCTGAAATGAGAGTAAAGTCTTATAAGTTCGCAGTTATTATCTCAAAATAGCTGAAGAGAAAAACATACACAAAAGAGTACAACAATCCTAAAATATAGGGCTCTATATCAAAGAAAGCTTCGTGGAAACATAACAAGCCGTACAGATCCTAAGGACACTAGAACCTGATGCTCTGATACCACCTGTGACACCCCGACTAATTAAATACCGGGTAGCTACTCCTTTATCAAAATTAATTCAAAATGTCAAGTTGGTTCAGTTCATAGCATCACTGTTGAAAAATATTTTAACAATTACTAGCCACCTAATATTTAAAAGCTAGTTGTCAATTTTAATTAAATCCGATTATCATGCAATAAGTTAGATTATGAAATGATAACATAACAACAACAACAACAACAACAACAACAACAACAACAACAACAACAACAACAACAACAACAACAACATAGTCCCAATAGAATAACCATGGAATAATAATGAATCTGGAGGAATACTCCTCTAAATAATCCGAATACTGAATACAACCAAATACAACGTCTAAATCATAAATTAATTACAACCCAAAATCTGAAATAAAACTGAGTAAGTAAGATGTCTCTAAAAGAAAAGAGGCGACATGCCCAACTGATGAGAAAATATGAAAATAGAGTCAAGATAGAAAGTGGAGGTGTCTACTATTGAGGTCCAGTAACTTCCACATCAGCTACAGCACATCACCGGATTGGAACTCCTACGCTTGGTGTCCTTGTGGCAGGGCACCTAAAAGGTTTGTACAAGAAAATAGATTTGACAGCAAACGGGTCAGAGCACGATTGTGAAAACAGTTTAAAATACAGCAAGTGTTTAATATAATTAAATAGTGATTGTAAAATACATGATAGTGCGTGCACTCACATGAGTTCCTCACCTCTCAACTACGTGTGCACTCCTATCGTTCCCGTACCCGTTCTAGTTATTCCCATATCTAACTAGTCAAATACATAATGTAACATTACTATACGATTTCCGATTCAATCACCTACGTCTTAATTTAGACAGAGAGTTTTACTTTTCTTCTTAGTTCTCAAATTTAGTAATACTAATCACTAGGGATTTTCAAATTTTAACTCTACAAAGATGTTGCTATTATTCACATTTACATTTATACATGACAGTTCATTTCAATTAATATTATATTTTTCTCATCATAAATATACAATACTGGCACCACGAGACTAAGCTGCGATGCACACATACTCTGCTATCGGATCCCGGTACATCACGTACATAAGGACCACGTATTCCGAATCTCTCTGAAAACGTTACGACAATTATCAAACACACATAATGGAGGCAAAAATAGTTCACATCACATGGGTCACGCACATACCTACGCTCCCATGATTAGTATACTTATTAACTTCTCAATAAGTCCTTCTCTGACCTATGTCCTCGAGGTACCAATCTAAATCCCCCCGTAGGCAAACAAAGATTAGATGGCCCTGATCGAACGCCGACGTCCCGTGATAGCAAGTATGGTAGGTATGTTATACACAGATAATCACATATACTAAGCATTCGCACATCTTAGATATCTCATAATATTAGTGGAAGTATGTCTTACATTCTTATACCGTATTTAGATGTTGCACGTTTACAAATTCCCGAATATATACATTAAAACTTGTCAACCTTTCTCACTGCGAAATTGTAGATACTTATTTCCTAACCCATAAATGTCATCCGGTTTTCTAGAAAATTCTATGTTTTACTCCTCAACGTACTCAACTCTCACAACTATACCCACTGGTCAACAAGGGAAGGTTAACACTCAGTTAAATAAGCCTACTGGAAGTTTGAAATAAAATTAGGCCTAAAAAGGCCAATTTGTCAACTCGTTAGAAATCTCGTTCGAACGAGGTTGTTTGAACGAGGTTAATTCCAACGAAGTCTTTGAACGAACTCGTTAGAAGGGATACTATAATCTCGTTAGAAGTTCGTTCGAATGAGGTCGTTCGAACGACCTGGGCAGGTGTTCTAACGAGATGGCAGAATAGGCCCAGAAATTTCCCAACTCGTTTTTCTTCAATTCCTCTTTTCAAAAATCCATTCTAAGATCACCCAAAATAAGTTTTATTGTTAGTAAACTAATTTAAGTCCTCCTAGGTCGCTTATTAACATATTAATGGGGTCAAATCCTCCTAATCAACAAGCAATTAACATCAATTCCCCATTTTCACCCCAAACCCTAAGTACATGAACCCATAATTTTATTGTGCTTAATTACTCATCATAAATCCGTTTTTATATCATTATAGTTAAGTGTTTGGATACCAAATTCGTCCATAGTCATTCTACATGCAATCCCTAACCCAACTTTAGAGTTTCTATAACAATTTCATTAGGATCTCCTCAAAACTTTCAAGGCAAAAACAGTTTCTACACTAAACATGGAAGAAGTATTCAATGAATTTAATAATATCAAATCACTTGCCTTAAATCCGACGTTATGATTCATTGTTGATGATTAAGGTTGGCTCTCTCTTCTTTCCGGACACAAATCCCTTTCAAAATGATGGTGTGGAGATGGTTTGGCTTAGATCTTCCTTTTTGCCTCTTTCTAACTTCTCCCAAAAACTTTCGTAGCCCACTCTTTCACTTTTTGGCTGATAATGGCCTTAGTGGACCTTTTAATAATATCTAAATTACCTCTAAAATTCGTGGGTTTTAATCCCCTAATTTTTAAAATTACCAAAATACCCTTCTAGTTTGCCGGTTTGGCCTAAAAATGCCCTGGGACCCAAACTAAACCCCCAGCTAGTGTTTTCTGACTATTTCGACCCTTCTGGACGCGTTGGCGCACTCAAAATGATCATTCGGCTGATAAAAATATAATTTAATTTTTAATTTAAATACATTCATTCCTGACTCGACTAACATGCACGCATTCCAATCATTTCCCAAATTGTTGTATTTCTGCCTCGCAACAACTTTAATATTTTCAATGCTGATATATTACCATATATACTCAGAAACATTCAATTTCAACATCATAATCAAATACCAACTCACATCTCGCTAGTATTTAATATCCGAATTAATTTCCAATTAATTTTCATTTAATTCAATTAATCCCTTAAATAAAAATCAATAAAATTACGGGGTATTACAACCCACCATGATATTTTTTACAAATAACTAGGACACAGACACGTAGACTACTATAGTCTTATTCAAACTTTTGTGTATATTACTATAAAGAAAAAATTACATCGTTCCAATATTTTTATAATGTTATACTTGGGCTATGCCCCTCCCTGTTAGTTTCTTGATTTTCTGTGTTTTTCATTTCTTTTCGTAATAATAATATAATTAAGTTTTTAAAAAAAATACAAAAAACACATTCAACCAACAAATATTATGAGATTAATACATCATATATATAGGCATAGAGCCCTACGGGTTGAAGCCAAGAAAACCGTCGTAAAAAAGCCCTAATGACCCCTCTTAAAAAACATCAAAGCTAATTCCAAATTTAATTTTATGACTTTAACTAAAACAAAATACAATTAAAATATTTGTCTCCAATTACATGCACGAACTCCCAATTCACATTTACATCGAAGCACCTAAGAATTTTTTATGAAGTGCGCCAAAAGGACTGATAAATTGTTAAGGCACTTTCACACTGACGTAAACATGTATTACAGTCCGGTTTGCGCAGCAGTTGAAGCATACAGCTTGAGGAGGACCAAAGGCACTAGCTATAATTTCAAAGCAATTCTAAGAAAATTTACACATAGTCGAACAAACAAAATGAGTGAAAGAATATGAACTATATCATTTAAGATTGGAGGCAAGATAGACTTTTGTCGCTTGAAAGCTTGTCTGAAAGTCTCAATCTGTCTTAAGTTAAGAAGCCAGAGCAAGTGCATGTGAAAGTTCACCTAATACTCGAATTGAGTTCTCCTTCCACTTTGAGCTCGACTATTGCGACTTCCTCAACCTGACCCTGAGATTTCGAATTCTTAATAGACAGAGACTACCTCCACTTCCCTTTATTAGCTTGTTGAGGAATGGGATTGACTATATAATAAAGGTCTTGATTATATATAACTATAGGCCTATTAGCTATGCAATTTATCTAATAAATAAGTTCAAAAATTTTATGCGAGAAGTTGTTTGTGATTCTCCCAACCATCAGATCCCCCAACCATAGTGGTTTTATTGAAGGAAGAAGTTTGTAAGGTAACATTTTTCTTGCTCGGGGGATATTCACTAAATGGGAAAAAAGATCATGGTGCTAATGTGATAATCAAATAGGATATCATTCTTTCTCATCTCACCATCATCATGCTTAAATTATACCACTATTGTTGCAAATGCACCTTCCTAAATGTTTTAAAATTAATTAATTACACCAATGCCTCACTATTTTCTTTCATTTTTGGGGTGGAACAAGAATTTCTATTCTCAAATCATGTCGTCTGCCCTCATTTTATTTCCTCTGCGGTTACTGTCACATATTTTCACATTTCTAAGAAATTTCTTGTGATGTTGCTTCCTAATGTACGCCACTTATTAAGATTAAATTATACCAATTTTGTTGCAAATGAACCTTCCTAAATGTTTTACATTTAATTAATTACACCAATGCATCACTATTTTCTTCTATTTTTTTGGGCGGAACAAGAATTTATATTCTCAAATCATGTCTCCTGCCCTCATTTTATTTCCTCTATGGTTAATGTCATAGATTTTCGCATTTCTAAGAAATTTCTTGTGTTGTTGCTTCCTAATGTATGCCACTCTTCCAATTTCTTAGTTGTCGTGCTAAGCTTGCTCTTTGTTTTTTGTTTCCATTGTATAAAAGAGGGAATAAATGATCTCAACATTGTATTTTTCAAAGAAGAGAATATGTAGAAGCTCTATTCTACTCATTTAAACACTCCTCTCTCCACTCTCTCTCTGTACATATATATTATATATAAAGAATAATGCTCCTGAGTGGGCTTCCCATACAGTGGGTATACAGTTGTTCTTTCCCTTTTTTTGGTACAACATCCTTTTTTTTCCTTGTGTTGCTAGAGATTTTTCATACAAATAAGGGGTGAGTGGTTTATTTTTATTGAATCCCTACAGTGTATGAGAAGAGAGATGAAAGAGTGGGAAAGGAAATTATTATGAGAGAAAGTTCAATACCTCCAGCATATTTAAATAATTAAAGATTGAACTTCATTATGTAACATACCGTCAAAACAGTCTCTAAAGCAGATTTTTTCACCCCCGGATGCAAGTCAGTCGGTATCTGCAATGCATAATGAAACATGAACAGATGAAAATAGTTGAGATAACACAATGAAAGCTGACATACGAGACTTTTAAGCAAATTCTTTCTACATAAAATTTTGTCAAAGTAATATAAATTAACAGTAAGTTATTTAGGCTACACGGTCCTCTGTTTCATAATAGGGGAACTGTATTTATTTCTTTTTTTATGAAAAGGATAATATATTCAAAACAGGACCAAAGCCCAAAATAGCAACCAAACTCACCATCAGGACAAACCGGCTATGGCTCAAGAAAAATATAAAGGTCCCCAAACTAAAACACAAAACAAAGCCCACCAAACACTAGCCCAAGACTGCAAAGTTTAAACTCAGAAAACAAAATAAACAAATAGAAAAAAGATCGCAGGAAGCAACCACGCATCTCCACGAACCATCCATGCATCAAGGCAAAACCTGAAACGATCACATGTGTCTAATGAAACCACTAAACCATGAACGCAAAACCAATACCTCACAAAACAAGTCTTGGGATAACCAAATGCCATTGCATAGACAAAAACCTCTATTTCAGTTAATTTACTTTCAAGATTTGATGACTTTAGTCTAAATAAGGATAATTGGGCTATGTTGAATGGTAATTTGGGTAAAACCCATTTACCCAATGGGTTTTGGCCTTCTATATCCGGGTCGGATCTGTGTTCGGGCATAATTCGGGTATGTTGAGCTCGAACTTCTACATTTAACAAATGTAGAAATTATTGTAATCAACATTCTAAAAAGAGCCTTGGGAAGTCGAACGAAAGGAGACTGCCTAGTGAATAGGGGTGAATTTTATTATTGGATACAATATTATAAAATTATCAACTATTATCATGTAATAATTCAACAGAATGTCTAAATCAATTTAATAATAATCAATGTTTAAAAAAAGCTAAAAATATCCTTTATATGGACAATCAAAATGATTTCATTTGATCTTTTAGGTGCTTCGCTTGATCATTAACAATGAACTCAAGTTATTGAATGTGGCATGGATAATGAATTCAAAATGCGGTATGGAATGTAGAAAAAAAAGAAGTTACCTCAACACACGACAACACAAACTCTTTAGGCAATGCAACATGTGAATTGTGTGTGTCTTTAACAACATACATCTCCGCGTTAGGTACCGGTACAGGAAGATATGCTTCAGGAGAGTGAACGTCAGTTATTGATACATGTATATAATTATCCTCCAAGCGAACGTTGTGGATGGTATCATTAGGTGAAATACGATTAAAAAAAACAGACGCAACAACATTCGCACATGAATTCAATGCCAATCTACATCGTTTTCCCTATATAAAAAAACAAAATGAATAATGAATGACACATATATATATACTAATAAAAAAATAAAGATCACTAACATAATTAAAGTTGTCACAAACCATCCCAATATTATATTTAGGATCCGGTGGTGAAATTATACGTTGTCTATTCACATTGATTTGGGCCTATATACACATTAAATATTCCAAAATAAGTATAGTAAAGTATAAGACATAAATGTAATAAAGTTTTACTAATTATGTGATTTCATTTGATCTTTTAGGTTCTTCATTTGATCATTGACAATGAACTCAAGTTATTGAATGTGGCATGGAATGTAAAAAAAAAGAAGTTACCTCAACACACGAGAACACAAACTCTTTCGGCCAAGCAACATATGAATTGTGTGCATCTTTAACAACACACATGTACGCATTAGGTACCGGTATAGGAAGATATGCTTCAAGAGAGTGAACGTCAATTATTGATACACGTATATAATTATCCCCCAAGCGAACGTTGTGGATGGTATCATTAGGTGAAATACGATCAAAAAATAGCCCAAACGCAACAACATACGCACGTGAATTCAATGCCAATCTACATTGTTTTCCCTATATAAAAAACAAAATGAATAATGAATGACATGTATATACTACTAAAAGAATAAAAAATCACTAATATAATTAAAGTTGTTACAAACCTTCCCAATATTAGATTTAGGATCCGGTGGTGAAATTATACATTGTTAATTCACGTTGCTTTGGGCCTATATACACATGAAATATTCCAAAATAAGTATAGTAAAGTATGAAACATAAATGTAATAAAGTTTTACCAATTATGTGATTACCTTCTCTTTTTTCCTCTTGGATGGAGAATCACATGACTCACTCACATAATTTAAACGCTTCACATATTTTTTATTATCCCTTTTCTGACTATTTGATGAAATCTTCTCAATTAACGACGGTGCAAGTGATCTACTTTTATACTTCCTCAATTCTTCCATTGCCTCCTGAAGTTGTCGATCTTTTTCTTTAGCCTTATCCTCTTCTTGATGAAGTTTAGACTCTAATTCTTGAACATGTTATTTCGATCCCCATCTAGGGATATGAAAGTAAGTTGTAGGAGTGACTCCTTTTCCCATACCCCTTACTCGACCACTATACTCTGGAGTACCAAGTGCTAAGGTTAAGAAGTTTAAAGTCCCTTGAGTTACTAAGCTCCCATCATGGACTTGTTTCTTCAAAGCGTCCTACAATAAAGTAAAATATTAAAAGTGTTATTAAATCATATTCTTTTCAATCCTCATATGTAGTATATATCCATATTTATAAAGATTATATAATGTACATGGCCGCGTTAGGTACTTTTGAAAGTAACTCACAATTTTTTCACCAACTTCCTCGATTGCATCGTCTTGATATTGTCTATTTCTCAATTTTCAGGCAGTTATCCACATTAGAGACCTATCATCCTCATCAAATGCATCTCCATGTATCTTTTTCTATCCCAATTACAAAATAAAATAGAAGAAATTAAGAACACAATAAAAAATCCCCACAATGAATTAATTATAGTCGTATACTCTACAAATAATATAAGAATTCAACTACATACCATAATACCCTTAAGACCTGCATACCCCAACTTACTAAGCTTGTGGTTGAACTTATTTTGTGCTCTCCTTTATCGTTGCACATCACTTATTTTTTACGCATTAAATTTATGATAATGTAAGAATTTAACCATACTATGGATAAATGTTACTTTTATATAATAAAATGAATTGAATATACACCTCAAACTTTGGGGATAGTCTTCCTCTTACAAACGCATCCCAATCCTCCTGATCAATAAAATTTTTAAACTTTTCTGGATGGTTCCAAAGATTATCGGGATCATGTTTAAATGCCTTGACACAACTCCTAGTGAATTATCCTTTGAAATTCTTCCACGAACAACCAATAGAGGATATAACTCCCTTCTTTGATTTGGGGTCTATGTTGTACTTGGCCTGTAATTAATGAATATTATATTACATAACAGAATTAAATAATACCAATATAGACTTCAAAGAACATCAATATAAATTATTAGCATTTACCTCCATAGCTACCCATAAATTCTCTTTTAATGACTTTGGAACTTTGGGTTAACTTGGATAACTTATAGGCACCATTGTCCTTGCCAAAAGACCTCTATAACTTGCAAAACCCTTCCTTATATCACCGTTTGGTTGTCCTTTTCTATTGTAAGTTACTAGTATTCGATCACAAGAAGCACTTTTGCTTATTCATTCTAAAACAGCCATGCCTCTGACTTTTCGTTATTTATTACATGAATTTTGTGATGACTTTGCTAAATCGTCTGGACTTTTTGAATGAAAATCATCTTCCTCGTGCATATCCACTACAATGACAAATAAATAGATTGAAGTAAGTGTGCATGTTGATGACTAACAAAGAATAACAAATGATATGTTCAAATTAATTTGCAGGAAGCAAGAGCATTATTAATAAAAATAAAACATATGTTATTCATAATTTTACCTGTAGAGACACTCCCCTGTTGTCTTTATATTTGACATGAAAATACCGGTAACTCCCCTGTTTTCAAAACAAGGCAAAAACATGTATTTCTTTCCACTCGCATCATGATTTCCCTTATTTGCATGAGCATATGTCGAGCACCCGAATATTATCAAATTAGTATATGAGGCAGGGGATCTAGTACACAATTCTTTTGGTGTCTTCAGCTCAATAGCTGAGGATGGATACTTATTTACTAAATAACATGTTATGTTAACAACTTCATCCCAAAAATCCTTGGGCAAAACTTCATTAGAATTCATGTACCTTGCTATCTCAATAAATGTCATGTTCATCTGCTAGGATACTCCATTTTGAAGAGGTGTCTTTCAAACTTTGTGGTGTCTCACAATTCCCTCATTTTTTCCAAACTCATCAAACAAGCCCGAGTAAAATTCCATGAAATTATTAGTTCTCAAGCGCTTTATTTTCTTACCAGTCTACTTCTGAATCAAAGCCTTCGGCAGTTTAAACTTGATAAATAACTCATCCTTTCTTTTCATAATATACAACTAAACTTACCTAGAGAAATCATCAATGAAAAATATGAATTTTTAAAAACATGAAGAAAATTATGGTTATTAGTCATGTCGGTCTTATTAGAAATGTACTTTTCATATTTGTATCCATATCTACCTCAATTATGAGAAAAACATGACAACAAGGTCAAGTTTTCCCAATCCTGGGGATTGGGAAGTATGAAAATCAATAACATTACCCAAAATTTGATAACGAGCCAATTCATCTCATATGTCCACCAAAAGATATTCACCATAAATGATAATCGCCATCAACTATTAAAATATAAATTATAAAATGTAGACTAAACATAGATAACTCTTTAAAAAGCATAGATAATTCTAAGCATAAGCAAAACACAACTAACACTCTATTTTTTTTTATTATCAATCCAAATTCCCTCACAATCTACACATGCACACGAATCTTCACTTTCATTAATCAACTCAACGTTTGGCAATCCGTTGGTGGCGACATGATTTTTGGCACATCCAGTAGATTAGTCATCATCATCACACCCGTAATTATAAACTCTTTGTGGAGTCACAAGAAGGATTGACCATTTAGGATCGAGTTAGTCTTGAACATAAAAAAACTGTTTGGCTTGAGAAGCTAATATGAAGGGCTCATTCTTATGGCCAACTCTACAAAGATCAACAGATTTAAAGCTAAGCTCATCTACTTTAATACCATTACCGTTGTCGACCCAATCACACTTTAAAACTATAATTTTGAAAGTGAAATAATCAAGTATCCATATTTCACCGATGACACCATAGAAACTCAAATTTGAAACCACGGGATGCTTATCTTTTGCACTAGCAACTTGCATTGTTGTGGTCGTAATGCTAATTCCACTGTTTTGACTAACCCGTTCAGCATCACATTCTTTCGTATGGTAACAACAACCATTAACGATATAACCCTGATATTTTATCACATCTCGACGAGGTCCCCGAGCTATCCAGTTTAAGATGTTTGAAATATTAATGTCAGGGAGATTTAGCTCCTTTTCAACCTGATTTGTCTTAAATGTTAGTTACAATTTTAATAGCATATTCTTCACATATTGATATTAATCATATGCTTTCACGAAGCCAGCCAATAATGGTCTTGTTATGTTCATCTTGAAAACATTTTCCATCTTTTCACTTTTGAGGATACTTTTGCCTCAAGCTCTCCATATGCTCCCTATAAGGGTGTTAATACAAAACAATCTTTTAACCATTAAAACAAAATACAATATATTACAGGATTTGTTACGAAAGCAACGAAAAGAAAAATTACTTGATATATGGCTGAACATCATCTGTGTTCTGTAACATATAACAATGTAATTGCTCCTATGACAAATCGTCCACCTCAATTACTTTACCACCCTATTGTTTTGTCATCGCATATTATATCATCGTCATCATCTGTTGTGTTTCTACCTAATGGAACCCCAACGGCATCAAGCCCATGAAAAAATTCCGTACAAAATTCAATTGCTTCTTCGAAAATATAGTGTTGGGCGATGCAACCTTCCGGACGACTTCAATTGTTTACTTGGCACTTTAAGAATTTCATGTTCCTACAAACATTTTAAATAAAAAAAATATTAATAATGTTTACTTATAACCTTATAAAGTAATGACATATTTTTTTAAGCATGTGCAAACCTTCCAAATGCATACATCCAACGAGCGAAAACTGGACCACATAGTTCAACCTCCCTAACGAGATGTACCATTAGATGCACCATTATATCAAAGAATGTCGAAGGGAAGTACAATTCCAACAAACACAATGTGATCACAATGTCTTCTTAAATACTGTTCAACTTCTTCACATCAACTTCTTTTGAACAGAGAGCATTAAAGAAAAAGCACACCCTTATGGTTGCAAATCTAACATGCTTTGGTAACACGGATCGAATGTCCACTAGAAGTATTTGTTACATGATTATGTGACAATCATGGAACTTGAGACCAAAAAATTTTAACTCTTCCATTGAAACAAGCTTACTAAAATTTTACGAGTATCCATCGGGAACTTTGAGTTAAAGTAACGTCTCGCACACCCTTTTCTTCTCCTCTCTAGACAATGTATAACATGCAGGTGGTAAATACGTCCGTTTTCCCTTATCTTATGGTGCCAACTCCCCTCCTAAACCCAATTTACAAGATCAAGACGAGTCTTGACTCCATCTATTGTCTTACCAGGAATGTTGAGTAGCGTCCCTATTATGCTGTCATAAACATTCTTCTTAATATGCAGAACATCCGAATTGTGTCGAAGAAGAAAATGTTTCCAATACCCCAACCTAAAGAATATTGATTTTTTCTTCCAACATTTGGAGTTATTAGGCTCATCCATATTCTCCTTAGTGTGTTTCCTCTTTTGTTTCAATTTATCCTTTCCCTTTGTTATTTGTGCTTCAAAAGGACCCATCTTTTTTCCCTAACATGCATTAATATTTTCAACCTTCTCTAGTATTTTCTCTCTATTCAACGGATTAGGTTGTTCATGAAACTCTTGCTTACCATTAAAATCTTTCTTTTTCTTTCGAAACGGATGATTTTGTGGAAGAAATCTTCTATTTGATGTATATACATTCTTTTTAGAATGTTTTAATCGAATAGAATCTGTTTCTTCACCATAAATTGGACAAGCATAGTACCCCTTTATAGCATAACCACACAAATTACCGTATGCAGGGAAATCATTAATGGTCCAAAGTAATGCCACCTTCAAAATAAAGGATTCTTGGAGGTAAGCATCATAAGCCTATACACCTTCATCCCATAAGGTTTTCAAGTCCTCAATTAATGGTGCCAAATAAACATCGATATCATTTCCAGGCTGTCGCGGACCTAATATCAACATTTTTAACATCAAAAAAATTCGCTTTGTGCTTAGCGACGGCTCAAAGTTATAAGTTGCCAACATGACCGGCCAACAACTATGCTTACTACCAAGAGTACTATGTGGGTTAATTCCATCCGCTAAAAGTCCTAACTGAAGGTTTCTAGATTCGTTTCCAAACTCTGGCCACTTGTCATCCACCAACTTCCATGCAGGAGAATTCGCGGGGTGACGTAACTTACCATCAACTTGTGTTTCGTTTTCATGCCAAGTCAAGGACTTTGCATTTTGTACAGATTGAAACCACCTTTTGAACCTAGGAATGGGCAAAAAATACCATAATACATTTGCAGGCACTCACACCTTCACCTCGGTTGTATTTTTTAAAACTTATACCTCGGTGTTCCACAAGTAGGGCATTCAGTTAAATCTTTGTACTCTTTTCTATAGAGTATGCAATCATTAGGACATGAATGTATTTTTTTCATACCCCATCCCAAACACAAACAACATTTGTATGGACTTTTTCATAGATAAAGGCAATTTATTATCTTCTGCGAGCAATTGGGAAAATAATTGAATCATGTTTGAAAAGCTCGTATCAGTTCACCCACTCTTTGCTTTCAAATTGAGTAGACTCACCAGTGCAGACATCTTTGTAAACTTTTTACACCCTTTGTAAAAGGGCTTTTTGGCATCCTCAAGGATCTTCTCAAATGATTTAGGATCCCCCATAAAGTCTTCATTCATCGTCTCAAATATCTCCACCATATCATCAGCATCTTCTTGATTTTTGACCAAATTATCGTGATGGATGGGGTCACCCATGTTGATATGTGAGAAAGTCGAATTAAGAGCAACTTCCCCCTTCCATATCCATATATGATAACTTTGATCAATACCGTTTGCGTATAAATGACCTTTAATTTCTTTTAAAGTCCATTTAAAATAATTTCCACATGATGTACATGAACACCGTACAACTTCACTATTTACAACATTCCTCTCTGCAACTTTAAGAAAATATTCAACCCCTTGCAAGTACTCGTTTAATAATCTATCCATAGACATCCATGACTTGTTTGTTCCCATTTCTCAAATTGTACCTATATTAAGATTGTAAATATTAGTTGTACAAATGTGATTTTCATATAAAATAACACAATCCTTAAATCATATTAATTTTTCATTTTCTAATTAGTAAAGTATGCATCTGTTTTATACGATTCATCTTAGTTTAAGTCACAAATAATATTATTAATGATGTAATACTAACACCGCCGACACACATTAACTTTATTACCAACGGTAATTGATAGAACAGATGCATTTTAACTCAAGCTTTGGATAAAGTATTTGTGTGTATAATATGTATCTGGTAATTTCTTTTGTATTTCTTTTGTGTATATAATATGTATTTGTTGCTTTGTTAAAAAATAAAACAAAATTAATCTAATCAAATCAGTTGTCAATACCTAAAATACAATTGACACCAGTGACAAAACTAAGGCATGGCCAAGGAGGGTCATTGCCATCCCCAATAATTTCAAATGGTTAGCACTGTATTGATGAATTATTGATTAAGGACCCATGCTTCTTTCATTTTAAATTTTATACCATCTTCTTTTGAATCAAGGACTCAAAATAATTAATGAAAAACAAAGTCCACAAAAAGTACTTATAATTGGACTCATTTTCTTACAAAGTGAATACAAATTTTTGTGCACTATTTTGTGAGTAGAAGTCTATTTAATTATAAATATATCTCTAAAAATTGTAAAAGCAATCATTTCTTTTAAAAAAGGATTTTTTTCACTTAATTATGTAAGTTAACCCTCACTTTATTAATCCATTTAACTTAATATCCATTTTTTCAGATGGCAACCTAAATTCGTTAAAAAATCATTAATCCATTATTAAACATAGCCCCTCAAACTTTTAGGACAACAATACCCTTTAATTTATATGCTCAAATGTCTCTAAAACTTATTACCACACACAATTTGATCTTTCCAAGAAAATGTCGAACGGTGTCAAATGACGCATTAAAGAATAAGTATCAAGTCAGAAAAAGCCCAAAATAAAACTAAAACAAAGCATGCATTCGAGAAGACTACGACAACTATAATGTCGACACGTGCCTTTCTTATTTATACATATATTGAAATTCAATCTTTATGATAGAAAAGTGCTAGAGGACCGCGTAAAATGGCAAACTTATAGAATGTGAAAAAACTATCTTGATAGGCGTGCAGAATCTATTGAAAGTAGTAAATAATGAAAAATTTACACTTGAGATGTTTTAGTTGGTCCTTGAATCATTCCTCTTTATTATTTGGATTCTATTATCCATAAATTCGAAGTATTGTGCTATTTGATTTTTCAAATTACTCTGTTTTATATTTTATTTTTCTAGTAATAAAAGTCTTCAATCAAACACTTTTGTTAGTTTTGCTCTTTCTCTCCCCCTCAAACATAAAACACACATATAAAATAAATTTGAATAAAAACTAACATATATTAGTTATGGTTGACCTTTCATCTCTCAATCCAACCACTGAGTTTCTTGGCCCCCTCTAATTTGAAATCCTGGCTTCATCCCTGATTGACACAATAGATGTAAATGTAAAAAGAGAGGGATCATTTTTTAAAGCCTAACAGATGAAAAATGAAAATACGAAAGTTACAACAGATGGAAAATACGAAAGTCACAAAAAATTATTGTCTATATGATCGACTATGATGCATTTTTTAATTGCAAGTAAGCCTACTCTAATACCCATACTTTAGTTGTAGCATTTGTCTCAAACTCGATGTTTTTATTAAGACCTTAGATATAGTTCTCAGAAGCCTCTACCATTTATAATTACTTCACCATTCTGATAAATATTGAGGACATTACTAGATGAACAGTTTTAAATGAGTTCATTGGTAAAATAAGGCAAAAAGCATTTATTTAATAGACTGCACATACTGGGAAGAAGGCTTAAGAACCAAACTCCTAAAATTAGTTAGATTAATCTTGAAAGAGGAAACATTATTAATGATTTGAGATTTAAATGCGTAATAACTTCTGTCATGTTCCCTTGTAAGGAAGATCCGATTAGTAATAGTAATAATCGAGAAAAAGTTGGTTTCTTAGAACACATTTATTCTCGGTTACTCTAGTAGAGTGTGACACCCCGCCTAATTAAACATCGGGTGATCAGGCCTTTATTAAATTAAAACAGGTTTCTCAAATGGTCCATTCTTAGCATCACTGTCGAAAACTTTTTAATTACTAATCCCCTAAGTAAAAATTAGACCGGTGCCAAATTTTATCTTTCTTAAAACAGATAAATCAACCATGAGGAACAAAGTATAAAAATAACCATGTACTATAACCCAATCAACAAAGTGTGAGTAAAAAAGAATAAGAATAAACCATCGGCTAAAATCCCAAAATAATAGTAGAACAACCACTAGTCTGAAACTAAACATCTGAGACTGATACCGGACCACAAGTCTATACAAAGAATAGTGTGAGAACCTGCACTAGATCTAAATGAGAGATATCATCTAATCAAAATCCTGTAAGCATCCACTGTGCTACAACTTCGAGTCCCTGCAATGAAATCATCATACATGGCGTCCCTGTGGCTGGACACCTAAAAGGTTTTGAAAATATTTTATAGCAAGACTTATTACTAAAAATATTTTGAAAATATTTAACAAGCGTTTATCACAATATAAAATGTGGTTATTGATTACACATGTTAGGTTCTCGTACACTCTCTTGAGTTTACTCACCCCTCATCTTTTGTGCACACCTAACGTTCTACACTTAGCCTACCTAGCCATATCTTCCAAGCTAACTAGGACTAAGTAATCATCTGAACTTATTTATACTTAAGTTCTCGTATCGCCCACACAGTACATCCATTTCATTAACATCTCACGAAGGTTAATTAATACTCAAGTAACATTTCACCTATGTTCTGTTTCAAAACTTATCATTTAGTTTCACTACTAAATTTCTACAATTATCACAATTTCTATCTTCCAACTTTTGTAATTAAGTTTCACTACTAAAATTACTAAATAGATATTCTCTATATAACGTTACGTTTCGTAATTACGTTTCACTACTTAACTTACCAGTTCGGTATGTATCTTTAAATACATAATATATATCAATCTACTAATACACAGAAGTAGAATATCATCAAGTATATATTTCACACACAATATATACCAAATATCAGTCATTAATATTTTGTCCTTTTTACACACTTAAAGGACTCTTGGTTCAGAATGATTCATCGACCCCGATTATTTATATACACAAATTCTGGCTCGGACTCTTTCATCACGCCACTAGTTCAAAGGTTTGGTTCGGCATTTTACATCGACCCCAAACATATAATAACCCTATGTTAGTTCGGAATATCTCATCAACCCTAACATAGTTGATTTAGGTATACTTCTCTCGACCTAAAAGATCATATAATTCAGTAGGTACACGCCCGACCTATTAATTATATTCATACAGAATATTTTAATCTCTTATATCTACCGTCAATATTCCCTTCACGATTTATCTCATTAATCGCATTTATTTGAGTATTCACACAACTCTAAGGGTCCTAGTTACCCCTCACATATAATTTCAGTAGTCATTACTTACCCTACTGGTCTATTACTTGAATTCACTTTACCTCGCCTCGTAACTCAATTCTAAATTTCCTGATACTCTACTAAATCAGATTGTTGTCATCGGTCCATAATCCAAGTCCTACACCCAATGGCCTTATCGGACCTCGACAATATACCTAATGGTCTTATTCTCACTCCCATATAAGTATAATATAAATCGCAGGATACCCATTCATTCCCGAAAATCAAAGAAACCTTAAACACGAAAAATTCGAGAAAAATAGCTTACGTCGATCGATCCACTACTGGGTTCGATCGATCGACATTCGAGATCGATCGATCGATCGAGCAGGGACAGACGCAATTCGTCTTCTTCGTTAACCTCTTCCTCCATTAACAAATCTCCAAACTTCATTATAGTCCACCAAACTGCGACCCAGTGATCCTAACATGTTTCCACATATATTAGGACAATTTCTAATGTGTCAAATACATCAAAACCCCAATTCCTTTGAAGAAATAGTGAATTAAACTCAAAATTTCTTAAAACCCTAGTTATGGTGTTCTTCCCATATATGCATTCAAAACCCATATTTTATTCCGAAATAATCATCAAGTCTACTCTGAATATTAATCCTCCACATATGTTAAATCATTCTACATGTGATTTCTATCCCAACATGTATAAATATCATTATTCTCCTATCAAGATATTGATTTAACAAAACTATTAAAAACTCTACACATGGGTATTATAACTTTATAATTTTTGCAATAAACAACTTACCTTGATAGAGGGAATCTGATTTCGTAGAGTTGATGATGGATTGATGCTTATCTTCTTCAATCCTTCCTCCTTTGGCTCCTAGGGTGCAAGATCCAAACCCAACCTTCTCAAAATCATCTTCTAAGCCTTCTGAATGATTTTCTCCTTCTCTCTAATGGTATTGATATTTACAGGGGTTTTCTAACCCTAACCCCTCTTTCATACGGCCGATAAAAGGCTCTTGAATTCGTAGGTCTCCATACCCTCTCATGTTAAAAGACCAAAACGCCCCCGAACGGTCTCAGTTTAGTTTGAAATTACCCCGAGACTCAACTAGTACCCCTAGGTATACTATTTTGACTAATTTGACCCTTCCAGACTCATCTGTGACCTCTAAATTATCATTTGAGTCACTTAAAAAATATCACTCGTTCTCACCCCAAAACGGTCTACACGCGTTAAGTAACTATTTACTACTCACACTAAGTAAATATAATGAGGCAATATAAATTGGTATTTATCTCTCGATTAGTATCCCACAATTATAATTTTTAGTAAATCACATTAAATTACTCCTCTTACGTAATTTAAATTAAGCCGTATTTTCTCATTTAATTCTCCAATTTAATTAAATAGAATATTCAGAAATACGGGGTATTACATAGAGGTTGTGTAAAATCTGTTTCTTTACAGCAAGAATTTTTTCAATTGATGTGACAGAGTTGAATGCAATGTCTCAACCATTATAATGAAATAGTTAATCTTAGTCCGTCAAATTTAAAAAGCTACAAAATGTGAACTAAACTAAGCTAGATGGAAATAGTTATATTAAAATTTGACGGACTTCAATTGAAATAAAGCTAGATTGAAATAGATAATCTTAGTCCGTCAAATGTCAATCTAACTATTTCAAGAACTGATTTCAATTGTGAACAACAATTCCAATGATTCGCGTGCAAACACAACCATTCATGGGTGAATCCAATTACGTAAATGATAAATGTAAAGTGGGCTTTACAAAATAAACAATTATGTTTACCCTATGCTTCAATGGTCCCTTTGTAATTTTTTATCATTAAACAAACAACAAACAAGTTGTAAAATAGGTTCACAATTTTTTTATCTAATTAATAATTAATGATGTCTATAAATGGAAATCAAGAGGTATATTCTCCAACCCCAACAAAGTATAGGTACATTCTCAACCCCTAAAGAATTAATTTTTGAAGTTCCCATGTTTACCACGCTTGAGAGTAAAACTCTATTTTCTCTTAGCAATATCAACACCAACCCTATGTTCGACACTAAATAGGAGTCTATAGTCCACTTTTGTATGTATGTTGGGCATTCAGAAAAAAAAAGTACACAAAAAATTATAAAATTGTCCTTCACGACAAAAAACGTACATCACTATTTCAAACCCCAAAACGCAAGTAAGCAAAGCTCTACCCACATGAATTCCTACTAAGTATAATTGAACGACATATAAGGAATTACTACATATATGATTCAAATATAATATGATCCATATGACAGTCCTTTGCCAAAAAAGTAAATGTCAAAATCATGTTTTTAAGAATAAAACCCCAACATATGTGTCAAGTCCCCCGCCAGGGTCCGTATTAGGAATACACGTCGTATCCCCTACGGGGGTCCTTATTAGGAAGATGCGCCATTACCCTTGATAGGCTTCATTTCATTTAATTTTTCACTTCACACACACACCACCCTTATCATTCACCCCTACCAGGGTCACATTTACCATTCACACACATGTTATCATTCATTAATGATAAATACTCTAAGTGTATAAGTACACTAATCTTGCTTGTTGAGAACAAAATTAACTTATTTGATTCCTTTGGTTCTATAGTCTTATTGCTTTCACCTTCCAATACAATTCACACCATTACTCTTTCAATTAATATTGAAAAACATGAAATTATGCTCAACATGACATCATCAATGCTCTTCCCAAAATTCAATACTAATTTTATCATTGAAATTCTATTATACGAACAATGGGCCTATTTACCAGCATTAAAATGATCCCATCACATTAAATTCAAACTCATCTAACCTTAATTGGATTTCATTAAAATCTAATTTTATAAATCTTATTTATTTTTAGATCCATACTAAGTTTTGGGGAAAAAGCAAAAAGAAAGAAAAAAAATTAAAAATTAAGCTTTCTTGGCTACTGCCCTGGGGCCTGCAGTTGCCACCAGTGGGCTCTGACTCTACGAGCTGAGGAAGTTTATCCCAGGAACGGAAGAATTCAACAAAAATTCTTCTTTTTCTCACTTTGCCCCTCTTCAACCAACACCCAACCATTTCACTAATACATACATATAAATTTTAGCATATATAAGTCCATATGCAATCTCAATATTACTTTGGAAATCAAAATTGGTATAAAACTCATCAATACCAAATATTTTGTAATGATAATAATGTAACACCCCGCCCGCCCGGGGAGAGCGAACAGAGTGCTAATGCGATAAAATAAATCCAAATCCACAAATAACAAGGTATAGAGCATCTAAATAATCCCACAATAATATAAATCCACTAATCTCAATTCTTCAAATACAACAAGTCTCTCAAATTAAAATTACAACTATCTAACTCGAATAAGAAATACAAATCTCCAAAGCTCTATACATCAAAATAATACAAATCTTTCCCAAACAATCCTCGCTAAAATCAATCTCCATAGCACCCAAAAATCCGCGCTAACCTGCCACTAAAAGAAAATATGGGGAAGTACACAATACGACAGGAATTATGCTCAATAAATACGGATTAGCAACGAATAAAACGTAACAACACGAGTGCGAATATTCAAATCAAAATGCAAAACTCAAAGCATTTATCAATATAATTTCTCAACAACACTTTAACCGGGTCACCAGGCCTCACCACATCTGCATATGCTTTATCAAGACATAGCCCGAGAAACAGGAATTTTGGCGGGTGCCCAACATCCGTGCCATATTAAAATCTCATGACAACGTTCTCATCAACAATATAATGATACCACATGAATCAAAATAATTTCAACAATTATTTTCCAGATTTCAATGAATTTATCAATTCAAATATGAGTTCAATTAATAAGAAATCAAAGAGAATGACACTCGCGAGATTTAAGGAGCATATTGTGTAAAACCCCATACCTCAAACCATGATGAGAAACCAATGATCACATCCTCAAGATCAACACAAAAGGTCTACAAAATCTCCTCCAAGAACCTCCAACAAAATAGCCCCAAGAACACCTCTAATCTAAGGTTGGAACTCACAAATCTCAAGGGCCAATGTGTATATAAAAACAAGAGGAATATAAAATATATTTGCTGCCAAAATTTGTGCCAAAAGTAGGTTAAAAGGGTTGCCTACGACTTCCTTTTATAATGAAAAGAAATGAAGAGTTGGAATCCGAAAGACTCCTTTAAATAAGGAAAAGAAATGAAGAGTTGGAAGTCAAAACAACTCTTGAAAATTACTTAATGTTCGCCGACTTAGAATTCCAAGAGTTAAAAACATTTAAAAATCATTTTAAAATCCGTTTTAACTCCGATTTCGAAACCGTTTGAAATTCTCACCTTTAAAAATAATAACCAACATATTTGAGCAATAAAAATAATTTTATCAAAAACTTTATTTTCCTCCATTTTCCAGAAATTAATTAAAATATTCCAAAATTACGCGGGTTATTACAAATAAGTTTTAATATGTATTACCAAGTTGGTTGTCAAGTATAGATCATATACGATTTCAAAAGAACAAGATATACCAGACTTCTTGATTATGTTACATACATATACATATACATATACATATACATATACATATACATATACATATACATATACATATATATATACATATGCATATGCATATGCATATGCATATGCATATACAGGTGGCGACTGAGAGTAACTTACCAGATAATGGAAATCGTCCAAATTTGAGAAAGAATGGAGAGGAGCCGTGAGGAGAGGAATCGTGAGACGTGAGGATTGGAACCATGATAAACGAATGCTCGGGTATTAAAATTTCAAGCCATGAGAAATGAAGCGCGCGGGTAAAACTAATTTCTAATTTTTTTCAAAGGGTCATGTTATGTATTTAGGTAAAAAACTTTTCAAAAAAATGTAATAATATGTAAAATTAAATATGATTTTTATATTTAGAGTGTCATAATAATAGTATAAAATGACATTTTATATTAAAAATATCACACTAATAATAGCATTAACCTTTAAATGATATTTTTGTAATAAATGTCATTAAACTATTTTTCGAGTGTCATAAAAAGGTGTTTTTATTGTAGTGTTTCTTAGTAATTCGATAGTTATTTATACTCTTGATATTACGAAACATTGATAAATCATATTATTGTTCAAATAGACATTTTTATGAACATCGATAAATCATAGTATTGTTCAAATAGACATTTTTGTGAACATCAAAAAAGATTTTAAGGTTAATTATTAATGTCATATAAAAACTATATTGTGGTATTTATTTTATTTAGTACTTTTAACTGGGTTATGTTACCAGATTATGGAAGCATAGATAGTATTCTTCGAGTGGGACTAGAACCATTGTGTTAAAAATATCTAAGGTTAGGTTTGAGATTTTAAAGCTGGATCAAGGAGAGCGGGATGAACTTTGGAGATTTTTTATGTAAAATCTTAGTTTCCTTTTAGTAGTGTATTTCATTTGAAATAGATTTTGGATTTTTGAATCTCTTGTGACTCCACAAATGTTTTTGGGATATTGTTTTGAGACTTTTTTATATTGTTGGATTATTAAAGGATGTTGTAGTTTGTTTTGGGGTGATCATTCATATTGTATCTCTCGTATCATATATTGTTGGAAAAACTTTTAAATGTCATGTGCTAAGAATGATATTTTACTTTATAGCAACTTGTAAATTTTCAAATTTGGACTTGATCAACCCTGGTATGAAAATGTCCAGCTGTTAAAGTATCATCTCCACTATTAGCTCAACCATAAGGGAAATCTCAGTTGCAGTATGAACATGCATATTATTTCACATGTATAGATGCTCAAGCACTGGCACAAGCAGTCGAGGGTAAGTTTCATATCTATGGACATGTTGGACGTATTTTATTTGATATTACTGCATCACATTCATTTATGAATAGATCCTTTGTCAATCCTCTAGGATGTTAGATTTATCACCAGACACATTATTTCACAATGATTTACCGTTAGGTCGGGGTACGCCTATCCATTCCGTGTGTGGAGGGATAGGTGTGGATATTGGGAGGTTAAATATTAAATATGATTTGTTGATTTTGAGCATGACTACCTATGATGTTATCCTGGGATGAATTGGTTATCTATTTATCATGCTTGTATCGACTGCTATAGAAAGTCCATCATTTTCTCCATTCCGGGGCAGAAGATATACTTGGTTCTGATTCGACCTCCTAATGGAGGGTTGATCATACATTTGTATGATATTAAGGAGGATACTTATGAGGGATTTTTTGTGTTATTAGACTTTATTATTGTAGTTAGTGAGTTTCCTAACATTGTTTTATAGATTCTAGCTTACCATCGACTAGGCATATCAATTTTTTGTATGATTTTTGACTGGGGACTATACTAATAACTCGACCACCTTACTGTATGGATCCATTAGAGATAAGATAGGTAAGAGAGTATTTGGAAGTTGCTTGGATAAGGTTTTATTGAGAGGAATACTACACCTTGAGGAGATCTAGTCATCTATATGAGAATAAGAATGAATTAATGAGGCTTTGTGTGGATTATCGAGATTTGAAAAAGGTCACCATGCAGAGAAAATATTCATTACCCCGTATCGACGACCTATTTATAAGACCAAGTTTTATAATTTCTCATTTTAGTTTTATTTTGCTTATCCCCTTACACCTCATTGCACCTTCATGATTACTTTAAAGTATTCAACTAGAAGAAACTGATGATATTTGAAAGATTGAAGATCGTTTATCAAAACATCATTCAAGTAGAATTATTAGGTGGCTTGGTAAATCTTTAAAGTTTCAGGTTTTTTTCTAAAAACTGTTTGCATTTATAAGTTTTCAAAAGTTTTTTTACATGATTTTTAAAGAATTTTTGAAAATTTCACTAACTCATTAGAATGAGATCTACATGTTGCTCGAATGAGTTGTTTAGGGTCGTTTAAATATGGTTCATTCATTTTGAATGAGTTCTCATGTTTACGGCAAGCACTAGAATTTCGTTTGAATTTTTGTTAGAAATTGTTCGAACGAGGTGGTAGTTCATTCGAATGAGTACGCGTGTTTTTGATTTTTTTAATCAAATCTTTCGAATCTATTGTCCATATTTCTTTGCAACAACTTTCCTTCCAATAGAGATGCGGAATTATAATTATCCCTAATTTGTTTTAATGAAAAAAGTTTTACTAGGATAGGGATGAAGAAACGCCCTTCATCGGTGGTACTGTGGCATACACAAAGAAAATGAGAAATTTTAAAACAAAATAACATGAAGCGTGCATAAAAGAAAATGAAACCTTGAAAATAAATTTAAGCCCTACGATATCTTGAGTGTTTTCCTACAGACGGCATGCCATTTGTTATGATTCAAAGTAGGTTTTACGCCGTTCGTGATAAGATTTGGGATTTCCACATTTAAATCAATGCCGCGATCATTTCATCCCAATTAAATTTATCTTTGAAGTTCACTTTACCAAATCATAAAGAATAGATTCAAAAGTTCTAAACCCTTGTAGATATTATCTCTATTATTAATTTGTGGAGTTGAGGCTCTACGATTGAAGAAGAGGAAATTACATATTCCAAAGGCTGATCGGTGGATACTAATGGAAGATTTTCTTCGTGTGAGCAGTGATGGACTGCATCATTTTCTATTGAAGATTTTAAGACACTAGCGTGTTAAAACATAATGGATCTCTATGTTGTCTATAATACTTTCATTATCTGTTGAGTGTTAAACAGTGCTCAATTAAAAGTTTTTTCGAAAACAGATTTTTCCTTTATCTTCTTCCCATTCGGTTTGGTTATGGAATTTGTCTTCAAAATATTATCTTCCATGTTCCCTTCAATTTAAATTAGATAAAATTTTATAAAAAGTAAATTTGTGTATTTGGCCTAAGATACAAGTAATTTCCTATAATCCATGTTTTCGAATTGTTCGACCAGTTGAGGGGTGTTTAGTACTTCTCGAAGATTGATTAGTTGGGATACTTGAAGACTCGAGAGCAAGATGCCTCAAAACCAGTGTTCTTGACGTGATATTGGTTGTATTAGTTCATGGTTATGTCATTTGGGCTAACCAATGCACTAGTTGTGTTCACGAAATTGATGAATAAAGTTTTTAGGGAGTATTTGGATCAGTTTGTCTTCATGTTTATAAATGATATATGTAAGATTTTAGTATACATGTTGTGATCTAACTTAGAATATTGTCTTATTACTATTTTCAAAACACTTTGTGTCCAAGGGGGTTTTAAAACCTTCATCAACGTTCAAGACATTAAAGTCAACTCCGTTCATCCCGATATCACATAGATCCTCTTAAATGAAAGTAAAGATGACCTATAGGACTTTGTAATCATGATTTCTAAAATTAAAATTGTTCTTTTCTTTTTTAAAACATTTGCACATGCTTTTGTACATTTTTCTATCTCCAAAATCTTATAGTATATTTTTTTATGAAAAGTTTATCTTTAAAAAGGTTTTTGAAGTCCCATTTTTCTCACTATGCGAGTTTGTTTGGCTCAAGGCAAAATTGTGTTAATCAATCACACGATCTTCCTTGTAGGTAATTCATTACAGTGAATCTCTTTTCTCCATCGATAGTGTGTTTTTGTTCATCCTGCCTAATATGTTTTATCTCATAGAAATTCCTTAATTGATCATATGAACTGCATCACGGGTGCTTCGTGTCAAAAAATAATTTTTATTACTACAACGAACCACTAGATAAGCTTATTAATAGATTTTCACTTTTCTATAAAATAAAAAATATTGCCTAGATATTTTCACAAAACCCTTTTAGGTGTGACGGGATCTTTGGTTTTTCTTTCCTTATCTATTAAGTTTATTTGGAGCATGTGCCTAAAATACATAAATAATTAGTTGTTCTCTTTCATAAGTCTTACAATATTTTCAAAGAGAAAGGTTTCTTAAAAGAAAATGTCTTTGAGTTTTTGTTATTCATTTTAAGAACCTAAACTTTTTTAGGAAATGCGAATTTTTATTTCTTTTCTTTCTTTTTCTTCTTTTCACTTGATCATCCTTGTCTTAGGATGGTAAATATCAAAAAAGAAGAAGAAGTAAATTTGGTTAACCCTAAAACACTTTTGTACATCTAAGTCTTCTTAAGATTAGAAATTATAATTTTTAAGAGATTCTAGTGATTGTGAGAAAACTTTGTAGTTTGTTCAAGGAAAACTTATTTTTTTTATCATGACGTTAATATGTTGACATACTCGTCAACGTTACAATGGTCTCGGGCTCGTTAAGACTAGTGGAAACTGGGAGAGGTGTTAGTTAGCGCATTGTGTGATCATATGGCGTTTATCTCCTTTGTAACTCTTTACCAAGTTTTAGTGAGATTATTGCTTTGACCTGAGGTTTTTCCCATTAGGGGATTTTTTCCTCAACCATACGGTGTTATGGCATGATTTAATCTTATGCATGATTTATATCACAAATGCTTAATACAGATTATATTTATTATGTTGATTAAGGCATTCATAAATTTTGTCATTTATACTTTTAGGTTGTACTCGTTGGGATTAACATCGATTGAAATTGAAACTAAATTTCAATTTGGTGTATGTTCCATTTCGAGTAGTAATTTCCTAGTAGAGCCTTCTTAACAAGTATCAAAGATTGTCCTATTTTTATTAGGTCCAATCACATAGAAGAAAGAATGCATTTTAGAATACTATTGAAGATAATATTATGATTTGTGGGATGGATATTTTTGAAGATGCATTTATTCTCTCTATCATATTTAGTTCTTTTAATGGGATAAAGCCAAGTGAAAAAAAGGTGTCTCGGATTTCTCTATCAATAATTGAGTGTGTTTATAATATTTAGACTTTGTGTTACTATGGTTCTTCTAGTGATGAATTAAATAATATGGAATATGATGGGTTACAATTTGTTCTTGATGAATTACTTGTTGAAAATGATAGATGTAAAAACCGTTTATCAAAAGTTTCCTTGAGATTAAAAATAGTCGAAAATGAATTAATTTATTTCAAAGAGGAAATTTTCATTATAATGTTGAGGCTAAACATTTCACTCTAAGTGGAAATATGTTATCTATGGAGATAGAGATAAATGATTTGAGAGAAAGATTAAAAATTATGCAAACGGAATTATTAGAATGTAAGAATTCTAATAAATCTTTAAATGAAAATATCATTGTTCTTGAAGATGCTCCTCTTCTCTCAGTTAATATGTGAAGGACAATTTGGAGGATCTATCCCAAAAAATGGTAAAATTCTTTCATTACACAAGATATCTTCAAATGACAAAAATGGTACCGTATTTGAAAATTTTATAGAAAAAATCCAATGTGTTCTCCAAATCCACATATGTCAAACCTTCTGAAGAAACTTATATTTCTAAGAAGCTCCACCTCAACTTCAAAAGAAAAATATTTTGAAGAATCCCAATGAAAAAGTCCCACGTGTTGTGTACAAGTGCATGTTTTACATAAAAATGACAATTGAAGGAATTTTGTTACAAGCTTCACAATAACAAAATGACCAAAATACCCCCACGTTTTGAAGAGTGGTGATTTTTTTCACTAAAGCGTGACTTTAAAACCCTTGTTGACAACTCTAAGATCATTTTGTCTAACATTGAATTTTTTTTTCTAAATCAAATAATGTTGAACAAAATTTGAAGGATTGGGTGAGAGTAATGAGAATAAATGTGTTATTAACAATAAATTGGGTTCAAAATAAAGAGATCAAATGTCTTGTTATTCACATAACTTCAGTTGCATAAAATATTCACAGTGTTAATTTAATTGTAGATGTTTTAGGCATCTGACGAAGATAAATCAGTGTGTAAGAAGATTTGAGTTTTTCCCTTCGATCGTTTCATCGTGTGCTTTCTTTTGGAGTTTGAGGTTCCTATTCTTCTAGATTATGTTTAGGAAAAGTTGCAATCTTTATTAGCTATTTACTCTTATTATCGATTTATTTCTTAGTCTAACGAATACAGTGGAATACCCACACGACCTCATATTTTTCCTCCTCTTACTCCTCGTCCTATCTCTACATCACATGCACCTGGTATACGACCCTTGACTGAAAATGAGTTAGACTCCATCATTTTTAGTAATTTACTCAATTTCATTGTAGCCTATAACCTACCTTTGAGGAATCTGGAAATCTATTTTCTTCCTTTAGTTTGATAAGTTCTTCCTTCTACGATGACTTTCACTGCACCTTTATACTCACATGTAAAATTATAGGGATGTCAGGCAATATGTTCACGAATAAGTTATTTAATTGTGTGCATTAAAAACGTTAAAGACGAGGAATAAATATAGCCCGTTTTCTTTTTCTTTTTTTTGTCTTTATTGGTCTGTTTAGAATTGTTGGATTTTGATTTGTATCGATTACATTTATTGTAATTCTCGTAACTCTTATTTTTAATGCTTATCACTTTTTGGGCATTATTTATATTTTTTCATGGTATATAATAAGTATTCACTCATTATATGGTTCTTCTCTATTGTTGGTTTGATTATCATGTTTTAATCTCTTAAAATGCCTTGAAAACTTGATCCCATTATGTGCTTTGTTATTTCTTTTGTCTCTCTCCGTCATAAAAAGGGATAGAAGTCGGAAGATATAGGGGGGTATAATTATCAAAGCATATTCGTTTGTTGAGAGTTATTTTTTGCTATATCATATTTATGGAATGGAATTATATATTTGAGGGGGATTTATTTTATATATATGTGATACTCACATGTTCTTATTAATATATCCATAAGTTCATATTTATCATAATTTCTTATCATATTTCTTCACATTGGTACCTTGATGAGTTTGCTAGTGTGTGAAATAAATGTATTATGAAAGAGCTTCTTTTGATCCTTGAAGTGGTTGAGTTTCTTGTAGTAATTAGTTAATTGCAACAAATGTAATTTTCTATTTTTATATCTTCACTTGATCGGGCGAGTAGTAAAATAGTAGATTTTGTTCACCTCCGTATAATTTTTAATTTTTATGTTTTGTCTCTTTATACTAAACTAATGGGGAGATTCTAAGAGTATAGTATACTCGATGTAATCCATGGAATAGATTGTCTAAATTCTTTTCCAAAATATATTTGAGTTTATGTCTAAAAGGGCATCAAAACGATTCATCAACATCTTGGATTCACTCAATGCCAGACCTCAGGTACACCAATTAGGGAAGGTATAACACCTAAGGGACTTAGATTCACACATCTATTAAATTGTTTTTATAGTTGAAAATTTTAATTAATTAGCCTTCATGTTATTTGTCAAATACACAATGAAAATATACTTTTCATATAGAAAAACTATGTGACATTCGGTTGGCCAATCCTCTACTAAAATAAAATAGCAATCCGGTACAGTTTCATTCTCAGCATCACTGTTGTAACATGCAATATAAATATAATATGAATAAAAACCAAAAATATAAAAGAACAAACTAAATGACATGCATAAATAAATAAATGTGAACTGAATAAACCATCGGTGACAAACATTAATCATCCAATTTAAATAAACACTGAATACCAAAATAACATCATGAAATAAATGCAAAGTCCTATCCATACTGTGGGCAGCATGCCCAAAATAAAATACTAGAATGAAAGGATACTATCTAGATAGAATGAGCTGAGGTGGATAAATTAATCATGTGGCATCCACAGCTATTGCAATGGCAAGAAGGATCTATCCATGATATCCCGACAGTTGCTACTGTACATCTAGGATTTTAAAAAGAAAACAAGAAAACAAATTTTCCCGCGGGTCCAAGCTCGAAAGGTTTGAAAATATCTTGCAAGTAATTAGATGTTTTAAATCGATAAAGCATGTAGTGTATTACTTTCATAATTAATTAACCGGTCCCAATCACATGAGACAAAACATCACCTTTAATCTACAGTGTGCACCTAATGCATTCATTTTATTATCCTAAATAAATTACCAGTCTACCTAGGACAATAACGGCTATCCAGGACCGATCCCGCTAAAAGTACCCATCAGCTAGGTTTATATTACCCAGACTAGGTATATGTTCATGAATAATATCATAGCGACAAATGTGCTATAATTAAGTGTTCACATAATATAATACCATAACTACACTCGTGCTATAAATGAATATACACTCTATATCATACAAATATATATATATATATATATATATATATATATATATATATATATATATATATATATATATATATATCTGTATCTCTAAAGCATGGACCTTGCAGATACATCCCTTGTGTGCTATCAGGCGCCAAGCATCACGCACCACTCTGAGCCACCGGGTCAGAATCTCACCACCGAACCTAAACACACACGCATACAACGGAGGCGATCATAAACAATGTCTAAGGGTCACGAACATACCATATCACACCCAACCGGTCTCCAAACCAACACCTATACTCACACATGGATAGTGATCATACGACATTACTGTGACTTGGGAAATGAATCCAACACCTATTGGTCAAGGCTAGGGTGGACTGCCTAATACGCACAACCTACAAATGATAGCACTACCGTGTGGGTATGTTTAGTATAGAAAAAAAAGCATACACTCACACACACACATATGTACAAGTCCCCCTAATACGTATATATATAATACTAACCTCTTATGCAATCCATAACATACTAGTCTCCCAATTCCCTAAGTCTACATTAACTTTTTGATTGTACATCTAAGTGTTCACACACTTGAATTCTCAGTTCTCCTCACCCGAACCCATCTATCCGTTGGCTAATCACGCATACTAAATCCTCCAAGTCATTCCCCATTAGTCCCACTAGACCCCAAAAGGTCTAGATTCAATCCCTAAGCTCTAATGGGTCACAACAAATAAATAAAATTTGGGCAAGCCAACAAATTGGACTGATTTGCTCCCCTAGCGAACTGATTCAGTTTATTGGGATACCAATCGTCTTCTTCCTTGGGTTTTCTCTTCTAAACCCCTCCAATGGAGGTCCCAAGCCTCCCCAAATATAAAATTAACATCGTATCATTACAATGGCATCCTAGAAGTATTATGACATATAATTAACTCCAAATCCATCATCGAAACCCTAGGATTCTAAATAAAACTTTAATTCATCAAACCTAGAATTTACCCAATATGAGTTTTCATTATTTCAATCATCCTAACAATGTCCTACAATCTCGTCATTAAAAACCCGATTTAATTTCCAAATCTCTACATAATCATCAATAATTAATTATAAATTCTAATCAGATTTTAATTATGATCAACAACTCTTACTTAATTTCTCAAAGTTTCAACTTATAAATCATAGATTTAATCAGATTAAATATGAAGGTAATTACCTACATAATTACACAATTTAAAGAAGGTAAATAATTGCCTTAGAGGATCTCAATCCAAAGTCTCGACTGTTGGGATGGATTGAATCTGGATATGTCAAACTCAATTTAAAGAAGGTAAATAATTTCCTCTTTCCCTTCTCTTAATCTCTCTCTCTCAAACTCAATTACGCAGAAGGTTAAAGGTCGGTTTCCATCCACTTCTTCTACCTTTAAAAACCCCATAATTACGTACTAATCCAATTTTTCTATTTAACCCTAGGTGTAAAAAGACCACCATACCCTTATATAGGTCATTTTAGGCCTAAAAAGTCCTTGAAACCCAATTATAAGACTCGGGTACTTATTCTGGAATATTCAACCCATTTCGGATCACCGGTGACCTCAAAAAGGTCATCCAGGTCATCCAACTACAAATATACCGATCCGTCGATGTATCCCTTTATCGACATAATATAATAAATCACTACTTTTCACAAATACGCGACATATATTAAATCATATATCTATTTACTTGACACGAGCAAGTAAATAATAAAAATAGATATTATTCCTTAACTCGCTAATTAATATTTATCGAAAACCAATTTAATTTCCCCAATTAAATTAATAATTATAAGCACATAAAAATTAAATAATCATAGAAGTACGGGGTACTACATTCTCCCCCTAATAGAGAAATTCCATCCTCGAAATTTAAACGTACCTACCATGAAGAGATCTAGATGCTTTTCTCGCTTGTCACCCACATGCTACCATATCGACTCGATTACACATTGTGGTGTCCCCAGTGCATACGCCCTAAGGATACAACCGTCAACCGAAGCTTCCTCTTGCTATGTCCCAAAATATCAATAGGTCTCTCTTCATAAGAAATATCCGGTTGTCGGTCAATTTCCTCAATTTCTACATGCCAACAATCCAAGTCATTCGTGAGATACCTCCTCAATTACGACACATGATACACGTCTTGTATCCACTGCAAAGCTTTGAAAAGGCAAGCCTACACTCAATCGTCCATACCCGCTTGATAATGGGAAAAATCCCTACATACGTAGATTCCAACTTCCCCCTCTTTCCAAATCGCATCACTCCCTTCATGAGAGATACTCGTAGAAACACCTGCTCACCCACATCAAACTCCAAAAATTTCTGATTCACATCGGTGTAACTCTTCTACCTTTCCTGATATACCCGAATACGACTCCTAATCAACTATATCTTCGCTGACTTCTCCTAAACTAAGTTCGACCCTATAAGCTTGTTGTCCCCCACCTCTAACTAGCAACATGGCAAATGATATGAACTTCCGTACAAAGCCTCAAACGATGCCATGCTAATAGTGAAATGGTATGAGTTATTATACGGAAACTCTACCAATGGAAAATACTTCTCCCAACTACCCTTAAAGTCCACAATACACATCCTCAGCATATCCTCCAAAACTAGATTCACCCTATTTGTCTGCCCATCAGTCTGCGGGTGATACAACGTGCTCAAATGCAACTCCGTCCCCATCAATTGCTGAAAACTCTATCAAAAGTGGGATGCAAAGATCTTGTCCCAATATAAATTAATTTTTTATCGGTAACCTTGTGATGAAGTCCATCAAAATACTCTCCTATTTCCAGATCGAATTCTCCAACGGCTGTAAAACCCCATCTTATCTCTAATGATCAACCTTCATCATCTGACAAGTATTGGTCCTCGAGATAAACTCTACTATATCTCGCTTTATATCATCCCACCAATAGTGCCTCCTTATAATGTGGTACATCTTGTCTCCTTCGGGATGAACTAAAAATCGTGACCCATGCACTTCATTCATAACTACATGTCATAATTCCTCATAGTATGGTATAATAACCACCCATTAAAGTGTGAGACACCCTTAGAACTGACTAAGAAATACTTCGTTCCACTCGCTAATACCTGTTAAATCCTCTCTTAACAAGAAGGATCCGCGACTTGTCACTTCACAACCCTCAAAATGATCTCGTGTGTGATTGTCATCACTACTATATATGGCCGAGCTACATCATCCTAGTGATGAAGCTCAACCCACTTCATCTTCCAACGTACTGCTAATTGCTCTATCGGCATATGGTTCAACGCATTAGTCACTACGTTTTCCTTCCCCAAATAATACACGATGTCAAACTAATAATCCTTCAAATCAAGCCACCTATGTTGCCTCATATTTAGGTCTTTCTGCCTGAAAAGATATTATAATGACTTGTGGTGCATGAATAATTGAAACTTCTCCCCCAGTAGATAGTGCCTCCAAATCTGCAAGGCAAAAATAATTGTCCATAACTCCAAATAGTGAATGGGATAGTTCTTTTCATAAGGATTAAGCTGGAGAGATAAATAATTTATACCCTTCTCCTACTACTATAGAACTTCCCCAAGTACCTATGGGTATGCATTGGTAAAAAAAAAAGTACTCCACTCCTACCATAGGTAATGCGAGAACTAGTGCTAAAATCAACTTGTTCTTAAGCTCATCAAAATCTAACTAACACTTATCATACCATACAAAGGAACTCCCTTGTGAGCCAAATTCATCAAGGGACCCATAATCTTTGAAATCCTCTGATGAACCGGTGGTGATACCCTGCTAACCCCAAAAAACTATTAGCCTCCTTCGGTGTTGTGGGATGGACCTATTCCCTCACCACTAACATCTTACTAAGATCCATAGAAATTTATCTCTCGAAGACTATGTGACCTATGAATTGCACCTCCTGTAACCAAAATCCATTTATATCAAACTTAGAATACAGCTGGTGGTTATGTAAAGTCTAAATAGCCATACATAAATGCTCTACGTGCTCGTACTCTGTTCGAGAACAAATCAAGATGTCATCTATGAGCACAATGACAAACGGATCCAAGAAATCCTTGGACACTATGTTCACAAGATTCATGAAATCTACCGGCTCATTGGTTAGATCGAACGGCATAACCCTAAACTCATAAGACCCGTATCTCATCAAAAATGCGATCTTAAGGACATATTTCTCCACAATATATAATTTATGGTATCTTGATCTCAAATCAATCTTTGAGAAGTAAGCTACTCCTCTCAACTGATAGAACAAGTTATCGATACGTGGCAATGGATACTTGTTCCAAATAGCGTTTGATTATTTCCCGATAGTCGATACACAATCTCAACAACCCATCCTTCTTCTTCACAAATAGAATTGAGGAACCCCAAGGTGATGTACTCCCATGGATAAAAATCTTCCACAAAAGCTATTGAATCAAATCCTTCAACTCCTATATTTGTATAGGAGGCATACAATACAATGCTCATGCTATCGGCGTAGTCCCGGGAACTAAATTGATCACAAACTCAATCGCTCGCCTCGACGGTAACCTAGGTATCTCTTGAAACAAATCAATGTAGTCCCTAACCACATGGATCGAATCTAGATACATAACTACGCCCTCTGAAGTCTCCTCCTCAATATAGTATAAGCGCATGCTCAACCCTCCCTTTAAATGAGGCATTGCCATAAGAAATATATACTGCCATGGAATAATAAAGATGATAGTTTTATTGTAAAAGTCCACCATCGCTCCATACGTGGATAACTAGTCCATGCCCAGAATAACATCATATGTGTCCAGCTATAAAATGAGCAGATCCGCTACTAAGCATAACCTACCCATATCCACACCCTCTCCCCTACAGATCGATAAAATGAGAGTCCCTACACCTAACGGTGAATCTATGGTTATAATGAAATCTGATGCTATATCCACTAAACTCTTCGCACGCACGAATTTAGTCCTAACAAATGAGTGTGATGCTCTCAAGTCAAACAAAACCCACCCCATTTATCCATGGATAGGGAACATAACCTCAGTCACTGGTAATGTTGGCTGTAAAACTGGTCCTCGAATGTGATATACATGCAAAAACTGCCCATGCGGAGGTGGTAATGCTAAAACTATCGATGAGGTGGGAAGTTGTTGTAACTGCTACCCCGGATGAGTATACACGCCATATGTAGCCCTACTCCCCACATATGAGGGGACTCCCCATAAAATTTCCTTCCCTATGGACATACTATCCCTGGAGAGGCTACCCCTATCTCTGGCCCTGATGGTCTCAAGTCTGGATCCCCTAGCCCAATTATTCCTGAGGAGCATGTTATTGTCCCTACCTAAAATTGTTGTTATCTTGCCTGAATATCTTAGTCAATTCCCCCTATTACGCTCATGCTACCACCCCTTCCATTGTGGAACCCCATTGGCATCACTGCCCCAAGTCTTGCCCTAATATTTTGACTCTCATATCCTCTTCGCTCCCCTCAGATGGAAGCAATGGTCTTGGCAGTAGAGCAACACAGAATTAATGACCTCAAGATATGTCAGCAATGTCGGGTTCCCCAATACATGATAAAGAATCCTATATGTAAGCCCATCGATTGTGATAACCCGCTTAAAATAATAACGGGTGGCCATCCCTATACTACATAAATCAAGTATCTCAGATGGCTCAGTCTCAACATCAACTGATAATACTAAATAATATAAGGCTAACTACCCGAAACTATTAAAAGCGAATGCCAACAACTAAATAAAACATACAATGGAAATCAAACTAACTATGTAGAACTACTAACAAAGGTAGAATGCACAAGTATGAACATGAAAGAAAGTGCTAGTATAACGTGAAATGCGTATATACAAATGAATATACCCGAATAAGCTGTCGGGTCACAGACAGTACAACATCTATGGGGAAGAAATATAAACAAATATAAATAACTCTAAAGTATAATCTCGGTGTACACAATGAATCCTATCTATATTTACAAAGAAATAGAGAGCGACTACAATCTAAGTCCCGCAACAGTCCGTATTTGTTCCCACAACTCTGGATAGAAGGGCATCCAGCATCCCTGCGGTAGGACACCTATAGTAATAAATAAAATAATATATATATATATATATATATAGCAGGAGAGAAAATATAAATGGGTCAGAGCCCGAGGTGTAAAAATGTTTAGCAAGTGTGTTAACCGTGCATAATAAATATCAATGCACTTATTTCATAATTGTAATATCCCGTATTTTTATACTTTCTAAATTTGGCGATTTAATAAATTTAATGTGAGTTATTAATTTAATATAAATTCGGAAATTAATTATTGTTAATTACTAACGTGATGAGACTTAGTGATCATTGAAAACTTGTTGAATATTACTAATGAGTAAAGTAATATAATATTGGTACTATTAAATGTCACGAGTGAATAAAATGATAATTTTGGAAATTTGAGTCGGGACGCGCCTGTGTCGTGTCGAGACTAAATATTGATTTATAAAAGTGAATAAATTATAATTCACCTGTATGGTCATTTCGAGTCCGTCAAAGTGTCCGGAAGGATCGAGACAGTCAAAAATATGTACTCGGGGGTTTAGTTTGGGTCTCGGGGTGTTTTAGGCCAATTTAGCACCCCGGGAGGGCGTTTCGGACATTTCGTAATTTTGGGTAATTAAACCCACGAAAATTACAAGGTTATATCAGATGCTTAGGGTTTTATTCTAGGGTTAACACAACCAAAAGCAAGTGACGGCCTTTGGATAAGGAAGGAGAGAGCTTACCAAGGAATTCTAGGCCGAAAACCTCTCCGTTTGCGCCGCCGTCACCGCCAAACGAGAGATCACGTCGCAAGGATCGTAACCACACATATTTCAACACAAATCAGAGACCAAAAATTCCCAGGCAAGTATTTATCTTGCTTAATTTCATTAATGCATCATTCATGTTAGTCCAGGGTTGATTAGGATGAGTTTCATAAAAGAAAACCCATGTTGGAGATAGGAAAATTGCATGCAGTAATGAGATAAATGATAATCTGGAAATCCCCCTTCATATGTAGAGGTTGAACCATGGATTTATGATGTATTAGAAGTAAAAATTCTGGAAAAGGGTTGATTAGAACAAAGTTAAAGAAATTTCTAGGGTTCATGAGATTTATATAAATTTTGGCCCTTTAATCCATGGTTATTGATGAAAATTCACATGCTTTACGTAGAAGATTGTTAGTTTGGGTTTATAATGTTTGTAGTACAAATTTCTGAGAGTTTGGGTGTTAAAAATCCGGATTTGGATGATGTTGGATGATACAATTCGTAACTGTTAATCTGCAGAATTCCACATACCTGTTTGATCGATCGATCGAACCAGGAGTGCCGATCGATCGACGCATCGATCGATCGAGCCCCTGCCATTAATCGATCGACCCCTCCTGGAAGATTCATAATTCCCATTCTAAATAGTTGAATTTAATTTAAAGGTGTAATAATCCTTGGACATCCTTATTAAAATATTTTGGGAGATAAAGAAGACCAGTAGGACTTATTGATAATATGAAATCTTTAATGTAAGACGAGATTTACATTTTTCGGGGATGTTTACATATAAGGAACAATGGAACTAGGATAAAAAGGGGGAGACGAGTAAGGTAGTTACGTTGGTAAATAAATGAGTACCTACTGAAATTACACTTGGGAGGTTAGGAATCCACGAGTGTCACTTAATGAGTTGGGATAATTCCACAAATTAAAGTAAGAAATGAACAGTTATACGTGATAACTAAATAACGAGAAATAAGGATAAATATCATAATTATGGGTTATGAGATGTACCTAAATTTGATATTTGATATGGTAATAGTAGTATATTTATATGACTGTGTTTATGCATATACTATATACGTGTAAAAATCATGCTCGCGCTACTTGTTATCCCTGAGGTTATCGCGCGGGGACAGTCTTATCTCGATGGGACCTTTATGGGGGATATTAACTCGTACCCTAAAAGATAGAAATCCTTTGGTACAGGCTATCGAATCGATAGTTCAGACGGTCCTAAGAGACGTGAGGGCATGTACTGACCTCTTAGAGACCTGGAATCTATGTTTCGCCTTAATATTGTTTGTGTTTGTGTTAGTACAGTTCGAGAGTGATTCCGAACTTGTATTTCCCTTAGTACGAGTGATACGGATATTGGATAGCAGAGTATGACCGCACCATAATTATTATGTGGGGTGCCGTTAGAATATATATATCATGTGAGTATTTAATATATATATATATTAAATTCTGTAATTTGGGAACTACCTATTGTGTTTATGGTAAGTAAGATATGAATAATTATTTCAATTTCGGAATAAGTGTTTGAAAAGTATAATATATTGCTGAGAGACTTTATTAGTAAATAAGGTGAAATGAGAACTATGTTTTTAAATGAAATGAACCTCTTAAACAGTTGAAATTTTTAGTTTAAGTCTTACGAGTGACATAAGATAAGATAAGTTAAACCGTTGGGAAGGTTAGTACGCTAGGCGTGCACATTAGAAAAGAGGTGAGAATTTCTCAAGGGAGTGTCGCACTAATATGTTGCTTCATTGGCCAGTAAACATTTTAAATACTTGCTAAACAAATTTTAAATCGTTTTTACAATCGGGCTCTGACCCGTTTCCATTTTCTTTTCTTTCTTGTATATATATGTATATATTACAGGTGCCGAGCCACAGGGGCATCTTGCATATGATCCTTTGGAAGGAACGCACTGTAGCTTAGGTGGGAGTTGCAGGCCTCTTGCCTAGACAACCTCATTTCTTGATTCCACTCCTAGCATTTATTTTATCAGTTGGGCATGTGTCGCCCTTTTCCATTATTCAGTCATTTTGTTGGATATTGTAATTCATTTATTTCCAGTATTTACACTTTGGATTTTTATTACTGTCAGGATGTTTTCCTTTAAGTTTTAATGTTGGGATTTATTTGTTGAATGTTTTGGAATTATAAGTTACATGATAATTGTTGTGTGATTCTTTAGAATGTGAATTATGTAAAGTTTTAAATGTTGGTTTATAAAATAAAATTTGCAAAGTAGCATCTGAAAATGGTTTTGACACTTAGCTTAATTATTTAGGGTGTTTAAATTGGAAATTTTATTTTGACGACAGTGATGCTAAGAATGAACCAACTGCTCACCTTGATTTTAATTTAATAAAGGAGTGATCGCCCGGTATTTAATTAGGCGGGGTGTCACAGGTGGTATCAGAGCATCAGGTTCTAGTGTCCTTAGGATCTGTACGGCTTATTTTGCTTTCAGCTTAACATTTTTCTTATAGAGCCCTATTTTAGGATTGTTGTATTCTTGCTTTTACGATTACGTCTTCATCTATTTGGGATTTGATAATAACTGTAGACTAATAAATTTCTTCACGTTTCAGATGCCTCCGAGACGTGCACCAAAGGATAGGCGTGCCCAAGCCGAGCAGCCAGCAGCCCCGGCTCAGGGAACGATGAATGCTAATGAGGTAGCCGCTATTGTTGCTCAGGAGGTTAATGCCGCATTGGAGATAGTACAGCAGGCTCCACCCTAGATTCAGGCAGTAGCGCCAGTACCTGCACAGCTTCCATCAGCATGGGAGCGGGTTAGGGATTCCTTTCAGAGGGCGCATCCCCCTGAGTTCTCAGGTAGTTCAGATATCATCATCGTCAGCCAATGGAAGAAAGATATCCATAGGCATCTGCGTATGTATGAGTGCACGAACGTGCAGAAACAGTTGTTGGCCTCATTTAAGCTAGTGGGGGCCGCTTTGCAGTGGTGGGAATCCACCACCACCTTGGAGGAGAGGGATACTATCCCCATTCAGTCATTCTGGGAGTGGTTTGACCGCAAGTATTTTCCATCCGCCATGCAAACTGAGATGAGGCAAAAGTTACTGAACTTGAAGTAGGAGAATTCTACTGTTGCTGAGTATGAAGAGGAGTTCATGAGACTTCTCACTATAGTGCCAGATGAGGCACCCACTGAGGGCAAGAAGATGTTATTATTTGTGGACGGGTTAGCTTGGAGAATTCGTCAGCACCTTCTAGGGAATCTGTCTCTGAGTACCTTCACAGATGTATTTAATGTTGCTTTACTACACTTCCAGGATCACCGCTTCCATTTGTAAGGAAGCACGCGGGCAGGAGAGTCCGACCAGCAGGGCAGGACAGGGGCAGTGGCACTAGTGGAGCACCGACATCTCAGGGGCAGACTCGTCAGCATGAGAAGAGTTCCCATCAGGGGACCCTGCCAAGCAGTTCCAATTAGGTGATTCCTGACAGGGATTTGGGGGATTTAGGCAGGGTCAGCAGGGCCAGCCTAATCAGCAGGGCCAGCAAGGCCAACACCGCCAGCAGCAGGGTCAACAGCAGGGCCAACAGTGTTTTCATCAGGGCCAACAGGGCCAGTGGCGGGGCGGTAATGGCCAACAGGGTCGTGGTCAGCAGGGTCAGAGGGGAGGTAATTTCAGAGGCCGATGTTTTGTGTGCGACAAGCATGGCCATAAGTGCCAGGATTGTCTAGAGGGTGATAGGGCCCCACAGCAGCAGGGTGCCCGTAATGAGCCACAGAGGCCACTTTTTCCAGCCGCCCTCCCAGCACGAGCTCAGGTACCAACCCTACCAGCCATTCCAGCCGCTCCAATGCAGCAGGGGCAGTTATAGTACGGACGTGTCTATAACATCCACCAGGAAGCAGATCCACAGGTACCACCCACGATTAAGGGTATGTTTTCTATCCATGGTACTATGGGTCAGGTTTTATTTGATACTGGGGCGACGCACTATTTTATAGCTACCCATTTTACGAAGGCCTTAGGGTTATTAGCCACAGTAGAGAGCACTGTGACGTGTGTAGACTCACCATTGGGAAATGGATCGCTAATTTTCTTTATTTTTCGGGGAGTGGGGGTAGAGATTGGTAGCTTGGTATTACCAGCAGACATGTTAGTCTTAGATATGCATGAGCACGATGTTATTATTGGTATGGATTGGCTCACAGCTTACAGAGCCATGATAGATTGTTTCGGTGGGAGTATTGTCTTTGCCATTCCGGGGCAAGAGATGTTTGTAGTGGCGATGCCTCGCCTAGAGGAAGGCTCGACCGCTAATTTGTATTACATAGAGGAGGATACCTCTAAGGAGGTTGTGATTCCCTTAGACTCGATCCCAGTTGTTCGTGAGTTTTTCGATGTATTTCAGGAGATACCAGGCCTACCCCCCAGTCGAGAGATAGACTTCGTCATAGATTTATTACCCGACACTCGACCTATAGCACGCGCTCCATACCGTATGGCTCCGACGGAGATGCGAGAGTTACGAGATCAGATAAAGCGGATGTTAGGTCAGGTCTTCATTCGCAGGAGTACCTCACCTTGGGGCGCTCTAGTTTTGTTTGTGAAAAAGAAAGATGGTTCACTGAGGCTATGTGTGGACTACTGGGAGTTGAACAAGGTCACGATACGGAACAAGTATCCATTGCCTCGAATCGATGATCTATTCGACCAGCTGAGGGGAGCAACTTTCTTTTCGAAGATAGATCTGAGGTCGGGGTACCATCAGCTACGTATTAGGGAGCAGGATGTTTCGAAGACTTATTTCTTGAAGAGATATGGGTCCTATGAGTTCAGAGTGATGCCATTTGGACTCACAAATGCTCCAGCCATATTCATGGACTTGATGAATCGAGTTTTCAGAGAGTTTTTGGATCAGTTTGTCATCGTCTTTATAGATGACATTCTGATATATTCACAATCTGAGGAGGAGCATGCCGATCATTTGAGGCAGGTTCTTCAGACTTTACGAGAGCATCAGCTGTATGCTAAGTACAAGAAGTGTGGGTTCTGGTTACGGGAAATTTAATTCTTGGGGCATGTTGTTTCTGAACAGGGGATGGCAGTTGAGCCGAGTAAAGTGTCTGCGGTGAGGGAATGGGGACAGCCCACTACACCGACAAAAGTGTATAGTTTCTTGGGATTAGTAGGATACTACAGGAGATTAATCTGGGGGATCTCCAAAATAGCGGGTCCATTGACGAACCTGACTCGCAAAGGGGTTCTATATGTTTAGGATGATGCTTTCCAATTGGCTTTCGACGAACTGAAAGACAAGCTTACTTCAGCACCAGTCCTTGCTTTACCTAAATCGGGCGTGGAGTGCCTGGTTTACACTGATGCTTCTTTACGAGGACTTGGGGGAGTACTTCATCAGGAGGAGAAGGCTACAGCTTTTGCCTCTTGCAAGCTTAAGCTGCATGAGAAGAATTACCCCACACACGACCTAGAGTTGGCAGCGGTCATTTTTGCATTGAGGATTTAGAGGCACTATTTATTGGAAGAGAAATTTTGCCTGTTCACAGACCACAAGTCACTGCAGTACCTGTTCACGCAACGAGAGCTAAATATGCGTCAACGTAAGTGGTTAGAGTTTGTGAAGGACTGTCAGTTCGACATACAGTACCATCCGGGGAAGGCCAACGTAGTTGCTGATGCGTTGAGCCGTAGACCGGTAGATGATGTGGCGAACATCTGGAAAGCAAAGTGGGAAGAGTTGGGTCACCAGGATGCAGTAGCCCGTTCCTTTATATCTGTCATGATAGTGACACCCTATATTGTTACGAGGGTGATACAGGCACAGACCGCAGACCCATTTTACCAGGAGCCGATTGTACGACTTTTAGTTGAGGGTGACGAGTCCTATTCTGTTAGTTCTGATGGGGGTTTGAGGTTTAATGGAAGATTGGTGGTCCCAGAGGGGGCAGACTTACGTCATGCAGTGATGACCCAATCTCACGGGTCCCGATTTGTGTTACATCCTGGAGGAGATAAGATGTACCAGGATATGAGGCGGTAATACTGGTGGAGTGGAATGAAAAAGGACATTGCCGAGTTCGTGTCCAAGTGTTCTACCTGCCAGCTAGTAAAGGTGGACCATCAGAAACCATCAGGGTTGGTTCAGCCATTGGAAATACCTGCTTGGAAGTGGGAGAGTATTTCCATAGATTTTATTACAGGGTTGCCTACATCACAGCGGGGCCACGACTCCATTTGGGTGATTGTGTACCATTTGACCAAGGTGGCTCATTTTCTACCGGTGAGGACAGATTATACCACTGGTCAGTATGCTGAGTTGTTCATTGCTGAGATTGTCAGATTACATGGGGTGCCTCTGAATATTGTGTCAGATAGAGACAAAATTTGCGTATCGCGTTTCTGGGAGAGATTTTAGGAGGCTATGGGTATAGAGTTGAGGTTGAGTTCATCTTATCACCCACAGACAGATGGACAAACAGAGCGTACTAATCAGATGTTGGAGGATATGCTATGCATGTGTGTCCTTGACTTTGGAGGAGGTTGGGAGCCACATCTTCCACTAGTAGAGTTCGCTTATAATAACTCTTATAAGTTCACGATTGGCATGGCTCCATTCGAGGCTTTGAATGGCAAGCCTTGTCGTTCCCCAACTTGTTGGCTAGAGGTGGGGGATAACATGTTGCTCGGACCAGAGGTGATTAAGGAAACCTCCGCTAGGATTGATATGATCAGGAGTCGCATTCGAGTAGTCCAGGACAGGCAGAAAAGCTATGCCGATGCGAAACGGTTCTTCCGAGAGTTTAATGTGGGGGACCAAGTATTACTACGTGTATCTCCTATGAAAGGAGTGATGAGTTTCGGGAAGAAAGGGAAATTGGCCCCGAGATACGTGGGACGATTTCCCATTATCGAGAGGATTGGGCCGGTAGCATACAGATTGGGACTACCAGAGCATCTACATCGCATCCACGATGTATTCCACATCTCTTCGTTGAGATGATACCTTCGGGATGATATGGCCCAGACCCACATCACGATAGAAGAGATAGACTTACATCCTGATAGCTCTTACGAGGAGAGACCAGTGGCTATCCTAGACCATAGCGAGAGGAGATTGAGGTCGAAGGTAGTTTCGCTTGTACGGGTCCAATGGGAGCATCATAATGTGGAGGAATCCACCTGGGAGCGCGAGGCAGATATGCGCGAGAGATACCCAGATTTATTCTTACCAGGTATGCCTTATTTTCTGAATTTCGGGATGAAATTCCGTTATTAGGGGGGAAGTATGTAATACCCCGTATTTTTATATTTTCTAAATTTGGCGATTTATTAAATTTAATGTGAGATATTAATTTAATATAAATTTGAAAATTAATTATTGTTAATTACTAACGTGACGAGAGTTAGTGATCATTGAAAACTTGTTGAATATTACTAATGAGTAAAGTAATATAATATTGGTACTATTAAATGTCACGAGTGAATAAAATGACAATTTTGGAAATTTGAGTCAGGACGCGCCCGTGTCGCGTCGGGACTAAATATTGATTTATAAAAGTGAATAAATTATAAGTCACCCGTATGGTCATTTCGAGTGCGCCAAAGTGTCCAGAAGGGTCGAGATAGTCAAAAATATGTACCCGGGGGTTTCGTTTGGGTCTCGGGGTGTTTTAGGCCTATTTAGCACCCCGGGAGGGTATTTCGGATATTTCATAATTTTGGGTAATTAAACCCACGAAAATTACAAGATTATATCAGATGCTTAGGGTTGTCTTCTAGGGTTAACACAACCAAAAGCAAGTGACGGCCATTGGAGAAGGAAGGAGAGAGCTTACCAAGGAATTCTAGGTCGAAAACCTCTCCGTTTGCGCCGCCGTCACCGCCAAACGAGAGATCACGTCGCAAGGATCGTAACCACACTGATTTCAACACAAATCAGAGACCAAAAATTCCCGGGCAAGTATTTATTTTGCTTAATTTCGTTAATGCATCATTCATGTTAGTCCAGGGTTTATTAGGATGAGTTTCATAGAAGAAACCCCATGTTCGAGATAGGAAAATTGCATGTAGTAATGAGATAAATGATAATCTAGAAATTCCCCTTCATATGTAGAGGTTGAACCACAGATTTATGATGGATTAGAAGTTGAAATTCTGGAAAAAGGTTGATTAGAACAAAGTTAAAGAAATTTCTAGGGTTCATGAGATTTATATAAGTTTTGGCCCTTTAATCCATGGTTATGGATAAAATTCACATGCTTTACGTAGAAGATTGTTAGTTTGGGTTTATAATGTTTGTAGTACAAATTTCTGGGAGTTTGGGTGTTAAAAATCCGGATTTGGATGATGTTGGATGATAGAACCCGTAACTGTTAATCTGCAGAATTCCCCATACCTGTTTGATCGATCGATCGAACCAGGAGTGTCGATCGATCGAGCCCCTGCCATCGATCGATCGACCCCTCCTAGAAGATTCATAATTCCCCTTCTAAATAGTTGAATTTAATTTAAAGGTGTAATAATCCTTGTACATCCTTATTAAAATATTTTGGGAGATAAAGAAGACCAGTAGGACTTATTGATAATAGGAAATCTTTAATGTAAGACGAGATTTACATTTTTCGGGGATGTTTACATATAAGGAACAATGGAACTAGGATAAAACGGGGGAGACGAGTAAGGTAGTTACGTTGGTAAATAAATGAGTACCTACAGAAATTACACTTGGGAGGTTAGGAATCCACGAGTGTCACTTAATGAGTTGGGATAATTCCACAAATTAAAGTAAGAAACGAACAGTTATACGTGATAACTAAATAACGAGAAATAAGGATAAATATCATAATTATGGGTTATGAGATGTACCTAAATTTGATATTTGATATGGTAATAGTAGTATATTTATATGACTATGTTTATGCATATACTATATATGTGTAAAAATCATGCTCGCGCTACTTATTATCCCTGAGGTTACTTCGCGGGGACAGTCTTATCTCGATGGGACCTTTATGGGGGATATTAACTCATACCCTAGAAGATAGAAATCCTTCGGTACAGGCTATCGAATCGATAGTTCAGACGGTCCTAAGAGACGTGAGGGCATGTACTGACCTCTTAGAGACCTGGAATCTATGCTTCGCCTTAATATTGTTTGTGTTTGTGTTAGTACAGTTCGAGGTGTAAAGGGTCAGAGAGAAAATATTGTTTGTGTTAACCGTGCATAATAAATATCAATGCACTTATTTCATAATTAAGGTGGAGTCGCACTCTCGTGAAATCCCAATCTCACCTCTCATCTAAAAGTGTGCACATATTCGCGTCCTGGAATCTTAATTAAGTTACCCCACCCATAAGGACAACCTATCTTTTAACAATACCCTAGAATCCTTCCCATTCTAATCACACTTAAATATTTTCACACATATATGCCATACTAGGCTTAATTGATTCCGGTTTATAATTTAATCAATTATAATTCTTAATACATTACCCATTTACATTAGGTTTCAAACATATGATTTAATCTCTAAATAACATGCATAAAAATTAATAAGGACAAAACTTCTCTCCACTCTCAACATTGCACTACGTTTCGTGCGTGGGGCATCTCGCAAGTGAAATCCAAACAAGGAACCTCCCTAATACACTACTCCATGACAATTTCGATCGTGGGGATCCATCATGTCATCTACACCATCATACTACTATTACATAAGTACAAAGGACAAAACTTCTCTCCACTCTCAACATTACACTGCATTTTGTGCGTGGGGCGTCTCGCAAAGAGAAATCCAAACAAGGAACCCCCCCCCCCCCCTCAATACACTACTCCATGACAATGTCGATCGTGGGTATCCATCATGTCATCTACACCATCATACTACTAATACTTAAGTACAAAGGACAAAACTTCTCGCTACTCTCAACATTGCACTGCGTTTCGTTCGTGGGGCGTCTCGCAAAGCGAAATCCAAACAAGGAACCACCCAATACACTACTCCATGACAATGTCGATCATAGGGATCCATTATGTCATACACACAATTCTATTACTACAACTTCCTACAAATACAAAGGACAGAACTTCTCTCTATTCTCAACATTGCACTACGTTTCGTGCATGGGGCGTCTCGCAAATCGAAATCCAAACAAGGAACCCCCCCCCCCCCCCCCCCCCAATACACTACTCCATGACAATGTTTATTGTAGGGATCCATTATGTCATCTACACAAACATGCTACTACTATTAGGATTACTAACTAAGAGTAACCCCTAAAATATCCACTAAATCCTTGGGTTGATGTAACCGAAATGTTCCTTAAGTGCGATACATCACCCCCCAACAATCTGGTACACCGTAATTACCCAAGATGTACGCCACAGAATTTTCATATCCTTTCACCTATAGGATATATATATATATATATATATATATATATATATTTACTCTAAACATATATATATACAACCATTCATTCCCATAGCCAAGTGTACATACTACATATAATGTGCAATGGCCATACACATAATATAACCGGCTATATAATGCCAATATACTACACCATGCTATCTTCCAGGCCATCCCTCATATACTATCCTGGGGACCACGATCAGACTCAATATCACCGACATCGGGGCCAACACACACACACACACGTTGTATGGGAAGCGATCATAGTTCCTAACCGGTCAATGAGATGAAACATACCCACCACGTCTCACCCCAAAACAAATGTATATCACATAATAACACAATGGACGCTATGACCTGGGGAATATCCACAATCTTCTCATCGAGCAAGGGTGCTCACCCTCATCGCGCAACTTTCCAATGATAGCATATGCGGGGTATGCTTAACCATACAAGTATATATATCATTCACATGCATAATATATATACATCTATACGATTTCATCATATAATTAAACCATCATATATGGTTTAGAAATTCACAACATGAGTATACACATATATGCATATCTACATATATATATATATATATATATACTATCTTTCATTGTATGTATAAGATTTCTAAACTCGGCTATAAGCATACATAAGTCTCAATATACTAGTCGTCATCCCAAACACATTAACTTGTCTCGTCATATGAATACGATCCCTCACTTGAAGCATATTCATCCATTTCTCCTATGATATAAATAATCTTCCAACATAGATATACCTACAACATTAAGGTTATCACCCAAAGTTTAGTGTAGGTAACAATCACTACACATCACATCTAGATCCAAAAGTACATCAATATCTCTAGTACTAATTTCGACTATTGGTATGCACATGACTAATAGTCTACAAACCTCAAGCTTAACTTAAATTCATCTTATGATCTCATCATTTAGGGGAATACCATTCTGATATATAATCACTATCCTAACGATGGTTCAACTACTCCTATGAACTCCTAAATCTTATTGCGCTTGCAATCTATTCCTTTAGTTAGGCATTACTAAGGATACGCAACCACTCTCTCTCGTCGGTCCCCAATCCTAATCTAAATATAATCCTATCACTATAAGGATTAGGAACAACCTCGGCCTATGATTTCATGTCCTACCGTCACAACTCTCTCGAAGGGACCTTAACCTTACATCATGACTAGGCTCACTTTTGATCCATAATTAGGATTCCCATCCCCATTGAGGTTTCTCACTATCTCTATACACAACTCCAATGCATACATATATATATATTTTCCCAAATTATTTCAAGAAGTCCCCATAATCATAACATGTGAGAAACCCCTTATATGTCTCCCAAAACATATCTCTTACATCATAAAAGAAGGTCCCGAATCAATAAACCCAACCAAAAAGGGTTAGAAATCATTCTACAAAAATTCCACAAAACAAACATGTTTCCGAATCGATTCGGTCTCAAGGGCAAATTGATTCGCTCCAAGTGTGAATCAATTCGCCTTGGGTCCGAATCGATTCTGTCATGCAGACCTGCCAATTTTGCCTAAGCCGAATCGATTAGCTTAAGGGGCGAATCGATTCGGGTCTGCAGGACCCTAAAGGTATCTTCTTCTCCATTAAACCCTCGAATTCTAAACCCTAAAATTTTACTTCCAACCCCTAACCCTTCATCATATCATGATTCTAGGCTAATAAATCAACCCCAAAGTTGATCCCAACCATTTCTACACCATCAACCCATATATAAACATCAATTTCAAGATTAAATCTTCAAAATCTAGGTTTTGTTATTAATACCCAAAATCCAATTTTTTTATCCACAAATTATGAAATGAAATACACAAATGAAATATTTAGCAAGATTAAACACTTGCCTCGAAGTTGTAAAGGTCGAATCGTCCTCGTGATCGCGGTTGGGTCGAAAATCTCCAAGTTTTCTTCCTCTCTCTCTTCCTTTCTTCTTATTTCTCCTTTCTTTCTATTCCTCTCTTTCTCTAAATGAGATGGCTTGATCTATAATCCTTTAAATCCCTTAAAACAATAAACCCAAATTTAAATGTTAATACACACTTTAAATGACTCGTTTACTCCAATTCGAGTCAAACATACTTAAAAATATTTCGAAACCGAAACAAAACCCAATGACAGTCATTTCAACTATCTCGACCCATCCAAAACCAATGGTGCACTCAGAATTGTCATTCAGAATGCTTTGTAGCATCTTCTATTTTTGGACTTCAATTTCTAAATTTTAAAATTCTCCAATTTAAATAAATTTTATTTCTCCAAAAAATTAAATTTCTCCGTCCCAAAATCGATGGGTGTTACATCGATAAATTTGAAAACCGTCTTCTCCTCAATGTTCACCTAATCTAGCATAAAGTTTTCCAAGCGAGTGAACTCCTCCTAATTTTAATACCCCATAATTTTGAGGGATTTATTTATGAATATTGTATTAGATTTTGATAATATTATTATTTTATTAATCAGGATATTGATATTATATTTATTTTTATTTGAAATGAATCGAATATTTAAATTCCAATTTAATTGGCTTTTGGATATTTTGTAATGGTTTAAATATATAAACTAGTCAATTTTGAATTAAAGGGAAATATAGTAATATAGGTTAGCTTAGGCTCCATGCTAGGTTTTGACAAAGGGACTATATAAGGAATATTATGGGGGATTATAAGGGAATGGAGATGTAAAAGAGAGGTTAAGAATGAAATACAAAGAGGTAGAAACGAGTGGAATAAGAAGAGCCATTTTGGAATGTTTAGATCGTCTTTTTTAGCGCATTCGGATGAGATTTAAGAAAAACTCAAAACACATACCTGACCCAAATTTTCATCTAGAATCTAAATCTAAAGTCAGATTGGCGATTCGAATAATTTTTGGATCTAATTTTTCTGGGTTTGTAAAATAGGATTATTTGGGGTTGTCCCGTGTTGGGGCTAGAGCATGATTTGACTATTTTCGAGGAGGAACTTGATGGGGCAGTTAGATTTTGAGGCTGATTTTTATTTGTCGATTCATGCGATGATTTTGACGTACGGGACTTACACAATATGCTCTTAAATTCTCTCGAGAGTATTCCATTTGTTTTCTGTGTCGATTGTACTCATATTGAATTCTGATATTCATTTGAAATCTGAAAATTGTTGGACTCCAAATTTTGATTCATTGCGAATTATATTGTGATTTGAGCATCGTGTCATGAGATTTTAATATGGCACGGAGAATTAGCACCCGCCAATAGTCCCACAAACCGGTATATGGCTTTGAGATGCCAAGGCGAGGTGAGGTGAGGCCTGATGACTCATTGATGTGTTGTTGAGAAATTAATATTGATATAATGCTTGAGTATTGCATTTGATTTTTATATGCGGATTCATATTGTTACGATTTATTCTTCGTGCTACTTATTTTGAGCATCTATTCCTGTAATATTGTGTACTTCCCCGTATTTTCTTTTAGTTGGCAGGTTAGCATGGATTTTGACGCCGTGGTCTATTTTGGAGATTTATTTTAGAGCTTGGATTGGAAGATTTTTTTGGTGTATAAATTAGTGGTGTAGTTTTAGTTAGATAATTTTATAATTGAGAGAAACATTACTGTAATCATTATTGTGGAAATAGAAGGATTCTAGATTTGTTATATTTAAATTGTGGACATTTAGATGCTCTATACTCTTTATTATTGGTTTTAGTTTAGTGTTATCGCAATAGCATTCCGCGTGTCCCTTTCGGCGCGCGGGGGTGTTACAGATGGTATCAGAGCTTAGGTTTACGTTAACCCTCGGGTCTTGGGTATTGGGTCTAGCATGCGGGTTAGACATATTTTTTTTGGAGATTGAAATTTTTTGAGGATGTGTTAGGCGGCGTGGTGAGTATGTTTAGAGTTAATTTCAGGACTTTTGTGTGTGATTTTGGTAAATGGAATCGAGTAGCATTTTATTTCGAGTGTTAGGTTTCGTTAAATTTCGAGGACGAGATTCTTTTTCAAGGGGGGAAGTATCTAATACCCCATAATTTTGAGGATTTATTTATGAATATTGTATAAGATTTTGATAATATTATTATTTTATTAATCGGTATATTGATATTATATTTATTTTTATTTGAAATGAATCAAATATTTAAATTCCAATTTAATTGGCTTTTGGATGTTTTGTAACGGTTTAAATATATAAACTAGTCAATTTTGAATTAAAGGGCAATATAGTAATATAGGTTACCTTAGGATCCAAGCTAGGGTTTGAGAGAGGGATTATATAAGGAATATTATGGGGGATTATAAGGAAAGGGAGATGAAAAAGAGAGGTCAAAAATGAAATCCAAAGAGGTAGAACGAGTGGAATGAGAAAAGCCATTTTGGAATGTTTAGATCGTCTTTTTAGTGCATTCGGATGAGATTTAAGAAAAACTCAAAACACATACCTAACCCAATTTTATCTAGAATCTAAATATTAAGTCGTATTGGCGATTCGAATAATTTTTGGATCTGATTTTTCTGGGTTTGTAAAATAGGATTATTTGGGGTTGTCTCGTGTTGGGACTAGAACATGATTTGACTATTTTCGCAAGAGGAACTTGATGGTGAAGTTAGATTTTGAGGTTGATTTTTATTTGGCGATTCATGTTATGATTTTGACGTACAAAACTTACACAATATGCTCCTAAATTCTCTCGAGAGTATTCCATTTGTTTTCTGTGTCGATTGCACTCATGTTGAATTGTGATATTCATTTGAAATATGAAAATTGTTGGAATCTAAATTTTGATTCATTGTGATATATATTGTGATTTGAGCATCCTGTCATGAGATTTTAATATGTCACGGAGAATGAGCACCCGCCAAAAGTCCCACAAACCGGTATATGGCTTTGAGATGCCTAGGCGAGGTGAGGTGAGGCCTGATGACTCATTAATGTGTTGTTGAGAAATTAATATTGATATAATGCTTGAGTATTGCATTTGATTTGTATATGCGGATTCATATTGTTGCGATTTATTCATCGTGCTATTTATTTTGAGTATCTATTCCTGTCATATTATGTACTTCCCCCTATTTTCTTTTAGCTGGCAGGTTAGCGTGGATTTTGACTCTATGGGCTATTTTGGAGAATTATTTTAGAGCTTGGATTGGAAGATATTTTTTTGGTGTATAAATTAGTGGTGTAGTTTTAGTTAGAGAATTTTATAATTGAGAGAAACATTATTGTAATCATTATTGTGGAAATAGAAGGATTCTTGATTTGTTATATTCAAATTATGGACATTTAGATGCTCTATACTCTTTATTGATGGTTTTAGCTTAGTGTTATCATAATAGCACGCCGCGTGTCTCTTCCGGCGCACGGGGTGTTACAGATGGTATCAGAGCTTAGGTATACGTTAACCCTCGGGTCTTGGGTATTGGGTCTAGCATGGGGGTTAGACATTTTTTTTGGAGATAGAAATTTTTTGAGGATGTGTGAGTATGTTTAGAATTAATTTGAGGACTTTTGTGTGTGATTTTGATAAATAGAATCGAGTAGCATTTTATTTCGAGTGTTAGGTTTCGTTAAATTTCGAGGACGAAATTCTTTTTCAAGGGGGAAGTATCTAATACCCCATAATTTTGAGGATTTATTTATGAATATTGTATAAGATTTTGATAATATTATTATTTTATTAATTGGGATATTGATATTATATTTAATTTTATTTGAAATGAATCGAATACTTAAATTCCAATTTAATTGGCTTTGGGATATTTTGTAATGGTTTAAATATATTAACTAGTAAATTTTGAATTAAAGGGCAATATAGTAATATAGGTTAGCTTAGGATCCAAGATAGGGTTTGAGAGAGGGACTATATAAGGAATATTATGGGGGATTATAAGTAAAGGGAGATGAAAAAGAGAGGTCAAGAATGAAATCCAAAGAGGTAGAACGAGTGGAATGAGAAAAGGCATTTTGGAATGTTTAGATCGTCTTTTTTAGTGCATTCGGATGAGATTTAAGAAAAACTCAAAACACATACCTGACCCAATTCTTTGTCTACAATCTAAATCTGAAGTCGGATTGGCAATTAGAATAATGTTTGGATCTGATTTTTTTGAGTTTTTAAAATAGGATTATTTGGGGTTGTCTCGTGTTGGGGCTAGAACATGATTTGACTATTTTTGTGAGAGGAACTTGATTGTGCAGTTAGATTTTGAGGTTGATTTTTCTGTGATGATTCATGCGATGATTTTGACGTACGGAACTTGCACAATATGCTCCTAAATTCTATCGAGAGTATTCCATTTTTTTCAGTGTCGATTGCACTCATGATTAATTGTGATATTCAATTGAATTCTGAAAATTATTGGAATCTATATTTTGATTCATTGTGATATATATTGTGATTTGAGCATCGTGTCATGAGATTTTAATATGGCATGGAGAATGAGCACCCGCCAATAGTCCCACAAATCGGTATATGGTTTTGAGATGCCTAGGCGAGGTGAGGTGAGACATGATGACTCATTGATGTGTTGTTGAGAAATTAATATCGATATAATGCTTGAGTATTGCATTTGATTTGTATATGCGGATTCGTATTGTTGCGATTTATTCATCGTGCTATTTATTTTGAGCATCTATTCCTGTCATATTGTGTACTTCCACGTATTTTCTTTTAGTTGGCAGGTTAGCATGGATTTTGACGCTATGGGCTATTTTGGAGAATTATTTTAGAGCTTGGATTGGAAGATATTTTTTGTTGTATAAATTAGTGGTGTATGTAATACCCCGTGTTTTTTTAATGACTTTTAAAATGGGTTATATTTTAAATTAATGGATTAATAGGATTTTATTATTAATTAATTCATTTGGGTTTTATCCGAATTGTGGATATTAAAATGGATGATTCTAAATATTACTTAAAGATATTTAGGTAATATATGAATGTGATGTCATTGATATGACGGTATGATATAATTTCTCGGTAAATTGGATTTTTAGTCAGACGCGGTATGGGACGTGTCGGGACTAATTTATTAAATTAAAAAGGAAATTTATTTTCTATCGACCTTATAGTCATTTCGACTGCGTCGTTGCGTCCGGAAGGTTCGAAATAGTCAGAAAAGTCTATTTGGATGTTAATTTTGAGTCTCGGGTCATTTGGAAATGAAAAGACAACCCAAAAGGGCATTTTGGTTATTTTTACAAGGGGTGAATAGTGATTTTGGGTTTTGTCTTATTATAAGTATTTGGAGATTAGTTGAATGTGGGTTCATTCATCTCTTCTACACAAAATTGAAAGGTCATCTTCTTAGAGAGAGTGGAAGGTTGCTTGGAAAGAAAAAGAAGTTTGCTTGGGAAGGAGGAGAACCAAAGGTCAAAGGTCACCACCACCATCACCACCTATGTTATTCAACTCCAAAGGATCAGATCTTCAGTTAAGGCAAGTGTTTGATATTTGCAATTTAAGTTCGTATATTGTCCATGTTAGAATAATTATGAAAAGAGATGATTTTCATGTTTGGAAGACATAATGGAGTTGTTTTATGGATTTCTAGAAACTGAAATGATATAGGAAGTAAACTCATGTTGTAGGATGATAATAATCCAATAAATATTCATCAATCTGTGGAAGAAATTCTAAAAATAATTTAGTGTTCTTGATGATAATATGTTGATAATTTTTTTGGAAAATGAGGCAAAAACGAGTGGAATGAGAAGAGCCAATTTGGAATGTTTAGATCTTCTTTTTGAGTGCATTTGGATGATATTTAAGAAAAACTCAAAACACATACCTGACTCAATTTTTCGTGTAGAATCCAAATCTGAAGTCATATTGGTGATTCGAATAATTTTTGGATCTTATTTTTCTGAGTATTGAAAATATGAGAATTCATGATGTTGTTTCTTTTTAATGTTGGTTCTTTTCCCAAAACTTTTGTAGATCTTTGGTGATTATTAATTGGATATTATGGGACTTAGAAAAGATCAGTAGACCCTTGATAAGATTTGAATTAATGTGATTTGGATTTAATTGATTAGAATGATGATAATTAAATTGAAAGATATTTCGGTTGCTAGATTCACGTGTTGGATTCTAATTGGTGTGCATGAGGATTAAGGATAGGTCCAGTAGGGAAAATTTAATATAAGGTGAGAGTAGCCTTGGGGTTACAATTTGAACATCAAGGACTGAGTTTAAGCTCATTATTAATTTTGCAAAGGCTGAGTGTAGTACAAGAGCGTAGTGGTATGGCTCCTGACACATTTGGTTGAAAGAGGGTATGAGGTTATCCCGATCGCATAGTTGAAGTTATCGAACCTCCTCGATCGACAAAGTTAAGTAGTAGTGTATTGGAGGGGTTCCTTGTTTGGATTTCGCTTTGCGAGACGCTCCGCGCATGAACCTTAACGACGTCGGAAGTGGAGAGATGTTATAGGATGGGAGGATAATCAAATTATGAAGTAAAGATATGACATTTTAATACGTGGGATTTAAAAAGATATAATGCTACGTAAGGGAATAATCTAAGGTTAATGTGAGTACCTTGTTGTTAGTATACTATAGGTATGATAATACCTATTTGATTGATTAATGATTATGTGTATGACATACCTAGCTTACTTGCTATCGGTGGGAGGTTTGCGTATGAGGGCAGTCATATCCTAATGAATCCATGGGATCTTTGATTTGTCGCTCGAGAACATAGGTCTATGAAAGACTTATCGGGGAGTTGATAAGTCCGCTGACTATGGGTACGTAGGTATGTGCGTGACCCATGGGTATGAGAACTATGTTCGCCTCCAATAATTGTGTTGTTGTTATGGTTCGAGGAATCTTAACGAACCTTTAGTCCCTTATTCGGCAACAAGCGATATTGGGACATGATAGCAGAGTAATGCATTGCACCGCAGCTGTGACTCGGGGTGCCGTATTATATATGAATATATATATATATATATATATATATATATATATATATAATGGATTAAATGAATTAATGGATATTTATAATGGTTAAATCTAACTACGGTGATAATTGTAGATAACGGTGAATAGAGAAAGGTAATTGAATTAAGTTAATGAATGTTTATTGAAAAACTTAATTCATATTAATGAGAAATGATTCATGTTAATGAGAAACGATGAGAAATGTAAATGAACAATAATGTGACGTATGGTATGGGACGTACGGGGATTATGATATTGGGATGGAATTATAATATGGAGACTAGAAAATAGGAACCATTAACTAGGAGGATTAATAGGAAACGTTAAGCATGCACTCTAGTTGAGAGGTGAGAATAGCAAGTGAGAGTTGGATCTAACATGTACATAATAAATGCTTTATTGCACTTGTTAAATAATTGTTGTTTTAAAAATCATTTACACAATCGGGCTCTGACCCGTTTCCTTGAATATTTTCTTTTCTATTGTATCTTCTATATCAGGTGTCCAGCAACAGGGATGCCAACCTTCGTTGATTTTGACGAGTTATGGAGCTATGGAGTATTGCTTAGATGCCTATCATCATTTGATTCACAGTATTCTCTTAGTAGGGCATGTCGTCCAAAGGATTTCAGTCATCTGTTCCGAGATAAGGGGTGGCCAGCCCGATACTCAAATGTGACCGGAATCGTGGATGGATATCATTCTCAGCATTAATAAAATAAACTGAGTATACGGGAAAACCACCCAATAAATCAGAAAACGGGTTGCCAAAAAGTTTAGAAGTTTAAAATGCAGTTAAGAAATTTAAAGTAAAACAACCCCATCTGATAAGCAAGTTGAATTCCAAAAGAGTATATATAATACAACTAAGATGAATGTATACAAAAGGACCGAATAAGCTGTCAATCCACAGCAACAAACAACGAGATACAACAATTTAATATCTTATTATACACAATCATTAATCAAATATAAAAGTTTGGCCACACGCCCGAGTAAAAAGACCCGATCATATCTAGAACACAAAGATGAAAGCGTCTAATTCAACATCCTGTAATAACCCGCAAAATCTTACAGCTTGTCGAAGCAAAGGAATGGGAACATCAAAACTGGCGTCCTTGTGGGGGAGCACCTGAGCGGATACAATCATATACACAACAAGGAAAGTAAACCGGTCAGGGCCGGGTTCTATATGATTAGCAGAAGAAATAAAAAGCATGATAGATATGAACAGTTATATATGAATGATAAGGATGATAAATTTACATTACAATTTAACTAAATGATGAAATGAAATGTCATTTACATGAAAGAAAGAAAAGTAATAACATAAATTTAAAACCTTTCCTCATTTATCAGATTTCCATTTACCTTTTGGATTCCTTACTAGGAATAAAACCATTTATTAACTTCCATAGTTAATTATTTTACCATTACATCTTTCCATTCCTTAATAGGAATATCATTAATATCAAGTGCTCTTTATGGCACATATCTCATTAATCTCATTCCCGTGCTCTTTATGGCACGTATCATGCTCTTTATGGCATATATCCATCAAGTCCCACTTGATGCAAAAAAGTTATATTCATATACATATAACGATTCTAAGACCGCCCCTCCGAGTTTCCCCACTGGGCGCGCCCCTAAATGACCATCATCTTCCAGGGCCTATCTACACAAGACAACCTGGGATCATAACGCAACGTCGGGAAGCGTCCATATGCCAGCGGGAAAGTCAGGACCACAACCGGAATCCCCTAACCAGGGCAGAAAACATATAAAAACCCCGCATATGGCCTAGGACTATATCTACCCTGCATTCACTAGCCAGGAGGAATCACCAAGCGCGCGAACTTCCCTTATGATGTCATTTAGAGAGGTGTGTAATCAGTAAATTAACATTTACCATTTTACTCTCATTTTCATTTTCAATTACCATTACCAAATTCCATTTCAAATATCCATGTGTTTGGTTCTTTTTATTCGAACCTATCATAATTATGCAACCCGGTTCATTTTATTTGAACCAATCATCATTAACATAGTTTGGGTTCATTTTAGTTGAAACTATCATCTTTAAATCATTTGGGTTCATTTTATGCAAACCTAATTCCCATCGAATATTATAATTAATATTCCTCAATTTCAAGTCCCAACTAAATCTCCAAATGATCATTATGATCCTATAAATCCCCAAAGTTCATATAACTTTGATAAGCCCCTAAGTCTCCAAGTTAGGGCATTTAACTCCTAACTTCTACAAATTAAATAGAAGAAGTAATGCCTTAACATTACTTTAAACCTCCCTGGAATAAACCCTAAATGAACCCATTTCTAGTCTAGGGTAACGACCAAACTCAACCAATACTCTAGGACTCTAAGCTTTACTTCATTTAAGAAGGTTCCTAGGTCCTAAACTTAAAGAAAAAGGATAAAAATTAAAAAGAAAAATGACACAAAACTGCTGGAACCGGATTGATTCGCCCTATGGACCGAATCGATTCTCCCTAGCGAATCGATTCGCTCTAAAAGTGAATCGGTTCGGACAAAAAAATTTAGTTTCTGCAATTGCCGAATCGATTCGGCCTTAACCCGAATCGATTCGGATACACAGACCTGGGAAACTGCATCTATGCGAATCGATTCGCCCAAGGGGCCGAATCGATTCGCCCCTGCGGAATAGCCAAGTTTGGCTATGGAGTTCTAAACTCCAAATTTCTCCTTAAATCAAAACCAACCCAACCCAGATCATTTAAGGGAACTAATACACCCCAAATGCATCTAACTACCATCAATTACCATATGTATCATCCAAATCCATTTCCAAGGGTCAATACCCAAAAATCTAACAAAACCCTAAAATGATTAAACCATAACAATTCAATACTATCAAAACTAATTATTCTCCTTAAACCACATGATTGCAAGTAGATTACTTGCCTCAAACTTTCAAGGATCAGATTTGATGAGGATGAGAGAAACAAGCCAAGCTTGAATCTCCAAATCTCTCTCTTTCTCCCGAGTTCTCTTCTTCTCTCTACTCTCTCTAGGGCTCAATTGAAAGAAAAAAAATGGAAGAGTAAAAATGGGTTTGGGGAAAATAAAACGGGGCTTAAGTCTAAAGAGCCCACTTAAATGTCTAATACGCGATATAATAAATCGCAACTACACATTTAAGCTACAACCAGTCAAAAGTTCCCGAAACACCAAAATGTGATATGGCACTTATTTTGACTGTCTCACACCCACTGGGACTAACCACACCCTCCAAATTATCATTTGGAAATTTTATAACTCATTTTAAGTTCTGGTTTCTCATTAAACCAAAATGTCGTTTTATATCTTATGACACCATAAATCACCACATGGATATTTTTACCTACTCATCAGGTAATCATACAACATTTCAGTAAATATTAACCTTTCTCATATTAAATTAATATTTACTCAACGTCCATCATTTTATAATTAATTTCTACACATAGTAAATAAGTATAAAATAGGCTATCAAAAGAGAGGGTTGTTACATACTCCCCCTCTTATGAGGGAATTTTGCCCCCAAAATTCAGGTATACCTCGCAAGAAGAAATGCGGATACTTTTCCCGCAAGTCATCCTCGCGATCCCATGTCGATATCTCGACACTATGCGGACTAACTTGCAACATAACTAAAGGTACTACCTGCGATCTCAATCGCCGGTCTCCACGCTCTAAAATAGCAACCGACTACTCCTTATAAGGAACGACAAGTTGTAACCCAAAATCTTCGAAAGAAATGTGCCTAAAGGAACCATCACATCCCTTGTACTAATTTACAAAGGAGATATGGATCACGTCATGAACTTGCTACAAATGTTTCAGTAAATCAAGTTAATAGGTTACCGGACCCACCTTAACATTTATAGGAAAGGTCCCACGTAACGCGGTGCAAGTTTTCCCTTTTTCCCAAAATGCTTGTTGCCTTTCATAGGCGATACTCACACCAAAACCTGGTCACACGACCTCAAACTCCACATGCCTTCTCCTCGCACCGACCTAACTCTTTCGTCGATCTTGGTTATACGAATGCGATTCCGAATTAGCTCAATATTCGAAGAAGTACCTCGGATTATTCCAGGTCCGAGAGACTTATCATCTCGCACCTCTAACCAACAAGCGGGAGATCCACAAGACCTACCATACCAGGATTTATAAAGATCCATCCCGATAGCGAATCGATGCAAATCATTATAAGCGAGTTCGACTAGAAAGAGACACTGTTCCCGACTATACTTGAAGTCAAGCACGCACATAAGGAGTATATCCCCCAACATAAGGTTTACCCTTTTGGTCTGGCCATCCGTTTAAGGATGATAAGGAGTGCTTAATCTTCATTCGGTTTCCATGGATTCTTGGAAACCTGCCACAAGTGGAAAATAAAAATCTTGTCTCAGTCGGAAACTAAAATCAAAGGCACCCCATGCAGTCCAACAACCTCTTCATGCCCGGCCACTACTACTAGCGGCGCATATCTTGATACATTTTGTCGTTACCCCGCTGAACCGTAAACTTAGAACCACGAGATTCCACCATTTTTGCCTTTCATAAGTCCTTCTCGTTCGGGACAAAATTCTCTTATGGAAACGCACCCCACCCTCAAAGTCAAAAGCGCAGAGTTCTGTTTCCCCAAATCAGCAACTTGTATATGTGGTCTTAACCACCCTTGTCCCTCCTACCACGTCATGCAACAATTTGTTGTTCGCATGAAAGACTAAATTTCTTCCCAGGAAGTAGCATCTCCTTTCTGATCCGGCGATCACCCCCTCGATGAACATCAATTCAAACAGGGGATAATACTTCTCACACATTTAAACTTATGAGGCGCATCAATAATAAGTCGATACTTCGGTATTATTACTCCCTCATCATGGCAGAGTCTTGTCAATTGAATCCATCCTCGAGCTTAAAAACATGGTTCAGGGGTGCGAGTCAATTTATCCTTCTTTACGAAAGCTGAGTACCAAAGTAACATTCTAACTACGATAGGCCTCATCTCCTTCGGCCTTACCAACCAAACTTCTCGAAATCCTCCCACTTCTCATTATCAGGGAACCAATCCTGCTTAGAGTCAACACACAACTTATTTGTGGTAAACTCCCGACAACCCTCTTAGACTAACGTCACATAAACTAAAGGCCTTATGTCCAAACAATCCTAAGGTCTACCTACCTATATCCTATCTAAGTCGTATGCACCTAATAATAAGCATATCCCTAGTGCCCAAGACCTTTCTCAACTCCCATCATTTGCTCGGTTTCGTGCGTGGGACGTCTCACCGAAGCGAAATCCAAACAAGGAACCCTCCCGTTACACTACTACCTCGTGTTGTCGGTCATCAAGGCATACAGGTCTAAGACATATGTTCAGGACCGAAAAGATTCTACTTATATACATTACCATATAAACACTGAAGGTTTAACAAATTAAACAAACCCAAACTAAACCCCTATAATTATATATCCCACAATATAGGTACCTTTTTAAATAGACTTCTTATCAAGGCATAACCCGAAGTCTTAACTCGACTTCTCATCCCAGTCTCCCTCACATCGTTCAGAGGAGAGAACTATTTACAGTGCTTCCATTTCGCACTTTAATAGCCATTAATCACTCTTCTACGTGATTCTCGGCTAAACCTTTCCACCAACAAAATAAAATAAAGTAAAATAAAAAGTAAAAAAAAATTAACTAAAAGAAGCAAGAACAGCATCTCTCCATTCCAACGTCGTCGAGGTTCACGCGTGGAGCGTCCCGCAAAAGCGGAATCCAAATAAGGAACCCCTCATATACGCTACTACTCAACAATGTCGGTCGTGGAGATAGGTCATACCAATCACATCATACTCGACCATGTCAAGGGCGAGTGAATCGGCCTCAAAGCACAAAGTACCACAATAAATCCCTATATGAAAACAAACAAGAAATTTAGCGAACCATCACTCGTAGAAAACTCAACACTAGTAAAAATACTCTCAGCAGATCTCATCAAATCTGTAGTCTGAGAATAGCTCATAAAACAACTGAGCGCGTAACACCCGCCTCAAATAATACGTAACTCAAGCACCTCCGAAATAAAACTTACCCATAATAGTAGGCGATGCTAAAGAAGCTGGAGGAAGTATAACCTCTCAAATTTAATAAACTCTCTCATATAGTAGTTATCCCTGCTGCATGGGAACAACCGGATCAGGTACCTGAGGTGGAAGCTAAACGTATGGCTGCTACGGAGCCCTAGGAAACTGACCCCCGTTATTTCTAAACTGGGAAATGCCCTGGCCCCAAATGGTCTTTACCTCCATGACCATCCCGACCAACATGTTGTAAAGCACCCTTTACCATGCCTAAAGTTATTGCCACCCGCAATAAATCCTCCAAAACGTAGTATCGGAGACGAAACCCCTTGTCGAGGGTTCCTCTCATTCTGCTGATAACCCGAAGGTTGGGATGAGGTAAATGCTCCTCCTCCAATCCCATGTTCTCCAAGCTTTCCTGCTTTCCCCACGACAGTAGCTTTCTTGCTACCCGGTGTATATAACCGATTCTCATGGCAATGGAGTGAGGCTGCATTCATAACCTCACCAAAGGTTTGTAAAGCTGGATTACCCAGCAATTGTTGTCGGATTCTCCAGTTTAGACCTCACATAAACTTTGAGATCTTTATATCTTCCGGAGCCACTTCATACGGTACAAAACTCGCCAACCGGGTGAACTCCGCTTCATACTCCACCACTAATCTCTCTCTCCTTGCACAACATCCTGGAGCTTCTTTCTCATCTCCCTTTTTGAACTGCGGGAGGAACGTACTCACGATCGAACAAAGCCCAAAACTTAGTGATCGTAATTTTGTCTTTCTGCTCTGGTGTGGTCATCATCACCCACCAGTATAATGCAGATTCGACTAGCTTAGAAGTGGCAAGGACTTGTTTCATTCCTCGCTACATTCTATCATTTGAAGGTGGCGTTGTCTGTCCTCATTCCATTTATTGGCTTTGAGAGCATCCACGCCTCCCTCAAATTTCGGGGAATTGCCCTTTAGAAAGGACTCTCTAACCCCTTTCTCACGGAGTAAGTCCCGTGGGAGCTTGAACATCGTGAGCCCATTGTTGAGCCTGTGGAAAATGGTTGGACCTCTACGGTCATGGCGGTGTTAACCACTTGAGCTTTGTTACATCCGTAGCGTTACGGTCCCTTGTGGCAGCGGCGGAGAATCTACCTCCTCTTCTATAACCCTATTTCGTCTCGCTGGGCAACCTCTCGAGGCGGTGTTCGAGATGAAGAAACAATAGAGTTAAATACTATCTATCTCGCAGAAGATCGCAAACATAAACAACTACACAGTCCTAACCTTAGGCTCTATATCAAAGAACGCTAAGGTAGAACGTGACGAATCCACATAGATCCTAAAGACTCTAGAACCTGATGCTCTGATACCATCTGTGACAACCCGAAATCCGAGATAAGGGGTGTCCAGCCCGATACTCAAACGTGACAGGAATCATGGATGGATATCATTCTCAGCATCAATAAAATAAACTGAGTATACGGGAAAACCACCCAATAAATCAGAAAACGGGTTGCCAAAAAGTTTAGAAGTTTAAAATGCAATTAAGAAATTTAAATTAAAACAACCCCATCTGATAAGCAAGTGGAATTCCAAAAGAGTATATATAATACAACTAAGAGGAATGTATATAAAAGGACCGAATAAGCTGTCGATCCACAGCAACAAACAACGAGATACAACAATTTAATATCTTATTATACACATTCATCAATCCAATATAAAAGTTTGGGCCACACGCACGAGTAAAAATACCCGATCATATCTAGAACACAAAGATGAAAGCGTCTAATTCAACATCCTGTAATAACCCACAAAATCTTATAACTTGTCGAAGCAAAGGAATGGGAACATCAAAACTGGCGTCCTTGCGGGGGAGCACCTGAGCGGATACAATCATATACACAACAAGGAAAGTAAACCGGTCAGGGCCGGGTTCTATATGATCAGCAGAAGAAATAAAAAGCATGATAGATATGAACAGTTATGTATGAATGATAAGTATGATAAATTTACATTACAATTTAACTAAATGATGAAATGAAATGTCATTTACATGAAAGAAAGAAAAGTAATAACATAAATTTAAAACCTTTCCTCATTTATCAGATTTCCATTTACCTTTTGGATTCCTTACTAGGAATAAAACCATTTATTAACTTCCATAGTTAATTATTTTACCATTACATCTTTCCATTCCTTAATAGGAATATCATTAATATCAAGTGCTCTTTATGGCACATATCTCATTAATCTCATTCCCGTGCTCTTTATGGCACGTATCATGCTCTTTATGGCATATATCCATCAAGTCCCACTTGATGCAAAAAAGTTATATTCATATACATATAACGATTCTAAGACCGCCCCTCCGAGTTTCCCCACTGGGCGCGCCCCTAATTGACCATCATCTTTCAGGGCCTATCTACACAAGACAACCTGGGATCATAACGCAACGTCAGGAAGCGGCCATATGCCTGTGGGAAAGTCAGGACCACACCCGGAATCCCCTAACCAGCGTAAAAAACATATAAAAACCCCGCATATGGCCTAGGACTATATCCACCCTGCATTCACTAGCCAGGGGGCATCACCAAGCGCACGAACTTCCCTTATGATGTCATTTAGAGAGGTGTGTAATCAGTAAATTAACATTTACCATTTTAATCTCATTTTCATTTTCAATTACCATTACCAAATTCCATTTCAAATATCCATGTTTTTGGTTCTTTTTATTCGAACCTATCATAATTATGCAACCGGGTTCATTTTATTTGAACCAATCATCATTAACATAGTTTGGGTTCATTTTAGTTGAAACTACCATCTTTAAATCATTTGGGTTCATTTTATGCGAACCTAATTCCCATCGAATATTATAATTAATATTCCTCAATTTCAAGTCCCAACTAAATCTCCAAATGATCATTATGATCCTATAAATCCCCAAAGTTCATATAACTTTGATAAGCCCCTAAGTCTCCAAGTTAGAGCATTTAACTCCTAAGTTCTACAAATTAAATAGAAGAAGTAATGCCTTAACATTACTTTAAACCTCCCTGGAATAAACCCTATATGAACCCATTTCTAGTCTAGGGTAACGACCAAACTCAACCAATACTCTAGGACTCTAAGCTTTACTTCATTTAAGAAGGTTGCTAGGTCCTAAACTTAAAGAAAAAGGATAAAAATTAAAAAGAAAAATGACACAAAACTGCTGGAACCGAATCGATTCGCCCTAGGGACCGAATCGATTCTCCCTAGCGAATCGATTCGCTCTAAAAGTGAATCGGTTCGGACAACAAAATTTAGTTTCTGCAATTGCCGAATCGATTCGGCCTTAACCCGAATCGATTCGGATACACAGACCTGGGAAACTGCATCTATACGAATCGATTCGCCCAAGGGGCCGAATCGATTCGCCCCTGCAGAATAGCCAAGTTTGGCTATGGAGTTCTAAACTCCAAATTTCTCCTTAAATCAAAACCAACCCAACCCAGATCATTTAAGGGAACTAATACACCCCAAATGCATCTAACTACCATCAATTACCATATGTATCATCCAAATCCATTTCCAAGGGTTAATACCCAAAAATCTAACAAAACCCTAAAATGATTAAACCATAACAATTCAATACTATCAAAACTAATTATTCTCCTTAAATCACATGATTGCAAGTAGATTACTTGCCTCAAACTTGCAAGGATCAGATTTAATGAGGATGAGAGCAACAATCCAAGCTTGAATCTCCAAATCTCTCTCTTTCTCCCAAGTTCTCTTCTTCTCTCTACTCTCTCTAGGGCTCAATTGAAAGAAAAAAAATGGAAGAGTAAAAATGTGTTTGGGGAAAATAAAACGGGGATTAAGTCTAAAGAGCCCACTTAAATGTCTAATACGCGATATAATTAATCGCAACTACACATTTAAGCTACAACCAGTCAAAAGTGCCTGAAATACCAAAATGTGATATGGCACTTATTTTGACTGTCTCACACCCACCGGGACTAACCACACCCTCCAAATTATCATTTGGAAATTTTATAACTCATTTTAAGTTACGGTTTCTCATTAAACCAAAATGTCATTTTATATCTTATGACACCATAAATCACCACATGGATATTTTTACCTACTCATCAGGTAATCATACAACATTTCAGTAAATATTAACCTTTCTCATATTAAATTAATATTTACTCAACGTCCATCATTTTATAATTAATTTCTACATATAGTAAATAAGTATAAAATAGGCTATCAAAAGAGAGGGTTGTTACATCATCATGTTCTATCGGAGTCAAATACTATTGTATTCGTGTCTTTTCATACAGTTGATATTGTTGGGATTATTGTAATGGATTAATACTATTTGGGAATGTTTATTCCAATTGTATTTAAATTCTTTTGTGTTATTTATTGGGTTATCAGTGTTGTAGAATAAAATGTGTTGTGTTATTCTTAAACTGGAAATGGATTTTGTTAAATTAAAATTTGAAAAGTTTTTAACACCAGCTTAATTGAGTATTGGGTGAGTTGTAAATGTTTTCGACAGTGATGCTAAGAATGAGCCAACTGTATATTCTATTTTAATTTGGTATGGGACTGGCCACCCGGTATTTAATTAGGCGGGGTGTTACAGTGTACTTTTAGTTAGAGAATTTCATAATTGAGAGAAACATTATTGTAATCATTAGTGTGGAAATATAAGGATTCCGGATTTGTTATATTTAAATTGTGGACATTTAGATGCTCTATACTCTTTAATGATGGTTTTAGTTTAGTGTTATCTCAATAGCACACCGCGTGTCTCTTCCAGCGCGTGGGGTGTTACACTAATACTCGACCACAGTCCGACCCTCTTGTGAGAGATATAGAAATCTCTTCCTCATCTCTGTCTGAGATGACAAAGGAAAGAATTTATGACTAAATTGCATCCAGATAGTCATCGTATGTCTCTCCCCTGACGTGGTGATCAACTCCCATAACTAAAGAGCTCCCCTGAGTATCTTGAACGTAGATAGTCACTGCTTTTGAGTGTCGTTTCACTCAACCATATGAAAATTTCTTAGGATGTCCTTCTTTCATTGTCTAGTTGTAACAACATTTGTAATCCCCTTCAACTCTGAAAGATGGACCTTTTGAAAATCCGCGCTAACTCGCTTCCAAACGAATAACACTAGGTGAGTTTGAACTAGTCCTACCACAAGCGTCTATGGTTGTGTGTGAGTAAAATATTATGATAGGGAAATCATAGTGGCATTAACTGCATGGGGATACTATGGCTGCGACCTCTATTACGGTCATAGTCCCCTGAGAGGCATGTGACTCTGACTGAGCCTCCTCCTCTAGGTACTTACTGGTCTACCTCTCTTGGCATTTGATGTATGAAAGTAAACCTAAATTGTAAGAGTTTCACTTTAAAATATATATAATAGCAGAAGAATGTAGATGAATAATATGAAACAATAATCCTAAGCATAGGGCTTTATATCAAAGGATGCAACGCTGATAATGTAGCAAGTTCTCATAAAAGCTAAGAACAGTAGAACCTGATGCTCTGATACCAACTGTGATAGCCTGCCTATTCTAATATCAGGTGGCCAATCCTCTACTAAAATAAAATATAAATCCAATATGGTTTCATTCTCAGCACCACTATTGGAACAAGCAATATAAATATAACCAATAAAAACCATACATTTAAAAGAACAAACTAAATGACATGCATAAATAAATAAATAAATTTGAACTGAATAATCCATCGTTCATTAACATTATTCATCCAACTGAAATAAACACTGAATACTGAAATAATATCCTGACATAAATGTAAAGTCCTATCCAAACTATGGGAAACACGCCCACAATTAAATACTGGAATAAAAGGATCCTATATAGATAGAATGAGCTGTGGTGGCTAAATCAATCATGTAGCGTCGACTGTTACTGCAATGGCAAGAAGGATATATCCATATTATCCCAATTGTTGTTGTTGCACATTGGGGTTCATAAAATAAACAAGAAAACAAATTTGCCCACGAATCAAAGTCCAAAAAGTTTGAAAATATTTTGCAAGTAATTAAATGTTTAAAATCAATAAAACACGTAGTGTATTACCTTCATAATTGATTAACCGGTTGCACTCACATGAGATAAAATCTCACCTCTCATCTATAGTGAAAACCTAACACATTCATTTTATTACCCTTATTACAGTACCCAGTCTAACGAGGAAAATAACCGATATCCAAGCCCAATCCCCCTAATAGTCACCATCAGCTAAGTATATATTGCCCCCACTAGGTATATGTTCATGAATAATATCGTAGCGACATACTTGCTATAATTGAGTGTTCACATGATATACTATAATAGCTACACTCATGTTATAAATAGATATACACTCTATATCATACAGTCGTATATATATCGTTCACTATATATGTATATATGTATCCCCAGAGCATGAACCTTGTGAATACGTCCCTCGTGTGCTATTAGTATCCAGGCCTCACGCATCACTCTGAGCCACTGGGTCAAAATATCACCACCGAACCCTAACGTAAACAAATACAATGAAGGCAATCATATAAACATACATCTGGGGGTTGCAATCATACCAAATCTCACCCAACTGGTCTCCAAACCAACACTTATACTCACATATGAATAGTGGTCATGCAATAGTATTGTGACTTGGTGAATTAATCCAACACCTATTGGTCAATGCTAGGTTAAACTACCCACTACGTGCAACCTCATAACAATAGCACTACCGAGTAGGTATGTTTAATATAGACAAAAAGAACACACACACACACACACATATATATATATATATGTCCCCCTAACACGTATATATAAAAAAAATGATCTCATACGTAATCCCGTAATGTACTAGTATCCCAAATCCCCAAGTTCGAACCGACTTCCTGATTGTATATCTAAGTGTTCTTTCTGTTGAATTATTAGTTCTCCTCACCCAAAAAAATTTGTCCGTTGTCCTACCACACATACCAAACCCCTGAAAGCATTCCCAGTAGTCCCACTCTACCCCGGAAGCCCCTACGATCAATCCTCAAAGATCTAACGGGTCAAAATAACACATAAATAAAATTTGGGTAGGCCCGCAAACCAAACTGGTTTGTTTGGTTGACTGAATCGATTCAGTCAAGTGAACCGATTCGATCCCCCAGCAAATTGGTTCGATTTGTTGGGCTACCAATCGTTTTCTTCCTCAAGTTTTTTCCCCCAAAACCCTTCAATGGAGGCCCTAAGCCTCCCCAAACATAATATTAAAATCATATGTCATTATACTAACATACCAAAGGTATAATATCATAGAATTAACTTTGAATCCATCATCAAAACCCTTGGATTCTAAATCAAACCTCAAGATCAAACCCAGAACTTACCCAATAGAGTTTTCTTTATTTCAACCATCCTAACAATGTTCTACACGCTCATCATTGTGAACCCGAGTTTAATTTCAAAAATTTTGCAAAAATGTCATCAATTAATTATCAGTTCTAATCATATTTTAATTGTGATCAACATCTCTTACTTAATTTCTCAAAGTTCCAACCTTTAAATCACATATTTAATCCAATAAATTATGAAGGTAATTAACTACATAATTACACAATTTAAAGCAAGTAACTACTTTTCTTTGAGGATCTGAATTCAAAGTCTCGACTATTTGGATGGATTGAATGCAGAGATAGCTTCTTCCCTTCTTTTCTCTAAGTCCTTCTCTCCCCCTTTTTCCTCTCTCCCTTCTCTTAATCTCTCTCTCAAACTCAATTATGCATAAGGTTAAAGGTTGGTTGCCATCCACTTCCCCCACCCTTAAATACCTCTTAATTAAATCGTAATCCCATTTTTCTTTTTAACCCAACGTGTAAAAAGACCAGCATACCCTTAAACGAGTCTTGTTATGTTTAAAAAACCTGGAATCCAATTATAAAACCTAGGTACCTATTCTGAACTATTTCGACCCATTTCGTATCACCGATGCACTCAAAAGGTCATTCGATTCATCCAACTACAAAAACACTAACATCTCATTAATCGAGCCAGACACGTGCATATAGTATGCATCATTTATACAATATACTAATTCGTCGATGTATCACTCTATCGACATAGTATAATAAATCGCCACTTTTTAATCATACATGACATATAATAAATAGCATATCTATTAATGTATCACATGCAAGATGATGATGATAATAATAATAATAATAATAATAATAATAATAATAATAATAATAATAATAATAATAATAATAATAATAATAATAATAATAATAATAACAACAACAACAACAGCAATAATAATAATAATAATAATAATAATAATAATAATAATAATAATAATAATAATAATAATAATAATAATAATAAGAAGAAGAAGAAGAAGAAGAAGAAGAAGAAGAAGAAGAAGAAGAAGAAGAAGAAGAAGAAGAAGAACAACAACAACAATAACAACAACAACAATAACATTAATAATAATAATAATAATAATAGTAATAATAATAATAATAATAATAATAATAATAATAATAATAATAATAATAATAATAATAATAATAATAATAATAATAATATAGGTATTAATCCTTAACTCGCTAATTAATATTTACCGACACTCATTTTGATTTCCCCGATTAAATGAATAATTATAAGCACACATAAATTAAATCATCATAAAAGTATGGGGTATTACAAACTATTTGATGTAGAATTGCATATTTATGTGTATTTTAAGTATGGGTGCTCTTGCTTAAAACAATCATACATAGGTTTGACAACAACTTATTTTTAAAAAAAAATTCAAGGAAAATAGGATAAATTTTCTGGTCATTTTGGCAACTTCTATTTTCATTGTAGTGATACTCCGGCGAAAATTCTCTTCGTTGTAGTGAATATGTTTTGCTGAACTTTTGTGCCCCGTGCAAAATCTCTGGTCTTTCACGTGACCTTTATTATTTCTTCAAGTTTGCCATAGCGAGGAATTTCTTTATTACAATGACACTCCTACGAAGCGCGCCTGATAGCACTGAAAGAGCCTTTATTACAAGATCTTTTATAAGATTTCTTAATTTTTGTCTCAAGTATAATTTTTTCGCTCAATTACACCTTCACATGACTATTTGACTCCATTAGGGTGTGAAACTTAGCATATCAACCTTTAAACCTTTTCAAATCCAAGGGCTATATAGTTGAGCGTTCCATACTCTTCCAAACTAATAGTAAAATGCTTGAAAAACAATTACTGATCAAAACATTTTATACATTTGAGAGAATATTTTTTCCACTCCTCTTTTTTGAATTTTTTCAAGCCATTTTTGTCAAGTTTTTTATTTGAGAAAACTTCATACGTTTGTTACCTTTTGTTCAACAAAAATCATTTCATCCGTGAGTAAATAGTTTCTCTTATTTGCTTGCAAAATTCATTTTGAGAATTAAAGCAACATATATTTGCCATACACTCCAACATACATATCCTTAGGATTCTCTCATAATCCTTAGTGTAGCATTTTGGTTGCTTGAAAGTTCAATTCTGGGAATAGTTTCTTCAACTATAAACAAAAAAATGATGAGATATTTGATGACATTGGTTATGGACAAAAAATTGATGACGGTTGTGCAATGTACTTCAGCAGTCAGTACTCTTCTCGGAGATTATGGTGTGAAAGAATGTCTAGTCAGTCATAGTATCGTGTTATTGTAAGTATGTGTCTTCTAGTTGTAATATATCTATTGTAGTGCATTTCTCACTCTTATCGGCCCAATGTTTTTCTCGTTAGTGGGGTTTTCCCTCATATATCCAACTTATGCATATTTTACTTTTTCCACATTTTTTCAGAATCATTGTCTTAGATAAGAAGATAAAATTTGGGATAAAAAATCTAGTAAAATACTTTATCAGATAGACTTTTAGATTGTTAAGCCCTTTTCATAATAATACACTAGTAAACCTTTTTTTTGTTGAATTATGGGAATTAATTTTTATTTTGGTCGCTACCATCAAGAGGCACACTCTCACATTATTTTCAAAACTTGTTTAAGATAAAATCGATACGATTGCTTTTGGAGAGATGAGTATGTCTAACGTGCTAGGTAAGGGCATCATTTCAAGCACTAGGTTAAACAATGTCCTTTCGGTGGATGGCTTGAAAGCTAATTTAACTAAAAATATCCAATTGTGTGATGATTTTCACAATGTGTTGTTTACCTCGAATGAATGTTAAGTTCTCAACCCTAAAGGTAAGTGCACTTTAAAGGGAACTAAAATGTTGGAGAATATTTATACTGTGAACTTATCTCCTAAGGTTCTTTATAATAGTTTAAAAGAAGATGTTATGGATATTTGTCATAAGAGGTTAAGTGATGTGAACTATTGGGATCTTAGCAAACTTTTTAGGAATTCACTTCTTCATGACTTACATCATTTTGGATCGGATTTTCCGACACGTGTCCTATTTTCCAAATGGGCAAACAAATTTAAAATCCACAAAATAAGGTTCACGTTATTTCTACCTCCAGAGTGTTAGATCTTTTACACATAGACCTTATAAGTCCAATGCGTACGGAGAGAATAGGTGGTTAACATTACACTTTTCTAATCATAGATGACTTTTCTAGGTTCACTTTCATGATATTTCTGTATAGAAATTCCTATGCAAAGGATTATTTTCATTCCCAAGTGCAAAAAACTACAAAATCAAAAGGGGTGAACTATTTTTGGAGTCTGAATTGACCAGGGGGCTGAATTTGAAGTTTTAGGGTGGTATAGTGATGTTGAGATGCACCATAAAGTTTTCAAACCCAAAAAACCTCAATAAAATCTGATTTAAGAATATAAAAATGGAATAATCCAGGAGATATCAAGGTCCATGCTGATATGCAAGGGTTTTCCTAAGAGGTTTTAGGCAGAGACACTAAACATGGATTGTCATACCATGAAACGAGTGGATAGGAGGTATGGTAGAACCAAGACCTCCTATGAGATTTGGAAAGGTGAAAATCCCATTCTCAAGTATTGAAGAGTCTTTGGAAGAAAGAGTTATATACTCAAGGATATAGAGTATTTAACAAAGCGTTATTCTAGGAGTGATGTTGGTATTTTTCTCGGCTAATCCCTTAAGAGTCATGTCTACCGCATTTATAATTATGGATCTCAAAAGATGATGGAGTCGATAAATATCGCCATTGATGATTCAGACTTCTTTTCATTAAATTAATATGTTTTTGAAAACACAATCTTCGTATTTCCTATAATTAAACAATTAAATAAAGATGAAATGTATTATTATGTTGAGGTTCCACAAACTCAACCACCACAAATGGATGGTGAATTGGATGGCGCAACTCCTTGGATTATAAAAGGCCATTATGTCTCCAAGATCATTGTTAGTCCTAATGTTGGAGTTAAGACTTGATCTCAAATCCAAAATGAAGTTAACATTTTTACACTTTTACTCTTTAATTCAATAATTTGAAAGATGCCTTGTTGGAAAAATATTGGGTCAATGGAATCCAACATGTATTAGACCAAATCTCCAAGTAAGAAGTTTGGAACCTAGTTCTTTTACCTAGATATCTTCACATTATTGGAGCCAAATAGATATTAAATAACAAATATGATGAAGAGTGAATTGTTTTATGTAACAATGCAAGGATAGTGAATCAAGGATATATCAAGTGGACGGTGTTGACTTTGATGAGTCATTTACCCAATTAAAAGACAAGCGTCAATCCACCTATTCTTATCTATAACATGTGACTTAGATCAAAATATTCATTAAATGGATATTAAAGAGTGCATTTTTAACTGTCACACTATAATAGTAAGTCTATGTGTCATAACCGATAGTTTTTGAGGACCCCAAGTTCCTAACACACATTTGTCACCTTAAAAGGCATTATATGACATTAGACAAATAGTCAGATCTTAGTAAGAGACTTACCTGACATGTTATGTGTAAAGGTATCAAAAGAGGCAGTGTGAAGACGAATTTAGTTCTTAGGTCTTGTGGGAAAGACATGGTGGTATCCCAAGTCAATGTAGACGATATTTTATTGGGCTCCACTTATGAAAAATTTTCTCATAACTTTCGTTTGTTAATGCAAAAAGAATTGGAGATGGGCTTAGTTAGGGAATGCAATTTTTCCCTTGGTCTTCAAGTGGGGAAAATGGAAAGTGGAACATTTATTTCACAATCTAAATATGCAAAGGACCTTGTGAAGAAATTTAAACTTGACTCTTCTAAGCATAAACATACTCCCATGAATGTATCTGAAAATCGTGGAAAGGATGTCAATGGGAAGAAAGTGGATAAAACATTGTATCCTAACATGATAGGTATTTTGTTGTACCTTACAACTATTCATCTCAACATACCCTTTAGTGTAGTATTTTTTGCTCATTATAAATTGTGTCCTAAGGAATCTCATTTAAAAGTGGTTAAATGTATCAACATGTACGTGGGTGGTACAACGCGCTTCATTATTTGGTATCCTAGTAGTACTAGTACCTATTTGTCAGCATATTTCAATTCCAATTGGGTGGGAGATGTTGAGGTTAGTAAAAGTACCTCTACTGGTTTATCCATTTAGGAAGTTTTTTTGTTTTTTTGCACACAAAGAAAAAAGTGCTTTTATTTATCCACCATCGAATCGGGATATATTATGTCGGGTAGTTGTTGTACACAATTACTTTGGATAAAATAAATGTTAAAGGATTATATTATTTATCAAGGTTGCATGATTATTTGTTGTCATAATACTAGAGCCATAAAAATATCTAAAAATATGATTCAACATCCAGGCACAAAAAATATGGACATTTTCCATCACTTTATTTGAGATCTTGTGGAAGACAAGGTGGTGTCTTTGAGTTATGTTCCAATTGGTCATTAGTTGGACGATAGTTTATCTAAACCTATTGAGTGGACTATATTTTAGTATCTTAGATCATCACTAAGTATTTTCATTCTTGATTGATTGCTTAGTAAGATGTATAGAATTTTAAGCTTTAAATACTTATACGGCATATATCCCATGCCATGTTTTTATTTGAGTTGATTTTACTATCTTGCCACAACAAAATTGATAAAATGGTTTATATTCTCTTTAAATGATATACTCCTTTTCATATTATGTATATCTTCAGGTTATTTTTTATGAGTTGTCCTTTTTGTAGAAAATGTGATTTGTGCTTCGTGATATGGTTTCTTTATTTTTAAATCTTATAAACTTTGCAAAATTATAATATGGAACTCATGCTCATATCTTGTGGCACTTTACACCGCACAACACATTGATTTGATGCCACTTTGTAAGGAGTTACAAAGATGTATGGTCTACTACAGCGCATTAGAATCTTCATTAGACTAACAAAAGCATGTCAAAATTCATATATATATAAGTTATTTCATTTCTTTATTTGGAAAAGATGAAAAGGCTTATTCCATATAGAACCTTAAGAAAATAAGTGGTTAGGACTATAACTTTGATTGGATGATTCTACCTTTGAAAATTAGAACTAGTGTCCTATCTTTGTGATTAAGTGAAAGTATCACTTTGAAAAAAGGAAACATGAAAAAATCTATGTCTAAAAGATTTCAATTGATCCAAAATTGGGTTATAGCACGGATATGAGAAGTAAAATATTTAATCCATATTATTGTCATTGAAGGGGAAAATTGACAGTTTAAAATGTTCCTAAAATGATATTAGAGATTTCACAAGAGTGGAAGCTTTGTGTTCTTTATTTTATGAAACATTATTCTTAACTGAACTTGATCTTGAATCTTTCTCTCAATGGTGTTCATTTATTTTTATTTTTCACAAATGAGATATGATGTTATGTTCTTGGTTGATATTACTCATCATATTAATCCTTCCTTGATTATGAACATTGTCATCTATCTCAAACTTTTGGTATGTAGGATAAAATATGCTTATATATTTTCTCATCCAAAATGGCTTAGGATTATGTCTCTATTTAATTATTTATGTGGATATCTACTTGTAAACCCTTTTATATAGAGAATAGGTTGTGTATGACTTTTATATTCTTACTTTGACTCAAACATTTTCTCTAATTTTCTCAGAGTTGGTTGATCATTCTTGATGTTGTGTATAACTCATTTTATGAATTATTCTCTTATTTCCTGGAATGATTTCCTTTGTCTACTACATGAAAAAAAGGGGGGAAACTATAAGGAATAAGTGAACAGATTATCATATGGAACTCACCTTATTCAGGGGGAGTAATTTATGGGAATATGCTAGTTAGGATAAGAGATATGACCTTATATTTTTTTAATATCTTTTGTCGATACCAACTCTTAGAATATTATTTCTCTTTACACATTGGTGAATTGATGTGCTTTTTCTAGTGTGTATAGAAAAAATAATGCTCAAGCACTCCGTTGAAGATTTGGATAGTTACTTGTTATCTTCAAGATTCTTGTGATGAGATCTAATTTATGTGCCTTTAGTTGGGCTTGTTATAGGTTTTAGTTTTATTTAGATGTTTCTTATCTTTTGTTTTTTACACAGAATAGATAAAGGGGGATGTTGTAAGAGTATAGTATACTCATTAGGCCCTCACTTAGAAAATTCTCTTATTTTGATTTCAAAAATACTTTGTGTCTAAGAGGTCTCCAAAAGCTTCACAAATATTCAAGAAAATAAAATCGAGTCATTTCATCCCAATACCACATCAATCCCTTTACGATTTTATCATCTTTGAAATGTCAGTATTTTTTTGAGAAATTTATATATTTAAAAGACATTTGAGAAGTCCCTAACTTTTTTGTTGTAGTGAAGGTATTCCTTCGTTGATCCTAAGTATGTTTGGTTTTAGGAAAAATTGTGTTTGCTGATCGCGCAACCTCCATCGCGACTAGTTTACTGTAGCGAAGCTCTTAGTTCTAGCAATAGTGAGTTTTCATTGATCATTTCTAAGATGTTTATCTCATAGATATTCCCCGATTGATCTCACGACCCCTTTTGTAGGTGTTTTATGTCAACGACAATTTCTTTCGCTACTGCGAACCACCCGCGAAGCTTGTCAGCACATATTCCATTTTTTACACAATAAATGATATTTCCAAAAAGAAATTTTGGGGGCTGATGTGATATTTCGTTGCTCTTTCCTTTTCTACAATTCTAGTGGGATCATTGTCCTAAGATAAATATATCATTAGTTTTTCTCATTCATAAGACTTACAATATTTTAAAAGAGAAAAACTTCTTATGAGAAAAGGTAGAGTTTATTTTCTTCATTTTAAGAACCTAAATTTTTTAGTAAATAATTATTTTTCTTTCTTCCGCTTATTTTTCTTCTTTACACTTGATCATCCTTGTCTTAGGATTGATTAATCTTACAGAAGAAGAGTAAATTTTGTGAACCTTAAAACACTTTCGTTTGCTTAAATTTTTAAAAATTTTGCACCTAAAATCCTTGAAAGATTCTAGTGATCGTGTGCTTCTTTACAAGATAACTTTGAAGTTGGTTCAAGGAAACCTTAGTGATGATTTGATCATGGCATTGGTGTGTTGAGATTCTCATCGACATTCTAGAGGTCTACTCTCATTAGGATTGGTGTAAAAGGGTGAGGTGTGAATTTGCGTATTGTGTTATCATATGACTTTCATCCCCTCTTTAAGTCTTTACTAAGTTTTAGTGAGATTGTTTCTTTGGCCTGAGGTTTTTCCTATGAGTGGGTTTTTCCTATTACATCTGGTATTGTATCATGATTTACCTTTTCGCATGATTTATATCTTAAATGCTTAATGAATATTAATATTTTTTGTAGATTAACTCATTCATAAATTCGACCATCTATACCTCTAGGTTATACTCGTTGTCTTTAACATCGATTGAAATTCAAACTAAATTTTAATTTGGTTTATCTTTCATTCCAAGTAGTATTTTTCTAGTAGCATGAAAGTGCACTTGAACTAATAGATCAATTTGTGTAATTAACTGTCTGAGACAAATCCAAGTTTTTCCAAATTTTAATCTTTTTATTAAATTAGGTTTACATACAAGATGGGTTCCAATCACAATTAATAAACTATGCATGCAATTAACACAGTAAGATGAGGAAAATTTCCTAAAAAGGGAAAAACCTTTTATTCAGCACTATTGTACGTTTTGACAGATAATCGACTTACAATTGCTTAGACAATCTAAGTGGGACTCATAGAGTTTTCAAAACATCCAATAAAGTAAAACTCAATCCAGAACCATCCACGAGTAGTGATTTAATGTCGGTATCTACCGATCAACCTTCTTCCTTCTTCAGCAAAGAACCCCCAGTTCACAAATCAACCATAGAGAATGAACTCCACAAGGTTTTATAAAAGTTATTTAAAAGTAGAGTTTCATAAATTTCACAAATCACAAATCGAGACGAAAGATTTGTGAAAGTAGAAGTGGTTTTGAAAAATCAAAAGTGGAAAATTTTAGAACAAGTATGGAATATTCATTTTCGCCAAAGTTCTTCCAAAATTATGAGAAAAATAGATTTTTATAGCAAAACCACGAATTTCAAGGCGACGGGGTCATTTGGACGAAATCAAATCTCGTTCAAACAAGATTGCATTTTTTGTTCTAATGACATTAGTCTCATTCTAACGATAATCTCATTTTCATTTGAACAACCTTCTAATGAGCCTCCAACGAGAATGTTCTGTAAGACAGGGAAATATCGTTAGCATTTCTTCTAAGGTTGGTTCAAACGAGAACACATCTCGTTATAATAGCCTTCTAGCGAGCTTCTAACAAGAATGTTATGTTACGACAGTTTGAAGTTGGTTCAAAACGGGAGTAAAATGCTTTTTCCTTATTAAAATCCTTACAAAAAGCCTCAATTTAAAATAAAATATCCCAGTATATTATTCATATAAATTCATGAAAACAACAAGTTTATACCTCAATAACGTGTCGGTGTATCTTCAAATGTTCTTGGAGATGTAATGCTCGGTTTGAGAATTCGATTTTTAATGGGATATGACAAAACTAAAAAAATATGCTTAATATATGAGCAATTATAAAAATTCCTCTCACAAATCTCCCCCTTTGACTATTTTTATACAAAACAAAACCAAATTAAAACAAAGCCCTCTAAGACAATGATTCCTAATACCTTCCCGAACCCTTGAAATAGAACGGCATAAATGAAACTTTTTCTTTAAACTGAACTTGTTCTTTCCTTGGGCAATTTTGTCTTCACTTTGTGTGGTCCATGAATCCATCATCAAAGTGAAAGAAACCTGCACATATGAAACAAAGAGACACCTTAATGCAAACGAGTTTTAAACACAAAATAAAACTCCCACTTAATTTTTTCCCCTTTTTGTCCGTAATAGATAAAGAAGTAGAAAATAGTCATGAATAATATTAATCATCACATTAAGAAGTAAGATAACATCACAATAATAATCAAGAACACATAAGTAATGATAATCTCAAAAGGCAACTTTTTCAACAAATTATTTTTGAAAATTTTCATTTTTTCAAGTATAAAATGTACAAATACAACACACCATTGAGTAACATTAAAATATACGAATCATGAATGCATAATGTTGGGGTGTGAACATTTTCCAAAGGTTAATCAACATACACAGTCATAACATGTGTGCTTGAAGTTTTGAGACATTTCTTAATGAAAGAGATCAAAGTCGACCTTAGGTGTAAAATTGATGAACTCAAGCGAAGTTGACTTAACTTAATCAACATGTCATGAACATAAATGATTCTCACACCAATGACACCAAACTATGTAATGTTTTTTTAATACATTTTAGTTGTGCAAACCCATTGATCTTCGACTTTAACTCCCTCGAATTCTCACATATATGATGATGAACTCTCAATTATTTTTGAAAAAATTAATGCTCCTATGTAGCGAAGCGTCAATAAATCAAAACTTGGCCTACCACTTTTGTTCTTATGTGTCTATAATATTTTTACGCTATTTTATGCAAATAGAGGCTTTTAACTTAAAGACCTTTGATCTTCTGTAGCCCCTTTCCATTTCTTAATATATAACAAATTTTTTGAAAAAATAAAGGTAATCCGAGTAATGGTTTTTACATGCACAAATTTTTATTTCGTTTTGCATTTGGTTCGTTATAAAGAAAAATTGAGATGAGAACATTGTATTATATAAGTGACAAGTAAGTTCAATGTTCAAACCAATTCATGAACATGTGCACTAAAGGTGACTAAGAGTCAAACATACAGAAAGTAGTCATCAAATAGCAATGTAATGACTCCACACATCACTAAGCACACTCTAGAAACGACATCATGTCTCAAAACACTTTGAAAAAGTCAAATGGATGAATGAAATGAATAGGTGATCCACACATGTAAATGTTCATTTATATGAGGTGGGAAAAAATTACAAAAACACTTTTTGACATTTTCAAAATTTATCAAAATAATTTTTTTTGCCTTTTTCACCTTTTTATTAAAAAATCAAAAATCTTTTTGTATTTTTCAAAATCGTTCAGAAAAACAAAACTCTTTTTGAATTTTTTGAAAAATATCATAATGAAAAATATAAATGCAATGGTATCACAATGATAATACAATCTAGCAATAGGAATAAGAAATTTAAGCATGATAATCATCTTATTTAGAAACAAGTGTCAACCTCAATCGTTACGCCCAGAGCTCTCAAAAGGAGACTACATCCTAAAAAATTTCTTTATCAAATTTTGTGAAGTCTTGACTAAATACTCTACTTTCTCTCAAAAAATATCAAAATCTCTATAATGATGTGAGGGAGCATGCGGAGTAGCACGTGTAGGAGTGTGTGCGGGAACATGTGTGGAAACTCGTGTGAAAGTATATCGGGGAACATGCATATGATAAATTCTCCATGGATTAAACCATAACTCTCTAAGGTGAAATTTTTATTTGCAATGGTAACAAACATAAATGGTCTTGGGTCCACCTTGCTCTAAATGTCTAGGACGAGGGCGATAAGGATCCATCACAAATTTGGGAACCAGCTCGGGTGCGGCTTTAAAAGTAGATGCACCGTCATAACCTATTCCTTTCCTCTCAACATTACCTGACGCGGGACCAAGGATCATGTTTCCAACCTTCTTAGATGTGTCCTCCAAAGTGACCTTGACCTCTCTAGCACATTCGAGATTGCTCTCGAGTTGGGATACACGGGCTTTAAGTTTCTCACCAGTCTCCAAATGGAGATTGAAGATCTATCATAAAACTAGCCACGGTGTTGGTCAAATCGGTCTTCTCCCTACGTAAAATAATCAACTGATCACATAAAGAAATCTTCACCATCTCGAGTTGACTTACCCATGCCTCACTCTTTCTCAATACTTTCACCTCCTTTTTTGAATCACACACCCTAAAAGACATATATTTATTAAGCTTTTTCATTTTTAAAGTTTCGGTGTAAATATCACTAAAAGATTTTTGGAGTCCACCTTCTCCCTCACTCAATTTTCATTCTCACCTTCACTCTCTTCATAATAAAGAGAAACAGCATCGAGGTTTTTGCGTTTAGATATGTATGCATTATCGTGGGACAAACTAGAAGTGATAACGTGACTTTCCATGAACAAACAAAAATTTCATTTATGTGGTAATTCTCCTCCAGAATCCACGGACTCGACGTCACTATCGCTAAGAGTGGCCTTATTTGTAACTTTCTTGCCTTGCAGTACAAGAAATAAGCCTCTTTATGACTTTTTTAAGTGTCGTAAAATGCACTTTATGACTCTTTATTTTTTAATAAAAAGTGGGTGTCATAATTGATACCCATAAAAAGTGTCATATTAGGTAACGATTATATCTGAATTTTTTTCAAAACTGTCATATCTTCTACAAAAAAAAGGTCATTGTAAACTCTATATGATGTCATAGTTGATTTAAAAACATCATTATAAATAGTTTTCAAAATTTTAAAAAGGTCATATAAACAATTTCATCACACGAAAGTTTAATATAAACGGTCATAAATTAAACATATATTAAAAAAATTAATAAGCAATATTAATGTCATAGTTGACAAATAAATCTAAACACAAATCAAAATTTACAATAACATAAAAAAAGAGTTGAATTTTTTTGTATTCGAAATCACGTACACCTAAAATGCACCAAACCAAGCCATTTTTCCATATAAAAAAATAGTAGGACACAAATAGATATACCCACCATCTACATTATTTATCCACAAAAAAATAATGACCTACTGCATGTATCATAGTTAGATATACCCACTACGTACATCATTCAAAAAAAAATCCTCCAAAAAAATGTACATCCAAAAATCACGCATAAATGCATCAGTCCTCCTTTGACTTTAGTGAAATTGTGTCAAGAAAGTGTTCCAAATCATATAATATAAGGTTGAATAAAGTCAATGAACTCAAGTTGAAGTTCATTTCTCTCATGACTTTGATACGACAACTTTCCAACCAACTCCTTCATCTAAACAAGACAAATAAAATTACATTTAGCTTTCGTCACATCTAAATAAAAAAGAAAGTAAAAATATATTTAAAAACATATGACCTTCATTTTTATAGACTTCGATGAATTTTCCAATAGCTGTCGCATGAACTCCAATACAAAAAAACCACATACAGTTTCTCCACATTGTTTAGGGCCCTGAAAATCAAGGAGTTAGTGTATTACTCATGGCAAATGTTTATATCTAAATATTAAATTTAATTTATCTAAATACCTTAACATTCTCCCTGTTTAGTAGTGATCTTTTTCCTATGATTGTAATAAATGATCTAATTCCACTTTAATAAAAAAACATAACAACATACTTATATTACAATAATGTAAAATGAAATCAATAATTTTATTATAAGAATTTATTTAGGACACTACTTATGTGTTTATATAGAGCTTAAGGTCTAAGACCGGTTCCTCATGTAAAGAATCAATCCAAAACACATTGTTCGAAATAAATTCGATCACAAGAAAAACCCAATGATACCTATACTATGAAGAATTATTGGAGATTAAGAATATTATGCATACACGCATGTATTATGCTCACAAAATTTTACGTATCTACCAAACTTACCCGCTATTGATTGGAATAACAAATATTTGTTTGCCTGATGCCTTCAATAGAGTTTTTGTTATACATTGATGCCCAATGTTTTTAGAAAATGCGTCCCTAATGGAGAGGGGATTTACTAATCTAATAACTTCAAAACTCCTTCCAAATTTGTCATATAGGCATCTATACATAAACTAAACGCACGTAAGTTTGAAGAGCATTCATGTATGAAAAAAATGAAAACTCCATCTAATCTCATGTATACATTCATGAATTAAATTAAACATGGTAAAATTTAAATCTAACCTCATGTATACGATAATGCAAATTTCGTCTAGTTCTTGCATCTTACAAAATCATATTAATTCATTTTTGGGAATATAGGTGGTCTCAAGATCATCATCAAGAATTTATGTATGCGATAATGCAAACTTCATATAATCTCATGTATGCATTCATGAATTTATACAATTCATCATCATGATGTTATCAAGAATATTAGGAAATGCATTAATTGCGCCATCTTTTCCACCGAAATATTTCTTTTTTTCCTTATTTTTAACCTGATCAACAATGTCAAAATACAGAAGGTCAAATTCAAATTCAAATATTATCTTAACAATATTGCAGACTAAGGAGAATCCTATGAATAAATCATAGATTATGTACATGGTTTACAAGATCGATTCAAAAACACATACTCTTTATTGTCTTTTCATTGTTAAAATGACTAAAAGAATATGTTCCCGTTTATCCACGACGGACATCAATATATACACTAAAGAAATCTGTTTACATACTACTTCAAGTGTTTGATTTGATGTAAGACTAAAAATTGAAACAAATGTTAATCTATCTTGAGTTAGAGCACCTTGAAAGTGTTATGTATAAAATATGAAACTTTTGAATTTCACCTCAAGTGCATATGTACTTCTGTGAATCCAAGTCGCCAGATCTACACCATATTATAAACTTCAACTTCCTTACATGTGGACGGTTCACGAACTCCAATTTGTTGGACTTGTAATGTATAATAACCCATGGACTACGCAACTTAAGAAACAAGTATGTCATTCAATGGACAATGAGGCCAATTGGTCAGTTGGGGAATTGGCATGTTGTTGTTGCTGCTGAGGGCAGTAGCTAATGCCCCAATTGGAACTGGATGAGACATCCTCTGGGCATCACATAACTGCATTCCGACACTCATATCGGGTGTTTTGAATGACCAAGACTTCCTTTGTTTAATATCCATTACTTAGCTTGATTAATCTCCAAAACAGGTGGGATTAACCCAAAAGAGAAGTCGATATGTAGTAAGCCCTAAATCATGGGTGAATAACTTAATTGTTATTCGAAATTTAATAAATCATGCAATAACATATTCAACAAAGCTCAATAAAAAGAACATAGATCTTGTAAGTGAGTGAACTTATCAGTAAAGTACATACCTTTTAATAATAATCAACTGTGTTAATGAAATCTTTGTCCCTAAATGTAACATCTCCAAACTTTTTTGTGTTTAACATATCATGCACTTGTTGCATTCAATCCTAGAAAGATAAGTACTTAGAGATCATAAAATCATAAACATAAACCACGATGGAAGACTAATATCAAAGGAGTGAGAAAGTGAAAAATAAAATCTTCACAGTAGCTGGTCTGATAGAGACAAAAAATAAAATCTTCATGTTATAGTTTCAACCTAGCATTCTGTCATTTTTGACAAAATTTCAACGCATAAAACTTTTGTACATAATAGAAAAAATTAAAACAACATATCCTATATTTAAAATCTCAAAAACTAATGATTTGGCGTCTAAAGAGTGTAGAGCCCCCACATATATTTCATACACTATGACAAACTTATAACTACTTATAAGGATATTTATCTCCGTATGTAAAATTTAAAAAAAGCCTGACCTATTGTAGATAGTCTTAAATAGTAACATGTAAACTTAAATGATACCATTATTTCTTGTCCTGAAAACAAATTGAAATAAGTTTAATAACAGAATAATTCATATACAGACTGAAATCATTTATCATAGTTTGAAATCTTTGTGATGTCCAATTTTTAAAATAAACCAACAGATTGATAAAGTACCTAAATTTAAATCAATAACAATTTAAATCATGTGTCTTACGACTAAAATGTGTAAGGATATTATTTTATTGTTCGGTTTACATTTGGGTATGTCATATACCACTACAATCGTCGAAGACTTATTCAAGTTCAATCATGCACCAAGAGGGATATAAATATCAAAGTTCTTCAACAATCAAGCCTTCGTGAGATTAGATTTGGTAAGGGTGTGTTTTTTTACCTTAACGGTTTACTTAGAGTGTTGGGATAATTTTTCTAACAACCTTTCGAAGTGTAGGAGCGGAGGTTTTCATCAAAGAATTTTTTCTAAGTGTTGAGAAGGAGTATTTTTGGCGAAATAAAAAATTCTATTTTTTTGTCTCGTTCGAGCGACAGAGCAGCTCGTTCGAGTGCCATGGTGATCTCGTGCGAATTCTCGTTCGAGTAACATCCTGTTTCGTTCGAGCGACGCGCCACCTTAAGTTTTTTATATAAATCATGTTAAACCACTCCATTTTCTTTAAGAAGACCTGACATTTTAGTTTCTGTAAACACTGCAAATCGATAGAATATTTTTCTTCTTCATTTAGGGTTCAAATCATTTTTCTTTCAATTCACAAACCATCGCAATCTTTATGTGAATTATTTTGGAACCGAAGAACACAATTTTTTGAAGTTTCTCTTGCAGAGAAGATCTCTACTGTTGATCTAGGTGCCACTTAAGGGAGGTGCTGGACTGACGTGACTGCGTGTCAAAGGGAGAACTCATAGGTGTTCCTGGACTAAATGAACTTTGGTTCATGTGGAGTCACTACAGAATTTATTGTTGATTTAGGTTGTGGCCTATGTGGGTTTACTGAGGTTAATCCAGTTCAAATTTCACTTGTGATCATTTTGAGTATTATTTGTGAAATAAAAGGTTTTACCCAAAAGTGTTTCCTCCTGAATTCTGTAAATTAGCAATTTTATTTGTGATGGTTTGACACATACACACGTAGTTGCATGTTTAGGGGCTGAATTAATTTGATTTCAGAATTGACACCGATTAAATAAGTCTAAATTGGAAACTTGGGAATTTGGTCTAATCAAGTATCACCCATACATTTCACAAATTGGTATCAGAGCTTATTTAAGCGATCACCATTTTTTCAAAATGAGAATCATTCATCTAATCAACCACACCTGACTTACTCGTGCAATAAAAGGACAACATTTTAAAATTACTTCTAAGAGAATTATGTTTATCCTAAAGTAACATCATAACCATATATTCATGATTAATCGGTATGAAAAATGAACACATCAGAAAGTATACAAAAATAAAACATTAAAAAAACATAAAGAAAAGTAATAACGTTATAAAGAAAAACCAATCACTCTTTAAATGAGGATAAGGTTTATATGTTAAACGATAGGCTTCGTATACGTAAAATAGAACATTAAGTAGTACATGTGGTTGGCAGTGCTATAACTGTAATGTTGATTTATTTGTTATGTATTTCAATATATTTGATATGGTTAGAATGTTTGTAAACATTTATTAAGAGTGGTGATGAAATTAAGATCTCACCTTTAATAATAATAAAAATAGAAAATGATTTTACAATTGAATAAGAACATAAAAAAGTAAAGTGGTAAAGACAACATAAGATTTAAGCAGTTCGATTGATTCGATTCGATCTATGTCCACTGTGCAAGGGTAGGGAGATGGTCTTTTATTATTGGAGGTAATGGATGTGTTCCATGTATTAACTCAAAATCCTTTTGTGTGCTTCTAACGTCTCTTCCTCATGAGGCGATACTTCACTCTAACCCTCATGGAGGCGGCAACAATCCCCTTTATCGCACCTTGCTTAATGAGTTCAAACATTTAGGGTCTTTTCCCATTGGCATGAATGCCACCTAGATGAATCCAATTCCTTGGAATATTTTTGTTACGCCATGAAGCGACACGAATGAGGCTAAATACTTAGAATATTTTTAGAGTCATTTATTGGCAGCATCAGATGCCCCTTATTCATGAAGTTCCCTTGGGTCATGGCATGGATTAATGTCGATAATTGCACCTAAATATTGAACATACGCTTTGAAATCATGAAGTCAATGAGTGAATCAGTCAAAATCAAAAATTTGAGTCTCAATAACAGAGGTAGGATTACGAGTCTTCATATTGGAGCCCCCAAGTTAAAGCTACCAGGCCCAAAATATTAAGACAACAACTAGGATCCATGACCAAGGACGAAAGGTCCCTCTACCAACCTATGACACCTCGCCTAATAAAATACCGGGATCACTCCTATATCAAATTAAAATAGGAGTCTCATATGGATCATTCTTAGCATCACTGTCGAAAATCCATTTAATTACTAATAACCTATTAGGCTGGCGTCAAAATTTTACTTAACTACTCATTTTAAACTACTACAATTTAAAACATCCACACAGTTTATATGAATGAAACTGAAATGAAATAAAATAATTGAACACTCGGTTCAAATATGATACAACCATATCGAATGCCATAATAAAAGACTAAATAAATGCAATTGGGCCATTGGCCCGAATATTTATACAGTACCTCCTATCTAGATTACAAGGATAGAAGCGTCTATGGTAAACCCGCATGCATCCACAATGCTGCTGCAGACGTCTCACACGGAAGATGTGTCATCCAGGCGTCCCTGTGTCTGGACACCTATAATATATATATAACAAAAGAGGAAAAGTAGAAAAACGGGTCAGAGCCCGAGTTTCGAAAATATTTAGCAAGTCCATAAATAACTTATTTTTAAAAATAGTTTTTATCTCATATTTAAATTTGATATCACAATTCCATAAGATACCCCTCACCTCTCTTCTAACAGTGCACACCTAACGCATCCCTCTAAACATCCTAGTCAAGCTACGTTGCCTAACTAATCCGTCATCCATCTACTAACAACCCTAGTTAGTCCAAGTACGAAGGGCTAAACTTCTCCCCAGTCCTAACACTATGCCATATTCGTGCGTGGGGTGTCTCGCAGAGTGAAATACAAACAAGGAACCCCCCGATACACTACTGCGCGGCAAGGTCGATCGTCGAGATCCGTTAGACCCTCAGTACACGAAAGATGTATATATACTCATAATTAAATACACATAACATATTCATCTTTTATATACGTATCATGTTATACTTCCGGATATATCTCCCGGAATGAGAATTCATTTACAACATGTTTACCAATTCAATTTTCATTTTTATCTCAAAACTTTCCATTTCCTTTCTTCTATCCAGGAAATGTATTTAAAAGCCAATTTTATTATCATAAAAATGCTTTTGCATCTCATGTATTCCCATTTCCCTTCTTCCATCCAGGAAATGTATTTAAGGCCAATTCATTTATCCCATTTACCTTCTTCGATCCAGGAAATGTATTTAAAGCCAATTTATTATCATAAATTGCTTTAACATCAATAATGGACCACATTATTAAGAATAGTTATATTACATATCATATAACGTTTCTAAGACCGCCCGTACGGGTTTCCCCACTGTGCGCGCCCCTAAATGGCTATCATCTTCTAGGGCCTATCATCAAGAGAACCTGGGATCCTACAACGCAAGACGTCGGGAAGCGGCCATATGCCTACGGGAGAGTCATAACCACACCCAGAATTACCTCACCATCATAGAAAAACATACAATAATCGCTCATATGGCCTAGGACCTAGGACTATATCCACCCTGCATTCATTAGCCAGGGGGCTTCACCTCAAGCGTGCAACTTCCCTTATGATAGCGATTTAGAGAGGTGTTTATACATAAATTATCATTTATGAAAATCATTTCTTTTTCCAATTTGAAAACATTCATATTTTACATTCTCAAAATCATTTATTTTCAATGATTAAATACCAATCATGGAATATGCATTTCTTATTCTCATAGTCATATTTTATTAATGACTTAGGACCCGAAATGTGATTGTCCTCACACTAGTCTCCCAATAATCCAAAACATCACCATTCTACCTTCTATTAATTCTAGGTTAACTTCCTATATCATATGGAACTTTAACCTCTAAAAAACATCCTTAGAATAAACCCAATTAACACCATGCTAGTCTAGGATATTTGATGCCCAAACATATGCCCACAATACCCTAAAATAAAATAGGTTGTGGATTTCTCTCCCACAAACCCAAGGACTACATCTCTTCCAAACAATCATTTAGAGGTCCCTACCCTATTTTAGGAACCCCAACCTCCTAATTTATCAATTATTCTATTTTCCTCAAAAATATATTTTAGGATTACACACATAAAACACTCACTTAATTTCCATAATTTCCCCTCCATTGGATGACTATTTACTCTAAAAAGATTACTTATTACTTCACATAAATGACCTTGAATCAATTTGAATTGGAATTTATCCTATCCAATTAACACTAGGAAATCGATCGACCCCTGGTCGTCGATCGATCGATTGTTCGATCGATCCTCTACCCTCGATCGATCGATCACGGTGGACAACTTCTTCTCCGAGAAGCTATTTTGGACATTAAAGCTTCTCCCAAGCTTTTATCTCCGTCTCTAACATCCTACACCCTCAACCAACAACATCTACACATATAATAAGGGTTCTAAACATCCTAGAACCCGAAACCAACAATTAATTTTCATTAAATCTTAAGTTCCTCGAATTGAAATATTATTGGGGTTTATTCGTTTTAACTCCCGAAAACCCCGTTTTATCCACGAAAACCCAACCCAAAATCTTTAGGGTTTGTTATTACCAAACTACGATATGAGATTTATGCTCAAAAGTAAATAAAGCAAGTAAACACTTGCCTCGTGGATATAATCTGACGATCCCGAGTCGAATCCCGTGGAGTTTGGCCCGAGATCTTCCTTTTCTCCTCTTTTTCTTCCTTCCTCTCTCTCTTCTCTCTTTTATTTCTATTTTCTCCCTCTCACCCTCCTTATATATGGAGAAAAGGGTTTATACCCCTTAAAATCCAAAAATGACTCGTTTACTCAATTACGAGCCCTTTTAACTCTAAAATTTCTCGAAACTCAATTTCGACAATCGAACACTCTTTTCCGACTATCTCGGCCATTCCGAGCCTCACGGTGAAGTTGAAATTTCCATCCGAGGTACTTGACTGCAACCCCCTATTTTAACACAAAACATCTCATCGCGGGTTTTCGAATTAAAACATTACCTTTTGCCGCTTTACTCAACGGCGACGTATAATTAAAATACTTCGACATATTGAATTAATCCCAAAATCAACTACATCACCCATCGACAATCATCTAATCCTTAAAAATCCCTAAAATTACTATTCTGAGAAATTTCCCAAATCTCCAATTTATACCCAATTATGGAATTCAATTATCTTCAAAAGGACGGGTTGTTACATACTCCCCCCCTGACAATGGAATTTTGTCCTCGAAATTCGGATAAAAAGGGTGCTAATATGATGGTCCCTTACCATATTCCACCTACCTCAAGGTGTACTCAAATGTACTAGCTTAACCACGAGCTCATCTAAATTTCTACCCATCATCACACAACAACGACGCGTTACTCCTATGTCCTCTCTTGCTGCCAAAGAGAGAAACAAGTCTATAACTACCGCTCTAACATCTCGCAAAGCTGATACTCTTGCTAACAAGTGGCCACTCGTCCACAGCAGGATAACTGATTTTCCTTTAAAAAAAGAAACTCTACTAATATTTGATTACTTCCAATAGTCTCGTCGCTTATCTTGGGCAAGTTACCTATTATTGCCCCTTATACAATTGTAATATCGCGTACCTCTTAGGACATTCCATCCAATAGACTCCAAATTCATTCATGACTGCCTCCCGACATAAACTTCAACTTTATATACTACGCCCCTCCTATTTCAGGTGGTATATAAACCAACTCACTAAGGTGCCCATACACCTTTTCAACCCATGCACATCTGCACAACCATTGTGAAGGTCCGACACGTAACACTCTCTCTAAATAAGGGTCTCCTTTCCTCGGGAACCCGCGAAATTCAATTCTCCTTTCATCGGCACCACTAACTCTATTGAACTTACATCCTAATAATGCTACGGTTTAAGCGTTACCCTACCTACGCGAAACAAGTATAATCCTAAGTATATCCCTAGTGCCCAAGGCCTCTCTCAACTTCCGACATTTTCTTTGTTTCATGCGTGGGACGTCTCGCAAAGCGAAATCCAGACAAGGAACCCTCCTGTTATACTACTCCCTCGCATTGTCGGTCATCGAGATATAGCGACTTAAGGCACACCAGCGGGACGTCCTAAATCCTATCTCGCTAACCTACGAAAGCATTTCTACTATTCTATCCTCCCACCTGAGTGAAAGGGAAAATCTAGCTTATCGAAGTGTCCGCTCTCTGTGAAAGCGTTACGATCATCATACCCAAAATATACTTCCTCAAAATTTGCCTTTTCATCAAGGCCCGACTATAATCCTCAAATCAATTTCTCTAAGTCCTACCTCACCCACCCACTTGTGGTGAGAGGACCACTTTAGTGCTTTTCCATAGCATAATATTTCCATAAGCATACCATCATCACATGGCTCATAGTCTATAGTGTTTCATTCACACTATATTCCTTACAAACAAAACCAACCTCCTCGCATCCTATAACATCTCTCCACTCCCGACGTCGTTAAGGTTCATGCGTGGAGCGTCTCACAAAGCGAAATCCAAACAAGGAACCCCTCTAACACACTACTACTTAACTTCGTCGGTCATGGATGTCCGTTATCTTCAAATATGCAACCAAAATAATCCTATACCCTCTTTCAACAAAATGTGGTATGAACTCCCGACTCTATCTAGGAGCCACACCACAAAGCGCTCGCACCCCACTCAGTCCTTGCACAATCAATAATGAGCTTAAAATCACAGCTCAATAATTAACCCGGCACACCTCAAGTCACATCTATAAGGTCGCCACATACTCAAATCGTGATAATGAAACCTCTGCTCATCGAAGTTCCATCCATGCACATCATAAAGGCTAACTTAACTTGTATCTAGGTGAGATATCGCAACCATAACCCGTTCCACCCTGGAACTGCGAACACGATAGTCTTGCCATCCTTAGCCTGCTATCGCTTTGATAATACCATAATATCTTATACTTATAATATTACCATACTCGTATGATACATATAAAACGAGTATCACAAGCCAGATATATATACAAAATATAAACACCCGCCTTTATAGTGAATGCATAAAATAAAACTCCGCCATCGCGAAAAACACACAGGCCTACATTATATAATGTTATCGAGACCGCCACCAAACTCATATTACACACAAGAGTCTAGGATTAACGAACGTCATGACTTTATCTATTCACACCAAATATACCTCCTTCATTGAGGTAAAACTCATAATAATAACTTCACAGTTATCTACTCCAATTGGTTCTCGGACTTGGTACACTTGCCCTAACTGAACCCAAAATTACTTAACTCTTTGCCCCATCTAGGCACCCTAATCTTATCCTTTACTCCTACTGGGAAAGGACTACCCATGCGGCTCCGCACTCCACATTACAACACTCCCCATCTCGAGTCACCCTGACCCTTTCAATGTTATCAGTATCTTGGACTCCATTACCGCGATCCTGACAATCACTTCACTAATTCCCTCTAACTTCTTCTTTGTCAGAAGGAGATTCCACTACCGACCTCAACAACCCCATTTTAAAACATTCCCTAGGTGGATGTCCACTAATGGGGTCCTCGAACTTACACATTATCCATAAGTATTAGCAACACTTCTCTAGTGAGCCTATCGTTCCTCAAAAGGACTCATTATTCATTGCACCTAACTCACTTAGGTACAAGGTTCACTTCTCCATATCACTCTTTATCCACTGTCGTCCTCTGACCGATCCTCATGTGAATAATTCAGAAACTGCATTCTTTTCATTCATGCTGAATCATGGGGACTCACGGTTAAAACTATCCGTAAGATCCCTTTCGAATCCTTATTGTCATTGGGAAATTCAACTTTAGTACCACTTTCTACTATGGCGGTACTGCGGTACTCATAACTACTATACTTTAGTAGTCGTTGCACTAATCCTTAACAATCGCTATAAGGGGAGTGACCTCTACGGCGGTCCTAGTCCCCCAACTTCTACCAGTCGCCCTAGCTAAGCCCCGCCTCCTGCTGTCCTCATTACGGCCCTCCTTGGTCACCCTTCCTCGATCGGCACAGGAACCTAGAACAAGCGCGCAAAAGATTTACTATAATCTTACACTATGGCAGGAGAATGAAATCTCACAATATAAATCAACAATCCTAATCCTGCGGCTTTACATCAAATCGAGAGTAACACTAAAAGCATAGTACGTTCGCACAGATTCCTAAGGACACTAGAACCTGGTTCTCTGATACCATATGTGACACCCCGCCTATAAAATATCGGGCGCTCACTCCTATATCAAATTAAAATAGGAGTCTCATATGGATCATTCTTAGCATCACTGTCGAAAATCCATTTAATTACTAATAACCTATTAGGTTGGTGTCAAAATAATACTTAACTACTTTTTTTAAACAACTATAATTTAAAAGATCCACACAGTTTATATGAATGAAACTGAAATGAAATAAAATAACTGAACAATCGGTTCAAATATGATACAGCTATATCGAATGTCGTACTAAAAGTCTAAATAAATGAAATTGGGCCATTGGCCCGAATATTTATACAGTACCTCCTATCTAGATTACAAGGATAGAAGCGTCTATGGTAAACCCGCATGCATCCACAGCTGCTGCAGCAGACGTCTCACTCGCAAGATGTGTCATCCGAGCATCCCTGTGTCTGGACACCTATATAATATAGATATATAGCAAGAGAGAAAAAGTAGATAAATGGGTCAGAGCCCGAGTTTTGAAAATATTTAGCAAGTGCATAAATTCTTTATTTTTAAAAATAGGTTTTATCTCATATTTAAATTTGGTATCGCACTCCCATGAAATACCCCTCACCTCTCTTCTAACAGTGCACACCTAACGCATCCCTCTAAACATCCTAGTCAAGATACGTTGCCTAACTAATCCGTCATCCATCTACTAACAACCCTAGTTAGTCCAAGTACTAAGGGCTAAACATCTCCCCAGTCTCAACACTATGCCATGTTCGTGCGTGTGGTGTCTCGCAGAGCGAAATCCAAACAAGGAACCCCCCTCCCCGATACACTACTGCGCGGAAAGGTCGATCGTTGAGATCCAATAGACCCTCAGTAGATGAAAGATGTATATATACTCATAATTAAATACACATAACATATTCATCTTTTATATACGTATCATGTTATACTTCCGGATATATCTCCCGGAATGAGAATTCATTTACAACATGTTTACCAATTCAATTTTCATTTTTGTCTCAAAACTTTCCATTTCCTTTCTTCTATCCAGGAAATGTATTTAAAATCCAATTTTATTATCATAAAAATGCTTTTTCATCTCATATATTCCCATTTCCCTTCTTCCATCCAGGAAATGTATTTAAAGCCAATTCATTTATCCCATTTGCCTTCTTCCATCCAGAAAATGTATTTAAAGACAATTTATTATCACAAATTTCTTTAACATCAATAATGTCCCACATTATTAAGAATAGTTATATTACATATCATATAACGTTTCTAAGACCGCCTGTCCGGGTTTCCCCACTGTGCACGCCCCTAAATGGCTATCATCTTCCAGGGCCTATCATCAAGACAACCTGGGATCCTACAACGCAAGACGTCGGGAAGTGGCCATATGCCCGTGGGAGAGTCATAACCACACCCAGAATTACCTCACCATCGCAGAAAAACATACAATAATCGCCCATATAGCCTAGGACTATATCCATCCTGCATTCATTAGCCAGGGGGCTTTACCTCACCCGCGCAACTTCCCTTATGATAGCAATTTAGAGAGGTGTGTATACATAATTTATCACTTATGAAAATCATTTCTTTTTACAATTTGAAAACATTCATATTTTACATTCTCAAAATCATTTATTTTCAATGATTAAATACCAATCATGGAATATGCATTTCTTATTCTCATAGTCATATTTTATTAATGACCTAGGACCCGAAATGTGATTGTCCTCACACTAGTCTCCCAATAATCTAAAACATCACCATTCTACCTTCTATTAATTCTAGGTTAACTTACTATATCATATGGAACTTTAACCTCTATAAAACATCCTTAGAATAAACACAATTAACTCCATGCTAGTCTAGGATATTTGACGCCCTAACATTAGCCCACAATACCCTAAAATGAAATTGGTTGTGGATTTCTCTCCCATAAACCCAAGGACAACATCTCGTCCAAACAATCATTTAGAGGTACCCACCCTATTTTAGGAACCCCAGCCTCATAATTTATCAATTATTCTATTTTCCTCAAAAATATAGTTTTAGGGTTACACACATAAAACACTCACTTAATTTCCATAATTTCCCCTCCATTGGATGACTATTGACTATTAAAAGATTACTTATTACTTCATATAAATGACCTCGAATCAATTTCAATTGGAATTTATCCTATACAATTAACACTAGTCGATCGATCGATCCTCTACCCACGATCGATTGATCACGGCGGACAGTTTCTTCTCCGAGAAGCTGTTTCGGCCATTAAAGCTTCTCCCAAGCTTTTATCTCTGTCTCTAACATCCTACACCCTCAAACAACAACATCTACACATATAATAAGGGTTCTAAACATCCTAGAACCCGAAACCAACAATTAATTTTCATTAAATCCTAGGTTCCTCGAATTGAAATATTATTGGGGTTTATTCGTTTTAACTCCCGAAAACCCGTTTTATCCACGAAAACCCAACCCAAAATCTTTTGGTTTTGTTATTACCAAACTACGATATGAGATTTGTGCTCAAAAGTAAATAAAGTACGTAAACACTTGCCTCGTGGATATAATTCGACGATCCCGAGTCGAATCCCGCGGAGTTTGGCCCGAGATCTTACTTTTCTCCTCTTTTTCTTCCTTCCTCTCTCTCTTCTCTCTTTTATTTCTATTTTCTCCCTCTCACTCTCCTTATATAGGGAGAAAAGGTTTTATACCCCTTAAAACCCAAAAATGACTCGTTTACTCAATTACGAGCCCTTTTAACTCTAAAATGTCTCGAAACTCAATTTCAACAATCGGACACTCTTTTCCGACTATCTCGGCCATTTCAAGACTCATGGCGCAGTTGAAATTTACATCCGAGGTGCTTGACTGCAACCCCCTATTTTAACCAAAACATCTCACCGCGGGTTTTCTAATTAAAACCTTACCTTTTGTCGATTTACTCAACGACGATGTATAATTAAAATACTTCGACATATTGACTTAATCCTAAAAGCAACTGCATCACCCATCTACAATCATCAAATCCTTAAAAATTACTATTCTGATAAATTTCCCAAATCTCCAATTTATACCCAATTATGGAATTTAATTATCTCTAAAAGGACGGGTTGTTACACAACCCAACAACCAGTTTTCAATAATAATGGATCACACAAATAGAAAATTCTCCACCTTGACTTTATAAGTTGAATAACATAAAGTAAATCAAGAATTTAAAATATGAGGCAATTCCCATATTTGTTGGCAGTAGATAAAAGATTCAGAAGTCACATGTTCATATAGAAAATTTTGATACCCAAAAACATCATTGTCAAAGACAACGTATAAAATGCAGGAGGTAAATACATTTATTATCCCTTATCTTGTGGTGCCAACTCCCCTCTTAAACCCAATTCTACAAGATCAAGACAACTCTTGACTCCATACTTTATCTTACCAAGAATGTTGAGTAGCATCCCTATTACGTTGTCACAAACATTGTTCGCAATATGCATAACATCCAAATTGTGTCAAACAAGCAAATGTTTCCAATACCCCAACCTAACGAATATTAATTTTTTCTTCCAACATTTGGAGTCATTTGGCTCATTCGTATTCTCCTCAGCGCATTTCCTTTTATGTTTCAATTTATCCTTTCCATTTTCTATTTGCGTTTCAACATGACCCATCTTTTTCCCCAATATGCACTAATATTTTCACCTTAGTCTAGTACTTGCTCTCCGTTCAATGGATTAGGTTATTCAGGAAAGTCTTGCTTACCATTAAAAGCTTTCAAAATGGATGATTTTGTGGAAGAAAACTTCTAAGTGATGTATATATATTCTAATTAGAATGATGTAATCGAATAGAATTATCTCTTCACTACAAATTAGACAGCACAACACCCCTTTATAGCACAACCACACAAATTACCATAAGCAGGGAAATCATTAATAGTCTATAGTAATACCTCCTTTAAAGTAAAGGATTCTTGGAGGTAAGCATCATAAGCCTATATACCTTCATCCCATATAGTTTTCAAGTCCACAATTAATGGTGCCAAGTAAATATCGATTTCATTTCTTGGTTGTCACGAACCCGATATCAACATTGTTAACATCTAAAAATTTCTCGGTGTGCTCAGTGACGGATCAAAGTTATAAGTGGCCAACATGATCGGTCCACGTCTATACTTACTACTAAGATTACTATGTGGGTTAATTTTATCTGATGAAAGTGTTAACCGAAGGTTTCTAGCTTCGTTTCCAAAATTCGACGACTTGTCATCCACCAACTTCCATGCAGGGGAATACGCGATCTGACGTAACTTACCATCAACTTGTATTTCATTTGCATGCCAAGTCAAGGCCTTTGTAGTTTGTGCAAATTAAACCCAACTTTTTAACTTAGGAATGGGAGAAAAATACCATAATACTTTTGTAGACACTCCCACCTTGACCTCGGTTGTATTTTTTTGCAACTTATACCTTGGTGTTCCACAAGTAGGGCATTCAGTTGAATCTTTGCACTCTTTTCTATAAAGTATGCAACCATTAGGGCATGCATGTATTTTTTCATACCCCATCCCACACATAGAGAACGTTTGTATGGACTTTTTCATACCCCATCCCAAACACAGAGAATGTCTATATGGCATTTCATTATCTTCTGGGAGCAATTGGGGAAATAATCAAAGCATGTTTAAAAATCTCGTATCAGTCCACCCACTCTTTGCTTTTCAAATTGAGTACACTCACCAGTGCAAACATCTCCGTAAACTTTTTACACCCTTTGTAAAAGGGATTTTTGTCATCCTCAAGCAACTTCTCAAATGATTTAGAATCCCCCATAAAGTCTCCATTTACCTTCTCAAACATCTTTGCCATATCATCGACATCTTCTGAATTTTCATCCAAATTATCGTGATGGATGGGGTCACCCATGTTGACATGTGAGAAAGTTGAATTAGGAGAAACTTCCACATGCCATATCCATATACGATAACTTGATCAATACCATTTACATATAAATGGCCTTTAATTTCTTTGAAACTCCATTTTAAACAATTTCCACATGATGTACATGGACACCATACAGCTTCACTATTAACAGCATCCCTCTCTGCAACTATTAGATAATATGCAACCCCTTGTAAGTGCTCATTTTATAATCTATGCATAGATATCCACTACTTGACGATTCTGATTTCTTAAATTGTACCTAGGTTAAGATTGTAAATATTAGTTGTACAAATGTGATTTTTCGTATAAAATAACACAATCCTCAAATCCTATTAATTTTTCATTTTCTAATTCATAAAGTATGCATGTGTTTTATACGATTCATATTAGTTTAAGTCACAAATAATATTATTAATGATGTAATACTAACACCGTCGACACACACTAACTTTATTACCAAAGATAAATGATAGAATGGATGCATTTTAACTCGAGCTCCCGAGGTGCACAATGACATATACACACAAAAATAAGTAATAATTTTTACGTAAAACATTCAAAATCAAACAAAAGGCAATGCCGGGGTGAAATTATTTTACGCGACAACACGTTTTACTAAAAAACTCGATAATGTTTACACAACCCTATTATGACACGACAGCTGACATAAATTTATTAATTAAGCTTGTTTCATATTTATTGCTACTAAAATTAGTACGTGAACCCAAAGCAGCACAAACCGATTTTCATACCTAATGCCTAATAACATAGAATGGTTATCCTATATGAGGTAATTAAGATCACTGCCATGAATTTTAATACTAGGATCAAATACAATGAAAAATGGAAAGTATTGATTTCATGGGTCAAGGGGACAAAAAATTGTTAACTTATAAGTTCACTACCACATTTTATCACTAATCAAATACAATGAAAAAATATTTAAACCCTAGTAGCACTCTTGTGGATAAATATTTGTAAACAATAGATGGAAAGAACAAAAATAGAATGACGAGAAATTAACGCAAGCTTAAATAAATAATCAAGAAGAGTTGAAACCTGAAGAAATTAATGGAAGCTTCAAACCGCAATGAACGAAATAAAAGATGTCTTCAATCCACCATAAACTGTTCGCAATTCAAAAACAACATTACGAAATATAAATGCCTTCAGAGAAAGAGAAATAAAATGTTTGTCGATTAATATTATTTGTCGATTAATATTTCATAGACCAATTCAAATTCAGATTGAATTAAAACAAACTGTCAACAATATCATAGAAGTTGAATAATTCAAAATCAAATTCATTAACTTCTAAACCTAAACTCAAATCAATCAAAATATTTAAAAACACACAAATCACTCTATCAAATCAAAATTGCTAATCAATATGTCATAAAATCTTAAGTTGCTAAGTCTTTTGCATTGGTGAAAAAAACAACAATTTATCAGCGTCTTTTGTATTTGTTTCTCATATAAAATCATTTGCTTCAAACATGAATTTAATCAATCAAAATGATTTTCAACATTTTTTAAAGAATCTTTGAAATATACAAAGGTGTAAAACTCAATTCTCTTCTATACAAATCAAAATTATTATATTGAACACCAAAACTCGAAATATTTCTTCAAAATCACTTTAATAAATGATAGTGTAGTCTTTCTTATGAAAATCAAAATCATTATCTTTAAAACCTAAACACAATCAATCTAAACATCTCTTCATAAAAATTCAAATTTTGCAAAATTAAATCAAAATCAATCATCTTCACAGCTTTGAAACCTAAACACACGCAATCTAAACATCATGGATCATTATAAACTTGTGAGATGGAGAAAGAAGGAGAATCATGAAACACATATCAACGTGAGACATAACACTTAATATGATGTACCGCAATCAATCTAAACTAAACTAATTAATCAATCTAAATTGATTAACTAATTAATATAAACTAAACTGATTAATCAGTCTAAATTGATTAATTAATTAATCCAAACTAAATTGATTAATACAACGGTTCATAGCGTGAGACATAACACAATCAATCTAAACTAAACTGATTAGTTAATCTGAACAAATTAATTAATTTATCTAAACTAAACTGATTAACATGATGTAACACAGGTGAGACATAACACAATCTATTTAAACTAAATTTCAAAGACATAACACAGTCAATTATATTTAAACAGGTGACGTGCACATGTGAGATATAAAACAATCAATCTAAACTAAATTAATTATATTTAAACAAGTGACGTACAAAATATTATTTTATAATGAAATATTTGTATTATTTTGGTGATGCATTATTACATATACGGATATACCGCCTGCTTTGAAACTCAGCGAGAAAATTGTAACTTTTAAACCATACCAGCGTGAGAAAAACAATACCCCTAATATCTTTTATCTCTTAGGAATAGTAAGGCAACCTAATAAATGTATGAGATACCCAATATGTGTTGTATAGTGGTGTGATACAGTTAATCAGACTTGACATACTCCGAAATCCTTGTGATTTAATCATAAGTTGTAATAAATTTTTGTGGATAAAAATAAGAGCGCGGGAGGGGGGCAATAAGAACGAAAATATCAAGAATTGGATCCATTCAAAAACGATCATCCAAGATGGAAGCGTTGAATGGGTTCTATAACCGATCTATCAAAAACCCACTTGTTACAACATAATTTTCTAAATAAATAGTAATTGGACAATCAGAACGCAATACTAGTAACAAAATTTGTAGTGTTTCATTGAGAGGACACTATAGCTTCGTAATTAAACCGAAAATGCTTGTGGAAGGATTCCAAATTTGATACGACATCATTTAACTTTCCTCCTACGTCGTGAAATGACTTTTGAACATTTTACCTGTTAGAACCCAATCTAGCTGTACTTAGACAATTTCTAAAACAAAAGGCTATGTTTCAATTAGAACGCACACCAACTCGTTAATCAAAATGAAGATGTTGCATCCATTTTATCATATCCAAATGCGCAGCTTAATACAACAGGTGTAAACCAATTGAAAAATTTTCACAATAGGTGTAAACCTAATCTATGAAAACTTAATCAAATATGATTTTAAGTTTTGAAACCAAACAAAAAAATTAAACCTATTGAAAATGACAACTTGTAAACACAATAGATGATGGCATGTGAAAACGGTGATGCAAGACAACAGGTGAAACCTACTAAAACCTTGATATAACTTTTAAACATAATCAGTTACAACATGAGAGAGAAAACTAAAGTATTAGCGTATGAAAATGAGAATACAATCAGTGAGTGAGTTTACATGAAATAGAGTATGAAAGCGAGAACACAATCAACGTAAGAAACCATAATAAGTCATAACATGAAATAGAGTATGAGTCATAATAAACCATAATAAGTCTGTAACAACCCGTCCTTTTTAGAGACAATTAAATTCCCTAATTAAATATAAATTGGCAATTTGGAGAATTTCTCGAAATAGTGATTTTTGGGATTTTCGAGGATTTAATAATTTTCAAAGGATGTTATAAATTATTTTGGGACTATATAGGTCGAAATAATTTAATTATATGTCGCCGTGGAGTATAGCGACACGAGGTAAGATTTTTAATGGGAAAACCCGCATTTATTTATTTTGGGTTGGAATAGTGATTTGCGGTCAAGTACCTCGGATGGGAATTTCGACTGCGCCATAATTCTCAGAATGACCGAGATAGTCGGAAAAGAGTGTCCGATGGACGAAAATGAGTTTCGGGTAATTTTAGAGGTAAAAGTAACTCGTAAATGGGTAAACGAGTCGTTTTTGGGTTTTAAAGGGTATAACCCCTTTTTCTTTCTTTATAAAGAGAAGGAGAGGGAGAAAAGAGAAAGAAAAGAAGGAAAAGAGAGAGAAGAGAGAGAGGAGGAAGAAAAAGAGGAAAAAGGGGAGGTTCCGGCCAAACTCCGCGGGATTCGGCTCGAGGTCGTCGGATTATATCCACGAGGCAAGTGTTTACTTGCTTTATTTCATTTTGTGCAATCCTCTCATATCACTTTTGGTATAAACATGATTTTAGTTAGAACCCTTAAAATAAATTGGGTAAAAGTTGATTATGAGTTTACACATTGATGTAGTGTAAACTCTTAATGATTTTTAGTATCAAAACTATGTTAATGGAGTATAAAATTGGTTGAAATGCTAAGTTGGGGTTTTTGTGATTTTAGGATTTAAAACTGAGAGAAATGACTTAATACCCCAAAATAATTGATGTGTTAGTTGTAAAACATAGATTAGATGTTAATTGAGTTGTTGGGTGAGGTTAGAACTAACAAAAATGGAGAAACATGGAGTTTGGGATTTTGGTAGGGATAATGAATAGTAACCCGTAAGCTTGTGGGGTTATTTTGACTAGGAAAAGTATTGATTTAGCTTTCGGCCAAAACACGAAAGTTGTAGATCTTTTCGATACGGTCGCGTGGGAGCCGACCGCGTATTTTTCTGATTTTTCTACGATTTGATATGATTTTTACAAGATGACAGCTCCGGGTTGAAAGTACCAACTCGGAAATCAATCGGGAATTGGAAAAATAAAGGCTAGAAATTATTGTGTAGATGTTTGGGATGATTTTTGGTGTAGAGTAGAAACCATGAAAATGAATTTGGATTGATTTTTGGGTATTTTGGAGTTTGAGAAATCGCCCAAACTGTGACCCTCGAATAGGCCGAATCGATTCGGGTACAGGCCGAATCGATTCGCCTAAGGGGAATTGGGTTTCTGTAATGGGCCGAATCGATTCGGGTACAGACCGAATCGATTCGCCATTTACAGACCTATTTGCAGAATACTTTCCGAATCGATTCGGATTGGGAACCGAATCGATTCGCCCACCCGAATCGATTCGCTAAAGGGGCGAATCGATTCGCTTAGGCCAGAATTTCTAGTTTTCTCCCTTTAAGAGTATGGGGAGTTGAATTACCATTTAGGATTTTTATGGGGATTCCTAAATAAGGGTTTTGAGGATAAATAAACCTTTAAGAGATGATTGAGGTAATTAGTATTGAACAAGGTAAGAAATACTTTGGATTTAGAATCATGCAACTATGAATGCATGATTACGATTCCTGTAGGGAATCTTTGGGATATTTAGTCATCGCTAGATGCTATAGGCCACTAAGGCCGGTTATATATATTATAGGAAGAAAATATAGGATATGTATATACTGTGTGTTTTAGGTATATATATATGATGATGATGGAAATGATTTTGAAAATATATAAATGAATATTTTCAAAATGGAAAAATAAATGTTTTTTCATAATTAATAAAATATGGATTACACACCTCTCTAAATCGCTATCATAAGGGAAGTTGCGTTCGTATGGTGAAGCCCCTTGGCTAATGATGCAGGGTGGATATAGTCCTAGGCCATGGGAGCGCTTATGGTTGTATTTTTTCTGCGGGGGTAGGGAGATTCGGGGTGTGGTCTTGGCTACCACGCAGGCTCATGGCCGCTTCCCGATGCGTTTCGATATAGGATCCCAGGTTGTCTTGGAGGCCCTGGAAGATGATAGCCATTTAGGGGCGCGCACAGTGGAGAAATCCGGACGTGCGGTCTTAGAACGCGTTTATTAAAGCAGTTCATATTAATGGATTTGCTTTAATTACATTTCTTGGATATAGGAAGGGAAATGGGTTATATATAAAGTGGCTTCGGTAACACTTCCCGGATGGAAGAAGGGATGTGGAAGCATATGTTTTTATCAAAGCATTTTCATGATAATGAAAATGTCTTTGTATACATTTCCTGAGTATAAAAAGGGAAATGGGATAATTGATAAAGGAAAAGCATTTTATGATAATAAAACTGGCTTTTAAAAGGTATATGATTTATTAAAGCAATTCATGATAATGAATTGGCTTTTAAATACATTTCCTGGATATGAGAAGGGAAATGGAAGTTTTTGAAATAAAAAGGATAAGTATTTATAAATACTTTATGTATCAAGTAATCCTCAGTCCGGGAGATATTTATATTATCCGGAAGTATATTGTAGATGTATGTATATGTATAAATTGGGTGCCGAGGGTCTAATGAATCCCGACGATCGACCGTGCCGCATAGTAGTGTATCGGGGGGGTTCCTTGTTTGGATTTCGCTTTGCGAGACACCCCAGGCACGAATATGGCACTGTGTTGAGACTGGGGAGAAGTTTAATCCTTAGTGCTCTTATATTATTATATGTTATGATATATATATATTATATATCTTTCTGTACTGAGGGACTGGCGGATCTCAAAGATCGACTTTGCTGCATAGTAGTGTATCGGGGGGGTTCCTTGTTTGGATTTCGCTTCGCGAGACACCCCACGCACGAACATGGCATAGCGTCGAGATTAAAGTGAAGTCTAGCCCTTAGTACATATGTTTGACTATCTAGGTTAGATAGTGGTTGGGTATTAGACTAGTTCTGCAGGGTAGCTTGACTAGGATGTTTATAGGGATGCGCTAGGTGTGCACTATTAGAGGAGAGGTGAGGGGTATCTCATGAGAGGGCGATACCAATTTAAATATGAGATAAAACTATTTTTCTAAAAATAAAGCATTTATGCACTTGCAAAATATTTTCTAAACATTCGGGCTCTGACCCGTTTGTCTACTCTCCTTTCTTTCTCTATATTGTATATATATAGGTGTCCAGACACAGGGACGCCTGGATGGAAACTCTTTTGAGTCAGACGTCTGCTGCAGCAGCTGTGGATGCTTGCAGGTTATCGGTAGACGTTTCTTTCCTTGTACTCTAGATAGGAGATATTGTATAAACACTCGAGCCAAAGGCTCAATTGCATTTATTTATTCTTTCAGTACAGCATTCGATATGGTTGTATTATTTGGACCGAGTGTTCGGTTATTTTAGTTCCTTTCTTTTCCATTTCAGTTCATTACACATTTAATTGTGAATGTTTTAATTTGTGCGCTAAAAAGAGTAGTTAGATAAAAGTTTTTAACGGCCACCTAATAGGATATTAGTAATTAATTGGATTATCGACAGTGATGTTAAGAATGATCCATATGAAACTCCTGTTTTAATTTAATATTGGAGTGATCGCCCGATATCTTATTAGGCGGGTTGTTACAAAGTCACGATATGAAAAATAGTATGAAAATGTACCAGCGTGAGAGAATCGAGAGGAGGGAGTGACTGAGAGATAATGGAGAGGAGAACATGAAGGAGAGAGAGTCTCGACGGTCAGCTAGAATTTTAGAGGAGCGGGTATTGTGAAAGTGAAAAAAACATTATGGGGTAAAAACTCCGCTTCTAAATTTTGGAGGGAAAAAAAGGGTCATAATATGTACATCTATATTAGAAACTCTTACAAAAAGGTCTTAACATCTATAATCAAATATGATTTTTATATTTAAACTATCATAAAAAGTAATACTAATATGTATAAAATGACATTTTATATTAGAAATGTCACATTAATAATATCTTCAACCTTTAAATGACATTTTTGTAATGAATGTCTTTAAATTTTTTTTTTTTTAGCATCATAAAAAGGTGTTTTTCTTGTAGTGTTGTCTCTTAATCCTACGTATACCCCTTACTTTTGAGTGATTATTTTTATATTAATTTCCCTTGTGGGTTAATTATATAAAATAAAGAAAGTTGAAGTGAATATTATTTTAAGTGATTTAAGAGATAATATTTACGGAGTTTTGCATATTTACTATTATGTGAGCGTAAATAGCATCATATTGTGTTTTATTGCGTCGTTGTGCTTTAAGCGACGGTTATGACTTATATTCCAATTGGACAATTATTAAGGAATTCATATGATGACGAAACCTGAAATATTGTACGATATTCCGGATGCCAATTTAAAGGGTATGGTTAGTCCGGAAACGGTTGAGATAGTCAAAATATGTGCCAAGTTTTATTTTTTAGTTCCGGGGACTTTTGACCGATTATGATTTATTTATGTAGTTACGAACCATTTTAATTATGTAGTAACATTTAAATGAGTAGACTTAATGCAATTGGGTATTTTATTCTTGCTAGAGCATTTGAGCTCATTTTATGTTTTAAATTTAGAGAGAGTTCCAGAGAAGAGAGATCTTGGGAGAAAATGGAGAGAAAAGAGATAATTGAAGATTTGGAGCTTGGAATCGTTGCTACGAGAAGAGAATCCGAGACTACAAACTTGAGGCAAGTTTCTAACTTGCAAATGTATGATTTAGTGTGGATAATTTGTATATATAGTTGTGTTTTTAAGATTTAAACCATTTATGGGTTTTGATGATTTTTGGTGTTTAAATCCTTAATCTTTGATTCAAATTTGATCGGAGTTGGAGATATTAGTTAGTTATCGTGTAGGAATGATTTGGATAAATTTTTAGTTGATAATGTTGATATTAGAGGGAAGAATTGAATTTGGGGGATCTTAGGGTTCATACAACCCGTAACCCTAACTAGGCATTTCGTCCATGGGCGAATTGATTCGCCCTCCCCAATGAATCGATTCGCTAAAGATGGGGGCTACAGGTCTGGGGAACCGAATCGATTCGGATTAAGGCTGAATTGATTCGGGCTGAGACAGGAGGTTGGTTTTCTCAGCCCAATCGATTCTCTTTTGGGTGAATCGATTCGCTACCAGGGACCAATCGATTCCTACCTATGCGAATCAATTCGAAAACCTTGTTGTTTTATAGGGTTTTTCCAGTTTAGTTTCTATTCCTTTTCTTTTAGGTTTAAGACCTAGGAACCTTCTCTTGGGAAGTAATAAAGAGTATTAGGGGTCTATATTAGGGAAATTAATACCCTAGATTAGTATGGAGGTAATTTGGGCTTCGTACAGCGGTTATTCAATAGAAGTTAGTGTCGTTTTCCACTACTGAGCTAGCTTAGGATTAAGGGAGAGTTGGGTGATATTGTTTAGGACTTTTGGAGACTATTATTGAGGAAAATTACCCTTGGGGGCTTATGGTATTGCTTTGAACCCTTGAAGACCAATATAAGGATAATGATACTTGGTATCCTATTTCGTTAATAAAACAAGACTTCGTGAATAAGAAATGCATATTTTTAAAATTGGCACATATTGCTAAGAATAAGTGATTTTGTAAATATAAATAGTGGATGTTTTAAATTAGCATATCTTGAGATATTGAAATGCATATACATACCTCTCTAAATGCTATCATAAGGGAATTTACACGCATGAGATGATGTCCCCTAGATAGTGAATGCAGGGAGAATATATTCCTTGGCCATAGGACCGGTTGTTATATATTGTGATGTTTATTTTTTGAAGTGAGGTAATTTTGGGCATGGTTATGACTAATTGTCGAAGGTATATGGCTGCTTCCCACGTCACGCAATCTAGGATGCCCAGGTTTTCTTGGTGTTAGGCTCTGGAAGATGATAGCTATTTAGGGGCGCATCCAGTGGGGTGACTCCTGAAAGGATGGTCTTAGAATCGCTATATTGTGATTATAATTATTCTTATGAAAGTGGTAATTTATAAATGGTGAAGCATTTTATAAATCAATTGTTTTAGAATGAGTTTCCTAATGAGAAATGGAACTATGAAATCATATTGTGTAAAACCTAAAAGGAAATCTTAGTAAGTAAACTAAGTTATATTCTCTTGCATTAATGTGTACTCGTAAGTGTAAGTTAAGCAAGCATACGGAATTGAGTTATTTCTCTTAATTAAACATGATGTTTAATTCATAATGATCTGGTTGGACGCTAGGATGTGTAATTAAATGAGAGGTGAGGATGATTATAATTGATGAGTGAATCCAACCTATTTTCCATGTCCAGTGCTCATAACTATTATGCATTTTATTCACATGTATATCATATCAAATCGGGCCCTGACCCGTTTATATTTCTCCTTCTTGCGTGGTTCTCTTTTATGCTTAGGTGCTCCGCCGCAAGGGCGCTCTATATGATCTTTCCTTCTGAGTGTCAGGGAGTTACATCATTTTTGCGGATGTTGAAGGATTCTTGTTATAGACGCATCCATATTTTTTATATTCTAGTTATGATCAGACAAACATTCGGGCGTGTTGCCCCATATTTGTATTTGCCTATATACTGTGATATTTGTTTGTAATACTTGGTGAAACCGTTGTATTGGTCTGTTAACCGATAGCTTATTCGGTTATTATTTTGTATAATTTGTTATTAAACTGTCTCTTATATATATTTATCCCACTTCTTTTATAAATTGGTTTGTCTAAATCATTTTATTTAAACATTCAAATTAATTTGACATCCGTTTTCTAAAATAATTAGTGGTTATGTCGTAATTTTATTTTCGAGATAGTGATGCTAAGAATAGACCATCTATGATTCATGCATTATTGGGATATCGGGTTGTCCACCTCTTATTTAAATAAGCAGGGTGTCACAGATGGTATCAGAGCATCAGGTTCTAGTATCCTTAGGAATCTGTGCGAACGTACAATGCTTTTAGCGTTGCTTTTGATTTGACATAGATCCTTAGGATTAGGATTCTTGATTCCTCTTGTGAAATTTCATTCTCCTGCCATAATGTATCATTTTAGTAAATCTTTTGCTCGTTCATTCGAGATTCGTGTGCCGATTGATGAAGGGCGATCAGGGAAGGCCGCTATGAGGGCAACAGGAGGCGAGGCTTAGTTAGAACTGTAAGTTAAAGTTAAGGATGAGGACCGCAGAGGATTACACTCCCTTTGTGGCATTTTTGAGGATTGCTACAACAACTACTAAAGTATATTAGCTATATCTAACCAAGTGATGCTATAGTAGAGAGTGGTGCTAAACTTAAATTACTTAGTGAAGTTAAATTATGAAGAAAAGTTTGAAAGGTCATTGATAGGAACCACACATTGAAGTTAAGTCATGCGGAGGCGGTGTAGCTTCATTCAGTGGAAGTATAGGGCCTGGAAGCTTTGGCCTAGAGCAGGATATAAAAATTCCCAGATGTGAAAATTTGAGGAAAAAATTTCACCCGTTGGAGTAATGTCGGAAGGGTGGGAACGGTAGTCACCATATTTGGTGGAGAAGGAAGTTTTGCTCGTAGAGAAACCTTGTAAATGGTTTAAACAGTGAGTTCCTCTGAGGCATCAGAAATGATGATAATGTAAACTCTCAACTATTCATCGGAGGATCGGTTAGAGGCTGACAGTGAATAAAGAGTTATATGGTTAAGAAAACCTTGCACCAAAGTAAGGGGGTACGAGGAAGAAAGAGCCCTTCAGTGGAATGATAGGGTCACTAGTAAGTGTTGCTAACACTTATGGAGGAGTCGTGTTCATGAAACCCCACTGGTGGACTTCTACCCGGGGAATTCATTTAAATGAGGCAGTTAAGGCCGATAGCATGTTTTCTTTTGCTGGGGAGTTAAGGGAATTATGAGGGTGATTGTCAGGATCGAGGCTAGAGAGCCTGAGATACTGAGAATTTTAATATGGTCATGATGGCTAGAGATGGGGAATGATTGTGATGAGGAACGTAGAACCATGCACTTTTATTTTGTCCGGTAGGAGTGGAAGGACAAAAATAGGGTTCCTAGATGGGGCATCGATTAAAATAGTTTTTGGGTACAGATATGATAAGGGTATTGTATCTGGGAACTTTTTAGAGCAGCCAGGGTAATTGGCAATAATATTATTTTGAGTTCCACCTCAAATGAAGGGGGTGAATTATGTGTGTCAAGACTGAGTCCCAGTATCTTATTAACCCTAGATTCGGGTGTGTAATTTGAACTTTGGGTAAGGATCGGTAATATTAGAGGGTATATCTATATGTTGTTCGCGGTAGCGAGGTTCTATCTTCCTTCATTTGCTGTAAAAATGGGTGTTGATATTTTAATACTATATCTAGTTTGTACTACTCATTTAGTATGCGATATACGAGTATAAAATAATTTTTGATTGATCGGAGCGATAGCAGGCTAATGATTGCAAGGCTACTGTATCTGCGGTTCCAAGGTGGAACTAGTTGTTCTATAATATCTCACCCGGATATGGGTTGAGACCTTATAGAGAGGGTATAAGGTATGTATGAATTGTTATTTTTTACATGTTGTTTGCTGACTTATCTCCACGACTGACAAAGTTAAGTAGTAGTGTATCGGAGGGTTCCTTATTAGGATTTCGCTTTCGAGACACTCCACGCATGAACCTTAACGACGTTGGGAGTGGAGAGATATTACTTTATGTTAGGATGTTGGTTTTGGTGAAATTATCTGAGAGTCACGTGATTGATTAAGGGCTAAAAGTAGATGTGCGGTGCAAAAGCACATGAAATGTTTTTAGTAGGAGGTTCGTAACACTTTGCAGAATGTAGGCTCCCCGATTAGTTATATTTTCCTTTCCACCACAGCGGGAGTACATAGATGTAGAAGCGCATTAGTAGGGTTACGAAATTGAATTTTTAGCGGTCCCAATTGTGTGCCTTAGGCCATTATATCTTGATGACCGAGGATGCGAGGTAGTAGTCTAACGGGAGGGTTCTTTATTTGGATTTCGCTTTGCAAGATGTCCGACGCACGAAATCGAGAAAATGTCAGAAATTGAGAAAGGTCTTTGGCACTAGGGATATAGTTGGTATAGTACTCATTCTTCGAGCATAAGAAATACATTGACCAAAGGATTATTAGGAAGTAAGTCCATGGGGACATGTGGCGTTGTTTTAGGAAGGATGTAGGGAGTTAACCACAAGAAGATAGGTGGGTTAACTTTAAGAAGGATTGGGTATCCAGGAATACGAAGAATGGAATCTCGAGTAACTCGGGACACCAGGCCGAAAAGAATGTGAGTCCCATCATTAGAGAGAGTGTTACATCTGTGACCTAGATTTTGATGAGCTAAAAGACAAGTTGACCTCTACTCCCATACTCGGGTTACCAAGATCGGGAGTGGATTATTTTGTCTTTACGGACCCATCTCTACAAGGATTGGGAGGTGTGTTAATACTAGAACATGGGTCCATTGCATATATGTCTCGCAAACTTAAACCCCATGAGAAGTATTATCCCACACATGATTTAGAGCTCGCCGCGGTAGTGTTCTCCTTAAAGGTATGGAGGCACCACCTCCTGGGTAAGAAATTTAGTCTTTTCACGGACCACAAGTCGTTACAATAATTGTTCTTGTAGAATATCTAAGTAGGGAGAAAAGTCGATGGTTGGAGTTCGTAAAGACTATCAATTCGATATTCATTATCACCTACGAAAGAAAAATGGAGTAGCGAATATGATGAGCAAAAAACTTGTGGGGGAACTAGCAAAGGCATGGAAAGCTAAGTAGGAAGAGCTTAACTAGGAGGATGCTAACGCAAGAGCATTTATGTCAGTGTTGACTATTCCACCTACTAGTGTAATGAGAGTAGTGGGGCGCAAGGAAGGGACATTTTTGAGTTTGTCTCCCAATGAGCCACTTGTCAATTCGTGAATGTAGATCACCAACGATCAATGGGATCATTGCTTCCGTTAGAAATATCGGTGTGGAAATAGTAGAGTTTGTTCATGGATTTTATCACTAGATTTCTGACAATGCAAAGTGGTCATGATTTTATTTGGGTAATCGTCGATCATTTAACTAAATTGCCACACTTCCTACCAGTACGAACGGATTAATAAGGCACCTTATGCTCGTCCCTTTATTGTGGAGTTTGTGAAGTTTTGTGAGGTGTTTATCAATATAGTGTCGAATCGAGACAAGATTTTCGTATCCCATTTCTGGTGAAGTTTCCCGAAAGTGATGAGAACCGAACTGAAGTTAAGTACATCCTACCACCCGTGAATGGAGGGACAAACTGAGAGAGTCAACCAAATGTTGGAGGACATGCTTCGGATGTGCGTACTTGACTTTAAAGAAGGATGGGAGAAGTGCCTCAAATTGGTTGAATTTGCATACAATAATTCGTACCAATTCACGATAGGTATGGCAGCGTATGTGGCATTGTATAGCCTGCCGCGTAGGTCACCTGTTTATTGGTTAGAAGAAGGATATAATAAGCTCCTTGGGGCTTAAATGATCCAAGATATCTCTTCGAATAGTGAGTTCATTAGAAGCCGCATACGAATTGCACCAGTTTTCCTGAAGGGCTATGCCGACGCGAATAGAAATCATGTAGAAATGGAGGTAGGGGACCAATTTTGGTGCGGGTGTCCCCGATTAAGGGTATAACGTTATTTGGGAAGTGAGACAAACTTGTGTCACATTATGTAGGAATTTTTCCCGTTGTTACAAAGTTAGGCCCCATTGCATATCAACTTGCTTTGCTGGAACGCCTACTACAAATTCATGATGTGTTTCATGTGTCATCCTTGAGGATGTATATGAGGTGCGAAGGATCTCATTGGCATAATTCCATCAGATGATATCGAGTTACAACCTAATATTTCATATGAGGAACAACCGATTGCTATTTTAGATCACGAAGAGTGTAGACTAAGATCGAAAGTGGTACCCTTGGTTCGAGTCCAGTGGGGACACCACAATGCCGAGGAATTTACGTAAGACAAGAGAACGATATTTTAGAGGAGTACCCCCTAGTCTTTTATAAGGTATGCCCGAATTTTGAGGGAAAAATTCCCTTATAAGGGGAGGGGGGGGGGGGGGGGGGGAGTGTGTAATACCCCTTACTTTTGAGTAATTATTTTTATATTAATTTGCCTTGTGGGTTAATTATATAAAATAAACAATGTTGAAGTGAATATTATTTTAAGTGATTTAAGAGATAATATTTACAGAGTTTTGCATATTTACTGTTATGTGAGCGTAAATAGCATCATATTGTGTTTTATTGCGTCGTTGTGCTTTAAGCGATGGTTATAACTTGTATTCCAATTGGATAATTATTAAGGAATTAATATGAAGATGGAACATGAAATATTGTAAGATATTCCGGATGCCAATTTAGAGGGTACGATTAGTCCGAAAATAGTTGAGATAGTCAAAATAAGTTCCAAGTTGTATTTTTGAGTGTCGGGGACTTTTGAGCAGTTATGATTTAATTATGTAGTTACAAGCCATTTTAATTGTGTAGTAACATTTAAATGAGTAGACTTAATGCAATTGGGTATTTTAGTCTTGCTAGAGCATTTGAGCGCATTTTATGCTTTAAACTTAGAAAGAGTTAGAGAGAAGAGAGAGCTTGGGAGAAAATGGTGAGAAAATAGAGAATTGGAGATTTGGAGCTTGGAATCGTTGCTACGAGAAGAGAATCTGAGACTAGAAACTTGAGGCAAGTTTCTAACTTGCAAATGTACGATTTAGCGTGGATAATTTGTAGATATAGTTGTGTTTTTGAGATTTGAACCATTTATTGGTTTTGGTGATTATTGGTGTTTAAATCCTTAATCTTTTATTCAAATTTTATCTGAGTTGGAGATATTAGTTATTTATTGGGTAGGAATGATTTGGTTAAATTGTTAGTTGATAATGTTAAGATTAGAGGGAAGAATTGAATTTAGGGGATCTTAGGGTTCATACAATCCATAGCACTAACTGGGCATTTCGTCCAGGGCGAATCGATTCGCCCTCCCTAGCGAATCAATTTGCTAAAGATGGGGGCTACAGGTCTGGGGAACCGAATCGATTCGGATTAAGGCTGAATCGATTCGGGCTGACACAGAAGGTTGGTTTTCTCAGCCCAATCGATTCTCTTTTTGGGTGAATCGATTCGCTACCAAGGACCAATCGATTCTTCCCTATGCGAATCGATTCGAAAACCTTGCTGTTTTATAGGGTTTTTCCAGTTTAGTTTCTAGTCCTTTTCTTTTAGGTTTAAGACATAGGAACCTTCTCTTGGGAAGTAATAAAGAGTATTAGGGGTCTATATTAGGGAAATTAATACCCTAGATTAGTATGGAGGTAATTTGGGCTTCATACAGCGGTTATTCAATAGAAGTTAGTGTCGTTTTCCTCCACTGAGCTAGCTTAGGATTAAGGGAGAGTTGGGTGATATTGTTTAGGACTTTTGGAGACTATTATTGAGGAATATTACCCTTAGGGGCTTATGGTATTGCTTTGAACCCTTGAAGACCAATATAAGGATAATTATACATTTTATCCTTTTTCGTTAATAAAAGATGACTTCGTGAATAAGAAATGCATATTTTTAAAATTGGCACATATTGCTAAGAACAAGTGATTTTGTAAATTTAAAAAGTGGATGTTTTAAATTAGCATATCTTGAGATATTGAAATGCATATACATACTCTCTAAATGCTATCATAAGGGAAGTTACGCACATGAGATGATGTCCCTTGGCTAGTGAATGCAGGGAGAACATAGTCCTTGACCATAGGACCGGTTATTATATATTTTGATGTTATTTTTTGAAGTGAGGTAATTCCTAGTATGGTTATGACTGACTGTCGAAGGTATATGGCCGCTTCCCACGTCACGCGATCTAGGATGCCCAGGTTGTCTTGGTGTTAGGCCCTGGAAGATGTTAACTATTTAGGGGCGCATCCAGTGGGGTGACTCCCGGAAGGATGGTCTTAGAATCGTTATATTGTGATTATAACTATTCTTATAAAAGTGGTAATTTATAAATGGTGAAGCGTTTTATAAATAAATTGTTTTAGAATGAGTTTCCTAATGAGAAATCGAACTGTGAAGTCATATTCTGTAAAACCGAAAATGAAATGTTAGCAACTAAACTAAGTTATATTCTCTTGCATTAATGTGTACTCATAAGTGTAAGTTAAGCATGAATACGGAATTGAGTTATTTCTCTCAATTAAACAGAAAGTTTACTTCATAATGATCTGGTTGGACGCTAGGATGTGTAATTAGATGAGAGGTGAGGATGATTATTATTGATGAGTGAATCCAACCTATTTTCCATGTCTAGAGCTCAGAACTATTATTCATTTTATTCACACGTAGATCATATCAAATTGAGCCCTGACCCGTTTGTATTTCTCCTTCTTGTGTGGTTCTCTTTTATGCTCAGGTGCTCTGCCGCAAGGGCTCCCAATATAATCTTTCCTTCTGAGTGTCAGGGAGCTACAACATTTTTGCGAATGTCGTAGGATTCTTGTTATAGACGCATCAATTTTTGTATATTCTAGTTTGTAACACCCCGTAATTTTGAGGATTAAATATTTAATTATTTTTGGGAGTTATAAAAATATTTAAATTTGGAGATACTTAAATTCATGAGTTGGAGAATTTAATTGAGTGAGTCGAGTTAATTATAATTGGCGACTTTAAGTTCAAATGGTTCGAAATCTCATGTGTCGCATTTTGAGGATGAAATTTGGAAATGTCAAAAAGTAATTTGGATGGCAATTCTGAGTGCGCGGTTACGTCCAGATGGGTCGAGATAGTCAGAAAAGAGTACCCGGGGATAGTAATTGGGTCTCGGGGTATTTTTGGGCATAGCCGGGTCCACACGGGGTGAGTTGGGCCTTTTTAATTAGGCCCACATAGGGGTGGCAATTTTAGAAACGACACGATAAAACGACACGGAACGACACGAAATTGACCCGAAATTGACACGATATTTCGTGTTCGTGTCGTGTTTTTTTTACACGAAGTCGTGTCGTGTCGTGTTTGTGTCTTAATTATGAGTCGTGTCGTGTCGTGTTATCGTGTTATCGTGTTTTTTAAGCCTAAAATTTAAGAAATTATGGTTGTCGTGTCGTGTCGTGCCGTGTTATTTTTTATTCGTGTCGTGTTCGCGTCAGCTAAAAAAAACACGAATTCGTGTCGTGTCGTGTTCGTGTCCGAAAAAACCTTGTCGTGTCGTGTCGTGTCGGGTCAAAACACGACCCACTGACCCATATTGCCACCCCTAGGCCCACATGGCCAAAAACAAGATTTAATATTTTTAACCTGATTTAGAGATTAGGGAACGGCAGTCAACACACCTCTAAACGTAAGGTTTGAGAAGAAAGTTGGGGGAAAGCAATCAAGAGCCAATTTGGGGATTTTGGAGCCAAATTAAGGGACTACACCAACGGATTGGACACTACGAACAATTCCAAGCAATTGGTTAACAGTTGTGATTTCTAAATTGATGATAATCAATTCATATCATAGTGATGTGTAAACCAAAATTCGTTTTGGGGATAAATGGGTACAAAAATGGGTTTTTGTTCATGGAACTATTGAATGAGATTCAAAGTAAAAATTGTTGTGTTGTATATCTCTGAGTATGTATATCGGATTTGAATGAGAATCCGAAAAATAAACGGGTGGGATTTGTATTTGGAATTTGGTTGGTAGAACAAAGTTGATGAATTTTAATGGAAAACCCATTTCGGGAAATTATGAAAGTAAGTGGAGAAAATTTTGTATCTTAAGATCCCTATGATGTGTGGGATGTGAATTAACCATGTTTATGTGATGGGGTGACGTGATTAGGGGTTTAAATTAAGGTTTACAAACCTTGGATTTCGTTAATGGTGGAACTCAATGGGGAAGGAGAGCTACCCAGGTATGATCGATCGATCGATCGGGGGCCATCGATCGATCGACGGTTGGAATTCTTTGCCAGGTCAGGTTGTTGGTTACCCTCGTTTTATTTTTGGATTTGGGGTATAATTATATTTGGTGAAAAATTATAGAGAAATTAATAGCTAGGAACTCAAAAGATAGCTATTAGGAATGTGCAATCTAAGTTAAGAGTTGAGACTTAAAGTGAAAATTTTGGGTGAAACATATTTAATTTAATTATGGACCAAGTGGGCGAGTCCGGATATGTTGGTAATTATAGGTAAATATAATTAGGAAATTATGGAGATGAATGTGCGACACATTGTGGGCGAATATGTGGGAATGAAATTATGAGATGTAAAATGGACCAAGTTAGCGAGTCCGGGTATGTTGGTTAAGTGACATCAAAGTATTAAATTAATTATTGAGAGAGAGTAATTAATTTGGAGTCAGAACATAGACTAGGGAAATATTAAGTTACGGGACAAGTAAGTGAGTCCAAGGATAATGGTTGGGTGACACCAACTTATTAAATTAATGGATGTAATAATTAATGAAGGTAGAGTCGGAGGGTAGACTCGAAAAAGTATTAAATTAATTGATGTTGTAATTAATTAGTTTAGGGTCGAGTTGTAGACCTGGGATTTGGTATAAATTAATTAATGTGTAAATTAATGAACTGGGATTCGGACCACAGACTCGGATTTGTGTTGTTTAATTAATGTTTAAATTAATTATATTAGAGTCGGACCACAGACTCGGATTTGTGTTGATTAATTAATATGTAAATTAATTAAATAAGAGTCGAATTGTAGATTCGGGTAGGTACTAAATTAATGGGTGTGTTAATTAATTTAATAAGAGTCGGATTGTAGACTCGGGTAGGTATTAAATTAATGGGTGTTAATTAATTTAATTAGAGTCGGATTGTAGACTCGAGGAGGTATTAAGTTAATAAGTGTGTTAATTAATTTAATTAGAGTCGGATTGTAGACTCGGGAAGGTATTAAATTAATAAGTGTGTTAATTAATTTAATTTGAGTCGGACGATAGACTCGGGGCGGTATTAAATTAATAAGTGTGTTAATTAATTTAATTAGAGTCGGACGATAGACTCGGGGAGGTATTAAATTAATGGGTGTGTTAATTAATTTAATTAGAGTCGGACCATAGACTCGAGAAAAGTATTATATTAATTGAGGCGTGAATTAATTATATTAGATTCGGACCATAGACTCGGGAAGATGATAAATTATTAAGTGAGAAAATTAATTGTGTTGAGTCGGGCCACAGACTCAGGAAATTACAGGCAGTGTACGGGATTTTGAGTACACGGTAAAGCCGCCGGAGTTTATATTATATATATACGATGTAGTGATAGTATATATATACGTGTATATATTGTGTGTGATATTAAATATCAGTGACTATATATTTATTCAATTTATATACTCTAATGCTATCAAGGGAGGTTGCGCGATGTGGGTGAATCCCCTAGCTTGAGGAGTAGGGCGAGTATATCCCCAGGTCATAGCATCCGGTATATATAGGTGAGGGATTTATCTCACTTTCGGGGAAGGAATATGACCGCCTCCACTACGTTTATATTTTGGGCCAAGTTGGTGAGCGATAACTAGGTTTTGTGAGCACACCTAGTGAGATAGCATTTTAGAGGGAATCATCCGGCGAGGGTATACTCGAAGGGATGGATATACGTATGTTATATGTGTGGATGTTGTGTTAAAGGTATGTATATAATGGTAGTAAATATTATATGCGGGTAATAATACAGTGTGTGCTGTATTTACTTTATATAACTTGTGACACGGTTATATGATACTATTTAAGAGGAATTAATTAAGTTAATTGTGATATAACTTATAATTCACGAATCCTTATACTCGGGTTAGAGTAGTATGGCAATGGGAGGTAATACTGGGACTAGTTGGACGGAATAGTGCAACTAGGTGGGGTTAAGGTAATCGTTAGGTGTGCACATTAGTGGTGGGGTGAGAATGTCCACAAGGAAGTGCGACACTAACTTAAATATGAAGCGCATTCATGCATTTTAAATTACTGCAGTTAATTAACTTGCTAAATATTTTCAAAATGTTTTGGGTTCTAACCCTTGCTATAAAACTATTTTCAAAACCTTTTAGGTGTCCAGCCACAGGGATGCCAGGATTGATATTCTATTCTAGGGACACGGAGCTGCGGCATATGTGGATGCTAGCAGGAGTTTGGATTAGACGCATCATTCATTCATTCCTAGAGTAGGAATCGCTTATCAGTTTCAGTTTTATTTAGGGCAGGTCGCCCAGACTTTCAGTTCAGTTTTCAGACTTATTTTATTCCGGTGTTGGATATTTGTATTGGATTATTTCTTTGGTGGTGGTGGTCTATTCGGCAAGTTGTGTAAATTATTATTCAGTTGAGTTTTATTCAGTTGTGTGAATGGTTTATATTTATTTCCGCATGTACTGTTTTGTTTAATTAAAAAGTTAAAATTTGGCACCAGCTTTTGGAATACTAGGTGGTTAGTAAGTTTTAAAAAAATTTCGACAGTGATGCTAAGGATGATCCAACTGGGATTCCTGTTTTAATTTGGTATAGGGCTGATCACCCGGTATTTTATTAGGCGGGTTGTCACATAGTTATGACCAGACAAACATTCGGGCGTGTTGCCCCATATTTGTATTTGCCTATATACTGTGATATTCGTTCGTAATACTTGGTGTAACCGTTGTATTGGTACGTTAACCGACAGCATATTCGGTTATTATTTTTATAATTTGTTATTAAACTATCTCTTATATATATTTATCCCCCTTATTTTATAAATTGGTTTGTCTAAATGGTTTTATTTAGGCTTACAAATTAATTTAACATCCGTTTTCTAAAATAATTGGTGGTTATCTCATACTTTTATTTTCACGACAATGATGCTAAGAATGGACCATCTATGATTCCTGCATTTATTTGAATATCGGGTTGGCCACCTCTTATTTAAGTAAGCGGGGTGTCACATCCTAGTGGGACATTCGTGTGCCTTGTTCCCTTTGCCCTCACACTCATAGCATCTTATCTCATCTTTCTCACCAACGCCCCCATTTCCCAAAAATCATTTCTTTGGAAATATTAAGAAAGTTTTTGAATTTTTTTGCAAAAAGGTCTAAGACATCCAACTCAGACTCAAAAACAAATTCTTTTTTTTTAGTTTTAGTTTTTAAAGGAATCCCTATTTCCTTAGACTTAACAATTTTAGGAAATATATTTATCTCATACGTTTGAAGCTTTCCTACGAGCTCTTCTAACCTAAGAGTATCTAATGTCCCTAACGAATTTAGCAGGATAACCTTAGCAGTAAAACGGGTTGGCAACGATTTCAAAATCATTTTCACAACTCTAATTTCAGGAATCTTCTCACCCAAATTAAAACTAGAATTGACCATGTTTGACAAGCGTGCATAAAACTCATCAAAAGACTCGAACTCTAGCATGGTAATAGTTTCAAACTGTGGGGTGAGGTTTTGGAGCTCAGAGGCTTTAACAACATTATTTCCCTCATGAGTGAGATAGAGGGTATCCCAAGATCCTTTAGACATGGTGAACGTCATGATGCGGTGAAACTCATCAGCGGTGATGGCTCCAGAAATTTCACTTAAGCCACGAGATTCGTAAGTACTCTATTTAAATTCTTCCTCTATCCAGGAAGAAATATGTTTTAGACATTCGATATTATCGACAGTCACTGTCGATGGAGTTCACCCTCTTTCACAAACCAACCAGACACGTTCATCAATTTCCTTTAAAGCAAACCTCATTCTAGATTTCTACTACACATAGTTTTAACCATTAAAAGTGGGCATTCTATTATAAAGATTATCCATTAAATTCAGGATTTTTAAAGATCAACAATTTTTCTGAAAAATTGATATAAAAAAATTCTGCGAAAAAAGGATCACATGATATTTTTGTGTACCTGGCTCTCATACCCATTTGAGCGTGCACTTGAATTAATGGGCCAATTTATGTAATTCAATGCCTCACATAAATTTAATTTTGATCAAATTTTAATCTTTAATTAAATTAGTTTTGCATACAAGATGGATTCCAATCACAATTAATAAACACGCATGCAATCAACACAGTAAAATGAGGAAAATTCCTAAAAAGGGCATAACCTTTTATTCAACACTATTGTACATTTTGACAAACAATCTACTTACAATTACTGTAACACCCCGCATTTTTCATGCATTAAATATTTAATTAATTCGGGAATTGAAAATTACTTGTGAGTCGTAATTTAATTGAATTAATTAGGGAGATTTTATTTAAATATTAATCGAGTAAATGGTGAATATTTACGGGAAGTTATTTACTAAGTGAATAGTAATTATTTATTTAAGTCATTTCGAGTATTAATGACAAGGTATATACTTATCTCAACCGGGAGTCGGTATAGACTAAAGGGGTGAGGGGATAAATATTTTTATAAATTAATTCAGATGCCAATTCTGAGTGTACGGTTGAGTCCGGATGGGCCGAGATAGTCGAAAAAGTGTACCCGGGGGTAGTAAACGGGTCACGGGGCATTTTTAGACATAGCCGGGCCCACACTGGGGGATTTGGGTCACTTGGGCTTGGCCCATTAGGAAAAAAACGGGATTAGGTAAATTAAGGAATTGGGAGGAATAATAAAACGGCTGATAGGGTTTTAGAAAAGGCTAAGTGTATTAAGGAACCCTAATAGCAGTTAAAGGCAGTTTTGGGATCACTAGAGAGCCAACAAGGATCGTCTTCAACCTTGGAAATTCATCTCCGAATCAGACACTACGAAACCTAAGGCAAGTGGATAACTTGCAATAGTATTGAATTTGTTTTGCAATTCATATTCATGTGATGTGTTTGATCAAAATTCGTTTTGGGTGTTCATGACATAAACATGAGGTTTTGAAAATAATAATCTGATTTACGAATTTGAATGAGGATTCTTGTAGAAATCTGATATTATAAATTGATACATATCTGGTAGGATGATATCTGGATAATTAGAAATGAATTTGGTGAAGGATTTGGGATGTAAATGGGTAAGGAATTAAAGATGGATATTTTCCCAAATTCAGAAATTGTAGTTAATGGACGAATTAATGATGTTGGTGGACATTCTGGAGGTCCCTAATAAGGTTTCTAACATGTATTAATGTTAAGAGGGCTTAAGGTTGCTGGTAAAGAAAACTAGGGTTTGGGAAAAATCGTCCATGGCTGAATCTGTCTTCGCGAAGAAGACGAATACCTGCTCGATTGATCGATCGAAGGTCTGGGGTCGATCGATCGATGGTTGGCAGATTTTGACAGTTCGCCCAGTTTTCTTTTATATGAAGAAAATTTTAATTTAATCTTTTCCCTGAGTTAATTTGGTGAGAAATTTATACGTGGGTTTTAAATATAATTAATGGTGAATAAAACTAATTTAGAATTTGGAGACGACTTAGTGTGACATCATAATTTAAAATTGTTGGGTTTTGGAGAAATTAGGTGTGACACACTAAGGTTGAATTTTTGGGAAGGTGTTCGGAAGAATTAAATATAGATGTAGTGAACAAGTCCGGGAATAACGGTTGAGGAATACCGAGTGATCAATCTTATTTAGGTAAAGACTAAATAATTCGGGAGTCGAGAAGTTAGACTCGGGTGAGGGTAATTCGGACTTCGAAAGTAAGTCCAATTTTATGGTGGGGGCGACACCAAAGGTGACTGAATTAATTAATGTGAGAATTAATTAATAATTAGAGTTGGACCATAAACTCTTAATAAATTAAATAAGCTTATGTTACGGGTTTTGTACATGGTGTAGCCGGGACGTTTTATATTTATTTATATATATATATACAGAGTGTGATAGTATATATATATAGTGTGTGTGCATTAATATCAGTGATTGAATATTATTAGTATGTACTCTAGTGCTATAGGGGGAGGTTGCGTACAGTGGATGAATCCCCTAGCTTGAGGAGTAGGGCGAGTAAAAGTCCAGGTCATAGCGACCGTTATATGGGTGAGGGGCATCTCACTTTCAGGGAAGGAATATGACTGCCTCCAATTTGTATGTTAAACTAAGTTAGTGAGTGAATCTAACTTGGATAACAAGGTTATGTGAATACACCTACTGGGATAGCACTTGGGAAAATTTATATTTTGTGAGAATTTTTACTCGGTCGAAAGTTTGTATTAAATGTTATTTCAGTATGCTCGTGAATACTGTAACATGATTAAATATATAATTAGGTAAATAATTATATATGGGATAATTAATACATAGCGAGAAATGTATTATGTGCATAACAGGTGTGAATGTTATGAATTTAAAAAGGGTAATGATTTAATTAAGTTTGACGTTTATAATAACTTAAAAATCATGAATTAAGGCATACTCGGTTAGAGTAGGTAAATTTCAAGGGCTAAAATAAGTATTGGGTCAGGAGCACAGGACCTAGTAAATTAAATGGAAGCGTTAGTAGTGCACATTAGAGGAGGGGTGAGGAAGTCCTCAAGAGAGTGCGACACTAACTAAAATATGAAGAGTATGCATATTTATTTATTACAGTAAGTTAATCATTTGTTAAATGTTTTTAAATATTTTTGGGTACTAACCCTTTCTATAAAAAAATTTAAAAACCTTTTAGGTGTCCATCCACAGGGACGCCAGGCTTGACTCTATTCCAGGTATCCTTTGATGCAGAACATGTGGATGTTGCGGGGTTTTTGATAGACGTCTCCTTCTTTCATTCATGTAGAGACTCTCTAGTAGTTATCTGAGCTTGTCCCTCACAGTTCATTTATTAGTATTAGACTTGTCGAGATTTTCTTCTTATCTTTACTTGTATTGGATATTTGGACCGATGGTTTATTCGGTTAAGTATTTTATTTGTGGATGGTTATTTTTAGTTAACTATGATTGTGTATTATTTTATGTTCCGCATGAGTTTTATTTAATTAATTTAAATATAAAAATTGACACCAGTCTACTTTTCTCGCTTAGGTGGTTAGTAATTAAAAAGACGACAGTGATGCTAAGAATGGACCAACTGAGAAACCTTTTCTAACTTGATTTAGGACTGATCACCCGGGATTAATTAGGCGGGGTGTCACAATTACTTATAAAATCTAACTTCGATGCGCAGAGTCTTCAAAACCTCCAATAGAATACAACTCAGTCCAGAGTCATCCACAGGTAGCTCGGTATCCACTTATCAGCCTTCTTCCTTCTTCAATAATGAACTCTCGATTCACAAGTCAGTCATAGAGAATGAACTGCACAAGGCTTTATGAAAGCTATTTAAAACTATGGTTTCATAAATTTCACAAATCAAATAATGGGATAAAAGATTTGTGAAAGTAAAAGTAGTTTTGAAAAAACAAAAGTGGAAAATTTTGGAACATGTATGGAAAATTCGTTTTCACAAAAGTTCTTCCAAAATTCTGAGGGGTTCTTATAGAAAAATCATGAATTTCAAGGCAGTGGGGTCATTTGAAGGAAATCAGATATCGTTTAAATTAAACTACATTTTCGTTCAAATGACATTAGTCTCGTTCTAACAAAACCTCATTTTTGTTTGAAGAACCTTATAAAGATCTTCTAAAGAGAACGTTTTGTAAGACAGGGAAATCTCGTTAGAAGTTCGTATAAAGATGTTTCAAATGAGAAAACATCTCGTCAGGAGTTCGTTTGAAGTTGGTTCAAATAAAAACATGTCTCGTTAGGATAGCCTTCTAATGAGAATGTTCTATCAAGACAGGGAATCTCTCGTTTGAATTTGATTCAAGACAGAAATAAAAAAACTTTTTTCGTTTTAAAATCCTTTTATAAAAAGCCTCGATTTAAAATAAAACATTCCAATATATCATTTATATGAATTCGTGAAAATAACAATTTTATACCTCCATAACATGTCGGTATGTCTTTGAATGTTCTTGGAGATGTAATGCTTGGTTTGAAAATCGTATTTTTAATGGAATATTCAAAAAATCAAAAATAAGCCTAAGATATGGGCAATTATAAAACTTGCTCTTACATAGAGAACTCTTAATATCCTAATTATTTCTCAAGCTATAGATGATCACACTCATTATTGTTAGGTAGTTTTAGAGAAACAATAAGACCACCCTCTTTTTGCTAAGGTAGATAAGTGTGGATTGGTTACGAGAGGTATAGTTCTTGGGTCACATTGTGATGGAGAGGGGGAACTCAGTGGACCCGGTTAACGTGTCAGCGGTGTTAGAGTTGGGACAGTCCGTGAGAAACTACACAGATGGATATTTTTGGGGGTTTGATAGGGTACTATCATCGAATTATCCCGGTCTTCTTGAAGATAACCAGGAATTTCATGACGAAGAAGGGGATATCTTTCATTCGGGATGAGTTTTTACATCGATCTTTTCATGAGTTGACTTCAGCTCCGGTGCTTGCTTAACCTGGTAATAGGATAAACTATATTATTTATACTGTTGTGTCTCTATATGGACTTGGGGTATTTTGATGCGGGAGAAGAGGCTGACAGTATATGCTTCCTGAAAGATTAAGCCTTACGAGAGGAATTAAACCACCCATGACTTAAACTTAGCAACAGTCGTCTTTGCACTTCGAGTATGAAAACACTATATAATGGGGGAAAGGTTTCATTTATTCCCATACATTAAGACCTTGCAGTATATGTTTACGTAGAAGGAGTTGAACATCAGACATCCTCAATGGTTAGAGTTAATAAAAGATTATCAATTTTATAATCAGAATCACTCGGACAAAGAAAATGTAGTTGTAGACTCCTTCAACTCTAGGCTAACAATTGCATTATCAGCTATTTAAAAGTCGAAATGGGTTCTCTTTGTATAGCATATGATTTGGCGCATGCCATTAAGGTAGTTCTTTACATCATACCTAATATCATTATTCGGGTTTTGAAGTCATGGGAATGCAAACCTTCTTGTCACGATAAGGTTAGTGAATTGTTGAACGATGGGGCACTATCATATTTAATTGGATCGAATGGAGGAATAAGATTCTGTGGCATATTAATAGTGCCCGAGGATGAGGAGATATGGATATTTGTTTTGACTAAGGCGCATGGGTTATAGTTTTCTATAAATCTCGGTGGTGATAAGATGTACCAAGATATGAGGCACCAGTATTTATGGGTACGAATGAAGAATGACATTTTAGTATTTATGTCAAAGTATGCTACTTGCCAGATGGTGAAGGTTGATCACCATACACCATCAGTGGCGATAATGTGAAAATGGGATATTATTTCCATTGATTTTATTACAGGGCTTCCTATGTCACAATGGGGACATAATTCCATATGGGTGACCATGGACCATTTCACTAAGGTAGCTCATTTTCTACCAGTTTGGATAGACTTCACTTTGGAGTCGTACATCAACTTTTCATATCAAATATTGTGAGGTTTCATAGTTTACCACTTTATGTCATCTTCGATATGTACAAGAAGTTTGCGTCCCATTTTTGGTGTAGTTTTCATTATATGATGGGGACTAATTTGTGGTTGAGTACTTAATATCACCCACACACTAACACATATAGAGTGAGTGAACCAAGTTTTATAGGATAAGATTTGAGCATGTAGTTTGGACTTCGAGGGTAGTTGGGAGTAGTATTTTCCAATAGTGGAGTTTTCTTACAATAATAGCCATCAATAAACGATTGTCATGGTACCATTTGAGGCAATGTATGCGAATATTTAACAACATAGTTTCCCTTATTGTCTAAATTCTAGATCAAAATGAAATTTAGATCGGTCTCATTTTGTTTGAAGAGCATCTACATAACCGGTAACTACACCATCGATATCAACGCGGCATAAATATCCATCACACCAAAGTTTAAGCCACACAATCACTTTGGTGAATTTTTAAAATATTTATTGAATCTTTTTAAAGGGGGTTTATTGAAAAAACGGGGGCTAATGCGCTAAACTATAGTGCAGAAGTAACTTATGTCGAGTAAACCCGAGTTATCTACGAGTTAAGATTTCAGATTCAAAGGGGGACTAATTTAAACTTTTCTTAAATTGTTAACTAATTAATTAATCAATATTAATTATAATTAATCAATAAGAGTCCAAGTTTTATTATCTGGATATAAAATAGGAATGTTTAAAAAAATAATAAAATAATTCACTTAATTAGCGAGTTTTCAGTAATTAACCTACGTTTTCGTGTTGGGTGTAAATGCAGAAAATACAACACACGATATTTATTTAACGTCGCAAAAACCCTTCCCCGGGGAAAAAACAACGAATCCTTCAAAGGATAAAAACTAACTACTTCCACTAAAACAAAACAAATAGAGGCGAGTTATAAACAACCAACACAACAATTAAACTAGATATAAAGCGATTAACTACCCAGACCAAGCCTCTCCCTGATAGCAGTTTTAATATATCCTTGCGATTTTTGTGTTCTTCACATCTTAGCTTCTCCCTCTTGCTTTCGTCAGCGCGGGATCTTCTCAGTGCTTAAGTGTCCTATTTCTAATAAAGTGTTGTGTTGTGTATTATTCTACAATGACACACACACACACTCAATGTACAAACCGAATGATATGCAACAAATAAGTTATCCTATATATCCTCGTAAGTGTTATGTTCCTTCTATTAAGTCAACCTTTCTTGACCTAAAACAATTTTAGAAAACTCCTTTTTTAAATCTTAAACTTTTAGACTTGTTCAGATATGTACACAAATAATGTGTGTCTAAGTGAGTATAGTGTACTGTGTGAATGATCAAAACTATAAGATATGCAATACAATCATTCTGAACTCACTAGAGAATGTGTTATGCAAATATCAACAATAACAAGTAAACACACAATATCAAGAAATATATTTCTAAGTCAGAGAACATATATACACACAATATTTCACTAATCACAATATATCAGAATATGTAAACGTCAAATATACTCACAAATAAACTATTTTTCTCCAAAAATATGTACAGATTAAAACAACCTTTAATCTAATAATCTAATAGGCATTTTCATATTTTTATTAAGATTCTTAACAGTTCTAATTTCAAGTCCCTTTTTAGATTAGTCCAATAGTTCTTAACGAGTCAAGATTATAATAGTTCACCAGTTGTATGTTCTCGATTCAGTCCAAAATAAGTACAAGTTGTTCTTGTTCAGGTCTGATCATATATATACGGGTCAATCAACCGTAGAACTGTCCACAAATATTCTTTTCTTATAAGATTAATTCCTTAACATTTTTGGTTTAAATAACTAAACGTATATCAGATCTGAAATAGGAACAAGAAAATATAGGCAAGTAATTTGTGTTGTGTGTCAATAATGTTCAAAGTTATACACAAACAAGATCTAAGATAGATCTTAACAAATCAAGATGGATCGAAAACAGAAAAGTGTATAATCATGTATGATTTGTGTACTTAATAACAAATACTAAACATGCAACATGTATTACGGATCTAAACAAGAAAAATCAACAACAATAAATGGATATTAGTTTGCTTAGGTATTTCGAAAATAACAGAATATTCAAACAAAATATACACCACGAAATACACAATAATGATCTAAACAAGTAGAGAGTAGTTTTTCACTTATCAAACAATACACACACACACACACACACGCAGTGAAAATGTTAGGGTTGTATTTTGAAAAAAAAAATCAACCAATATGAGGAAGCCCTAACTAGAGAGATTTTGAAAATCTTTTGAAATGAATCAAAAAAAAATTCAAGAATATAATCACAGTTCGAAAATCTTAAAAATATTAGTGTTGGCATGTGTAATCTGATGTATTATGACACCCCGTCTATTCTAATCCTAGGTGATCAGTCCATTATTAAATTAAACAGGAATCATTAATGGTTTCATTCTTCGCATCACTGTTGAAATCCAATTAATTACTAATACCCTAACGACCCAGTGTCAAAATTTTAAATTCTTTTTATTAACATGCAATTGATATAACTAAATAAATCACATTCACCCATTACATGCACATAATAATAAATGATAAGATAACGAAATAAATAAATGTATCTGGGATAACACTCCAGATAAAAAAATCCCAATACAACCATTATGAATAAAATCGAAATCCCATACAATAAATAAAATAAAAGTACAATGTCTCAAATATAACCACCAACTAAGAATGGGAGACATGCCCGAATGGAATAGATAGAATGCGAAATATGAACTGAAAGGTGTGGAGGCGTCTAATACCAAGTTCCTATAACTTTCGCAGTAGCTGCAACACGTCAAGTTAAGGAACTCCTAAGTCAGGCGTCCTTGTGGCTGGGCACCTAAAATGTTTTTACAAAAATGGATTTGAAAACGGGTCAGAGCTCAAGTAAAACAGTTTGAAAAGTTTAGCAAGTACTTAAAATGCATCAAGATAACATATTATATACATGTTTACCCCGTGTACTCTTACTTGAGGTCCTCGCCTCACAGCTGTTGTGAACGCCTAACGTACTACTCTAACCCACCTAGTTGTGCTACCCGCCTAACTAGTCTGACTTACATCTCTTCCCGCCTAATAATTTATTGTTCCCAACCGTATTGCCCATACAATATAATACTACATTTCCAATTCTTTTTATTTATTAAGAGTCCAAAGTTTATGAAGAAGTTCTCATACACTTAGAGTAATTTAGATATCACTACTTATCTTATCTACTAATACATCCGTAGTAGATTGAATCACATGTATATATATTTATATCCCTCTTATAATATATACGTATACGGCATCCCTAGTTGGATACATGCGCTGCGGGCAAACTCTGCTACCAAGTCCTGGTACATCATGTACTAAGTAAGGACATCGACTCGGATATCACCCTCAAACCGAAAATCAAATCACACATATTGGAGGCGAACATAGTTCTAAGCCTTTGGTCTAGGAATATACCTAACACACCTAAATGATCGGTCACACCCTTATTCATATAATTGGTGCTCAATCCCTAAGTTTTATGTTCTGAGGTACAAGCCAATATTCCCCTAATGGGTTAATCAGAATAAGACTGTACATGATGTGAAAGATCCCATGATAGTAAGCAGCCTATGTATGTTCACATATAATAAATCAAATAATAGGTATTCACACCACCCATATATATATATATATGTAATAACCCGCGATTTTTGGGACTAAGAAATTAAAATTTTTGGAGAATTTTTTTTTATTTAAATTGGAGAATTTTGAAATTTGAAAATTGAGGTCCAAAAATTGAGGACGTTATAAAGTATTCCGGATGATGATTCTGAGTGCGCTATTGATTTCAGATGGGTCAAGATAGTCAAAATGACTGTCCTTAGGATTTATTTTGGTTACGAAATATTTTTAAGTTAGTTTGATTCAAATTGGAGTAAAGAGTCATATAAAGTGTGTATTATCATTTAAAACTCGGAGTTGTGTTTTAAAGGCTTAAGAGGATTACGGATCATCCTATCTCATTTGTGAGAAAGAGGGAAAGAGAAAGAAAGAGAGAAAGAAGGAGAAAGGAAGAAGAGAGAGGAGAAAGCTTGGAGATTTTCGGCCAATACGCGATCTTGAGGACGAATCAACCCCTAAAATTTCGAGGCAGGTGTTTAATCCTGCTAAATAATTCATATGTGTATTTGATTTCATGAATTGTGGGGAAAAATATGGATTTTGGGTATAAATATCAAAACCTAGATTTTGTGAAATAAATCTTCCATTTGAGTTTTATGAAGGGATTTGAGGTTGTATTAAGTGTAAGGGTGATTTGTATAATGATCTTTATGTTAGAAAACATGTTGGGGTTGAAGATTAAGCCTTAGAAGATGATTAAATTAATTTTGGGAAATTTAGGTTTTGGAGAGAAATAACCATTTCGTAGCCTGCTGAACAGGCAGAATCGATTCGGCCCCCTTCCGAATCGATTCGGAATGTTGCAGCCACTCAGGTCTTTATGACCGAATCGATCCGTACCCAAGGCGAATCGATTCGGCTTGAGACAAACTTACAGGTCCTTTGGACCAAATCGATTCGCATAAGGGGCGAATCGATTCTCCCTTGAGACCGAATCGATTCAGAAACAGGGTTATTTTGATGGATTTTTCTAGAATGAGTTTTACTCCATTTCGGTTGGGTTTCTCGATTTGGAAATTATTTATATAATGTGAGAGTTACGTTTTGGAGTTTATTTGATGTTCTCTCTCATGTTATGATCGCGGGGACTTATCGAAGCAGTTTGGGAATATATATATATATATATATATATGGATTGGAGTTTGTTGTATCGATATAGTGGGAATTTCATTAGGGGTGGAGTCCCATTTACAGTTTAATGAGTGAGATAACATAGGACATAAGGTAAGGAATTTTAGAGGAAGTTGCGTAGATATGATGAGAGATTGTTATGCCGACTTTTGTATCGAATCCTTTAAGCGATAGGATTTTATTTAGATAATACGGGTAGACCAACAAGAGACATATCGAATATCCTTAGTGATGATATCATCACCAAATTTCTTTGAGTAGGTAAATGGTTACTTCATGAATGATGATTGGAGATAGGGTATGCATATATATATGTGTATATATATATATATATATATATATATATATATATATATATATATATATATATATGTATTAAATGAGTATATATTTGTGGCGCGAATGTATATCTCTCGTGTAATGATTTATACATATGATGTGATTGCGTGTATATATATTTGTGGTGTGAATGATATATATAATTATTGTGTGAGTATAACCGTTACATGCTATCATGGGAAGTTGCGCGATGTGGGTGAGGCCCCTGGCTTGAGGAGCAGGGTGCGTATAGTCCCCAGGTCATAGTCGTCCATTATTATTTGTGTGATTTTATTTTTGGGGGTGAGAAGTCTTGGGTATGATTCGTTCTCACTTTTCGATTGGAACAATGATCGCTTCCCATACGTTAGGAATGATTTTGTTACCATGGTGGTGTGATAATAGTCCACTAGGTGGTAACCCGGGAGAAAGTGAGTAATTCATGGAAGATGATAGTATGGTGCAGTATTTTGTATCCTATAACCGTTTATGTTATGAGTATTGCCAAGTGTGCATTATGTGTGTTTTGTATACGTGGTTATAGGAGTTAATGATTACATATATATATATATAAGTGAGTATATATATATATATATATATATATATATATATATATATATATATATATATATATAGGTGAAGGTGATAGGAATTTTCTAAGATGTACATCTTGTGTGATTTTGGGTGTACTAGTTTATCGGGGTCGAACGATCGTAATTAGAGATAATTATTGATATACCAACCCCAAGGATTTAAACAGAGATTCTAATTGTGTACTTAGAGATAGTATTAAATATTCAAGTAGTTGCAGATATAGGATAGGTGTGAAGGACATAATGAATCCCTACAATTAACATTGTCAAGGAGTAGTGTATCGGGGGGGGTTCCTTATTTGGATTTCTCTTCGCGAGACGTCCCACGCACGAAACGTAGTGTAAGGTTGGGAGTAAGGAGAAGTTTAGTCCGTAGTACTTGTGTGTATGTTGTTTAGTGATAGAAGTTTTATAAAAGTAGGATGTAATGTGTGCTTATTCTGCCGTCAAGGACTTGCATAAGTTATATATTAAATTGGATCAACTCTAGTAAGGTGCATATATGTGTGCTTAAGTGATTTATATATATACATATAGTTTGGGTATAAACTTAAGGTATGATAGGATGGGAGGATTTCGAATTACCCTTAGAAGAAATCGGGTAGATACACTTAAGTTTATGTACATACGTTTAGGTGCGCGCTATAGTTGAGGGGTGAGTTTGGGAGTTCCAAAGGAGTGCGACTCCATTTTATTTATGAAATTGCACATTTATAATTATTATGCGCTGTTATGCACTTTCTATAAACATTTTTACACCTTGGGCTCTGACCCATTTATTCTCTCTCATGCTATATATGTATATATATTATACTACAGGTGTCCCACCGCAAGGATATTGATGATGCTTTTCTATTCAGTATCTTGGGAGCCGTAGCAGACGTGGACTATTGCGGGATTTTGTTATAGTCGCTTCATACCATTTGTAAATCTAGATAGGATTCATTTTGGTGTATCGGGTTTATACTCTAAAGTTACTTTTAGCATTTTTTATACTTCTCTCCTCTGGATTGTTGTATTATCTGTTACCCGACAGCATATTTGGGTATAATTATTTTATTTGCACTTGTTACATTTTATATGAGTACATCCTTTAATAGTTGTGCGTGAGTGCATTTCTTTTTGTCTTGCTTGTTAGTTACTTTAGTGTTGGCATGTTTTTTTTCTTATGTTTTTAAAAATTTTGGCATCCGCTTTTTATGGTTTTGGGTTGCTAGCAGATGTTGATTTTAGTATCATTAGTTGATGCTAAGAATGATCCATTTGAGATTCATGTTTTAATTTAGTATAGGGTTGGCCACCCATTATTATTTTAAGCGGGTTGTAACAGATGGTATCAGAGCATCAGGTTCTAGTGTCTTTAGGATCTGTGTTGGTTTATTGCGTTCTTCCGTTAGAGTTCTTGATGTAGAGTCCTATCATTAGGATTGTTATATTCACTACGCCTATATTTTCTTCTGCAATGTGTAATCATTTGAATGACGTTCTGATACAGTTGCTTTCATCTCAGACGTCTCCGAGAAGAAGTCGCCCAGGAAGGACAAATAGAGGGGCTGAGAATATGTAACTCCAAATGCCCAAAGGGATTGTGACCGTAACCGAAGTTGCTAATAGTGGGCCATGAATGGTGGATGCTGAAATTGTTGTGATGGCACATCATCCTGCAATTCCAATAAGCTCAAGACCACCCAGGATCATCTGTGTGGGAATGAGTACTAGAAGCCTTTAGGAAAGGACATCCTTCAGGCTCTTCGGAGGGAGTTGATGCAATAGTTACAAGTCAGGGAAAGAAGGATTCACAAGGCACCTTTGAATGGATAAGTGCAGAGTGATGCAATGCCCATAACGGATTTTTGGTCACGCTTTGACTAGGAGTATTTTCTTCCCACAATTCAGGAAAAAATAAGGAGAAGACTATTAGATATGACTCACACTGATCGATTGGTTGTGAATACAAATAAGAATCTACTCGATTGGTGAACTTTGTACCCGACAAGGTACATAGGGAGAAGAAACGAATAGTGAAGTACTTGAGAGGTTTATATTGAGAAATTCGTCAACATTTGTTAGGAAATCTGGTGTTGCTGACTTTTACCGGTGAAAGGTATGTGGCATTGTCCCATTGTCAGGAATATCATCTTCATTTAAGAAGGGAGTAAGAAATTTGGAGACTCAGGTTCATTAAGTAGGACTAAAGGAGTTGTGGGGGGGGGGGGGGGTGTAATAGCGCTTCATCCTTCAGGATAGTTAGGAAGAATTTTCGAGAGGATGTCTCTCTGAGGAGAATTAAGCCTGAGGAAGAAGGACTTGTCCTGGAAGGAGTAGAGGTATCCAGGGATGAAGTGAAACAATTGGATTATGGAAGTATAAGGTAGAATACCTTTCCTTGGACTATAACCATAGTATGTACAGAATTTCGTTGGAGTATTTTCTATGTGTGGTCATTGTAAGGCATATTTTGGGATAATAGATTGTTTCGCGATGAGCTAGTAGAGAGGTGTTCTATTGATTTTCGGAAGGGCGGACTGTTAAGGCTTATTGAGTAGGGACTATGAGGTTATCGTTTTATATTTAAGTTAGGTGCAGGTAATTGTAGTGTTCTAATGAGGTAATTGTAGTGTTCCCATACGTAGTATAGCAACTCTCAAATATTCTACGTATCATTACTTTACCATAATACTTATCATTGTATAAGCCCGAGTGTCTCCCAATACCCAAAAGGTTACCAATTGTCCCTCAAGTAAATTCAGTAGATATCTCACTCATACCATACCGGTCAAGGTCATACATTCACTTGATTTTCTATAACACAATATCATTCTCTGAATTAGGTTTTAATACCCCCATTAAACCCAAGTAAATATTTCCGTAAGGTCTCCTCATGTGACTAGTCTCAATCCCAACATTTGCCTACTAGTCATTAAGATATCTCTCATTAGGTTTTAAAATGACTTCAAAGGTTAACCCAATCATTTCCTATGAGTTCTAAGCAAAAAGGGGGTAAATTATGCAATTCTAGGAAACCAAATTGATTCGGCCTTGGTCCTAATCGATTCTCTTTCCGAATCGATTCGGCCAAGGAGACGAATCGATTCGTTGTAACAGGTATCATCTTCTCCATTAATCTGTTATGGGAAATCACCATTCTTAGTCATCTAAACCACTATTACACTATAATAAACTCCCAACCAAAAGTCTCAAACATCACAGTAACATGTGTAAATGATTTTTAATGTAATAGAATCATTAAATCCTTAAAGAACGACTTCAAATTGAATTAAATCAAGATTTATCTTTAAAAACCCTAGATTATCATTCTTGTTCAAGAATATCAACATAACTCCATATTTCTTCACAAATTCATGATATTACTCATCAAATTCATCCTACATGTGTAAGGAATCAAGTCTGTCACCATTCCTACCCAAGAACATGATTTATATCTTCAAATTTAAGGTAAAATTCATGAAATTCAGAAGGTAATCATACTACTCTAACATCGATGGTATATCAAATCATAAATCAGCAAGATGAACAATTGCCTTAATTTGGAGGTCTGATTTCTACAGAATTGATGGTGGGATTTTTGTTCTCCTCCTCCCGATCTATAATTCGGTGGTGGTGGTGGTGGTGCAAGAATGTGGTTTTTGGCCTTGGAACACCTCTCCTTCTCCCTCCTGTGGTCTCTCTTTGGTTTGGTACCTGATAACCCTAACTCCCCTTATGTGATTGCATATATAACTCTCCAAGTTTCGTAGGTTTATTTTTCCCAAAATTTCAACAGACCAAAATACACCTCTAGGGTGCTAGTTTGGCCTAAAAATACCCCGCGGCCCAAACTAAACCAGTGAGTACACTTTTCTGACTATTTTGACCCTTCTGGACACTCGAAATGATCATTTGAATTATCAAAAATGAAATTATATTTTATTTGCCAAATTAAGTCCCGACATGACTAACGCGCATGTCCCGACTAAATTTACTGTAACTGTCATATTTCTTACTCACGACAATCATAATATTTTCTTATCATTATTATTACTCATTCACTAAGTAATATTCAATATAAATAAATGTTAACCCTTGACTCGCTAATTAATATTTATTTTAATCTGAATTAATTTCTCAATTTAATTTAATTAATCCCAATATAAAGATCATTAAAATTACGGGGTGTTACAACTATAAAGAAAGATCAAACTATGGAGCAAACATTAATGTGTGTGGAATGTGTTATCTCTCTATCTATCTATATATCTATCTATCTCAATATATATATATATATATATATATATATATATATATATATATATATATATATATATATATATATATAGGATCTAGAGCGGACTCATTTAACGGACCTATCAACGGACTTTTGTCCTTTTCCCAACAAATGGTCCCCGTATGATACTAAAGTCAACATTATCATACTCCCTTATGGTCCCCACTTATCTTATAAAAAACCCTTTAAAGACTACACCTCTAAAGAATTATAATTCAAGACCCAATATTAGTATCAGACTTTTAAGTAATTAAAATCCCACCAAATTCCGACCAAAAACCAATTCTGGTATCAGAGCCATAAGACGTTCCTTTTAGACATACGATTAAAAGGCTTTAATGCCCTTGGGATTTATCCCTCGCATTTACCAAGATATTTTTGGAACCAACCCAGACTACCAACCTATACCCATAACTGATTTAGACTCAGAAGGTTGTTTAACCACACACATAGACGGTTGTTCACACATTGAACATATCCCAGCTAAACACGCAGATAGTAGACAAGTCACTGCCAGTGCTATTAATAACATAATAGACCAAAATAAGTGTATATTGCTTATATTAATACAATTAATAAAAGACACTCATACCTTAGAAACAGAGATAAAAAAATATCTCTAAAAGATTATTAGACATCGATAATCAAATCCCTATAGACTTAGTCCACGTGTTACAAGATATAAATATTAAGACTAATCATATAGAAGTCCTTAACAAGGACATTTTAGAAATTAAGACTTTAATTAAAAATCAAGACAGTGAGTTAATTAAACTTACTAAAGAACAAGCTAAACTTATCCCCAGACTTGATAGCTATCTTCCTAATGGAAATAGTTAGATCAGACTGGAATGAGGTATCGAAAAACCTCTCCATTCAGACCTTATCAGAATTTTATCAAAGAATTTTAGAAAAGATAAATGATGATAGATTTTATTACAAGATAAATGAAAATGAGATTGCCAACGCAGCCAAGGCAACTAGACTTATATTAGAAAGATTAAATTTAATTTCTACATCTATAGCAGCTACCCAAGACTATAATAGTAGCTTTGTTAAAGACTTGCATTTAGACTTAAAAGCTAAGACAGAAGGATTAACTACCTTCTACACAGACTTTGTTAAATTCCAACAGAATTTAGCAAATTACCTTAATAATATGGAAAGACATAATCTATCTAAAATGGATAGTATTATTAATGAACTTAGGCTAGACATGGCCCAAGTAGAAGAAAAATACGGTGAAATTATAAATGGAATTAAGGTCGTATACAATAAACCATCCCAAGCAGAAATAGACTCGCCTTTTATTCTAACTAGGTTAGATAAAATTGAAAAGACTATAGAAGCCATAGAAGTTAGAACTATGCAACAATTAGAAAAAGATAATGAAGTAAAAGACTATATCACTAACATTGGTAAAACCATTGTTAATTCTCTAGCTAGACATAGTGAAGAAACTTTTGAAAAGACTAGAAAAGAAAATAAGAATTTTAAAGAAGAAATCCTTAATCAGATAAAAAGACAAAAAGATTATTCAGACTTCTTAGAAAGAATTGAAAAAAGATTTGAACAAAAACAGGTAACCTCCTGTAAGTTTAAAGAATCCCCTCCCATAGAAACTAGGGAAAGAAATACCATAGGTAGACGAGTCATAAATGACGGATTAGATAAGACTAGCAAGGTAGCCAGCTCTATCCCAAATATTGGACAGAGTAATCATATGCTCCAAAGACTTAAGGACTCATCCTCCAATGTTAGGACATGGTGGAAAGAAAGAAATTTCACCAATCCTCTCCAATGGAAAGAGTGGGGTGAAGTAGACTAGAAAATTGTTGAAGACTCCATTCATAATGGACAACTTCCAGCCGTTAGATATATAGACTTGTTTAAGGAAGGTTCCACTCCTAAGACTCCCAATTATAACATGACCTACCATTGTAGAAATCATGTGTTAGACAAATCCTATACTGAGCTCCAAGTATTTGACTCAGAATGGCTTAGATCTAGAGGAACTGATAGGAAGTTCCAATTCCTAACCTTTGGACTCTTTCAAGCAAGAATCCAAGTATTACATAGACCCCAGAATAATATAAACATATTATGTTGCTTAGTAGACAAAAGATGGAAAGACTTTGAGAAAAGTCTTATTGGAATAGCCCAATTATAAATGTCAGACAACATAGGATACTTTAATGTCATCCCGGCATTTACAGTAACCGTAGACATAGCCAAGCATTTTAAGTTAATCTTATATGCTAGTGGTTATGAAGACTATATTATCCCAGACGCTAATATAAATATAGAATTCCAAAGCTATGTGAAGTTCTCCCAATTTCCTTATGAAGGAATGCAGTCAGGAATTCCTAGCGGTAGACTTAATGAAAAAATCTTAGTTAGAACCAATGTATCAGACTATAATCATACTTACAGTATTAGGAATACTGGACCTATGAAAGAGAAAGCTAAGACTCTCTGGCAATTGTCAGAATTTCAAGAAACTAAGACTATACAAAATAAACCCTTGTTTATTAATCAAGACGACGTCACTGGAAATGTTACCATCCAGTTTGGTCCCCCTAAGATTGTCAATAAGAATATCCAGACCGAAGAAATTAGATTTAGGAATATGGGAGAAGCCATAATCAATGATCCTTTAGAAGGAGAATGTAGTAGTAAGACTAGTGCTAGTTTACTTAGACAAGCTCCGATAATTAGACCTAGAAGATCATTCGAACAAAAAGACTTAGTTAAAGAAAAAGCTAGGATCCAAAACTTTGGACATGAACCCTCAGAATTAGATATGAAGACATTTAAAGATAACCTTAAGAAAAGTCATTATGTTAGGTTTCAAGAAAGAGAAAGATTTAATATGATAGCCCAAGACCGCATATTAAAATTAAAAGAATCTAAGAACACTAAAGAACTTCTTAGAAACTTAAGAATAATAGAAGAATGAGAACAAAGACTAATGCCAGCTACACAAGTAGAACCTAGTAAACAAGAGATAGGAAGTAGTAGTAGGCTAGAAGATGCTCCTAGACTTTTTAGTAAACCTATAGGAATAAATATTCCCATATACTCTAGCACCGTAGTAAAAACTAAACCTGATTATATAAAAGACTTCCCAACTAGTGACAAGAGTTTCACTCCCGTCAAGACTATGGCAAGCCAAGCCATAAATCCAGTAGGTATATACCTCAACCTAGACAATGTGCAAGATAGGAAGAAAGCTTTAGACGAATGGCGTAATCAGATGAACATCTGTTTTGCATCTAATGAACAATGGGATGCAAGTTCATGTAAGCAGTACGCTGAGCAATCCATTAGAGGAACTGCAAAAGACTACTTAGATAGTCTAAGAAAGGCTACAGATGAAGACTCCTTAGCTAAGATTGAGAAGATAAAAGAAAACCTAGAAGAACGATCAATTGAAGAATATATTCAATTGTTCACTGCAGAATTCATTGGAGCCGGACATCTAGCTCAGATCAATGAACAAGATCTAGCAAAAACTAAGTTAGCTCTCCTTAGCATTTGCAAATTAGATAAGATAAATGAATATAGCAATAATTACGAGCAGCTATATTACCAAATTAAAGAATTTGGAGAGACCTTAAAAGATGAATACTTTACAAAGATACCAGCCATAGGACAAATCCTAATTAATGAATATAGGAATTGGCCAGGAGTATCTGGAGTTAAGAATAACTCCCTTGGTGAAAGAATCAACTTCGCCAAAGACTATATCATATCTAAAAGACGTGATATAACCCAAGGAAAGTTAATAGAAGAAACTTTCAAGCAGATCCCTCCAATCAAAGACGAAAGAGACATTGCCCCAATCCAATGGGGATGTGGAAATGAATCTAAGAAATTCAAAAAGAAGGTAGAATGGAAACATAGGAAGTTTAAGACTAGACCTTTAGGATTTCCAAAGAAATACAAATTTAGACAATCTACTACCTTTAGGGAAAAGAATCCTAAGACTAAGAAAAATAGATTTAATCAAAGAAGATACTTTAAGAAGAATACTAGTAAGTATAAGAAGGTTCCTAATTATAGGAAGGAAAAAGACGTAGCTCAATCTAAGACTGCCACCAAAGAGTGTTGGACTTGCGGCAAAGAAAGACATTTTGCTAAAGACTGCCCTAATAAGAAAGATAAAGAAAGTATTAAAATTATTAATACAATATTAGACTATGCAGATCAACAAGAATTAGATATCCTATATGCTATAGAAATATCAGACATAGAAGATGATGATAACACTAGTATTTATAGTGTTTACACAGACAGCAATTCTGAAGACTATAGTGATACTGATGAGTACGAAGACTCTCAGGATACCCTAGACTTATATATGATGCAAACCGATCAAGACGATCTAGATAATGAATATATAGACTTTGAAGACTCTTGGTATAAGTGTATATTAAGCCCATTTTTAAAGAAAAGATGGACTGTTAGTAATCCAGAGCTACTAACCTATATACCTAGATGTTACTTTGATGAAAGACATTATTGCACATTTGAGATGAAGTGTTGCAAGAAAGACTTTAGATGTGTAGAATGTTTTGAGACTATACAAACAGAATTATTTATGGTTTGTATTGTTTGTCAACTACACTACCATGAAGACTATGGAGAACTAGATTTAGAGCAATTTATACTAACCAGTATGACGCTCAAATAGACTTAGATATTAAAACCTATTATCAAGATATTGATAGAAATATAGCCAAAAGATTGCAAGAAAATGAAGACTTCAAAGGAAAAGGAATTTCCTATGACTTAGACGAATACCATTCTGATGATAGTTCAGAAGAACAAATACCCTTAGATTTTATAGATAAACCCCAGAAAGGAATATCTATTTTAGAAAATAATAATTTAGGAATTTCTACTAAACCACATGCTTGTTTTGTTGAACTATTTGTTCAACATAAAGACTATCCTAAAAGACTTTCAGCTTTTATCGATATAGGGTGCTCTCAGAGTATTTGTAAGGCTAATACCTTCCCTAAAGACTACTTTTTAGAAAGTACTCAAGAAATCTATGGTAAAGTGGCTAATGGAGATACATTTACCTTATATTTCCAGACTATTCCTATTTATTTTAAATTAGGAAATCAGACCAACAAAACCGTTAATCATCAGTTTTGGATAATGGATCCTCGTCCTAGTTTCACAGGAAACCTTATTTTAGGACAAGACTTTATTAGTAAATATCATCCTTATACTCAGTATAACGATAAGATATTAATTAGTGACCAAGAGGAATTTAATATTAAAGCTCCTCTAATAGATCATAAGACTGTCTTTGACCTTATGCAGGTCAAACCCAATTATAGATCCATAAAACATCAGAGTTCTTCAGCTGAGCATGGTGGACCTAGACCTACAACCCAACAAGAAGCCTTAGAAATAACTAAACCCTTACAAAAAGAGTGTAAGAGTCCAGACCAAAAGTGTTATAAGCAAATTGCGCTTATACAACAAGACATTTTAGATCAAGCCCAGCAGACCTTATTGCAGATTCAAGCCATATCCAAACAGAAGAGAATGGATATAGAAGTAGAAAAAGAGAAGATTAGGCAACTAGCTGAGCCTACTTTAGGAGAAAATCCCATTGCTAAGTGGGATAAAGACCAAAGTTATTGTGAAATTATCCCTATTAACCCAGACGTCACTATAAATGGTGGAACCTATAAGAAAGGATATTCACAAGAAGATAGGGAAGAATTCAAGAAAGACATAGATGAAATGCTTAAATTAGGCATTATTAGAGAAAGTAAAAGTAGACATAATAGTTTAGCCTTCTATGTTCAAAATGAATATGAACGTAAAAGAGGAAAAAGACGCATGGTTATAGACTATAGACAATTAAATAAGAATTGTGAATTTGATTCTTATAAGATACCAGACAATAATAATTTGATTAATTTAATCGAAGATAGAATAATATTCAGTAAGTTTGATTGCAAATCAGGCTTCTGGCAAATTAAGATGCATCCAGACAGTATTACTTGGACAGCCTTTAGTGTGCCCCAAGGAAAATACGAATGGCTAGTCATGCCATTTGGATACTTGAATGCTCCTCAAGTTTTCCAAAGAAGAATGGATAACATATTTAGACCTTATTCAGAATTTTGCCTTGTTTACATAGATGATATTCTTATAGCAAGTAAGACTGAGATAGAGCATGTAGACCATCTTAAAAAGATTATTTTAGAATTAGATAAACATGGTATTGTCATTTCCGAAAGGAAAATGCAACTATTTCAGACTGAAATAGACTTTGTGGGAATGCATATTAATAAAGGAAAATTATCTTTGGCAGAACACATAACTAAAAAGATTCTTGAGTTTCCAGACCAACTCAAAGATAGAAAACAATTACAGTCATTTTTAGGATTGCTTAATTGTGCTGCAGACTTTATTAAAGACCTTGCTTCAAAAAGACAAAGCTTAACATCCAAATTAAAAGGAACAGACAAAACCAATCCCTTTTATTGAACTAAAGATGATTTTGAAGTCATAAGACAAATTAAAGATGCAGTCAAGAACATTCCTTTACTTGAGCTGCCTAATGCAGAAGATCAGTTTATAGTAGAAACAGATGCCTCTGATAAACAATGGGGAGCAGTATACTTTGCCATTGATCATCAGACGAAAAAGAAGAAATTATGTAGACATAGTTCGGGAACCTTCACAGACCCAGAAACAAGATACACTGCCCATGAAAAGGAAGTTTTAGCAATAGTAAGGGCAATAGAAAAATACATGTTGTTTCTTAGACCTAAACATTTTACTGTTTATACAGACTCTTCTTATGCAGTAAAATTCAGAGACTTAGATTTATCCAAATCAAGGACTAATAGACTTATTAGATGGCAGCAATTGCTTAATGGTTATGACTTCTCTGTTATTCATATTAAGGGAAGTAAAAATACCATTCCAGACATTATGTCACGAGAACCTATGTTTGCTAACACTAATATAATTTCATGTTTTATGTTGCAAACAGAAGACTTAGAAGACATGAGTTCCTCTGGAGCAAATAGACTGAACAAAGAAGATGTTGCAGACTATCTTAGACGCGTAAGACCAAATGCTGGTATAACGCAAAGACAGACTCATATTCAAGACTCTCAAGAAAGACCAATCTTAGAGAACTTTGATGATATCTTAGTTCCTCCTGGAAGATCTAGACAAGAGATTATTTCTCAAAATAGACTAATTGGGAAGATGTATTTTCCCCAATATAGACCCAATCAAAGATACCCAGACTTGATCAAATTTAGACGAGAATTCTCAGAAGACGAAAATACCCTTATAGATGCCATATGGTGGAACGTAAAGAATTGACTTTGGATTGAGTTCAAATAAAATTTGGTAGCTATTGCCAGATTTATGAGAACTCAAAGACTCGCAGTTACCCAGCTCAGTGGTAATACTGTACCTAGACCTCAGATTCAGACTTATGCTCATACTCTTGGAGAAACCTCCAAAACTAGACCTACTGATTTTTGTTATCTGAAAAAGACATTTAAGACAAAGATTATTATACCATTTGGTCATAATAATCTCCCATTAACTGAAGACTTTAAAAAAGAATCTAATGACATTATTGATCATTTTAATATGTTATTATCAGGAATAAATGGAGATGCCTTAATAGTCAAAGGTCTCTTCAAAGACGTTCCAAAAATATATTTTTGGAAAATCAGAAATGGCACATATAACTCTTACAGACCACGGGTTCATTGGACTCGTCCAGATAAAAGACACTGAAGACTCTATTGTTCTTGGAAAAATAGTCCATAAATATATCAAGAAGGTTGAAGATTTCCTTCCTCTATTTGCTAGATGTTATCAGATTGCTCTAAGTTCCTGTAGAGGAATGAGAGTCGAAGGATTTAGACTTGTTAGATTTTCCAGTTACATATTTGAAGACATTGAGATTTTATCTGAAGATGAGACTAAAGAATTAATTGTTAATAAATCCAAGCTCCAGATTGCTCAAGCCTTAGAGACTATAGAAATTATGGAGTCATTAACAGGAGAAGACAGGTGGTACACTGCCTACCACAAAGAAGACCTAATAATCCAAGCAGACGAGCCATTCAATGGAAGGCTCAAGAAAGAATCCAAGGAATTGGTAGAAATAGCTTTGCCAGCCAACCTTAAAACTGTAGGTCTCATTGATGAATTCTTCAACAATACCCTACTGAGCGAAGATAAGGAAGAAGAAGTCACAGATAAGATAAGGATGGGACCCTTGGTAAAAGAAGAATTATTAGAGATTGAAGATGCTCTGCATTGAATCCTTTCATTATTGCAGAGAGACACCGATAAAGACAGACCGGTCCCAGACGGACCCAGATAGCTGCTTTTCAGAAAAAGAAGACGAAGAATGGAGTAGAAGTCAAGACTAATTGCAAGACGCCAAATCTGCTTTTGGCAAAAGATTCGAAGACTGTAGACCTTTAATAAAATATGTTTTATAACCGAATCTCTTTTATTCACCGGTTACCAGTCATTGTATCTTCCCCTGATCTATAAAAGGGAGTAATAGGTATTGTAGGAGGAGATCGAGAGTTAGAGAGAGTGAGTGATAGCTAGACTGCTTGTAATAAATGTTATGTATATGAGTGAGTAAACCTCTCATAGTTAGGGGAGAGGGGAGAGTTGTAATTACCTATGATTTGCAATAAAAGCGTTTTTCTTTTCCAGAAATCTTTTATGTTAAGTTGTTATTATTTTCCGAATTATCTCCAACTTTCTGTTCATAGAGGACTATTGTGTGGAACCTCTGGTGTAGCACACAAGGTGTTATACTGGTGAACCGCCGTCAGGTGTCGATTAGCCGTGAGCCGTTAGCCAGGTGGGCGTTAGGCGTGAAGGCGTACGGGCAGGAAACGGGTCAACCGCCAAAGTAGTGGATTGAGGTGCGACACATAAAGAGAGAGTTGTAGGAGATCGAGACTGGAGAAAAATAATAGCAAGACTGAAGAGACAAAGGGAAGAAGATAAAGATATTGCAGACCAGAAGAAAGGTATAACTCGAACCAAACCCTTAACTATTTCTTTCACATATTATTTCCTCAAGAAGAATCTTATATGAGCTTACAAATCACAAAAGACTTTTTAGATTTTGTTAATCAAATAAATTTAGACTTAACTAGAGAAATTCAAGACTGGACTCTTACAGACCCTAAAGACAAATAACTTATAGAATCTGCTTTAACATACGCAGGTGGAACGTTTAAATACATAGACCAGATTATTGAATGGCTAGGAAGAGAAGTACCTAGAATAGAAATAATTAGAACAGGAATCCGTGATCTCTTTAGACAAAAATTAAGAACTGAAGAATTTGCAGAAGAATTATCCAGACCTGAAAAATATCTAGAATACACTAGAATACTTGAAGACAGCATAGACGTATTAAAATTTGTTAGACGTAAAAGGTTAGCTGAAACAAAGGCTACTTTAATTAGAGCTGGAGGAATCCGACCCCTCGTCAAGAACGTAGAAACAGCCTCCCCTAGAACATATAGAAGATTTTTGTCATCCTACGGAGATAGCGAATTAGATAAATTTATAGAAGACGATATAATTAATATTGTTAATCAAATATATAAAGAAACTAGACTAATAACCCACGATACCGAATAAGGTATTTAAGATTAGAATATTTCCCTGCAAAACCGCTTGCAATTTCCAGAATCCCAGAAGAAACTGTTTATATAAACAATCCTCGCTATTCAGAATTCCAGTACGATAGTGATGGAGAAAGTTTAAGAAGTAGTAATAGTCCTGAGACTTCTACACTTAGACTCCCAGATTAATTAGGCTTTAAAATAAGCTTAAAAGACCTTAGAAATCCTTGGAGTAGAAATTTGTATTAGAAAAACCACAGAACAAGACAAGAGGTATAAGTGGTCCCAAGACTTTTGGACGGTAGCAAAACCCGTCGTTTAGACCCGTCGGAGATCCTGACCGTATATATATATATATATATATATATATACACTCTCTGAATAAACTAAATCAGCAGAGCTTCGCCTCTTTAAATAATTTACTCTCCCTTAAAAAATAAGGGACCCAATGCTTCTATTAATAACGAAATAAAGTGGGTTAAAATTGGTCTCCACAAATGAGACAAGGATTGCAAAAGCAAGATAAAAGCCACTAATAACAAACTAAGAAGAGGGCCACTCAAGAAACACCAATAATTAATCAAAATTAGCAACACGTGGCTAACAGTTGTAAATATTATTAGCATTGATAATTAAACGAGAACGAAGGCATTTTACAGAAATCGTGCTTTGAATTTTAGAAAGATCAAAAGAGTTTGAGAAGTCAAAAACTACCATTATAAATTCAACACGATGCCTTTAAAACAAATAGAAGGTCGATTTTCTTTTAGTTAAATAAAACAGCTTGTAGCTGAGTCAAAAACTGTGGGCAATAATAGGACTACGACGTCCCTTTACACATCGGTGAAAACTACTTTTAAAATAAAACTAGGTTGTAAAAAGTGGTCATTTTTAATCAATTCGTATAAGATGAGTAATAGACTTGCTAGAAGATTTTTAAATACAAAAATCTACTTCACAACATTGATGGGAGAATTAGGCTAACAAGAGATGTACATGCCAACTGTTAATAGCCAAAGGCCAAAAGCTTCATGACCTACTAGGGAACCTGATAACCAGACTAAGGGTTTAAAGGTATGGAATGGGTCTTTGACTTGGTCAACATAAGATGCAATGTCTTATAGGGTGAGAGATACCAACAACACATTAAACATATAAATTGTATTAAAATATACGACCCCGACCATACCACAAAATGTCATCAGACTTAGTAAATTCAATTGTTGATAAATTCATCAATGTCAAAATTATAACAGATAAGAAGTTATTTCATAAACAAGAATTTAAACAAAATCTTTTAACCATTCAAATAAATTCTGAAAATTATTTTACAATCAGAAACTTAATTACATTAATAAATTTCAAAAATGATTTTAAAAAGGTTTAAAAATCCTTGACAAGCATACAAACACAATTCAATAGAAATGATGCAATGTAATGCACTGCAATGTACTAATGTGTCCTATGTGAAATATATAATATTCATATGAGCCAATTTAAAAGGGCGTGAGAAACTACCTATACAAAAATTATTTCGAGCTGAATTCTGAATTCCAAGATGTGTAGTTAACTGTGGAAGAGGGCATGACATAGGTAAACTAGACTCAAACAAAAATACAAAAAATATCATGTCAAATTTAAAGTCCAACTAGATGAAGGTCAATATAGCTAATCACAATAAAACACCTAACCATAAGGGTGTTCTATATAGGGACCTTCAATCTCCCCCATTAGACTAATTTTGGCAAAATCCATGAGAACATCAAATGACATAATAAGGTAAAAGAATTCTAGTGTTTCCTATACATAATTTTTCTAACTACCCACCCAGCCCTAGAAAATAAAAGACTCAACACTCCACAAGACAGAAAACCTGCAAAACAATAAATAACCGTTCTTCCAAGAAATCAAGTTAGTTGCATATGTTCAATTGAATTCAGAATATGTGCATAATATATGCAATATAAATTAACACTTGATCAAAACTATGTACTCATCTCTCCCCCATTTTGACTAAATTAGATAATGGTGAAAAAGAGTTATAACTCTACAAAATAAGCATCTTCTAGGTATCAACTACAATCATTCTAATCATATGTCGAAGTTATTTCAAAACAAGAATTATCGAAAGGCATTGTAAGTATGTCAACAAGTTGTAAATCAGTAGTAACATGATCAATTACTAGCTCTTTAGATTCAATTAACTCGCGGATAAAATGACAAATGTTAATATACTTAGGTCTACTAGAATTACTTAACATAATCAATTGATTTGAATCATCCATTATAACAGGAAAAAATGAGTTTAACACAAGTTTTGAAAACGGATCTTATAAAGTTTAGCTCTGATACCACTTGAAAAAATGGGAGCTAATGCGCCAAACTATAGTGCGGAAGTAACTTATGTCGAGTAAACCCGAGTTATCTACAAGTTAATATTTCAGATTTAAAGGGGGACCAATTTACACTTTTCTTAAATTGTTAACTAATTAATTGACCAAGATTAAATCTAATTAGTCAATAACAGTCCAAGATTTATTATTTTGATATTAAACACGAATGTTTAAAATATATAATATGGTAATTCAATTAATTAGTGAGTTTCTAGTAATTAACTTACGTTTTCGTTGGGGGTGTAAATGCAGAAAATACAACACGTGGTAATTATTTAACGTCGCAAAAACCCATCCCCTAGGAAAAACGACGGATCCTTCTAAGGATCAAAACTAACCACTTCCACTAAAACAAAACAAATAGGAATGAGTTACAAATAATCAACAAGACAATTAAACTAGATAGAAAGAGATTACTTACACCCAAACCAAGCCTCTCACTAGTTGCTCTTCTGATCTCAACTTTAATGTGTCCTTGAAATTTTTTTGTTCTTCATGTCTTAACTTCTCCCTCTTGCTTTCCTCAAGGCTGGTTCTTCTCGGTGCCTAAGTGTCCTATTTCTAGTGAGGTGTTATATTGTGTGTTATTCTATGAGGACACACACACTCAATGTAAAAATCGAATGATATGAAACTAAATAAGATATCCTAAATATCCTTGCAAGTGTTATGTTCCTTCCGTTAAGTCAACCTCTCTTGACTTAAAATAATTTTAGAACTTCGTTTACAAATCTTGAACATTAAGACTTGTTCATATAGGTACACAAATAATATGTGTCTAAGTGAGTATAGTGTACTGTGTGAGTGATCAGAACTATAAGATATGCAATATAATCATTATGAAATCACTAGATAGTGTGTTATGCAAATATCAACAATAAAAAATAAATACACAATATCAAGAAATATATCTCTAAGGCAGAGAACATATAAACACATAATATTTAACTAATCACAATATATATTAGAACATGTAAACGTCAAATATACTCACAAATAAACTTTTTTTCTCCAAAAAAATATGTATAGATTCAAACAACCTTTAATCTAATAACCTAATATGCATTTTAACAGTTTTATCAAGATTCTTAACAGTTTTGATTTCAATTACTTTCATAGATTAGTCTAATAATTCTTAACAAGTCAATATTCTAACAGTTCACCAGTTGTATTCTCGATTCAGTTCAAATTGTTCTCATTCAAGTTCGGTCATATATATGCGTCCATTAATTATAGAACATCCATAACTAATCTTTTCTTATAATATTAAATCGTTATTATTTTAGGTTTAAATGACTAAACCTGTATCATATCTAAAATATTAATAGGAAAATATAGACAAGTAATTTGTGTGTGAATAATGTTCAAAGTTACACACAAACATGATCTAAGATAGATCTTAACAAATCAAGATGGATCAAAAACAGAAAAGTGTGTAACCGTGTGTGATTTGTGTACCTAAACACAAATAGTAAACATGAAACATATATTACAGATCTAGACAAAAAAAATCAACAACACTAAATGGATATTAGGGTGCTTGGGTATTTCGAAAAATAGCAGAATATTCAAACAAAATATACAACACAGAATACACAATACTGATCTACACAAGTAGAGAGGAGTTTTTGACTTATCAAACAATATATATATATATATATATATATATATATATATATATATATATTTCAACCAATATGAGCAAGCCCTAACAAGAGAGATTTTATAAATCTTTTGAAATAAATCAAAATATTTTTCAAGAATATAATCACACTTATCAGAAATCCTAAAAATATTAGTGTTGGCGTGTGTAATCTAATCTACAAGGAAAGATCAAACTATGGAACTAACATTAGTGTGTGTGGAATGTGTTATCTCTCTCTCTCTCTCTCTCTCTATATATATATATATATATATATATATATATATATATATATATATATACTCTCTACAAACTAAATAGGAAGATGCTCGCCTCTCTAAATAATTTACTCAGCCTTAAAAACTAAGGGACCCAATGCTTCTATTTATAACGAAATAAAGGGGGTGTAGATTGGTCTCTACAAATAAGAAAAGGATTGGAAAAGCAACATAATAGCCACTGTGCGGGACTGGAGAGGATAATGGATCATGGGCATCTTCGGGAAAAGAACTTGTGCTGCGCTTTATTTAGAATTTGAAGGAATCTTCTATGGTTTGCTTTTTGCTAGAGATAGGGGATGGAAGAACTTCAGCCTGGAATCGGACTGCAAGACTGCGGTGGATATGATTAATGAGGGTGACTGGATCAACCACCCGCACTCAGCTATCATCCTGGACTGCAGAGAGATGAAGATAGAGTTGAACGCCGATGTGACATTCATACCTAGAGATGTTAACCGATGTGCTGATTGGCTTGCCAAGTTCGCTAAGTATCGTGCGAAAGATTTTTTCACCCTGGAGGACCCCCCCTCCCCCTTGATCAACTCAAAAAGGCTATCGACGAAGAGAAGAATAAGAATCAAGTTGAAGATTGCGACTCAAATTAAGGTTGGCCCTGTCAGAACACCTTTCTTACTACCTCGCTTGATGTTACGTCGTGTTTATGTATTTTGCTTATTGTTTGCTTTCATATGGATTTATGACTCTTTAATGTTCTAGTCTATTTATTCCCTTTTGCACAAAAAAAAAACTAATCGGAGGGCCACTTAAGAAACACAAGTAGCGTGCCTAAATTAGAAACACGTGTCTAACAACTGTAAAGATTATTAACTTTTGTAATTAAAGGAGAACGGGGGCATTTTATAGAAATCACAAGCTGGATTTTAGAAAGATAAAAAGACTTTGAGCAGTCAAAAACTACCATTATAAATTCAACACGGTGTCTTTTAAACAAAAAAGAAGGCTGATTTTCTTTTGGTTAAATAAAATAGCTTGTAAGTAAGTCAAAAAATATGGGCAATAATAGGACTACGACGTTGCTTTACACACCGGTGAAACCAACTGTTAAAATAAAATTAGGTTGTAAAAAGTGGTCATTTTTTAATCAATTCCTATAGGGTGATTAATAGACTTGTTAGAAGCTTTTTAAGTACAAAAAATCTACTTCACAACATTGATGGGACAATTCGTCTAACAAGAGATGTACAGGCTAACTGTTATTAGCTAATGGTCAAAAGCTTCATGACCTGTTGGGGAACCAGATAACCAGCCTTAGGGTTTAAAAGTATGGAATGGGTCTTTGACTTGGTCAACATAACTTGTAATGTCTTATATGGTGAGAGATATCAACAACACATTAAATATAAAAATTGTATTAAAATATACGACCCCAACCAAACCACAAAACATGTTCATTCTTAGTTAAATCAATTGCTAATAAATTCATCACTGTCAAAATTAATTAATATATAAGAAGTTAATTAATAAAAGAGAATTTAAACAAAATCTTTAACCATTCAAATAAATTCTGAAAATTATTTCAAAATCAGAAACTTAATTACATCAATAAATTTTAAAAATATTTAAAAATCCTTGATAGACAAACACACACAATTCATTAGAAATGATGCAATGAAATGCAGTGCAGTGTACTGTTGTGTCCTATTTGACTTATATAATATTCCTATGATCCAATTTTCAAGGGTGTGAGAGACTACCTTTACAAAAATTATTTTGAGTCGAATTCTAAATTTCGAGACGTGCAGTCAACCGAGAAGAGGGCAAGGCATAGGTAAACTAGACTCAAACAAAAATACAAAAAATATCTTATCTAAATTAAAGTCCAACTAGTAAAGGTCTATATATTTAAAACCCATAAAACACCTAACCCTAATGGTGTTTTATATAGGGACCTTCAATCTCCCACACTGGACTAATTTTGACAAATCCCTTGAGTACATCAAATGGCATACTAAGGTAAAAAAATCCTAGAGTTTTCAATAAAGAAATTTTTCTAACTACCCACACAATCCTAGAATATTAAATACTCAACACTCAACAACACAGAATACCTGCAAAACAACAAAATAACCCTTCTTTCAAGAAATCAAGTTAGTTGCATATGTTCAATTAAATTCAGAATATGTACAGAAAAACTGTAATATAAATTAACACCATATCAAAACTATTGTGACATCCCGCCTAATTAAATACCGAGTGATGAGTCCTTCATTAAATTTAAAACAGAATATCCAGTTGGATCAGTCTTAACATCACTGTCGAATTTTTTTTTATTAATTACTAACCCCCTAGTATTAAAAACGTTAGATGCCAAATTTTATCTTTTTAATACAACATGCAAGAAATTTAAATGATTTACTAAACATTCACCATCCAATAACAAACTCATGGGAATAAAACGACATAATAAAATAAACTGAGTCTGGAGTAAACACTTCTAGTATGAATCCTAAATATAATAATCTGAAATGAAATAAATCCTAACAACTCAAATATAAATAAATATCTAAAACCACTATCTCTAAATTAGAATGGGCAACATGCCCTAACTGAAATAAATAACTCTGATTGAATCAAGGATAAATATGGAGGCGTATAATACCCAGGTCATGTAACTTCCACACCAACTACAGCACGTCAACTAAATGGAACTCCTATTATTGGCATCCCTGTGGCTGAGAACGTAAAAGCTTTTTAAAAAAACAAAATTTATTTGGAAGAAAATGGGTCAGAGCCCGATTTGAAAATATTTTAAAATCAGTAAGTGTTTTAATTTCATTAAACAGTATATAATATATCCATGTTACTTCCACGCACTCTCACTTGAGATTATCACCTCTCAACTAATGTGCATGCCTAACGTATGCTCCTAACCCATCCTAGTTACGCTATCCCACTTAACTAGTTTGTCCCAAGTTTCTTACTATGATGCCTAAGTCATTGTGTAGACCCGTATTACCCGAATAATACATTATTGCATTTCCAATATTTATTAATCACTTCGAGTATTTCTTTTCTCATATAAGTTCCCACAATTATAACATATTTTTTATGTCGTACTCTTTCTCATATACTAAGCAACACGGTAGAATAATCACAAGTGTATATATATACATCACTATCATAATATATATATATATATATATATATATATACACACACTAATAAGGCACCCCAAGACTCAGCTATGGTGCATGTATACTCTGTTATCAAGTCCCAGTATATCACATACTATCTGAAGGACTATAGGTTCATAATCACTCTAGAACCAGATAAAAACATAAATCACACATAACAGAGGAAAATCATAGGTCCAAGTCACAAGGGAGATGCACATACCCACTCACCCCTACGACCGTCTGCACTATCCTTCATAGATAGGATATACCAAGGTTCAATGGTTCTGAAGTACAAGTCCATATTCCCCCGATAAGCTCATCAGAATAAGACTGTCCTCGCGCGAAAACCTCCGTGATAGCAAGTAGCGTGGTATGATGCATTACACGTAATAATCCATACGATAGGCAATCACACAACCTATGTATATATAAATTTCATTTAGGTATACGCACATCCCATTTTACAAGTCTCATGCATAGTATATTTATATCCCGAATATCCTACATAATATTGTATTTAACGTTGTAACTCTCGTCGCAAGTACCTTTCCCTATCCCAAAATAGTTACTAAGTTTCCATTTATTCCTTGGATTATATCAGTATCTATAATGTAACCCCACTACTAGTACTAACCTTAAGTTATCATTTATTCGATTTAAACCCCAATTTGCATAACTTTTTACTGTAACTCCTTCGATGAACACCCGTAAATATACCATTCAATCATATACCAAATCACATTTTTCGGGCCTTAACTATAACCCTATTGACCTTACCTAAGTCCCATTTTGTTATATTAATCAACACCAAAGATTTCTAAAAGTTGGGATTTGATCTAATATTAGAAAGGAAGCAAGTCACATTTTCCAAGGGAGTCGATCGATCGACGTTCTTGAGTCGATCGATCAGATATCAGCCTTTGTTTTTCTGCATTTTTAGACTACATGTTTCTTCAAAATTAAACATCAAATCCTCCATTTTAATGTCCCAAACTCCCAAACAATTACACTAAATGTTGTACCAACATAATTACATAAGTTCTAACGTATTGAAATCATCAAATCATTATGGGGCATTACTTCCTTGGACTAAATCATGAATTTCTCATAGAAACACTAGTAATTTAATTTCTCTTCAAGAACATCATAAATCTCTGATAAATTTCATAATTCCTAATACTTAGGTTATGAATTCGCTTTTCCAATATTTCCAGAAGATCATCTACATGCAAAACCTACCCATATTCAATGTTTAATTCTCTAAATTCATAATATTTCAATTATTCAAGGTTTTCTCCAATTCTAAACTACCATGGATAATATATGCATTGAATTATTGCAAGATAAATCACTTGCCTTTAATGGAAGTTTTGATCCTTTGAATAAGATGGTAATGGGGATGATCCTCTATTTTTGATCTATGCGTGGGTGGTGACGGTGGTGTAAACGGTGTACCGGTGGTGGCTCTAAGCTTGACAACCTCTTCCTTTTCCTCCTCTAATGGCCTCTTTAGATTTTATGAATTCTAACCCTAGAAAATAAATCCTCTCATCTGATATAACCCTTAAATTTTCATGGGTTTACTTACTCTAAAAATTAAAATGACTGAAATACCCTCCTAATGTGATGTTTGGCCTAAGACTGTCCCATGACCCAAACTAAACCCCTGGGTAGACTTTTCTGACTATATCGGTCCTTTCGAAGACGTTGGACCACTCGAAATGACCATATGGTTGACTTATAAATAAAATACTTTTATTCCATTAAATTTAGTCCCGACACGGCTCACATGCGCGTCCCGACTTAATTTTCATAACTGTCGTCTCACTCGCGACAATTTTAATAAATTCAAAATCACATATTACTTTACTCACTAAGTAATATTCAACATAATTCACATCAATAAATACTAACTCTCGTCACTCCAGTAAATATCAATTAAATTCGGATTAATAATAAATTAATTTTTCATTTTTAAGTCAATTAACCCCATAATTAAAATCATTAAAAATATGGGGTATTATAACTATGTACTCCTCTCTCCCCCATTTTGAATAAATTAGAAAATGGTGAAGGGTAAACTAGAAAAGAGCTATAAATCTGCAAAGTAAGCGTCTCATACGTACAACATGGTTCTAAGAGATACCATTATTAGTAAATACCTTTATCCTAAAACCTCAGAGATCATAAAATCAGGATGCAGAAATAAACAAGTTATAGTTATCATGCACCGTCATTCCAATCATATGTCAAAGTTATTTCAAAATAAGAATTATCGAAAGGCATCGTAAGTATATCAGCAAGTGGTAAATTAGTAGTAACATAATCAATTACTAGCTCTTTAGATTCAACTAGCTCGCAGATAAAATGATGAATGTTAATATGTTTACATCTACTAGAATTACTTAACCTAATCAATTGATTTGAATCATCCATTATAATAAAGATATTACGAGTTTAACACAAGTTTTCACAAGAAATTTTATAAAGTCTGGCTCTAAAACCACTTAAAAAGGGGGGGCTAATGCGCTAAACTATAGTGCGGAAGCAACTTATGTCGAGTAAACCCGAGTTATCTATGAGTTAAGATTTCAGATTCAACGGGGAGACCAATTTAAACTTTTCTTTAATTATTAACTAATTAATTAACCAAGATTAATTATAATTAGTCAATAAGAGTCCAAGTTTTGTTATCTTGATATTAAACACGAATGTTTAAGATCAAATCATTTAACAATTCAATTAACTAGTGAGTTTTTAGTAATTAACCTACGTTTTCGTGTTGGGTGTAAATGTAGAAAATACAACATGGAGTATTTATTTAACGTCGCAAAAATCCTTCCCCTGAAAAAAACGACGGATCCTTCTAAGGATCAAAACTAACTACTTCCACTAAAACAAAACATATAGGAATGAGTTACAAATAATCAATAATATAATTAAACTAGATAGAAAGAGATTACCAATAACTAGACTAAGCCTCTCCCTGGTTTCTCTTCTGATCTCAGCTTTTATTTGTCCTTGCGATTTTTGCGTTCTTCACTTCTTAGCTTCTCCCTATTTCTTTCCTCAGCATAAGATATGATTAGTTCTTACATGTCCTATTTATAGTGAAGTGTTTTGATGTGTGTTATTATACAATGCCACAAAAACTCAATGTACAAACTAAATAATATGCGACAAATCAGATATCCTAAATATCCTTGTAAGTGTTATGTTCCTTCTGTTACGTCAACCTCTATTGACCTAAAACAATATTGGAAAAGTCCTTTTTCAAATCTTGAACATTGAAACTTGTTCAGATATGTACACAAATAATATGTGTCAAGTGAGCATGCAATATAATCAGTCCTGAAATCACTAGACTGTGTGTTATGCAAACATCAGCAATAACAAATAAACCCACACACACAATATCTAGAAATATATGTTTATGGTAGAGAACACATATACACACAATATTTGACTAATCACAATATATATCAGAATATGTACAGGTCAAATACACTCACAAACAAATTTATTTTCTCCAAAAATATGTATAGATTAAAACAACCTTTAATTTAACAACTTAATATGCCTTTTGACTGTTTTACTAAGATTCTTAATAGTTCTGATTTCAAGTCCTTTTTCAGATTAGTCCAAGAATTTTTAGCAAGTCTAGATTCTAATAGTTCCTAGTTTTATTTTCTTGATTCAGTCCAAAATCAGGTCAAGTTTCTATTGTTCAGGTCCGGTCATATATGCAGGTCAATCAATTATAGATCGTCCACATATAATCTTTTCTTACAATATTAATTCCTTTAACCTTTTATGTTTAAACAACTAAACCTATATCATATCTGAAATATAAATAAGAAAATATAGACAAGTGATTTGTGTGTGAATAATGTTCAAAGTTACAAACAAATAAGATCTAAGATAGATCTTAATAAATCAAGATGAATTAAAAATTGAATAGTGTGCAACTTTGTGTAATTTTTGTACCTGAACACAAATACTAAACACGCAACATATATTAGGGATCAAGACAATAAAAATCAGCAACAATAAATGGTTATTAGTATTCTTGGGTATTTCAAAAAAAGGCAGAATATTCAAATAAAATATACAACACGAAATACACAATAATTATCTAAACAAGATATAAACAAGTAGAGAGGCATTTTTCACTCGCCAAACAACATACACACACACACACACACACACACACACACACACACACACATATATATATATATATATATATATATATATATATATATATATATATATATATATATATATATATATATATATATATATATATATATATACGAAGTGAAAATGTTAGTGCTATGTTTTGAAACCGATTTCAACCAAATATGAGCAAGCCCTAACCAACAAGATTTTGAAAATCTTTTGAAATGAATTGAAATGTTTTTCAAGAATATAATCACAGAAATTAGAAATCCTAAAAATCCTAGTGTTGGCATGTGTAATCTGATCTATAATGAAATATCAAACTATGGAACAAGCACTAGTGTGTGTGTGTGTATGTGTATATATATATATATATATATATATATATATATATATATGTAATAATGCTCATGTGCGGACTAGTCCGCATTTTAAGAATGCGGACCGGACATGTGTCACCTAACGGTGCGCCTAGAAATTATCGCCTAAATTATAGGCACACTCTCTCTCTTTTCTTGGCTCACCGCCAAGTGACACATGTCCGGTCCGCATTCTTAAAATGCGGACTAGTCCGCACAAGAGCAGGACTGTATGTATATATATATATATATATATATATATATATATATATATATATATATATATAGGCACACTCTCTCTCTTTTCTTGGCTCACCGCCAAGTGAGACATGTCCGGTCCGCATTCTTAAAATGCGGACTAGTCCGCACAAGAGCAGGACTGTATGTGTATATATATACTAGGATATGCCCGTGCCTGAAGGCACGCTGATAATCGCAAAATGACAAAATTTGTTCAAGTCCGTAATTGCAAGAAGGAAAAAATTTCGTTCCCCAACAAAACAAAATTTAGTTTTCAAACAATTGGTGAGACTGCAACTTATATGGTGTTAAATTATGCTCCAAAACTATTTACTACAGTTTTATTCACTCGAGAATGATGTACATTTTGTGTTTCAATGCATCATCCTAAATCTAATCATATATGCTATTGAACGATAATACGCCTAGTTTTTTAGGAATTGAAAAATTACATAAATAAATACTCACCCACATATGTTTAGAAAATATGCCTAATGGAATGCCCGTGAAAGGCATGAAGAAAATTTCCAAAATAAATAATCTCTAGACGATGAAAATTACCGAAGTACTTAATTGAGAAAGTCACTTGTTCTAGACAATAACAATTGACAATCCCATAATTCGTAAACCAACAATATTAAAACAATAAACTTACCATGGCATTATGCCTAGAAATCCCTGGTCATAAAAAAATTATTGTCTTAAGAACCAAGTCACCTGTTCCATTGCATAGTTCAAAAGGAGAAACAAAGTAAAAAAACATAAGATAATAAGTAGGACCAAAATCTGCAAAACCTGTAATCCTTGCACAAAACAAATCTGATTTCAAAAACAGATAAGAAATGCCCACAAAAATCAAAATAAGAAATTTGTATAATATGAACATGGTTTAAACCATGAAACTCGTCACCATTGTTCTTGCTGAAAAGAAAAATACCAACCCAATAAAGCCCACAAACCTAAGCATTGTCATTCAGTTTTCCAACAAAGCATCAATAAGAAAATACAAAGAAAAACTAACAGATTTAAACAAAAAGAAAATTACTACATAAAATTCATAACAAATTTTGAACTATTATATGAAATCAACAAATTATAAAACAAAAATCAACCATGATGTGCTACAGAATATTGCAAACACAACAGGAATGTGTTGCTGCAGAATACTCAGCACCCGTGATATGCAGAGTTTGATGATGGAAATGGACATTGGAGCTGTAGAACTTGGAACTTTCATAGAAAGAATTGGTTTATTATCATCCAAATACCAAACAGATAAAGATTCTCGGAATACATGGATTCATGGATTCATTTTACGTGGGTACTTTCGTAGAACCATCATAGAAAATGTTGTTGATCCAGTTTGCCTGATGAAAAGGATGACGTGGAGGGAAAGTTGGGAGCCAAGAACATGAATAGAAAATGAAGAAATAATAGTGAGTGCATGCAGTGCCATAACGAAATCAGTTTCAGAAATCTGAGCCGAAAAACCAACTCCATTAAAACGAAGCTATAAAACCATATCTGTGTTGAGAAAATATGACCCTCGACAAAAAAAACAAAAAAAATTACATTACCATAATAAGCATTAAACAAAATAAGTTTCATTTACCTGTGGAGAGATACCCGAACAAAATGATTCAAATGAACAACCAAATTAGTTTCAGAAATCTGAGCTGGAAAACCAACTCCATTAAAACGAAGCTATAAAACCAGAGCTGTGTTGAGAAAATATGGCCCTCGACAAAAACAAAACAATAAAAAATTTATATTACGGTAATAAACATTAAACAAAATCGGTTTCATTTACCTGTGGAGAGATACTCGAACTAAACGACTCAAACGAACAACCAAATTAGTTTCAGAAATCTGAGCCGAAAAACCAACTCCATTAAAACGGAGCTATAAAACCAGATTTGTGTGGAGAAAATATAGAATAATGAACCATAAAGAAAGGGGAAAATGAAAAAATCTTCTGAAATTATATCTTACCAGATCTGTACGGAGAAAATACATTTCATAACTCAAAAATACAAATCAAAGACCTTCGGATCTGCATAGAGAAAACGGAGTTGTAAAACCAGATCTGTGTGGAGAAAATATAGAATAATGAACCATAAAGAAAGGGGGAAAATGAAAAAAAAACTTGTAAAATTATATCTTACCAGATCTGTACGGAGAAAATACATTTCATAACTCAAAAATACAAATCAAAGCCCTTCGGATCTGCATAGAGAAAGAGAGAAGAAGATGCATAAAAAATGGGTAGATAAACCGATGAGAAAAGAGAGATATGTGCTCTGGGTTTGAATTAAAATGAATTAAAATGATGGGTTTGAATTAAAATGAATTTTTCAGGGAAATGTGTGGTAGATATAATAAGTACCATCAGCCCTGTGCTCTGGCGTAAAGACGTATTCAAATGAAAGTGGAGAGAGGTGAGATAAAATGAGTAATGGAGAGAGACTCTCGAGCCTTGTGTTCTATTAGTGGGCGAGGGATTCGACAGATGGAGAGAGGCTCGAGACTTGTGCCTTGTGTTATCTCGTGACATCACACTTCTCTCTTATGACATACATAACTTTGTTACTTTATTATATATATATATATATATATATATATATATATATATATTCTCTCCCCAGAAACTAAATTGGCAGAGCTTCGCTTCTTTAAATAATTTACTCAAACGTATAAAATAGGGGACCCAATGCTTCTATTTATAATGAAATAAAGTGGGTTGTGATTGGTCTCTACAAGTGAGACAAGGATTGAAAAAACAAGATAAAAGGATCTGATAACAAACTAATTGGAGGGCCACTCGAGAAACCCAAATAGCGCGTCTAAATTAACAACACATGGCTAGGAGCTGTAAAGATTATTACCTTTGGTAATTAAATGAGAACGATGGAATTTTATAGAAATCGTGAGGTGGATTTTAGAAGCATCAAAAGAGTTTGAGTTGTCAAAAACTACCGTTATAAATTCAACACGGTGTCGTTTAAACAAATAGAAGGCCAGTTTTCTTTTGGTCAAAAAACATCTTGTAATTGAGTCAAAAATCGTGGGCAATAATACGAATACGACGTCTCTTTACACACCGTTGAAACCAACTGTTAAATTAAAATTGGGCTATTAAAAGTGGTCAACCTTGGGTCAATTTGTATTGGATTAGTAATAGACTTGTAGAATATTTTTAAATATAAAAAATATACTTCACAATATTTATGGGACAATTCGGCAAAAAAGAGATGTACACGCCAACTATTATTAGCTAAGGGCTAAAAGCTTCATGACCTACTAGGGAACCTGATAATGAGCGTAAGTGTTTAAAGGTATGGAATGAGTCTTTGACTTGGTCAACGTAAGATGCAATGTCTTATATGGTGAGAGATACCAACAACTTATTAAACTTATAAATTGTATTAAAATATATGACCCCAACCATACCACAAAACATCATCAGGCTTCGTAAAATCAATTGCTAATAAATTCATCACTATTAAAATTAATTAACATATAAGAAGTTAATTCATAAACGAGAATTTAAACAAAATATTTTAACCATTCAAATAAATTATGAAATTTAATTTAAAATCAGAACCTAATTTCATCAATAAATTTTAAAAATGATTTTAAGGATGTTTAAAAATCCTTGATAGACACAAACACAATTCATTGAAAATGATGCAATGTAATGCAGTGCAGTGTACCAATGTGTCCTATGTGACTTATATAATATTCCTATGAGCCAATTTGCAAGGGTGTGAGAGACTACCTTTAAAAAAATTGTTTTGACCCGAACTCTGAATCTCAAGACGTGCAGTCGACTGAGAAGAGGACATGGCATAGGTAAACTAGACTAAAAAAAACATAAAAAATAACTTGTCAAAATTAAAGTCCAACTAGTTGAAGGTCTATATAGCTAAACACCATAAAACACCTAACCCTTAGGGTGTTTTATATAAGGACCTTCGTTTATAAGTTTTTGGTGTCGAGTATTTTTAATGACACTCCTTAATTAGAACTTAAAAATGTCCCTAATATTTTTCTCAACTTATAAGGGTCTTCCAAAAGACAAAAAGAGAAAAATTTCGAAACCATCTAGTAGACCCCAAGTGACACTGAAGTTTGACCACTTGAGGAGGCGGCACTTTGCCCCAGCTTGTGGCTTTGGACGGTTGGTGGTCTAATTTTGGTCTGCGACCAGGGTTGCTATGTTTACCTAAATATCTTGTTTTTAAAAGTCCTTTTTAAGTGTTTTATTTTCACAAAAATCTTGAGAACTTATCTCTAATTTTCAATAAAAATATAATTTGGTAATCAGTTTTCCAAGACCTCTTTTTTAGTTTTGGATACAATGTTTTGGAGCCTAAAATCCCTAAAAGCTACCAAGCTCAATGGTTAGTATTTTTTTTCTCTTTTTGATGTTTTAGAAAACATTTTGCACATTAAATCGCATATTTTAATTATATTTTCTAAAACACAATTTCCCACAAATTAAATATAAATTTGTTGAGGTTTGGCTTTGGTTGCGATCAAAGCTTGTTGAGGTTATAGATCGGTGAGGAGATCGATTCAAGAAGAGGAATGTGTTTTGTATATAGGTGGATATCAAGACCCAAGAATTGTGGATGTCAAGTCAAAGTTACGGTGGAAATTGACAAAAGTAGTATTGTGGAGGTTGAAAACAGAAATGATTTGTGGTTACGGTCAAATCAAGGGTTGTAATTCATATATGTCATTTTGTACGCCTTAAAAGTTTTTCTACTGGTGGACTTGTGTTTGGGGCATGTGCGTTTGATTTATCCTGAGAGAGTTTCCACGTTAAATGACTGTTTCCCTATATATGTGATTGGAAAAAAAATTGCCACTATTAATTGATATCACCTCATATGAAATTTGAACTTAATTAATGAATTGGTAAATTATGAAATTATGAAATTGAGTTAATTAATTTGGCCAGGAACCAATTAAATTTGTTATTTAATTTACATCATATTTAATTTGAATTAATTAAATGAATTTAAATTGATATAGTGACCTTAGATAATCCATTAACAGTGATTAAAATTGGAAATAATTCATTTGATTTACAGACCTGTAGAGAGACCTGAGCATTTTTCAAAATGTATCATAACATGTGTTTATTTTAACTTAGACATGAATTAGGGAGGTTTTTCTATGGGTCAATCCATTTCTAGACTATCTTTATTTGACGGGTCTAAATACACTTGTCGAAAATGGCATATGACGAGAGGGTTTGGTTAACTGTAAAATTGGGGTGGACACATCCCATAACTATGGTATGAGACATACTAGTTCTTAAACTTATTGAGAGTTGGAGTGAATATGACCATATGTTATGTAACTACAATTTCAAAGGACTTAATGCTTTATTTTGTGTGGTTACACTGGAGGAGTTCCACCGAATTATTATGTGTGAAACATCTAAGGAGTCATGGGAGAAACTCCAAGTTACCCACGATCGTACCAATGCCATACATGTCTCAATGCTCTAAAATATCACGACTCATTTTGAGATGTTATCGATGCACAAAAATGAGACTTCCAAGGAGTTCTATGTTAAATTATATGATGTTGTGAACTCATGTTTTAATTTGGGAGGGAAAATTCCGGATGATAAGGTAGTGCATCAAATTTAAGGTCTTTACCTCCTAGGTAACGTCAATAGGATGAGAGTTGAGTAAATCATAGATTTGGTCCAAACTTTTGAGTTAGAACATTGTAGACAACCCTAAAAAGGAAAAGGGCATATATTATAGGGTCCATAAAGCAGATTCAATTGATTCCAATGGAGAATCCGAAAGTGAAAAAGAAGAGTTTATCCTTTCGATAAAAAAAATTTAGAAAATTTCCCAAAAGTAAATTTAATTTTTCTAAATCTAAATTTTTTTAAGAAACATAAAACCAATAAGTTTGGCAAATCTTCGGTTAACTGAGATACAAAGGATAAGGATTTGATTAGGTTCCATGAGTACGAGGGTATAGGCTAAGGGTCGTTCGAGTTTCCCAAAAAAATAAAATGTGACGGTAAGAAAAATGAATTAGTGATAGTGAGTCAGAATTCAATCACAATGCATCACCTCGCGATCCTAACTTTACCCCTTTACTGCCCCTTAGGCCTTAGATAGTCCTGAATCTTCCTTTATTAAAGATAAGGTTAAGGAAGTTAGAGAGGAGTCATGATCCGTGTTCTCCCGTTATGAGAACACCTTATAAACGAATGGAGAGGATGAGTATGACATCAAAAAGTCTTACTCCAAGCTTTATAAAATTTCTCTCCAATTAGTTAAGGTAAAGCATAAGCTAAGATCCAAGTTTATGATGTATAAGGAGGAGATTTTTATCCTTCGGGAGAAATAGACACTTGGAAACTTTTTAGGCCTGTGAGGCTACTCTTATTGTGAAGCTTAAAGAATGGGATAAAGATAGAGATATTTTACATGATACATTTGTTTACCTACAACGAACATTACTTAAGACATCCCAGAGTTAAATGTTTCTTTAAGAAAAAAATGGTAGGCTAAAGAAGAACCAAGAGGTATCTTTCCAACTAGTGGTTAATATTGAGGATAAGTTTTAAAAACTAAAGGAGATGCTTTTAGCACTGGATCAATACTCAAATGATAAGAACGGCCTTATCTATAAAAAGACTTTAAAGTATATTCCAAAATTTGAGGTCAACATCGTCAAATATCCCAATTAAACACCAACTTATCTCCACCTAGAGTTTTCCCCACACCGATGAAGGTGATATCCCCTCAACTATAATTTTGACCTTATTGTAAAATCAAGGGTCACCGTAAGGAGTATTATTTTTTGTTAGAGGAGGTGTAAGAACTAAATTTTCAATTGAGTCCATGTATAGTTTTGACTTATTCTCGAAACAAAACATGTTTGAGTCATATGTAGATTTTTATTGTTACGTTCCTACACAAACTATGACGTATTGAAGATTAATTGAAGACGTTGCGGCAAAGATTTAAAGAATTAATTATGCCAAAGTTTAATTAGTGCAAATTTCTCGTCTTCAAAGTTTAATTGCATTATGAGATCACTCAGGTATGAATGCATAATGTTAATGAAACTCGAAATTTTATTTTATAAAAATAAGGATGCTACTTTTAAAAGAAAATATTTTAACAGTGTTTTACTTTATTACACTTCGTTTAGAGCTCATAAAGATGGATTAGAGATTGGTTTTGTTTGGACTCTAATCTGGGCGACGTCGTTCAAATGACATACGATGTCGTTCGAACTAGAGCTACTATCATTAGAATGACGTAGTATCTCGCTCGAACGAGAAGCCACCGCCTTAAAATAATTATAAATAGGCATGTTCTAGTTTTCTCGAAATACGTGCAGTACGAAAAACAGTTTACAATCCAGAGAGTTTTCTGCACAAAGTTTTCTAAGGATTTTCACTATAAAACATCCTTAGAGTTTACAAAGATCTGAGTTATCATTGCCATATGCTTATGTGATCTTTGTTGCACCAAGTTGGGTTTTTTCAACACTTGAACATTGATGGTTTTGTAGTGGAGAGGCGAAGAACGTTACTTTCATGTTCAACATCATAGACGACACAAGGCCGTATCGGTGGATACCAAGGTATTCGTAGAGGTGACTATTGTGGACAAGCATCATAGAAGAAGGTAACTTTATGCTTGGGCACTGTGAAGATTGGTAGAAGATTAGAGGAGCTTTAAGTATCGTGGGTGGATCGAGTCGTTGTATAATACTACCATCTGACTTTGTAAAACCATTGTCATAATGATTGTCTGGACTGGGCCTTCTGAGGTTTTTCCCGTTTGTGATTTTCCTCGTACATCGGTGTTGTGACTATTGCTTTACTTTATTTTACTTGCTTTAATCACTAGTTTCATGCTTAGGGTTAAATAAGATAAAATTTGGTTAAGTTAATTTGTGTCACATCTTGGTGTGGTTTAGAAAATTGAAAAGAGTTTCTCAAAAAGAAAAAGTTCGTTTGTATTCATCCTTAACTTAATTCTGCTCAAGAAATTTTTTTGTTTAAGTTAAATTCGCGACCTACAAAGTGGTATCAGAGCTAGAAATACATTTGCATTGTGTTTGATCCCTTTTTGCTTATAAGGATGAATTTTGGAAATTATGATAGTTTTTGCACTCCTATTTTTTATGGCACAAATTATGCTTACCGAAAAATATGAATGAGAAGTTCCTTAAAATCCATTGATGAGTGTGTCTGGTTAGCGGTTGCCAAAGGTTGGACATCACCTGTCACACGAGAGGGTGAGATCACTAATTTGAAACTCGTTGAGTCATGTAATGAGACTGAACATAAGCTTGCACTATATAACTCTGAAGTTCTGCATGTTATTTCCTCACATGTCACGCTTGAAGAGTATAATAGGATCATGAATTTTTAAACATCGAAAGATACACCTGCACTCACTCACGAGGGCACGAGCATGGTTAGGGCGTTTAAGTTGCAAAATCTCACTACACAGTTTGAAACGATTAAGATGTTATAGAGTGAGACATTTGATGAGTTTTACACTAGGTTGTCTATGATTTTTAATGTGGCATTTAACCCAGGTAAGAAGATTCTCGATAACCGAGTGATTAAGAAATTTTTGAGATCGTTGCCGATTAGGTTTGATGCAAAAGTGACCGTTATGAATTCCCTTGGTATGCTTAACTCATCAAAACTAGAAGAGATCGTATGTGACCTTCAAACCTATGAACTCTATATGTTTACCTCCAAGCAAGTGCCAAAGAAAGAAAAGAGCATTGCTTTGAAATCCCTGAAGGAGGAAACTAAAGTTTCGAATGACGATTTTGATTCCGACTTTGAGGATGTCGTCTTGTTGGTAAAGAAGTTCAAAAAGTTCCTTAAATTTCAAAAGAAATTGAAAGATGATAAAAAGTTTGAGAAATTCAAGAACAACAATGTAGAGTCCACCTCTAAGGATAAGTTTGAGAAGCCTAAGAGAGAAGATTCAGATCGTTGTTCTGGGTGTGAGGTGTATGGTCACAAAGTATATGAGTGTCCCAATAGACTTAAAAAAGAGGGTAAAAAACCAATAGAATACAATGCCATCTTAAGCGATAGTGAACCAAAAGAGAGAGAGATTTCCCCCATTGAGCGTAACTTTGTTGCATTTATGGCATGTCATGTGAGCGATGACGATATATCTTTCCCCGAGGTTACTCATGTGCATGACACTTCCGAGGCTGTTAAGAGTGCTTCCTGAGAGGGTGAGGGTGATGAGAGCGAGGATGAGGAGATCGATGTAGGAGAGTTTCAAGTTTCATTTCGAGATTTTTTTGAGGATACGGTGAAGATGAAAAAGGATAACTCAAAATTGCAAGCTAAGTTGAATGAGCGTGTCGTAGAAAATAATGATGCGTTGATTGAGGATCTTCGGGAATGGGAAAAGAAGCTTAGAGAGAAGCTAGAGTACGTCTAAAAAGAGAGGGATAGCCTTAAAGATTTGATGGAAGCTTTGAAAAAGGAGTTGTTAGAGTTTGAGGAGTTTAAGCGTCTACTTAAGCCTAGCATTAAGGAGTTGGAGGAGAGTTTAAGAGACTCGTCTAGAGTTAAGTTTGACTTGGAGTCTTGGCTGGAGAAATTGGATAGTATGTTAGGCACCATCCAAATAAACAGAGACAAGTTTGATATAGGCTATGATGAGAGAGTTATTCCCACCCCCAAAGCCAATACCAATCGTGTGAGAGATCCCACTTGGAACGTGTGAAGAGGTTTCTATTTTGGTAATCATTCCCACCATGTTTACACTTGTTCCCATTGTGGTAGGAAAGTTCACCTTAGACGTTTTTATTATGACCTTAGGAATGCTCCTAGGAAGTTTAGGAATACTCGTGTCGATTCCCAAAAACCCCATACATTATGTTACACCTACTTAGGTTAGGAAATCGGACTTTGAGGCTTTAGGACTAAAACATCATTATTCTCATTTGGTTGCACTTGATTCTTCTCATGATAAACCTAAAGGATGACAGTGTTACCATGTTGGTCATATATAAATCTTTGCATTCATGATATATACTTTGTTAGTATTATGACATGATTATCATTTTGTATTATATTTTTTATTTATTGCATCTTGTTTGAAAAATACAAAAAGAATTTTGGTTTTGAATAATTTTGAGAAAAACACAAAAATATGTTTCTTTTATTTGAGTCAAAATATTTTGAAAAAGCCAAAAATATTTTCGATTTTGTTTTGTGTCGTGAGTTAACACGTTTGATGTGGCATATTGGTGTTCTTGAACCCCCTTCCTTCCATTATTCACGTGGCTAGGACATTTGGTCATTATTATCGATTCTTAGAATGATTTTAACCCTTGTATTAAGGGGTTATTTCGAAGTTGATATGCATTTTGATTCGACTTTGTTGATATGCCATGATTATACACATCCACGAGTTTATATGGATGTTTGACTACTCTTGCATATTTGAGTTTGATGAGACATTCATATCTCAATCTTGTCATCTATGCGTAAGTAGAATTAAGGAGCTAATGTGCATGTACTAACCATTTACCATGAGGATTAAATTAAAAAAATGATGAGTGTTCACGGGAAAGGGCTACGAGAGTGTAAAATTGACTCGTCGTGAAAGTCATCGCTTAAAAGAGCCCAAAAAAATCATAAGGCAATAAAAAGAATCATATGTCAAAAATGGGCCAAATTAGTTTATTTAATTCAAAAGAAAAATATGATATATTCGAGGGAGTTTGGATGGATTAAAAATTTAAATAGGTTTGCACAAAGAATCCTAATGTTGAAAATCATGTCATGACACTGTTATTTATAGAATCGTCAAAATTCTGGATTTGTGTGCATGATGTTTGTTTAGTTCATTAAGTTCATTCTTTAATTGTCACATTTGGCTTAGATGAAGTTTGATGATTAATTACTATCAACTGGAGCTTCTTGATCATTTTGATGTATTGGAATTGTGATTTATTTGTTGTAGTTCAAGCCCATACATTCCATGTTTTATGTCTGAGCACATCGGACTATGTTAGCATGTTACTCATATTTGTTTATTTTGAGTTTTCTTAGCTTAGCTATTTTTTTACGACTATTTCACATTTTTTATCCCCTTCCAGTTAGAATTTTTAGGAATTTTTTCCACTAGGCAGCACTATTTAATATTCTGGGGAAATTGTGAAAGTTTGATGTTGTCATTCTAACGAAATCAATTTTCATTCATGTGACACAGCTTATCGATCAAGCAATGTTCCTGGCTCGTTCGAACGACTAGTTTGACTTTTAGTTGACTTTTATTTCAGTACCATGCTTCATACTGCTCATATTTGGTATTGGTCTGCTTCTCGCTATTCTGTTTATGCAGTCTTCTTTTAGAGATTTGATCTTTTACTGCATTGGTTAATCACACATGCTTGGATTTGATATATTTTTTTGTGTACTATTTGCTAGCTACTGATTTGACATTGATTAATCATATTTAGCTGGTTGTTTGATGTTTATCTAGACATTCTTTAAGTTGATTTCATAAAATTGGTATTATATTGTGCTAGATGTGTTTATCTTTTCACCGGATTGTCCATTCAAGATAAAAATGGGAGATATGTTTGTGATGTAGGGGGAGTTTTGTGAGAGTTTATGAGTTATTGGCGTGTTGAACTTGATATCCTGATTTATTTCTTTTTTAACAATTTCACATATTGGTATCATGTTTACTCAAAGTGGTTTCATAATTACTCACATAAAAAATGATTCTGATTTGAGTTTTCATATTGATTTATATCAATTGTCCTTCCATAATTCACTAGGTATTTGTTTATTTCATGTGTGTAGGTTTGCTTAAAGAGATTCGAGATTTCAAGTCTACATCACATTCAGACATTCAAAGACAGTTTCATGCTTGTCAGTCCATTGTTTGTGAGTTTTATCATGTACTGATGATGTTGAAAAAGTGTGGATTTGATGGATCCCCGGGTTTTTAATTTTGTCAATTAAAATAACTTGAAATTTCCTTTTATAAAACACGAGATGCGGAAGCGTTAGGGCGATGGTTCAACAACACAAACAATTACCAAGTTTTAATTTTCTTTAAACAAATTAAACTTAAACCAAGTGAAATTAAATCCAAGTCCTAGAATTTGCCTAAGTCATATTTTTCATTTCAACAAAGTTAGGCCAAACCAATTTTAGCAAATGGCTTGAATTAAACGACTTTACCCAATATTTACTATAAGTCCTAAATTAAATTGAGTGTGATAATTTAAACCAAATTTTATCTTTTAATTATCCTAAGCATGCGTTCTAAATTATTTAAGCAAAAAGATAAAATAAACCAATCACACTACGCCGCGATGTACGAGGAAAAACCCAAGACGGGAAACAACCTCGTACGGCCCTAGCCATAAATTCACTAGATACGGAATTACAAGTACAAGACAAAAGACTTACAACACACGACTCGATCCCTCTCAAGCCCCGATGCTTCTTCTTGTAGAAACCTCTTCCTAGTGAATAACCTTGGAACACCACCGCGGTCTCGGAATCCACCGATATGACTTTATATGGTCACCGTCACCCGAACATGAAGCCTTTCTCCAAGGGGGTAAAATAAGGTAGAAGCAAAACCCTAAACTTCTCTTCAATTCGGTGTAGAGAAAACCGGTGCCAAACTCCAAGCAATTGATATGTATATAAGAACTTGGATAAACAATATGGGTGTACAAACTAAAGTGGCAAGTGAATTTTTCTTTGAAAATTAACACTCAAAACATGAACATTTTCCTTAAAACAATTTGCTCTCAAACTCTCTCTAAGAGATGAAACTAGGATGGAAAAGTTATGGAAATGTTAAGTTGGAAAATGTCCTTCCCGCACATGATAAAGTCTGAAAAAGTTGGTTAAAAACTAAGTGGGGAAGTGGGTGCAAAACTGCCAAAAAATTGCCAAAAACTGTTTCCGCCTGGCATCTCGTTCGAACGACATTTCGTTCGAACGAAATCTCGTTCGAACGAGTCTTCTAACGACGCTCCAGTATGGACTCGTTAGAAACTCATTGGAAATCTCGTTAGAACGAACAATCTCGTTCGAACGACATTTCGAATGACGGACCAGTATACGTTAGTGGGAACTCGTTGGCAAACTCGTTTGAACGACATATGGTTCGAACAAAAAACTCGTTCGAACGACATATCGAACGACTTCCAGAAAGTTTATAAAATTTGATTTTGGCCCAGAAACTTTATATACTTTATTTTAAAGTTCTAATTTAATTTTTCTGAAAATAAAACACAGTTTTTATTAAACCTAACACCCAATAAAACAACTTCCAAGCTCCTATATATATAATAACGCATTCATACCTTAGGATCATGGAACCGTAGTTGATGACGTAGAAACGAGGCACGCAAACCGACATAGTTGATGAAGTTTTATACTCTTTTCCGCTACGTCTTCAACAAACACTTCATAGGCTTGAGAGTATTACAATTACATACTATCCTATGAATAAATGTTTTTGTCCAGAATTGAGCCAACACAATACATGGACTCAATTGGAAATTTGTGTCCTTACAGATGTAATTTTATTTTTGGGATTTTATGGGATGGGATTTAGGCGTCATATGTCTTGACGGCCTGGTTTAGGAATTTTACTATTGGTTTGTCCCGAAATAGTTAAAGGCGGACATTTGTAAGAACCAAATTTCCAATTGAGTCTATGTATACTTTTGACTTATTCTCAAAACAAAACATGTTTGAGTCATATGTAGATTTTTATTGTTACGATCCCACAAAGACTATGACGTATCAAATATTAATTCAAGACGTTGTGGCAAAGATTCAAGGAATTAATTATGCCGAAGTTTAATTGGTGCAAATTTCTTGTCTTTAAAGTTTAATTTCATTCTGAGATAACTCAGGTACGAATACATAATATTAATGAAACTCGGAATTTAATCTTATAAAATTAAGGATGTTATTTTTAAAGAAATATTTTTAAAATGTTTTATAAGTGTTTTACTTGTTTACACTTCGTTTAGAGTTGATAAGGACGGATTAGAGATTGGTTTGGTTTGGACTCTAATATGGGCGACGTCGTTCAAACAACCTATGATGTCGTTCGAACGAGGGCTACTGTCATTAGAACGACGTATTATTTCACTCGAATGAGAAGCCACCGCCTTAAAATAATCATAAGTAGGTGTGTTCTAGTTTTCTCAAAGTGCGTGCAGTACGAAAAATAGTTTATAATCCAAAGCGTCTCTGCACAAAGTTTTCTAAGGCTTTTCACTATAAAATAACCTTAGAGTTTAAAAAGATATGAGTTATCATTACCATATATCTATGTGATCTTTGTTGCACCAAGTTGGATTTGTTCAACACTTGAACATTGATGGTTTGACGGTGGAGAAGCGAAGAAGGTTACTTTCGTGTTCAACATCGTAGACGACACAAGGCCGCATCGGTGGATACCAAGGCATTCATGGAGGCGACTTATGTGGAGAAGAATTGTAGAATAATAGTACTTTTTGAGTGGGTACTATGAATATTGGTAGAATATCAGAGGAGCGTCAAGTCTTGTGGGTGGATCAAGCCATTGCATAAGACTACCATCTGACTTTGTAAAACCATTTTCGTTGTAATTGTATGGACTGGGCCATCTGAGGTTTTTCCCATTTGGGGTTTTCCACATACATCAGCGTTGTGAGTATTGCTTTACTTTATTTTACTTTCTTTAATCACTAGTTGCATGCTTAGGGTTAAACAAGATAAAATTTGGTTAAGTTAATTTGTGTCACATCTTGGTGTGGTTTAGAAAATTGAAAAGAGTTTTTCAAAAAGAAAAAGTTGGTTTGTCTTCATCCTTAACTTAACTCCGCTCAAGAAAAAGTTTTTGTTTAAGTTAAATTCGGGACCTACAGGAGGATATTAGTAGGTCTCACAATTCGTGTTTTGGAACAATTTAAAATTTAATCAAACGCATAGAAGACCTAGTTAACACAACTCATAGGTGAGTTAAACAAGTCTTCTCCTACCTTAGTGGGTTGTGTGACGAGGAGAATTAAACATAGGAGAAGGAGGAATAAAGGCGAGGTATCTTATCCCGATCCCGATTCAACTTGAGCCATTTATCTTTCTAGATTATAATTCGTTGACTTTACATTTATTGCATCATATTTATATCCAACCTAGAGATGTATTATATGTACTCTATTTGTTTGGCCTTTTACATTGTTTGGTTCGTGTTATTATTATAAATGAAAATTACAAAAGGATTATTTTTTGTCATTTGAAGAAAAAACAAAAAGATTTTTTTTTGTTTATGAAAAATTTAAATACAAATATATATTTATTTTTTAATTTATGGATAGCTGAGGTTTTGAGATGAATGAAATTTATTAGGAATACATCATGATACCTTATACCCTATTCTTGATCAGAAGCATAAGAAGGTAGAGAGAATTTACTTGTGTTTTGTTTAACCTCTCAGGAGTTCATCAAGAATAACTCATATTGCATATGTAGTAATCATTGACATATATCGTGCAAATACATGAGTTAATCTGGGGTGTATCCTTAATTTTGATCCAAAAAGTTTTATATTGTATATGTTTCCATTCAATCGAGTCACGTGTTATTTTTTGCTACATTTTTTAAACTGTGCATGAGAAATCATTGCATGTGAGTATTAATGTATACAATGATGAGGATGAAATGGAAAGTGTTGCCTAATGTGTACTGAAATCTCCATTTGAAGAATAATACTTATATATATTCTGATGAGAGAAAATAAAAAAAATATTATATCTATTCTAAAGCATACTCTCATAAAATGAAAATAAAAATGTAAAAAAGAGCACATTTGAGGGAGATATAAGTTGAATACCAATGGATGTTTACTTATTTCAGCTAGCATATATTTTGCCTTATTGAATTGCTTAAACTTTTGTATGTTAACTTTACATCTTAATTGGCATGAACCCTTTTATGAAATTAACATTTTCTCAATATGGTTCACTTTTCTATGTATTCAACAATGGGTTGAATCTTACGTTATTGTAAAATATTAATGAGGTAATCTATTTTGGGGGGGTTTTGATATCACTTTCTTTCCCGTTAGATAGTTTGTGTGGGGTTAAATATTTTGGAAATTAATATCTTATTAGTGTGTGTGTGTGTGTGTGTGTACACACACTAGGGTAGGAATTTACCCGCAATATTAGTACTTGGGCTTACGACACGACGCCGCCGCCAACTACCACAAACACTCCAACCAATGACACACGTAAACATAAAAGCGAATCGAGGTATTCGACATGCACACTTCCAAACAACTAATGAAATTTTGAATGTAATATAAGCGTATAAATTTAATGAACCACCGTCAAAACATTCCAACATGAACCACTTCCATTAATAATCCTAACACAAATAATTATAAACACTATTATTTCAAAATCAAACACTGAACTCATACTAACGAAATTTAATTAACGCATCCTTCTTCTGCTCGGACTCAGACTGAGTTAGCATGGATGCAATAAAATCTTTAACCAAGGGTCATTTGCAGTGCCAAGTCTTAATCAGTTGTAGTTGCATTCGGCATATCTGTTTCTTTCATATCTTTGGTTAGAACATGGTTATCCATTGATATTGCAAGCGCCTGCTATAGCAGGGAATTCTCGTCATCCACGTGGATCACACTTGGTCCCATAAATAAGTTTACTTAAAGGCAAAGATGTCCTCATTGGTTTTTTATACTCCAACTGAACAACATCCAGCCTCACCAAGTGATAGTTGGCTATACTGTCTGAGAAAAGGATAGTCTCAAAAGCCAAAACTACCCCATTTTGATCAACCTGGCTGCACACTTGATGGGATCCCCAAAATTGAGTCGAATAGTGATTTGCAACATGTTGTTAAGACCATCCAATTAATATTGCAATATGCTATAATTATTCAATATAAAAAGAACCAATTGAAAAACGAAAGCACCATGTGGAGGCATACTCAAGTTAATCAAGTTTAGGCCAAAATACAAAATCCACTTAAAATGAACTAAACAGGATGAAATGAAAAACCAAAATAAAATCAAGTTTATGACAATATAAATCATTTCATAATCCTAACTAGGAAGGAAAACTTCAATCTATAATTTTTAGTCTCAGTAAAATGCAGGGAATAGATTAAAAATTAAGTGCCATTAAGGTATTTCAAAATAAAAATAGAGTCGTAAAAGCAATGCGTTTTTCAACCATGTTGTGTTTTCTGCATGAGAAAGTCCTACAACATTAGCCTACAGAAACAAATGAAAAAAAATCTACCAACATTAAAAGTCAACAAATAACGATCATTATCGCACCCGTGAACATTAAAGCATAGCACAAACTGTTATCGAACAAAAAATTTGACCTCTGCTTTTCGTTTCGATCGCAGTGGAGATATTAAGCCTACGAATCGTGTAGTAATAAAGTTTAGGTATATTGATTACATAATCAGTATACTTCCATTAGACTAAAAATAGGCATTTAGTTAAATAAAAATCCAACTCGTGTAACCTTTGAACATACAAACACAAAAGCGTTTGTACAACAGTTTTGGGCAAGGAGCTAGGCTGTTCGAACTGCAACGAAGTGCTCAAACCTTAATGTTCTGCACTAAAGCAAGTGTTCATTTTAAAGCCTAGGACTCAATGAAATATTTGTGTTGAAATCCCAAAAAAGTGGTTTAATCTTACCCAAAAAAGTGGTTTATGCATAGCTACAGTATAAGAGATGAAAACATGCCTTAACAAACAGTTATGTCCGTATAAGAGATGGAAATATTGCGATTCTCATAGCCATAACATATATTTTGCATAGCCATAACATGTATATAATCTATTGCAATGTGGCTCTAAGTCCGTAGGAAGCACATCCACCTTTATAACAAACATTCAATCGAAAAAAATTAGTGCCCCAAAATAGGAAAATAACTGTATAAAAACATCACATACCGGTGTAAAAAAAATGAAGAAAAACAACAGCTATGACTATTTAGAGACCTTGACTTCTACAATTGAATTGAGTTTTTTCATGCCTATTTGACAAACAGCAGATGATGAAATATTTAAGTACTAATCACTATGAATTAAGTGTCTCATATTATAAAAAATAATCAGTGGTGCATTAAAGACTTCACTATGCAACACATTCCTGATATTTGCTATCAAATTCTTAAAATCCATTTATCTCTCAATGCAAAATTATTGGTGATCGCATCTTAAGGATGCATATAACTCATTTTCATCTACTTCCCAAACTCAACATTGGTGTAAAATCACCAAGAGTCCTTAGGTATCATACAAAGGGTTAAAATTGTATCACACAATCCCAACAGAGAGTACCATAAAGTACATACGAAGAAATACTCTAAATTAAGAAAAAACACGTTCACAATACATTCACACAGTCAATAATTGTTATGTACAGACCTATTATTTCTTCCTGACATAATCCTCTAACTTTTGACCTACGACATTTGATAGATAGTCTTGGCTCTATTTTATACTCTCTATGAATAGTCACATTGAATCCAGAGGCAGCTTCAATCCAATGGCACGTACTTTCTTAAAAAGTAGGCACCATCACCAATAACTTGCTGATTATTTGCACCAATTTAGCATCATTCTACCAGGTGAAACTGCAAGTTCGGTTAAACCTCATAATATCTTTAATTGAAGGTAGCGACATATAGAGTTAAATATAGAATCTGTCACAGTAAATCACAAATTAGCATCCAGATGATCTCTATAGCGGTAGGTTTGATACCATTTATACATTTCAATGCAACGATTACATAAGATCCCTATAGTCTTTTTTTGTACTGTTTAATGTCACACTTAAATGGAATTATACAGCGTCGATTCTTGTTACTTTGGAATGACTCGCTAGATCTTTTCTTTAGTCTTGTAAAAAAAATTACTCTATTTCTTTTATTCTGGCTTGGTATTTACATTTCCCTCTAGACTCAAAAGTTTAGCTATATAAGCTTCGGCACATTCATGGCATTTTTTGTTTGAATCGTCCTCGATGGCAGGTGGGGGTGCTCATCGAAACTGATGATTCTCCCGAAAGACATTCACTGGGGGCTCAACTAATTGCAAAAAAAAAATCATTATAAAGGAATGAGATTATTGTACCAAAATAGTACAACACTCTAAAGCATTTTGGTTCGTGTAATTTCTCATAAAGTATTTTTGTTCAGGTTATTTATCATATTTCATAGCACTACCATGCCGCTCATATTTTCCAAAGCAAATAAAAAAATCAAAAGATTCTACACATACATGAGTTTGTGATGTTGAAACTACAACACATAGGAATATTCATGGCGACAATTTGGGTGAACCGCTGCGTGCTGCCAAATTTATCTCATCGCCGAACTCTTTTCTGGTATAAAAAGAAACAAATTGGATGGTTGATCATCACCAACTAAAGATATCTCTCATCTCCGATCTTTTTTTCACTGAGGATGATTGTGAATGTGATGTCGATGCGAATATGCAATATCATCACAACATCTGTCGAACAAAAAAGATTTCAAATACACAAACATCCATATTAACTATATCAACTTTGGTTGATCGATCGCGGGTCTTCACACTTAATATCAATTGGATCAATATACATGACTGGAGAAGTTTTGTAAGATCTAGAATTGGAATGATCTTAAGCTTTGGAGAGTGTTTAATCAAATCTATGGGATCCAAACCAACCCCCCAAAAAAGGATAATGGGGAAATGTATACTTACAAACTTCGGGTCCCAAGTTCATAGTTGAAGAAGACATCGAAATACCTTCAGACGTGAGATAGATAGATAGAGAGAATGCAAAGCTCGAATGAAATCTGAAACTAATCCCAAATAATTTTAAAAACAAAATCCATACAGTCTTCGAAACTAAAAAACATATTCTAAAAATTAAATAAACTCACCAAAAATTTAGTGCCATTGAGTACTATACAACCTATATATCAATAGCATACAACCTATAAAAGAACCAAGAAAATAGAGTAAATACATAGTGAATGGGGAAAATACAACATGAATCTTCTCAACACAAAAGAAAGGGTTGAAAACTTCTATTCTTACCCATGCCTATGACGCTACCAAATACAACGCTAGTCATAGAGTGGTTGCCTATCATTTTATATATTAATGGACAACGAAATATTATTATCCAGGTCATAAAAGAATAAATAGTCCAATAATAAAAAAAGACTCAAAGATCTCTTTACATACCATAAGCTGTTCGTAGATTTGGCAATTTCCATGCTTAACGTTTGTTGCACAAATTAACTAAAGTATTAATAGTCAATATGCGCAAAACTTAATGGGTAATAACTAATGAACACGAAACTACACGACACATCAAGTGTGACCGTGCCAATTGCATAGTAAAAAATAAAACAATGGGTCAAAATAAGAGCATGAAATTATTAAAATTTAAAATTTTGAAACAAAACAACTCCACAAAGGGGTACATTTCTCCATAAGTTACTAAAAAAAACTATAGAAAATTCCTTTTCGTCATTGCAATCGTGGCCCTCATTGCAACTATGAGGATTTTGTACTACAGACTTGCACTCTAATTAGTCTAAAATACACATTAGTAACCATAAGACAAAAATGGTAAACACACTTGCAAAATGTCTGATCTCAACACACCTGAAGAAAATAGAAACTCTGATTGAACACTTGACAATATGTTTTAGTGTATTTATAAATCCATAAGAGTCTTCACGATGTGTGGAAAAAATCTGATCTAAACACACCTGCAAAAAAATCATCTAAATCTAAACACACCTGCAAAAATGAAAACTCTAATTAAACACTTAGGGTCTGTTTGGTTGTCCCCAAAATTGTAAATTAGTCTATTTAAAATTAACTCATTCATGAATTGTCTTATTATTAGTGTTTGGTTACAAGAATGAATAAATTCAAAAATGAACCAATTCATGTTGATTTACAAAAACTTAAATTAGTTCATTTCACCAAAAGCTTGAAATTGCACAATTTCTAATTATAACATGAATTTTAAATGCATCACTCCCATAGAGTACCTCTCACCATACTACTATCTCTCTCTCTCCACACACACACACATCAAAAGTAAATAACTCAATTTTTCTTTTTCAAACACACCACAAATTAGATTTAAACCCATTTAAAATTAATACATCGACAATCTATTCATTTCAAATTAATCAATTTATAAAATTAAATAATTTACGCAACCAAACGGGACCTTACTAATCAATATTTATATTTCTATTTACTCACCGTGAAGAAAATATAAATATTCATGATGTTATATATACCCAAACTCTTATTTAAATTGGAAAAATGTATGATCTAAACACACCTGGAAAAAAAACGCATGGAGACATTTATAATAACTAAAATCCCTAAACCCATTTTCAATATACAAATTAAAATTAAACACAAATAGAAACCAAATTACTTGGGATGGAGATTTACAAATAGCGTGGCTTTTATCATTCTATCCAACATATAATGTTGAAACCTATAGAAACAATACGCAAGTACATGCAAACCAGAGAGTATACCTAGATTTTCAAACCAAAATCTGCAAAACAAAACACAAAGATCAAAATAAATACAGTGATACCATGCTAGTGAAAGCTTGGCGCTGGTGAAATGTGGGAGGCGATGGCGGGAAGGCAGTCGCGTGGGAGTAGGGGTGGCAATTTTAGAAACGACACGAAAAAATGACACGGAACGACACGAAATTGACCCGAAATTGACACGATATTTCGTGTTCGTGTCGTGTTCGTGTCGTGTTTTTTTACACGAAGTCGTGTCGTGTCGTGTTCGTGTCTTAATTATGAGTCGTGTCGTGTCGTGTTATCATGTTATCGTGTTTTTTAAGCCTAAAATTTAAGAAATTATGGTTGTCGTGTCGTGTCGTGCCGTGTTATTTTTTATTCGTGTCGTGTTCGTGTCAGCTAAAAAAAACACGAATTCGTGTCGTGCTCGTATCCGAAAAAACCTTGTCGTGTCGTGTCATGTCGGGTCAAAACACGACCCACTGACCCATATTGCCACCCCTACGTGGGAGCCCGGAGGTCTTGTGTGTTGTAAAGAGGGTTTGTGAATAGGGAGAGATGAGAGAGAATTTTGTACGTTGGGTGTGTTTTGTGTGGTTGAAGACTATGAGAGAGATTTTGGTTTAACTAAGTTTACTAATTTACCCTTCTTTTTGAATTTTGAGTAAGATTGGAAGATAAGTTTGAGTGTGCTAAAAGAGGGGAAAACCAAAAATTTCAAGGATAAAATAGGAAGTGCAAAAAAATCTCATATCAATGACATCATCTTTTATGCTTATATATTATGCGATTCATATTTCATTGTATATATTTTTCACATTCGTATTCAAGCATTTTTTAAGGTTTTGGTATCATATCATTAGTGTTTCTGGGTTAGTTGAGTTTGGGAATATACTTTCGTTAACTCCTTATTATCTATCCTTCATTTTTTTGTTTTTCTTTTCTCTATTCGTGACAAAAAGGGGGAGAGTTTTTAGTTTAAGGGGGGAGAGTTTTTTATGTTGAGAGATTTTATATTTTTGGGGGAAGTAATCTTTTGATTTGTGCGCATTAAATTTTAATTGCCCACCTTAATTAGTTTATATCTCTCTTTTATCATTTTTACTTCACGTGGTATATGTTATATGTTTAAGTGGCAAGTTTTGTGAGTACGTGGTGAAGATGGATCAATCCTATCTAGCGTATTAAGTATTGAGTGGTTGGGTACTATATAGAAATTGATGTATAGAATTATATCTTTAATTTTAGATCGTGTCATTTTTCAATTTTAGTTTTGTCTCGGAATTAACAAAGGGAGAGATTTATAAGAACATAGTTCTCCCTATTGTTTAAATTTTGGGTCAAAACTTAGTTTAGGTTTATGTAATTTGATTGAAGATCGTCTACACAATTGGATTCTTCACTATCGACATAATCAATTAACATGGGATAAGTGTATGTCACTAAAGTTCAAGCCACACAATCAGGTAGTACAGTGGGAAAAATTATGTTTGAAATATAAAAACTAATTTTACTTAAGTGAATTTTAAAATACTTTTAAAATCTTTTTAAAATTTTTGAAATGGTTTTTATAAGTTTTTAGTTTCACACTTCGTTAATAGCACAAAAAACATCCATAATAGTTTTTTAACCTTAGGGGTCTTCAAAAAGCCAAAAAGAGAAAAAGTTCAAAACCATCCAGTGGACCTAGTATGGAATTCAAGGTTATAATACGAAGGTTAACCACCCATGATCGCAGCTATTATGGCCCATGATCATGGCCTTGGAGGGTTGGTAGTATGCTATTGGTCAGCGACCAAGGATGTTGATTTTACCTAAATCTCTTATTTTTCAAATTTGTTTTTAATCGTTTTAAAACTTCTTCTTAAGTTTTTTTCTTTTCAGAAAACTCTTGAGAACTTACCTCTAATTTTTAATAAAAATATAATTTCACGATTAGCTTTTCAAGTGCTCTTTTTAGTTTTGCAGAGAACTTTATGAGCCTAAAACTCTTAAAATCTCCCAAGTCTGATATTTTGTTATCTTTTTCATGTTTTCGAAAACCTTTTGCACATAAATCACATAATTTAATGGTGTTTTCTAAAACATAATTTCTGATAACATAACATATGAATATGTGGAGTTTTGTCTTTGGTTGATATTAAATCTTGAGAAGGTTGACGGTCGATAAGCAGATTGACTTGGGTTGTGATCCAAGGCACATTTGCGAGACTCGTGATCTATGAATCAAATTTGCAATGGATATTCAATCAGACACATCTGTTTCATTTATCTGTAGATATCAAGGCCCGAGGGCTATGGTTTTCAAGCCAAAGCTACGGTAGAGATTGATAAAACTAGTACTACGGGCGTGAAAGGTTCGAAACGGGAATAATTTTTAATTGCGGTCAAATTAGTGGTTGTAAGTTGTTTTGTCATTTTGTAGTGCTTAAAATTTTTGTACTAGTGGACTTGTCTTTTTGGTGGGTATGTGTGTTTTTTCGAGAGGTTTTTATGTTAAATGACCGTGTCCCTATTAGAGTGATTGCATTTATATTACATCATTGTCAATTATTAGCACCTCATATCAAATTTGGACCTAGTTAATTAATTGGTGAATTATAAAATTGATTTAATTAATTTTATTAGGAACAAATTGAATTTACTATTTAATTTTCATCATATTTATTTTGTTTTAATTAATTTGAATTTGAATTGATATAGTTACCTTTGATAATTAATTCATCGGGATTAAAATTAAAAATAAATAATTTGAGATTAATTTGATTTATTGACCCATAAAGAGACCTACGTGTTTTTCAGAGACCTTTTAATTATTCTACTTATTGGATTGAGTTGGGGAGAACAAGCTTCTCAAACTCGAGTTTATTCAGAACAGCTCCAAGAATATGGGGCTTAAAAAAGATAGGATAAGAAATGATCAGAGTGGGCATAAGTGTCATTGAAATTTTAGGAGAATGCACCAAGAATTTATAGTTAGAGATCAGGTGTTACTTGAGGTGCCTCCCACGAAGGGGGTGATACAGTTAGGGAAGAAGGGGAAGTTGGATCCCCAATATGTGGGGATATTCACCATTATTGATGATATCGAACCAGTTTAGTATCATTTATCCTTATCTGATCATATACAACAAGTGCACGATGTATGCCATGTCTCTATGCAATGGAGATTCCTTAGGGACGACTCGACATACTAGCACATTGATCTTGGTACGATCGAACTTCAGACGTACATGAGTTATGAGGAAAAGCCAGTTTTCATCTTGGATCGTAGGGAGAAAAACCTTTGCACTAAGGTTATTCCATTGGTTCATGTCTTGTGGGGGCAGCATAATAAGGAAGAGTTTACGCGGCTGAGGGAGGATGATATGTGAGAGAAATATCTGTAACTCTTCTAGTCAGGTACATATCGAATTCCATTGATGAAACTCCTTTATTAGTAGGGAAGATTGTAATATCTCGTATTTTATGGTATTTATTTATTAGGAATAAACTAATAAATGGAAATAATTATTACTTGTTTAAAAGGTAATAATAAATGAATAATTTACATGACAATTAAATTTTTCATGTTATTTAATTTTTGTACAACATGTTATAAATTAATTAATTGATGAAATTAATTATATATGAATTAACTATGTTTAATCACGCATAAAATAATTATGTTGAGTATTTTATTTTACGTTGTGACGTATTATTGTACGCTATGAGGTATTACCGTTTAGAATGGACCCTAGAGTGGTATGGAGGCTCATATGGCCAAGGGTTAGGTTTAGTTTTAGGCCAGTTTGGGTAATGTTTTGGGCTCATTTAGAGGCCCAAAATTAGGCATTTAATGGACCTTGGGGATTAAAGATATTAAAGGGACGTTAATCCTAGTTACTTAATTACTTTACACACAAAACAAAACCCCAAAAGCCTGAGAGTTTTGGGAGAGCTTGAGGAGATCTTTAGAGACGAACTAAGATATCAAAAAAAATAAATTAGTCATATTTATAATCATTCAAGAAGTCTCTTGCTTTATCATATGATAATATGTAACTTTTTTATTATTTGATTGTGATCAATTTGGTGTGAGATTAAAAGCATGTTTAGGACAAAAAATGCTATTTTAATCATGTTTATATTAGCTTAATATAAATTAGTGTTGTAGACTATTATTCGTATTAAATCTAATTTTGTGAGAACTTTTGATAAAAACCAATGATAACTTTTGTTGGTATATGATCCTGATTTTTGAACTCGTGTGTAGGACTGATATTGCCATGAAAAAAACTTAATTAATGGTGAAATCTAATTTGTATTCGAATCTGTATTTAAACGTATTAATAGTTTGGATTCGGGGTATAATGATCTGTTTGGGTTTGACACAATTTTGTGAGGATTTTTATTAAGATTATGTAGGAGTGATCAAAACTTAATTTGGGTTCATAGTGAAAGTTCTATTAAACGTAAATGGAGAATTTTGAAATAGGGTATTAAAACAAAGAATTCAAAGTAGAGGCGGATAAGAGAGGGATTCTCCCACCATAGTGGGGTTCCAAGCCTGTTATAGGAAGCTGGATGTAAGCTATTATGGTGGTGATAAAAAGGGGTATTGGATATATTTTTTGTTTTGTTTATTTCTTTCGTTGTTTCCTTTGTTTGCCCTTGATTCTTTTCCTAAGGACTTTGGGGTTTAGTCTCTCTCTCTCTCTCTCTCTCTCTCTCTCTCTATATATATATATATATATATATATATATACGGTTTGAAATATAGGAAATTCTTAGGGTGTATTTAATTAGGGTTTAGGCGTAATAAACATACAATTGATAGGAAATTGGATTTTGGGGATTAGGATGGTATTCAGGTACACTTTAGAGTGCGATATCCTTTATTTATATATCATGTTGAATATATATAAATTGTGTGAAGATGTGAACGTGCCATATATGGCTCCTAAGGAATCTATCGATTGGGGTGTGGTTTTAAATGCATTTGGGACTGGGTACCACGATCCTAAATAAGTAGCAATTTATGTGGAGGTCAATATATATTTTATCATGCGTTAATTTGGTAAGTGCCTCACGACAAGATGTAGGCGACTTGATCCATCCAATAGTTTTGGTATGGGACTAATAAATGGTGTGACTGCGTGGTGATTCCCCATTCTTTTGTGTGTGTGCATGTTTTAAATTCGTTAAGGTGAGGGACTCTTATAATTTATTCAATAAATGCATGAGAAAGTCTCCAAAGGTTGATGCCTTCGTGTGGTCTTTTATTATATTTATAAGTATATTGTGTAGTCCAATGAGGTAACACTTTATTTAAAAGACATTATGTCACGTTATTATGTTGTTTTATGAGATCATATGTATCTTTCTATTAGGGTGACATAAGTAATTAGTTTCATTCCAATGTAGCTATAAATTTATTCGACAATTTAATTATTAGTCTGGTGCTAGAGAGACTTGATAGTTTAGTTATGCCTTGAGTTTGGACACTCGTATAGTTATTTTACTTATGATGAGGAGTGAGTCATCTTTTTTATGTGAGTGTCAAAAGGTTGACATGATTATATAAATGAGTCACATGATTATTACTACATTGATATTAAGATACTTCTTACAAATTTTTGGGCTCTAACCCAACATATTATAAACTATTTTACATGTCTTAATAGACATGAGCAATGGGGTTGAGCAGTTCAGACTTGCCACTTAGTCCTTTCTAGTCATTTATTATTTTCCTAGGTCAGGTTATCAATTTATTTTAGATTCAGACTTTTATATTCAAAGACTGTATGGACCATATTGGTTCCAACTTATTTATTCAATTGATATTATTTATGGGATTCATAAATATGTTATTTATTTGTGTTGCATGTGGAGACATTTGCTTACTTCAGTATATATGGTTTTATTTCATCTCATGTTGTGGATGGTTTAAATTCATTATAGTCTTATTATTATCTTGATATTGAGAATGATATAAATTATTTTAACACACCCTGTCTTCGACATATTGGAATGACCAACCGAAATGTGAGAAAATATGGGGTGTTACAATAATAACTTGATGTCCACACATATATAATATGACATTGAATATGAATTAATGGACACAATCCAAATATCATAATAAATACTTTTAATACAAACTAATGAATTAAATAATAATTAGCATCCTCTTAATGAACTCTAATTATAAAACTAAATGTACAAAATACTTTAACATTATACAATTGAAACAAAAATAAAGGTACATTATATTGTGACACCCCACCTATTTTAATATCGGTTGATCAATCCTTTATTAAAATAAAACAGGTGTAATACCCCGTATTTTTATGCCTTTTATATTTGGGGGATTTATTAAATTTAATTAGAGATATTAAATTAATATTAATTCAAAAAATCATTTTATACTTACTAGCGTGATGGGAGTTAGTAATTATTTTTGTTATAAGTTACTTTATGGGTAAATTAAGTGGTGTAATTATGATTAGTAAAATTATCACAAGACAAGAATCTAATTTGATAATTTTGGAAATTTATCGGGACGCGCTTGTGTCGTGTCGGGATTAAAATCGGACTATTAAAAGTAAATAAATTATAAGTCACCCGTATGGTCATTTTGAGTGCATTAATGTGTCCGTAAGGGTCGAGATAGTCAAAATAATGTACCCTGGGGTTTAGTTTGGGTCTCGGGATATTTTTAGGCCTAATTAACACCCCGGGAGGGCGTTTTGGACATTTTACATTTTTGGGCCTGAAAACCCATGAAAATTCTAAGGGAATATCAGATGGTGAGAGTCACCTTCTAGGGTTAGAAACACCATAAACCAAAGACGGCCATTGGAGAGGAAGAGGAGAGGTTTTCCAAGGATTTCTAGGCCAAGAACTCCACCGTTTGCACCGCCGTCGCCGCCAAACGTTAGATTGTAGAACGAGGATCACAATCGCACCAAAATCTCAACAAGTCTAAACCAAAAATTCTCAATCAAGTATCTATCTTGCTCTATTTCAGTTAATGCTCCAATAATATTAGCCTAGGATTGATTAGGACTAGTTTTTGTGAAAGAAAAACCTATTTTGGAGATTCGAATTCGCATGTTGTATGAGTAATATATGTATTTTGGAAACCCAATTCATATGTAGAGATTGAACCATGAAATTACAGTAAATAAAGAGTATGAAATCTGGTAAAAGAATGGGAAGAAATCAAACTAAAAAAATATTAGGGTTCTTGATGTTTTTATGGATTTTGCCCTTTAAATTCGTTATTCATGATGAAAATCCGCATGCTTGATGTAGGAAATCACTTATTTGAGGTTATAATACTTGTAGTATGAATTATTGGGAGTTTGGTAGTCAAATATAACGTTTTGGATGATGTTGGAAGAGAAAACCCGTAACTGGAAATTCTGCAGATTTGCCATACTTGTTTGATCGATCGATCGACCTTAAAGTATCGATCGATCGATGCTTCGATCGATCGATGCTTCGATCGATCGAACATCTGCCATAGATCGATCGACCCCTCCTGCATAACTCACATTCCCCTTTTTATAGGTTGTTCCAACTTAAATGATTAGACATTCTTGGATATTAATGTTAGAACATTTTGGGATATAAAGAAGACCAGTAGGACGTATTAAGAATATGGAACCTTTAATGTAAGACGAGATTAACATTTCACGGGGATGTTTTACATATAAGGGACAATGGGAATATGAGTTAAAGGTTGAGACTCGTAAGAAAGTTACGTTGTAAAATAAATGAGTACCTACTGAAATTACATTTGGAAAGATAGGAATCTACTAGTGTTACGTAGTAAGTTGGAATAATCCCACAAATTAAAATAAGAGACAAACCGTTATACGTGATAACTAAATAATGAGTAATAAGGATAAATATCATAATTATGGGTCGTGAGAGTGTACCTAAATTTGATATGGGGATTGTGGTATACATATATGACTGTGTTTATGCATATACTATATACATGTAAAAATCATGCCCGTGCTACTTGTTATCCCGAAGGTTACCGCGCTGGGATAGTCTTATCTCGATGGTACCTTTATGGGGGATATTGACTCGTACCCTAGAAGATAGGAATCCTTGGTACAGGCTATCGAATCGATAGTCAAACGGTCCTAAGAGACGTGAGGGTATGTCCTGACCTCTTAGTGACTTGGAACTATGCTTCGCCTCAATTTGTATGTGTTTGGTATTAATACTGTTCGAGAGTGATTCCGAACTTGTATTTCCCTTAGTACGAGTGATACGAGGATTGGATAGCAGAGTATGCCCGCACTATAAATTTTATATGGGGTGCCATTAGAGAATATATATATTATATGAGTATTTAATATATATATTTAAATTTGGAATTTGGGAACTACCTACTGTGACTATGGTAAGTAAGAAAAGAATAATTGTTTCAACTTGGGAACAAGTGTTTGAAAAGTATGATGCGTTACTGAGAAACCTTATAATTAAATGAGGCTTATATGAGAACTTTATTGTTTAATAAAAATTACCTTCCTTAACAATTGAAATTATCGGCATGAAATCTTATGAGTAACTTAAGATAAGATAAGTTAAACTGTTGGGAGTATTAGTGCGATAGGTGTGCACATTAGAAGAGAGGTGAGAATTTCTCATGGGAGTGCCGCACTAATATGTTGGTTGCATTAGCCGGTAAGCATTTTAAATACTTGCTAAACTAATTTTAAATTGTTTTACAATTGGGCTCTGACCCGTTTTCTATTTTCTCTTCTCTCTTGTATATATGTAGATATTATAGGTGCCCAGCCACAGGGGCGTCTTACATATGATCATTTGGAAGGAACGCGCTGCAGCTTAGGTGGGAGTCACAGGCCTCTTGCTTAGAAGACCTCATTGTTGATTCCACTTCTAGCACTATTTATTTCGTTGGGCATGTGTCGCCCTTCTTCATTATTCAGTTGTTTTATCGGAGATTGTGATTCGTTTATTTCCAGTATTTATGCTTTGGGATTTATTACTGTTAGGATGTTTTCCTTTAAGTTTTAAAGATGGAATTAATTAGTTGGATGTTTAATTGTTTGGATTATATGTTCTAGTATAGTTGTTGTGTGGTTCCTTAACTATGAATTACGTAAAGTTTTAAATGTTGGTTTTTAAAATAAAATTTTGAAATTGATGTAAAAAAAATGGTTTTAACACTTAGCTTAATTATTTAGGGTGTTTAAATTGGAAAAGTTATTTTTGCGACAGTGATGCTAAGAATGAACAAACTGTTCACCTTGATTATAATTTAATAAAGGACTGATCACACGGTATTTAATTAGGCGGGGTGTCACAACAGGATTCTCATACGGATCATTCTCAACATCACTGACTAAAACCAGATTAATTACTAATAACCTATTAGGCCCGGTGCCAAATTTGAAACTTTCTAATCTTGTTACCTTAAACACACAATAAATCCATCTGCACAATTAATATACACAACAAATGAAATGAATAAACAATAACTGATGACTCTCGGTAAAACATTAATACAACCATAACGAATAAGCGCAACCAAAAATGTGGAAAATAAAATAAATGACAACAGTGGGACAACATGCCCTAATATTTTAACACTACCTCCCATCTAGATCACAAGGATATAAGCATCTAAACAATCCCTGGTAGCATCTACAGTTGCTGCAGTATCGTCTGACTCAAAGGAATAATATCATCCAGGCGTCCCTGTGTCTGGATACCTAAAAGGTTTTTAAAATATTTGCAAGCGGGTCAGATCCCAAAGCATTTTTGAAATATTTAGCGCATGTTTAACATACTTTAACATTTACAATATGATATTCTCCATATTTAAACGGGTGTCGCACTCCCGTGAGATACCCCTCACCTCTCATCTAATAGTTCACACCTAACGCATATATTTTAAACAACCTAGTTATGCTACCCAACCTAACTACCATCTCTCAAAACCTCTAAGTCACCATATGCTATCTCATGCCCCACGTATATAATATCCTAAGCTTTCATACGAGCTTATGCATTATAATTCTCACTTATAATTTATCCGTTCATAATAAATAACTTTCATTAGTTATAATGCACTATTCACATTTTAGTGTCATTAATATCATATATAATATTCTCATCTTTACATACATATCTCACATTTTATTCTGGATTTTATTCTCCTGGATGCAACAATTTACTTCTCACTCTATTTTTTTTATTTGTCCGTGTATATATATATACGCATCAAGTGTATCCATACTTATATATCACACACTATATAAGTATAATAACCATCCCTCAGGGCTATAACTCAATGGATGCAGGAACACAAATCATCTTGGGTGCCACCGATCGAGGTCTCACACTGTCCTGATAAAAACATATCACAAACGTAAGGTAAGCGGTCATAGTTTCTCACCTGAAAGTGAGATCGAATCATACCCAAAACGTCTCACCCATGATAATGAGCCACATTGTATAAATAACTGGACGTTGTGACCTGGGGACTATACTCACCCTACTCCTCAAGTTAGGGGATTCACCCACATCGCGCATCTTCCCATGATAGCACTAGAGGGGTATATTTCTCATAAATATACAATTTAGACACAGATATATTTATAATCATATCATATATACTGTCTCTATACCCGTATATATATCTATCATCAAATTCGGCTATTGGTGCCTATCTCATGTGGCCTTAGCCTATAATTCCCGAATATACCAATTCGTATTAATTCATAAGTATAGATGCACTTATTTTAATCTCATAATTATTCACTCACTTATGATAGAATTATCACACAAATAAATTCCCAAATATTAGCTTATCATAAGTCGCCAGTATTCCAATTTCATCTTACTCACACAATTGGATTCACTCATATACTATCGACATATATATGTTCTACACGCATATATATATATATATATATATATATATATATATATATATATATATATTCACCGAGATAATTTTCTCGAGTGTCGTTCGTCCCAAACACTCCTAAAATTTATAACCTGGATCTTATTCCCGCTAACCCAAGATTTATACATCACTCGTTAAATATTTTAGATGCCCTCACACTCTATTTAGGGTCCCCTAATATTTATCTCCAAAAACAATTCTTCTCCAATCATTTAAGTCCAAGAAAAAATTTCTCGAATTGAATTGTTATATACGAGCTGAACTGATGACTCCATAAACGAACCGATTCAGTTCTCAAACAAACGAACCGAAATGATGACCACTTAAACGAACCGATACACTGATCAAACCGAACTCTAATTCACCGGTTCAACGTGATCAGTTTGGGAGTTAATCATCTTCTCCAAGTCCAAAATTTATGGTTTCTAACATCACCAACCATCACTATAAACATCTACACACTTATTTTTAACCAACACAACCATTTATTCATGAGATTCAACAATTAAACTAATAATTTAAACCATAACTTAGTTAATCCTCAATTTTATTCGAACTCTTCCAATTTCTCACCAAAAATTACATGATTAACATGCATTTGAGCGCAGATTTCATATGGAGTCATCACATCAATTTATATGAAATCATTTCCAAAAAATCCATTTTGGTTCAAGAATCCCAACCCAAAATCATATAGTTTTTGCCAACTATCATATGAACTATAAACACACATAAAAAGTTAAAGACAGTTAAACACTTGCCTCGTTGGATAAATCCGACGACCTCGTGTTGGGATCCGTCGGAGCTTGGCTGAAGTTCTCCTTTTCTTATCCCTTTCTGTCCTTCTTTCTTTTCTTATTTCTTTCCTTCTTTTCTCTTTCTCCCGTGGCCTTATAAGAGAAAATAAGGGTTCTCCGCGTATTAAACCCAAAATTCACTCGTATAATCAAATGTGAGTCCCTACTAGTCCAAAAAGTCCTTGGAACCCAAACATTACCCCTGGGTACTTCATTCTGACTATTTAAGCCCATCCAAGACCAGTCGTGCACTCGAAATCTCCATTTGAGTCACTTATAAAAAAATCACATTTTTAAATCCAATACAACTCCACACGTATTTTCCAAATAAAATATTATTACTTGTCGCTTTTCCCACCCGCGACATGTTATTAAATAATCCAACTTGATTTACTTATTCTCGTAAGTAAATATAGCACATATCGATAATAATCCAAAACTCGCCAATTAATATTTAACCCACACTTCAAGTTATCTTTCACTTGAAATTCTCAAATTATTAAATTACATCTACTTATGTAATTTAAATATCGATAAAAATACGGGGTATTACATATACATCTCCTCAGTTGCAATCCATTTTAAGGAATCAACAATACTAAGCATAACTTATGGTCCCCATAATAGATTTTGAAAATGGTAGTCAAATAATGCGGATCAAGCCCACTGCATTAAATATTCCACATAACCCAAAAAAGGTATTAAATAAAGTATACTAAAATTATGTGATCCTCAAGATTCATAAAATATGAGTCCCCAAATAAAGTAATTATTTGGAGATAATAACTCATAAGTCCCTAAGTATAAACTAGCACAATTTTTATATATAAAGTCCTGATCAAATGGTAACATTCAACCTTAATTATGATAATTAAGTACAAAGTACTTTTAACTCTAAGGAATTATCTTCTCATACACGAGACACCAAGACTACCACAACTTATCTCATAGTCAAACACTAACTACCAACCACTTACTCATATCTAGACAGTTATATCAATCGAAATTTTATTAAGATCCATCCAAGACTTAAGTGTCACATTAACTCCTAACTCTCCAACAATACTAGAATCCTTGTGTGGGACATAAAATCCAAACATATAAGCCCACCCCCGCTACACTCCTATTTAGGACAGTTGGTCATCGAGATCTAATGGTTATTGGACCTCAATCCTCAAACGATAATCATTTCTACCAAGGTACTTACCTAACCACATTTACCTATATCAAGAAAGGTGACGTTAATTGTTCCACCCCTTAACATTCTAGAGAGTCTAGTCCTAACTTCTTATCAAACTAATAATCAAGGTAATGAGTTGTTGGGATGATTTGTTCAGATTTGGGATGGTATAATCTAAGAACTAGTGATTATTATTTATATTTTTGAATTCGAGGCTCTTGGATGGAATATATACATAAATTTGAGTTATCACATTGATAGTGGATAAACCCTATGGTGGAGTGATGTATATAGTACTTGGTTAGTGGGATCTTTTTTTAGATAGGAATCTGTATATAATGAATTCATCCATTCCATTATATATCAAAGAAAAAAGGGAATGACATTACAATGAGATCCTAATATCAAAACAAAAGGGGATATGGCGAAATTGGTAGATGCTACGGACTTAATTGGATTGAGCCTTGGTATGGAAACCTACTAAGTGAGAACTTTCAAATTCACTCAACCTTATGATTCATCCCAAGACTCAAGAGATGTTTATAGAAAGATACAGAAAAGTATTTATATAAAAACGAGATTGAAGAATGTTCTAGGACCGACATTTGTGAAAAATTTGAACTCACATGTTACCACTGGCACTATGCTTCCTCCTCTTCATCGTGCATCACTCATATAGAGGTGAATATTCGATATAAAATTCATTGAGACTCCCCAAGAGCGTTCATACCACCCCTACGTGATTTAATTAAGGGTTATTATACCGCCCCTCAATTACGAACATCCCATATAAATCCTAACACATAATATACTAAAATAAAAGAAAGGCTATCACTATTAACCCGATATATATAGGTACCCATGACCATACTATAAGTACACCCTAACTTACATAATCTCATATGATAGGAAATATTTTGTTACTAGATTCCAAAATAACATGACTTCCCAAATGATTATGACGAAAATAATTTCTAAAACATGTAGGTACTCAAAACATGTAATAGAGGAAATCTTTTCCTTTAGAAACAAATATGACAACCTATGTTTATACGAAAAAAATGTTTACCAATTAGATTACACAAAATTGTATCTTTAATATTAGGTGAATACTTTAAATGTGAAATATGTTAAAATATACACACAACACCAAGTCGTAGGAGGAAAAATCCACAATGAAAAAACTTTTGGCGGAATGGAACGATAAGTGAACTATGGTAGATACTTATTAAATGAGATAGGGTCTTACAATCTCATGATGCACTACGAACACTAAAACTCTTTCACACCATATATTTCGTATATGGCGCCAATTGTAACAGTTTTTACCCATTACAAAAAATATTTGTAATGGATTTAATCCGTTAGAAAATTATCTTTATTTATTGTTACTAATGGAATTTGTAATGGATAAAATCCATTACAAATTTAATATTTGTAACCAATTTGGAATCGTTACACATCTCATACATTAGTAACGGATTAGCTATATTATAACAATTTTTACCCGTTACAAATTCTTTATTTGTAACAGATTAAATCCATTACAAAATACATCGTAATGAATTAGGTATGTCATATATTTCTAAGAGTTATTTTTATTTGTAACAGTTAAAGTCCATTGGAATATTAATATATTTTTACAAAAAAATAATTTCTCATTAAATACATAAATATAAATGAACTAGTAAAAACCTATACTAAAAATGGTGATGCACTACACTTAGCCAATGCCCACAAATTTCATGCAAAATATAAATTCAAATACACGTAACAAAATGAATGGCACTATATTTTGATGGCATTAAACTCATCTAAATCTATAATTTATTCATAAGCATTAAAATCACCAAAACAAAATGTAGAAATACATAAACCATCTATATTTCAACCATATTTCTACTCGAAATGAAGTCTAAAAACTTTAAAGTTCTAAAAATATTCTCCCAAAAGTAATCTTTATGATATTCCTTGCAATTGTAGACTTCATTCTCTCAAAAGTTATCTTTATATTTACCAATAAGAACTTGTTGAACAAACTCAATCTTAGTAAATGTGTAAGAATAAATGAGGAAATAACATAAAAGAGTAGTACATTCTTGTGTAATGGGCACACACGCAATTTTATCGGGGAGAAATCGATACACAACAAAAATGAGTATTTTTAAGCCGGTAAGTTATTTTCAATTTTCACCCCCCAACGCCCATTTTTAACTCCAAAAATAAGTGTAAGCGCGTCAATTTGGCCAATCGAGAGTCTGATGAAGATGATATTAGTTTAAACTCGTTACTTTTGTATCGCTTGATATAATGGTACATATTTTTAGGCCGCTAGGTTGTTTAAAGTTTTTCTCCCAACTCCCATTGTAAGTTTAATAACATGCGTATACTAGTCAATTTGGCCAACTATCCAATGAGGACGCGGTTAGTTTAGGCAAAGTTACTTTGGTAGATATTGGTGTGTTTGTACCTAATTTTAGGCCACAAGGTTGTTGTTTTCAATTTTAGCCCCCAACGTCAATTTTTAACCCCCAAAAGAAGCATATACTAAGTTATTCTAGTATCTCTTGAAGTGCTTATACCTATTTTTAAGACATTGGGCTATTGTTTTCAGTACCCCCCCCCCCCCCCCCCACACACACACACACTTTAAACTTCATAATGTATGCATACTAGGTAATCTCGTCAATCAAGAGTCCGATGACTACGCATTTAGTTTAAGAAAGTTACTTTAATATTGCTTGATGTATTTGTACCTAATTTTAGGATGCTATTTGTTGTTTTTATCCCCCCCCCCCCCCCCCCCCAGCGCCCATTTTAGAACCTAAAAAGAAGCATATACTAGCTAATTTGACCAACTAAGAGTCTTGTCTACATCGTCCAACGACCTATGAACCACTAGTGCCATGTGCAATTAGGGATAAAGCATATTTAGATGGCTTGGGAGGTGTAAGTGTTGGGTTTATATGTTTGGGCCTAACTCATGAGCCTAAATTTGGACTCATATTTAAACTTGGTCTATCTCATGACCTAGACCAACCTAACCCATAGCCCTATGAGATTATCATATTATAGCTAGATCTCTATTTTCGTTTGTATAGAGGGTTTCCCTAATTTGAGAGGACACTAATACAATTTTTAAAAAGTCGATACATGAAAAGGAGTTTAGTGTCATCTTTTTCTTTCTAAACGTGTGTAATTTCCACTACGTATACATCACTAACCCTGAACCTAAAAGATATTAATTGTAGTCCCCAAATAATCAACTAAAACCAGCATTATTCTAGTTTTTTTAGTGTTTTCTTGAATATGTCTAGTGTCAATGCAATTTTTACATTTTCCCAACAACGTGGGTTTCTGAAATGCAATCAGTTTAGATATATCAATGGGTGCATAAGAATAATAGATTTTTGAAATGGTATAAACAAAACTCTAACATCACTTTAAAGCCCAAGGAGCAATTTAAGAGGCCAAAAATATGAAATAGTAGATGTATGAATGCATGAAGAGATTAGGAATGGGTGAATAAAAAATTAGAATATTGAAAAACAATTCTAACGTGGTAGAACATCATTTGGGAATAAATACATAGACATACGATGCATACTATAAGGGATAGTTCAAAATACATCTAAGGTACTCATATTCTTAGCAACATACATTCACAAAAAAAAAATGTTAGTGTACAACAATCCTACATCATCCAAGGCATAAATAATTATAATAAAACTATAGATACAAACATAAGTAATGTTGTGCCATTTTTATTTTTGCTTATCATGAAAGTTGTTTTCTATTCTTTATGAGATTTATTGAACTATGTAAAGATTAAACTTAAATAGTAAGTGGGAAAAAAATTGCTTTGTGATACATGAATAATCTTAAAATTTTGAAGTAATATAAGAAGTATAACATTCCTTAATAGATTAGTGTCGTTAGTGAATATACCAACATGCCCCGAGTCACTAATACAAAGAAGCCAGTTACAGGAGATAAATTTTTTAGACTATATTACTAAACAAATAGATTAATAAAACACAACCATGTAATTATCGCACCTTGTAGTTGGTCATTGAAGACGAAGTCATGAGCTATAGTGATGACAATGGCGATGTTAGGTTAATGTCTTCAATAGTAAGCTTTAAATAATCAGTAAAAATAACAAATAAACTAAAATTTGTTCAAGTTTGAAAAGGAATAAAAGGAAGGAAAATAGTGGAAAGTAAGGGAAAGTAATAACACACATCAAGACTATCATGGTCTTAAATGCATCCAATTCTTCGTATATAATTAAGGGGGTGTAACAACATCTGTTAAATTCAAAAATATATTAATAGCTACACAAAAATAATTATATAACAGAAACTTCCTATGTTTTGTTATATTATACACCAAATAAACAAGAAATTGTTGTGTTAGCCTAAAATTCCACTAATCTGCAATCACCACTGTGAACACTCTCCACTCCTAAACATGCACTATTTCACCCCAAACATTCAAAGCCAAGCAAAAAACACCAAGTTAAATTTTAATAAAGTAGACAAACTTTAATAATATATTAGGAGGGGGAAACAAAGATAGGATAAATATATTCAATTCATAACTTTTAAAACCTTTATTGTTGCACAATCATGCAAAAACATATTAACAAGTAACAAAGTTAAATGAAACACTACATATTTGGAAGTTATTATTGAGTCGACATGATCGAATACCAAAAAAACTCTTCATTTGGTGCGGTATTGTGAGAGTGCATTTTTTCTACATAATGAAAAAAATTAGGGAACTTTAATAACTTAAATTAAGTCTTGTATACTATATTTGAAGCCATTCACTATGTCCAAAATATAGATCTTTCTCCTATAGTGCACTTAACATACACTATAGAAAAAAATGATGGAATCTTTAAGTAGAGAATGATCAATTCTAATGCAAAGAATTTGGTTTTCATTACGGAGAATAAAAAATTTCATTCTACATTTCCAAAAAATAGATTTTACTAAGTTGATTGCTACAATTACCTTCACAGTCCCATTTAAATCGAAAAGAATTGATTGAATCATAATTAACTTTTAGCTCTAATAAATCAATGGATGGGAAGTTATTATACCTAAAAAGATTGGAAATTCTTCTTTTTAAAGGGGTGTTTAAAATCCCCTTCACATTTCAACAAAGAAAGTTCATCATTTAAAAAAATTAAAAGAAGAGATAGAGATGGACTTTGCACGTAATTTGGTTATCCTTATGAAGAGGGGATCAATGGGAAGATTCTTCTTTAACGTGTTAAGGTTGATGATGGTAGATGTACTTGGGATACTTGTTAAAGGTTTCTTCATCTCATTCTTTGCTTTACCCTATGTATACTTCTTCCAAAAATTGTCATAATAATAATAATAATAATAATAATAATAATAATAATAATAATAATAATAATAATAATAATAATAATAATAATAATAATAATAATAATAATAAGAAGAAGAAGAAGAAGAAGAAGAAGAAGAAGAAGAAGAAGAAGAAGAAGAAGATGTCCAGTTCTGCATGAGTAGGGGTTGAAATCTTCCCTTTTTGGTTCAGAATCAAAGTAGTAATTTTTAACATGGCTAATGTGTTTATCATAATCCAATAGTTCAATGCCCCATAGGGAGAGATTTTAATGATCAACTATCATTACCTCCTCAGAAGTAGTATCTCCATGGTTAATCTTTTTTATGTGGATGGAAATGATCTTGCTTAAGGCAACAGTGGATTTGGATGAAATTTTTGGAGCAGGGTGATTCTTTTGAGTCATAATAATAGGAGAAGGTTTGAAACTTTCAACATGGGAAGAGTTGTTGTTGGTATTAATTACCAGGCCATTTGGAGGAACACAATTTGAGAAGGACTTCACAAAATAATTTGGTGTTTTTTCTCTTTCAAAAATGTTTTCTTCTACAAGCTCTAATCTGATTTCTCTATAGGAGATCTCATGGTTTTTTCTTGATTCTTCACATGGTAGTTTTGAGGATTCATGAAAAAATAATCTTCAACTTTATGGACTTTCTTCATTCAATGCGAACAAATATTGCCGGATGTCTTCATAATTGACTTGTTGCGACTATTCTCATTGGAACTCACTATTACCACGAAGATAATAATCATCTTAACTTTTTTAAGCATTTAGTTGCATTTACACATTTTTGTAGCTAATTTTTCCCTATGTAAAACCTAAATGATGTTCTTTTTTCATATATTCAAGCTGGCAGGAACTTTAAGGAAGAGGAGAATGGATTGTGGAATTACTTCATTGATACTTCTCATTCACGATTCTATAAAAGGGTGCAATCGTAATTGATAAAAATATTGAGAAAATAATAATAATCAACTATATACACATGAAGTTATCTTTGTGAGTATGAAAATGAACAATAATATTGCTACAAAATTTCCCAACAAATGTTATTTAAACCTAATGAAGAATTTTTCACCTCTAGAAATACATAACAGAGTCTACAAAAAAAATCCAACCAACTAATCCCAAAAAACTAAACACAAAAATAACAACCACGGAGTTCTGATCATCTAACTAGGACATAATTTCACTAAAAAAATTCATTCCATCCTAAGCTTCGAAACATTGAAGCGCATAACGTAGCTCAAATTTTGCTATTTTACAAAAGGATTGTTATCACCCTTATTCATTCTCTCGGACACTCCAATATGATTTAAAATAATTGTACATTGTGCCTAAAAATGTTATGCTATGGTGCCGAGGAGAAAAATTGGGATGGCCTTTAGCACAACCCTTTCCAAAAGGCTTTACGTTACGGCTTGCTTATCTTCAGAAATTCTAGAAAATCATCTCATTATAAAGAAACCAAAAAGAGGTCATTATGATGCATCTATGAAGGTTTGTACATATTTTCTTATCTCCATAGGAAGTGGAGAATATCTCGTCTGTTCATTCATTTTTTTTCCAAAAGATATCAAGTTTTTGAAAAAAACATATGTACTATTTTCAATATTTTTTTCTATCTTTAATGTCAAATGCAACCTAATAATTTCTTTAATCAATCAAGCTATTGTTTCCTCAATGGACCCCGAGGGAACACAACTAGACCTTAGAAGACACTAATCCAAACTGATGGAGAATTTATTCACCATTTTTATCATGTTTGGAAATAATGCATTGATTAGTTTGTAAGAAATGAAAATTTTGACGATTAAAATTTTAAAATGTTCCTACTTGAGGTGGGTCACTAGACTCTCTGCCCTCACAGATAATTTTTTGTTAAAACCTTCAAACAATTTGACTTAAGTGATCTATTTCTACCTATCAACTTTCTCAAGTAAGATATATGAAATAACCAGCTTATACTTTTTATGGTAAGTAAATTCATCAATGAAATAAAACCCAACAATCAATAATGTAATTATAAAAAAATCTTACATTGGCACTCCTAGAAGCAGTCGCACCTGTAACAACCCGCCTAATGGGATACCGGGCGATCACTCCTATATCAAATTATAACAGGAGTTACATATGGATCATTCTTAGCATCACTGTCGAAAATCCATTTTATTACTGATATCCTATTAGGCGAGCGTTAAAAACTTTTAACTAACTACTCTTTTTAACGATCAAAATAAAACATCCACAATTAAATGCGTAAATAAAACTGAAATAAAAATGACATAAATTAAAATAACCGAACACTCGGTTCAAATTATACAACCATATCGAATATCGTGTGAAGAATAAATAAAAACAGTTGGACCATTGGCCCGAATGTTTGTACAATACCTCCTATCTAGAGTACAAGGAAAGAAGCGTCTACCGAGAACCCGCAAGCATCCACAGCTGCTGTAACAGACGTCTGACTCGAAAGAATTTCCATCCAGGCGTCCCTGTGTCTGGACACCTATATATATATAATATATAGAAAGAAAGGAGAGTAGATAAACGGGTCAGAGCCCGAATTTTGAAAATATTTTGCAAGTGCATAAATGCTTTATTTTTAAAAAAATAGTTTTATCTCATATTTAAATTGGTATCGCACTCCCATGAGATACCCCTCACCTCTCCTCTAGTAGTGCACACCTAACGCACCCTAACAACATACCCTAGTCAAGCTATCCCTTCCTAACTAGTCTATTCCCCAACTACTATCTACCCCAGATAGTCCAAGTGCTAAGGGCTAAACTTCCCTCCATTCTCAACACTGCACTAAGTTCGTGCGTGGGGTGTCTCGCAAAGCGAAATCCAAACAATGAACCCCCCCGATACACTACTATTTGGCAGGGTTAATGGTAGAGATCCATTAGGCCCGTAGCACGCACAAATGTATAAATATATATATATACATTCACGATATACATCCGGATAATATCTCCCGGACTGAGGTTTACATAATATCAATTATATCTTATAATACACATCCGGATCTACCTCCCGGACTGAGGTGCATTCTATAAACATAGTATTTATCAATACATATCCTTTTCAAAACTTCCCATTTCCTTTATTATATCAAGGAAATGTAAATATAAAACCAATTCATTATCATGAATTGCTTTAACAAATCATATGCTTTTAAAAGCCAATTTTATTATCATAAAATGCTTTTCCGTTTCAAAATATCCCATTTCCCTTTTTATATTCAGGAAATGTATTCAAAGCCATTTTCATTATCATAAAAATGCTTTGATCATATCATATGCTTCCACATCCCTTCTTCCATCCGGGAGTGTTACCGAAGCTAAACATATAACCCATTTCCCTTCCTATATCCAGGAAATGTAATTAAAGTCAATCCATTATCATGAATTGCTTTAATATATAATGCGTTCTAAGACCGCCCGTCCGGATTTCTCCACTGTGCGCGCCCCTAAATGGCTATCATCTTCCAGGGCCTATCATCAAGACAACCTGGGATCCTATATCGCAAGCCGTCGGTAAGCGACCATGTGCCTGCGGGATAGTCATGACCACACCCGGAATCTCCTAACCAGCGCAACAAATATATATCAACAAACGCTCACATGGCCTATAGGACTATATCCACCCTGCATTCATTAGCCAGGGGGCTTCACCATACGTACGCAACTTCCCTTATGATAGAGATTTAGAGAGGTGTGTAATCCATATTTTATCAATTATGAAAAATCATTTATTTACCATTTTGAAAATATTCATTTTTATATTTTCAAAAATCATTTCCATCATAACATATATATATACCTAAATCACACAGTATATACATATCCTATATATTCTTCCTAGAATATATATAAACAGCCATAGTGGCCTATAGCATCTAGCGATGACCAATAATCCCAAAGACTCCCTCCAGGAATCATAATCATGCATTTATATTAGCATGATTCTAAATCCAAAGTATTTCCTTACTTTGACAAATAATAATTTCCTTAATCATCTCTTAAGGATTTATTGGATATCTCAAAATATAATAATTCACTCTAAGTGAATATAATTTTATTTTCAAAGAGGAGAAATAATAAAAATCTCCAAAATCTTAGGCTGAAAATAGGGCACCGGTCGACCGGTCCTGGACCCCCGATCGACCGCGGGTTGCAATTAAGCCTACGAAACAAAGCAGTAGGCCCTTTCTTCTTGATCACACCAGGTCTCCCAAAATTAAATTCTCAATTCTCTTATCCAACAACCCAAATTCATTTTCGGGGTTTCTATACTACCCCAAAAATTATCCCGAACATCTACGCAATTAATTCTAGCCGTAATTTTTCCAATTTCCGATTTGATTTCCGAGTTGATGATTTCAACCCGGAGCTGTCATCTTGTAAAAATCATATCAAATCGTAGAAAAATCAGAAAAATACGTGGTTAGAGCCCACGCGACCGTATCGAAAAGATATAAAACTTTTGTGTTTTGGACGAAAGCTAAATCAATTATTTTCCTGGCCAAAATGGCCTCCTAAAGTGACGGGTTACAATTCATCGTCTTCTCCGAGACGATTTCCGCCATTAAAGCTTCTCTCAAGCTTTTGTCGCCTCACCCAACGTCCTACAACCTCAACCAACTACAAATACACTTATAATACGGGTTCTAAACATCCTAGAACCCGGAATCACCAATTAATTTCAAGTAAAACCTAAGTTTCTCCAATTTACCATTTTTAGGGGTTATTTGTTTTAACTCCCAAAAACCCGTTCTATCCACGAATACCCAACCCAAAATCATTAGGGTTTGTTATACCAACAATGATATGAGATATTTATGCTTAAAAATAAATAAAGCAAGTAAACACTTGCCTCGTGGATAAAATCCGACGACCTCGAGTCGAATCCGACGGAGTTTGGCCCGAATCTTCCTTTCTCCTCCTCTTTCTCCTTCCTCTCTCTCTTCTCTCTCTTTTCTTTCTTTTATTTCTCTTTTTCTCCCTCTCTTCCTCCTTTTATAAGGAAAAAAGGGTTTTAAACCATTAAAACCCAAAAATGACTCGTTTACCCAATTACGAGTTACTTTTACCTCTAAAATTACCCTAAACTTAATTTCGACAATCGGACACTCTTTTCCGACTATCTCGGACATTTCGAGACTCATGGCGCAGTCGAAATTCCCATCCGAGGTACTTGATCGCAAATCACTATTCTAACCCATAAAAGTAATTGCGGGTTTTCCAATTTAAAATCTGACCTTTTCGTCAATTTTCTCCACGACGACATATAATTAAATTATAGTGACCTATATAGTCCCAAAAGTAATTATAATACCCATATAAAATCATTCAATCCTCAAAAATCCCAAAATCACTATTTCGAGAAATTCTCCAAATTCCAAATTATACTTAATTATGGAATTTAATCGTCTCCAAAAGGGCGGGTTATTACATACTCCCCCTCTTACAACGAAATTTCGTCCTCGAAATTCAGATATATCTAGGATCACTACTGATATGACAAATATAGCACCCCGCCGCGGATAGATACTCATACATGGGCTGGCTTATAGGCCGCGGCCCTAACCAACAGGGTGCGGCCCTAACCAACTCGTGTTACATACACAGGCCGCAGCCCGTCTCTTGGAGGGCGCGGCACCTTCTATTCAGCATATGGTGCCGCACTTATCATCTATCTTATAGGCCGCATCCCTCTCCACTGCAACCAACTACGGACCATGTGCTCATAGCACGTGACACCTCACATCACTCTTATAAATAGAGGACCGCACCTCGAAATAAGGGATGGATTTCCTCTCCTCTGGAACAGTCTCTACAACGCTTGCTTAAGCCTCGCACGGCTCTCCCCGTACGACCTCAACATACGACTTGGGGGCTACGTGGCCTGACCTCCGGCACACCCGGAACCTCGACATCCATGTATTCTCCCTATTTCTCATACTTGTACGCCTCTCTAGGCAGGTTTATATTGTAAAGTGCATCGTATATAATGAGAACGGAGCAACACAGTGGACGTAGGCCTATTTTAAGGGCTGAACCACTCTATACCTTGTTTTCTATCTATTTACTTGCTTTATCAACTTATTCTACACTTACACTTGATCTGCTGGTACGAGATCTACCTGTGTACGATTTCTCGCATCATCAGTTTGGCGCCGTCTGTGGGAACGAGATATTTCAATCTTGTTTCTCTACATTTTGAGTTCATAAACACCTTATCTTACACATGGGGATCCTTTGGATCAGAATCTCATGTGTGAATTTTGGTTAGTTGAGCTCTGTTTCATATTCACCCCTTTGATGGTTATTTCTCAAGTCCAGATCTACTCTTGGACCTCTGTTTCATAACTTTAAATCTGTTTTGCATTCCCCGATGATATCGTTCCACCTAGATGGTGCTGAAAAGCACGATGGGTTTTAACCCCAAAAAGATGAACGATTAGGGAAGGATTGTACCTATTCCTGTTTTATTGTACATGGCCTGTGATCTAGGGTTTATCGTTCAAGCTGTGCCACTTTGTGCATCGAGAGGTTATGTCCTCATGAACAAACCCTAGTAGGTATGCTTTCTGTAAGTGCCGGGAGGAAAACTCGGCCCTCAGGCGTAAGTGTGATTGCTCCTTGCTTCCTATGAGGGGATGCGACCAGACAGTGAAAATGTCTTATGGCCGCGGCCTCTACCAGCGTAGCTGTTTAACAAGCTTCAAACATTGCGAAGTGGAATCGGAGGAGCACTGGCTCTAAATTGGAATCAATTTAGGCCGCGGCAGTATATCTATGTGCTATGGCCGCGGCCGCGGCAGTAAGCCCATGTGGCAGTGCAAACGCTGCATCCCCATTTTTCTACTTGGTTACTCCACTATTTCTGAGATTACTTACTGCTGTTAGTTTTGTCTCAGATTATATATATATTTTGTAAAAGACTAACAAAAGCAGAGGATGGAAGGAGAGTCCAGTCAAAGCACAAAAATCAAAGACGAAATTGTGCAGCTGTACAGCCATCTCAACCATCTGTATGACAGCCATGCCTCGCTCCAGACCCAGGTCAACTACCTAACTCAGAGGGTACTCATGCTAGAAGCCGCGGCCTCACCCAATACGGGCGCGACACTCATCTCAGCAGCACCCGCGTGCTTGACGGCCGCGGCATCTTCAAAGGATGCAGCTGTAGAGGCAATCAGCGGCCAAAAGAGGAAGGCAGAGAAGAAGTCAGGGCCCTACACCCCGCTGGCCTACCCGATTGAAGTGATACTTGAGTACATCAAGGAAGATCAACTTTTGAGGTGGCCAGAAAAGCTGAAAACTCCGCCCCACAAGAGAAACAAAGCCGCTCAGTGCCAATTCCATCAGGACCATGGCCACGAAACGGAGCAGTGCTACGCTCTGAAGGATGAGATCGAAAGACTAATTGGGCAAGGGATGCTGAGGAGGTTCCTCAAGAATGATTAAAGGCTGCAGCCAGACCTAACATAGGCCGCAGGCCACATCTCTCCCTTAGTTTTTCTGTTTTTCAGATCTTTCTGTTTATGTTTGAGGAAGCTCATTACAGCCTTTATCTTCAAGACTTAATGTTTTGTTATCAAAGTCATTAACTGAAAGCATATATATATAAATACATGAAGTAACAATATAGCAAATATTGCCGTATCTGATCTCTCTATTGCTTTTGCAATCTATCATCTTACAAAAAGACTTTTTGTCTTACACAGATTTTGAGGGAAGAATAGCAAATTATCTCGAAAGATCATTATTATTTCGGGATGCACCAGTATAGGATTGCAATCTTAATCAATCCAGAATTTCCCTTCACGATGTGCAACCATATATTGTCATTTGATTATCGTATTCACGAAAACATCCGACAATTCTAGGAGCTTTTTCTAGCCATGGGGGCTTACAATGCCCGTTCTCAGCTATCGGGATGCTACGCATAGCCAGGGATGGATCTATATATCAACAGCCCAGGGAGGTGACTGCCTAGGCAAACATCATTCATTGAGTGGTCTCATGTTAGCTGTGGGTGGCTTAATAACATAACCCAGCCTGGGGAGGCTTGATAGTATCCCGTATATTAGCTGTGGGTGGCTTAATAACATAACCCAGCCTAGGGAGGCTTGATAGTAACCCGTATATTAGCTGTGGGTGGCTTGAAAACATAACCCAGCCTAGGGAGGCTTGATAGTAACCCGTATATTAGCTGTGGGTGGCTTGAAAACATAACCCAGCCTAGGGAGGCTTGATAGTAACCCGTATATTAGCTGTGGGTGGCTTGAAAACATAACCCAGCCTAGGGAGGCTTGATAGTAACCCGTATATTAGCTGTGGGTGGCTTGAAAACATAACCCAGCCTGGAAAATAGAGCCTAGAAAATTGCTGCAGCCCATCAATATGGCTGAAGACATCTGAGGCACTCTTACAAGACTAGAAGAGAATCCGCAGCCCTAAAGCCATACTTCATTGGCACCGCGGCCTAGGCGATCATCTACAGTATGAAATTGTCCCAACAGGCCGCGGACTTCACGAAGAAACCACGCATAAAGTGGTGCTGCAGCCTTGTGTCCAAAGGGTTTAATATTCAAAAGCCCCTCCATGTCGATATGGCTATGGTCATCAATTATTGGACTGGCAGTTCAGTAAGCGGTTATTGAAGAAATTTGTCATAATACCGCGGCAGTTATAGAAGCATTTTAAAGATGTCAAGATTTCAGAATCCATGCCATGAAGCCGCGGCACACTCAGCATTATAAGCAAGTCATCATACTGGCGACTAAGGCACCGCGGCATGTATCTAATCCTTATTTCAACAAAGAGTTGGGGCCGCAGCTATTAATATTAGTTCGACCAGGTTCATTCAAAGGCAAACTGCAAATTTATTATGCTAGGCCGCCGCGGCCATCACTATTAGTTCATGCAAGTTTATTCAAAGGCAAATTGCTAATTTATTATGCTATGTTGCCGCGGCTATTATTAGTCCTATGAGTAAGTTCAATTTGCAAAGTGGAAAGTAAGTACATTCAACCATTCATCAAGGCATGAGAAGGAAAGTGGGCAAAGAGATGCAACAAATAAACTTTATATAAAGCGGAATATATGGCCGCAGCCTTAACATTATAATGTTTACAAAACTGGGCCGCAGCCACAACAAAGATAAAATGACAAAAGGGATGCAGCCCTATGAATGATGAAAGATTACAAGTTCAATATGCTGCGTCGTCGTTGTCATCAACCTCATCACCTTCCGCGGCCGTCTCAATCTCTTCATCATCTGCCGCGGCCTCCGCCTCAGCTTCGGCTCTCAACCTGGCTCTTTCCTCAGTTGCGGCCTTAAGCTCAGCAATGCAGTCCTGGTGTTCTGCATCACTTAGCTTCCAGCCAAGGACAATCTCCTTGGCCTCAGGGAAATTCTTGATAACCCTCTGCCGCAGCTCCTGGAAGCCGCGGAGGTAGGCCTTGTTATTTATAAGGAAGAATTCCTTGGAGTTTTTGAAGGACTCCACAGTTTGGTCAATGGCCATTTGAAGGGCGTCTCCATGGTCCGCCTGCATCTTCTGTATGGCCGCGACATTGTTGGCCTCCTGCAGTTCATAGTTTTTTTGCAGATGGGCAAGCTTGCTATTGTCCACTTCAGCGACCTGGGAAGCGGCCACGGTCTGAGCTTGGGAGGCTTTGAGAGATTCCGCGGCCTGGCTAAAGTTGAGCTCTGCCTCCTCCCTGGCTTTGTTAGCCCTCTCCAAATCCATCTTCGCTGCCTCAAGAGCCGCGGCAGATGACATCTTCCCAGCTTCAAAGGCAGACTTCCGCGCAGCCTCTAAGTCCGCGGCGTGCGTACTCTTCTCAGCCTCCCTCATCTGGTAGAGGGCCTGGTACTTCCTTTTCTGGGCCACCAGGATATCCGCTGTCTGAAACAAAACAAGTTGGAAAAAGATGGAAGTAAAAACATAATGGACTAAAGTGATTCACTTACCCTCAGAAGGCTGTGGAGGCCGCAGTCCTCCAGGTCGTCCTGATCTTCCACGACCAATCTGTCAAGGTCCGCGGCATCTAAGGCTCTCTTCATTCTTCTGGCAGCCTTCGCGGTGGTATCCCAGGAAGAGTTGGGATCAGGTTGCCTTAGTTGTGGCCGCGGCCTACCATCAGGTCTAGCTCCTCCACGAAATTGTGGAGGTGGCAAGTTGGCATTAATGGCCACAACTGGTGGTGGCGGAGGTGAGGATTGTTGGGCAGACATATCAGGAATCAATCCCGTCGCAGCCAGATTGGTTCCAATATCGTCATCAAATGTTTGAGATTCAGGAGCAGTGGTTGTCTTCTCCGCGGCAGGAGTAGTTTGTTCAGGAGTAGTTTGTTCCCCCAAAGGTGCCGCGGTGGGGGCCTTTGTCTTTGCCCTCTTCCTCTTTCTGCTCCGCGCAGTATTATTGAGGACCACCGCGTCCTCGTCCATCTCCGCCAATTGTGCGTTCAGCAACTCCCTGTCCACTTCCTCACCTGAAAGGGAGAAACAATGTTAAGCACAAGCATTTGAAGAACTCAAAAATCAAGTTGTAATCCGCAGATTAAAAGTTACCTTCCACGGCCATTTTCAGGGGGATCGACTTATTAGGGAAGAAGCCTGCGTTGAATATAGTGGCAGAGGTCACTAGAGTGCTGAATCTCTTCTTATCAGCAGAAACAGCTGCGGCCTCGGCAACTCTCCTCTCCTGCCGCGGGTTGAGTTGCAAATTGTCAAGGACTGCAGAAGACATTACAAGGGTTAGTATAAAAAAGTGGCAAGTTATAAATAGGGGACGCGGCTATTAAAAAGATACCTAGTTTGGATGAGGTCCCCCATCGCTGCGGCATTTGAAAAGACCTCTCCCTCTCATTCTCTTCAGGGTGGAACTCCCACCCCTCTCCAGAAAGGAAAAAGTAATTCCCTTTCCAGTTCTTTACACTGGTTGGCCTCCCAGTATATAGGGTCTCATCCCTGCCGCGGATGGAAAAGTAGTAGTAGCCCGCGAACTTTACTGAGTTCTCTTTCGGGCGGTAGAAATGGAAAAACTCCGCGGGAGTAATGTCCTTTTTGAACAAATTCTCCCAAAGAACGACCGCGGCAAGAACAACTCTCCAGCCGTTGGGATCTAACTGGGCTGGGGCCAGTTTCATGGTTTGAAAAAGTCGACGGATGGGAACAGGAACAGGCAACCGCAGCCCGTAAATAAATGCATGAAGTGGAAAGCATATCCCATCAGTGAGTGCCGTGCACTGCCTTTGGTTCGCGGCAGGAGCTGAACATATCAAATTTGATGGAAATTCGAAGGACTCCGCTACCTGGTCGACCCAATCTTGGGTCATGATGCTGTGGATGCCAAGAGCAGCTAAGGGTCGCTCAGCCCTCCCAGACGTACCAGCTGGGGGGTCTCTAGATTCCGCGGCAGTACCTCCTGCCCCCAGTGGATGATTGCTCGAATTGGCTTCTTCCTCCATCGGCACGGACTGAAAATCAAGCTTAGAATCAGAGTCCGCGGAATCAAAATCTAATGTTATGCAGTTGGGGCAATCCTTCAATTGGCAAGACCCTATTGATCTTAAGGGGGGCACGAAAGAGAGTTCAGGAGGAGAAGTCCCAAAGTGCTTTGCCCAAAAGCCCTTCAGAAAGTTGTCTGGGTCAAAGCTCATATGGCTGCAGCAGTACCTGAAAAGCAGAGACCGCAGTTAGGTGCCGCAGCCAATATGGTCCTAAAAAGCTCCTAGGAAGCCGCGGCAGGATTATTAATATGATTAAAGTGGAGTAGCAAGATGGGCTAAACATGCCAAGTGTTGGGTTCTAGAGCCCTAAAGGATGTTTGTAGCCGCGGACTAAAGTTATTGAGATGAAGACAAATTCTGGGTAGCCGCGGAACCTAATCTAAAATTGAGTCACTACAGGCCGTAACCTTTATTTAATACTGGTTACAACCCTTATTTACTACATGCCGCAGATGATTTTTATTAAGCAATGAAGGATATGTTGACTGAGCAGCTCTAAGTTATTTAAGAAATTATTTCACTCCGCGGCCTCAAACACAAACAGGTAATTACTTCAACAGTTGTAAATCCGAAGATCAAAACCCTAGAACACTCAAGAACACTCAAGAACACAATGGGAACTCAGAAGCCCTAAAGTTTAACCCTAAACTGCAACATTGATGTTCTATTCAAAACCTATTACCCAGTACAAATCCCAAAACAACTATGCAGAAAAGAGCATGGCAAATCTAATACGAAGGAGAATACATGATTCTAGGTTGAGATATTTACGAATGCAGAAGTTAAAGAACTGTTAAAAGGTTGATGGGTGGAAAAGTTACCTTTTAATGAAGAAACCGGCGGTGCTCAGCCTTCAACCACCACGGAACCGCCACACACCGCTTTCGAAAGTCGCCGGAAAATGCAAGAACAAGGAGGAACAGAATTTTCTCTCGATTTTCTCTCAAGGTTTTGAAAATGTAAAGAAGTCCACGGCCAGAAGCCATTTATATAAGGGGAACGCGGAAGATGAAACGTCGCCCCGATCAGGCCGCGGCACGTTATGCAACACCGCTGCCTGGGATCAAACAGGCCGCAACATAATTCAATAAGCACGAAACATCTCTCAGTATCCGCGGTTGGTACATAATTCAGCCGCAGCCCCAACATTCTACCAATTGGCACTACGGCTTGGGGGCTTATTGATATGACAAATATAGCACCCCGCCGCGGATAGATACTCATACATGGGCTGGCTTATAGGCCGCGGCCCTAACCAACAGGGTGCGGCCCTAACCAACTCGCGTTACATACACAGGCCGCGGCCCGTCCCTTGGAGGGCGCGGCACCTTCTATTCAGCATATGGTGCCGCACTTATCATCTATCTTATAGGCCGCATCCCTCTCCACTGCAACCAACTACGGACCATGTGCTCATAGCACGTGACACCTCACATCACTCTTATAAATAGAGGACCGCACCTCGAAATAAGGGATGGATTTCCTCTCCTCTGGAACAGTCTCTACAACGCTTGCTTAAGCCTCGCACGGCTCTCCCCGTACGACCTCAACATACGACTTGGGGGCTACGTGGCCTGACCTCCGGCACACCCGGAACCTCGACAGCCATGTATTCTCCCTATTTCTCATACTTGTACGCCTCTCTAGGCAGGTTTATATTGTAAAGTGCATCGTATATAATGAGAACGGAGCAACACAGTGGACGTAGGCCTATTTTAAGGGCTGAACCACTCTATACCTTGTTTTCTATCTATTTACTTGCTTTATCAACTTATTCTACACTTACACTTGATCTGCTGGTACGAGATCTACCTGTGTACGATTTCTCGCATCATCAACTACAAATCCTAAACCTCAAGGGGAACGACACTAACCCAACGGTTCCTAACCGAGAACTACGCGGGTACCGCGATCATAAAGTGACTCTAATACGTCACTTAATACCCATCCTCTAAAATACCTCTTGGCATGAATTTCAACCTTATATACTACTCCTATCTTAACTAGGCGGTATACCAACCCACCTTACCAAGGCGCCCATACACCTTCCTAACTTGTGCACATATGCACATCCATAGTGAACGTCTGACACGTAACACTCTCTCCCAATAAGGGTCTCCTTTCCTCGGTGTAATACTCACCTATGGGTCCTTCCAACCCACGATATTTCAATCCTCCTAACCTCGGTGCCGCTAACTCTATCGAGCCTACATCCTACAATGCTACTATCTATGCGTTACCCTACCTAAGCGAAACGATCCTAATTATGTCCCTATTGCCCAAGGCCTCTCTCAACTCCCGACATTTGCTTGGTTTCGTGCGTGGGACGTCTCGCCAAGGCGAAATCCAAACAAGGAACCCTCCCGTTACACTACTCCCTCGCGTTGTCGGTTATCGAGATATAACGACCTAAGGCACACTAGCGGGATGTCCTAAATCTTACTAAACTAACCTACAAAAGTATTCCTACTATCTTATCCTTCCGTCCATACAGAAGGAAACCTAACTATTTAAAATGCCTACTCTCTGTAGGAACACTTCTTATATCACACCGATCACAGATTTCCCCCAAATTTTCCTTCTTATTAAGGCAGGGATATCATCCTCAAATCAAATTCTCTAAGTCCTACTCCACCCAACTACTTGTGGCGAGAGGACCACTTTAGTGCTTTTCCATAGCACAATATTTCCATAAGCGTACCATCATCACAGGGCTCATAGTCTATAGTGGTTCATCCACACTATAAGACTAACCCACATCCTTGCGTCCCATAACAGCTCTCCACGCCTGGCGCCGTTAAGAGTCATGTGTGGAGTGTCTCGCAAAGCGAAATCCAAACAAGGAACCCCTCCACACATTAACACTTGACTTCGTCGGTCACGGATTCCCATTATTTCAGACATGCAACCGGGACAATTCTATCCCTTAACAATAAAAGATGGTCTGAACTCCTATCTCTAACTAAGAGTCACACCACCCAGCGCTCGCACTATTTCTAAGTCCTTGCGCAAACCAGTACTGAGCTAAATCTTACAGCTCAACAATGATCCTGTGGGCCTTAATTTATATCTATAAGGTTGCCACACATACCCACCAAAATAAGGAAGCCTCTACTCATCGAGGTTCCATAAATCCATAATAACAAAGGTGTACTCAACCTGTATCCAGGTGAGACACCGCAACCACAATCTGTTCCCTCCAAGAACTATGGACACGATAGTCTTGCCATCATTAGCCTGCTATCGCTCCGATCAACCAAATACATTATACGTATATATATAAAGTATAATCACCCGCCTCTATGGCGAGTGAAAGAAAACAAAATTCCGCTATCGCGGAAAACACACAAGCCTACATTATTATGTTATCGAGACCAAATACAAAGCTCAAATTACACACACGAGTCTAGGGCTATCGAACACCACAACTTCAGCTAGCCACACCTTTTACTAGAATTTCTTAACTCTAGGATCCATCTGGGAACCCTAACCTTGTCCTTTATTCCTATCGAAAAAGACTATCCGTGTGGCTCCGCACTCCACAACACCATTTCCATCATTGGTCTTCCTGACCATCATGGAGTTGTCAACACCATCTAACTTTATAGCCTCGCTTCTTACAATCACCTTATTCATCCTCTTAACTTCTTTGTTAAAAGGAAACTCCACCACCGGTTCCAACAATCCTATTTCAACAAATCTCCCCATGTGGATGTCCCCTCAGGGGCACCCGAACACACCCACATTCTCCGTAAGTGTTAACAACAGTTCTCTAGTAAGCCTATCCTTCCTGGAAAGGACTCATTTTCCATTGTACCTTCCTCACTTCGGTACAAGGTTCACTTCTCCACAATGTTCTTTATTCACTGTCGGTCTCTGGCCGACCCTTATGTGAATAATTACGAAACGGAATTCATCTCCTTCTTGCAGAATCATGGGGACTCACGGATAAAACTATCTGTAAGATTCCTTTCGAATCCTTATCTCCACGGGGTAATTCAACTTGAGTACCACTTTCTACCACAGTAGTACTTGGTTGCTCATAACTACTATACTTTAGTAGCCGTTGCAACAATCCTTAGCAATTTGTCACAAGGAGAGTGGCCTCTACTAAGGTCCTCGTCCCCATCTTCTACCAGCTTCCCCAGCTAAGCCTTGCCAACTGCTATCCTCCCCGAGGCCCTCCTTGGTCGTCCTTCTTCGATCGGCACACAAAATCCTAGAACGAACATGCAAAGGATTACTAAAATCTTCTAACATGGCAAGAGAACGAAATCTCATAGAGAAATCAACAACCCTAATCCTGGGGCTCTATAACAAATCGAGAGCAACGCTGAAAGCATAGTACGTCCGCACAGATTCCTAAGGACACTAGAACCTGATGCTCTGATACCATTTGTAACAACCCGCCTAATGGGATACCGGGCGATCACTCCTATATCAAATTATAACAGGAGTTACATATGGATCATTCTTAGCATCACTGTCGAAAATCCATTTTATTACTGATATCCTATTAGGCGAGTGTTAAAAACTTTTAACTAACTACTCTTTTTAACGATCAAAATAAAACATCCACAATTAAATGCGTCACTAAACTGAAATAAAAATGACATATATTAAAATAACCGAACACTCGGTTCAAATTATACAACCATATTGAATATCGTGTGAAGAATAAATAAAAACAGTTGGACCATTGGCCCGAATGTTTGTACAATACCTCCTATCTAGAGTACAAGGAAAGAAGCGTCTACCGAGAACCCGCAAGCATCCACAGCTGCTGCAGCAGACGTCTGACTCGAAAGAATTTCCATCCAGGCGTCCCTGTGTCTAGACACCTATATATATATAATATATAGAAAGAAAGGAGAGTAGATAAACGGGTCAGAGCCCGAATTTTGAAATTATTTTGCAAGTGCATAAATGCTTTATTTTTAGAAAAATAGTTTTATCTCATATTTAAATTGGTATCGCACTCCCATGAGATACCCCTCACCTCTCCTCTAGTAGTGCACACCTAACGCACCCTAACAACATACCCTAGTCAAGCTATCCCTGCCTAACTAGTCTATTCCCCAACTACTATCTACCCCAGATAGTCCAAGTGCTAAGGGCTAAACTTCCCTCCATTCTCAACACTGCACTAAGTTCGTGCGTGGGGTGTCTCGCAAAGCGAAATCCAAACAAGGAACCCCCCCGATACACTACTATTTGGCAGGGTTAATGGTAGAGATCCATAGACCTGTAGCACGCCCAAATGTATAAATATATATATGTACATTCACGATATACATCCGGATAATATCTCCCGGATTGAGGTTTACATAATATCAATTATATCTTATAATACACATCCGGATCTACCTCCCGGACTGAGGTGTATTCTATACACATAGTATTTATCAATACATATCCTTTTTAAAACTTCCCATTTCCTTTATTATATCAAGGAAATGTAAATATAAAAGCCAATTCATTATCATTTATTGCTTTAACAAATCATATGCTTTTAAAAGCCAATTTTATTATCATAAAATGCTTTTCCGTTTCAAAATATCCCATTTCCCTTTTTATATTCAGGAAATGTATTCAAAGCCATTTTCATTATCATAAAAATGCTTTGATCATATCATATGCTTCCACATCCCTTCTTCCATCCGGGAGTGTTACCGAAGCTAAACATATAACCCATTTCCCTTCCTATATCCAGGAAATGTAATTAAAGCCAATCCATTATCATGAATTGCTTTAATATATAACGCGTTCTAAGACCGCCCGTCCGGATTTCTCCACTGTGCGCGCCCCTAAATGGCTATCATCTTCCAGGGCATATCATCAAGACAACCTGGGATCCTATATCGCAAGCCGTCGGGAAGCGGCCATGCGCCTGCGGGATAGTCAAGACCACACCCGGAATCTCCTAACCAGCGCAGAAAATATATATCAACAAACGCTCACATGGCCTATAGGACTATATCCACCCTGCTTTCATTAGACAGGGGGCTTCACCATACGTAAGCAACTTCCCTTATGATAGCGATTTAGAGAGGTGTGTTGATTGGGCATAAATATTGTATATTTATCCCCCTAATTTCAGTACATTTGTGAACCCGAGTGATGTAACATATATGGATTTGCTTCACATTTATGCTACTAACCTTCGTGGCGAGTATTTAGTGTTTTGTGCTTCTCCTATTGATTTTACAGGTTAATTATGCAAGCAGTGCAAAGGAGGAAGCAAGACAATGCTAGAAAAGCTAAGAAGGAAAGTTCAAGGGAAAATTGGTAATTTTTCAGCCAAATCCAGAAAGAGAAGTCAACTGGAAAGTTGAAGAGCTCGGAATAACGAGAACACTGGAAGAAACGGCACCCAAATCCGAGCTACGGTTGAAAAGTTATGCTCAGTTGAAGTTGAAGAAAAATCCAAGAAAAGAAGAGAAAAGCCAAAAAAATCTTAAGTGTTGAACTCCGGGCCAGCATACATTCGCGAACCCCAAGCCGAACCGGTTTGGGGGGGCGAACCGGTTCGCAGGTACACCCGAACCGGTTCGGGGTACCTGATGCGCGAATTTTGCCTTTTATGCTGATTGGTTCCCAAGACTCCTATAAGGTTTTAACTTCTCAAAAATTGTAGGGAAGGGAGGCAACAACTTAGGAGCAGCCATTAGGAGTAGTTTTACTCAGTTTTTGATAGAGAAGAAGAAGGAGAAACATTTAGGAACATTAAAGGAATTATTTGCTTCAAGATTCAATTGTTAAGGGTTTGTTTTTCAAGTTTTAATTAAAGATTCAAGATTCTTGTCATTGTTCTTGCATGCTTAGTTTCGTAATCGATTCAACTTGTTTTCGCATTCATAATACGTATTTACATGCTTCTAGCTAGTTTCATCATGATTTCATGCACATGCAACGTTACTATTTCATGCATTAGTCCATTCAACATGTCCGACTAGGTTTAAAAGGTTGGGATGCATGAACCCAATCTGACGTGTTAGTGTATGTGTATAACGTTAATACGATGAATTTAACGATTAATTTTGATCGTATTGCGTAATTACATAATAATTGTGGATCTTTATATCTCGTTTGCCCTTGGGTACTCATGATGATATAGAGTACAATTTGAGTGCAATTATCGCGATACCGATTTACTCATCCTCAAATTAGGTATGACGCGGGCTTGAGTCTCGTATACATAATGCTTGGGAGTACTAAATTCCGGGTTGGATTAATCGGATAAATTTAAGATTGACGTTGTCACTGCACTACACTAGGGTTGGGGGATTGTATTCCCATCCTGTTTTCTTATCATTTAGGTTAAAAAAGTTTCAATTTAATTCCTCATTCCTCATTTAGATAATTTAGTTAGTTGCATAGTTCATCCTAATTTCATAATTGCATTTAGTTAATCAATCCCAAAAACCAAAACCAAATCTTTTCCTTCCTTTTTTAGAGTCATCGTTAGGATTCCTTCGTCTGATTCCATCGTCACAACTCCGTTGTCCTTTTTCCCTGAGGATCGATACCCGACTTGTCGGATTATTACTTGAGCGACATGCTTACACTTGAGCCTGGAGAGTACACACTTTAGAGACACATTCTGAGTCGTGTCAAGTTTTTGGCGCCGTTGCCGGGGAACTAGGTAGACTTAGGATTAGATCGAGTTAATCCAAAGCTTTGACCAAAAAATTCAAAACAAAAAAAAATATAAAAAATAAAAAGCACAAAAAGTTTCACAATTATCCTCTCTCCTAAGCTTTAATGCAAAATTACGAAACCACTCCCACACTCCATAATACTCCAACCAGCATTCACGAAAATCCACTCGTTGAGTATAATAGTGATAGTCCCCACACTCCGAACGCCCCACAGTTCTGGATCCCACCTCCCACACCGTCGCACTTAATCTCTAGTAACACTCCCTTCTCCTTCGTAGGACACACTTCGAGCACACCCAGTGAGATCGCCGAGTCGTCAAGTGAGAGAGAGATGTCGCAACATAGTAATGCACCTACCGGTGAGGAAGAGCCTCCGTATCGCCCGTTGAGATAATTCTTATATCCCGAGCGCACTGTCACTCCGGGATGCATTATACTCCCGTATAATGTCGGACAGTTCCGTTTCAAAAATGGGATGATCCAGATGCTACCACATTACCACGGCATGGATTCTGAAAATCCATACCTTCATATTAGGAAATTTGAGGACGTGTGTGATACTCTCAACGATCAAACCTGCACACAAGAGGTAATCTGCCTCAAACTCTTCCCCTTCTCGCTTAAAGATAAAGCTAAAGCTTGGCTATGGTCTTTACCTCCAAGCTCGATTCCATCCTGGAATGAGCTACAGTCTAAATTTCTCAAGAAATTCTTCCCAACACATCGAACAATCTCTATAAAGGCTCAAATCTAAGCTTTCAGACAACAAGAAAATGAGCCATTCCATCGATGTTATGAATGTTTCAACGAGTTAGTGGCTTCATGCCCCCATCATGGATTTGATCCATCGCAAATCATCTCCTTTATCTATAATGGGTTGAATCTTAATTCTAAAAAGCTTGTTGAAACCATGGGAAGTGGTCCATTTGTCGATTTAGATGCCCATGATGCTGATCTTCACATGAGGTATGTGGCCGAGACTACCCAATCCTGGGATACATCCGATCCAAACGCTCAAAATTGAAATCGACAATCTACCACCGCTCCGTCAACGTCCGGTCTATTCCACGTAGACAAGAATTCTATAATGGACAGTCGGTTGGACACCATTGAGAAAGGATTGGGTGACTTATGTGAGGTAGTTGGATCTATCCAAAATCCTATCGTGAAGGTGTGTGCGATTTGTGAGGAGGGACATTCAACTGAGGAATGTCCGACGATACCCGCCTACAAAGTAATGTTGCAGGAGAAAGTTAGTGGTTAGGAGGCTTTAAGGGTAATTTTGATGCCCCGCACGGGAATTCATATAACCCTTCGTGGAAAAACCACCCCGGTTTTAGCTACGGGCAACAACATGCCGCAATGAACCCTCCTTCGCATGTTGCCCCTCCTCCACCACAACAATTTCAACAAGCTCCACACATGCAAAGACATGTGCAAGCACCACCACCTCAAGGAAATTATATCCCGCCACAGCGGAGAACTCTCGACGATACCATGAATCAATTCATCGCAAGTCAGACCGCAACCAATGCCAGATTTGATCGTCTGATAGGCGACGTAAATGCGAATCTGTCAAAGATACAATCCTCGTTGAGTGTCCAAGAGAAGGGCAAGTTTCCAGCCCAGGGCCAAAGACCTCTCCAAGGCCAAACTAGTGTTAGCTCAACACCCCATGACCATCCTGAGCAATGTAGAGGAATTACCACTCTACGTAGTGGGAGGGTAGTTGACTTGTCACCTCCCCCACGAGACATACTAAAAGACAAGGAGATTTCGCCCGGCACGAAAGAGGCCGAAGATGTCTCCTTAAATGAGAGCGACAAAGAAGACGCTAGTGAGGCCGAGGTAGTAGTGAAACCACCCTCCGCGGCACCGTTTCCTCAAAGGCTAATTCCCGCTCAAAAAGGGAATCCACGTGATGAAGTGCTAGAAGTACTTAAGCAAGTAAAGCTGAATTTACCCTTTCTTGATGCCATCAAGCAAATTCCAGCTTATGGCAAAGTTATCAAAGATTTGTTGATGGTAAAAAGAAAGATGAAGGTAAAAAAGAATGTCTTTCTAGCACAGAATGTGAGCTCCATTCTACTCAATGATCTCCCACCTAAATTCAAAGATCCCGGTGTGACACCCCGACTAATTAAATACCGGGTAGCTACTCCTTTATAAAATTAATTCAAAATGCCAAGTTGGCTCAGTTAATAGCATCACTGTCGAAAACAATTTATTATTACTAACCACCTAGTATTTAAAAAGTAAGTTGCCAAATTTTAATTTAAGTCTGATTAACATGCAACAAGTGTAAAGAAGAAATATATAACACCATACACCATACTGAAGTAAAACGAATAACCATCACAATAGAGTAAATGAAGTCTGGAGGAAAACTCCTCGCTACAATCCCATACTGAAATAAATAACTGAAACAATACATGCTAAATTCTAAAAACTGAAATGTAAAAGATGCTCTAAATAGAAATGGGCAACATGCCCTACAACTGATAGATAATGACTCTGGAATCCAAAAGATAGAAGCGTCTATGAGCAAATCCCTGTAACTTCCACAACCAGCTACAGCTCGTCACCTGAATGAGTACCTATGCTTGGTGTCCTTGTGGCTGGGCACCTAAAATGGTTTTACAAGAAAAAGATTTGAAAAGCAAACGGGTCAGAGCCCGAATGTGGAGTTATATTTTAAAAACCTGCAAGTGCTTTAAAAACATTTAAAACATTAAATGCAAAATACATGTTAGGACGTGCACTCACATTATATTCTCACCTCTCGTCTAATTGTGCACTCCTAACGCAAGTACCCATCTATAACGGTATAAACCACTAGCTAAGTGACATCATAACTAGCTAGACTGTACTAGTTCCTACCCTTATTACCCGGTTCATATAACGCTCGTAATTAGATAGGGATTTAATGTAAACTCAGATACTCCATATGCAATATATATAACTATCAGATAACTCGTTATATTTTTCTCGAAACAATACCGTAATATATATTCACAACATTAACATGAGGATTCCCATTAATTAAATGTATATTATTCATATCATAAATATAAAATACAAGCACCCCGCAATCTAAGCTATGGTGCACACATACTCTGCTATCCATCCCGGTACATCACGTACATAAGGATCACACATTCCGAATCTCTCAGGAATAGTTCAGATAACATAAATCATAAATAGTGGAGGCGAACACAGTCACCATCACGTGGGTCACGCACATACCTACGCTCCCACGGTCAGCGGACTTATTAATATCACAATAAGTCTTTCTATGACCTATGTTCATCAAGGTACCAGTCTATATCCCCCCCGTAGGCACACAAGGATTAGAGGGTCCTAAGCAAACGCAACCTCCCGTGATAGCAAGTATGGTAGGTATGTCATACATACAATCCATATACCAATACTAAGTAAGCACACATCTTAGTAATACCGTATTTTAATCGTAGTACATATTGCACTCTCGTACTAATTATAATTATAATAATTTATACTAATCCGATTTGTGACTATACGCGCTATAATTTCTCACGTCGTAATAGACACTCATGTTTCATCCCAAACCGTCCAGGTAATACAACTCTCGTATATAATTTAGCTCTCATAAATGCCCAAAAGTCCCAATTCTATCACTATATCATCAAAGGGATGCTAACTCTACCCTTGAACCAGTTTTCGGGACTCCAAAAGTCAAAACAGTTCTAAAAGGACCAAACTGTCAACTAGTTAGAAGTTTCGTTCGAACGAGGCTGTTCGAACGAGATCCTTCTGTCAACTCGTTAGAAGTCTCGTTCGAAAGAGGCTGTTCGAACGAGATCCCAGTTCGTTCGAACGAACTGTTCCTTCTAACGATATCTCGTTCGAACGAGATATCGAACGAGATCCCTTCTCGTTAGTAACGACTGGTCAACTCGTTAGAAGCTCGTTCGAACGAGTTCGTTCGAACGACCTGGGGGCTGCTTCTAACGAGCTACCAGTTTCGGCCCAGATTTTTCCCATCTCGTTTTTCACCATTTTTATCACTTCAATCCTTCTCCAAAGTTCGTTCTAACAATGATTTAAGTCCTCTAATCATACTAAAACATGCTTAGGTCATAAACTAACGTCTTTTAAGACAATAAGGCATCCTAAACCTCATTAAATCCCAAGATTTTATACTTTTCCCCAATATCATCAAGAACATGAACCCTAAATATATATCAACATCAAATTCCAGAATTAATTTCGTTTTTATTTCACCCAATCATGTATTAACATCAGATTAATCGTCTCCAACTATTCTACATGCAATTCTCTTCACAATTTCTCGAGTTCTATGATCTAAACTACATGGGTTTTCCTATTTATCAAGAACAAACCATAAATCTGAATTTTCTAACATGGAAAGAACATTTGCTGAAATTAAACATAATTAAACCACTTGCCTTGGTTTGATTTCTGACTTTGGTGTAGGTTTGGTGAAGATTCTGCAGAGTTTCCTCTCTCTCTAAGTTCCTTCTCCAATGGTGGCTCAAGGTGGCTAGGGTTTGATTTGGGGAAGATTGTAAACCTAATATTAGCCTCCATAGCTTAAAGGGTTAATATGGGTTGGTTATGGGCTTAGTGGGTCAATATCCACATCAGATTTAATCTCTAATTTTCGTCACTTTTAATTCCTAAAAATGTAAAATTACCAAAATACCCTTTATGGTGCCGGTATGGCCTAAAAATACCTCGGGACCCAAACTATACCCCCGGCTAGTGTTTTCTGACTATCTCGACCCTTCCGGACGCGTTGGCGCACTCAAAACGACCATACGGATTATAGATTTTAAATTCACTTTTATTATCAAAATATTATACCGTGACGCGGCGGTCCCACGCGTCTCAACAAAATTTCTAAAATGTCGTATATAAATCCCACGACAAATTTTACAATACCAAGTTCATATATAATCATATATGAACATAATCAAATACCAATTCGCATCACATTAGTATTTATAACCCGGATTAATTTCCAATTAATACGCATTTAATTAATTAATCCCAAAAATAAATATAGCCAAAAGTACGGGGTATTACACCCGGTGCACCCACCATTTCTTGCATCATTGGAGAAAACAAAATCGAAAAAGCCTTACTTGATTTGGGAGCAAGTGTCAATATCCTCCCTTATTCCATCTTTAGGCAACTTGACTTGGGCAACCTCAAGCCCACAAAGGTCACTCTCCAATTAGCGGATCGAACAGTGAAGATCCCAAGAGGCATAGTCGAGGACGTGATCGTCCAAATTGACACTTTCTACTTCCTGGTAGACTTTGTCATTTGGGACACGAAGCCCTCCTTTAACTCGAGCAACCATGTTCCCATCATCCTTGGACGCCCTTTCTTAGCTACGGCTAACGCAATCATCAATACTCGGAATGGGCGAATGCAACTCACCTTTGGGAACATGACCTTAGAGACAAACATCTTCCATGTCGCCCAACATACGGGGGAAGAAGATGACCTTCACGCGGTGAGCTTCGTAGACGAGATCGTAGGGGAGTACTTTGAGCAAAATGATTGTGGAGATGCCCTAGGGTCCTGCTTAGTGTCGAACCATGAGAATGAGGGGTCCCACAAGAGAGAGTCGTTAGGGGTGTGCCCTATTTCATCAAATAATAGTGGTAGTTGTGACAATGAGAGAAAAGTGGAGGAGAGGTGTGTAATGACCGCAATTGAAAGGGAAAGAGAGGGGTTAGAAGAGGGAAAACTGGTGGAGTTGGAGATCGAGCAAGTAAGAGAGGACGTAGGCACTACTCGTGAGAGAGAACTAGGAGACATGAGCATGGAAGATTTCGAAAGAGAATTCGGGCAGGTGGATGAAAGTATTACTATTGAAGGTCAATCCCTATTGGATTCATGTAGTCACTTAGACAAAAGTGAATTGAAAGAAAAAATTGATGAATTCCTTCGTTGTGACAATCCACCCACAACACTAGAGGCCCCGAAGGCAAGTGATGAGAAAAGTCGTGGTTCATGTGACTTAGAGCCCGACCCATGCATCTTAAAAATTGAACGAAACCTAGGTGTTCCCTCCGAGTCAGTGCACGCAGATCCCACTTTGTGCCAACATCACGAGGATCCCTTTCCAGTTAGTCACGACGAGTCCCCCGGTCTATCCTTTATCTATGGGGGAGGTCCCAACTTGTTCCGATTGTTGGAATATAATCCTAGGACGGGAGTGACAAGGAGAGCATCAACCCCCGTAAGTGGGGTCGGGTGAGTTTGTGGAGAGATGAGAGGTCGTCGCACCCCCGACGCGTATGGGGTGATTGTTGTTGTATTTTTGAGTCATGCATGAGTGTCATATAGTGTCTTGTTGCATTTTTCATATTTGTTTGTTTTATTTTTCCGCACTTTTCATTCGCCTTGAGTTAGATTTTCGTCCTTTTTGCTTGAGGACAATGCAAAAGTCTAAGTTAGGGGGGGTCACAAGTGCGTATTTCTAAAACTTCACAAATTTTCAAAAATGCCCAAAATTTCCAAAACAAAAAAAAAAATTGAAAAACCCAAATATTTTTGTTCAAAATAAATAAAAATTGGAATTCAAAATTTTCAAAAATATCATTAAAAGTCGAATTGGAGTCTCAAATTGTAAATATCCATCATACACAAAGCCGAAATTGACCAAAGATGGAAATTGTGCGAAAATTGACGACTTAACGAATAAATGTGGAGATTAACAAACCCGGTGAGATTCGAGCCTATCTCGTTTTGCGAGTTTTTAAATCATTCCGAGTTAATTGTTAACTCAAAGTTCTTTTTAGCGCTTAATAAGTTGTCAAGGATCTCAATCCTTTCATTTTGATCGGTTTTGAAAAATGTGTGCAATATTTCCTTGAAAAACGTGCCAAATTAGTCTCTAAACCTAAATTCACCACGAAACGCATATGGTAACGCAATTGGCATTTTGGACAATGAAGTAGGCCATCGTTTGTCACCCCAAAAATATTGGCCAAAAAAAGTAGTGAAAAATCACCCTTTTTTTGCAATCCAAATTGAGCCGAATAATTTTCCCTTTCGTTTGACAACCCGAAAAACCCAAAATAGCCGGAATTGTGAAAAATAAAAAAAAAATTCAGAATTTAAGTCCGAAAAGTGCAACAAAAAGGGGCAAGAAAAAAAATAGAAGAATGCTCAACAAAAATAGCAAGAAAAGAAAAGAAGTGAAAAAAAGAAGAAAAAAATGAGCAATAGCCCGGAAAAAGCACAAATGGACATCATTAATGACTTTTCCAATTCCAACCTTCCATTCCTCCTTCATTTCACCCAAGGCACCCTTTAACCCGAAAAAGTCCTAACTGAGTCCAAATTGCGAAAATTGATTACCGCGTGGAGAGTTAAGACACCAAAAGATAATATAAGAGGTTAGGTGCGCGAAATAGAGGCAATGTTCCCGTTTTTAAAATCGTAATCCGTTGATGAGATCCTTTCGCCATAAAGTTTTCGTCTTTCTACTTGTATGCGTGAATTTGCTTCCATTACATTTACTCTTTATATCACGCATGCCGAGAGAAATGCCATAATCCGAGAGATTCGTTTGTGAGAGCGTTCCGTGAGAAATTGAAATCAAAACGAATTTTCGGATAAGTAACGTAATGATCAATCAGTGAAAATTGGCGGTTACATTTCCGGCTTCGCACACACACACTACGATTTGAGACTCGTAAATATGACTTGATGATGACTATTTTCTGGAAAAGTTTGAATTGCACAATTTTTGCATATTTTGAATCTTCTTTGAGTCGAATTTTGTGGGTATATTCACTGCAAACCCTCACGAGACACAACTCGTCCTACTAGGGTAACGTAGAGGTTTAAAGGCTTGTTGCATGCGCTAAATGCAATCGCTTGCCCGTGAAAGTGGTACTCTATCCCAATAAAGTCTTTGATGGATCCTTAACTCATACTCTCATTATTTTACATTGCTCGGGATGCGCAAAGTTCTAAGTTAGGCGTGTGTTGATTGGGCATAAATATTGTATATTTATCCCCCTAATTTCAGTACATTTGTGAACCCGAGTGATGTAACATATATGGATTTGCTTCACATTTATGCTACTAACCTTCGTGGCGAGTATTTCGTGTTTTGTGCTTCTCCTATTGATTTTACAGGTTAATTATGCAAGCAGTGCAAAGGAGGAAGCAAGACAATGCTAGAAAAGCTAAGAAGGAAAGTTCAAGGGAAAATTGGTAATTTTTCAGCCAAATCCAGAAAGAGAAGTCAACTGGAAAGTTGAAGAGCTCGGAATAACGAGAACACTGGAAGAAACGGCACCCAAATCCGAGATACGGTTGAAAAGTTATGCTCAGTTGAAGTTGAAGAAAAATCCAAGAAAAGAAGAGAAAAGCCAAAAAAATCTTAAGTGTTGAACTCCGGGCCAGCATACATTCGCGAACCCCAAGCCGAACCGGTTTGGGGGGGCGAACCGGTTTGGGAGTACACCCGAACCGGTTCGGGGTACCTGATGCGCGAATTTTGCCTTTTATGCTGATTGGTTCCCAAGACTCCTATTAGGTTTTAACTTCTCAAAAATTGTAGGGAAGGGAGGCAATAACTTAGGAGCAGCCATTAGGAGTAGTTTTACTCAGTTTTTGATAGAGAAGAAGAAGGACAAACATTTAGGAACATTAAAGGAATTATTTGCTTCAAGATTCAATTGTTAAGGGTTTGTTTTTCAAGTTTTAATTAAAGATTCAAGATTCTTGTCATTGTTCTTGCATGCTTAGTTTCGTAATCGATTCAACTTGTTTTCGCATTCATAATACGTATTTACATGCTTCTAGCTAGTTTCATCATGATTTCATGCACATGCAACGTTACTATTTCATGCATTAGTCCATTCAACATGTCCGACTAGGTTTAAAAGGTTGGGATGCATGAACCCAATCTGACGTGTTAGTGTATGTGTATAACGTTAATACGATGAATTTAACGATTAATTTTGATCGTATTGCGTAATTACATAATAATTGTGGATCTTTATATCTCGTTTGCCCTTGGGTACTCATGATGATATAGAGTACAATTTGAGTGCAATTATCGCGATACCGATTTACTCATCCTCAAATTAGGTATGACGCGGGCTTGAGTCTCGTATACATAATGCTTGGGAGTACTAAATTCCGGGTTGGATTAATCGGATAAATTTAAGATTGACGTTGTCACTGCACTACACTAGGGTTGGGGGATTGTATTCCCATCCTGTTTTCTTATCATTTAGGTTAAAAAAGTTTCAATTTAATTCCTCATTCCTCATTTAGATAATTTAGTTAGTTGCATAGTTCATCCTAATTTCATAATTGCATTTAGTTAATCAATCCCAAAAACCAAAACCAAATCTTTTCCTTCCTTTTTTAGAGTCATCGTTAGGATTCCTCCGTCTGATTCCATCGTCACAACTCCGTTGTCCTTTTTCCCTGAGGATCGATACCCGACTTGTCGGATTATTACTTGAGCGACAAGCTTACACTTGAGCCTAGAGAGTACACACTTTAGAGACACATTCTGAGTCGTGTCATGTGTAATCCATATTTTATCAATTATGAAAAATCATTTATTTACCATTTTGAAAATATTCATTTTTATATTTTCAAAAATCATTTCCATCATAACATATATATATACCTAAATCACACAGTATATACATATCCTATATATTCTTCCTAGAATATATATAAACAGCCATAGTGGCCTATAGCATCTAGCGATGACCAATAATCCCAAAGATTCCCTCCAGGAATCATAATCATGCATTCATATTAGCATGATTCTAAATCCAAAGTATTTCCTTACTTTGACAAATAATAATTTCCTTAATCATCTCTTAAGGATTTATTGGATATCTCCAAATATAATAATTCACTCTAAGTGAATATATATATATATATATATATATATATATATATATATATATATATATATATATATTCCCCAATCCACAAGTCCCTTAGGACATAACCCTCTAATATACTTTAATTTAGAAGGCCCTTAAACTTTATTTTCAAAGAGGAGAAATAATAAAAATCTCCAAAATCTTAGGCTAAAAACAGGGCACCGGTCGACCGGTCTTGAACCCCCGATCGACCGCGGGTTGCAATTAAGCCTACGAAACAAAGCAGTAGGCCCTTTCTTCTTGACGCGGTCGACCGACCTTAGGGGCGCGGTCGACCGGTCACACCAGGTCTCCCAAAATTAAATCCTCAATTCCCTTATCCAACAACCCAAATTCATTTTCGGGGTTTCTATACTACCCCAAAAATTATCCCGAACATCTACGCAATTAATTCTAGCCGTAATTTTTCCAATTTCCGATTTGATTTCCGAGTTGATGATTTCAACCCGGAGCTGTCATCTTGTAAAAATCATATCAAATCGTAGAAAAATCAGAAAAATACGTGGTTAGCGCTCACACGACCGTATCGAAAAGATATACAACTTTCATGTTTTGGACGAAAGCTAAATCAATTCTTTTACTGGCCAAAATGGCCTCCTAAAGTGACGGGTTACTATTCATCATCTTCTCCGAGACGATTTCCGCCATTAAAGCTTCTCCCAAGATTTTGTCGCCTCACCCAACGTCCTACAACCTCAACAAACTACAAATACACTTATAATACGGGTTCTAAACATCCTAGAACCCGGAATCACCAATTAATTTCAAGTAAAACCTAAGTTTCTCCAATTTACCATTTTTAGGGGTTTATTTGTTTTAACTCCCAAAAACCCGTTTTATCCACGAATACCCAACCCAAAATCATTAGGGATTGTTATACCAACAATGATATGAGATATTTATGCTTAAAAATAAATAAAGCAAGTAAACACTTGCCTCGTGGATAAAATCCGACGACCTCGAGTCGAATCCGGTGGAGTTTGGCCCGAATCTTCCTTTCTCCTCCTCTTTCTCCTTCCGCTCTCTCTTCTCTATCTTTTCTTTCTTTTCTTTCTCCTTTTCTCCCTCTCTTACTCCTTTTATAAGGAGAAAAGGGTTTTAAACCATTAAAACCCAAAAATGACTCGTTTACCAAATTACGAGTTACTTTTACCTCTAAAATTACCCGAAACTTAATTTCGACAATCGGACACTCTTTTCCGACTATCTCGGACATTCCGAGACTCATGGCGCAGTCGAAATTCCCATCCGAGGTACTTGACCGCAAATCACTATTCTAACCCATAAAAGTAATTGCGGGTTTTCCAATTTAAAATCTGACCTTTTCGTCAATTTTCTCCACGACGACATATAATTAAATTATAGTGACCTAAATAGTCCCAAAAGTAATTATAATACCCATCGAAAATCATTCAATCCTCAAAATTCCCAAAATCACTATTTCGAGAAATTCTCCAAATTCCAAATTATACTTAATTATGGAATTTAATCGTCTCCAAAAGGGCGGGTTATTACAGCACCCCCCTATAAAAAAATAGGCCCTTCCTATTCTTACATATCAACTGCAAGTCAAAATTATTGAAGGCAAAAGTTGATTGGTTTTACAATCTCAAAATCCAAATTATGAAGCAAACTTACTTAACTCATTAAGTATGTATTATAAACCTTACTTTAGAGATAAAAGTCCCCCGAAAACACTTCAAAGGTCAAGGATCACGAAATATCTTGTGATATTAGAATTCACCATTGAAAGAAACTCCACACTATAAATTTGGTATAAGAAAAATTATACATACTTATCCTATTTGTAAGGAATCGCAAACACATGCGCACACTCATATACACATAAGAAAAAGTAAGAAAAAATAAATATTGTAAGAGATGCCAATTCTAGTGGATAATAAACTAATCTGCAAATGTACAAAATTCATTACCCTATAATTTAATAATTTCCAACAACTAAAAACTATTGATGCAAAAGTTCATGAACCTTAGCATATCAATAGTTCCTGAGTCATGTTTCACCCTTACACGTAGTAGACAAAGCACCAATAGGACCAAAACATTTACCCAAAGTTAATGTCCTTGAATTTATTTTATTTTTTTTATGGAAGAGGGAAAAATCCCCCCAACATTTATTTATTCATGGAGAATGTGCCTCTCCACAATGGCTTATAGGCAAAAGAGAAATGAAAGGTAAAATTGAGATTTTAACGAAATCCCTAAAGCAGATGCTAAATAACACCACCTATAAAGAAGGGAAATAGGATCTAATGTAATGACAACCCATTTTGTCCAGACTAATATCTCCCTTAGCCATAGGAGGAAGATCAACAAAAGAGGTGAAGACATGAAGAGATGGAAGGTTGATTCCAACATTTTCCAATACATCAGCGACCATGTTAGATTCTCTGTAGCACTATGATAAAGAGTAATTAACAAGCTTAAGATATTCTTTGATTTCATCCACGTAAGTCTTCAACTTTCAGGGAGGTTTCCAATTTTTATTTATTAAATTAATCACGAATAAAGAATCTACCTCAATATGAACTTCCTTGATATGATTTGCAATACACAATTTAAGCCCCGTACTAAGACCAAATAATTCAGTAAATGAATTTGTAGCCACCTCTGTAGATTGAGCAAAAGAAAACATAACATCTCCCTTATCATCTCTGATTAAGACACCGCAAACACTAATACCCGGATTACCTTTAGAAACACCATCTCTATTGAGCTTGTAGCTTTTAGAAGGAGGAAAAGACCACTGAATAAACTTGCAAACATGAGTTGTATTCCTAGATTGAAGGTTGAAAGCATCTTTAATACCACCATCAAACTCTGAAAATGCATTTTTGAAAGTGATACCCTTACATATGTCTGAATGAGAGAGAGAGAGATTTAAAAATGACAGATTTAGCATCCACATCAATATCTTCAAAAGTAGCAAGATTTCTACTTTTCCAAATCTCCCAGCAGACCACAATCGGGATGTACTTACAAAGGAAGATAGAATAATCTTTAGTTCCTGATTTCAACCACCAATTATTCAGGAAAGCAGATATAGAATTTCTATCCAATAAGATTCCCATTAAATCAGCAAAGAAGAGCCAAATAGGATGAATAATGGGGCATTGGATAAAGGAGTGGCTAATAGACTCTTCATGACATTTGCAGGCCTTCCATCTAGAGCATAGTCTAATTCCCACACTTTTTATACAGTCATCAACGGGGACACAATTGTTCATAATCTTTCACATTAGAATAGAACATTTTAAAGGGATTTTAGAATCCCAAATCTGATGGAAAGATCTTGAGGAAGGGAATTAAGTTTTAGAAAGATCAAAAGCTGAAGAGAATTTAAAATTCTCTGAAGAATGAGGTTTCCAAAACCATCGACCTTCTAAATCCAACATATTATCTAGATACATATCTTTAACGGAATGAATTCTTCTCCAAGTTTGAGATCCACCTAAAGACCGTGAAGTTTTGTTCTTCTACAAATTCATGAAAGTAACCCAAAGAGAATTCTTAGTTTTAAGCTTCCAAAAAAGCTTCATAGCAGAAGCTTGAGATATAACTTTGAAGTCCTTGCAACCCAAACCACCTTCAGAAGGATCTCTTGATAAAACATCCCATTTTTTCCATTGATATTTCACTCCTCTCTCGATGGAACCACTCCAGAAAATTTGTTGAAAAGCTTGTGAATCCTATTCATTATAGATTTGGGAGGAGAAATAGAAGCCAATAGAAATATAGGAATTGAGGACAAAATATGTTTAATAAGAATAAGCCTTCCACCAGATGAAAGAGTTCTAGCTTGCCAACCTGCCAATTTAGATCTCAGGGACTGAATCAAACCATCATAATATTTAATTTAATTTCTTCCTTTAAATATAGGACAACCTAAGTATTTAAAAGGTAGATCTTTGAATTTAAGCCCAGAAGCCTCTGCCACCTTTGATTTGAATTGAAGAGAGCATTTAGCATCCACAGTAAAGCTGCTCTCATAAAGGTTCACCTTCTGCCCATAAATTGAGGAATAGGAATCAAGAAATCCCATGAGACATCGTAAGATTATTTTATCCCCTCTACAAAATATTATGACATCATCTATAAAGGACAAATGGGAGATGATGGGGTTGCCACTAGGTAAATAAAAATTATTGATTTTCCCCAATTCAATTAGCTTATTCAAACCCCTGCTCAAATAATTAACTTCTAAGATGAACAAACCCGAGGATAAACGATCCCCATGTCTTAACCCTCTAGTAGATTTAAAAAACCAAACTCTGACCATTAACAAGAACTAAGAACCAATTTGAAGATATAAGTCTCCAAATAAAGTCAATCCACCGCTCACTAAATCTAAAACTCTGAAGCTCCATAATTAAGAAGCCCCAATTGACTCTATCATAAGACTTTTCCATGTCTAACTTGATAAGAACATTGCCTCCATGAATTTTCTTTCCTTAATTTTCCACCATTTCCTTAGCTAGCAGGATTTTATCTTGAATGGATCTACCTTGAATGAAGACACTCTTGTTTGGAGAGACAATCAATGGGAGAATTTGAGCCAATCTTTTAGAGAGCACCTTTGAAATAATCTTCATAGAAAAATTACAGAGACTTATAGGTCTAAGATCTCCACAAAATTTTGGGCATCTCATTTTAGGCACAAGAACAACACTGGTACTAATCCAACTTTGGGGAATAGAGAAGCCTACAAAAAAGAAGTTATAGCAGATAAAAGGTCAGTTTTAATAATATTCCAACATTTATAGTAGAAAACTCCTCCAAAACCATCAGGCCCTGGAGCTGCATCATCATTGAGCTCATGAATGGCAATGAGGACCTCCATTTCAGAAGGAAATTCCTCTAAAACCTCATTCATTTCAGCAGATATGATAGATGGAATATAGTCGAAAACATCCTCTAATTGAACTGAAGAGTCAGGAGACCAAAGATCTTTAAAAAAAAGTCACAATATGATTCTTTAAATCTTGAGGATCCTCTATTAAAGAACCATCATTAGCTTTCAAAGAGTATAGATAACTTATAGTGATTAGCTTTCACAGTAGAATGGAAAAATTTTGAGTTTGAATCTCCCAATTTAAGCAATTTGATTGAAGACTTTTGTCTCCAATACTCCTCTTCAGTTTTTAAAGCTTCTAAAATATTAGCTTGGAACTTATGCAGATGACACCTGTTAGAATCAGACCTGTCCAATTCATAATTAACCTCTACTTGAGCAATCTCATCTTCAAGGTTACTTATAGATTGAAAGATATTCTTGAAGGTCTCTTTATTCCAAATCTTTAAATCCCCTTTTAGTCTTTTCAACTTAAGACCAAATTGCTGAAACAATATTAAGAGAGTCACGTCAAAGATAAATAACCATTTTGCACAAAATTTATGGTAATGCTATGATCATCATAGACATTTCTTTGAAAAAATGTCTATTCAGTATACACAACTTTATCGAATCTAAATTACGATAGCCACGCTAAAAACTTGTAAGTCATTATCCCAATATTTGAATAACACATCCTATAATTTGGTCAAGAAAAAAAGAATCAACTTATCATATTTAAATTAATCTTTAATAGTGTATTAGGAGTATAAGACACCCAGTGGGATAAGAACATCATATAGTTAAAAGAAAAGTGCCTAATTAAGGGTATTGGTTAGCAAAGCTAAAAATTTCTTAGGTATGTTTCAAATTAAGATTTTGGGAAAGCAAAAGGAGAAAAATTATGTAGCATAGTGGGTTGAATATATGTAACATATAGATTAAATTTTTTTGATTTCATAATTAGAAAACCATTTAGACACATCCTAAACATCTAAGAAAGATCAAGTGATATAATATTATAATATACCTCATTGATGGCACGCATCTCATCAATCATCTTCTTCACCTTCTTAATCTTCCTCAAAAAGTACATGATCAATAAAAAAATAACAAAAATTTCATAAGAATATCAACACCACTAATTAATAAGATTTATTACATGGAAAATTAACTATTAAAACTTGGATTTCACATGAACCACATTAGTGGCCCAATTCTTCATACGATAGATTTTGGGATGTTCAAAGAGAGAGCTCTCCCTACAACTTGGAACTGATGGAACTATACACAATCAAAAAGTAGATAAACAATTTTAGAATTTAGAATCCTTTACATTAAATGATCAAACACATATACCTATCTATAATATACTAGTTGGATTTATGACACAAGCAAGTGTAAAAGACAAGACAACCAATCGTGTAAGTCACTGTTTCTCAAAAGCTATCTATCACCATGAGTATGTGTTTTTATGTGAGTGAGGTGTAGGATGACACAAATTAGGGTTTCTCTTTGTTTGTATATGAGACGACTGGTGTGAGAAAATGTAATCTTGAAATAATGTTCTATATGTGTTGATGTTGATGACTTGGTGTTGTTTACTGTTAAATGGTCATCGGGAAAAGGGAAACAGGTCGGTGAAGAGAGGCGGAGAAGGAGTGGGATAAGTATTGGGGGAAGATGGTCGACCAAACAAGTATGTTCAGCATGGGAATTGGGAGAAAATAAGGAAATTCATCCCTACCTTGCGCATTTTTTTTATTTTTTCCTTTTTAATGACATTTTCAACAATTACAAATATTTTTCAACAGTTTTATTTTGTTTGTAATATTTTTTAACCGTTACAAAACTTCTGACAGACAAAATCTGTTACAAATAAAGAAAACAAATTGTTACAAAATAAGACTTTTGGTGTAGTGGCGGGTAGTTATATAGATAAGGTACCTAGTGATAGTCTCTCTCTTATTTTAGTAAATTATATGATAAGGTGTAGATGGGATGTGCAAAATTGAGGGATGGTTGGATGACCTATGGTAAATTACGTACGGGAAATATATACCCTCTACAGCAATTGATGAGTTATTAGGATGCTCGATTGAGATTTGGGATGGGCGAAGTTGGGCCCTAATTTTTGTTATGTATACTTTTGATTTTGGGGATCCTAGATGGGATATATCCATTGAGTTGAGGTACCACCTTGGGAATGGGTAAACCATATAATGGAATGGTATATGTAGTATGCGATTAGCGAGCTCTCTCAATAGTGGAGTGTGTGTCACACTCTAAAGAAAAGGACAACATAAGGATCTACATAATAAGGAGATCACCAAAAAAAAAATCAAAAAATTCAACATGAAAGTGGGTGAGATGATGGCAAAAATTTGAATGGCCGAAAATGGTCATATATACCCACTTTTTATTTCATCCATTTTCGAATTGAATTTTTTGATGATTATTTTTGTATATGATATGCTCATTATGTAGACCGTGTATACAAAATATGGTCAGAAAATATGTTTTTTTACTATTTAAAAAAATAGGTATGTTGGTAAGAGGTACGTTGTAGAGCCCCTCTCTCTCTCTCTCTATATATATATATATATATATATATATATACACACACACACTAGGGTATGCCCATGCCTGAAGACACGCTGATAATTTTGAAAAGCATAAAGTCGTGCCTTAGTGCGATGGCAAGTGCCCTCGCCAAATACATGATTGGTCTGGGGTTCGAGACACGGAAGCGGCCTCTTCATATATGGTGGTAAACAAGCCAACATCCGCCTATTCAAGCACATGAAAAATAAAGGTACATAATTTGCCCAAATAAACAAATGCATATTGCAAGAACAAAAGTGGGGACTAAATGCAATATGTGAGACTTCCCCAAGACATTGTTATCTCTTAAATCCGAACTCGAAACTTAATGGACAAATGGACATATATGTATTTATGGTCCAATAAACTTAATGGACAAATGGAAAAATACTTATTTTAGAGATGAAGTGTTGACGTAAGTATCAGTTCAAAATAATCCTTCATTCACAATTCATTCACCCTCATTTAACAAATAATAAATAGTCCAACAACTTATAAACAAAGTTGAACCAACTACAACATGATGCAATGATAATAGGTAAAAAAAATTGATTAAAAAAACTTTCACGAACAAAATACGATAATTAAAATACGAAACTTATGACTTTAAAGCACGAAAATTATAAAGCGTGTCTGGTACTAACCCGATACTAAGTACCGATAAGTGTAGCATTACTGATATTTATTTTGAAATCGAATGCAACTAAATCATCCATGTGAAAGTAAATAACAAAGATCTCATAATTCAATAATCTCCAACAAGAAGAGTACTAATTAAACCACATTTTTTTGAAGTGGACTTAAAAAAACAAATAGCGAGTACACTGTTACTATATATACAGTTTCGAGAGTAAGGATTAACAAATATCGACATGTGTCCTCATCCCACACCACATACAACGCACATGTTCAGTTTCAGTTCAGTCCATGTAGGCTATATCTGTAAATTTAAAAAAAAAATGCATCTCTACTTCGTCGGTAGAACCACCAGAATGCCTAGCCATTGAATTTGACTTCAAAATGATCTTGGTCGCTCTACAGCTATATGCAATTTTGAATGGTGAAATAACTACAACTATATGCAATTTTGAAAATATTTATTTAATGAACTAAAGTATGAATTGAATGAGACTATTCAAAATTACCTAAAATACTAATGATGAATGACTTAAAACTTGACCTATATGATGAGGGAAACAGGACGGGAATACAATCCCTCGACCCTAGTGTATTGTAGGTGTAAAACTAATCGTGAATTTCAATGATTAATTAGACCCAGAATTTAGTACTCCCAAGCATTACGTATATGAGGTTCAAGCCCGCACCATACTTAATCAGAGGATGAGTAAATAGGTACACGCGACAGCGACACTCGCATTGCAATATAAATCATCTCGGTTACCCGAAAGCAGACGAGATCTAAAGATCTACAATGGTTGTGTGGATACGTAATACTGTCATAATAAATTATTAAATTCAGAGGATTAATTTTATACACATGCAAATAACACATCAGGTTGAGTTCATGCATCCTGACCCTTTTAAAACTAGCCGGACATGATAAACTGAACGATGCATGAAATAATTACGTTGCATGTGAAAGAACTCATGATGAAACTATATTGAAACATGCAAATAAGTGTTATGAACACAGAAATTGGTTGAATCAAGTAAGGGAAATAACCACGCAAGAACAATAATAAGAGGAATGAAACTTGGATTAAAACTTGAAAATAAACCCGGAATAAATCAATCTTGAAGCCAATAATTCAAACTATGTTCCCAGATGATCTTCTACCTTTTATTTATCAAAAACTATGAAAAACTATCCAGAACTCCCTTTCCTAAGTCATTAGCTTCGTACAAATACGTTTTAGAATGAGTTGTAACCTAATGGAACTCTTTGGGCCAATTAGAATAAAGGAGCAATTTTGCGCATCAAGACCACCGAACCGGTTTGTAGGTACCCCGAACCGATTCGACCCCAAACCGGTTCAACCTGGGTTTGGGAATTTTCTCTGGTTTTGGGTGCCTTTTTCCTCCTTTCAACACTTATAATTTTTCTCATGTTTTCTTCTTTTCTTCTTGGATTTTTCCTCAACTTTAATTGATCACAACTCTTCAACCGTAACTCGGATTTGGATACCCTTTCTTCCATGGTTCTCGTTGCTCCGAGATTTTTGACTTTCTAGTTGACTCTTCCTTCGGGATCTGGCTGAAAAATTACCAAAAAGTCCTTGAACATGCCTTCCTAATCTTTCTTTCATTGTTTCGATTTCTCTTTTACACCGCTTGCATAATTAATCTTTAAAACACATAGGAGAAACATGAAACACGGAATACTTGACAACGAAGGTTAGTAGAACAAATGTGAGTTAAATCCATATCAATTTCATCACTCGAGTTCACAAAGGTACCGAAATTAACGGGATAAATATACAATATTTATGCCAAATCAAACCCCCCTAACTTAGAACTTTGCGCGTCCCGAGCAATGTAAAAGAGAAAGAATAAAGTAACCACTCTTCTAAGCATATTAGGGGATAGAATACCTTTTTTGCGGGTGAGCAATTGCATTTAGCATATGCAACAAGCCGTTAAATCCCTAGGTTACCCTAGTAGGACCAGTGTTGTCTCGTGAGGGTTTGCAGTGAGTGTACCCACAAAATTTGACTCAAAGAAAAAATCAAAACACGCAAAAATTATATAACTCAAATTTTTCTCGAAAACAGTTATCATCAAATCATGTTCAAGAGTCTCAAATCATAGTGCGTGTGTGCGAAGCCAGAAATTTTAACCGCAAATTTCCACCGATTGACCTTATGTTACTTATCCAAAAATTTATTTTGATTTAAAAATATCACGGGATGCTCTCGCAAATGAATCTCTCGGAATGTGGCTATTCTCTTGGTGTGCGTGATTTATAAGAGTAAATATATTGGAACCAAGTTCATGCACACAAATAGAAAGACGAAATTATATGGTAATTGGATCTCATCAATGGATTACAGTTGTAAGAAAGCGAGAACAATGCCTCTAATTCATATTTTTGATCTCCTTTATTATCTTTTGGTGTTTTATCTCTCCACGCAGTAATCAATTTCGCCATTTTGGACTCGGTTAGGACTTTTACGGGTTGAATGTGTATTGGGTAAAATTGAAAAAGGTTAAGAATTTCGAAATTTGAAAATTTTGCTTATGATGTCCGTTAGTGTTTTTCCGGGCTTTTGCTCATTTTCTTCTTCTTTTTCTATTTTTTCCATTTTTCACTTCTTTTCTTTTCTTGCTATTTTTGTTGAGCGTTTCTTTTCTTTTTCTTGCCCCTTCTTATGCACTTTCCGGACTTTAATGGATATTCCATTTTCGCAATTTCGGGCTACTTGGGTTTTTCGGGTTGTCAAACAAAAGGAAAACTTTTATTTGGCTCAATTGGGTTATCAAAGGGATAATTTTTCACATCTTTTTATGGCTAATGTTTTTGGGTAACAAAGGATTTCCTACTTCATTGTCCAACTACTAATTGCGTAACCACATGCGTCTTGAGATTAATTTAATTTAGAGATTTCTTTGGCACATTTTTCAAGGCAATATCACACACATTTCTCAAAATCGATCAAAGTGAAAGACTTGAGATCCTTGACGAATTATTAGACCGCTAAAAAGAACTTTGAGTTAACAATTAACTCGATTTGATTTATAAATTTAACAAAAATCAAAGGCTCGAATATCACCGGGGTTTTTTAATCTCCGGACTTATTCGTTCAGTCGTCAATTTTCGCACAATTTCCATCTTTGGCAAATTTCGGCTTTGTGTATTGTGTTTTTTTACAATTCGAGACTTTAGACCGACTTTTAATGATATTTTTGAAAATTTTGAATTCCAATTTTTATTTATTTTGAAGAAAAATATTTTTGGATTTTTGAAAATTTTATGATTTTTTTTTAAAATTTTTGGGCATTTTTGAAAATTTGTGAAGTTTTAGAAATACACACTTGTGACCCCTCCTAACTCAGACTTTTGCATTGTCCTCAAGCAAAAAGGACTAAAATCTAACTCAAAGCGAATGAAAAGTGCGAAAAAATAAAACAAACAAATTAAAAAATAAATGCATAATTTTATTATAACAACGAAGGAGCATGTGTTACAAAAGAGGTGAGAGAGCATGTGTCTAACAATTTTTAACCACCGAAAAAAACACAACCAACAAATATATCAAAAACAGTCATGGGCTTCATTGGGGAGGAGGATGTGAGGGCCCGGGTGTGCGCGGATCATAGGGATCATAAAAGAAAGATGGCGGGGGTATGCCGAAGTTGAGCTCGTAAAGGTGGGCTTGAAGTTGGTGCATCATACTTGTGTCCCTCCAATAAGCCTCTTGATCCCTTTGATAGGCGTCTTGATCTTGATTTTATTGGGTGATGAACCCGTAAAGGCGGGATTCCACCACCGAAAGGCGCCTATCAAAATTTTCCCCTGGGGGCTCGAAATCCGAATCATCATCTTCTTCTTCATACTGCTCTTATTCACTACACCAAAACGAGCTATTAGTAACATACTTATTTTATGATTACTAACACTATTATACCATTACTATGTGTAACATTCTTATAGTGTTAGTAATAACTTATAAGTGTTACTAATACATATTTAGTATTTTAAAAATAAAAGGAAAAAGGAAAACCCTCAAAACATCCCCGCTCAGCCATATTTCGCCCTCAGTCCCAAACACAATTATCTCTAGGTCTTATTTTTCTTCCCCCCGCCATAACGCATAAGGTTTATCCATCAATCCTCTTCTCTATCTTCTCTTGGCGTAACATTTTAGGTTTAAAGCATAATTTTTTTTGTTCTGGGTTTTGATTAATTGTTTTATTTTGTTGCAAATATATCTTGATGTTTACTCTTTGAATATAAAGTATCTCCAAACTCTCGCTCACATGTAGTAGATCTTAACACGAATGAATGGTATCTCTCTAAACTTTTCTCTCTCTCATCATTCTTTCTCTCCTCCTCCTTTCTTTTGATTTCAATATGACATTTGGGGTTTTGACGAAAAATTATTTTTTGGGTTTTGCAGACTTTGTTGGATTCATCTTCCTATATACTTTCCTTTATTGCGATTTTAGAGATTTGGAGTTATAGGTTTGAAGTTATTGAAATATTTTTTGCGGTTTCTGGGTTGTGTATATTTAATTTTTTTTGTGTGTTTGAAGATGTAAATGGTTACAGCCAAAGGTGTTTATATTCTTTGATTTAGCCATATAATTTTTTTTTGCGTTTTGTACAATTATGCTATGTTTGTGTGTTATGAGTATTGAGTTGTTTCCAACCATATATTTAGGTTTTCATCGACTGATTTCATCGGTTATTAAGGTTTGAATAAGATGGAAGTGAATGATTTAGGTGTATTTTAGTTGGGACATGAAATATATTTATTTATTTATTTATTCATTTGCATTTTATTGATTGTCTAATGAAAAATAATGTTTTCGGTATATATGGTGTTTATATACTCTATCAACACTAAACTAAACTGGAGTAACCTTATTTGTTTTTATAATTGGAACATGAGACATTCCTATCTTTTTAGTTTGAATTTAAGAAGGCAGTTAATCATCATGTCCACGATTTTATTCAACATTGTATTGAAAACTATGTTGTTTCCTAATAATGTGGCTTACCAATGAATGATCGGCCTTGCTTTTTATACCAAGTAAAATAAGTATGAATAAACTGTATAATATATTTGGTAATCATTTCAGAAGGCAGCTAGTCTGAATGATTTCTTAGGATTTATTACAGCTTCATCAACTTGATGTAACTTAAAATGGAGAAACAAATCCGGTTAATAGATATTGGAAGAAAGTGAGTGTAATAGGTAAACCCTGCCACCATCGATATCTGGGATGTCTTTGAGATGTGACGCATTCAAAGAAGACATTTATGCTGGCGTTCTTGATGAATGAGACATAAAATTTTCATTTGATGACTTCCCTAACTATTTAAGGTATGGAACTTAACCTTACATATATTGTTATGTTAGTTTTGACCATAATTATGATAGGCCAAGTTTTCATGTTTCCCTTCAATCTATTGCATTATCATTCGGCCTTTTTCTATTTTTTGTTACTATTTTTGGGTTTTCTTGCTAGGCTAATGGGGGTAGTTTATTGAAAACAAACAAACAAAGAAAGCAAATATTTGAACTTATGTTAATTTGGCATATTATTTGAGAAGTTCAAATACAAACAGTAGAAAATCTCGTGGAAGACATTAAACAACTTGAATAAAAAACTTTAGTTATTAATCCAAAAAATTAAAACTCTTGTTGGTGATTAGTGTCCAAATTTTTTTTGGAATCGTTTTACAAATATTTTACCATCTCGGGATGGCATGGGATGTACGTTGGAGGACTTTTTTGTGTGAAAGAAAGTATTGGTGTACTGAAATGCAGAGATTATCATTTGAAACTATTGTCCTCACCATAGACCAGGTATTATCTCAAATATCTATCATGCATAATAATTGTTAAGTTTTCTTTTGGACAGTGGTATTTTTAGTGTTATTATGGATTATGTATTATCTGCTTGTGATGTTAATGATTAATCTAGTAAATTCTTCTTACCAAGATTTATCCTAACTACTTGAAATTGACATGTACTCCACTATATATTGTCGTTATGCTCAAGCAATAATGTCATCTATCCATGCCAATTTTGGTTTTTCCATTCGTCGTGCATTTTGATCAATATTAAATTAAGTCATTCGTTTTAATTTGCATTATTACTATCTACATTGTTTCTTTGCTATTTGACAGTTCTTTAAGTCTCTTATAAAATTTCCTCTTCAACTTCAGAGATATACATCCACCCGACCCAAGCAACATCTTTTTTTAGTTTTTTACTTTGTCCAAATGCATAGATTTTGTGGTGTCTGTTGGATATCAGCCTTCGCATTTCATTTGGCCTCGCACTATATGGAAACTTAATTAAAACGGTACGAGGTGACAGAAGACAAAGTTGAAGTTATTGAAGTGTCAAATATTTATTATCCCAACATGCCAGGGGCATGCTTGTGCTTAACACACGACCTCCTCTGACTCAAAGACCTCTAAAGAGTGTCCTTCCTTACTAGTTCGAATTCATGCGATGCGCATATATACAGGATCTACATGTACTCTCGGGGGTTAGTAGGATCGAAGGTAAAATATATAATCGTAATATATGGGGATTTTATGAATTTAGGACTCCTCAACGTTTCCATTCCACATAGAGAGGACTAGTAACATTTCCATTTCACCTCTAGTCCCTAGTATAATGAGAGTGGAAGATTTTATTTGCCCAAGAGACATATTTTAGAAGTCTTTCTCAAGTATACTGCTTGTTTTTCTCAAAACGTAAAATCTCTTAATACTGATTTGCAAAAGCTAGTATAGTGAGAGATACTTTATAAGGCTTCAGTAGATAATTATTAAGTTTTTATCTGATTGTCTTCTTGCTAATTTCTGACATTGTAAATAAGTTATATTTTAGAATGTAATGATGTACCATCACTGACTAATTTTGAAATAGTGGTCCAACCAACCAGTCTGTTCCCTGGGACGACTGTTGCTTGGATTTTTCTCCCTCTTTATGCCTTAGTTTCCTCGCTTTTGCAAGAAAATTATGAGAGAATAAAATGCACATACTTAGTTATTCACTTTCTCCATGAAAAGAGTAAATTGATGCAGATAGCAGTTGGCAGCAAGCGACACAGCAGTAGATAAGCTTTGACAGTTCAGTAGAGTGTGATTAAATGAAGGAGCTATGTTTGCTTTAGTCCCAACTTTAACTTTTTGACTGTTACGAAATACACCTTTGGAGTTTTTTTAATGCGCCACAACCAAACAATTAAATTTATTAATAGATCTATCTACCTCTCGTAGATCTGAATTGTATACTTGTGCGTGTGTATGTGATTTATTGTTGGTTGTGATGATACTGTGTGAGATATACTACACATGAGATTGGTTTGATCTTGATTTGAATGAAGGATGGTTGACTTTTACGAATTATATATGTTCAATTGCATATTTACTTGGAATTATTAAATGTTCTTCATTTAATAATGTGAATCGGATCTTGTTGAGCATGTTCTTTAATTTAGTTTTGTTTCCATTATTTTTAGAAGAATTGAATTTTATTTTTAAGCTGGCTTGTTTAATGAGTATGTATGAATTGTGCAGAATTACAAATTATTCTTCTCAGTTGTCAGCTGAGAGGTTAGTGAATAGAGATTTGATCAATTGAGGAGAGTTTTTGGCAGATTGATTTTCGCATTTTTCTGGATTGGAAATCTGTTATAATTTGTTTCCATTTACATAAGTCGTGTCATCCACAAGGGCCAAAAACTATAGTTTGGAGTAGTTTTGATTGATGTCAAGGGAATTTATTTTCTTTGAAGTATGAGAGTTTTACATTGAAAGCATGGAAAGGTTTTTGTTGAAAGTTATGGAGGAAAATTGTGGTAGACAGACATACAACGGGCTAATGAAGAGCTAGATTTGAGTGATGAAGACGAAGGGGCTTTTGAAGGTATAACCAACGACACAGTGCGAGAAACAAATAGATCTTATATATGTTCCTATTTATTTGTTTAGATAAGCACAAAAAACTGGTGGAAGAGTTGTTATAAATATTAATGCTCAAAATTAGATGTCTGGATATAATTGTTATTGTTTTCAAGTTAAATATATATATATATATTTATATATTAATGAAATACATGTATGTTAATGTTTTCTTAGATTTTTTGTTGCGCTTTTTACTCTGACTTAGCTGTAACTTTGATGAAGTGCGCATGAGTTTTGTAGTGTTGGCGGTGATTCTTACCTAATATTATGGGATGCACGAGTTCGTCTTGACCCTGTTGTTAAGGTCAGACATGTCAATACTTTTAGTTTCTAATCTTTTTTACTTTCCTTTTCTTTGAAATAGTTAACCTAATTAAATCAATGAGACAAGATAAAAGGTTTAATTTGTTAAAAGTTTCCACTGATGTATGCATTGAGTACCTTGCTTGGGTGATGGTTTGTCACATATCCGTGCTTCATAGCAGTTTTTGTGGTATAGAGTTTGGCATTTATGCATTAACATAGGGCCTGAACTAGGTTTGGTGAGAAGACTCTTTTACAAAACGTGATATATTTTCAACAATTTCTCCATCGTGGATATGAGACAGACCTGCTATGAACAACAAGTCGGTTGATCAGGACTCTTTTTTCTTCCAACAATTCTGCAGTTATAGACTTTCTTCCCTGTGTTTTGCCACAAAGACCTGCTAATCCTTTCAATGGGAAAGACGTTCTATCATTTGCGACCAAAGTCCTACTTGTTTTTGGCATACACCTGCTCCTTCTGGTTTTAGCCAAGACTAACTCCCCTTTTTTTTTTAAATCCTACATGCTTGTAACATTTTGTTTTAAGTTGACAAAGCCTTTTTTTAAAGCATAGACCTGCTCTTATTATGCCTACTTCCTAAATTTTTGGACCTGCTCAACCTTTTTTATTTTTTATTTTTCTATTTTTTTATAAGGAAACTCTTGGCATGCAAAGACCTGTTTTATTTTGTATACACCTACTTTTTTTTTGCCTTGGAAGCATTCCTTCCCTTTTTGTTGTTAAGCCTACTATATTTTGTAAGTAGTTTATATATATCTGAATAGCCAAGAAAAATCACATTTTGCGATTTTGAATATGAAATATGGTGGGTTCGTGTCATGTTTAGATACCTAAGGTAGGTAAATATAAATCATTTTAATTTTAGCTCCTCTCTTTAATTCACACATCTATACTATGATGCTGATGTTTGTATTTGGTGTATATGAAGCTCAATACGGAATTAAGTAGCTGTCGTGCCAGAGGACAGCTAGTAAAAACATCTAGCCAAGTGCGTCTCTCGTTCACGCACCTACAGATCACACAACGTTTATATCAGAATAAGCTACTCACAGGACTTAATCAGGATTTGGTGGAAATCCTCAAATCATGAGGAGAATGTGTCGGGTAATGAAGTTGGGGTTTTGGGAAAGTTTAGGGTCCGATTCGTCAAATTTTTAATGTAAAAAAACTGTGGTGGGGGTGGGTGGGGGGGGGGGGGGATTCTTAGTTTTGGGTAGTTGAAATAAAAATTATTTTTATATATTGTAAAAATCCTTTTCATCGGCCCCACGATGGGTCCTCACAACATGAACAAGCTTATACTTATCCCTCCTCCTATCTGCAGACTTATTCAACAGCAACACAGCTGAACCCCCAACTCAAAACAAACAATTAGGTATCAACATAGACTTCTTATTCCCAAAATACCAATTCTGCGTAATATTTTATGTACTCATGACCGCCGCGTACGTATTCCTATGAACCTGCAACAAATCCTTGGCAAGATCCACCGCTATGACCCCCTCACTACAACCCATCCCCCCCAAATTATAACTCCTAATATTACCCCTCAACTTATACTTATTAACAATCATGTCCAAGAACGACGAGGTCGGATTAAACAAACTACAGTTCACATGTGAATGACTGACTATTGTATTTCTCTTCTAATTGTTTTGGTACTTGATTCCATGCTATTGATCTTTTATGCCATTATACATTACATAAACCTACAAAAATGAAAAACATTTCATCTTTCATTATAAAGATTACATCATATTTTGATCAGTTATTAATAGTGTATTCTGATTATTGTATCAGTTATTAACAATGTATCCTAATTATTATACTTGTAAACCTTTTATATTGCCAACAATTGTGATAAAATGAACAAGAGAATATGTTTATTGTTTGTGCATTTTTAATATGGTGTTCTCAGGTGGTTCGTGGTATTCAAAGATTCACATCTGATGGTGCTGAATTTGTGAATGTTTGTCTACCCATGGGATGTTGGTCTTAAAGAACAAGACTCCTCGGTGGCACGAGCAACTCCAGTGCTGGTGTCTCAACTTCAATGGACGCGTGACACTCACTTCTGTAAAGAACTTTCAGCTTGTTGCCTCTCTCAAGAATGGGTGTGAGCATGAGAATGTTATACCCCAGTTTGGGAAAGTGGGGAATGACGCGCTCACTGTTGATTATAAATATCTAATCTCGGCGTTCCAGGCATTTGCCATCTGTCTTAGCAGCTTTGACACCAAGATCGCATGTGAATGACCGACTGACAAACAGGTGCATATACATTTTGACAAATGCCGGCTAAATTATTATTAGTATTTTAAATTTATTTCTTGTACATTCTTAAATGTTAATAATGTTGTCTATGAAGCACCCACACTGTCATGTTGGTCACGTGCTGGACATTGACACTCCGGAACACCTTTCAAACACGCCTAGAAAGTGTTCAGATTTTCTTTTGTTTTTTAACATGCTTAGACACATTAGGACATTCTAAAGGACATTTCAAACATATTTTGAGGACTACAATATATATTTATCTCGACAAAAAATGGATGTATTCTTTGTAACTAAAGGGATGAATGTATAATACTTTAAATTTTTGGAACAATGTTATTTTTATCTTCTAGTAATATATGCAAAAATATGCAAAAAAATGGAGTTGTTTTACATTGCATGTTTGTATGTGTCAGCAGTAAGCATAATAGGTTTCATAGAAACGGGACGTGATTAGAAAACATATTCTCCACTATTTGTTGCTCATATCTCTATTCAATTTCACTATCTGATTTTAGGTAATAGCATGTTTTTTTAAATGTTGTGATCTTTATTGATCCCTGCTAAAAAGTAATAAAGAACCATTGAACTTAGAGGGACTATATCAGTCAAAACAAGATAAATGTGTAATGAATTTTGATCTTGTTATATGTGACAATGTGTGTGCTGCGGCTTTGGAACTTCTCTACTGGTAAATTTCTAAAGACTTACATTGGCCATGTGAATTCAAAGTACTGCATTTCGTCCACATTTTCAGTAATGAACGGGAAGTAACGAATGGCTTTGGAACAAGAGGAAGGATAGTAAGTGTATTCCTTTGTTTGTGAATTCAAGAGAGTTTTATGCGGGCTTATGCTTTTATATTTAATAAGAACTGAATTTTTATTAGATTTGATTTCAAGATAATTTGGATTTCAACTCAACTGCCACTTTTGATTAAGTTGATATTGATTATAGTTGTTTGATAACAGGAGCATACTTTGGAATCTGGTTCATTTCCAGTACCCCCATCGCAATACAATCCACTGGATGAGCCAAGTCGACTGGGTCTTCGTCTAAAAAAGATCCCATCCCTTTTGGATTTGATCCAAATGAAGCTTTCCCAGGGAAATTCTTCTAAGCTTGGAAAGAAAGGCCACAAGGGTGCTTCTGCGTCTTGCACCATGGATAAGCTCAAGGCCTCAAACTTTCCTGCTTCCATTCTCAAGATTGGGAGCTGGGAGGTATAAAATAATTCCAATTGCTTTTCGAATAAATTGTAATTCAACCATACTCTTTCTCTGATTTCAATTGACATTTATTCATTTTTTCAGTATAAATCGAGATACGAAGGCGACTTGGTGGCTAAGTGTTACTTTGCAAAGCATAAGCTTGTGTGGGAAGTTCTTAATGGCATTCTTAAGAATAAGGTCAAAATTCAGTGGTCCGACATTGTCCCATTGAAGGCAACTTACCCTGAAGATGGACTCAGAACATTGGATGTAGTGGTACTTTACTTCTTTCTACTCCAATTATCATCCCTTTCCATTACTTATATAATATTATTATTTGCAAATTAGTAATCGTATTATAACTACAGTGAGTAATGTTGTTATTATAATTACTTTCTTGGTGCATCTGGGAAGACAACCTCTTTTCATTAGGGAGACTAACCCCCAACCCACGAAGCATCCCTTATGGCACGCAACATCAAATTTTACTGGTGGACATGTCAGTGTACATAGGTAATATACATAAGCTTCTAATAATCGATGGAGGAGTTATAATTTTCTTATGTACTTCCTCATTATACTTGCACTTCAATTAGATTCAAATAATAATCGGTTGATTTTGTTTACAAGATGTGACTAGTGTTCGATCGAGACATAAATGGTGTGGTCTTGGGTTGCCTCAATTCCATTTCAGGTGAGCTTTTTATTAGTATATAACTATTTAATTGAAATGGTGTGACCTACTTATTCTGAATCACAAAGAAATCATTAGACTTGGGTGGTGTTTGGAAGTCATTAGACTTGATTGTGACAACTCACGTGTTTTGTATCGAGTCATGTTCACATCATGTCTAGTGTTAGTCACCTTTAACCCAATCCATTTTATGATTGCATAAAATGACTTTAAACTGATCCGACTTGAATGTGTCACACTAATACACCTTAAATTGATATATGGCCTTAACATCTATTCTATTTTTGTACAATGTTTTCATGAACATCTTGATGTGGTGGGAAGATTTTGATGGATAAATACCGGGACTAACAATTTTGAAGACTAGACCCCTCTGGACGAGAAAATAAGTGTTTAATCTTATTGTGCCAAAACAGATTAATCTCATGAGAACATCAGCTTGGCATGCAGAGACTGAAAGTGGAAATATAACACCGGGAGACACCCAAGTTCGGATAGAGAAGGGAGAAGTTATTACTGGTACTCTTTGCAAAAAAACACTGCGTACATCGAAGGAAAGTCTTATCCATGGCATCTGGTATGTTTTTAAGAATACATAAAATAGAGCATTATACTTGGGTGGTTATTCCTTTTAATTTTGACTTCATAGTAAAGTACATCGGCCATATTATATGTTTGTATGTATAGGGAGGAGGTTGGTCTAGATGCTGCTCGCAATTTTTTGGGGCATACCGAGTGGTTTGTTGACTATTCGCTTTTGCAGCAGGTTTTAGCATTGGTATTGGATATACAATTACAAATGCTTCAATTATGAAAAAAAAATTAATGAAACTATATCTAAAGCAAAGAATGAATAGTTAGAAGTGCTATTAAAGGAATCATGCAGGTTTATTTAATGGATTTCTTCGCAATCTATGGGGAGTACATCATGTGCAATAATAGTTACAAGTGCTATTGAAGGAATCGTACCACCATCCAATGCTTTGTAAATAGTAAACCCATAAATCCATTATTATATTTAATTTCATCGCCTCTCTTTAGTTCGCACATCTGTACTATGACGCTGATGCTTGTATTTGGTGTAAATGAAGCTCAATCCGGAATCAAGTAGGGGTCGAATTTAAATGTTAAGAATTGGCATTTTTTTGTCTTATTTCACCCCTTTTTTTAGAGTGTTGTGATATTGTTAGTTTGTACGCTAAATGTTGACGTTATAACTAATATGATAATTTTACTTTGTTTCACAGAATGTCATTTACGGATCCTCATCAAGTTTCCAGCGTTGCGGGTTGAGGCGGATGGTGATGATGATGATAATAGAACGAAGGTTGATTGTTAACAATAACATACTTATTTTTTGTATTTCATTTGATTGGTTATAATATAAAAATGTCTCATTTGGGGATGATTGTATCAGGATGTTATATTGGATGCTTTTCTTAAAATAATGTAACTTTCGGGGCGATTGTATTATGATGTTTCATTTGTTTGGTTTAAGTTTCTTTTGTAAATAAAGAGTGGAGGCTTATATAAATGTAAATATTGAATATAATGCCCTTGTTTTTTTGGACTAATTTTGTATATCTTCTAAGGATTTAAATAATGTGATAAGAATAATTGATTTTGTTTAAATTCAGGATATTGGATATGGATTATTTTTTAAATATATATTAATATTAGTAACAGAACTCTACCGTTACTATTAGTAACAGAACTACCGTTACTAATTCTGAATTTATCGTTACTATTAGTAACATAATTTTTCGTTACTAATTCTGAATTTTACCGTTACTATTAGTAACAGAATTTTACCGTTACAAATTCTTATTTTTTCGTTACTATTAGTAACAGAATTTACCGTTACTAATTCTATTTTTTTCCATTACTATTAGTAACAGAATTTTACCGTTGCTAGCTTCGTGCCCCACGCCTTTTTTCTAACAGAAAAATTGTGTTACTAATATATTTAGTAATGGTAAAATTGTGTTACTAATAGCGTGTTTTGGTGTAGTGATTCCTCCCCCACATCCATCATGGGGTCATCATGTACTTCCTCCCTTGTACACTCATCAATAATGGGACGGTCGGGGTGAGACACCCGCATTTGGCATTCACTCCGAGTGGTGGAGGTGGCGCCAATTGGGCGGGAGAGTCGGATTTGCTGCCCGGGGTCTTCTACCCCAGCATCCATAAATAGTTTCGTAATGAAGCGAGCGTAAGGGAGCACGTCCTTGCCCCACTCATCATAGGCGGCATTGATGATATCCGCATAGAAGAGTTGGCTAGATTGATTGTGCTCTCGAGGTCGAGGAAATTAGCATGACGTAACCAGACCACTGAGTCATTGGTCATTTGGTGGATTGCTCCATAAGCAATTAGGTGCGTGAATCGCACCGTATATGAAAGACTTCTAATGGGAAAAGAATCCCACACCCAGTCCTCCCCGGGTGCCATTCGAGCAATGCATTCTTATTTGGTGCGGAGGGCACCATTTGTGGGGTATTGGAAAGGCACGGGGAGTACAACCCCTTTGGCACGCATTTTGCGCGCGATGATGGCGACCAAAAATGGAATTTGGATAGCTTCACGGTAGACCTCGTGAAGCGTGAGGATTTTCGAACAAGTGTTGCATAAAATTGGCGGAGGGTGAATTCAAACACGTGATTTCTCGTAGGAGCGAGAAAAGAGCACCACCCCCGGCGGTCGAATAGGGCAGTGGCGTCGCTGGGAAGTTGCTCCCAAGTAACAAAATGCTCGATGTGGATTGGGCGTGTGGCTGAGAAGTATTGCTCGACCCAATGGCATTTTTGGATGCTTCAAAACACACCCTTACCCTTTTCATCAAGGACGGTGGTGTCATCATAATTCTTAGGGAGGAAGTTGGCTCGACGGGGACACGGCATGATGAGAGGGAGAGATTTGTAGAGAAGAAATATATGGTATGTAGGAGAGGGAGAGTGAATTTTGGTGTGAGAAATGGATGAGGGGTGGGGGTGAATTTATAGGTGTTGGGGATGGGTTTTTGGTGGGAAAGGGGAAGGTGTTCGGAAGGAGAGGAAGGAGGGAAGGAATTAGGAGTGAAAGTGGAAGGGGGGAAGGTTTGGGAGGAGAGAAAATCATAGGTAAATGAATGGAGGGAAAAGAGGAGGGAAGAGAATGAATTAGGAAAACAGGGGGGAATATGACAGGTACCCCGAATCGGTTCGCGGGTACCCCGAACCGGTTCGCCCCCCGAACCCGTTCGACCTGGGTTCGGGGAAATGTGCTGGCCAGAAAGGTTTGGTTCTCTCATCTCTCAAATTATAAGCGTTCTCTCATGTTCTATCTAGTGCGTAATGCCTCTAAAAATGTTCTAGACCCCCGGGTGCCCTAAAATTTCCTCAACCAAGCCTAGAAATACGTGAAAACTCTCTCGAAAAGTGTCCTAACGCAATCCCTCTCGTGAATCATGCTCCAGACTCAAAAATAACCTAACTCACACACGACTACTATACACAAGAATTCATCCCATCGCGTCGGGGGTGCGACGACCTCTCATTTTAATCTCACTCTGCCCTATACACGGGGTCCGATAACCAAATGGTGTCGACTTCTTCCATACACGCCTCTAGATATGGCTTTAGGCATTGTCCATTTACCTTGAACGCATTTCTCCCTTTTAAATCGTCTAATTCCACAGCTTCGTGAGGGAAAACATTCCTTACGATGAATGGGCCACTCCATCGTGACCGCAACTTGCCCAGAAATAGATGAATTCGAGAGTTATAGAGAAGCACTTTTTGTCCGGGAAGAAACTCTTTACGTCGAATGATGTTATCGTGAGAGAGTTTCATCCTTTCTTTAGAAATTTTTGCGTTCTTATACGCATCATTGTGTATCTCTTCTAATTCATTCAATTGGAGCTTGCGAGCTTCAACGGCTTGATCCATGTCATAATTCAACTTCTTAATCGCCCAATACGCCTTGTGCTCTAATTCCACGGGAAGATGGAAAGGTTTGCCATACACAAAGCGGAATGAGGACATGCCAAGCAGATTTTTGTATGCGGTACGATAGACCCATAGTGAATCGTTTAATCGAAGTGATCAATCTTTTCGGGTGGGATTGACGGTCTTCTCGAGAATGTTCTTGATCTCCTAATTCGCTAGTTCGGCCTGCCCATTCGTTTGTGGGTGATAGGTCGTTTCAACCTTGTGAACGACGACATACTTTCTCATGAGCTTCTCGAATGGATTGTTGCAAAAGTGCACGCCATTATCACTTATTATTGCTTTCGGAGCACCGAAGCGAGAAAGTATGTGTTCCTGTAGGAACCTAATCACCACTTTACTGTCATTTGTCTTGGTAGCTATGGATTCTACCCATTTAGAAACGTAGTCTATAGCGACAAGTATGTATAGGAAACCAAAAGATTGGGGGAAAGGGCCCATGAAGTCAATACCCCAGTAGTCGAAAATCTCAATAATGAGTATTGGGGTCAATGGCATCATGTCTCATCGGGTAATTGCTCCCATCGTTTGACACCTATCGCATGATTTGAAACAATTATTCACATCCTGAAAGATTGTGGGCTAATAGAGGCCACATTGAAGAATCTTAGCATCTATCTTTTTCGTAAAAAATTAACCTCCACAAGCTTCCGAATGACAGAATTGGATGACTTTGGGGATCTCGTCATCCGGTACACAACGTCGGATGATTTGGTCGGCGCAATATTTAAACAGGAAAGGATCATCATAGAAAAACATGCACGACCAAGTAATAAACCTCTTCTTATCTTGTGGTGTCTAATCGGGAGGGACGGCTCCTGTGACAAGATAGTTCACGATATCCGCAAACCAGGGCAAAGAAGAGGTAACAAAGATTTACTCATCCGGGAAGTATTCGTCTATAGATATTGGATCACTAGGTACGTCAGACAAAAGCCATGATAAGTGGTCGGAAACAATGTTTTCTAATCCTTTCTTATCTTTAATGGAGAGATTAAATTCTTGTAGGAGTAGGATCCACCTTATGAGGCACGGTTTTGCATCTTTCTTCGCAAGTAGGTATTTTAATGGTGCATGGTCGGTAAAGAAAATTATGGGAGAACCGATAAGGTAGGACCAAAATTTGTCAAGAGAAAAGACTATCGCTAGCAACTCCTTCTCTGTGGTGGAGTAATTTAGTTGTAGTCCAGTAAGAGTCCGACTAGAATAGTAGATGACATGAGCCTATTTGTCTTTTCTTTAGCCCAAAATAGACCCTATCGCATAATCGCTAGCATCACACATGAGTTCGAATGGTAAGGACCAATCCGAAACTTGTATGATGGGATCGGTCACAAGCATGGTTTTTAATTTGTCAAAAGCTCTATGGAATGCTTCCGTCCACTCAAATGGGATGTCCTTCATGAGAAGGTTGCTTAAAGGACTAGCGAAGGCGCTAAAGTCCTTAATGAATCGTCGATAAAACCCCGCGTGGCCCAATAAAGAGCGCACATCTTTGGCCAAGAACTATCAACTTCTATCCCCTTGGATGGAACTATGTGGCCAAGAACTATTCACTCAGTGACCATAAAATGGCATTTCTCCCAATTTAGCACTAAGTTCTTCTCCACACACTGGGCAAGTATCTTTTCCAGCTTTTATAGACAACGATCGAAAGAGGTGCCAAAAATGCTAAAATCGTCCATGAACACTTCGAGTCATCTCTCAACCATGTCACTAAATAGGCTCAACATTCATCTTTGAAAGGATGCGGGTGCATTACATAATCCGAATGGGATACATTTGTAGGCCACGTACCAAAGGGGTAAGTGAAGGTCATTTTCTCCTGGTCAAGTACATCTACCTCAATTTGGCTATATCCGAAATAACCATCAAGGAAGCAATAGTAAGGGTGGCCCGCTACTCTCTCAAGCATCTGATCAATAAATGGCAAGGGGAAATGGTCTTTCCTAGTTCCCGCATCGAGTTTCTGATAATCAATGCAAATGAGTCACCCGGTAGTGGTACGTTGGGGAACTAGCTCTCCCTTAGCATTGTCAACCACTGTCATACCTGACTTCTTTAGGATAACTTGAATAGGGCTCACCCACTTTCTATTCGAGATTGGGTAGATAATCCTGGCATCCAGTAGTTTAATAATTTCAATTCTCACCACTTCTTTAATATTGGGATTTAGCCTTCTTTGTATTTCTCTCGAGGGCTTGACATCCTCCTCGAGGTGAATCTTGTGGGTGCAAAATCAAAGGACTTATCCCCTTCAAATCGGCAATACACCAACCGAAAGCACTTTGGTGCTTCCTCAGAATCTTTAACAGTTTACCCTCATGCTCTTCTTCTAGTCTAGAGGAGACAATAATATGAAATGTCTCATCCTCTCCTAGGTATGCATATTTAATATGGGAGGGTAGTTTCTTCAATTCGAGAGTCAGAAATTTATCGCTGGAGGGAACTATGCGGGTCTCCCTCGACGGTAACTGCTTGAATTGAGAAACCCAACTTACATCTCTTGCGTCCTCGTCCGACGCTCTCTCATCAAGTAACTCTCTCAACTCCTCAAATTCCCTCTCTAATTCGGTGTATGTTCTCTCACTCTCGTGGCTCGATACTAAACAAGACCCTAGGGCATATCCACAATCATTTTCCTCAAAATACTCCTCTACGATCTCGTCGATGAAGCTCACCGCGTGAAGATCATCTTCTTCCCTCGTATGTTGGGCTATATGGAAGATGTTAGTCTCTAAGGTCATGTTCCCAAAGGTGAGTTTCATCTTCCCATTTTAAGTATTGATAATTGCATTAGACGTAGCTACGAATGGGCACCCAAGAATAATGGGAACATGATTGCTCGAGGCGAAGGAAGGCTCCGTGTCCCAAATGACAAAGTCTACCGGGAAGTAGAAAGTGTCAACTTGGACAATCACGTCCTCAACTACATCTCTTGGGATCCTCACGGTTAAATCCACTAACTAGAGAGTGATATTTATGGGCTTCAGGTCTCCCAGATCAAGTTGCCTATAGATGGCGTATGGGAGGATATTGACACTTGCTCCCAAGTCCAGTAAGGCTTTTTCAATTTTATTTTCTCCAATGATGCAAGAAATGGTGGGTGCACCGGGATCTTTGAATTTTGGAGGGAGATTATTAAGTAGGATAGAGCTCACGTTCTATGCTAGAGAGATATTTTTCTTTACCTTCATCTTCCTCTTCATTGTTAACAATTCCTTAATGACTTTCGCATAAGATGGAATTTTCTTAATGGCATCGAGGAAAGGTAAATTTAACTTTACTTGCTTAAGCACATCTAGCACTTTATCACGGGGGTTTCCTTTGTGGGAAGGAACCAACCTTTGAGGAAATGGTGCCGCGGTGGGTGGTTTCACTACTAACTCGGGCTCATTAGTGTCTTCTTTATCACTCTCATTTAAGGGGACATCTTCGGCCTCTTTTGTGCCGGATGAAATCTCCTTGTCTTTGGCTGCGTCGTGTGGGGGAGGTAATAAATCAACAAAATCTTGATGTTCTATCGAGGTGGAGCTAACACTAGTTTGACCTTGGGGTGGTCTTTGTCCCTGAGCAGGAAATTTGCCTTTCTCTTGGATACTCAACGATGATTGCAACTTTGAAATGTTCACATTCATGTCTTTGATCATGCGCTCATGCCTAGCATTAGTTTCATTCTGGGTATTGATAAAGTGGTTGATCGTATCCTCGAGAGTTCTCCACGGTGGAGTGATATATGCCCCTTGAGGTGGTGGTGCTTGTTGAAAGTGCGGTGGTGGAGGAGGGGCAACATGTGAATTATGATTCATCATAGCATGTTGTTTCCTATAGCTAAAACCAAGATAGTTTTTCCATGAAGGGTTGTAAGAATTCTTGTGCGGTGCACCGAAATTACCCTTGAATCCTCATATAACACTTACTTGTTCTTAAAGCATAACTTTATAGGCGGGTATAGTTAGGCATTCCTCAGTTGAATGACCCGCGTCACAAATCACACACACCTTCTCGATGGGTTTTGGGATGGATCCAGTTAATCCCCTTCCATATACTTCAAGTAGGTCTCGCATTCCTTTCTCAAGTACATCGACTCGACAGTCCGTCGTAGAATTCATTTCTACATGAAATAGGTCGGACGCCGATGGAGTGGTGGTCACTTGGCGATTTTGATTTTGAGCATTAGGATCAGATGTATCCCAATATTGGGTAGTCTCGACGACATACCTTAGGTGAAGCTCAGCATCGTTGGCGTCTAGGTCGACAAATGGACCATCACACATGGTTTCAACGAGTTGCTTGGAATTAATGTTCAACCCATTATGGATGAAGGAAATGATTTTCATTTTATCAAATCCATGATGAGGACACGAAGTAATTAACTCATTAAAATGCTCGTAGCATCGATCGAACGACTCATTTTATAATTGTCGAAAAGTTTGAATTTGAGCCTTAATGGAGTTCGTTTGATGTGGAGGAAAGAATTTCTTTTAAAATTTAGATTGTAACTCGTTCCACGATGAAATCAAATTTGGAGGTAAAGACCATAGCCAGGTCTTAGCCTTATCCTTTAGCAAGAATTGGAAGAGTTTAAGGCGGAGCACATCTTTTGTTCAAGTTTGATCACTAAGAGTCTCGCACACGCCTCCTCAAATTCCATGATGTGGGCATATGGCTTTTCTGAATCCATTCCATGGTAAGTGGGAAGTATCTGGATTATACCATTTCTAAAGAGAAATTTCCCTGCATTATACTGGAGTAAAATGCATCCCAGAGTGACAGTGCGCTCGGGATATAAGATGTCTCTCAAAGGGCGATACGGGGCCTCTTCCTCTCCGGTGGCTGCACTACCGTGTTGAGACATATTTCTCTCACTCAAAGGCTCTGTGTCCTCACTGGGTATACTCGGAGTGTGCTCTGAAGTGTGTCTTAAGAGGGAAAACGGAGTATTATTTGCGAGTGAGTGTGACGGTGTGGGAGGTGGAACCCATAATTATGGAGCGTTAGGAGTGTGGGGGCTATCAGGATCGTACTCAACTATTGGATTTTCGTGAATGTGGATTAGAGTATTATGGGGAGTTGGAGTGAGTTCAGAATTTTTCATTAACTGGCTTATGAGATATGATGATGAATATTTTTGTGCTTTTAAATTTTTTTATGTTTTTGGATTTTTTTTTAAATTTTTGGTCAAAACTTTAGATTGACTTGATCTAATCCTAACTCTACCTAACTCCCTTGCAACGACGCTAAAAACTTGACACGACTAATAATGTGTCTCAGAAGTGTGTACTCTCTAGGCTCAAGTGAAAGCCTGTCACTCAAGTAATAATCCGATAAGTCGGGTATCGATCCTCAGGGGAATAGGACCACAGAGTTGTGACGACGTTGGATAGACGAAGGAATCCTAACTTTGACTTTAAAGAAAAAGAAAAGATGATTTGAATGGTGAAATAACTACAACTATATGCAATTTTGAAAATATTTATTTAATGAACTAAAGTATGAATTGAATGTGACTATTCTAAATTACCTAAAATACTAATGATGAATGACTTAAAACTTGACCTATATGATGAGGGAAACAGGACGAGAATACAATCCCTCAACGCTAGTGTATTGTAGGTATAAAACTAATCATAAATTTCAATGATTAATTAGACCCAGAATTTAGTACTCCCAAGCATTGCGTATATGAGGTTCAAGTCCGCACCATACTTAATCAGAGGACGAGTAAATCGGTACACGCGATAGCGACACTCGCATTGCATTCTAAAGAATCTCGGTTACTTGAAAGTAGACGAGATCTAAAGCTCTACAATGGTTGTGTGGCTACGCAATACGATCGTAATAAATCATTAAATTCAGAGGATTAATTTTATACACATGCAACTAACACATCAGGTTGAGTTCATACATCCCGACCCTTTTAAAACTAGCCGGACATGATAAACTGAACGATGCATGAAATAATTACGTTGCATGTGAAAGAACTCATGATGAAACTATATTGAAACATGCAAATAAGTGTTATGAACATAGAAATTGGTTGAATCAAGTAAGGGAAATAACCATGCAAGAACAATAATAAGAGGAATGAAACTTGGATTAAAACTTGAAAACAAACCCGGAATAAATCAATCTTGAAGCCAATTATTCAAACTATGTTCCCAGATGATCTTCTACCTTTTCCTTGATCAAAAACTATGAAAAAATATCCAGAACTCCCTTTCCTAAGTCATTAGCTTCGTAAAAATACGTTTTAGAATGAGTTGTAACCTAATGGAACTCTTTGGTCCAATCAGAATAAAGGAGCAATTTTGCGCATTAGGACCCCCGAACCGGTTTGCAAGTACCCCGAACCGGTTCGACCCCAAACTGGTTCGACCTGGGTTTGGGAATTTTCGCTAGTTTTGGGTGCCTTTTTCCTCCTTTCAACACTTATAATAATTTTTCTCATGTTTTCTTATTTTCTTCTTGGATTTTTCCTCAACTTCAATTGATCATAACTCTTCAACCATAACTCGGATTTAGATGCCGTTTATTACATGGTTCTTGTTGCTCCGAGATTTTTGACTTTCTAGTTGACTCCTCCTCTGGGATCTGGTAGCAAAATTTCCAAAATGCCCTTGAACATGCCTTCCTAGCCTTTCTTTCATTGTTTCGATTTCTCTTTTGCACCGCTTGCACAATTAACCTGTAAAACACATAGGAGAAACACGAAACATGAAATACTTGCCAACAAAGGTTAGTAGCACAAATATGAGTTAAATCCATATCAATTGCATCACTCGGTTTCACAAAGGTACCGAAATTATGGGGATAAATATACAATATTTATGCCTAATCATGTATCACTATTCTGTTATACATGTATAAATAAAATACCTGTGTATCAAATACCTATATAACTAAAATAAATATTATATGACTAAAATAAACAATATTACCTTAGGCAAGTCATCCTGTCAAATACACATGTATCATTTATCTTCCCATTATCTCTTTGCCTTTTGAATGAAGTTCATGTTCAATCTACGCAACTCATTTCACTACGGGTAATTATGCTCATTTTAATGTAAACAAAATTATGATGATGTTTTAATCAAATTGTATTCGCTTCCCTCAGCCTTCATCCTCCTCGTTAAACTACATTTACCCAAAGCTGCAAACAGCTCCAGAATTATTTTTTGTTACCATCGGGCTGAGTTTAATGCATGGTAATGGGATCCTCCTAAGTGAAAATTGGCTGAAAACATATTAAAGTATTTTTTTAGTTTTCTGGAAAATTGGAAAATCAGAAAAATTGTTTTTTGTTTTCCTATTTGTAAAAATATGAAATTGAACACATTTTTCAATTCTTTGTTTCCGTGGAAAAAAATTAGAAAATTTTGTTAGAAAACATCCTTGGTTTCTACAACTAAACAGCCTCTCAAAGCTTGTGGTGAAAGATTTTGTGTTGAGTTACGATAGGAAGCATGTTCTATTAGACATACCTGAAAATGTGATAGTGACTCCTTCCTCAAAATCATCTATGTCATGGGGTGAAAGTTTTACTCATTTTAGTACACTGCATGTTTTCAAGATTGGTGAAATTCAGTAAGCCCATTATCTATCTATCTCCCTCTCACACATATATAGGATTCTTTCACAACTTTCAAAAGGATCTACCATCATGGCACCTAAAGAATAAAATTAATGTAACTCGTTTATCATACCTTTGGAATGAATCTTTGTCCATGGACACCTATCATTTCCATAATATTTATTGTCAAGTTCAGAGCCTCGCCTGCCTCTTTTGTATCAGCCTGTGATAAAATAACCCCACGGGTTAAGCGTATTATCGCAGAAGTGCACCATATTTGAAACATATCAGGAAAATTGTCCAATATTGACATATTATACCTGAACATCTACACTAATTGGAAGCCGAAGCAAGGAGTTGAGTAGAGTATGAGTCACTCCAGACAAAGAAGTTGAGTACTCCAAAGTAGACCATTCATCAAGGTGCGGCATGTGAGATTCAAACGTAGTGATTTTTTACGCACTCTCGGATGTGATTGTGATCTACAAAATCATGAAAAACTGCAACTAAAATATCAGTACGAAGAACCCCAAGTAACTTCAATTAATCTAAACATCAGGTCCAATTCTTATAACTATCAACAAATGTCAATATGGTCTCACTAAGTCTGAAAAATAAACAGTAGCAAGCTAACTAAATGTAAAATGTGAAAAAGAAATAGCAGCAAGCTAACTAAATGTCAATATGGCCACACCAAATATGAAAAACAAATAACAATCATCTGATTATTTCCATTTGACTTGTAAATTCGTCAAGCTTTTATAAAGCCTAATCTTCAGTAGTGATATGCACCAAACCTGTCATCGTCATGAATACATGGATATGCTCCTGAAATATAGAGACATGGCACCAAACCATCCAAAATTATTATGATATGCACACCCTAAAACCTATCTTAAACCTTCAAAACCGAAATAAATGTGCAAATCAGTACACTATTTATGAAAAACATGATTATAAGCCTTTAATTAAATGTGCAAATCAGTTAATACAGAGCAATGCTTCAACAATTTACTTGCATTACATGAGCAGTGGTCCTACTATTTACCCACATACATTGAATTAAACAACACTAATATTTACTTGCATTACATGGGTAGTGTTCTTTTAACGCTGTTTAAGTTTATCTAAGCTGCTGGCATAAGTTTTGAAAGAAGTTTAAGTTGATTTGAGAAGCTAACAATTCTTCTTCGATTTGTCCCAAAACTTAAAAGATATAAAAGAAATGATAAAAGAATATTTAAACTTGTGGACGGTAATGAAACCTAGAGTTTTGGAAGGTGGTGAAACATAAAAGATCTTATTTTAGAAGATATGTCCAAAACATAAAAGATATAAAATCTTAAGTAAAAGATATAAAAGATATTATGCCCTGTAGTAAACAGAGGGAATCACTAAACATGAGTATGAAATTTGAAAAAAATCATTAAGAACCCCAAGAATTACTTCGCAACTGAAAAGATTCATTAAGAACCCCATAATCTTCCAATTCCCGATGATTCGTAGGGCTTCCAGGAGTCGATCGACTCCCAGTCTAATGTCTGCAATTAGATGCCTCAATTGACCCAAAAACTCCATTGCTAGCGCCACCTGCTTTGGAGGTTCTTCCATCTTTAATGTTGCTGCTGCTGATTATTACAACTATTGCATTTTGTTTAAAGAGGAAAGTTAATAGATTCCAACCCAACTATACCCCTGCGAACAAACAAATAAACCATCTCCTGCCCTTATTTGAAAGATATTCTCCAAATAAGTGAAATAAAAGATGTATTCCTCCTAAAATATTTTTGTCAATGGGCATCAATCATACATCTAAAAGTATTTTGTTTTTCAGATCTATAAGTTGAGTACTTCATTTTCTACATCTTGGGGTTATGATTGGGGATTGGAGACAAATATTTTTTTTCTTTATTTTTTGGTTAGCCTTATCATTTGATTAATATCTGATTTTTTTTCTCTTTTTTCCAGATCAATGAATATCAATGTGCGTATTGGATCTACAAATATCTATAAATATCAACGGTTTCGTGTATGTTGAAAATAACTTTGTTGGTTGCCTAGAATGAGCTTAAAAACAGGTAGTTTGTTGGAGTTTTTTTTATTTTCATTAGTGATTTGAGTTTTGAAGGGAAAATATATGTTTTGATAGATGGGGGTTTATTTTTATGCAATTTGTGCATTTGGAACTTCAATAGTGTATTTTAATTCTTGGTCTATTGTTTTTGAGTGTTCAACTTTAGCTTAGTGATATGGTTTCCCCCTTTAACTGACTTCATATATAATATTTTTTATACTTAAATTTAGGAATGCTTGATGATTTGATTTCCCCTACACCTTATGTTCTGATGTTGAATACTCCCAAGTTTTAGTATTTAAAATTTTGC